>CM060931.1:510780834-513280834 GCA_030765085.1 Allium cepa
TCCTCGCTCTGATGCAGGCTCAGGCGCTGATGGGGTGAATCTTCTTTGTAGTGTTCGAGTTGTAGTAGAAATCAAGGCAAGGTGTGAAACTAGAAGGGGGAAGAGGAGTTGTCACGATAGAAAAGAGAAATGACTCTAAGGAACTAACGATTATCTCTTCTTAAACAACCTATATCCTCCAAACTTAACCAACATTTGTTAGATTATCCAACCCCGAGCAATCTTAGTTATTGGTGGGGGTTCGGTTCGTTAGCTGGTATTTGTTTAGTCATTCAGATAGTGACTGGCGTTTTTTTAGCTATGCATTACACACCTCATGTAGATCTAGCTTTCAACAGCGTAGAACACGTTATGAGAGATGTTGAAGGGGGCTGGTTGCTCCGTTATATGCATGCTAATGGGGCAAGTATGTTTCTCATTGTGGTTCACCTTCATATTTTTCGTGGTCTATATCATGCGAGTTATAGCAGTCCTAGGGAATTAGTTTGGTGTCTCGGAGTTGTCATATTCCTATTAATGATTATGACAGCTTTTATAGGATACGTACCACCTTGGGGTCAGATGAGCTTTTGGGGAGCTACAGTAATTACAAGCTTAGCTAGCGCCATACCTGTAGTAGGAGATACCATAGTGACTTGGCTTTGGGGTGGTTTCTCCGTGGACAATGCCACCTTAAATCGTTTTTTTAGTCTCCATCATTTACTCCCCCTTATTTTAGTAGGCGCCAGTCTTCTTCATCTGGCCGCATTGCATCAATATGGATCAAATAATCCATTGGGTGTACATTCAGAGATGGAAAAAATGGCTTCTTACCCTTATTTTTATGTAAAGGATCTAGTAGGTCGGGTAGCTTCTGCTATCTTTTTTTCCATTTGGATTTTTTATGCTCCTAATGTTTTGGGGCATCCCTCATGCCATGCCATGCTGGATTAATAGTACGTTGAGTGATTTATTAGACATATGATCCGACTGTGGTTCCGGGAGCTATGTATATATGTCTTAGATCCGGACAGTACGCGGACAAGAACGAGCTACTCCGATCATTAAGGAAATTCCCTTCCGACTTGGTATACTAGGCTAAGAATAGTTTGGAGAGGTCGCTCCTTTTAGTCGCACGTCACTTCGCTCCCCTCCTCCCGTCAAAAGATTATAAAAACCTGGAAAAAAAGTTCGTATTTCACACCTAATCTTCTAATTCCACAACCTCGTCTCGTATTCTCATTATTAAAAAAAACCAGCTTAGAAGACATTCCCAATCGGAGTGAATGCAGCATGAGTCGCTCTTATGTTAAGCCCTAAATTTCACATTGACTTACTTAGTGACAAAGTGATCTAAATAGGGGATGCTAGAAAGATATAAGGGCTTTGACTTTTTGTGTTAAGCGAGTTCATTCTATCTATTTTATGTTATCTTCCCCGCCAGTATAAACATTGCGGGAGGGCCCGGCATATCCGGCTTGGTGTCCCAACGATAGGTCCGGTAATCGAACCATGGACGCCAGGCGGCACGAATGAAAGGACGTTGCACTTCGAATCTAAAAACCCATATCCGACAGGGGGAGTGAAACGGATAGATGCCACATATCCTATTTAGTAATCGAACCCGGATGGACGTAGGGCCTATTCTGGTGTCCTCCCACTTAGTTACTGTCCGTACGAGAATTGTGCTCGCTAGCCACGCCATCCCGGTTAACACCATATCTAGCGCGGCTGGAATCAAGATATGACAATACCGCTCCAAAGCCTATTTATTAGTCTGGTATAGAGCGTATCCTATCTAAAGTTCCATTGGCTCTCAGTCGGGGAATGAGTAGTTGCCCTGACACTTGAGGTGCAAAATGCCTTATGCTTAACAAATGAAAGGAGAAGGCGGGAAGCGAAAGTCAAAGTTGATCTAATAGGGACCGATCCATTCTATTCTTAGGAGACCTTATGCTTAACACTAACGAAGGCGACCTAGGTTGTTTCGATCCCAAAGGGCCAAATAATCGAGTAGCGTAGCTGTTAATAGGGAGACCGATCCATTCTATCATATTAGGGAGGCGGGAGGAGATTGAGACAAAGTGAAGCAAAGACCCCCCTCCTCCATATTGTCAAATCCATGTGAACACTTTCGGGAAAGGAGAGAGTTTCCAAAGTCGAGATGTTGGCGCATCCAGCCTACGCGGAAAGTCAGCCCCGCGCGGAAATGGAAAATCTCGAAATAGGGCAGTTTCCACGCATGTTCTTGAAAAGGATCACTTCACGAGTGCTTGTTCCTCTTCTCTCCTGTGGGAGACGAATCGAAGAAATTAGGTTAAGAATCAAAGCCTTTAAGGAGTTGGAAAGGTGAAAGGGCGGAAAACCAGAAAGATAGCCCATGCGGCTTCCACAGTAACGGATTTCTCACTACTAAATCATCTCCTAATATTATTCGGTTTATGCAGTTGCAAGGAATTTTTGATGTCGATTTTTCACAATATCATAACAATTATGATTGATACAAGTATGTCATATATATAATTCACATAATATTGTAGTATGCAGAGACATATTTAACATCATTATAATATAGACATAGGATTGACATCTGAATTGAGCTTCCATCATCCTGGCACCAGATCTTATTCTCCCAACTTAGTAATTGGATTTCCATGTCCGCTGTCATTATTTTGATTTCAGGACTAATTTTTGAACATCGAAAAAAAATGTAAGTTCATTTTCCCTAGCCGACTCTCTATGTTGCAACTAAAAAAGGGAGTTTAATACTATTATGATTTCATAGAGTAACAACAAGATTTGTCTACTCTCAGCCCAATTTAAACTGCAGTTCTCTTCGTTGGTATCAAGAATGGCTAAAACATTACAATCTATTTGTAGGTTTGGAAAGAATGGTTCACTTTGGATAGATCAAACGAAGAATTTTATGGTGGATTTATTAAAATTTTGATGTATTAGACAAATATTTTGATAACCAATTGTTATGTGATTCGTTATATCATTTTGATGTTTCTGACAAATGTACCACATTTAATTATTATTTACTTTTATAAATGAAAATATATTTACCATAATTTTTTATTATATAATCTTCATGTTGTGTTTTTCTATTAAATGATGTGTTTTTATTTGTTAAATAATGAATTACATATTTGCAATACAATAGTTTTTCCTACTGCATAATTCACTTTGGACGAACAGGTACATTTATAAGTGCCTCCATTATGGAATTATTTAATAATTTTATTAGCAATAGAGAAACCTATAATTGCCTCAATTATTTTTAGAGTTACGCAACCAATGTGGCAACCATACAAATAAGGGAAAATTATGAATTAATTATTCCCCTATATATTATTAGGGACATGATTTTTTTGGGCGAATCTTGAATTGCCTCTCATGTGTATAGAGACAATTTTAGGTTAATTAGTGCCCTATTAATATTAGTAGGGGAATTTTCAGTTGTCTTTTATAATCTAATATTTGGTAGTGGTAACATCTTGGCTAGAAAAGGAATCCGACAAGAGATCAGATGCCAGTCTGTAGTTATTAGTTAACCTATGCCCAAACATAAATAGATTGTATATATTATCATTAAAATTCATCAACATTAATTATATTGAAACTTGAATTCATCTAAGTAGTACAAAATAAATAATGATGATAATTAAATAAATAAAAACTGAACAATGCAGACACAAAAAAAAGTGCTAACATGTATTGGTAGAAAAGAAGTTTGTTCAATCATGACTTCTATATGTAAGTTTCATCAAATCCAAACAAGTGAATTATAGATGAATTTATGTATCATTTTTCATTATCCAGTGAACAATTAATTATGTGGCTCTTCTAAGTTGATACACTCAGGCCAAACTAATTAGCAAAGAGAACAGATAAGACATGACAGTCATGTCATTTCATTGCTTTTTATACATTTAAGCATAATTTCATCATAAATTCGCTTAACACCTCATCTAAAATGAATTCTCTAAAAAAATTGCCTTTGGTCATAATGCAAAAATCCTAGGGATGCCCTTATTTTCACCAGCTGTTCTAATTGAGGCAACATAAGTGGAAAACTAGGAAATGAATTACTCATCTGACTGGGTAAAAGTCCAAGTCCTGCAATATTTCCATTTAATTTCTCTCCACCTCCACTTTTTGCAGTAGTAATAAAGTTTTCAAAAGCTCGTATGACATCAATGAATCTTTCTGCATCAAACACCCTAAAATTTTCATAGATTGTGTAACGAAGTACTTTTCTCAAATGTGGGAGTTCATCTATCAAATATTTCCGATATTGGGTAAACATAGATGAAGTTAATTTTGTATCATGATAATCTGACATAAATGCGATCAAATAGGGCAACGAATGAGATTATTTCAAAATGCATCATATAATTGTTAACTCAAAAAATTGTTGCTACTTGTAACGATAAGAAAACCTAGTATAAGTTTTTCTATAGATCATGCATTATTTTCATTGTGAAAAGAGCAATGCTTCTCACAGCAGGCACATCAACATACCCAACATGAGGTAGCTTGTATTTGTGGGTCACATAGAGCGCACTTTCAAAGAATCATACGCCTTATAGGCCTTTGACGGCATTAAATGGCATTACCTTACAAACCCATGTAGACTTTAATTTGCTTCTTGTTGAAAAATTATAAGCTGCCAGTTATAGTCAGTTTCTTCAGTCTCGCTGCTTTCTTTTGAAAGTCATATTAGCACTTCAGGAGGCATACAAAACTATCCATGTGTATTACAAAATAAAGAACCTATAGTCATATTACTGCTACTTTTAGATTTATTAAATTCCAAATTTGATGTTTAAAGGCTTTCATTATTTGAGTTTCGGACTTATTAGATGCTTTTATTTATTTAACCATACCACAACAAATATGAAATCAATAAATCTGATACCGATCGCATCAAATTTCTTATTATGAACATGCAACCGATCAATGGAAATTACTTAAAACATAAGCCTGAAAAATACCTTATACGTCTAAAACACAAAAAAATTAATGTAATTAGCATAAGTACTAAGATTTGAGTGAAGCCATGAAACAACTTCTTCATTTTTTTCATAACACACTCACATTATTTGGTATATCCATATTTTAATAAACAATTATTAGGATAACGAAAATATACGTTCCGAGACAAACTTTTATACTGATTGCTTACCAATCAACAACTAAGTCGATTAGTGACATAAGTAGGGAAAAATACTGTGCACCATTTTTTCTATTTAAAATTTGAACTTTGGTGCAAATTGTGAATTAATAAATCCAAGCAACCATTGTTAAAAGAACGTCGGTCAATTTTATAAATTATAAAAGGAACATTATTTATATATATATATATATATATATATATATATATATAGTGTTGTTATCATAATAGGATGAGATGAGAACTTTTTTGATCAACGTTTTTTTGCAATCTATATTCTCATTCTTTTCCTGATCACCAAATTCAAGTTTTTCTTCTTATCCTTATTTTATTTGTCATGTCTTAATTTCTATTAAACATGTAGTCAATTTCTGATCTGTCTATATCCAAATGAATATTTAATAAGTGTAAAATTCAACATAAATGTGCAAGACTTATTTTCATCAAAAATTGTTATGTTGGTGCAATATATAGATACCAACTAAAATGACTAAAGTTGTTGAGTAAACTTTGATATATTAATAGTCATAAAGGTGGAACTTCGGACATGGGACTCCAGATGACTACCAAGTTCATTGACTAGTGGCTTATCTCAAGACAAAAGGAGGACCCTATAAGAGCTATACATCTTGAACAGACGTGAGACTAGGTATAGTTGGACACATACAGATTATACCTGAACAGAGTTGAGCATCTTGAAAAATTAGGGTCCTTAAACGCTAATTGACCTAGAATGCCAAGGAAGCCTGAACGCCTTTGAAAGCTGGAAGTCTAAAGCGGCATGGTGGCTTTGACCTTCTTGATAACTGAAAGAATATTTAAATTTTGAAGGCTTCTGAGGTCGGGGAGATTTCTAAAAGCTGGAAAGCTCTCGGGGATGAAAAATTCCTTAAAGCTCCTACCATAAAAAACTCCTCAAGTGGTCAGTTAAGGGTTGAGATGTTCGTTTATGGAGGAAAAGAGGAGAAGCGTTGAGAGAAGGAAAAAAAGATTGCCATCACTGGTTTTAGGGAAAGAAAATAGGATATTAGAGAGGGAAAAAAATTAGGGAAAAAGTGGAAGCGAGAGGGAAAAGAAATTCAGGAGGGAAAAAGAAATTAGGGAAAGTGGAAGAGAGCATGGGCATAAAAAAAGCACGCATGCGATTTATTTTTTGGAGAAGCAGCGTTTTGTAAGTTAAATAATATGATTTGAGATATAATAAACTGCATATTGCTTAAAATGCTGCCATTTAATGCTGCTAAAAATGAATTTTCTTCATAGTGCTTGATCCTTTGGAGAAAGCTCCTACAGTTCTTACACACAGGATGTTGAGAAGTAGTTTCTCACAATATGATATCCTAGAGGATGATGTGCTTCTACCATTGAGGGGAGAATTTGCTCATAGGCCGCCTTCGGGATATGTGGCTTGCCACCGATATATGGGCATGTACGGTGCAGTACCCCCATTCAATTACTTCTTAATAATAACACTTCAGGACATAAGGTTGGCCTTTTTCTAGCTTGTTCCAAATGGATACACCATACTGGCATGCTTATATGTTCTATTCATGTGGATGCTTAATCGTGCCCCGAGCTTTGCTGAGCTACGGTATCTTCTATTTTTCAAGAAGAGATTGGATAATCCATCACTTGTTTAAATTGAACTATAGCGTAGCCGGAAACTTATACTAAATCTTCTGTAACACCCCCTACTTTGAGCCTAAAACTAACGATTACGGATGCTACAGTCATTCATAGTTATTAATCTTCGACGACCAAATACGACGATACTAGATTCATTAATTCACAGATCACAAGAATATGGAAAAAAATTAACAATTTAAAAACATACTTCCACATTCCATTCAAAACATTTCATGTTCATTACATAATCCCAAAACGTTAACCACGTTCAGCAAAATATAGTTATTACACATACATCAAGAGCGACATATGAAGATGCCCCCCTGGTTAATCAGAGTATATAATAAAGCTAATAATTCTGCCTTTACATCCAAATACACAGCGGCAAAAGATAACTCTAAAAAACTAACTGCCTCTTGCATCCTCTGGAAGCTTTATTCGTCTAAGAATAGGACCTGAAAATCTTAAGTCTCAAACTGTTTAAAAACAATTGAGTACCCGAGAGTTTAAGGGGAAAACAAAAACTTCAAGTCAGACATAAAGTCTGGTATGAATAATAATCTATCATCTCAAACAAATAGATATCTAGTGAGACCACGCCGCATAGCGGAACGAGTTTTCTCATCACTTGTATCGTTGCTAAGACAATAACCATATACTGTGCACTTGCGTCCACCGTGGTTAAAACATAACATAATATGGTAATATAGAAATTAATCAAATACTTTGGATTACCTATCCCACATTAGTTAGACTAACCATCAAAGTTTTAGGTGACTATCCATCTTACGTTTTCAAGGACTACCCATCCCATTCTAGACTATATTTGCATTAAGGGGAATATCCATCCCACATTCGTCTCACTTAAACTGATGTGGACTGTCCATCTCACATCCCATGGTTTTCCTACGATAACTATGAACCCTTCTTTAATCATATGGAGACTATCCATCCTCAACATGATGTTGACTATCCATCAAACATTCCATATTTTTCCTAGGATGAATATGAACCCATCTTTAATCACATGGACACTATCCATCCCCGACATGATGTTGTATCCATCAAACATCTCATATTTTTCCTAAGATGACTATGAACCCTTCTTTAATCATATGGAGACTATCCATCTCCAACATGACGCTGACTATCCATTAAACATCCCATAGTTTTCCTAGGATGACTATGAACCCTTCCTTAATCATATGGAGACTATCCATCCCCGACATGATGTTGACTATCCATCAAACATCCCATGTTATCCACGTGATTAACCTATTTCCATTAGTATCCATAATTTAGGTTATATTCATTTATAGTTTACATTGGTATCCCCCAATGATTAGTGTCAGAATATATAAGTGTTGATATCCCCAACTATTGTGTTAAACTCATTAAACCCATCCTATTATCTCTAATGTTAAATAACATCTATTATATAAGGTTATCCCCCTACATATCCAAAAATTCAAGTGTCATATAAACATATCCTTTAGAAAGTATCATCTTCGAAAGTATTAAACTTGGTGGAAAGAAAAAAAATTACAACCCCTTCGAAAGTATCTCCTTCGAAGGCAAAGAAAATAAAGCAAACATATTTGAGAGCAAAGAAATCAACTCCTTCGAAAATATAATACATAGTTTTATCTATAACTTTTATAGCTGTAGAATTAAGGTCTCTAACCTTGTTCATTGTGTTCAAATGATGGTTTTCCTTTCCGTAGAGTGGTCATAATAGAAAAAATGGCTTACGGTTAGAAAGTTATGTTTATTTGAAGTTTTGTAAACAAAGCTGGTGAAAACTGCTATGAAAGGGGCTTCGAAACGCTGAGAAAGAGCGCTTTCGATTGGTTCCAAAGTATGATTTCGAAACATTGTGAAATGGTGCTTTCGACTGCTGCAAAAGGACTTGGTTGAAAGAGGGTTTCGAATACTTCGAAAAAGGGTTCAAAACTGCTGTAGAATGGTGCTGTCGAAAGGGGGTTTCGACTACTTCAAACGGTGGTTCTGAAGTAATGCAAAAGGGTCCAGAACTGCAACAAAAGGGTACTGTTGGAAGAGGGTTTCGACTGCTTCGAAAGGTGGTTCTGAAGTGCTGCATAAGGGTCCAAAACTGCTACAGAAGGGTGCTGTCGAAAGGGGGTTTCGACTAGGTCCATTGGCAGAATTGTAAATAACTTGAAAACTATAATTTGACTCTTTAAAGCATATTTTTTCACCAACACCTAATTTTTGTTAAATTCCTATTGGTTAGTGATAATCTTTATCACTTTCTTTGCAGAAAAACTGCTATAGATTATATTTATAATTTCCAAAATTATTTTGATTCCATTTAATTATACTAATATTTTAATATAATAATTAAGCCTTTTTGGCTTAGAAAATTCATCATAATTCAAAATCACTTGGAAAAAATCTAAAAAAATCACCAAAAATCGAAAATAACATTTTCAACATCATATAAAAATTTCGGGCAAAATTCTTTATTTTATTATTCTTAATAATTAATACCCGAAATAAATGTCTTTTTCACCTTAGAAAATTCATAAAATATTCCTATTAAATCCGAAAATTATGAAATTAATAACTCATCTTTAAAATTACATTTTACACAACATATCCACAAATCAAGTCGTTTGGAGGTCATTTACTAAGGATTTTATTTTAAAACCTATCATTTTAATTCCATAAAATTTGCAATAAATCACCAAAAATTATTATTCTATCCAAACAATGATTATTAGATCCAAACATGATCAATATAGCAAAATACATTTGATTAATATTCATAACCAAAAAAACAAGGAAAAATAAGATGATTTACATTATTATTCACCTTGATTAATTTGTTGGAGTTTGAAATTTGTCCTAGCATTGATCTTCTAGCTTTTTCTCCTCAGTCTTCCTACTTTGCTGATCTCCTTAGAGGGTTTTAATGGCGGGCTATAACTTCCCTTTTGTGTGTGTATTTTGATTTATGAAATGGTAGGATAGAATAAGGGAGGATTTTAAGGGTTATATGGGTGCGGCTATTCCCATATTGCCTTCCTCTTATTTTCCTAACTTATAAATTATGAATCATACTTATACATTCATTAGTTTAGCCATGACCAAGTTAAGTGACAGTTAAATCTCAACTCCTTAATCAACCACATTGTTCTATCTAATTTATCTAATTAAATGTCCTGAATAATTTAAACAAAAATTAGGGGTGTTACATCTTCCCAGCAAAGTTCCTTTATTTAAGAATCGGTTCTATTTTGCTAAATGTCCAGAAGGATTCACCTGTTTATGGACTACGGGGGGTAAGTCTCCTTCACCATGCTCAGAGTTTCCTTTAATTGCTATAAGTTTTCTGAACGATCATATATTCCTTACATTTCTTTCGAAAACAAACAAGGACCTAGCACTTGACACCATTATTAGCACTTTGAAAGTGGTCGATGCTTAGAAATGCACAAATAGATTCTTGCTCACATATGAGAACCTTTGCCGATGTGGGATTTTACACCCTGGGAGATCTGTTGGATTCGTTTAGCACTCCTTCCCGCTCTAGAGCCCGTGCCCATTCTGTTTCTTCTTCCCATGACTTTGGTGAAGATGATGATGATGATGAAAGTGGTCCACCTGATGGGTCAGAGAAGACCTCTAAGGAGATCCAAACTCAAGTCGAGGCGACAGTCCATCCAAAATGTCGTTGATTCCGAAAGAGAAACAGGAAGAGTTTATTCAACGGAAGAGCAAGGCTCCGCTTATTGAAGAGAAGGAAGAAGGAGAAATCAATGAGGAGCATCTTCTAAACGAGGAAGAGATAAATTAGGACACTGATGAGGGTCACGTCAAATTAGGGACAAGGCCTCAGAATTAAGCCCTGGCCATGCACCCTCACCTTCTTTGAAAGAGTCTATTGAGGGAGCTTCTCTTAAGACTGAGCCTATATCCAACTCTCTGCCGGAAGGTGAAGACATTGATTTGGGAGATACAAGAAACATTTTTGTGAATACGGGTGACTTGATGGATGACTTTACTTCAGAAGGGTTTCTTTCCTTATTTACTCAGATCATCCCTGTAGGAAGCAATGTTCTGAAATTAGTTAGTAATCGATCTGATTTGTGTATTCCACTAGGGTCATTAAATTGCAACGCACACTTCACTAGGATCACACACTTTATATTTTTTAGGATGTTTTAGTTCACCAAATGCCTTTTTTCTAAAGCCATTTTATTGCTTACTGCAGTAATCATGTCTTGTAGTCTTTATAATGATCTTGATCGAATTTCGTAATCTTAGCATTCATAGAGACACTCTTCAAGGTACCATGCTCCTTGGGATACTAACGATGAAAAGAAAAGGAGGAAAGAGAAGGAGGTGAAAGAGCATCGCCATCCCGAGAAAGATCAAGGTCGGGATAGGAGAAGTAGCTATGAAAAGCGGAAGAGCCCGACTGAGGCTGAAAAGAGATCAAGAACTAGAATCTGCTTCACGGCCTCCTACTTCCACTGGGATAAATGTTCTTGCTTCCGGTGTCGTGGCCTCTTTCACTTATACTATTAGGATCGCTACTCCCATGATTTCTGAGCGTGCGCCTTACATTCATCCTGCTAGTCCCTTGCATTTACAAGTTGCATTCCCTAATTTGTTCTTAAAAGGATTTGTGTTTGATTGGACCAGTCTGAAGTCAGTTCATGCCGAATCTTATTCTCCCCATTTCCAAGCAATTCAGAGTGATTTGGAGCAAGCTGAAAGGTGAGAAAAATTATGCATATAGCTGTCTATAGTTAACTGGAACAACTACTAGGAAATCCTCTCGTTTGAGTCCAAAAAGGATGAGTACGAGAAGTAGCTTGCAGATCACAATACGGAGATTGAGAGGCTAAAGAAAGAGAGAGATGACACCCTCAAGAAGGAGAGAAAAAGTCATCCTTTGCTTAATGAGCTAAAAGAATCCAATGATCGAGCCGCAATCATATTTAGAAATGAGATAAAGAAGTGCCATACGGGTGAGGAGGCTTTAGAAGAAAAGTTGAGGATAAGCGAGATGACAGTTGAGATGCAGAAAAAAACCATTTTCGAGTAGGCTCAAGAAATTATCTCTCTTCATGAACAAGTTTCGAATTTGGATGCTAAGAAGAAACAACTAGCGGTAGAGAAGGCTAACATAGATGTCGACTATTCAGAGCTTCAAGATACCTTTACAAAGAAGATGGAAGGCTTAGATGCTAATATTTTGGGATGCTATGTCAACTCCGTGCTGCATCAGGGGAGTCTTAGTTACTTGGATCCTTGTTCCATCATATGGTTATCGTAGTCTGGGTAGATATTCTAGCCTAGTTTCAAGATACGGATGGCGGTTATACCGAAGAGTAGTTGGTTCAAGCGTATCTGAAGAAGAGTGCCGCCAAGCTTTAGGGGAGGAATAGAAAATCTTGAGATTGAAGAGGGAACGAGAAGCTATTAATGTCATGGCTGCCTAAGGCTATAACCGGGCATTTTCTTTCAAGCCCTAGTGAGCCATATTCAAATCTTCATGCTGACGAGGGAATTATTTCTACTACTCTTGTGATTATGCAGCCATCAAAAGAGAGCAATGATGAGAGATTTGAAGTTGTGGTGCATGAACAGACCCTGATAGCAGGTAATTTTATTATCTCTCTCATGTTTGAAGACTTCCAATTTATGCCAAATGAAATTGTCGAGAAAACCGCCCTTTATTCAGGTATTATAAATCAGCCATATCATCCTACCGAGTTGCCTCCTCCTCACGATGTTGGATTTACTGCTATTTTGACTGCATCAATCGTCATCTCCACATCTGAATCGCAGTCTGGTTTGTATTCCGAGCAAATTACAGCATTGCATGGTTTGGATGTTTTTGAATCTCAAGAGGAGGGTTTGGCAGCTAGTGACGTAGGGGAGCAGGCGGATCAAGCTAGCCAACCAAACAAAGTAGAGACCGAGCAGAAGCAGCAAATGGTATCGTTGAAGAAGGAGAAGGTTGAAGAGAAAAAAAAGGCCGTCAAAGAGCTCTCGAAAATCTCGCAGGCACAAAGGCAAAGGAGGATTTGTCGGTGGCAATATTTCAAAAAGCGAGATCACCCTAGAAGGGCAGAAGCTTGAGTAGTTGTCGATAAGAGGTAGGAAAGGCGGCAGGGGAGGTAGTGAAAAGAAGCCATGATCTATCCATATATCTATGAATTGGAGCCTTTTCTTTTTGGTCGCTTTTGTACAAGTGCAGAGTCTACAGTTAGCATTTCTTCTAATTACAAAGTGGTGCTTGTATTTTCCTTTCTTTGGCCAATATTGTGCGGGTACAACGCCCGCAGTTTTTACCGTACGTGAATAACATTAAAAGTAATAAAAATATTAAAATTTTGTTTGTAACTTCACTTGTCAACTTATCCACATTCCATGCATTGTTGCCTTTTTATACCACTGTTTTTTATCCAGCATGATTTTGTATATGTGAGTAGTCATTGATATTTTTCCTATATTGTTTTATTTAGTCCTTTAATTACTGCCGAATTTTTTTTGTTTGGGGTAACGGAACTATAAAGTTTTGCTACTATGATTGAGTGTTGGCGAGTGCGTGCCCCCTAGTTCAAGAGACTGCTGACTCTGAACACTTAATACAAGGCTGGGTGCCCCTTTGGGTCTTTTGAATACCCCCAGTCGGATTTATACCGCAACTCCTATCTTTGGGAACTTATGGTTTTGTTATCCTTATTTTAGATATCCCATTTTGATTTCTGACTTGAGATATCGATGAAGCTTTTTTTAGTGGCCTTACGGTGAGTGATTTATGCATTTAAAAATTTTATGAGTGACAGGTGATGCTAGAGAAACATCGATTACTTGAAATTTTGTTAATTGATTCCATCGCAATGCTGACGTTCAGGATATTGTGCACACATGTCTCTTCCTGGACTGCTATTTCCTTGGCTCCGGAGGCAGTGCGTGGCTTTTTGTAATATGAGAGTTCCTCGTCTTTGGATGCAATTTCGCTAATCCGAGTAGCGGTATGCAACTTACGAAATGCGCACAGTGGGATCGAGGCTTGTCCGGTCATAGTTTTATGTACCAAGAAGCAATGCCGGCTTACAAGATGTGAGGCTAAGGTCTCGCTTGGATGTGATTTCACAGTGCAAGAGACAATGCGCAGCTTACGAAATACACGGCTTTGATTCGGACCTTCCTGGTGTCGTCGGAGCAACGTCGGTTCTTAGAAGGCAAGGATCGAGTTCCATCGATCTGATGATTTGAGTCGATTTGCTTCCATTGAATCGGTAGGTAGATGGGGTGTATTTGAGTGTGGTTCCACTATCTCAAGCAGCAATCAAAGGTTTTGAGTCGATTTGACACCATCGACTCAGCAGGTTACTTATGAAAACACAGTTTCATTGGTTAGAAAGCAAAGTTATTACATTAACTGAAATAAAAATGAGAAATTTTTGCCTATTTACAATGCCTCGGTATCCAGGGATGGCTTAATTGTGTAAAATAGGAAATACATAAGATAGTCTTAGATAAAGTAACGATGCAGCGATTCGTTATTCCATGCACTGGAAATTTAGGTTTCATCAACCGTTGTTAGCTTGAAGATGTCATCCCCTAGTTTTTTCCGATCATATAGGGTCCCTCATAGTTTGATCTAAATGCTCTCGGTACAAGGTAGACCCATTTGCAGACAAGGACTCATACTTCGAAGATACAGTTATGGACCTTGGAGTTGAAATGTCGTGAGATCCTTTTCTGGTGAGCAAAAGTCCTTAGCTTGGCTTCTTCCAGCTTCTCGTCGACTATATCAAGCGATTTGAGCAGGAGCTGCTCGTTCTACAGTTGATTGAAGTTTTTCCTTCGATGAGAATGAACCCCCAATTCGACTAGGGTCATTATTCTGCATCATATGCTAGGGCGAACAAAGAGTGACAAGTTGCAGATTTATGCGCTGTTTTATTTTCCCATAGTGCAACTGGAAGATCACCAACCTAATTTCCTTTAGCTTCAGTTAGCCACTGTTTGATGGTGGACTTGATGATCTTGTTTACCTTCTCCACTTGCCCGTTTGCCCACGGATGTGCAACAGTAAAGAAGCTTTCTCGATTTGGAAGCATTTTCAAAAGTCTTTGAATTCAGCACTTTTGAATTGAGTCCTATTATCTGTAATGATTTATTGTGGCACTCCAAACCATAGTGACTTTTGAAGGAGCTTTTTCGTTGATTCATGTTTACAGGGAGTGTTCGTTTGAGCAAATAGTCCTTGACCGGTGTCATTCATGCCTCTAGTTCTTCGGTATTTCGAAAGTCCAATTGATATCCATCTCGCCTATACTTTGGACAGTTAGAGTTTCAAATGGGACCAGTCTTATTAACTGAGCTTCTCTAGAGCTGGCTAGTTTAGCTAGATAGTTCGCCTTCCATAGTTATCCAATAAATATTAGTACATAACCCCTATATTCCCCCATTAGTCATGAATAATACACTGCCCAACGTTTGGAGAGTGTTACATACTCTAGCCTCAACGGATACATCGATATCTTGTCTCGATGCATCTTGACTAGGAACATTTAAAATGGTATATTTGTTTCGTTATGATAAATTACTTGCAGTTACAACACATTGTAACTACTATCATAAAATATACCATTTATGGATTTTTCTATTAAATATACTTTTAATTGAGTTAATTAATTAATATAATCACATTATATTAAGTATATAACAGGAAAAATACCTTTTATTTCGAACAAGATTGCTCTACGAGTTAGATATATGTAAAAAATTACATAATTACCCCTAAGGCATGCCCCTAACTCTATCAGTGAGTTAGCGGGTTTTTCTTCTAGCTCATTCGCCTCTTCCAATCTCAAATACTAGCTTGCCTTTCGGTTAAAGTCCTTCCTAGTTGTAGATTGTTTCATTTTGATCCATTTTCCAAACTCAGTGCCGAGGTGGATAGCACGGACCAGGGCCATGAAGATCATATTTTCTTTTGGGTTACTTACTTCAGTCACCGTAGCGTTGAACCAACTCATGAAGGATGTCAAAGATTCATTTTGTCCCTGGAATAGGCCACATAAGTACATCACGTCTTTTGATTGTGCCATGTCAAGCCTAAACTGATCAAGGAATTCAATTGCTAATTCATTAAAAGTGGAGATGGATTTTGGTAGGAACCTGGTGAACCACATAGAACCAATTCCCTCTAGGAAGATAGAAAAACATCTACATCGAACAACATTTGAAGCATTTTCTTCATCCATGCACCAACTATACTTATACAAGCGAAGTTTCCAATCTCTAGTTCTATCGTAAGACGGAATAGTCGGCATAGTAAACGTTTTAGGGTATCGTTCGTTTAAAATGTCATCAGTGAAGGGAGCCTGGCTTGGAGTGTATCCTCATTTATCATCCCTCATATCCTTACTTTTATCCATCAAGCGCTTGATCATATCCACGATATATGCCTTCTATGTTCGATAGTCCGTGAGTCGACTATCAGCAACTATGTTAAGCATTTGATTTGGCGAATGTTTCCTGGAGATTTGACCAGGCAACTCGGTACTTGGCCCCTCTGGATTTTTCGGCATATCATCACGGTCGGCATCCAACAAGTACTCGGCATCTAGGAGCGCTCGGCATAAGGGGACACTCGGCAAAAAGGAGCGCTCGACACTCAGTTTATTCGGCATACGTGGATCGTTTGGCTTCGATTTTGTCGCTCGGCCTTCACACTACGTTCGGCATGGTAGGATCTTCCGGCACCAACTACCGTTCGGCCTAACTATTGCTCGACCTAAGGATCATTCGGCCGAGACACGATTCGGCCTGGGTAACGTTCGGCCAAAATATCGTCCGGCCTAGGTTCTGCTCGACATCTATGCTTTACTAGGCATTCCTGGACTATTCAGCATTCTAGCCTCATTCGGCCTAGCCATCATTCGGCCAAGACACTGGTTCGGCTTCCAGTATCGTTCGGCACAAGTGCTTCCCACGACATTTAGAGCATTCGGCCTCATCTCGTTCGGCCTAGGGAGATCGGTCGGCATTCACACCCTGTTCGGCATTCAAAGAACGCTCGGCGTCTATGGTTCGGTGCACAGAGATTGCACTATTTGGACTGAGATATTCAGCTACCAGGCCCACCAGGAAAGTCCAACCCACCTTTGTCTATAAATAGAGAGGCAGGGGCACAACGAAATGGATCCTTTTTTCGAGAACACTAGGGAAACTCTGCCATTTTTCATACTCTCTTCTTTTTTCATTCAAACTTATATTCAAGTGATTGATTTACGGATTGTATCTGTACCCGAGTAATGAAGAAGGCAATAAAGATTAACTTCAAAGTGGACGTAGGCAGTTACGCCGAACCACTATGTGTTCTTATCCTCTGCGTTCAAATTTATATATTGTTCTCTATTTTAATTTACTTTCTTCATTAATCTCTCTACACAATCTTCCTAAGGACAAATTTTGGTGCTAACGTTTTGGTGCTTTCATTGAGAATTGAATTGTCAGGCTGTTAGGATCTGCTTTGTAGCTATTGGATTGCATAAATCCCCCAGAGGAGATTTGAGAACATTCACAAGGCATCTATCAATTCTATTCAGAGTTACAACCAACAACTCTATTGTGGGGAGACCACGAACCAGGTCGGCCTCCCACAACGCAGATGTCCATAAAACTACCAACGTACAACAAGTTGGACCTGGAAATCAGCAAACAACCAGAGGTCAGGGCCCTCCACCCAAATCCAGGCGAAAGTCGTTTCTCGAACGGAGTTCAATGACTTGATAAGAGACTCAAGGAAAGTAGAAGGCATCTTGCTGAGCAGATTCAAGCCAACACTAACCTAATGACTCAGCTCGCTCAGCAGCAGCGCCAGAATGCTGGAGGTAACCCTGCCCCTTATTTTGAATCTGATAGCTCAACCTCAATTGACGAACCTTCTAGGCTAGACACCGTAAGGATGAAGGTGCACAAGCAGTCGTTGGAAATCAAGCCCGGGAAGAGACCGGGCACCTGAATCTCCAAGACCCAAATCAAGCGGGACATCAACCTGCACGGTCCCGTGGAACGGAACCCAACCTTCCATCCTCCATACAAACTCCGGACTTAACAGCTGTGGTCAGGCAGTTGATGAGAGAAAACTAAGATTTGATCAATGAAGATTGGGGAGTGTACAGAAGCCATACCCCTTTACGGATGGTATCCTGCAGGATGAGTACCCCAAGAAGTTCAATATGCCGACTATCCTAGCCTACGAAGGGAAGACTGATCCCAAGCAGCATGTGATGAGGTATGGATGGATGATGGATTCTGCAAGAGCTAATGATGCAACCAAGTGTAGGTGCTTCCCAATCACTCTGTCCGAAATCGCCACCATGTGGTTTACTCAACTTCCCCCACGATCTATATCTAGCTTCGACGAATTGGCAATGAATTTCATAGAGCAATTCAGGACACACACCACTCGTCCAAGGGATGTGATGTCCTTATCGAGCGTAATCCAGGCCCCAGGAGAGTCATTGAAAGCATACTTGCAGAGATTTCATGCTGATGCTACTGAGGTGAGCAATCCAAACAACCACGCGATTTTGATGGCGGTAATGCATGGAGTGGATCCAGAATCTGAATTTGGAGATTGGTTGGCGGGAAAGCCCCTGGCCATGCTGGAGCATTTTTATTCGAAAGCTCATCAGTTCATAAGAAGGGAAGAAGCTCGATGGACAAGACAATATAAGGCACCAGAACCTGCGCAGGAGACTGAGAAAAGGTACCGTCGCCATGAAGCAAACCAGCGATAATTCAGGAAAAGCCCAAGTCAACGTCCAAAACAAGACTGGGCAGTCTAAAGGATTCGGAGGTGAAAATCCCGGAAAGAAGAGAGAGACAGGGAAACGGTGGTCAAGGACCCCAACCTACACTGAATACACCCCGCTCTACGCATCACTTGAGAACATCTATTTGTCAACTTGCAACACTTACCAGTATAGGAAGCCATGCCTAAAGGAATCAAAGGAGAAACAGAAGCGGACTGGGAAGTACTGCCGCTTTCACGAGTCTTATGGACACAACACAGAGGAGTGCAGGCACCTCCATGACGCTATTGAAAAGTTGATTAGACAGAAGAAGCTGCAGGAGTTCGTCAAAGACCCACTAGACAAAAGACAAGAGACATCGGACCCTGGACGTGTTCCAGCTCCACGCCAACCAGAACAACCTGCTCGAACTGTGGGTAGATTGGTGATCAACACGGACGGACTTCATCCTGCGGATAAGAATTGGCAAGAGATGGAGCGATATGCTAACTCTTTAAGACATGCGGAGTATGAGTGTTTTTCGAATGTGGAGGATGGGACTCCTGCAAAGCAGCAGGTACGATGGATGATGATATTGTATTCAGGAGCCGAGATGTGGATAAGGTGGAGACCCCTACCATCGACCCGATCGTCATATATGTGACAATCGCGTCGGCATTTGTGAAGAGAATTCTAATTGATTGTGGAAGTTCCGTTAACATCATCTTCAAGAAGGCATATAACCAAATGAAGCTAGAAGCTAAGGATTTGAAACCATCCAGTGCCAGAATCCATGGCTTTAACGGCGCAGCAACGGATACAGTGGGATATGTGGAGTTACCAATTGAACTGGGGCAAGGCGAGCGTAGGAGGGTGCGAATCCTATCATTCATAGTGCTGGACGTTGACTCTCCATATAACGTATTTCTAGGACGTCCAGCCTTGGCAGAATTTAGGGCAGCGTTGGCCCCTTGGTGTCTGACATTAAAATTTCCCACGGATAGTGGTGTTGGAGTGGTACATGGCGATCAGGCGACCGGACATGACTGCTATATGGCTGAGCTGAGAGAGGCTCGGCGTAGAGAGAAAGGAAAGGTTACGGACCGCTTCGTCCGCATCCGAAATGCTGATGATTGACTAGTAGCGCCCGAGCCCTGGCTCGGGCAACATTCTAGGATCTATAGAGACGTAGATCCGAGAGACGATGATGGGGAACCTAGGGAAACCAATGAGCACCGGCTGAACTCACAATTGACATCCCAGTTAGCCGGAGCGACCCATCACGAGTTCTTAAAATTGGGTCGCAGCTTGACCCTTTGGCCACTGGGAACCTTACTGATTTCCTCCGAGCGAATCTTGATGTTTTCGCCTGGACACATTCTGATATGTGTGGGATTTCTCCTGCGATTGCGAGTCATATGTTGAACATAGACCCGAAACATGTACCTGTGAAACAAAAAAGGAGAGGCATGGACCCAGAGAGGTCTACGGCTCTCAAAGAGGAGGTGGACAAACTCAAAGCCAACGGGTTCGTCCGCAACGCTCTCTACCCTGAATGGGTATCTAACCCGGTGCTAGTGAAGAAAGCAAATGGAAAATGGAGGACCTGTGTTGATTATTCTGGTTTAAATAAAGCATGCCCTAAGGATAGTTTCCTGTTGCCTAGGATTGACCAGTTGGTCGACTCAACTGTCGGACATGAGTTATTATCATTTATGGATGCGTACTCTGGAAATAATCAAATCCCAATGCACCTTCCAGACCAAGAACACACCAGTTTTGTCACGAACATGGGATTGTATTGCTATGTAGTAATGCCATTTGGATTGAAGAACGCAGGAGTGACTTATCAACGCCTGGTGATTCGAATGTTTAAAGGTCAGATTGGTAAAACAATGGAAGTCTATGTGGATGACATGCTCGTGAAGTCACGGCAGTCAAACGACCACATCCGAGACTTATCGGAGATGTTTGACATACTCAGGCATTATGGAATGAAGATCAATCCGTTGAAGTGTTCTTTCGGCGTAGCATCAGGAAAGTTTCTAGGATTCATTGTGAATGCCCGGGGAATCGAGGCTAACCCAGAGAAGATTCAGACTATCCGAGATATACAAGTGCCCAGAACTATAAAACAGGTGCAAAGCTTGAATGGAAAGGTATCCCCGTTGAGCCGATTCATATCCAGGGCCACAGACAAGTGCATTCCTTTCTTTGACGTTATAAAGAAAGGAAAAAGGAATTCGAATGGACATCCGACTATGAGGAAGCATTCCGAGTTCTTGTAAGGCACTTGGAAAGTCCCCCGATATTATCAAAACCAATAGACCACGAAATGTTGTACTTATACTTGGCTGTATCCCAGCACGCTATCAGCACAGCCCTGGTTCGCGAGGAAGACCGGTTTCAGAAGCCAGTTTACTAAGTTAGTAAACGCTTGATGGGGGCAGAAAGAAATTTTCCAAAGATTGAAAAACTAGTTTATTGCTTGGTGATTGTGTCACGCAAGCTTCACCCGTATTTTCAGGCACACTCAATCAGTGTCTATACCGATCAACCTTTGCGACAGATACTCCAGCGATCGGAAACTTCAGAAAGGATGTTAAAATGGAATATTGAGCTAAGTCAGTTCGACATTACCTACCTGTCACGAAGGACCATACAAGGATAGACACTAACTGACTTCATTGCTGAATTCACTATGACAAACGAATCAAACGATCACAATGTCATACCTCCCGTTCGATGGAAGATGTACACCGATGAGGCATCTAACGACCGTTGTTCTAGGGTTGGCATAGTTTTTGTAACTCCTAAAAACCGATCGGTTTGCTACGCTTTGAAGCTCAAATTCACAGCGACGAATAATGAAGCCGAATATGAGGCATTGATCACCGGCTTAAGACTTATTAAAGAACTGGGAGTAAAATCGGTTGAGATCTTTAGCGACTCTCACCTGGTGGTATACCAAGTACGAGGAGACTACCAAGCGAGGGAGCAGAGACTTGCCCAATATTTGGTCCGAGTCCAGGAGCTGCTAGCGAATCTCGAGTACTATGACATTTCACATATCCCGCGTGAGCAAAACAGAGCAGATGATTCATTGGCAAAATTCGCAAGCACATGCAATGCACAACAAACGGGATTATTTCCTACTGAAACCCTCCATGCTCCGAGAATAGATATGATGGAGGTAGATTTCGTGTTAGAAACAGAAATCGAGAAGGAATCGTGGATGAACCCAATCAGGCAATACTTGCTATTTGAGACCTTACCCAAAGAAAGGAGAAAAAGACGACAAGTCCTTCGTAAGGCTTCTCGTTATGTAATACAGGACGGAAGAATGTATCGAAGGGGATTCTCAACCCTGTTGTTCTAATGCATTGCCCATGATGAGATAAAACGAGTCCTGAAGGAAGTCCATGAGGGAGAGTGCGGTGACCATACTGGGGGGCAGACACTAGCGAAGAAAATCCTCCGTTATGGATACTATTGGACAACGGTGAATCGAGAAGCTGCAGACTAGGTGAGAAGACGTGACAAATTCCAGATATATGCAAAAATCCCGAGAGCTCCGCCGAAGGAACTCACGCAGATGGTTAGTCCCTGGCCATTTGCAATGTGGGGGGTTGACCTAGTTGGCTCTTTACCCTTAGCCAAGAGAAAAATATGCAATAGTTGCGGTCGACTACTTTACCAAATAGGCAGAAGCAGAGCCTCTGGCCACAATAACCACCAAGAAGGTTATTAATTTCGTCGTATGAAATATCATATGTCGTTTTGGCCTTCCACGTTCCATCGTCACAGACAATGGAACTCAATTCGAGAGCAAGGAGTTTAAAGAATTTTATCAGAAATATGACATTGAGAAGAAGTTTGCAGCGGTTGCTCACCCGAAAGCCAACGGACAAGTGGAAGCCGTAAACAAGATAATCAAGTCCATATTGAAAAAGCGTCTGGAAAAGGCGAGAGGCAAGTGGGTGGATGAACTTCCAACAGCGCTTTGGGCCTATAGGACCACCCATAAGACCGCGACTGGCCACACTCCCTTCGCATTGGCATATGGCGCGGAAGCTGTCATACCTGTGGAACTTGAAGTCCCATCACATCGGGTAACTCATTACGATCTTGAGTCGAACCAGAATCTTTTATTAGAATCGTTGGACTTCATTGACGAAAAACACAAAGAAGCCAATTTGAGAGCGGCCGCATATAGACATAGAGTCGCTAAATATTATAACAAAAAGGTCCGACCGAGAATTTTTGGTGTAGGAGACCTCATTTTGAAACGAGTTTTTACGGTCCCATCTCATATGAATACCGCATGGGAGGTTCCATACATCATCGAATGGAAGCTTGGAGAAGGAACTTTCAAGCTATCGACCGTCGATGGTGCGATGCTCCCCCGAGCATGGAACATCGAACACATGCGGCATTATTATACTTAGTCTATTTCTTTCATGTATTAGCTGCATTTATTTCCAGTATGCTTTTATTTCTAATTCTTGGAATGTAATAAGACAATTTAGCTTGCTCTCGTTAATAAAGGCTTGAAGCCATCTTTTCCATGAATTAGTAATGTCTCTACGAATGATGATCCTGTGACAGGCAAATAAAATTATGTATTCCGGCTAATGTAAGAACACGCACGGACACTTAAAATCTCCAAGTCCCCGGAGTGCGGACTGGAGTACTCTAAGTCCCCGGAGCGTGGACTTGAGTATAAACGACTTAAAATCTCCAAGTCCCCGAAGTGCAAACTGGAGTACTCTAAGTCCCCGGAGTGCGGACTCGAGTATAAACGACTTAAAATCTCCAATTCCCCGAAGTGCGGACTGGAGTACTCTAAGTCCCCATAGAGTGGACTCGAGTATAAACGACTTAAAATCTCCAAGTCCCCGGAGTACAGACTGGAGTACTATAAGTCCCTGAGCATGGACTCGAGTATAAACGACTTAAAATCTCCAAGTCCCCGACGGGAGTAATCTACGTCCGCGGAGCGCGGACTCGAGTATAAATGACTTAAAATCTCCAAGTCCCTGGAGTGCAGACTGGAGTACTCTAAGTCCCCGGAACGCGGACTCGAGTATAAACTACTTAAAATCTCCAAGTCCCCGGAGTGCAGACGGGAGTACTCTAAGTCCCCGGAGCACGGACTCAAGTATAAACGACTTAAAATCTCCAAGTCCCCGAAGTGCGGACTGGAGTACTCTAGTCCCCGAAGCGTGGACTCGAGTATAAAAGACTTAAAATCTCCAAGTCCCCGGAGTACGGACTGGAGCACTCTAAGTCCCCGGAGCGTGGACTCGATATAAATGACTTAAAATCTCCAAGTCCCCAAAGTGCGGACGGGAGTACTCTAAGTTCCCGGAGCGCGGACTCGAGTATAAACGACTTAAAACCTCCAAATCCCTAGAGTGCGGACTGGATTAATCTAGGTCCCCGGAGCGTGGACTTGGGTATAAATGACTTAAAATCTCCAAGTCCCTGGAGTGCGGACGGGAGTACTCTAAGTCTCCGGAGCGTGGACTCGAGTATAAACGACTTAAAATCTCCAAGTTCGGAGTGCAGATTGGAGTACTCTAAGTCCCCGGAGCGTGGACTCGAGTATAAACGACTTAAAATCTCCAAGTCCGTGGAGTGCGAACTGGAGTACTCTAAGTCCCTGGAGCGCGGACTCAAGTATAAACGATTTAAATGACCAGGTCCGCTGAGGACGGACTGGATATAAATGACCTGAAGTCATCGAGCCTTCGGCGTGCGTATTAGAAAATATTCTAAGTGCTTGGAGCGTGGAAGAACAAACAGATAGCTCTCAAAGAATTTCTGAGCTATATGAAGATGAACCGAGAGGTCTATTATATTCACAACGGCTTGGATTTTAATCACAATCACAAAGAAAATTGAACGATAAGTGCCATGGAAAAACAGAAAAATAAGTTTTGTTCATCGAAGATAAGTTTCCATTACATATCCTTTGAAGCTTGGAACCAAAAGTTTATTTACACAAACTAAGAAAACGAAAGTACTTGCCTAATCTAAACTGAATCTCGTTGAACGAGAGTAATGATTACTTCTTGTGCTTCTTCGCCTTCTTCACCTCCGTTGTCTTCTCAGACGACTCCTCTCCTCCTCGTTTACCCTTGGTACCCTTCTTTGATGGAGGAGTGACAGCCGAAGAAGTATGAGGGGCATCCATGGGTTTAGACCTGCCAGGGAGAATGATCTTCAGCGGCTTATTCAAAGGATCGTCGGCGTCCACGGCTTGAGGTTCGACCTTGATCTTGGTCGTTTCTCTCTTCTCCTACTCGAGCCGCTCCTTCATACTCAGCTCAGATGTGTGTTCGGAGGCGCCTGTGATCTCTACTTCATAACTGTCCTTGATGGGAGAAGAAGTCTCAGATTTGTCTTTATCTAGCGCCCCAATCACCTGAGCATCTAGCCCGGGAGCTTCTCCCGCCTGACTGGCCTCACCTATCTTTTCCTCCACCTCCTTGGCGACATCGCTTCCCGGAGTGGGCCTGGGATCAGAACGACCTGTGCGAAACCATGAAAAACAAGCATTAGAATACAATAGTGCTTCGTAACGAATGATAGCTTTCAAAATCTTAAAGCGAAGAGTTATCTACCAGGTTCCGGCAGGCTCTCAGCCGTCAAGGGGGTCTCGCCCTCCATAATGGGAGACAGAATATGGACGCCGAGGTCGAGGTCCTCTGGATTATAACCAATACGCTGCTCAAATGGATCGAGTATCGGCCGATCGGTCGATCGAGTAGGCGCATGAGCTAGAGGCACGGCCCCGGATGGACCAGTAATAACTTATTTCTCTTTCTTTGAGGGGGAGTCTTTACAATGGATAGCTTTGGCCGCCGACAAGTCCGAGGGCACATTTACCTTGAGATATTCTTTTATCAATGCCCCCTCATCAATCTCTTCGATGCCGTGCTCGGCCTTCCTGATTTCTATCAAAGCCTCACATGCCTCAGCTAAAGATTCAAGATAGCCCTCGTCAAAAAAGTCAAGTCTCGATGCAAGAGAACGCGGATGTTGAATTCAGCGATTAGCAAGTCAAACATGCTTTTGACCTCTTCCCTGCCTTCTTCTCTAGCCGCCTCGAGATGCAAGTCGAAATCCATGGACGCTATCCTCTTGCCCTCTTCTCGGGCTTCACTCTTTATCGCCTTAACTTTGGAAAGCTCGACCTCAAGTTTTTCTTTTAAAAGTCGAGTAGCAACGATCTCGTCACAGTATCGTTGTGACTCTTCTTGGGCGGCCGCTTTCTCTTCTCTCTCCCTGTGGAGTTGTTCCTCAAGTTCCCTGACTCAGAGGCTAAGTGCGTCCCTCTCCTTTTGAACTGAGTCCTTCTCTAGAGCCAAAGCCCCACATCGTTGAACCGCCTCGTCGAGTTCTTTCTTATGAGTTGATTCCAACCGAGTGACAGCCTCAGCAGTGTCCTTGGCGCTCTGATGGGCGACCTCAAGTTCAAATTTATAAGTTGCAATCTCTTCGTATTGAACTTTAATGATATCTTTGTCGTGGATAGCCTCAAGCTTCAGACGATCGATTTCAAGTTGGCACTCTACGGAGACTTCAGAAAGTTTTTCAGCCAAATGAACAAACGCGTCGTGTTGAACATAGACGTCGTTTGTAAGCTCGACCAGCCTCTCCGGTACTGATGGGTCCATTGTAGGAGCGGGAGGAGATGTCTTTGAAAGTTCATCTCTCCTATGAGAATCTCGAGACTGTCGAGTGGAGGAGGAATCGGAATGTTGGTCCCGAAGAGCATCAGGTTACGACCTCTTGTGGCCGCACTTGTCTTTACTTCGCTCCGCGTGAGAAGAGGTATCCTGGTGGTATTTTGGCTGATAATAAGTCTTCCTCCGAGATGACGAGTCTCGAGAATGATAGTCTTTATCGCCGTCACCATCCTTATCTCTACGTCTCCCGGAACCCGAGTCTCGTCCAGAGTGATGAAGAACAGATGAACCATGATGGTGATCGAATCCATGTGAGCGCCCCATACCACCTGCACAGAATTCGAATAACAGCGAATTAGCAAAGAGTAGTGTGACGACAAAATCTAAGCGAAAATTGAAGTGCAAGTGTTCGTGTGTGTCCTAGTGTTTCTTCCCGACGGACCAGTTGCTTTACTAACGAGAGTTTTCTCTCCCCGACTCTAGGCTAGAGCGCCTGCATCGCCTCTGATAGGCGAGTGAAGTTGAAATGCTTCCAGATCGTCAAAGCCGTAATTGAGCAGATGATCCGGATTGAAGAGGTTCGATAGGCCCTTTAAAGAACTTTCTACGTGCTGTGAAGAGGCCTCTTTCTCCGTTGGAATAAGCGTAATCTTCGAAGTTCCGCCAACCTTTTCCTTCCTAATCTTGTACGTCAATCCCTTTTTCCTCTCTGAAGGAGAAGATGATATTTCGATATCGTGCACTTCGACTATAGGATCTTGAGCGGGACTCAAATTCTCACCTTGTGCTTCGGGTGGTTCATTCTCTTTGATCTCCCCCTCTTCCTGTACATCAGGGGTGTGGCATGATGACGACTCGCTAATTTTTTCCCCTTATCGGATGCGGGCTTGGGTATGAAGACGCCCTTGGGAAGGCTTACCCGACGACCTTCTGCTAACAGTCCGAACCGCGATAGTGACTCATTAGAAATGAGAGTTCGGATGTCTCGTTCCTCGGTGGGAAGAGCTCTAATGGCTTCAACGGCCTAAGAATATCCGTGGCCGTCAGGACGTGGATTGATACCTGAGAAGATGAAACAAGAGTTAGAAAAGGCATAGCCTCGACCAAAACATGATTATCGTTCTAAGAAGAAGACTTACTTCCTTCAACCCATCTCCTCGCGAAACCAGGGGGCAACGCACATAGAACCATTCCTGTTTGTACAGGGAAAACTTGCTCCATGCCCCGGTTAAAATTTGGCATTTGTGGTGCGGCTCGAGGAACACAAAGGAGGGGCTATCTCTCCGCTTCTTGATTATATAAATATATCTGATGTCGCCAGGAGTTGGAGGCCTAGAGAAGACAGTCATGAAGAGTATGTAAGTGCCATAGATGAAGGCGTGACCATTTGGGTGCAGCTGCGACGGGGCGACGTCGATGTATTGCATCACGTCCCGAAGAAATAAATTGAATGGTGGCATGCTGCCAACCCAGCACATGAATTTATTACACGCCGTGTATCCGACTGGGGGCATGGTGTGGCCGATCGTGCCCCGATGGAACCAGCACGTCGTCAAAAGGTATCCCGTGAATGGAACATATTCGCCGGAGCGCTACTTCATTGATTTTTGAAGCCTGTGAATCGACAGAGTTTTCCAAGAGAATCGATGCCTCCAGGGCATCGGGGGCTAAGTTATGTGCATGGGAGGTGGATGGATTTGAGACGTCTGCGGCTTCCTGTCGAGAGGATGGCCCTGGTTTTTCAGAAATCGTGGCATAGCTGGATTTTTTAGACATCTTCAATAAATAGTGAATTCGGCTAAGCACCTGTGTGAACTATACTTGAAAAATGTTTGACGTTAGAATTAACAACACAAATATTCCCCCCATGTGTGGTGTGTGAGCTGGTGCGATCAGTCGTGTGTAAGCACTGAAAAATTAAAAGTCACGGAGTTAATAATATGAGATTGAGCTTCGAATCATCACCTCGAAGACCGTCATCGCGGACCGTCTCCAAAAGCCTGCCTTATGGTGTTTATAGTTTCGGATTCAGAGAATGTTAGAAGAAATTATCCGATTATGTCAATTTAAGTTCAAGTTTATGTCTGTTGAAACTAGGAGGTTATCAGTCCAAGTCAGTTCGATACACTAGTATGCTGAAGTTTCTGTCCTTGTTTTGTTATGTAATTAGGCAAGGCAATTGATCATTCGGCCTAAGTTCGGTTCGACCTTGATATAGTTCGGCATCTGTGACTATTTGGCCTGTAAAATGTGGTTCGTCATTTATGTTTGTTCTGCAGAAATATGGGTCGGCATTCATGATCGTTCGGCCTAAAGGTTGTTCAGCTTAACTGTCGACCGGGCAAGCTATTGTTCGGTCGAGCTATCGTTCGACAAAACTATCGTTCGGCCTAAATAACGCCCGGCCTTAGTCCTGCTCGGCCAAAGTAACGTTCGGCATCCCCACTAATTCATGCTTCCACCCTAACCTTCCATTCGGCAAATGGTGTGTCACGCCGAACCAGGATTATGCCGAGCCTTAACACTCGACACTCCGCCCATGGCTACAATTCCATTTTTTCCTCTCCTCCTCCATCCACACCGAACAATAAGAGCAGATCGCTCGGCGAGTCATTCCAGGTCATGCCGTTCGGCATCCTAACCACCTCCTACTCCTCTATTCTTTCTTTTCTTCCAGTCTCAATCGACATAAAGAAACCGAGCCGAACCGCAACACATCACCCAACAACTCCTACGTGTAATCACCCCCGGTCATTTCTCCTTACCTCACATCATCCAGCCCTAAATATATCCTAATCGAAGTTTCATTCCTCCATCCACATAACCCTTTCGGCTACGGTCCCGATTTACAAACTTAAGCCTCTTATTGAAACTGTTTAATCATGGAAAGGATTTCGATAGAGGAGACAATACCTAGTTGGTAGATCGAGACTTAGGAAGGATTGATTAAGTCTTTAGTATCTGATTAACAGGCGAAGTTTGCAGGTATAAGGTAGCGGAGGTAAAAAGTGAAAAGAGAAAAAGGGGGAAGACGCTGGCCTTTATAGGGAGGAAGAAGAAGGCGAAACGACAATGACTGGTAGACCGGTCAAAACTATCATTCGACATCAGTTTGTTCGGCATACATGGATCGTTCGGCTTCGGTTGTATCGCTCGACCTTCACACTACGTTCGGCACACACCTCCACAACTGGTATTCATAAGAAAAACAACCCCCAAGTATGATGGGCTAGGGTTCGGAGCAAAGCACAAAGGACACGTAGTACAAAGCGCATCACGTTCGGCCACGAGATACGATTTGGGGGGCAAGTGTTTCCTGGAGATTTGACCAGGAAACTCGGTACTTGGCCCCTCTGGATTGTTTGGCATATCATCACGGTCGGCATCCAGCAAGTACTCGGCATTTAGGAGCGCTCGGCATAAGGGGACACTTGGCAGAAAGGAGCGCTCGACACTCAGTTTGTTCGGCACACGTGGATCGTTCGGCTTCAGTTCTCGGCCTTCACACTACGTTCGGCATGGCAGGATTGTCCGGCACCAACTACCGTTCGGCCTAACTATTGCTCGGCCTAAGGATCGTTCGGCCGAGACACAGTTCGGCCTGGGTAACGTTATGCCAAAATATCGTCCGGCCTAGGTTCTGCTCGGTATTTATGCTTTACTCGGCATTCTTGGACTATTCAACATTCTAACCTCGTTCGGCCTAGCCATCGTTCAGCCAAGACACTGGTTCGGCTTCCAGTATCGTTCGGTACAAGTGCTTACCACGGCATTCAGAGCGTTCGGCCTCATCTCATTCGGCCTAAGGAGATCGGTCGACATTCACACCCTGTTCGGCATTCAAAGAACGCTCGGCGTCTATGGTTCGGCACACAGAGATTGCACTATTTGGACCAAGATATTCAGCTACCAGGCCCACCAGGGAAGTCCAACCCACCTTTGTCTATAAGTAGAGAGGCAGGGGCATAGTGAAATATATCTTTTTTTCGAGAACACTAGGGAGACTCTGCCATTTTTCATACTCTCTTCTTTTTTCATTCAAACTTGTATTCAAGTGATTGATTTACGGATTATATCTGTACCCGAGTAATGGAGAAGGCAATAAAGATTAACTTCAAAGTGGACGTAGGCAGTTACGCTGAACCACTATAAATTTTGTGTTCTTGTCCTCTGCGTTCAAATTTATATATTATTCTCTACTTTAATTTACTTTCTTCATTAATCTCTCTATACAATCTTCCTAAGGGTGTTAGTGACCAATTTTGGTGGTAATAGCGAACAATCTCGGTAAGTGGGCTGAAGCCTAGGCTTTCCTGTCTTTGGAAAAGACACCCTTTGAATTTCCGTTGGCTTGAAGTTGATCAAGAAGGGGCAATCTGGGCCTCTTTCCAATATTTAGTGCATTAGCATTTTCTTCCAACTTGTCATCGCCAAGTTGCTTACCATTTTCAGAGCCAAAGAGGTCTAACGCTATATCTTCCCGTGGGTTTTTCGCCCCTAAATTCAAGTTTGTAGCAGGTTGCTTTGCTTTGGACGAAGTGCCTATGTTTCCTTCCACGATGATTCCTATGGCTCCATCCACCACTCTTTTCTGCTTCTGCTTTACGTTTCTTCTGTTTATGCCAGAAACGGAAGAGTTTTTCTGCTCTGTGGCAGTTATGGGTTCTAGCATGGTTCTAGGAGCAGCTAGTGATTGCAAGGTTAGGAAGGCATTTAATTTGTCCATAAAAGATTTTCTCTGTCTTTTGATTGATTTCATTAACTGTCTTATTCAATTCACCTTTAGTGACGACTTCATGCTGGGTAGAAGATCCCAACGCCTAACCTCTTGTGTTAGCTCCAGAATTTACTTCGATTAATGGATTATTGGCATCGTTGACTTCAGCTTGTTGAGGATTTGTCTCTTCTCTAGATATAACAGCTCATATGGATCTTCCTGAAGTAATCCTCTTTCTCCCTACCATTGATCTTCAACGATAAGCCCCAAACTTCCTTATTTCTCAGAGTAAAAAATATAGAGAATAAATGTAAAAAGAGCAGAAATAGTAAAGAAATAAGAAGATTTTTGTAGTGGTTCGAATGTTAATGAAGCCTACGTCCACTTTATAACTTTTATTAGCTGACTGCTACTATAAGATTGGTTTGATTTACAATATGATCGAATCACCCGAGTTAGATCTAAATCACAGGTGCTTGAAAGCAACCGGAGGATCTCAGTTGCTCCTTTGTGATTGTTGTATAGAAGAAGAAGAATGAAGAATAGTAATGGCAGAGTTGCAGCAGCCAGTCCAGAAATCCCTTTCATGTTGCAGATGGGGGTATTTATAGGGGTTAGAGAGCAATTAGGCCAGAGCCACTTTGCTAGAAGCATGTAGTCGTCATGTTGAGGAAGCTCAAGAAGTTTGAAAGATATCGGAGCAAACTATTTGGATCGGTACCAATCCAATTGGATTGGATCAGTACTGATCCAAATAGTTAAGCATTTTTTACGCTTCGACTACTTAGCTACCTTTCTTACTTCGTTTTTATGCTCTTCATGCTATTTCGTAGCTTGTTGACTTGTTTTGATGATGATTCACCTATGGGCTAGATTGAACTGTATTTTGAGTCGGATAAACCTTCACCCCTTAAGCTTGGATGTTTGGAATGCCACCAAACTTGTTAAGTGAGCTAAGTAGAGGCATAGAGTCACAACGCAAAAGGAATGGGGCATATATGAGCAACTAATTAGGATTGCTACCGATCCAATTGGATCGGATCGGTGTCGATTCGAAAAGTTTGCTTATTTTTATGCTACACTCTTTGAAGACTCTTGTCTTTCTTTCTTAGGCCTTCCGGTTAAGTTTCGAGTCGTTCTGCCTTAGCTTGAACATTCTAACTCCTTTTAAATTCAGCTAGGTTAAAATCCTGACTAAAAATATCCTAGCAAGGTGCTTCATATCCGGTATTCATAATTAACAATCCAATATGCATATGTTGTATTATATATATACTCCCCAAAACAAACAAACAGCAACTCGGGTAATATCAAAGCTTTCTCTTGTTGTTCATATAAGGCCAAGGATAAGTCATTGTAAAAACGCCCCAAAACCAAATCGGAATCTTGCTAATTATAGACACTCTACCCTTCTAACCCATAGAGACGAGTCTAAGAGGGCCTAATGGCTTGAATGCATATGCATTTATATCCCTTATAAAGCAGTTTATAATTAAGTAATATTTGCTGAGCTCCCCGTTCGTCGAGTAGAAGGAGGCATGGTTGGTTTGATGTGTATTTACCTTTTTTCTAGGCGTACGTGGGATATTCACTTATCATAGAGGAGAATTCAACGGCTTCGGACGAGTGTGGAACTTCTTTATTATGTGCTGCTACATCCATTATAAATTGCTGATGGGGCTCCCCAAAATACTCATCTTCTTCACATAAATCGTCCGAACATGAACTGTTATTTACGCCTCCTATTTTTACTCTATCTTGTTCTGATGATTTATGTGCTGCTACTGTTGGAGAGTCCAACACCTTTGAACTATTCTCTACTGCAGTGGAAGCCAAAGCGGTGTCATCACTTTTGCAAGCAGTCAAATGGGTTGTTCAAAGGTGTGTCATGTTTAATGCTGGTCATATCATGCTTTTCTTATATGATATCTTGGATAAGTGAACATGTTGTTATGCCAGGTTGTCTCTGATACTTTGGTTACATCTAGCGCACTTGAAAATTGGGTTCCATGCTCGTAGCTGGTAATTGGCTCTTTTTAGTTGGTTGTTTCTCACCATGAGTAGTAGCAATAGTCTCGTATAAACGTGATTTGTTTGAAACCTAAGGGCCGTTTCTAGTTGGGTTGTCAGTAGCTATATGGGATTGTTGTATATTTGAATCCAGCTGCTTCTCTGTGCATGTGTCATTGGAGAGTGTGTGTGTGTTTCCTGGGTATCACTTGCATTTATCTGTGTCTGTTGATAGTTCGCTGAATGCTGTCTCTGTTGCCAAGATGTATAAGTTGAAATGGAACAATTTCTAGTGTTATGTCCAAAAACATTGCAATGTCACAAGGGATTGATTTGTACTCATTTGAAACAGCAATACTAACTTCATCGCCATTAGAATACATCCCACTGACAGAATGGAGGTATGAAAATTTGGTATCAATTTCCAATAAAATTCTATCATAGTCCAACCTAGTTTCTCTTGCCGTATTAGAATCCATTCGAATAGGCTTGCCCAAGGTTGAAGGAATTCTACTAATTGCATCTCTATTCCATAACTCTTAAATTTAAATCATGTAATTTCACCCAATAAGAATCATAGTAAAGTAGTCTATAGTGAATTTCAAACCCGGCACCTATTGTTTGATAATTATAATTTTGGAACTGTATGTATATGGCCTGGATTTTATAATTCGTACACTATCCTCCTTTTCAAACCTAACCACAATAATTCTATTAGGCTTATAGAAAACTTCATAAGTACCTAAAGGAGACCAGTTTTTTTGGACAAATTCCACGAATTGCTTGTAAATAGGGTGACTTCCTAACACATACATAATCAATGAATTTACCATTTTTCAGATGCTAATTTGTCATTTCTTTCCGATATGAAGAATCGATTCTCACCATTCGCCGGTAGCGGTTGGACAACATTCAAATCCACATCGATCGATTCTACTTCTGGGGCAGTTATGCCCTTAACCGCATCCTTCCAAGACCTAGCCATGTAGTTAATCGAAGATTCAAAGGCCTGGGTGATTTGTCGAGTGGTTTTGATGGAATCTCTTGAGGAAAAACTATTTCTTTTATATCCACACGCACACACACGAGTACATATGCAGGTGAGCATAAACACCATGCATGCCAAACTAAGTTGCTACTAATGCCAATGCGGTTCCTATCAGGTGGGAATCATCTATTCCCAAAGTTACGAAGATGTGCCCGACAAATAAAAGGGTAGTAAATTTTAAACGAAAAAGTATTGCGGTTGAAAACATTTTTTAAGAAGTTTATTGGATGGACACAGAAATATGAAACCTGTGATTTCAACTCTTTTTATCTTTTTGGATGGAGCAGATACCTTTTAATACGTTGACGTAAAGAAAAAAAATTATGTCGTCGTAATAGCAGTGCTTGAAGAAAATGGTAACTTGTTGATAGGACAAGTAATGCTGTTGTTAATTAAATTACAGTTGTGTCTACATTTTGCAACAATGAATTCAGTAGGCTGAAAATTTTATTATACATTATATACTTGTTGTACATTGTATACCATTGTTCCCAAACAGTAAACTGTTTCTGCCTTTCATTTTTCATAGTAAGTTTCGCACGGTATCAAACTTTGTTTAAGGCTTCGAAGTTACAGGTATAAGTATCTCAAGCTCCTAACTGTGGTCAAAACTCTATAATTGTGGCTGAAATATTGGGTTTTAAGGGCTAGTGGGAAGCAACATAATAGCGACATTGGTTTTTTGAAAGAATGGGGTGAAGCAATGCGATATAGATATATAAAGGAGGAAGGGAGGTAATTCAGTACATGATGAGTGGATGGGGAAAACGAATTAACAGCGAGGCGCAACATTGGTCAAGTAATTTGTATAGTATAATATATATATATATATATATGTGTGTGTGTGTGTGTATGTATATATATGTGTGTGTGTGTGTATAATTGGTTGGATAGGAAAAGGTACAAATTAACTGTGGAAAATCCATACAATTTTAAGCTGATAAGTGAATTGGTTAATAGTCGATTGTTTTTTATGTAGCCAAAAAAAGGAAATTGCTTTATCCTCTGCAGTCTTTTATACGGACAGTACACAATGGTTCCCTTCTTTTCCAGATGCATCTATTTATGTTATGTAACTTACAGCCCATACATAATGGTTTGTATAAAGCTATCTCGAAACGTCAGTATACTCCATTAATTTTGTATCTATACTTAGGTAAAATACTTCAGTTCGGCAAATCAAAAAAAGTAACTAACATTAATTTGGTACATGGAAGAGTGAAAATCTATCACTATATCAGCTAGCATCCCGTCGAACATCAGCTTGCATCCTGTCAATTAGATAAAAGTAGGTTCCACAGTAAACAACTATAGCCTGTCATTGTTAAAAGATCATTATTTCTCGTTTGAATTTTGGATACAAAGGTAGACAATAGTGAAATGAACAATCTATAAACAAATAAGCGAAACATGGGGGAAAAAATAGTACCTCCGTTCCATTTGTACTTCTTGGCGTATCGGCACAAAGCCTTCTTGATTTCCAACTTTGATGTGTCCAAACTCTGTCATTGTAACTATTTAAGTACTTGCCTACGGTAGCTGGTCATAGGTGATGAAAAAGTGTATATAAATAAACCACTCAGTTAACATTTTGAATTAATAATTCAATTTTAAAGAAGTATGTTGTTCTTACTCGGTTGTAGTAGAAAGACAGTCATAAAATGTATACGATTAAAAGTACAGATGTTACTATTAAGTTGGGTCATGGCATGTTAAGAACCAAGCGGCAGCACTAGTAGAGTACAGTATATAGTCACGATAGGATTCCAACGGCCGTCAACGGGAATTTTCAACGGCTACCAATGGCTCGTTATTTTCTAACAAGCCGTTGGTAGCCGTTGGTAACCGTTGCAAAATTGCCGTTTGCGGCCGTTGGAAGTCGTTGGAATAATTCGTGTAAACCTGCAGCAAGCCGAGGGCAGCATTCATTCTCTCCTCCTCCAATAAAAAACCCCAAATCCTTCTCCATCTTCCTCCACTCCTCCTATTTTCTTACTCCCAGCCTCCCTATGCAACCGGTAGCCACTCCAACGCCATCAATCAACACCAGCGGCCTCTCTCCATCCAAGTACACTCCAAAATCAGGTTTTACCTAAAACCCTAAAATTTTAAATTTTGCTAATTTTGTGTTTAATTTGTTGTTATAGTTGTATCTAATGGCCTATTGATTGTTTATTATACCAAACTAGGTGCTAATTACAATTATTACCATCCAAATGTTCAAATTGTTTTTGTATATATATTATGCACATATATACATATGTTGATAATTTAGTGTAAATGCGCATTTGAGTTAACGTTAGATTAGTTAGGATTGATTTTAATTATTTTGTGTATGTTTTGTACAATATTAGGCAAACATGAATTAGTCGAATATTTTACGAACATGAACTATATCTTTTACAAAATATGTTACCATTAGATAAGTATATAATTTAGTATATATATACACATGAATTATATATTTTGCGAAATAGTAAAAATTATATAATTTACTATATATTTAATAAAATAGTAGAATATAAATAAAATAATGCATAATATGCTTTATTTTATATATTTAATAAAATGGTAACATATAAACAAAATTTAAATCCCTTTGTGAATTTTTGGCCCCGTCTTATATATGATCGTTGTATGAATATTCGTTTTTATTGCAAAACGGATATTCATATTCATCTGATACAATATTTGTTGGATTTATCTCTGTATTGGACAAGTTACAAACACTATAAAGTAATTACATTTCGTAAATCATATCGTTATAAACGGTTCATAAAATTTCGATGGCATTTCCTTTTCATTCCTTGTGTACATGCATATGTGTACGATACAAGGAACACGGGGGGAAGTCCTGCGGAAATTTTGGAAAATCAATTATAATGATATGACTTAAGAAATGTAATTACTATTGTGTTTGTAATGGGAAGTAGGATGACCGACCATCACAAAAGTACAAAAATATAAAAAAATAGCAAGAAATATAACTTTGTATATAAACGAAAATGGATTATAAAAAACAGTAAAATCTAAATGTGTTTATCGAATTTGATTAATAATTTTTTTACTATTGATCATAGGTTTTACAGTAGGAAAAATGGTCAATTATTTATTGATCGAAGCTGGATGTATCAAAGAAGAGAAATGGAAGGCTCAATAAGTAAACATTTTCTTAACGGGGTAAATGTGTTTGTCGAATTTTCTTTAAGTAATATTGGAAACGACGTAGAAATTCGTTGTCCATGTAGTAGGTGCAAATTGTTGAAGCATTTGGTACCGAATATTATTAGGATTCATTTGCGCCAATATGGTTTCGTAACCAATTATTTGGTGTGGGATCGTCGTGGAGAAATTATAACACGTAACGAAGAACAGTCGATAGAGGTCATTAGTGATAAAGTTAGTACGACGAATCTCATACAACATATGGTTGAATATGCAGTACGATCAATGTTCCCTACTGTTGAAATTAATAACGACGATATTAACATCGAAGAGGAACCAAATGTTGGAGCGAAAAAAATATATGATTTATTGGATGCTGTTAAGAAACCTCTTTGGAATGGATGTACTAGCGGCACTCAATTGCCGGCAACTGCAGAGTACATTGCAATGAAATCAAAGTACAACCTCACAGAAGCCGGATTTACGGTTGTTGTACAAGCTGCTAAATGTCATATGCCATCAGATAATTTAATGTGCGAAAATTATTATGAAGTGAAAAAACTTATGTCATCTTTCAGTTTGCCATATCAGAAAATTGGTACATGTCTAAATGGTTGCATGTTGTTTTGGAAAGATGATGTCAGTCTTCGGAATTGTAAAATATGTAATCAAGAAAGATACAAACCAAGAAAAAAAGGAAAAAGAAGTTCCATACAAACGTATGCATTATTGACCTATCACTCCTATACTTCAAAGGTTATATGCATCATCGGCAACAGCGCATCATATGCAATGGCACAGTGTGAGAACACCTGAAGAAGGTACGTTAACACACTCATCTGATGGAAAAGCATGGAAGTATTTTGATAAGAAATATCCCGATTTCGCAGCGAAGAGCCGTAACGTTAGACTAGGTTTGTGTACTGATGGATTTTTACCGTATTCTCAGTTTGGTTCTAAATATCCATCTTGGCCTATAATCATTACACCTTACAATCCACCCTTGTGGATGTGTATGAAAACTCCATATATGTTTCCCACAATTATCGTCCCTGGCCCTGATGATCTGACATAGGGTATTGATGTTTACTTACAACCGCTAATCGAAGAGTTGAAAACATTGTGGTATGAAGGAGTTGAAATATACGACATATCGGAAAAAAAATTTGGATGTTCGCTTCTTTGTTATGGACTATTAGCGATTTTCCTGCATATGCAATGCTTTCGGGTTGGAGTACGGCCGATCGTTTTGCTTGTCCTTACTGTATGGAAGAAACACGAGCTTTTTCTTTACGGCATGGGAAGAAAATTTCATGGTTTGATTGCCATCGACGTTTTCTCCATATTAATCATACTTTTAGAAGAGACAAAAAAACTTCATAGCTAATAGACATGAGATTTTACAACCACCAACGATTTGGTCAAGTGAAGATATATATGAATTTGTAAAAGATTATCCAAAGATACATGAAACCGGACAGCAAACTGAAATCCAAGGTAAAGCGACGTTTCATAATGGTGCAAATAGAGTATATTATGGGAGTTGCCTTAGTGGAAAAATCTCTTAATCCATCATAACATTGACGTGATGCATAACGAGAAAAACATATTCGATAATGTGTTTAATACACTTTTGAATGTTAAGGGCAAGATTGAGGACGATCTGAAATCAAGACGTGATATAGAAGAAATATGTAATCGTCCTGAGCTTCATATGAAGCCAAGTGACACTAAAAAGCCCAAAGCATGTTATGAACTAGATAACAACCAAGTTAAAGTACTGTTAAAATGGATGGAAGGATTACGATTTCCTGATGGAATTTCATCTAATCTTCATAGGTGTGTCGACTATAAGAACGGAAGAGTGAGTGGGATGAAAAGCCATGATTGTCATGTAATGATGCAAAATTTGTTACCCGTCGCTTTCAAAGAATTGTTGCCCGTAAAAGTTTAGAAGGTTATAACAGAACTTAGTTTATTTTATAAAGAGCTTTGTTCAACTACGTTAAAAGTTGACCATCTTCGTAAACTTGAGGTAGAAATCCCTATACTGCTCTACAAACTGGAGAAAATATTTCCCCCAAGTTTTTTCAATGTAATGGAGCATTTACCTGTTCATCTTCCATTTGAAGCACGTCTTTGAGGTCCTGTACAATATGGATGGATGTATCTATTCAAGAGGTATGTTATTAATACTGAGTATGTAAATGTTAATCTAACTATAAATATATTGATATGAAATATTTTTTATTAGCTGCTTAAATCATTTGAAGAAAAAAATGAGACATAAAGCTCGGTTGAAGGTTCAATTTATAAATCATATATCGAAGAAGAAGCATCATTTTTTTCTCTCATTATTTCAATGATGATGTGAATATATCATTCAAAGTGTTGCGCGTAATGATGAGGCCATTGAACAAGATTCTTCTTCCGAAGCAATGTTATCTATTTTTAAACAACATGGTCGACATGTTGGAAAATGTGTAGAAGTATGGTTAGATGATAGAGATTACCATGTAGCACACACATATATTCTTCTTAATTGTCCAGAAGTTGCACCATTTATTAGGTAATTATCAGATTACAAGTTTTGATAAATTTAATTTAATACTGCATGTGTAAATTAATAATAAAGCAATATATTATGTTTTTGTTTGTAGTGTTTATGAATCACAAAATCCAAATGGCGATTTAAGCAAAAATTTCACTACTTGGTTTTCGAACTACGTTTGTGATCCTACAAATAATGAGTCGATTTAAGCACACGCATCACATATCATCATCATCATTACATGCACTACCAATTAAAAATGACTTTATTACATGCACCACATATCATCATCATATTATCTATGTCTATAATTAAAAATGAAACTTTCAACAGGTATTATGTCAGGCTCCAGACGTCTAACTCTTCTCGCTCGGCCGGCGAGAGTAGTGGTGAGTCTCCGGCTCGACCACTTGTATATTTGCAGCCGAAGGCTGATGGAGCGTAACTATCAAAATTAAAATGATAACAATATAAATTTGTTCATACATATATATATACTTGTCTAAAGTTTTTTTATATTTAACACGGGGGATTTGATTTGGATCCCTCAGGAGTTGTGCGTGGCATTTCCAAGTAATCACATATGAGCAAGATGACAGATTGCTGGCCTAAGTGGAATAAGATCCCCGACCAAGTCAGGGAGGCCATCTGGAAAGATTTTATGGTGAGTTTATACAACTTTACTATATGAATAAGTATAAATGAACAATTAGTAATATTTTCTCTTCGTACAGGGGCAAGTGAACTTGGCGGAGCCCGATGTCGCCATGGTTCAGCGCCACTGGAATTCGAAGATCGCCAAAAATTACAGGAAGGTAATGTCAGCTCTTAAAAAATCGAGGAAGAAACCGAACTGGATGGGTGCTTCTATATGAGATTCTTAGATGAGTTGGTGGGATACCGATGAATTTAAGGTAAATCTACCAAATATATTATTAATTATTTCGCAATTAGTAAATATAATATTCAATTTAAATTGCAGGTGGAGTCGGAGAGGAAGTTTGCCAATAGAAGTAGGAATCCTGTAACGCATCGTGGCGGATCCAAGTCTTTTCAGCATCACCGTGAGGACTTGGTAAATTTATCAATTACGAATCTAAACCGTTATTACATTTGTATAATAATCAGTTCAGTAATTATCTATGAAAAAATAAAATATATAAATTATTTATTGCAGGAAAGATTGCTTAGACGTCCCATGTCTATGATGGAGGTATGTACCCGCACCCACGCATCAAGACAAGCAGACAATGCTGGCAATGTTACATATCAGTCGGATGATGATGATAAGGCGGCGGTTGCACATGTATGCATATTTCAAATCTTATTTTATTAATATCGATAAGTTTAAATCCTATTCTACTAATTTTAACCTGTAATTGTTTTTTATTTTAGGCAAATTTTCAGGAGGCATGGACAGAGCTGTTTTCAGAATCGGATCACGATGAGTTGACGGTAGAGGAGCAAGATAATATTTTCGACGTTATTATGGATCCGACGCAGCGGACTAGGCGTTATGGCTATGAAAACCAAGCGGTAATCTTATAAACATTGCAATATTATATTTAATAAATTAACCTATAGATACACTATACATATGATGATTTCTACCTGAGTTAAATCTAACATTTACATCAATATATCAGAGTTACAACATTTACAGACACTGGACAGTTAAAATTAACCTGTCCCAGATAAATAATCATAGCGGAATACACACGATACATTCCTGCCATCCAGCTTGCCTCTTGAGCTCCAGAATGTTCTTGCCTGAAAATCTGTAATACTCGGTCTGACCCGAGCATTACATCAAAGTAACACTCGGGTCAGGCTGGAAACCAGCATGAGTAAACCCATCTAACATGAATTACAAAAGCATACAACTTATATATAACCCGGGGTAACTTGTACCAATTACAAATTCACAAATTGTCATAGACATCTCTTATTTCACTCACCAATTTCTAAGTACCAAATCTTAGATTAAATGGTCCAATTCACTTAAATCATTACATACCAGCTTATTGATTTCACATATCAATTTATAAAGAATCGAAGTGGTTTCAGGTATTTACTAATACCTGACTCCAGTCTCTTCAAATCCAATATCATCTTAACCCAAGTTATTAAATTAAATACAATTCAATTTTAAATTCAGGATATCACTTTTTACACAGCAATTCATCATTGATAGATAACCTCCTTATCACTGTTCACCCAAATATATCATATCACAAAACATTTAATATCAAATATATCAACAAATTTAAGGCATTTAACATCATTCAATTATTCATAAGCAAGATTGACCGCTTTCAAAAATTAATTTAATTTATCTCTAATTAAATTAATTTTTGATCTTAATAACTTAGATTACCTTTACTTAATATTAATCAATTATAAACAATTAATCAATCATCCTTTAATTATCCTTCTTAATTAATCACCCTTGACTAATTACATTTTTTCTACAATAAGTAATTAACTCTTAATTAATTACACAAATGAATAACCTTAAAATCACTTACACCGATTAATTATCTTATAATTAATCACACTCATTAATTATCTAATCCTTGGTTAGTTTTCTTAATCGAGCAATCCTTAATTAATTACACTTAAGTAATTAACCCCTAATTACTTCTCCTAAGTGATTAACTTTTAATTACTTCTCATTAAGAAATTTCCCTTATACTAATTACATCCAGTAATTTATCCATCAATTACTTCACTAAGTAATTACACTTATCAATCTCATTAGGTAATCATTCCTAATCAATTACAAAAATCCTTTGATTAATTACACCAAGTAATTAATCCTTAATTACTTCTACTAAGTAATTATTCTTTAATTACTTCTCATTAAGTAATTCTCTTTAATTAATTACGTCTAGTAATTATACATTAAATTACTTATAGTAATTTTACTTATCAATCTCATTAAGTAATTATACTCAATCAACCATCAAGATTATCTTTAATTAATCAACCAATTAATTAACTTATATTAATCACATTCATTTGATTAATTACAATTGAGTAATTCCCAATTACCCTGAAATTACCATCTTAATTAATTATTTAATTAAATAGTTTAACCCTTAATTAATTACCTTAATAAATCCATACTTTGACTAATTACACTAAATAATTAATCCCTCAATTACATCCATTAAGTAATCTTCATTTTAAGTAACTATATTAATCATTTACTCAATTATCATTTAAATTTCATTAATATAAATGTTTAGAATTAATTCACAATTAATATGTGAAATAACTAAGACCTTTAAATTAATTAACAGTTAAAAAAACATTTTACCTTCTTAATTAACTAATTAACTACACTATTTTAATTTCAACTAAATAAACTTAAGAATAAAAAAAATAAAGGACATATAAAAATATCTTACTTAATTAAGTTAAAATAGATTATTATATAACCTTAACTAATAATTAAGTAAGCATTTAACATTTTAAAGAATTGGTTGGAAACATTGCTTAAAAACTCGTTCAGAATATTCCTTATAAAAAACTTTGTTGATTTAATTCTTCTTACTTCATTCCCTTTATCCTTTCATTCTTTCTTTTATTTCTATCCCATATTCATATTCTTCCCCTACTAATTTGAATTGGCCTAGAAACTTCGGCCCAAAACCCATCCTTCATTCCTCCTCTTTCTTTCCAGACTTCTTCCCCTAGTCTCCCTATTCAACGTGCATGGAAGCACATTGTGCACGTGCACGAGTCGACTCCAAACCCATTAGCCACCCAAACTTCGCGCGACAACTTTTAAGTCAAAACATCACCTTCTATCCTAACCAGAATGAACTCGTCCCCCCTTCTTCTGCCTCGTTCGGCCAACTTCCTCCACCAAAGTTTTTCCTAAACTCACTCATAGACCCGCCACGGCCTCCTCTTCCTTCCTTTCCCAAAGCACGGCTTTCCTCTTGCATCACGACACCGAAATTCCCGATAAACCAACCCTTACCAATCACGAATGTAAACCCTAAATCGAGTTCTCCTAACCGATCCAAGCGACTAAAAAAAATTTCTATAATTTTTGCGAACGTGCCTCTACCCGAGCCAAGCCCACGCCAACTATTCTGCCCTGACATTAGCTAGGTTGTCGGATATTGGCATAACCCTAAATTCTGTTCAACTTGACTTCCCTTCCCCATCTCAACACTAAAATTCACCAGATTAGGTTTAAAGTTCACGATTTTCAACAATGATTGATGTTATATAATTAAATCATTCAATTATAATACTCAACTTTTGCTAAATATTGAGTTATTTACTGAAAAGATGAATTTTTGCCTTACAATGCTTCATGAAATAACTAAAAAAAAATTATTCTTTGCCTAAGGATTATTAACTTTGTTGAGATTAAAATTTTAAACAGCTCAGATAATTAAGCTATGATGATTTTTTTCCAAAAATGATGTTACTGTACTCAACAAAATCCTGTAACAGAGAAGCAGAGACTTGTTTGTGTTACAGGTGAAGTTATCTTTGCCTAACACATCATGCATGCACATGATAACCCTCTAATTCAAAGGCGTTCATTATAGATTAATGATGCTAATAATTTTATAGTAATATATGCAGATAAAAAAATACTGGAAATATTTACTCACCTGTATTATTTATAAACAGAAAATAGTTCTGTTGTTAGGTCTGCTATTTGAACTGGTTGATTTGCTTAATCAAATCTGGATTTTTCTTTGAAACTGATCTTCGTTTTAAACTGAGTTTGAGAATTGAATCTGCTCTTAAAATTTTGCTTTGCTTTGTTCAGGAAAGCCAGAAATTACTATTGTTAAATTTCCCTCTGATCTGCTTGAATGATTTAGTTATAACATGGTTGTTGTTGATGATTTCCTAGTTTGTATATTTTTTTTCAGGCTTTTTATCTTCTTTGTTTTGAAAGATGAAGATAAAAAAAATAGAAAATGCGTATATCTTCTTTATCTTTCATTTATTATTTAAAACAAAATAAACAAATTCATGACACTTGTTAAATTTCTTACAAATGTCATTTACATATTATAATTGATTTACATTTGTTATATTGAAGGAACTTATGATTACATTTGTAAATATCATATCTAAATACATATATAAATATTTATATATATATATATATATATATATGTTCATGTAAAATAATTTCAATTTACCTTTATTAATGTCTTATGTGTTTATATTTAAACTTTCTTTCCAAATTAAAAGGTTTTAAAAATAAATGATAAAAAATTTCAATTATATGCTTATAATAGTTATACAATATACTAGTTTTATATATATTCCTTTATTTATATTTTAAATGTTTTTTATCAAATTTTTATATTAAATTTTCTATTAAGCAATTACTTCCTTAACTTATATAAATAAAATATTTTTAAGAAAATAATATAAAACAAATTATATATATTAATAAAATCATATATATTTTATATCCAATTTATTTTAATATATCTTATTCTTTGTATTTCCAATTTCAAATTCTAATTTAATTTCTACTCACATATGTATATACATATATCAACACATTATCATTTGTTTTGGAAGAATAATTTGTCAATCCTAAGTAATTATATTAGGAGATTATCAAATAAATATTTATCCAGATATAAATATTTATTACAGATTTATTTGCTTGATCTATAAATTAGTATTCTATTAATTAACCCTATTATTATATCAACTACGGATGTCCAAAAATCCGGGTTATCACTTTCCTCCCCCCTTTGAAGCTTTTCGTCCCCAAAAAGGAATGAAGCCAGAACTTATTAAATACTTAAAATCAGATAAATTATTCTTTGAATCATTTTTAAACTATAAAATCCCTTTTTATTAAGAATTTTTAAAACACTTTTAAAATCTACGTAGTATTTCAAAAATAGTTTTACAAAGATACTTGTTATAACTCGATGTCTCAACTAGTCCATCCTTGTTCTCACAGAAATCCGGTCATACGTTGATCAGACGTAGGACTGAAAAATAAGTACTCGGTAAACCCATTTTCAACATTCAGTGAAAATACTTGAAAAATAATTTTATTGAAAATATTGAAAACATTTTGAAAATAGAGGTAATATCTTTGGTGAGAATGCTATGGAAATCATCACCCCCATCCATGGTCGCAGTTACATTCTGGGTTACGTTGCCATCACAGCAAAAGCCCATGTAACTGTAGGCACTCCGCGCCCCTCGACTATGCCATGGAACCCGCTATAGATCGTAGTTACATCCAGGGTTACGTTGTCGTCACAGCAAAAGTCCATGTAACTATAGGCATCAGCGCCTTCGAAGTTCGTTGCCAAAAGAATGAAACTTCTCCACTTCCACATAGGTCACAGACTACATCAATCAAGTCCCAATGTAGCCTTAGGCTCTCACGGCCTCTCAACTTTCGCTATGTCTCTATAGATCGCGGTCTACTGATATAAAATCAAACGTAGACTGTTGGCTCTCAGCAGCACATACGACTTTTTCTATATTACCATAGGTCGCAGTCTACCGATATAAAATCAAACATAGATTGTCGGCTCTCAACGGCACACACGACTTTCGCTATGGCCTATAGTAGATCACAATGACATTGAGCTATACTGTCGTCACAGCATAATCCAAATGCCTCTGTAGGTATTAGCGCCCTCGAATTTCGCTACACACTACACATAATACTCCAGAACTAGTTTTGTCCGGACTTCTCACAGGATCAACTTTAGAACCCCCCTTAGTGTTCAAGGCAGTACCACCCTATGGCACTCCTGAGAAGTTCATTTCAAGGGAGCGCCTTTTTCCCTAGAGTCAATCTCAAAACACATTATACTATACTCTTATAGTATCTTTCAAACCATACACTTAGTAAGAATCTCATATAAATCTCCTTTTCACAAAATCGATTATCCCAAAATCGATAATTCTCAAACTAGGCTTTTCAAATTCCAATATTGCTCTTACCTAAAAATCAAAAGCCTTTCCAAAATCCATAGGTTTCAAAAAAACCTTTCCTCCAAAATCATTCACATAAGATCCTTTATATATATATATATATATATATATATATATATAACCTTGAAAAATCTTTAGATCATTTCAAACTTGTATAAAACCCCTTTTATACTTAAAATATTTTCAAAACCCTTTTCTTCTGGCTATAGATTCAACAAGGGGAGATTTATCTTATATGTATAACAAAGATACATAACTTTGTTTATTCCAAATCAAATATTCAAATTTGATTACTCTTTTTATAAAGTTGTTTCCATCTTACTTATCATCATAGAAATATCCAACTTTCACTTTTATTCATTGTATATTTCACAAAATATACTTTCATTTCAAAAATCATTTCACATTTCTTATTCACAAATTTTCAATATCAATTTCATTCAAATCTGTACGATGTACACATATCATCCGTACGTTATACCAATCTGATCGCTTGCTCGATCACACAATTTCACTTTTGAACTAGTATCGTCCACCCAACTTCCTAGTGCGGACTCAGATCTGGTTTCTTGATCAAAAACCGTCATTCTCCTTGCATAGCCTAACTATGATAGAGAATATCCAGAACCAATCAACAATTCATATCCAGGTTCGCCATCGAAAATCGAGTGAAAAATCCCACTCGGATCGGTATATTATCTCGAAATTCTATGCTCTAATCTGGATCAAATCATTATGCAAATAGAATAATATACGTACATCGTACTTATTTATCTCCATTGATTATTAGCTAAATCAATTTCTCCTATCTATTCACATTCACTTAGGTTCTTATTTATTTATTCATTATTGCCTCAATCCCCATTTGGATTATCACTTCATTTCCTATCTCAATTGGAAATAATCTTAAACAGTTTGAACTCGGTCCAGCTTAAATTTAGAAAATAGCTTGAAAAATTAAAAATAGACAAGTAATTGAAAAATAATTATTAGTTTGTAAAATAGCTATAAAACTGTTAAGTAATTGTAAAATAGTTGGAAAATAGTCAAATACACTACATCAAAAAGGTGTATTCGTAACGCATATAGTCGTTATAAATGAAATTTATAACAGATATAGTCGTGAGCGGTACAGGCGTGAGGAATGTCGTTACAAATATTTATAACGGCCTCCACCCATTATTAGATATATCACTTACCAACGGACTTTGTCGTTAGAAATCTAAATTTTTGTAACAAAAATGTTTGTTATTAGTTGCATCGATTTGTAACGGGTATTTTCCGTTACAAATTTCATCAATAGTAACGACTATGCTCGTTATAAATTTCGTCTTTAGTAACGAATATGTTCGTTACAGCTACCAAACCATGTAAAGCTGCATTTTTGCTAACATTCACACTAGAGAATTGTCTATTATAATACAGTAGGTACATACATACCAAAAATTACAGAATTTCGATAACAATAAGCAATTACGCATCCAAACATACAACCTAAATTGCACAAATATTTGACAACAAATTAAAGGAAGATTCGAAATTTCACAAGTTCATCATACATAACTAAAGAGTATGAAATCGAAATATTACAAGTTCTAACATTACTTCAAAATAAAATTATCATATTCATTACCTAGAACAGTTGCCTCAACTTCTTTTCCACCAATCAACATTCAAAAAAAACATACAAACAACAATCTCCACCTGACAACCGTCGACCATAGGAAATCATTCCCGAACTGCCTATTACAGCGTTGACCACTGTCGATACATACTTCTCTGCAATAATGTATTACCAGTGACCCGCTTCATCTCCATATCAAAACAACTTCATCACCTCTGTCCCCCTTACTTCCACCAGTGCAACATCAAAACAAAAACATTCCAGCCTTGCCTCAATCATTATTAAAAAAATCCTCTGCCGATTTCAAACTGTGGCCATCGAAATTGCCTTCACTTCCATCATTTCAATACCTTACCCCATATATCATATTGCTTCATTTCCACAACCAATGGCCTGCCTTGTTCTCTGCCTTGTTCACTCAAACATCACTAGAAATTCCAGTGCCTTGTTCTCTGTTTGCTATGCACCCCAATGCATATCATATCACCTGAAAAGCAAACCAAACATCTAACTGTCACAATAGCTTCACCACCTGTCGACTCCAAGCCATAACAACCTTCTCCATCGGCTGAACCACCTCGCCCACACCAGCCACCTACTACTTCGAACTATAACAGTTCAAACCAGTCAAAACTCCAACCTCTGCCGCTTAACTACAAATTGCTGGAACATCAACAAACAAACTCCTTTCCACTAGACAGCTGCCTATAACACTCCACGACCAATCAAGCAACTGTCAACTCTCCTTCGACATCTTCAAACAACCACAAAAGATCCACAAAAAGAAATTTAGATAATAATTAATTTATGATAGTACTATCACTAATAGTATGATACTCAGTCCATGCAATTATTGATTATAAGATATTCCAAGATTACCTTCTTATTTTCCATTCTACTTGTATAATATGCATGCAATCAAAACATATTCAAGTGTTAATAAAAATGAGAAAATTATCAAAAACACACAAACCCAACAGTACACTTATCTATATAACCTGTGAATTAAAAGCAAATAAATAAAAATAACAATGAACCTTTATAAGCTGGCCCTTTATAGCTTTGGCCCCATATCCAACAATCTCGTCACAAAAAGCAAGCCTAAAATCTGTAGTCACAAATGAATACAGAGTGGTTGTTGATTCTTCAGCTGCGAGTGATGGAAATTGACTAAAAACTGAAGTGAAACATAGACTGAAAACTGAAGTGAAAACTGAATTGAAAACTGAAGTGAACAAGCTTATTAAAACATCTAATGCATGATAATGTTCATTTATTAAAGAAAGTGCACTTTTTAAGTCAGGTTATAGTCACATGAAAGGCTACTATATTGATATTATCGCTACCATACGCATATTCCAATTTATAATCATCAAAAGGCAAAAGCTTTGAATCCATTGTCAAATGATTTCGTTCCAAATTATATGCATAAATATTAAGACTCGACCTTAATGATTTAAACTTATTCATGTGATGTGACAAAGTACTTACTCCTGAGACGACAGGCTTCATTTGCCTCATAATCAGCCTCTTGGTTATTACCCTTCAGTTGAAAAAGCATAGTTAGATATACAAGAAAATGAGTTTATCATTTACAAATAGAATTTGTACTCCCCTTCTCCAAAGAGGAATCAGAAATGCAAGAGAATGCATGATCAAGGAATAATTATGGTTATGGTGCACTGATTAAAAAGAAAAAAGAAAAAAAAGCTCTTCTGTCTCCAATCGCATTGAAGTAACGACCCACAACTAACCTCAATGGAAAAAAAAATTGAATGCTAGCGAAATTCCAAAATCGAAGTGCAACTTTTATCTGATCGGTAGAGAAGAATGCAACTTATAGCTATTCAAATGAATTAAAGCTATGAAAATCACAAATACACAGTTCAGCCTTTCTTGAGAAAAAAATTCAAGCTCTAATTCAATTTCCCAGACATTAAAATTTGAAATGCAAAAAAGGCTAAGTAATAAGCGAAAAAAGTGTCTCCAAAGTAGGGGAAAGAGATCATTTATGAAATATGTACTTCGCGTTCCCATGTAAGTTCAATGTGAAAAATTGATTTTTTGAATAGGTACATGCACTCACCAGCCACATTATTGTGTATACTTCTTGCTATGTCAAGTTTGCAATATGAATTGAATGAAGAAGGAAGAATCAAATACAGCGAAAACATATTAAAGTCGACGGGGGAAGAAAAAAAACTCAATAAAGATTAAAAGGGTAAATTTTGTACCCTTCGAATATGTTGAATTCTGAATAAAGCAAACTGATCTATCAGATCCTGAACTTCATCATTGAGAGATCTCAAACGGTTGCTAATACGCCATTTCCCTAAAACCTGTTTCATGGAAGGAAATAAAAAAGGCGATACAACCCATAATGAATAAAAAAGTGTGAAAGACAGAGAACTATATATATTTTCAAACAATGGAAATGTATGTAGACTTATTGTCACCCATTAGCAACATATTAACAATCTATTACTTAAACCAAATCTCCTAAATGGATGCACCTTTTAAGATTGTAGTCATGCTTCATAATATGTCAAGTGAGGTTTTCTTCATATATAATAGCTATCTATACAAACAAAATATTAAGGCTCATACCGACTCATGGCAGTATCAAGGAGTTGAAAGATTTTAACCATATGCAACTTGTACATAATCCAACGACCATGTGAAATTCATCTGGGAACCTAAACAACATTGCAAGTACTGTCATAATAGTAAAATTCTCTCACTTTAATCTATATTATGATATTTTTAGTACTTGTAAATAGAGTTTATATGATAGTGTGCCTATATAGTTACAGTATATGTAACTGATAACTTGATTCAAATATTGGAATTTGTCCCAGCAGCGACTATTGGTACATTCTGCATATTAAAATACACACATATTTCAAATCCATTTCTAATGTAAGTGTATTAAATAAGTGACTTTATATTGTTTAATTATAGATAGGTGACTTTGCATGGACTTACGTCCATGCAAAATAAGAATTTAAAGTAAATTATATAAACCGAGGGGTATGCAGTGAGGATATATAAAAAACTAATAATTCTGAAAATAGTGCCATAATGGTTTATAACAAACATAGTAGAAGTTTACTTATCCAGATGTAACAAAATATGTAACATTTGCTGTTATTGCAGGCTATTTGGGATTGGTGCTTATAAAGCTACTGTACTGCTGTTTTTGGACCTTCATTTTATAACATATAACTCTGCTTTGTAAATAATAATAAAACAAAGTGGTTGTTTTCTAGTTTATTAATAAGCAATTTTTTTTCCTCGTTCGTCATTTCCCACTATGCGGTTTACGTTTAAGTCGACAGATTATCAACAGTTGATTGATTTGCAATTCAAAAATGACAGCAATTTTGAACAAAAAATAGGATAATAAAAAATTAATGGATAATAAAATATTATATAGTTATAGCTGCGTAACTATTAAACAAAAGATCGGTAATGGGTGTTTTAATATAAAATAGAGGAGGGTAAGGTAAAAAGGGAAAAAGATTTAATATGAATCAAGTGTTAGACCTCGATCAATTTGGTCAAAGTTAGTCACCTTATACCTACATTAGAAATTAAATACAAATCATGAGGGGGAAAAACTTTTGCTCCATTCGTAACGCTGTTACAATAAACAGATAAATGAACCACTAACTGACTTAGAAAAATCAAACACTTCCAAAGGCTTGCAAAAAATGGATACACAAACAATTAACTTCCACTATGAAATCAAAGAAACAAAGAGAATTACACAAGCTCAATCCACGGTTTCTTGTTTCTAAACAAACTGTGAGAGGCCATATATCTAAATACTGCAAACTACATTTGACTTCTTACTTTGTCAACACCATCCAACGATCCCACTAAATATGAGACAATATTGTACAGATAAAATGCATATAGCACCATAGTTTGGTGGCCAAATGGCTTAATTATTTTACACATACTCATTGTTATTCTAGTTCTGCAATTATTGCCCAATATATAGATGTAACTTGCAAGTCATGATAATTCTTCACCATACAGCGTTAATGCTTTTGAACTAGTAGTTGACCATTTATATAATAATTATAGTACAGTTGAATATATATAAGGAACTTTCAACTAAGTAATGACTGTAGAAGTTCTAAGATGGATTTAGCATTCAGGCTCGATTACAGATTGGCAAGAACATAACTGATAAGACAACCCATCTTTTTTGCTTAAGAAAAGTAAAGATATAAGCATAGATTGACACTTCATTACATCATAAGTGCAACAAATAATAAACCATAGGGTGAACTAGGAATATATACTTTTGTGTATAAACAACATAGAAGCAACTGATTTTGATAGAACACATGCATAATCAGTTGGCAGGGTCTATATTAAGCAACTGATTTTAAAATAAAGTAGTCAGATTTTAAAAAAGGCATGGTTAAAAGCCTGAAATTTTCAAGTGAGTTTAATACATTTTCTTCACACAAATGGCGTTGTATTCTATAACAATCAATGGAAAAGAATGAATTGGGAACACATACTAATGTCGCACCTCTCTCTTCAAACTAATATTCCTAGTCTCTTATTCCAATTTGATGATTTAACTCAGAAACAATAGGCGAATGCACAATATACCTAATTTCAGAAAATAAATTAACGTTGAAGTAATTACCCGATTTGAATTTGAAAATTAATTTGCAATCGATTACCGAAATAGAACGCAACCCTAATCTTCTTTCATCTTCGTCAGATTGGTAGAAATAAACGGCGGAGGTGGTGGTTGACAATGGAGGCGGAGGCGATGGTAGCTAGAGGAGACAGAGGCAGAGGCAGACAACGGACGCGGTGGTAGCCAGAGGAGACGAAGGCGGAGGTAGACAGCGGATGCTGTGGTAGCCAGAGGAGACGGAGGCGGAGGCAGACAGCGGATGCGGTGGTACAACAAAGAGGCAATTACCCTAGAACAAACGAAAGAAATGAAAGAGGAAAAACGTGAAAGGATGAAATCTTAAATGTGAGAAATAGGATAAGTAACAACAGAAGATAAAATTACAATTTTATCCATATTGCTTTTAATTATTTATGAAATTACCAAATTTAGTAACGGTTATAACCATGATAAATGATCGTAATGGAAATAACTGTTAGAAATTTATAGCGGTTATTACCGTTACAAATTGAATGCGGAAAACTGTTACAAAATAGGCTGATTGGTGTAGTGATAGTTATAGAATTTTTTTTTAAATAATTGCAACTTAGTTGTAAAATAGTAATTAGTTACAAAATAGTTGAAAAACAGTAATTAGTTTATAAACAGTTGAAAAATTATTAGATAGTTCCAAAAATAATTGTAAAACAAGTATAAGATAGTTTTATGTTTTAAAAAGAAAGGTTGTATAGTAAATAGTTTGGAAAATAGATTTATATTAAAACAATTTATTTTGAAAATAGTCCAGAATCAAACTGTTCAATTCCCGACCTCCATTTCCAATCAATTCAATTTAAATTTTCACTTCCATTTAATTTGACTCAATAAATTCAATTTCCATTGAAAGTGATTTAATCCCAATTCAAGTTGAATTAACCTCAGTTTCTTTTCAAATTCCATTTAAATTTTAAACCTATTCAACTTTAATCACAATTCCAAATTATTCAAATCAATTTGGATTAATTTCAAATTTAAACCATCCCGAATTATACAAAGTTCGAGTTCAATTTTTAAATGTTGATTTAATCCTTTAAATCAAATCAACTTATATCTTTAAACCATTTAATTCTGAATCCAATCCTATTTTAATCCTATTTCAAATTTCAAATAATAATTCAAATCCTTTTTAAACAACTAAATCTTTGAAATTCAATTTATCACCAAATTTCAATTTTAAAACCAAACCTTTGAAGTTTTTATCTTAAACATTCAAATCTTAAGTCCAAAATGATTCCATTTTATTTTAATAATGGATATATTACCACACCCCATTTCTTTATTCATTTAAACAAATCCAATTTCAGCTTAAAGATTATTAATAATAATAGGATGGTATCATTCAAATTATTTTAAAACATCCATCCATTTCCAATTTCAGATCTCAAACCCATTTTGAAATCACACAAACTCCCAATTCAAATTAACCATTTAACTTTCCAAGTTAAATCCCAATTTCATCTTGAAATTTCCAATTCAAGTTGCTTGTTAAATAACTTAACTTTTCTAAAGTTAAATTCAATTTACTTAATCCAGCCAACCTTACCCAATTTGAATTCCCATTTCAAATTCTAAACTTCACAATTTAGATCATCTTCGGTTTCAATTTGTAAGTCATACTCATCAAAATGGTTTTACTTCCCCAAAACATTTCATTTTGCTTACTCATAAATACACATTTTATTATTAAACACAACAATCATTTATGATAATAACCAAGATTATCATATCTGGAAACCAATTCATTATTATCTTATTCTGAAACTCTTTCCCAAATTCAAGATTTTAATTTCAGTTAGAATCCATTTTAGACTTATCTTTATTTAATTTCAATTTGGTTATATTTCCATACCACTTAATTTGATTTCAATTAACAACCAATTACCTTAATATGTATCAGAAAGAAATATTGCTTTATATATCAAAATATATACTTATATAAAATCATTTAAAAACTTTATATAAGAAATTAACAAGTACGCTCTCATATACACACACACTCAACTTATTCTAGGGTACCATTGACCCTATTCTTAATGAGTAATCTCACCAAAGCCAAGGTTCTCGCTTAACCTTCGCTCTGATACAAAATGTAACGACCCGAAAATTTCGATCCCAAAAATTCCAGATAGTTAAAGGAAAAGAAGAAAATGAATAGAAGAAGAAGAAGAAACAAAACACAAGAACATAGATTCTCTCATTCGCAGCGGATCAAAATATAATATCACATAAAATAATAGTTGTACAGAGGAAAAACTACATCGGTTAATTTACATCAATATATCAGAGTTGCAATATTTACACAAACACTTGACAGTTAAAATTAACTTGTCCCAGATAAATAATCATAGCGGAATACACTCGATACGTTCCTGCCATCCAGCTCGCCTCTTGAGTTCCAGAATGTCCTTACCTGAAAATCTGTAATACTCGGTCTGACCCGAGCATTACATCAAAGTAACATCCAGATCAGGCTGGAGACCAGCGTGAGTAAACCCATCTAACATGAATTATAAAAGCATACAACTTATATATAACCCAGGGTAACTTGTATCAATTACAAATTCACAAATTTTTATAGACATCACTTATTTCACTCACCAATTTCTAAGTACCAAATCTTAGATTAAACGGTCCAATTCACTTGAATCATTCCATACCGGCTTATTGATTTCACATATCAATTTATAAAGAATCGAAGTGGTTTCGGGTATTTACTAATACCCTACTCCAGTCTCTTCGAATCCAATGTCATCTTAACCCAAGTTATTAAATTAAATACAATTCACTTTTAAATTCAAGATGTAACTTTTTACACAGCAATTCATCATTGATAGATAACCTCCGTATCACTGTTCACCCGAACATATCATATCACAAAACATTTCATATCAAAGATATCAACAAATTTAAGGCATTTAACATCATTCAATTATTCTAAGCAAGATTGAACACTTTCGAAAATTAATTTAACTTATCTCTAATTAAATTAATTTTTGATCTTAATCACTTATATTACCTTTACTTAATATTAATCAGTTATAAACCAATTAATCAATCATCCTTTAATTATCCTTCTTAATTAATCACCCTTGACTAATTTTTTTTAACAATAAGTAATTCGCTCTTAATTAATTACACAAATTAATAATCCTAAAATCTCTTACACTGATTAATTATCTTATAATTAATCACATTCATTAATTATCTAACCCTTGGTTAGTTTTCTTAATCGATCAATCCTTAATTAACTATACTTAAGTAATTAACCCTAATTACTTCTCCTAAGTGATTAACTTTTAATTACTTCTCATTAAGAAATTTCCTTTATATTAATTACATCCAGTAATTTATCCATCAATTACTTCACTAAGTAATTACACTTATCAATCTCATTAAGTAATCGTTCCTAATCAATTACTAAAATCTTTTGATTAATTACACCAAGTAATTAATCCTTAATTACTTCTACTAAGTAATTATTCTTTAATTACTTCTCATTAAGTAGTTCTCTTTAATTAATTACATCCAGTAATTATACATTAAATTACTTACAGTAATTTTACTTATCAATCTCATTAAGTAATTATACTTAATCAACCATCAAGATTATCTTTAATTAATCAACCGATTAATTAACTTAAATCAATCACATTTATTTGATTAATTACAGTTGAGTAATTCTCAATTACCCTTAAATTACCATCTTAATTAATTATTTAATTAATTATTTTAACCCTTAATTAATTACCTTAATAAATCCATACTTTGACTAATTACACTAAATAACTAATCCCTCAATTACATCCATTAAGTAATCTTCATTTTAAGTAATTACTTACTAATTAATTCTTAATCATTTACTCAATTATCATTTAAATTTCATTAATTTAAATGTTTGGAATTAATTCACTATTAATATGTGAAATAACTAAGTCCTTTAAATTAATTAACGGTTAAACGAAAACATTTTACCTTCTTAATAAACTAATTAATTACACTATTTTAATTTCACCTAAATAAACTTAAGAATAAAATAAAATAAAGGACATATAAAAATTACTTACTTAATTAAGTTAAAATAGATTATTATATAACCTTAACTAATAATTAAGTAAGCATTTAACATTGGTTGGAAACATTGCTTAGAAACTTGTTTAGAATATTCCTTATAAAAAACTCTATTGGTATAATTCTTCTTACTTCATTTCCTTTATCCTTTCGTTCCTTCTTTTATTTCTATCCCATATTCTTATTCTTCCCCTACTAATTTGAATTGGCCTAGAAACTTCAGCCCAAAACCCATCCGTCTTTCCTCCTCTTTCTTTCCAGACTTCTTCCTCCATTCTCCATATTCAACGTGCACCGGAAGCACATTGTGCACGTGCATGCGTCGACGAAACGTCACCGCTTACCTCCGACCAACTCCCAAAGTCGACTTCGACTCTAGAAAACCACTGGCCACCCAAACTTCCCACGACAACTTTTAAGTCGAAACATCACCTTCTATCCCAACCAGAATGAACTTGTTCCCCCTTCTTCTGCCTCGTCCAGCCAACTTCCTCCACCGGAGTTTATCCCAAACTCACTCTAGACCCACCACGGCCTCCTCTTCCTTCCTTTCCTAGACCGCAACCTTCCTCTTGCATCATGACACCGAAATTCTCGAGAAACCAACCCTTACCAATCGTGAATTTAAACCCTAAATTGTGTTCTCCTAACCGATCCAAGCGACTAAATTTTTTTTCTATAATTTTCGCAAACATGCATCTACCCGAGCCAAACCCACACCAACTATTCTACCCTAACATTAGCTAGGTTGTCAAAATTTGGCAAAACCCCAAATTCTGTTCAACTTGACTTCCCCTCCCCATCTCAACACTAAAATTCATCAGATATTTTCAACAATGATCGCTGTTATATAATTAAATCATTCAATTATAATACTCAACTTTTGGCAAATCTTGAGTTATTTACTGAAAAGATGAATTTTTTCCTTACAATTCTTCAAGAAATAACTAAAACAAAATTTTAGTATGTTCTTTGCTTAAGGATTATTAACTTTGTTGAGATTAAAATTCCAAGCAGCTCAGATAATTAAGCTATGATGATTTTTTTCCAAAAATGATGTTATTGTACTCAACATAATCCTGTAACAGAGAAGCAGAGACTTGTTTGTGTTACAGGTGAAGCTATCTTTGCTTAACACATCGTGCTTGCACATGATAATCCTCTAATTCAAAGGATTCATTATAGATTAATGATGCTAATAATTTTACAGTAATATATGCAGATAAAAAAATACTGGAGATATTTACTCACCTGTATTATTTATAAACAGAGAACAGTTCTGTTCTTAGGTCTGCTATTTGAACTGGAATTCTTGATTTGCTTAATCAAATCTAGATTTTGCTTTGAAACTGATCTTTGTTTTAAACTGAGTTTGAGAATTGAATCTGCTCTTAAAATTTTGCTTTCCTTTGTTCAAGAAAGCCAGAAATTACTATTGTTAAATTTCCCTCTGATCTGCTTGAATGATTTACTTATAAAATGGTTGTTGTTGATGATTTCCTAGTTTGTATGTTTTTTCAGGCTTTTTATCTTCTTTGTTTTGAAAGATGAAGATAAAAGAAATTGAAAATGCATACATCTTCTTTATCTTTTATTTATTATTTAAAACAAAAGAAACAAATTCATGACACTTGTTAAATTTCTTACAAATGTCATTTACATATTATAATTTATTTACATTTGTTATATTGAAGGAACTTATGATTACATTTGTAAATATCATATCTAAATACATATATAAATATTTTAATATATATGTTTATATATAATAATTTCAATTTATCTTTATTAATGTCTTATTTGTTTATATTTAAACTTTCTTTCCAAATTAAAAGGTTTTAAAAATAAATAATATAAAATTTCAATTATATGCCTATAATAGTTATACAATATACTAGTTTTATATATATATTCCTTTATTTATATTTTAAATGTTTTTCATCAAACTTTTATATTAAATTTTCTTACTTCTTAACTTATATAAATAAAATATTTTTAAGAAAATAATATTAAAAAAATTATATATACTAATAAAATCATATATATATTTTATATCCAATTTATTTTAAGATATCTTATTCTTTCTATTTCTAATTTCAATTTCAATTTCTAATTTAATTTCTACTCATATATGTATATACATATATCAACACATTATCATTTGTTTTAGAAGAATAATTTTTCAATCCTAAGTAATTATATTAGGAAATTATTAAATAAATATTTATCCAGATATAAATATTTATTATCAGATTTATTTGTTCGATCTGTAAATTAATATTCTGTTAATTAACCCAGTTATTATATCAATTACAGATGTCCAAAAATGCGAGTTATCACATACTTGCTTTATAAATATTAGATAAGTAAAAACGAAAAAAATATACGAAGATATGTGATGAAAATGGATGAACCGAAAAAATATATATAAGAATACTTTTAACACCTACATATTGTATTAAAAAGAATCCATTTTCTTGTGGTATATATTCCAAGAAAAGGGTTCACTATTTTACATTAGGAACCAAAAACATGAACCAAAAAAAAATATGCACCATTATCATCCCGTACTATTATCGTTTAATAAATTATGCATTTCCTTGTGGTGTATGCATTGCTTAAGATCACATCATTTACGTTTCTATATTTTAAAATATGCATTTCTTAAGAAAATGATTATAATACAAATGTGAACATCTCATGTTCTATTTGCAGGTTCGGGCATCTCAAAAGGCGTGTGACAAAGCTGAAATAAAAGAGCTTAGAGCCATAGTTGAGCAGCTGCAAGAGCACGATCGTCTTCGCGCTATACAAATGGAGCAGCTGAATCAACGTTTAGCGGAGTACGCGCAGAGGCATGGTTCCTTCCCTTCGCCGTCTGGTGCTTCCAAAGGTGATGATGATGATGCTTGAGAGGTATGATGATTATTGCCTTTCTGGTTTGTTATTGTATATATTGACTTTGAGGCGATGAGGATTGTGTTTGATGGTTATTGTGTATATATTGACTTTGAGATGGTGAGGTTTAAGTGTTTGCATTGTATATATTGACTTGAATATGGAATTGGAGTTGGTGTTGGTGAGGGTTTTGTTGCTTATGTACATATTGACTTAGAGTTTGGTTTGAAAATGTAATGTTTGATGTTGATTTTTGGTTGTTTATATTATTTGTGGTACAATGTATTGGATATGTGATATATATGTGAAATGGTGTGGAAATGGAATGGAAATGGAATGGAAATGGATATATATTGATTGTGTGTGGTTGGAAGTTGAATGACTTGCTGTTATAAAAAAAATCACCCAGATTAGCAACGGCTACCAACGGCTATTTAGTCATTTTATTCCAACGGCTTCCATTGGCTAAATGCCGTTTGAAGCCGTTGGAAAAGCCATTGGAAAAGCCGTTGGAATAGCCTTGTTGCTTACGTTGGAAGCCGTTGGAAAGTGTGAACGCTATTCCAACGGCTTTTCCAACGACTCCCAACGGCCGCCAACGACTTGGAGCCGTTGGAATAGCCGGTTTCTCTTGTATTGTAGGTTGTTACTTTTTTTTAACCCCATCCTATTTTCTAGCCTTATGCTATTATGCAAGGTGAATATACATTGAAAGTTTAATAAATGCATTTTATCGTGGAAGAAAAATGCATGTAACCTAGTAGAAGAAGTGGAATATCGGTGCTAACTGAAATAACAACTTTCTAGTTACATGGTAGGTAATAAAACAAACCAGGTCTATTAATTTGTGTAGTTGAAATTCCCCTTCATTAGATTCAATAGCTACACTAACCATGTGATTTCACGAAAAACTGTATTATTCTGTGGTGGAAAATCGTCATACAAATCAAGTAAAACTACCTTTAATTTTTATACACATAACAAACAATCATAAAAAGAAATTCCAGTGAAACAATAACTACTGCAAAATAACTACTTAGTAATAGTCGTTTGAATGCTAATAACCAAATGCGTCATTCCTAGGACATCAAACATATGGCCGGAAGTAAAAATGTTTGCTATAATATATCTTCTTCTTTTTTAAAATAAAAAACAGGGACTGAAGTAGTCCTATATAAATTATCAACCAAAGGACATGTGATCTGTTAGCATAGCTCATTATAATTATTTGTACATGACCAAACACGAGCAGGATCAGATGTGGGACCTATTTCTACTTCAAGAAAATGCAAGGACAGAAGTTGATAGCATATGTGAAGTCTTGGTAGTTCAAAAGGTTAGTATACTGTATTAATTTTCTATGTAGACGTAGGTAAAATACTTCAATTTGGTAGTAGAAAAAAAAGTAACTAACATTAATTTGGTACATGGAAGAGTGATAATTTATCACTACATCAGTTAGCATCCCGTCATACATAAATCTAAGTAGCAAATTGGATAACAGTAGCTAAAAGATTATTCTTTTTCATTTTAATTTTGGATACAAATGTATATGATAATGAAATGAACAGTTTGTAATCAAATAAGCGAAAGATGAAAACAAAATAGTACCTCCATTCCTTTTGTAATTGTGCACGTATCTACAAAAAGCCCTCTCGCTTTCTAAGTTTGTTGTGTCTGAGCTTTTTCTTTGTAACTATGGAAGTACATGCATATGGTTGCTGGACATAATTGATGAACAATTGTGTATAAGTAAACAACTCAATTACATTAACGAAGTAGGAACAGTAAACAAAAACCTGCATTATTCTATGGTGGAAAACCTTCATACAAATCAAGTAAAACTACCTTTGTTTTTATACACATTACAAACAATCACAAAAAAAAATTCCAATGAGACGATAACTATTGCAGAATAACTACTTGTAGTGGTTGTTTGAATGCGGATAATCAAATATGTCATTCTTAGGACATCAAACATATGGTCAAAAGTAAACATGTTTACTATAATATCTCTTTTTTCTAAAATAGAGACTGAAATACAGTCCTATACTAAATTCTCAGCCAAAGGACATGTGATCTGTTAGCATATCTCATTATAATTATTTTTACATGACCAAACATAAGCAGGATCAGATGTGGGACCTATTTCTACTTCATATTTTTACTTCAAGAAAATGCGACAACAGAAGTTGATAGCATCTATGAAGTCTCCATAGTTGAAAAGGTTGATGTACTGTATTAATTTTCTATCTACACGTAGGTAAAATACTTCAGTTTGGTAGTAGAAAACAAAGTAACTAACATTAATTTGGCACACGGAAGAGTGATAACTTATCACTACATATGCTAGCATCCCGTCATACATAAATCTAAGTAGAAAATTGGATTATTGTAGCTAAAAGATCATTCTTTTTCATTTTAGTTTTGGATACAAGTGTATGTAAGCATGAAATGAACAGTCTATAATCAAATAAGTGAAAGATGAAAACAAAATAGTACCTCCATTCCTTTTATACTTGTTCACGTATCGGCATGAAGCCCTCTTGCTTTCCAAGTTTGTTTTCTCTAAGCTATGTCTTTGTAACCGTGGAAGTACCTGCGTATGGTAGGTGGACATAATTAATGAACAACTGTAAATAAATAAACAACTCGGTTACTGTTATCCCGCTTTTTGGCAAATTCGTGATACCAAAAGATTGATCGAAAAAAAAAAGACAGTTCGTCTCAAAGATTGGTTATACTTTGCTGCACTATGGATATCGCTGAATTTTGTCCGAGCCTGGATCAGCCTACAATTGATAGGACATGACAAGCAAGATCATAAGAACTAGCATTCCAAGTTTCAATTCAATCCGAGTTCGTATGCTCAAGTTATGATGGATGTAACTTGAAGGGAGAAGCTCCGGTTTCGTATCGATCATCAAGCTCCAGTTCGTATCGATCGATTTCGTATCGATCATGGGTCCAGCGGTTTTGTATCCATCGAAGAGCATTGGTTCGTATCGATGAACTTGGCTGTGTTCGAATCCATCGAGTTCGTATCGATGGACTTCATACCCATCAAAAAGCCACGCTTCGTATCGATCAGCACTTCCTTATTCGAATCCATTGGCATCTACCTACTTTGTATCCATCGGCAGATAGAGCATTTCGCATCCATCAACTGAGGCAACGGTCACTATTTCATATCCATCATGAAAACCTCTCTTCGAACCCATCATGGACAGGGCACTTCGTATCCATCAAATTGTCCTATTTCGTATCCATCAGGTTATCCTACTTCGTATCCATCGAAAGGTTCCACTTCGCATCGATTGGTTTCGTGTCCATCAAGGAAAGACTTGTTCATAACCATTTGACATCAGCAGTTCGAATCCATCAGTGAGGCCTTATTCGAATCCATCGGGTCAATAGACTAGGGTGACGTGTCATCCCTCGATACGAACGAGGCGAGATTTATGGAGTCGATGCGGTCAACACGGAGTAAAGACCGGATCGAGGCGAAGTATGCGTGCCACATCATCATAAGACCACGTGAGTTGATGGAGTCGAAGGATCGATTTAAAATGGTGGATTCGAACCAATCAGCCACCGAGAAACCCCATTTCGTATCGACGATAACACATGATCCACTGATCCAAATGCCATGAAATTTTCACAGGAGCTTGCGTACATGCTGAGGAATGTCTCCACCAAATTTTAGCTCGATTGGACGTCATCTTGATCGATACGAAATGACTTCGTATCGATGGCCGATCTAGTCGAAACTTCCTAAGGTTGGTCGCGTGGGCCTACTCACGTGCCAGAACGAGTCTCCCGAAGTTTGAGTGAAGTCTCAGCCTCCTATGCCTATAAATAGAGCCCCAGAGCCTACAGAAAAGGGATTTGTGGATTCTGAAGCGCCCAGACTCTGCCAGAATGAGATTTGCATCATATTCTTGCTGTTGAATTCGAATTCCAAGTTGTATTTTGCTGTTATTCGCTGTAATCACTTGTAATCATTGAAAGAGAATTAATAAAATTGCAAAAACTCACGCCGAACCACTATAAATTGCTTGTCTTCACATTTATATTCTTGTTAATTGGAGTTTTTGTTAGATAATCCTCATTTTCAATTTACATTCTTCATTTATTATCTATTCAAAAACTTCCGAAGAGTTTTATGCCCAATTTTGGTGCAAACACTTTGGTGCTGTTGGGCGTGTTTTCGCCAAACCAAGGCATCACCGGCCCAGAAGCCTCTCCAAAACCGAAACCGGTCCAAGACCATTCCTACGCATAGCCGAACCAACACTCGACCGGCACACACCGGACCAGCTCACGCCGAACCAACATCCACCGGACCAAACCCCACATAACCACTGCCGAACCAGCCTGGCCGAACCATCATCACCGAACTAAGGCCTCACCGGACCGGACCATCCTCCTACTACCGGACCAAGAGACGAAGTTACTATCACCGGTCCAAAGCATCACCAAATCAAACTCCACCCAGCTTCGCCGAACCAAATGTGCCAGGCCAGATTGCTTCAGCCCAGGCCCACCGGCAGCTATATACATCCAAGACCCCCGCCCCCAACCTCACACTATAAATAGAGGGGCCGGGGTACAACAATGGCAGACAAGTTTGAGAGCTCAAGCACGGAAGGAACTTTCAAACAACTTTCATATACTTGTATACAAAGCTTTGTACTTGTAATCTGAAAGAAAAAGGAGAATAACATATAAAGTGGACGTAGGCACGTTCTGGTCGAACCACTATAAATCTGTGTGTCTTTTACAGTTTAGTCCCTGCTTTTCCTATATTTGCGTAAATCACCCAAATCACTAGAAACAACATAAAATCAACTAATTCATACGACTTGGAGGTGTTTGCCCATTTTTTGTGCAAACATTTTTGGTGCTTTCACTGAGAACCGAGCTAGAAGCTACAGCTTCTCCTACTCAACCTTCTTCCTCGCAGCATCGTTCCTCGCTCTGACAACATGACTTCCAGGCATAGGAGAGATGTTAACAAAGGAAAGAACGTCGCAACTAGCAGTATCCCAGATCCAGTGGCCCCGAATCAAGAGAATCATCCCATTTTAACAGCAATACCAGATGGAAATCAGGCAATTCCATCAGCCTCTGCCGCAGAACAACCAATTACTAGGCCAGATCTAGACAGGGTTGTGGCTGAAGTAACTAACCGCTTTGCATCTCAACAAGAAGCCTTGGTGGACCAACTCATGTCACGCCTAAGGGATGCTAAAGAATCCAACCGCAACACTGAATCATGGGGTGAGTCCCAATCTGGAGGATCTGGGAGGCAACGAAGACCTTTCTTCTTCGAAGAAGTTAACAACAGAAATAGCCATGGTGGGAGCCGAGCCCGGACTCAGCCCGAATTCCAATCCGAGGAAACACTTGGAACCGAACCCGACGAGGGAGGTGCCAGGCAGGGGTCGGATGTAGCTGAGCCTGTCACGCTACTTAACTATGAAAACGCCAGTAGACGGGGCCGAGCTGGAGTCCAGCCCGAAGTTGGACCCGAGGAAGCGCTGAGAACAGAACCCAGCAGGGAAAGATCAAGGCAAGGGCCAACTATGGCTGACCCCAGCATTCCCCCAGAAGAACAGAGGCAGCCTTTGGAGAATGTTAGGAGTAACAGACGATACCATCCCTACAAGTTGTCTGGACGGACTCAATCCCGCAGAGAAGAACCAAACTCATTTCTATCCGCTCCAAGTTCTGATGAGAGAATGGCACGATTGTTCAGAGAGTGCGTCCAACGAGAGCAAAGGGATCGGGGAATAGGTGCTAGGGTAACCAGCCCCTTCACCCGCAATATCGAAACTGCCATCACCCCCTGGGAATGGAAAATGCCAACGATGGAACCTTACAAGGGAACCTCTGACCCCATCGTACACTTACAGAGATACACCCAGCATATGCTCATGAGCGGAGCAACAGAGGGAGTGTTATGTAAATGCTTCCCACTATTCTTGGCAGGTCTAGCTACCTCCTGGTTCTGCCACCTACCCCAAGGGTCCATCAGCTCATGGGAAATGTTGAAAGAAAAGTTCATCAGTCAGTTCCGCATTCATGTGGAGCAACCCAAGGACGCTTATTCCTTATCTAATATCAAACAGAAACCCGAAGAGACATTGCAACAATATCTAACCCGATTCAACGCCGCGGCAACCGCAGTCCAAGATGCCGACGAGAAACTTATCCTAATGGCCCTCTGCAGTGGTGTACATCCAGATACTAAATTTGCTAGAAGACTAACCAAAGAAAAACCAGCTACTTTACCTGATTTCTTCCATGAAGATGGAAAGTTTATGAGACTTGAGGACGCTGCCACTGAGAGGCAATTAGGGCAACAGGCTAAGACGGCTACAGACAGGTTCCCCGCTGCAGCAAAAGATGTCCAAAGAAATGACTCTAGAGACAATGCTGGGGGCAAAAAGGGAGAAAAGCGCTTATATAGACCAGGACCAAGATTTGACTCTTACGCTCCTTTGAATGAAACGATCGAAAACATCTTCCTAGCCACTCAAGATGAAGTTAGATACAAGCTCCCTCCGCACAAGAAGGAGTCGGATAACGCACTCAAATCTGGAAAGTTTTGTCGTTTCTACGAATCCCACGGACATGACACCAATGAATGCCACCATCTCCGGGACTTGATTGAAGAACACATCAGAAGGAGGAAACTGGAGCGCTATGTAAAAGGCCAGAACAGGACTCCAACTCCTGGCAATGAGAATCCTGGACTACCCCCCCCCCAAGAAACAGGTAGGGGAAATCGCAACACCAGCGCTCTAGTCAAGAGAAGATAGTGGTCCATACCATCTTGGGGGGACCACACATCGCTGACAGAAGCCGGGCAGAGATGGAAAGATACGGCAAGTCACTTAGAAACAATGAAGGCTATGTTAATTCTGTTACAGAAGAACGCCACCCGAAACGGAAAGAAAGTGACAACATCACATTCAATAGACGTGATCTAGAGGGAAGACAGTACCCACACATGGACCCTATGGTCATCTCTGCCTGGTTCGGTCCAGCCAAAGTTTTCCGAATTTTAATAGACACTGGAAGTTCAGTAAATATCCTATTCAAGCATGCTTTCGACAAAATGAAGCTGTCAATGAAGGATGTATCTCCCTGCAACAAACCACTACATGGTTTCACTGGAGATGCAAAGTTACCCCTCGGGCAACTGGATCTCTTTGTTGAAATAGGCGGTCATCCCCGCTCCGCTGTGCGAAAACAAACGTTCGTGCTAATAGAGAACCACTCGGCCTACAACGCCTTCTTGGGAAGACCAGCCTTGTCCGACTTACAAATTGTCCTAGCCCCATGGTGCCTGAAGATGAAATTTCCAACAGATAACGGAATAGGAGAAGTGGAGGGAGATCAAGACGCTGCTCGAGACTGCTATGTAACTGAACTTCGCAATAACCGCAGAAAAGATAAAGGGAAAAATGCAGAGACTACTCTCTGCATGAAAATCTTGGAAGCATAGCAACTAAAGAAAGCCCCTCCTCTTCGATATACCAGTGATCCTTTCAACGAATTAGACCCTAGGGACAAAGAGGAGGAGGCCACCGCCGAGCCTGCAGAAGCTATGGAATTCGTATCTGTAGACAAACACGACCCAAGTAGACTGCTGAGAATCGGGTCTCAGTTAAAAAGAGAATTAAAGAATCAACTCAATGATTTTCTTCGCCATAACATGGATGTATGTGCATGGACGCACGCTGACATGACGGGAATCTCCCCAGACATAGCATGCCACATGCTGAACATAGATCCCACCAAAGCGCCAGTGAAGCAGAAAAAGAGGAGCATGGGGGCAGAACGATCAGCGGCCCTCGAGGAAGAAGTAAAGAACTTACTTGCCAATGACTTCATACGTGAAGCCATCTACCCGGAATGGATCGCCAACCCGGGTACTCGTAAAGAAAGCTAATGGGAAGTGGCGAACATGCATCGATTTCTCCAACTTAAATGACGCTTGCCCGAAAGACTGCTTCCCACTCCCCCGAATCGACCAACTCGTGGACAGCACAACCGGACACGAACTCTTATCCTTTATGGACGCATACTCAGGATATAACCAGATCCCCATGCACGCCCCCGATCAAAACCATACTAGTTTCATCACTGACCGAGGATTATACTGCTACAAAGTAATGCCTTTTGGACTTAAAAACGCCGGAGCTACTTATCAGCGCCTTGTCAACAAAATGTTTGCGGAACTAATAGGACAAACTATGGAAGTTTATGTGGATGACATGCTGGTAAAATCGAGGAAGGCCAACGATCATATAAACCACTTGGATGAGATGTTTCAAGTACTTCGCCAATATGGAATGAAACTGAACCCTCTAAAGTGCTCCTTCGGAGTATCATCGGGAAAGTTCTTGGGATTCATCGTTCTTGCCAGGGGGATTGAAGCAAACCCCGAACAAGTTCGAGCTTTGCAAGATATCAAGATACCATCCACTCGAAGAGAGATGCAAAGCCTAAACGGGAAAGTGGCCGCCCTAAGCAGGTTCATCTCTAAGGCAACCGACAAATGCATCCCTTTCTTCGAAGCTCTAAAGAAAGACAAAGGAAAGTTCGAATGGACTGACGAATGCTCGATAGCCTTCCTTAACTTAATCGGACACCTCCAGAGACCACCGGTACTCTCAACTCCGAATGAAGGCGAGGAACTATACTTATACCTTGCTGTATCGTCCCACGCTTTGAGCGCCGCTTTGGTGAGAGAAGACAACCGCGCGCAGCGACCCGTATACTTTGTAAGCAAGAGATTCACAGGGGCAGAAGCCAGATACCCTAAACTTGAAAAGCTAGCATACTGTTTGCTTATCACGTCACGGAAACTGCGACACTATTTTCAGTCTCATTCCATCAGAGTTTTAACCGATCAACCGCTAAGGCAAGTGCTCCATCGCCCCAACATTTCTGGACGATTACTTAAGTGGTGCATCGAACTAAGTCAATATGATATCACTTACCATCCCCACACCGCTATCAAGGGGCAAGCCATAGCTGATTTCATTGCCGAATTCACTACTAATGAAGGTAAGGACCAATCTGAAATAGCAGAAGATATCAAGTGGAATCTCTTCGTAGATGGAGCGTCAAACGAACAAGGCTCGGGGGCAGGTGTTGTGATAATCACCCCCAGGGGAAGGAAGCTGCGCTATGCCCTAAGGTTGGAATTCGTTGCCACCAACAATGACACAGAATAGGAAGCGGTGATAGCTGGATTAGAACTGACCTTGGAGATTGGAGTCGGCTCTTTATGTCTCCATAGTGATTCTCAACTCATTGTAAATCAAATACTGGGAGACTTCCAGACTCGAGGAGAACGAGTTACAGCATATCTGAAAAAGACCAAGCTGCTGCTCAATCAATTGAATCACTATCTAATCAAACACATTCCTCGAGAAGAGAACCAAGAGGCCGACGAACTAGCAAAGCAAGCTAGTATGAAGAACATCACTATTTTAGGAGCATTAACCATCTCAAAACAGCTGGCACCAAGTTTCGAGCAAGTGAATCTGATAGCTGCGATCAACGAAGAAACTTGGATGACTCCTATCCGGAAATATTTACAAGATGGCACACTGCCCGACAGGCATAACGAAATCAAGAAAATCTTAAGGAAATCTTCCCTCTATACATTACAAGAAGGCATCCTCTATCGGCGCGGCTTCTCTAATCCCTTATTAAGGTGTATCGCTGGAAGGGAAGCCAGGGAAGTCTTATCCAACATCCATCAAGGAAGTTGCAGAGATCACACTGGAGGGCAGATTCTGGCAAAGAAGATACTCCGATATGGATATTACTGGCCCACTTTAAACAAAGATGCCTTGGACTTCGTCAAGAAATGCGACAGATGTCAGAAATTTGTCATGATTCCTCGACTACCCACGAATGAGATTACTCAAATGACCAGCCCTTGCCCCTTTGCAGTATGGGGAATTGACTTAATTGGCGAACTGCCAGCAGGCCGAGGCGGAGCCAAAAATGCTATAGTGGCGGTTGACTATTTCACCAAATGGGTGGAGGCGGAACCTCTAAATAAAATATCTTCAGCAAAAGTTATCAACTTCTTGATCAAAAATATTCTGTGCAGGTACGGAGTCCCACTCAAGATCATATCAGACAACGGACTTCAATTTGACAGCGAAGAATTCGCCGATTGGTGCCAAGAGCACGGAATTCACAAAAGCTTCTCATCTGTAGCTTATCCTCAAGCAAACGGACAAGTCGAAGCTGTCAACAAGATTCTCAAAACCTTAATCAAGAAGAAACTTGAAAGGTCGAAAGGCGCTTGGGTGGACGAACTTCCTACGGCACTTTGGGCCTATCGCACATCTTACAGAACTTCAACAGGGAAACCCCCTTTCTCTTTGGCATACAGATCGGAGGCCATGCTCCCAGTTGAAACTATAGTGCCCTCTCACCGTAGGATCCACTATAACCCGGAAGAGAACGAAGAACTCCTCCTCATGTCTTTGGATCTAATTGAGCAGAGAAGAAACGATGCAGCACTCGAAGCAGCGGCTCATAAGCAAAAAGTTGCAGCGCAATACAACTCCAAAGTCAAGCACCGCAGCTTACAGGAAGGAGATCTCGTCCTCAAGCGGATCTTCCCGTGCCCCGGAGCGCTAGATCCAATCTGGGATGGACCCTATGTAATCCATAAAGATCTCCACAACGGAGCTTATATTTTGTCAACAGTGGACGGAGAGGTGTTTCAGAGAGCATGGAACATCCAACACCTCCGTCGATACTTTTCTTAACTTGTGCTGCCCATATGAAATGAATTAACAAAGAGAATCAGTGGACGTAGGCATTTTCGTGCCGAACCACTTTAAAAAATCTTGTCTCTTTTTAACTTGTTCCTTTATAACTTGGCTACTTGTTAACTGTATCCTTTTCTGTTGAACAAAATTCTGTGTAATGGCACCTCCATCCAAGCCACATCACGGCACGGCCTCATCTGGACAAGGCCTAACAGGTACTATGCGATTCTATGCACTCGCCAATGAGACACTTTTGCTCCAGCATCCCTCTGCTGCGGGTTAACTCATTGCTCGCGACTGCCCTTAAAGCCAACTGTAATGAGCTGATTATAAGCCATCACGAACGTCGACTATAGCCGATGGCAGCTCATTACGGCGTTCGGCTCGCCGGAAACTATGAACCTACTTTAAGCCCCAACATAAGGTGTGGCCAGCCAGGGGTAGTTCATGGTTGACGATCGGCACCCACGCTAGCTGGCCACGGTAAATCGAATAATACCCACGATTACGGGCCATAATGGCTCGGGTAGTTACTGTGTGCGATCTCGGCTCCGATATGTCTTAAGTGCGGCTGTGGTAAAAAAAGAAAACTCCCCGCGAAGGCGTAAGATGGATGACAAATGTCTCCAAGACCCACAGCTAGGGAAAGTGACTACAAAACCCGTTTGCCACGAACTTAAGCACATCGACGGCCTTCCGTGACTGGAAGTTTTACTTTTTCTATATTTCCATTCCATTTAAATAATTTTCTCCTACCCTGTGTAACGGTCCCTAAAGTACAGGAAACCGACTAGGAGACATTCGCTCATAAGGATCGAAGCCCGCAAACTAGATAACAAGGCACTCAGCTGTATCCATGACCAGTTACACAAGACGCTCAAAGCTACCCCTGCAACTAAAACATGAAGGGCGGTACTCTCTTCTCTTGTACATAAGCATGTAACTATAACTTATTCATACATCACACTAACATTGCAAAACATGAAATTATATTTCAAGCAAGAGCTTAGCATCAAACACAGCTAAATCACAGGCATATGCATAGTTATACTTCTTATGCAGCACATCAAAATAATAACAGCATTCAGCATATAACGGAATCAGCTTGTGTTATAAATTTACAGCTCGAAAGTACATTAATGTTTTGAACTAGCATATACAGGAATGTCAAGCAGACCAAATAAAATAACCAGCTGCATTAGTGCTAACCACTACACCTCAGAACCAGCCCTCCGAATCTACTTGGTTGCTGGATCGGAACTCCCAGCATGTTGAACAGAGGTCCCACCTGTCCAATTCAGGAGAAGAATCCATCAGATAAACAGTGAACGATCAAGTTATGAAAAGCTAAAAAGGGAAAACTCACCAACACCCGCTTCTTGGTCCTCATCCCCCAACTGCACACCAGCTTCCTCCGCAGCAAGTAGCCGCATCCCCTCCTTTACCGCTACCTTCTCCTCCTTTGAGAACTGGGAAGTAACCATATCCATCCTAAATGTCGCTTTACCTTCCTTATCCGCATCGGCCTTGGCCTCCTCCAAGCCCGGAGATATATCCTAGCCATGATCCGGGATAGTCATCCATCCAGGATAGATTGCCCTGCTTCCAAGTACGGAAGTACATATCCTGCAACATCTCGTCCATCATCCCCTCATTCTCCTCAAACTCCCTTACCCGGGCCATGGAGGACAGCAACTTAGCAATGGCAGCATCCCTCTCCGATCGGTATCTCGAGCGGTCAGCCTGGAGAGACCTCCTCATTTCCTCCATCTCTTCCTTTAGCCTGGCCTGAGCAAGCTCTGTGGCCCCAAGCCTCCCAGATAACTCCTCTACCTGCTCGAGATCCGCCCTCTGAACCTCGTCCACCGTAGCAATGGCTATGTCAATCCGCTCCTTGCAGAAGGCCTCCATCTTTCGCAACTCAGCCTTGCTAGCCACCTCCATGGTTTTCTTTAGTCGTCGGGAGGCCGCCTCATGCTGAGATATCTGGATAGCCTGATCGGCAAGCTGTTTGGCCTGATCAGAAACCTGTAGCCTCAACCGGATGTTAGCACTTTCGATTTCCTCCCCAGCCCTGGCCAGTCGAGCGTGATGCTCCATTAGCCTCTTAGTTTCCTCAGCCACCCGATCGATGCTTGCCTTGGCCTCATTCCCCATGGTCACAATCCGAGTAGTAAGCAAATCGAGGTCTAACGACTTAGCCTCATCAAGCACCCGTACCATGGGATTACGGGGAAGAAGATGCTCACCCGTGACCTTGTCAAAAGAGATATCCTGAAAGCTCGGGTCCAGATCTGGGTGGCCGGCAAATGGGTTGCGATCCAAACCGAGACGGTCTATCGGAGTGACGGTCGGATTTTCGGACGGATGGGGGGAAGGCATAAACTCAGTATCCTCCTCAGTAATATCGTGGATGGGCTGGACTAGAGGCTGAGGGCCAGTTGAAGGTTCAAACGAAGGTCGGCCCCTCTTCCTCTTTTGCATATCTTCCTCAATAACTCCAAGAAGGGGGCGATATCTAACTACCTCCCCAGGACGGCTAGTTGGCGGCTTTGGTTTGGCAGAAGCTTTGAGCAGCTTATACTGTTCGAGGCGGTGCCGGATATCTGATGACTTGGCCGCCTTACCTGCTCCTGGAATAAAAACGAAGTGTTACGAACATACAATGATCCATAATTCAAGAAATATGTCAAGTTAAAAAGAATGAGAAGGCACGTCTGTTATACAAACCCTGCGGAGGAGTAGGATACTGCAATAAGTCCTCAATCTCATTCCAGGACGGAAGCGAACCATAAAATATTCCTAAGTCCCTATCGTAAATGGAGTCTGCAGAAGTCAAAAGTTCACCTTGAATCGCTGGTGTCGCCTTAGCTGAAGAACTCTCAGAGAATGGATCGGCGCCAGCCCCAGTCTTGCCAACCCCCTTAGCCTTCTCAACCAAAGTCGATCCTTCCTCCGACTCCCCAAAAGCTTGACGGAAAGCATCATTCGTCCACTCATGAATCTCTCCCGCTTGCCCGGAGGTTAAGGCACCAACGCCACTACCGCTCCGTCCATCTCCTCCTTCACCCTCACATTTATCTTCCTCCACATCTTCCTCTCCCGGGGCAATTGGGCAAGTGCTGGAAGAGGGACCATCAGACTTCTTAAGCTTCTTACCTTCGACAACGGGAGGCTTTGTAAAAGGTTCTCTCTTGCCACTCTTCACCGTGGCCCCTTCCTTGGCTTTGGCAGCCTTCTCCTCAGCCGTATCTCTCTGCTTAACCACGGACTGGTGTGGCAGGATCAAGTTGTGCTCCAGGAGAGTCGCATTCCTGATCAGGAAAGAAGCCGACCTGTCCCGTCCCGAAATGGCCTTTATTTCCGCAGCCATCTGGACCAGGGAATCACTCTCTACGACTGCAAAGCCACCTGTCGCTAGTAAGAAATAGAAGCATATCAGAAGAAGCACTACAGTCGGGACAAGGAAATTGTAAATAAAGTTCAACTTACAGCCAGAAGTGAAGAGGCGGAAGGAGACAGAATCGTCCTTGATAAAAAACCATTCTTTCTTAAACATGGTGAACTTTGAGTATAAGTCCAAGACCGGTTTGAAGGGCACGTCCGCTTCCAAACTAACATATGGAGACCGCTTCTTGTAGCCTCTCAGATTATACAAGTATCGAATTTCCCGATTAGAAGGAGGGCGCCCATACCTCCTCTGGAAGATAACGAATAAGCACACCAGAATAGCGTAGGAATTGGGCTGGAGCTGGAGAGGGGCCACCTTCAGATAGGTAATGAAGCTGACTATCCATGCACTGATCGGAGGAATGGCCCCACACATACAATGGTATCTGCTGTAAGCAAAATATCCTTCAGGAGGGTCATATGGCATAACCCCCTCTCCCGGCAACAGCATGCGAGCCCTGTCAATCCCAAAGGAACGAGAGATGACATCAAGCTGCTCCTCCCTGAGGGAGCTAGGAAAACAATCGGGCGGGGAATTCAAGAGCTCCTGGGGGCCATACCCATCTACTAGCGATCTCGGAGCAGGCCCAGGACGTTCGGCCCGAACTAGGGGCACTATGGAGGACTCTGCTCTATTCTTGGACTTCCGTTTATCGGATCGGTTTCCACTTTGTGAGACATTTATCTGCAAACACAAAAGCAAAAGCACACCGTTTGAATAAGGAGTACGGAAATGTAAACCAATAGTCCATTCGGTATCAAGTCCATTCGGTATCCAGTCCATTCGGTATCAAGACCGTTCGGTATCAAGTCCATTTGGTATTAAGATCATTCGGTAAATCTCATTCGGCAAAAAAAAAAGAACATACCTGATTCGGTATTCGATTGATCCAGTGCTTGGTTGATTCGGTATTCGATTGATCCGGCGCTTGGTTGATTCGGTACTCAGATTGATTCGGTTATCTCAAAACGATAAAGGATAACAGTAACCTGAGACCCCTATTTATAGGCAAAGCATATCGACCAGCCCAACTGGTTCGGCACACCCAGGGCCGAACAAAGCTATCTCAACTGCAGGAAAACAAAGCGCGACACATGCAAGCACGTGCCCCACTTTGGGGGGCAAATGTTGGGCGTGTTTTCGCCAAACCAAGGCATCACCGGCCCAGAAGCCTCTCCAAAACCGAAACCAGTCCAAGACCATTCCTACGCATAGCCGAACCAACACTCGACCGGCACACACCGGACCAGCCCACGCCGAACCAACATCCACCGGACCAAACCCCACATAACCACTGCCGAACCAGCCTGGCCGAACCATCATCACCGGACTAAGGCCTCACCGGACCGGACCATCCTCCTACTACCGAACCAAGAGACGAAGTTACTATCACCGGATCAAAGCATCACCAAATCAAACTCCACCCAGCTTCGCCGAACCAAGCTCCGCCGAACCAAATGTGCCAGACCAGATTGCTTCAGCCTAGGCCCACCGGCAGCTATATACATCCAAGACCCCCGCCCCCAACCTCACAATATAAATAGAGGGGCCGGGGTACAACAATGGCAGACAAGTTTGAGAGCTCAAGCACGGAAGGAACTTTCAAACAACTTTCATATACTTGTATACAAAGCTTTGTACTTGTAATCTGAAAGAAAAAGGAGAATAACATATAAAGTGGACGTAGGCACGTTCTGGCCGAACCACTATAAATCTGTGTGTCTTTTACAGTTTAGTCCCTGCTTTTCCTATATTTGCGTAAATCACCCAAATCACTAGAAACAACATAAAATCAACTAATTCATACGACTTGGAGGTGTTTGCCCATTTTTTGTGCAAACAGGTGCTTTCACTAAGAAAACCCAGATTTTCTCCTGCTCGTTGGAACTGTCATCGATACCGGATTGCATAAATCTAAGAGAAAGATCCAAATTTCAATTTCAGATTCCTTTCGTTCTATTCAGATTTGCAAAAATCTAGGGAAAGGATTCCACTTCTCAAGATGGTTAGCACAAGGACCGCTTCTACCACCGCTGATCAAGAAGGCCGGCATAGACAGAATCCCATGCAAATACCTCCATCTAATCAAGATGCTACCGGGCGTTCCGATCCATCAGGTCTGGTTACTAGACAAGAGTTCCAGACATTGCTCCAGGAACTGACTCAAAGTCGGTAACATCTAACTGAGCAGTTGCGCGTTAATGCTGAATTAGCTAATCAACTAGACCGCCAAAGGTGTAGAATATCCAGAAGGGATCATGCGTCTCACTCCTCCACTGAAAGTTCTGCTTTATCCGATTACAATCACAGATCTACCCGTCCCCGGCAAGACGGAAATTATGCACAGACAATTGATCACCAGCCAGCATTGACCGTTGGGCAGTTAAGAGTTCGCCCTTCTGCCAGTTTTCATACTGGACCCTCCTCCCGAGGAGGCACTGTTCCACAATACACCATGGATAACTGTGCCATCGCTACCACGGCTGATATAGGGATTGATACATGTAACCAACAAGGGCGTACTCCTGAACCGTACGTTCCAGAAAACGTTGAGCCAAGGAGGCGAGACACGGACCGTCGACAGCGCCCGGTCCAACCCGCGATGTGGAACCCGACCACACTTTGGCCCAACGTGCGCAAAATGCTCCGATGCCAGACCTTTCATCCATCATACGCCAAATGATTCGCGAGAGTCAGGGCTTGACAAATGACGATTGGGGAATATCCCAAAGTCATACTCCGTTCACGGATGAAATATTATATGCTGAACCCCCTCGGCGATTCAGAATGCCGACTCTGCCCATGTACGATGGGAATTCCGACCCCAATTAACATATCCTGAAATATGAATGGTCGATGAGTGCTGCAAGAGCTGATGATGCAGTAAAGTGCCGTAGTTTTCCCATTTCTTTGGGGGGCATCGCAACGATGTGGTTTACACGATTGCCTCCTCGATCAATCTCTTCGTTCGACCAGTTGGCTACTAAGTTTGTCGAGCAGTTTCGTATGCACGTCACCAGGCCTAAAGACGTTAATACTTTATCCAGTGTCACCCAGGCTCCCGGAGAGACACTCACGCGATATTTGGAAAGGTTCAATGCCGCTTGCGCAGAGATCAGTAACCCCAATGATAATTCGATCTTAATGGCATTCACTAAGGGGATTGACCCCGATTCCGAGTTTGGAAACTGGTTAGCTGGGAAGCCTCCCACATCGTTGGACCGTTTCCATTCCAAATCAGCTCAATTTTTGAGGCGTGAGGATGCAAAACAGTCTACGAAACAGGACGATGTAAGACCTAGCAGTGAGGGAATTCAGAATAATGTTGTAGTTAAATGGTCTGGTGAAAGTTCAGGAAAAGACCAGTTAAATATTCAAAATAAACAAACTCAACAACCGAGGAACAGTGATAATCAGAACAAAAAAGGGGATCAGAACCGTGGCCCGCGACGTAAGGCTCCAATGTTTGACAGTTATACACCACTGAACACGTCGCCAGAGAACGTGTATTTACAGACTTGCAACGCTATGCAGTATAAGAAACCTGGTCCAAAGCCATCGTCGGAGAGGCAGATCCAAACAGGAAAGTTCTGTAGATTCCATGAAAGTTATGGACATAATATCAATGAGTGTAGACATTTTCAAGACCTCATTGAGAAGCTGATCAGAAAAATAAAGCTAGATCAGTTCGTTCGGGCGCCGCAGTTTGGTGGTGCGGGCCCATCCAATCAAAACCGTGTGCAAACTCAAGAAAGACAGCAGGAACCTGCCCGTACAGGCGGGAGGTTAGTTATTAATACAGTCAGTGTTGGTCCCCATCTAGCAGACCGAAGCTGGAGGGAAATGGAGTCATATGCCAATTCTATCAGGCATGTGGACTTTGAGTGTTGCAGTAATTTCGATGAAGGGGCTCCGGCCAAACTACAAAAGACGATGACGGATGACATCGTATTCAGGAGCCGAGATGCTAATAGGGTCGAAGCCCCAACTATTGACCCACTTGTCATATCTGCCCAGGTTGGTCCTGCTTGGATGAAGAGGATCCTGGAGGACAATGGGAGTTCAGTAAATATTTTGTTTAAGAGAGCGTACGACCATATGAAAATGGAATCCAAAGATTTAAAGCCTTGTCGATCTAGAATTCATGGCTTCGATAGGAGTGCTAATGTACCCACTGAGGTGGTAGAGTTGCCAATGGAGTTAGGAGTTGGAGAGTGCCGAAGATTTCAATTTTACAGTTTGTTGTTTTGGATATTCAATCCTCATACAATGTTTTTTGGACCGACTGCCCCTTGCTGAGTTCAGGGCAGTGATTGCCTCGTGGTGTTTGACCTTGAAGTTCCCCACTGATCATGGGATCGGAGTTATACAGGGAGATCAGGCTGCTGGAAGAGCCTGTTATGTGGTTGAGCTGCGTGAGGCGCAGCGACGAGAGAAAGGAAAGTGCATAGAAGAATCTCTCTGCGTCCGTTTTACAAACAATTGACAATTGGTGCCTGGGTCTCGGCCCGGGCACCATAACCAATTCCACAGGGATCTTGATCCGAGAGACAATGAAAACAAGGAAGAATCTATTAAAAGTCAGGCTTCCCCGGCTGAGTTGACGATTGATGTTCCAATCGATGGTAACGATGATGATGATTCGAGAATGTTGAAGGTTGGGTCTCAGTTGAGCCAAGAAATGCAACAGGAATTGGTTGATTTTCTCTGGGCGAATCTCGATGTATTCGCCTGGACGCACTCTGATATGTGTGGGATCTCGCCGGACATCGTGAGCCACACACTGAATATTGACCCGCGGTATATCCCGGTCAAGCAGAAAAGGCGCGGTATGGATCCAGAGAGATCTGCCGCCCTTAAATAAGAAGTTGATAAGCTGAAAGCCAATGGGTTTATCTGGGATTCTCTATACCCGGAGTGGGTATCCAACCCTGTACTTGTTCGAAAACCAAATGGGAAATGGAGAACGTGCATTGATTATTCTGACTTAAACAAAGCCTGTCCGAAAGACAGCTTTCCACTTCCTCGAATTGATCAACTCGTACATTCAACGGCATGAGATGAATTATTATCTTTTATGGATGCTTACTCGGGATACAATCAAATACCCATGCATGTGCCCAACTAAGAGCATACAAGCTTCGTAACCGATCTGGGACGATACTGCTACATAGTCATGCCCTTCAGATTGAAGAACGCCGGAGCAACTTACCAACGCTTGGTTAACCGGATGTTCGCTGACCAGATCGGAAAGACCATGGAGGTTTATGTGGACGACATGTTGGTGAAATCACGATACTCCACTGACCACATTTGAGACTTGGAGTCAATGTTCAATATCCTTCGGAGATACAGGATGAAGCTCAATTCGCTTAAGTGTCATTATGGAGTCGCATTCGGAAATTCCTTGGGTTCATCGTCAACGCCAGAGGAATAGAAGCCAACCCCAAAAAGATCTGGGCTATCAGAAATTTACAAACTCCAAGAACTATAAAGAAAGTCCAGAGTCTCAACAGAAAGGTAGCAGCATTAAGCAGGTTTATATCAAAGTCCACCGATAAGTGCATCCCCTTCTTCGATTTGATCCGAAAAGGAAAGCGGAACTTCGAATGGACAGCGGAGTGCGAGGGCACATTCCAATCATTGGTTCAACATCTTTCCACACCACTGATTCTTTCAAAGCCTGTCAACCACGAACAGTTGTATCTTTACCTGGCAGTATCAGAAAATGCAACCAGCGCTGCCCTTGTTCGGGAGGAAGACCGAGTTCAGAAACCGGTCTATTATGTTAGCAAGCGACTCACCGGAGCTGAGAGAAACTATCTGAAGCTGGAAAATTTAGCCTACTACTTAGTCATTGCCTCGAGGAAGCTCCGTCCATACTTCCAGGCTTATCCCATCACTTTGTACACCGATCAGCCGTTACGACAGGTCCTCACGCGACCTGAGACGTCTGGTAGGTTACTCAAATGGAACATCGAACTGAGTCGATTCGATATCACTTACACTCCGAGGAGAGCTATTCACGATCAAGTCCTAGCAGATTTTATAGCCGAGTTTGCTGTTCCTGAAGACTTGCCTGAGACCAGCAAATCTCCTAAGTACATCTGGAAGTTACACACTGATGGTGCATCCAACAATCGGTGCTCGGGCGTTGGGGTAGTACTTGAAACCCTCGAGGGCCGATCCATATGCTATGCTTTAAAGTTCAAGTTCCGTGCGACCAATAATGAAGCTGAATATGAAGCTTTACTTGCTGGGGTGAAGCTAGCTCGTGATCTGAAAATTACCGCTGTGGAAATCTATTGTGACTCCCAATTAGTCGTGTGCCAGGTCCGGGGTGAATATCAGGCGAAAGATCGAAGGGTAGCTGCTTATCTAGCCCGGATCCGAGAAGTGCTTGGTCAGTTGATTACTATTCCATTTTATACATACCCCGAGAGCATAATCAGAAAGCTGATTCATTGGCAAAGTTAGCAAGTACGGGCGAAGCTCAGCAGTTAGGGCTCGTCCCCGTTGAAACTCTATCCTCTCCGAGCATTGATCAAATGGAAACTGACTTTACCTTTGAGATTACTTCCAGTAGGGAGTCATGGATGACCCCTTATCGAGATTATATTGAGCATGGGACATTGCCTGAGTGTAGGAGTGAGAAGAGACAGATTCTTCGAAAAGCCTCGCGGTTCATCATTTAAAACGGAGTTATGTATCGAAGAGGATATTCTGTTCCTCTCCTCCGGTGTATCGCGCACGACGAAATCAAATGAGTGTTACATGATGTACACGAAGGAGAATGTGGCGATCACACTGGGGGCAAGCACTCGCCAAGAAAGTACTCCGGTATGGGTATTACTGGCCTACTGTTAACCGTGACGTAGCAGACTACGCCAGAAAATGTGATAAATGCCAAAAACATGCTCGGATTTCTAGAGCCCCACCTACTGAGATAACCCAAATGGTCAGTCCTTGGCCGTTTGCAGTATGGGGCATTGACATAACTGGTACATTGCATTTGGAGAAAGGTGGCGCGAAGTACGCCATCGTCACAGTTGATTACTTCACCAAATGGGCTGAAGCTGAACCTCTTGCAACAATCACGACGAAGAAAGTAATCAACTTCGTAGTATGCAACATTATCTGTCGGTTTGGTCTCCCGCATACTATTATCACCGATAACGGAGCCCAGTTCGACAGCGTTGAATTCAAGAATTTCTGTCAACGATTCCATATCCATAAGAAATTCTTTGCAGTTGCACACCCTCAAGCGAATGGCCAAGTCGAAGCTGTTAATAAGGTTATCAAATCTATTCTGAAGAAACGACTGGAAAAGGCTGGGGGCAAATGGGTTGATGAACTTCCTATGGCTTTATGGGCTTACCGAACGACCCACAAGACTGCAATCGGACACACTCCATTTTCTCTATCTTTGGCTCGGAAGCCGTTATTCCAGTCGAGATGGAAGTGTATTATTATCGTGTGAAGTACTATGATCCGAAAACAAATTCCATACTACTTGCTGAATCTTTGGATTTACTCGATGAAAAGCGTGAAGAGGCTGATCTGAGGGCAGCCGCGTATCGGAATCGAGTCGCCCGAATACACAATGCCAAGGTCCATCCACGAACCTTTGAACTCGACGATCTCGTACTCAAGAGGATCTATCATGTTCCTTCACACATGAAACCTAATTGAGAAGGACCATATGTAATTTCACAAAATCTCGGAGATGGCACATTCAAGTTATCAACCTTTGACGGTCTTACTCTGCCGAGAGCCTGGATAGCGAGAGTCTCCGTCGCTATTATACATGATAGGCTTTATTTGTTTTAGCCCATTTATTCCTTTGAATTTTATTTTCGCATTTCGAAATTTGAACTTGTAATAAGGCAACTGACTTTGCCATATTTTCTTATTTCAGCAATAAAATGCTATCTCTTCGAGCCAGAGCTGTGATTTATTGAATATGACTGTTCGTCGATGGAATTTCTATCGGTTTAGAAAACCGTCGAACGAAATTAAATTTAAAAATAACCGCAAGCGCACGGTGTACGAATGTAGCACGTGGCGAATACGGGTCGATCCATAGGGAATTGATGATTTTAAAATTCTACTCAATCAAATTAACCAAAGTTGGAAGAGTGATTATCTAAAAAAGAAAGAAAAATGACAAAAGAAAATAGATAAAAATATGAGAGTGTTAAGACAATTTAGAGGCAATTTCCACTCTCTAGATCACATAAATCAACAAAATGAAGTTATGATCTCTCTTTTCTTGTCATTAGTGAATTAGTTGATGTGCTTATCATAAGTATGGTATATTTGTGCTATTAATTAGCTCAATATAAACCATCAAACTATAACACAACCACTAATACACTTTTAAATCTCATAAAATATGACCACAAAGTTGAAAGAAAAATTTATTTTAAGCATGGCCTATTAACTATTAATTAGAAATATAAGCCATCAAATTTTAATTTCAACAATCACTTCTTTGCCATAATCATATGTAGATGAAGAGGCAATTTGTGTTTTGTTTGTTTAAGCATAGCCTATTTGTTATAAACAACATAGACTATCAAATTCAAAGCTAAACAACATCATTAAACCACTTCAATCATTCTCATTAAGCATAAAAAGAGAGCATAAACATCAAATTAAGTTGAAGCTACATGATTAGAGAGATTCATTACCCCTAAATTGAATGGGTTTAGCCTCTCATATTTGTTATCATATGAACAAATGTAGCTTGCAACATGAGAGAAAAAGAAAAGGAAAAGAGAGCAAAGTGAAATGGAAAACTATTCTAATTGCATAAAGGAAAATCTACACTACTTGCATAAAAGAAAATGAACATGTAATTAAAAAGAAACAATAATTAACATTGCATAAAAGAAAAGAATTATATAAGAGAAGAAATGGCTAAGTAGCCATGGAAAGAAAGAGAGATTTGATTTATTTTCTAAACTAAAACTAACTAACTAAGAGGAAGATGGCTACATGAAACATAAGGGGTATTTATACAAGTTAGAAACCCTAATGCATATTTTTGGGGAATGCCCAAAATGCCCATGAGGTAGTGTGGCCACCAAGTAATCATTAGCATGTCATAATCCCCATTTAAATGTACATGAAGCCATTAACTCCAAAAGCATGTGCATTAGCCTTTAATTTGTACATTAAGGTAGGTGGGTAGGTGGGGTCCTCCATGTTCTTTACTTTGAATTATTTCCATCTTCATTCCTTTGTATTAATTTTGTGCATGCATATCTTCATGAAACCACTTCTATTTGAGATCAAATTCCTACAAAAATATATACAAATTTTCAATTAATTTTTCTCAAACAAATATATGCACACAAATGACCGTTTTGCCCATATATGAAGATGAATATGTGACAATTTGGAATAATTTGAATTTTTGGTTTAAACAAGTTAAAATACCCGATATGATCATTTATTTAATTCAAATAGATTAAATATGGTGGTAAAAATATGCACATTTATGTGCACATCAAATACCCCCACACTTATCTTTTTATTCGTCCTCGAATAAAGGAAAACCAAGATAAATCCGTTTTCGTAGGGAGCACGATTGCATTGAGCATATGCAACAAGCCGTTAAACCTCTGGGTGTCGCCAGTAGGACGAGTGTTGTCTCGTGAGGGTTTTCAGCGGATACTACCCACAAAATCCAAATGCAGGATGAAAATATTTTGCAAAATGCAAGATTTATTTACAAAGAGATGAATGCAAGTTTCTGAAAATATTTACAAATGAAGGATTTACTTTTAAATTGACACGAATAAGTTAAATATGGGTTTTGGTTATTATCTTGAAATTTTTTTGTCATTTACTCGTCAAAATTTTCAATAAAAACAAAGTTATCATAACAAATAGACTATAGTTTAACTTGTTATTTTGGTTGATAACAAAGTGTAATTATGAAAAGGATTCTTAGTTGATTATCAAAGTGGTATTTTTATTTCTTTTCAATAAAAATCAAATCAACTAAGTAAAAATAGTGCTAGGATTTCAATTGCTTGCTCTCTCATTATTTGCAAGAAAAATTACACACCTAGCTCAGGTAAACTGAGGCCAGATATACCACCCATGCACTGTCTTTCAGGCTTATGTGAGGGGAGTGCAGAGCATGGCGAGTGCACACACTTTCGTGTATACACCTATCAACCGTAGGTGGTTTTTATTAAGTATATTCTTTTTTTTATGTGTTCCATACATGCATAACTGTGAGGACTTTTAAACGAGTATGAAAGCACATAATCAAAGATTCCAAGTAATTCACCCATGCATAACCGTGAGGACTTTTAAATGAGAGTGAATACTTTGGATGTTATAATTTTTTTATTTTTTTTATTTTTTTTAGAAGAGAGAGAGAGAGAGAGTTTTGCAAAATCATATTAGCACCATTTAACTTAGAAGAAAAAAAATGTTATATCCTTTACTTTAAATCAACCACTTTTTAAAACAAAGATTTTCAATTAGGATGTATTTCATAATTAACACGTATGAATCTTCCTATATACTAGTTAAATCATTGTTATTTGTAATCAAACTTCATTTTTATTTTGTTAAGATAAATAAACTTTCAAAATTTTCAATTTGATAAGCCAAAACGATATATTTATCCTATAGTGTTTTTTTAAAATAATTCAAAAATGCTTAAATAAAAAAAATGTTGTTTTTTTTATTTCTTTTTTTTGCACAGAAAAAGTAAACATAAATCATGAAAAATCAAAAATGAAGATAAGTGTCCCTCCTCCACACTTGATTTTGACTGTGTCCCCACAGTCAACCCAAGTGGAAGGAGAAAAATAAAATAAAAATCTAATATTTACATGAAAGATTATTATTTACAAGAGATGAGAAAGTATACAGTCAAAAAGTAAATGAAACGTTCTTCTAAAGACCGATTCATTTGTCTCGTCAAATGTACGAGACACAGCTTAAGCACGAAAAACCAAATCGTAAAAGATTTCACAATTGAATGTGGATTTGGAAAAACGAAAGTCATTTTATTGAAAATCGTACGAGTTGTTTTATTTTCGATGAATTTTGGGGTAGATAGAAAAATTGGTTGAAGTTCAATTTCTTTCAAAGTATCGATTTCAAAACCAAAATGGTGATCGAAATTTTCCCCTTTAAAATTCAACAACTCGTTTTCAAAAAGTCCATAAAACTCATGTTCGTTAAATTCGACTTCATTTGTTGGATTATCAACAGCTTCATCATGTAAATCGAGTTTCAAAGTTGTCGTGTTCAAATTTTCAGGAAAAGAAAGATTGAAGTTTAAATCGAGTTTCGCACCCTCAAAAGAATTGAAATCCAACTCAATTACCGTATTTTCAACAACTTGATTAAGATCGTCATTATCAAATTCAAAAGTTGTTATTTGAAAATCGTCGATTTGGGTAAAAGGTGGATTATCACTTGACTCATCACACGTTGAGATTTGATTTTGTTGTTCACGTTGTTTCATATAAGTTTCCAACAACAAATCTGTGTGATCATCGTAAATTTCATTCATTTGTTCAACAAAATCCAATTTATAGTTATTAAATTGAGAATTTTCGATTTGGATTTGTTGAGAACAAAAATTTTCACTCGTAACATGGTTAAGATTATTCCCATTGTCAAATTCGTTTGAAAAGTTTTTCCCATTTTCATGTTGAGTTTGGAATTCATTTTGGAGTTCGAAATTAAATTGGCATGGGTTATAATCGTAATCGTTTGAATTTTGAATTGAATTCAAATTTTGAAATCCTTGACTCGAGTTATTACACAAATCAGAATTACGTAAATCATTTATTTCTTGATTTTGTCGTGTAGAAAGTTCGAGTAAAGATGAAATCATTTCAATGCTATTTTCAAGAGTCGAACGTTGGTCATCGTTTTGAAAATTTTGTTATTCGAAATTTGAATTATTTACAAAATAGTTATTGTTAAAATATCCATACGAATTTGGACTGAAATCATATGGATTATATTGATTTTCACAACTATTGTAAAATTCAAGTGGATATGGATATTCAGACATTTTCAAGAATGTTTTTTTTTTTATAAACGAAAAATATTTACAAAGAAAATTTATTTTTGAAAAGGGAAATCGATTTTTGTTTTGTTTTTATTTTTCAATTTTTTTTTTTTTTGAATTTTGGTTTTCCTAAATTTTTTTGAAATTTCAAAGAAAAGGATTTAAAAATTTCAAAGGTAAAGGAATATTTACAATTTTTTAGTTTTGAATTTTGAATTTTTTGTTTTTTTACATATGCATGAAATAATGCAACTAAATGAATGCAGGGATCTAATTACAAATGATTTATCTTAAGTTAACCCAAAATTGTATAATCACAAACTGTCTTAAATAAACAAGATAGTTCTCAGCCAGGTAACGGGCAGGCTTTATCGGTGCACCACGAATCACCGTAGCAATGCAACCGAAGGTTTAAGTACCTTCAGAGTAATAATTCAGTATAATATTTACGAATCACCGTAATATTTATAACTGATTATTGCTCTGCCATAGCCTAGACATCAAGAAATTAAATTGTTCAAAGAAGACAAATTGTCAATATACAATTAAGTGTTATTGATTCTAACCGTTATTATTAATCAAAATTCTAAGATGAAATGGAAGCAGAAATTAAACGTGCATTAATAATGCAACCACAAATGGATTTTTTTTTTGAATTTTTTTTTAAAGGAAAGTAAATAACAATGCAAGACAAATAAAAACGATAGATATATACAATGCAAGGCAAATAAAAAAAAATTATAAATAAGCAAGCAGTTATATTTTTTTGGCAAGCTCAGCAAAGCGAGCAATTATTTAACAAGCACTTCTGCTCTTTCTGTAATTCTGCTTTGGCAACCTGAAATAAAGCAAGATATATACAACTTTTTTTTTGAAAGGTAACTTAAAAGTAGGGTTTTACTTAAAATAAACTTTTTTTTTCAATGATGATGGGGAAAAAAAACTTTAAAACAAACCAAAATAAGATAATGTAACACAAACTAAATAAAAAGAAAATTTCACTCAGCCTAAAATAAACCAAACCCGACCCAATTCAAATATTTCCTTTCTCGTTAACTCAAATTCAAGTTTCCCCTTTTTTAAAAAAAAAAATTAAATCAAAATCAATGAAAACCAAGGGGCGAAAAACTTGTTCGATTGTTGTGTGATTCGCTAGTTCAGGTAGATGTCGCGGCTTGATTGGGAAATGTGAGGCGATGCAAGCGAAATTAAGCAGAGGGAAACAGTTTGATTTCGAGTTGGGAGTTGGTTGTGGTTTGGGATCAATGGGGTTGCGAAGGTTGAGGAGATTGTCGTGGCAACGGCGATTAAGGTAGTGGGGTGGGTTTTTTTTTGGTTGGAGGCGGTGTCGAGGATTGTGAGTGGGTTGTGGAGGCTGCTGGGTGGTCGATTCAAGGATTTGGGTGAGGTTTTTGGCGATTGAATGGGTTTGCGGAGGTTGATGATGCGATTCAAAGATGGGCGAAGTCGCTGATGCGATTTGATGTGGTTTGCGTTGTTTGCTGGGCAGTAGCCGACGATTGTGTTCGGGGTCACTGGCGGGTTCGAAGGTGGATTGGGGAGTTTGGGACGTGGTTTGGTATGGCGATGATGGTATGTGTCTGTGGTGATGTGGAACTGCACTTGCTGTATGGTTGTGGTGATATGGTAAGAGATGGGAAGTATTCTGGTTCAGAGGAGCGATTCGGTGTTGGAGAAGATGTTGTATCAGGTTGTATGTGACTGGTGAACAGCAGCAGGTGTTTGAATGTTTGTGAGATGAAATTGCAACTTTGATGTTGGTCGTTGGCGGAGATGATTCACTTGGATGGATTGTGGTGAAATTCGGCTGCACACGGTTTGAGTGTTGGAGCTATGAAATGATGGTTGTGGTTCAGGTTGTAGTTATGGAATGGTGGCTGATCTATGGCGATATGCAGTGTAGCAGTATACGACAATTATGAAGGCAGCGGCAGTTGTTCAGTGTTTCAAGAAGAAGTTCGTATGGATTGGTAGGTATTGAGAATGTTGTGTGATGGCAGCAAGTATGGTTGAGATTTGTATGTGTGATCATGGAGTTATGTCGTTTGTATTGGTGGCAGCAACTATGGAGTAATGGCAGTGTTTGTGAAATGTTGTGGAGAGGGTTTGAACTGATAGAGTTGTGTGATGAGGAGTTGAGCAAGGCGGTTATTGGATGGAGATGGTTAGCTTGTATTGTAAGTTTTGTAAATATGGTTTTGCAGTGACAGGTATTGAATATATGACTGCAGTGAAGTGTTGTGCACTGAGATAGGTGAATGGAAATGTAGCAGTTTACAGTGGAGGATATTATGTGCACTTGCACAGTTTGAAGTGCACAGAGAAGATGGTGATCGGAGCAGTAGTTCGTGTGGTGCAGCAATGAACTGTGGCTAGGGGAAGAGATGTTTTAAGATGATAGTGGCTGTTGTTGTGGAGTTTTGGAAGGATGCGAGGAAATGCAAGTAATGTTTGGAGAAGGATGGACTTGCAATGTGGTTTAAGTATTGATAGTAGTGGAATGAGAGCAGAATTGATGGTTGGTTGTTTCACTGATACTGCACAATTTTATTTTTTTTTGAAAACAACAAGCAGGGTATGTTGATGGCTGTTGTATTGGTGAATGGAACAGTGAAGGGGGGCAGAAACAGTGAAGATGAATATGAGTGAAGTTGAATGTGGAGTTGTAGAAGTGTGGAAGAAGGAGAAGTGGTGGTGAGAAGGCACTGTTTTGCAGATGTATGAAAGTGGGAGTGGTACGTGCAGGATGTATTGATGATGTTGTTTGGGTTTCAGGAAAATGGTTTGCGGAGGAGGTTGATGATGTAAGTTGTTGCAGAAGTGTTGAAGGCTGCAAGTTGAAATTGCAGAGAAACGTAAAGGCAGGGGAAGGAAGGGGGTACGTTGAGTGGGCAGAAAATGCAATAGAAACCACAGAGATGAAGAAACAGAAGTCAGTTGCTAAAACAGTATGACTATTGGCAATGTAACAGTAACAGTGAACCAAAGAAGTGAACTGGAAAATGTAAAGTGATGGTTTTGTAGAAATAAAAATAAAATGAATGTACTTGTAAACGAAAATGCCGATGCAATAAAATATTTTTTTTTTGTTTTTGTTTTGAAATTGTGAATTTTTTATTATTTTTTAAATGGGAATGCAAATGCAAATGGAAAACTAGAACAACATGCACACAAAACAAATGTTACAAAAATCACAAACTAACACACAAAATCAAACAAAATAATTCGAAAAATAGAAAAATAAAATCAAGACAATTCCCGGCAACGGTGCCAAAAACTTGTTCGTCGACGGAATTTCTATCGGTTTAGAAAACCGTCGAACGAAATTGAATTTAAAAATAACCGCAAGTGCATGGTGTACGAATGTAGCACGTGGCGAATACGGGTCAATCCGTAGGGAATTGATGATTTTAAAATTCTACTCAATCAAATTAACCAAAGTTGGAAGAGTGATTATCTAAAAAGAAAGAAAAATGACAAAAGAAAATAGATAAAAATATTATAGTGTTAAGACAATTTAGAGGCAATTTCCACTCTCTAGATCACATAAATCAACAAAATGAAGTTATGATCTCTCTTTTCTTGTCATTAGTGAATTAGTTGATGTGCTTATCATAAGTATGGTATATTTGTGCTATTAATTAGCTCAATGTAAACCATCAAACTATACCACAACCACTAATACACTTTTAAATCTCATAAAATATGACAACAAAGTTGAAAGCAAAATTTATTTTAAGCATGGCCTATTAACTATTAATTAGAAATATAAGCCATCAAATTTTAATTTCAACAATCACTTCTTTGCCATAATCATATGTAGATGAAGAGGCGATTTGTGTTTTGTTTGTTTAAGCATAGCCTATTTGTTATAAACAACATAGACTATCAAATTCAAAGCTAAACAACATCATTAAACCACTTCAATCATTCTCATTAAGCATAAAAAGAGAGCATAAACATCAAATTAAGTTGAAGCTACATGATTATAGAGCTTCATTACCCCTAAATTGAAGGGGTTTAGCCTCTCATATTTGTTATCATACGAACAAATGTAGCTTGCAACATGTGAGAAAAAGAAAACGAAAAGAGAGCAAAGTGAAATGGAAAACTATTCTAATTGCATAAAGGAAAATCTACACTACTTGCATAAAAGGAAATGAACATGTAATTAAAAAGAAACAATAATTAACATTGCATAAAAGAAAAGAATTACATAAGAGAAGAAATGGCTAAGTAGCCATGGAAAGAAAGAGAGATTTGATTTATTTTCTAAACTAAAACTAACTAACTAAGAGGAAGATGGCTACATGAAACATAAGGGGTATTTATACAAGTTAGAAACCCTAATGCATATTTTTTGGGAATGCCCAAAATGCCCATGAGGTAGTGTAGCCACCAAGTAATCATTAGCATGTCATAATCCCCATTTAAATGTACATGAAGCCATTAACTCCAAAAGCATGTGCATTAGCCTTTAATTTGTACATTAAGGTAGGTGGGTAGGTGGGGTCCTCCATGTTCTTTACTTTGAATTATTTCCATCTTCATTCCTTTGTATTAATTTTGTGCATGCATATCTTCACGAAACCACTTCTATTTGAGATCAAATTCCTACAAAAATATATACAAATTTCCAATTAATTTTTCTCAAACAAATATATGCACACAAATGACCGTTTTGCCCATATATGAAGATGAATATGTGACAATTTGGAATAATTTGAATTTTTGGTTTAAACAAGTTAAAATACCCGATATGATCATTTATTTAATTCAAATAGATTAAATATGGTGGTAAAAATATGCACATTTATGTGCACATCAATGACATACAACATCATGATGCATGGAGAGCTAAGTTCCATTATACGATGGAATTTATTCAAATAGAGAGTGATTGAGATACAACCGATCACTCACTAAGTGAAACCCGAGCTCGGGGGCATGTCACCACACCAATATCTAAAAGGATTGATACACGACAATCCTTACACTAACTCCAAATCCCAAAGTGCGAATTGGAGTATAAACATCAACTCTAGGTTCCCAGAGTGCGAACCGGAGCATAAACACTAACTCCATCTCCCAGAGTGCGAGTTGGAGTATAAACATATAAATGCGGTTCCGGAGAGGGCGAACCCGTCCGCCTAACGACTTCGGTTGTATCCTAACCAAGTTTGAGGAGGATGGACCCGTCTGTCTAACAACCTCGCTTGTTGACTCGAGGTGGATGTGATTCGACCATCCACGATCTTGATAAGTCCATCGTTCCCAGAGTGTGAACGAATTCTCGAAAAGCTTAAACATATGTGACTGACCATCTGTCGGCTAGCTCCAAATTGCCAGAGCGTGAATTGGAGTATAAATATCAACTCTAGGTTCCCGGAGTGCGAACCGGAGTGTAAACACTAACTCCAAATTCTCAGAGTGCGAATTGGAGTATAAACGTCGACTTTAGCCTGCTAGAGAGTGAACCAAAATGTAAACGCTAACTCCAAATTCCCAGAGTGCAAATTGAAGTGCAAGTATCAACTCGAAGTTCCCGGAGTGCGAACTGTGCCATAGACATCGATAATTATCAGATTCCCGGAGCGCGAACCAAATTATCGCTTCCAAATTATTCTAAGTTCCCGGAGCGTGGACGTGTGCTCGAGATCTGTAATAGGTGCGGTCATGAGCTGATCATCACAACACTTAAACAAGTAAAGCAAGAAAAATAGTTGAACTGAAGAAAGCTAAATTTTATTTCAACTAACTGGAAACAAGAGCTTATATGCAAGTTCTTCCAAAAAATTCCTACTAACAGGGGCCGAACCTGCATCTATACACGGCATACTAATGAGAAGCAAAAACAAGTTCCTATCTATCAAAAATTTGCTTAAGTGGCCAATCTATTTCTTCTTCCTTGGTCTTCTCTTCAACGGGGAACCCTCAGACTCACTAGTGATCTTCCGTTTTGAGCTTTTCCCCTCCGATGGTTGCTTTCCAGCTGGGGGCATAATGTTAACGTCCTCCTCTGAACTTGATTCCAGGTGTATACTGCCTACCGGAGGAGCTGGAGGGACTGGATCTGCAACGGAAGATGGGACAGACACCCGGGTATCAACAACAGTGCCACCCAGTGATATTATCCTTAGAGGCTCTGGGTTGTGCACCGCCGTATCACAACCAACATTACCACCTTGCCCTGCAGCCTCTAATTCAGCATTAATCTTGGCCAGAATTTCTTCATCATGAATTGCTTAGGCCTGGCTGGGGGCATCTGTAGTCTGTCTTGAAGAGCTGGAGGCTGGCGGGAGTCCACTAATGATGAACAGCAAGTCTGTGAAGGAGTCACCGTGTTGGTCGAGTAGCTCGCTAACCATTTGCTCATCAAGAGATAGTGTGCTACCCTGCGTCATCTCAGTTGACATTGTTGTTGTCACGACTGTCATCTCGGTAGTGATGGCCTTCTGCCCTTGACTTGATTCTTGAGTAGTAGAAATCGGTGCAATTCCAGTCACTCAGCAAAGATAAGAAGAAGTTGTTAGTAATCGCTTCAAAACAAACTCTCTATTTGGAACACACTTGAGATATGTTCAGAGTACCTTCCTCAACTTGGCCTGCAGAAGATTGAGCGGCTTCAAAAACATGCTCCCGAATAGGAGATAGCTGCGGTTGTTCCGGGTTATAGGATGGGACAGACTGTGAATCAACCGCAGATGTAGACTCTGACGGGGGTGGAGCGGTGATCTCAAGAACTGTAGCCTGGTGTTCAACACCTGAACCTTCCCCGACCTCCTGATGTCGAGCGCCAACCATCTCCTTCTCATAAGAAATTATGGCGTCATGAAGGACTTTCTTTTCATCTTCGGTCAGCAACCGGTTTTCAAGCTCAAATTAGTCGATTGACTCATCCGGATGCGCTGTTTTCTCCTCCTCAATCAGCCGGCACCAAGCGCTGTGAAGATGTATCGAATAATTCTCGAGCCAAGCCAAATTCCTATACTTTAACACATTAGCATTATAAGTGATGAGGAGGTCTTCGATGTCGGCCTCCAGCTTGGACTCAGCAATCTCAATTTTTCTATCGACTTCGGCTTCGACCGCCTGTACTTTAGCCATTGCCGCGTCTCATTCGGTCTGAAGCACTACGGCCTGTTCACACGCTTCCTAGGCCGCATTGTTAGCGTTGTCCCTATCCTTAGCAATTTTGGCAAATTTAGCTTCTAGCTCGTTAAGCTCCTTCAAGGCCGCATCCCGCTCGGCGGTTACAATGGTGTTTCGGTAGCCCATGTCTTCCACCATAACATAATGCTCTTTCTTCATTCTGTCCATAGCCGCTTGAGCTTCATCAGCCTTCTTAAGAGCCTCCATCTCTGATTTTTGAGATGACTCGGCTTCTGTGTTCAGCACTTGTATAATACGGCCCTTTTGAGTTAACTCGGCTTGTAGCTTCTCGGTGGTGGCCGCTCGTTCAAAGGCTAATGACGACGCTTTCTCAGCCGCTTTAGCCCACGCCTTATACTGGGCATAGAAGTCATGCACATAATTGTGCACCATCTGCTCAGCCTCCACCAGGATTCTTTTCAAATGAGGAGGGAAAATGTAGTTATCAAAACAAATGTTCGGGAAGTCCTTCTTTAATTGAGCAAGCTTGATCGCTCCTTCCCCTAAAATTTCCATAGGAGGTTGTTCCGCAACTACTGGGGTTATTGCCTCAGATCTGGGATGATGGGGCTCGGACTTGGAAGACTGGGAAGCTGACTTGTGCCGCGAAGATTCGAAAGGACGAGAAACATATACGGGAGGTTGTACAAGAGCTCTGGTAGGAGGAGTGCGAGATCAAGATCGACGCCTGTAATCCCTATCTCTATCATATCTTTCTTGTCTAGAATATCCAGAGTAACTACGGTCATAATCTCTATCCCCTTCCCTTCTATGCGACTCGTAATATGCGGAAGATCTACGAGCTTGTCGAAGACTTCCCAACATCGAACCTCGTCCAATCATAGTATCTGTGAAGCAAAATGAAAATAGAGTTAGTGGCTTTTCGAAACAGATGACCTACGGTTAAGGGTTGTGTAGTGCCGTGAAATATTTATGAATATGCAACCCCCGACCAACCGGAAGTGTCGACCACGCTAATAGGAAAAGGCTCGCTCAATTCTAAGGTATGGTGGAATTCCTCCAACCCGGCATCATGCTGGAAAGACACATCGTCCGGGATTGGAAGATCGGCAAGCCCTTTGTAAAGACTTTCTGTTCTTGGGGGAGACACCTTCGAAATTCTAATTCCAGAAACGGGCTGGAACGTGACGACGGATTTCCATCTCCCCTTTTTAGGCGACTTAAAACGGATGCCATGCCTTTTCTCTGTGCTTCAGTGTCCTCGGCTACATTAGCAGGTTCGCCCAGGGGTTCCTCATTAGTGTGAGTTCTCTCGGAATCGGCCTCCTCGATTACGACAACTTGAGGCTTCTTTCGTTTGACTCGCTCTCTTGAGGCAGTTTTTAATGCACCATCGAGCACTATAATTTGTCTCTGCTCGATCAACCCAAGAATTATGAGATTTCTATCCTCAAGAGCAATTCGATATTCCTATCTTCACTCGGGACTTCCTGAAGCACCCGGACTATCTCCTTGAAGTATCCACCTTCGGGTCGCTGAATTATTGCTGTAACAAAAAAGAAAGAATATAAGTTTCACTTCAACTATAATCGCCTTAATAATTATTTAAGAACCCAGCTATACTCGTGTCTGAACAACCATCGTCGGGCGAACCCTGGGGGCATCTAACATAAAACCACTCCGTCTTGAAGTAGCTTAGCCTGGTCCAGGACCCGATGACCACTTGACTGTTACTTACTATCTCCAAGAATGTAAAGGATGGGTTATCATTTTGGCTTTTGAAGTTGAACAGATATCTGATCTCAATCGGGATCGGTGGTCGATGAAGATACTCCATAAAGACAATGAACAAGTTATTCATTGAAGCATATCCATTTGGGTGTAGCTGAGATGGGGCGATCCGCAAAAAAGACAATACTTCTCTTATATACTCATTGAATGGAGGGAGCGTTCCGGCTGCACACGTGTGACGATTGAATGCGTTGTATCCCTCTGGCGGATTGTGTGGTCTGTGATTTGGTCCCGGAAATAATATGTCGTCTGTTGATAGGCCATGCCTTAAGCATATTCTCCCTAGCATATCTTCAGAGACGTTGGATCAAATGGAGTCCGATGGATTAGCAATGAAAGATGCATCGAGTAATTCGTCCGGGGCTGGACCAATGACTTTGGGCTCAATGTCCGGAATTTCGAGTCTCGAAGGAATTGTACTTTGGATTTTTTGCGACTGCGAACTTGATGGTTCCATAACTGGCTAACTTATGAGAAATTATCGTTAGGAGATAAAGAACCCGTGTATTTCCTATGTGTAAGAGTGTGTGTTGTGCAGTGTTGTGCATTACTGGAAAAGATTTTGCAGAATTAAAGAAAACTTGCAAGCAACAAAGATAATCAGAGTCCAATAGGAGTGACCGTCATTGCTGACCGTCACAACCGTATCATCCAGATGTTGGTAATCGATTCGAGTTAAAGTTCGTTATCATGGTGTTAAGTTATAGTTCCATCGACGAGCTTCGAAAGGATAGTCAAGTGTGCAGTTTAATAGTTAAACTCAGATATGCAAGGATGAAGCTCATCAGAATCATGCTATCGATTGCTAAAAATTTTGTATCCATCAAAGGAAGGGTTCGAATCGATCATAGGAAGCTCGTTCGAATACATCGGGATATCACTTCGAATAGATACAAAGGGGCACGTTTCGAATCGATGGTCAAGGGCTGATTTCGTATCGATCAAGGTGAGATGTCTTCGAATCGATCCTTGGTTGCGTGGTTCGTACCGATCAGGAAGGCCTCAACTTAACATCGATCACGTTCGAGTTGATACTTTTCGTATCGATCATAGAGATGTAGTTCGTATCGATCTAAAGTTAAGGACTTCGAATCGACCGTCAACCTATTTTTTCGTATCGATCGTTTCGTATCGATACGATCCATCACCATGGTTATCGGTATGAACTGCATCATCTCCATTAGAGCATCCCAGGGATCGACGCGAAATCCAAAGAAAAATATTGTTGCCTTCATCAATTCGAACACGAGTCCCCAGATCGATTCGATTTTGTCCTCCCCACTCTTTCTTCTCCAAACCAGATCTGGCTTTATCAATTACCCGAATGGGTAATCAAAGAAGGAAGAGTGGAACTGGAATAGTTTTGTTGCTTGGATTCATGTTTGATTACCTAATTTGAAAGTACGATTCGAAGAATTTAAGGGATGAATCTTATCGAATCGAAGGCATGGCGCAGTTCTATCTTTCCCGATGTTTCGAATCTATATGAAGATTAGAGACGGCAGTGAAAAGTAAAGAGGTGAAAATGACTAAGTCCTAGCTATTTATATGGAACTTAGGAAGCGACCGGGTCGATTCACCTCCCAGTCCACTTGATCGGTCGCAACCGGTCAAAACCCGAGTCGAGTCGAACGCCCTGTTCGACTCCATTTGATCAAGAATTTCTATCGGTTCGAAATGAATGGCGAATCTATCGATGCGAAGCGCATGGCAAGAACGGTTGAAGACGATGGAGCCCATCGACTCGAAGCCGCTGTTCGCATCAACAAGTTCGCAATTCCATCCACTGCATATCGATACGAACAGCAATTTCGTAACCATCAAAGCTCATCGATACGAACTGCAATTTTGTATCCATCAAAAATCATCGATACGAATGAATATTTCGTATCCATCGTAACTCATCGATACGAACGGTCATTTCGTATCCATCAATTCGACCCACGCCGATATAAAAGACTACTTTTCAACCTTTCACATCGATTTAGGAAAGGATCGATACAAGAGGATAGTCCAAAACAACCATCAAGCGTTGTTTCAACTCGAATTTCAAATTGGTTCAAGAGAGAATCGATACGAAATCCGATAACAAACTAAACTGACAAGTGAACACGCAACGTTAACGAGAGTCAAATTAACATATATGCACGTATGTCGGACTAATATTCGATCTTCAACATTCACAGGGGTCGAATACTCATCTCATTACGATACGGCGACAAACAGCCAATCACTATTATACAGCAATTAGTTGTATCAACGCAAGGTTACAGCGATACAGAGTACAACTTTCAACGAAAGAGAGCAACGATTATTCAAAGAGAAATTGCAGCTTTTCAAAGCACGTCATGATTCCACAAGACGTACTTTGGGGGGCAAATGTTATCCCGCTTTTTGGCAAAGCCGTGATACCAAAAGATCGATCAAAAACAAAAGACAGTTCGTCTCAAAGATTGGTTATACTTTGCTTCACTATGGATATCGTTGAATTTTATCCGAGCTCGGATCAGGTTACAATTGATAGGACATGATAAGCAAGATCATAAAAACCCCAGCATTCCAAGTTTCAAGCCAATCCGAGTTCGTATGCTCAAGTTATGATGGATGTAAGTTGAAGGGAAAAGCTCTGGTTTCGTATCGATCATCAAGCTCCAGTTCGTATCGATCGATTTCGTATCGATCATGGGTCCAGCGGTTTCGTATCACCGAAGAGCACCGGTTCGTATCAATGAACTTGGCTGTGTTCGTATCCATCGAGTTCATATCGATGGACTTCGTACCCATCATAAAGCCGCGCTTCGTATCGATCAGCACTTCCTTATTCGAATCCATTGGCATCTCCCTACTTCGTATCAATCGACGATAGAGCATTTCGCATCCATCAACTGAGGTAACGGTCACTACTTCGTATCCATCATGGAAACCTCTCTTCCAACCCATCATGGGCAGGGCACTTCGTATCTGTTAGATTGTCCTATTTCGTATCCATCAGGTTATCCTACTTCGTATCCATCGAAAGGTTCCAGTTCGCATCGATTGGTTTCGTGTCCATCAAGGAAAGACTTGTTCGTAACCACTTGACATCAGCAGTTCGAATCCATCAGTGAGGCCTTATTCGAATCCATCGGGACAATAGACCAGGGTGATGTGTCATCCCTCGATATGAACGAGGCGAGATTTATGGAGTCGATGCGGTCAACTCGGAGTAAAGACCGGATCGAGGCGAAGTATGCGTGCCACATCATCACAAGACCACATGAGTTGATGGAGTCGAAGGGATCGATTCAAAATGGTGGATTCGAACCAATCAGCCATCGAGAAACCCCATTTCGTATCGACGATAACTCATGATCCACTGGTCCAAATGCCATGAAATTTTCATAGGAGCTTGCGTACATGCTGAGGAATGTCTCCACCAAATCTCAGCTCAATTGGACGTCATCTTGATCGATACGAAATGACTTCCTATCGATCGTCGATCGAGTCGAAACTTCCTAAGGTTGGTCGCGTGGGCCCACCCACGTGGCAGAATGAGTCTCCCGAAGTTTGAGCGAAGTCTCAGCCTCCTACGCCTATAAATAGAGCCCCAAAGCCTACAGAAAAGGGATCTTTGGATTCTAAAGCGCCCAGACTCTGTCGGAACGAGATTTGCATCATATTCTTACTGTTGAATTCGAATTCCAAGTTGTATTTTGATGTTGTTCACTGTAATCACTTGTAATCATTGAAAGAGAATCAATAAAATTGCAAAAACTTCACAGTGGACGTAGGCAGCACGCCGAACAACTATAAATCGCTTGTCTTCGTATTTATATTCTTGTTAATTGGAGTTTTTGTTAGATAATCCTCATTTTCAATTTACATTCTTCATTTATTATCTCTTCAAAAACTTTCGAAGAGTGTTGTGCCCAATTTTGGTACAAACAGTTACGGTAAAGAAGTAGGAACAGTAAACATAGATCGCCAAATAGAAAAATCAGATAATTGAATTCCAGTCGTATGGAGTGAAACTAAGAGATCGAAATCGTACGAAACCAAATCATTATACTATAGAGTAAGTTTGAGATCTTACGTTGAGCAGTAGAATCGGCGTTTGTTGCAATTTGTCCAAAATTGGTTGCCATAGATTTCCATGCAGCATTGAAAAGGACAGCGCCGTCGCGGTAGGGCGCAGCTCTGCAGCCAGCGTAATCAAAGTGAAGGAAGAAGAAAAGGTTGGTAAATTTAGTTCTGTAGTGTTGAAAATGTGAGAAGGTGAAGGACCAATCTTTTCGACGTAGAAGAAAAAGGAAGAAAAGGAAAAAGAAATATGGAGAAGAAAAGGGAAGAAGAGGAGGAAGGCAGGTATTGAAACGTGGGAAGATGCAGTTGTTGGAACGTGGATCAGTCGGTGGTACAAAGACAAAAGTGCCCTAAAAGCTTTGGTTAATTGGTTTTTGCAATAAGGATGCTATGGGTATTGAGAAAAGGCTTCACTCTGACGCTTTGACTAGGAGTTTGCTTTATATTATATATATATATATATATATATATATGTGTGTGTGTGTGTGTGTGTGTGTGTGTGTGTATGTATGTATGTATGTATATACACACACACACACACATAAAACAATAGAAGGCACGTCCGATGGATGAAAGCAAACAAAATTCTGAAAAGAGGTTATTGCGTCAGCAAAACTGTATACATGTTGCACTCCCTCTGAACTTACAGTAATTAGTAACTGTACGAAATTTATTCAAGATGCACCAAACCATCTTGGTTGCCAGTAAAAAAAATAGAAAAGGTGGTTCTTCCTTTAGTGCGAAACCTTATAATCATTAAACATACCAATGGTATATGATTTTTACCTGCGATGAAGCCTTACTTTAGTAAGTTAAACAAACTGCACTCATGCTTACACGATATGCACTTCCATAATCACATTGAGAATTGGTACGGTATGTAAATAATATTTTATTTGATAATTAGATAGAATACGATTCTTATTGTTCTAGGCAATCTTTATTGCTTTCTTCCTTGTTGAAGCCAACATTGTCTTTTCTACAACCATTAAATAGGCAGCTCTATAACAGTTGCAATCCCCAGCTCGCCATCAGGGTTATCTCTGGCCCCATCATATATTGATACCCTCACTTCTCAAGCTAAATCTTCTACCATGCTGGGCACTTTAATGTTTACAGCCTCTATGACACAACCATGTAGCATATGGCGGAGGCCTACTTTGATGGAGATGGTTAAATACCCTTTGTTTTGGTAATGGCTTCACTAATGTTAAGGTAGATTTTGATGATTTTCCAGCAATTATGGCCTATACAAAATAGAAAACAAATTAGGAAAGTAGAGATTGCACCACTACATATACATTCACATGACACACGCAAAAAAGTAAAGTTACTGGTCTAAATTAAATAAATTAGAAAAGTAGAGATTGCACCACAAATATATATATTCACATGACACACGCAAAAAAGTAAAGTTACCGGTCTAAATTAAATGTTAGTAATCTTCCAAAATAGTCCATAAAATAATTGAAGTCTTGGTTATGAACCTGTACAAAAAAAGGAAAAGAAATGTTAAACAAATATCTTACAAATGAATATTACGGTAAATATGTTAGTAAACACAACTAAGATTTAATAGGCATAAGGTATGCGAATGTTCAAATTTTTGTTTCTTATTCAAGTAGTTGTAATATGCTAAGGTAATCATATCAGTAAGAAGGACTAAACTTTTCTATTACTCCTACTAAATAATTTCAATTATCGAGACTCGGATGTTAATTTATGATACAAACATGGAAACTATCATGCATTTTGCTTACTTATAATTTGAATCGGGTGCATGTATCTCTTTAGTAATTGTAAATAATATATATAAAGGGGTGAGGATTAGGGGGTGCGGTTGATTAAACTTTGTTAGCTTTAGCCCCACACTTCTACATCGATATTTGAAGAATCATGAGAAAGTTATCACTGCAATAGTTTAGAAACCACTGTGTCGAACATGAGAGAAGAGAAAGAACACCGGCAAGCATTATGACACCTATTGTTTTCACCAAAAAACTTAAATACCAAACTCCAAGATATTAAGGTATTTTATTGATACATACCTGATATTGTTGTTATGGATTTCTGATCTGCATCTCTGATGATTGGTGTCATCAAGCCTTGCATATCATGTATTACCATAATGAATCACACATAAAAAACACGCATAATAGCTTGTGTTTTATCCAAAATATCAAACAATACCTTTTCGATAGTGGCTGCAATTGTAATGTCGACAGTGTCACATAAAGAGGCTTCATCTTTTTCATCGTTCCAGAAAGCTGTGCAATCATGTGTTGAAATTACATATCATATAGCACTTAGTTGTAAATAAAAATTATGTTATGTTCTCATATTTTGTGCAGAAATCTCCATGACTAAAATTAATTTTATTGTACTAAATTCGGTGCACATAAATCTTAAAAGTTGGGATTAAAAGGTACTAATATGAGGATGTTGATATCTAAAATAAATATTCGGTCATAGATTCATAAACCCTTACGCTTAACTTCCTCGTCTTTGAACTATATGCATGCTCAACAATCAAAGAAAAAGAAAGGCCGGCTGATGCGTTATTAGAGCAACTTACACTTTTGTTTACGCTTTTTCTTATAATGGATATAAACTCACAATAAATATTTAGTCTTAAATTCATAAACTCTGAGGCTTAACTTCTTCATCTTTGAACTGTATGCTTACTTGACAATCAAAGAAAAAGAAAGACTGACTGGTATGTTATAAGAGCAACTTACATTTTTGTAACAACCCATAATTTTTAATAAATAATTTATGATGGATATAAACTCATAATAAATATTTAGTCTTAAATTCGTAAACTCTGAGGCTTAACTTTTTCATCTTTGAACTGTATGCTTACTTGACAATCAAAGAAAAAGAGGCTGACTGGTATGTTATAAGAGCAACTTACATTTTTGTAACAACCCATAATTTTTAATAAATAATTTTAATTCAATTTTATTTGAAACTTTGATTTTAATTATTTAAAATTTGAAATTTTGGATTTTGTTTACAATTTAATTTCCAAATAAAATAAAATAAGCCTTTTCTGAAATTTTATATTTTGGTCAACTGAAAGTCAAAGTTTGACCACAGTTGGAAATTTTAAATTTGAATTTTTAAATTCTAATCTTTTTCTTTGAAAATGTATTTTATTTTAATATTAGTTTTGCTTTTCGTTTCGTAAAATTATGTTTTATACTTTTTAAATTTGATAACTTTCAGCGTTTTACACGCGATTATTTTCAGTAAGTTTTGTCTATTTTATATTTTTATTTTCTACCTCAATTCTATTTTTCTGTTTTTTATTTTATTTTATTTTTCCATTCTCTTTTCTATTGGATTTTATTTGGATTTTTGGGCTTGGAAATTCAAAGAGTCTTCGGTTTATTTGCTTGGAAATCAAGTAGGCTTTTCATTTTCTACCCTTTTCAAATTCCTAGCAGTTCATAGCCCTTCCCCATAACCCTAGCCGCCACTTGTATTTGCAAATCCTGTACAAAAGTTTCTCACCTCATCTCAAAATTTCATTTGCGTCTAGAGAAAAAATACAGTAAGTCATGGCCTCCTTCTTCTCTTCTCTTTTCTCTTTTCTTTTTCCTTTTGTTCTCTAATTATTTAGCTCGGCCACACCACGTAATTGCCGACCACAACTCCGCTCCAACACCACCTCATCATCTTCTCCATGCCATAGCTGTGACCTAGATTCAAAAAAAATACATTACCAAATATTGATCTAAAACCTAGCCGAGCCTCTACATCACCAAAACCCTATTAGCTAGCCTATACCACAACACAAACTCCACCACCTTACCTTGGCTGTGACCCATCTCCATCACCTAGCCATGACTATTTGTGCCTTGATCTAGATCTGACTTGACCCGAGCCACTTTACCTTAGGGCCGAGCCCAAAACTCCACTTGATCCATGCTTTTGCCTCCACTTGACCTTTGCCTTGCCATTCCTCCTTCATATCCTTGCCTAGCTGTGCCTTATGACCACCATGGCCGAGCGATGTGATGATGTGGCTAGCCCATTTACATAGTGGCCGAGCCCACTTGTTGATTCAAACCAATTTTGCTTCACTTTGGCTCCTGTTTTATTCAATGTTTTGATTTATAATATGATGTTGAATTGTATTCTTATGTATGTTGTATATTTTGGTTGTTACAAGATCTGAATATTGGCTCATCATCCACTCGTATCTAGTCGTGCCTTTTTGTGCTTTGTGGAGTTTGGATTTTGTGTTTTGAATTTGATCTCTAGCTTTAAAAGGTGAGTTATTCACTCTAGACAATCGTACTTATATAAATGTGAAATAATGTCACTTGAATTGTAATAGTTGTTATGCTATGTTATATGCTCACATCTGCTTATTATCTGACATTATATGATGATATTACCTGATTATAAATTTGTTGCATCACCTGACATCATATGACATGTTTTACTATTTATTTTATTTACTGTTTCTCACACTGCAAGTTTCCTGTAGAATAGATCATTATAGGTTGAAATGATACATGCCCAAACGGACATTAGAATAAAGAAAAATCGTTATGAGCTGAAATGATAGGCTCAAGCGATTTTTATTTATTTTATTTGACTTTGAATTGTTGGTTTGAAATGATAGAACCCGGATATTTCTTTTTAAATTACGGATTAAAATGATACATATATGTATCACTTGACCTAGGTTAGAAAATTATATACAGACCTGTGGTTAATATTAAATATTTTCTGAAGATTATTAAGTATTTTTGAAATATAAAATATGAAATTTGAACTTAAATTGGATTTAAATGATTTAAATAAATGTTATAGTGATTTCTATAAGTTAAATTGTATAAGCAAATTAATGATTAAAATGAAAATATTGTTTTGACTTAATAATTAAAAATTTAGGGTTTAAATGGAATTTTAAGCTTAACTTAAAGATAAGAATATTTCATTTATGAAATGGGTATTTTAAATAAAGTATTAAGTAATTGTTGAAATAAGAGTTAAGCAATTTATAGAGTATTTGACTTAACAAATGAATTTTAATTTAAATTGGATATTTATTAATAAAATGTTATTTTATTAAAAATTATAAGTTAAGTAATATCCAAATAAATAATTTTGAAAAGTGAAATAAGTTTGATAAGTTAAAAATGAGAAAATTGAAGATATATTATTTTAAAAGGTATAGTAAAACTTATAACAGAAATTATAGCATTTCAGAAATGCTGTGGTTTAATGAACTGTGTTGAATATACTAAATATACCTGCAGCAGCAATTTTGAAGTGTTGTAGTTTCTGAATTGAACTATGTGTTGAATATACTGAATACCTACAGTAGCATTTCTGAAGTGCTGCAGTTTCTGAATTAAACTATGTTGAAACCTCGTCTACGACGTTTCATACTTATGATATTTTGACTACGACAGCTATATACGTTGTTTTTATATACTAACTTGTTTTTGCAGGAATATCTACAAGACTGGATTCACATGAATTTCATACAATTCATATATGTTGTATTGAGTCTTTTTCTAGAGTTAAAATAATATTAAAATCTCTTCTTTGGATATATATGTCGACACGTGCACATACACACATGCATAGAGCATATTTACATTTTTAGGTCAAATTCAGACGTTTGAATTGACCATTTCAGACGTCTGAATCTATAATCAAAATTGATTTATCAAAAAATATTCAAACTTCTGAATTGGAATTTTCAGACGTCTGAATCAGGTCAAAAATGACCTATTTTCTTTCTGGTTCGCACATTAACAATTTCAGAAGTCTGAATTCTATTTTTCAGACATCTGAATTCCTACAACGGCTATATTTTTGAACAGACATTTCTCTTCCATAAAGATATACGACTTTTTATCAATAGATATATCCATATATTTTCATGATAACTATTCATGAACAATTGCATCTTTTCGTACTATATATAAGCAGGTTAGAATCATCAGTTTTATTCACCTAGTCGATCTCACTCTTTCTATTCTTATACTACTTTGATTCTAACACTTTTGTGCATTCAAGTTCATACAAAATCACTCATTTACATCCATATTCTTCACACACACACACACACACACATATATATATATATATCAAAAGGAGAAGATTATAGGAAGATTGTACTATCGAGAGACAAGTCCGTGTTATTAAGAACACACTGTGTCAAATACTCTCTGTATAAGTTGAAGTCCTGTTCTGCTGTTCAGATGAGTGAAGTCATCTTCGACTATTGAGGCATCAAAATCATGTTCTGTTGTTCATGTGTTGTAAACCTGTTCCTTCGAGTTAAGTGAGGATTATTGTTAGTGAAATTCCAGAAAGGAATCTGGGATTGGATGTAGAACGGAAAGTTCGTGTAACGACCCGAAAAAATTTCAGATAGTTAGGAAAGAAAGAAAAGAGATAGAAGAAGAAACAGGAAAGAACCATAGATTCTTATATTCGCAGCGGATCAAAATATAATATCACATAAAATAACATTTTACAAAGGAAAACCGTATCAGTCAATTACATTTTAATATATCAGAGTTACAACATTTACAAAATCACTGGACAGTTACAATTAACCTGTCTCAGACAAACTACAATAAAATACAACGAAAATATTCCATACGTTCCTACCATCCAGCTCGTCTCCTGAGCTCTAGAATGTCCTTACCTGGAAATCTGTAATATTCGGTCTGACCCGAGCATTACATCAAAGTAACACCCGGGTCAGGTTGGAAACCAGCGTGAGTAAACCCATCTAACATGAAATACACCAAAACAATAACCTATTAACACCCAGGGTAACTCGTAATAATTTTACAAATTCACAAGTTTGCTATAGACAACACTTAATACACTCATCAATTTTTAAGTACCAAACTTAGATTAAATGGTCCGGTTCACTTAAGGCATTTCGTTCCAGTCTATTTATTTCACATACCAAATCTGTACAGAATTATTATAGATTACAGATCGAAGTGTTTTTGGATATTTACTAATACCCAACTCCGGTCTCTTCGAATTTAATTTCCATCTAATCCTCCATTATTTAAGTGAAACACAATTCAACCTTTAATATAAGATGTCACTTTTTATACAGCAATTCATCAACGACAGATAACCACACAATCACTGTACAAGACAAACATATCATATCACAAACATTTCATATCAGAAATATCAATCAATCATTCATAAGCAAGATTTATTAGTCACCCATTACTAATTAAATCAAATTAATTACTTTAATCATTTTTTTCAAATCTTGCTTACTTAACAATAATTAATAAATAAAAATAATTTAATCATCCCCTAATTATCCTTTCTAATTACATTTCATAATTAGCTTTTAATTAATTTACCACATTCATTAATCAACCTTGATTAATCACATTCAACAATTAATTATACTTAATTACTTACATTAATTAATTAACCCCTTAATTAATTAATAAATCCTTTAATTAATTATACTGAAAAATTTTAACACTTAATTACTTCCACTAAGTAATTATTCTCTGATTACTTGATACCCGTTGTTTAATTACAGCCCGTAATTATCCATTAATTACTTCATTAAGTAACTATCATTAAATAAATCACATTTAGTAATTACCCCTTAATTAATTACATTAATTATTCTCTATTAATAAATTTCCTTAATAATTAATATAAATAAATAAATACCTTAAATTGATTTCACAAACTATTAACTAATTACTTTAATAATTAAATTAATTATTTATCCCCTTAAATTGATTACATTAATCAACTTACCATCCATATTTAATAATCTGTATCTATTCAATTGCATTATTTAAATCATCTTTAAAAACCTACAGGAATTACCTACTATATAATCATCTAAACAAACAATTCCAAAACATTTGAAAATTTGAAAACTTGTTTCATCTGCTAATGCTTTGATTTAGATCGTGGTTTATACTTCTTTTGAAACTTATTTACTTAGATAAATTTTGAAACTTGATTTCTTATTTATCAACCCAGCATAATACTAGGATACTAACCCGAGCACAATCATCATTTACTCGAGCTAATCCAGTTCCTACCGAAGTCGAAACTCACACCACAATCCTTCGAGACAAACGCGACATTTGACTCGAGGAAAACACGAGAAGATCCATCTTCCCCCTTACCAACCCCAGATACCACGTGCATACATGCACCATGTACGCTGACCGGTCCATCTCTGATCGTCGTCGAAAGCCCCTGCAAGTTGACAACGACCAACACGATCTGATCGACCACCCCAAACTTCGATCGTCCTAGTAGAACAGAAATGAACATATTCGAACCCAACCTGGAACGATACTTCACCAAAACTTCCCCTGTGACTCCACCACCGATCACCAGAATTCTCAACACCCTGTCCAGTGCTTCGCCATCGACCCAAGCTCCTGTTCCACCCATCACGACTGTGTCTGATACGTGATAGTTTGAGTAATTTGACTCAAAATCATGGACGAACCCATAGGCCACAAAACCCTACCTTAGTTCTTCCGTGCCACCCCGTTGCTGCAGAAAATTGCCTACTAATTTTACTACCATCCCAGACCCACAAGCTTCCCCCAATATTAATTCCGATCTCAATGAGCTCTTTGCTCGCCTGAATCTGACCAAAGCTTGATTTCGATTCAACATGGAATTCTTCTCGAATTCCAATCCTAAAAAACTTGGTTTTGGTTTAAAAATCCTAGTTTTCGATTACAATTCAATTTATAAACCTGAAACAAGAAATCATTTAAGTCAAAATTTGATAAGATTGGGATTTTTACTGTACTTCTTCTTCTTTGTAAAAATCTAGCTACTGTTTTAGCTTAAAAATATTTTTAAATCTGATACTATGGTATAACTAACATTCATACTTTAAGTCCTCAAGAAGATCAGGGGAGGAGATCATGACTTTCCTTGATCAGACCTTAAACCTAAACAACAAGAACAGAACAAATGTTCTATAAACAGGTACACACACCCATTTACTTCAAATAAACATATATAAATTTCATATTAAACAAATATATGAACATTTATCACTCTTTACTTCATACTTCTGCATGTAACATGATTTTAAAAACAGATTAGTAATTTGTTTACTTACAGTTGTAGAGATGAACAGAGGGTATATATACTGTTATGTAGTCATTCACACAAGTATTTATACACATATTTACATTTATTCATCTTAAAATTAGCATGCAAACATTTAGGCTAATCATCAGATTTTACCTCAAACATTTACTACCTAAACCAAGTTTATATTGTTAAATTTTAAATTTATTCACTGTTCCAGTTTGAACAGAGATTTACTTTCCATGTTCAATCATGTATATAATTATTAACACACCTATAATTATAATCATTTTAAAACATCATGCATAGAATGGTTCACATCATATTTCAAAGATCATCACATGCAACTTTAAAATATACCAGAACCTCCAGAGTTACTCACAGTTGTAGAGATGAATAGAGAATCCTTTTTTTTTTAAAAAAACTAGAAACTTCGACTGCCTCTGGATTTCTGATTGTACTGATCTGGATTGTTGAAATTTAATGTTGATCTTTGCATTGATTACTGAGTTAAATCTGAAGCTTTATTATTGAAGAAGTGGAATTTGTGACATTAGTTTGCCTTGCATGATTATTTTTTTCTCATTTTGATTAAATTTTCAGTTTCCTTTTAAAGAATGAAAGAAGATGAACATGCTTTCAATTGCATAAAACCTGGTTTAGTTCTTTCATGTCTAATTACAATAAAATTTTAAAAAGAAAACAAGATTCCACATGTTAATTTGCATGTTAACTCTAGTCACAATTGCTAAGTGTATGTATATCTAGCTTACAAATGTATTAATAAAATTTATAAATTATATTTGATATTTATTTTTATATGTGTGTGTGTTTTTTTATATACTTATATTTTTATGTTTAATACTTATATTAAAGAAAGTATAAACCTAATTCAATCCTATTTTAAATATTAGTCTTTTCTTTTTATTTTAGTGCTTTATGTAATATTTAATTTTATGTTTACATTTGTAATTATAATGTATCTAATATGTTTTATGTATTTGTTAAAAAAAATTAAAATTTATATAATAACTTTATACAAGTATGTCTTAACCTTGTATATTTACAGCCTACCTTTATTTAAAGTATAACCTTTAAAGATATATATATATATACACACACCTATATATTGTATATTACGATTAGAATTAATCATTTTTATAATTTTGAAAAGATAGATTTTGCCCAATTTAACAATTATAAAAGAAGATTATTAAATTACTATTGTCAAATTTCAATAATTATGATAAGAGATTATCAAATACATATTTATCCCGATATTTATAATTTAGTATGTATTATAGTTTAATTCATTTATATAATATCCAGATATTCTTATTTATTAAATTTTATTTGTTTTAATCAAATGAAATGTGTATCTTAATAGTTTAAAATCAGTTAATTATCAAATTTACAGATGTTCAAAATCTGGGTTATCACAGTTCGAACCAGTATAAATATCTCTGGTGTGCTTGTTTTTTATTTTATTTACATTACTATAATATCTTAATTTATTTCCGCATTAGCTTAGTATAATTCCGTATAGCACGATCCACACTGTCCTTTCATTTGGTAGCAGAGCAAGGCATCTTATAACCATTACACAGTTATCTGATATCTTGCTAATATGGAAAACAACACCAGTACTACCACTAACACTGTCATAACACTAGTTTTATTGAAGGTCAATCTACTGCACGTCCTCCTCTATTCAATGGCATGAATTACAACTATTGGGCAACACGAATGCGTATTTATATGCAAGCCAGTAGTTTTGATGCATGGAATATTACACAAGCAGAATATACTTCACCTACTACTGAATATAGTACATGGACAGCTGCACAAAAAACAAGATGCTTCTGCTAATGCTAAAGCAATGAATATGTTGTTTTATGCATTAGATAAAAATGAATTTAACCGAGTTAGCATATGTAACACTGCATATGAAATATGGAGAACACTAAAAGTCACTCATGAAGGTACTATAAAAAAACTAAAATATCTATGCTTAAGATTCAATTTAAAATTTAGGATGAAGATAGATGAATCTATAAATGATATGTACTCTAGATTTCAAGATATTCATCATTCTTTACTAGGACTAGGAGAAATATACTCCAATTTTGATATTGTTTCAAAAATCCTTAACTCTTTAACGGATGAATGGGAAAGAAAAGTATTAGCTATTGAAGAATATAATGATCTTTCTACCATGAAACCAGAAGAGTTAATAGGTAATCTAATGTCCTATGAGGTAAATTTGTAGGCTAAAAGAGTACAAGCACAAGACAAAAGGAATATGGCATTTCATGCAGAAAAAGAAGAATCGAACTCGGATGAAGAAGACTTAGCAATCATTGCTAAAAAATTTAAAAAAAAATTGAAGTACAGAAAAGGAAATCGAAAAAACGGGAAAAGAAACTTCAACAATAATACAAATAAGCCATCTTCATCTATACTAGAATGCTTTAACTGCCACAAGAAGGGGCACATGCAAAAAGATTGTCCAGAACAAAAAACATATCACAATAAGAATCGAAAGGATAAGTTCAAAAGAAAAGCATTTTCAGTAACATGGGATGACTCGGATTCTTCTTCTTCAGAAAGCAACAGTGACAGTGAAAAAGAACAAGCAAATGTTTGTTTCATGGCTACATAGAATGAGGTAAATAATCTTACTTTTGATGATATGATTGAAATTAATTCAGAAATTCTTGATACCTTAAAAAGTATCAAAAGAAAATATAAAGAGGCTCTAGAAAATCAGAGAAAAGCAGAATTCGACGGAGATATGCTTAATGATGAAAAGAAAATATTAGAAAAAGAAATTGAAAAACTTCAAGATACCTTCTCTAATGATAACTCTCAAATTACTTTATTGAGTCAAGAAATTGAAACTCAAAAAGAAAAGAATGATTCTCTTGTCTCTGAAAATTATAAGCTAAAAACTAAGATCAAAATGATAGAACTAGATAATACTTGTCTTAAAACCAAGTTAGATAATAGTACTAGAAATGTTTCTAACTTTAATAAAGGTCGAGAAACTCTATCCAATATTCTTGAAAATTCTCAATCCACTTCTAATAAAAAGGGACTAGGATATTCGAAGAAATCAAAGGCTCCGTCTAAAAAGGAAATTAGGAGAAATATTTCTAATGCTACTACTCGTCCAAAAAGGAACAATAATTCAAAAACCATAAAAATATGGGTTCTTAAAACAAACAATAGTTTGATTAGGAATAAATATATAAATACTTTTATGGAAACTGTTCACAAAAATTATATTTTTAAGGGGGATACTGAACCCACTTGGGTTTGGTTTCCTAAGACCTAACTCTTAGGACCCTATCACAAAGTTGGTACCAATGTCATTATTATTTTTTGCAGGCCCACTTAAAAAGAGAGGAAAATGGATACTCGACAGCGGTTTCTCAAAACATATGACTGGAGGCAAAAATATGCTATCAAACATTACTTACTCTGATGGAGGCTCTGTCACTTTTAAAGACAATTCCAAAGGATATATCATCGGCAAAGGTGATGTAAGCAATGTCGGTACATCTAATTTACCTCTTATTTCCAATGTTTTACTAGTTAAAAATTTAAAACACAATCTTTTAAGTATCAGCTAGTTATGTGACAAAGGATTCAAAATCTCTTTTTCTGAAGATAAGTGTAGCATTTTTGATAAAAATCAAAATCTTATATTTGAAGGAAATAGAGATAGAAATATCTATATTCTGAATATGAAAATCAATCATAATTCAGATATGTGCTTAATGGCTAATGAAAATGATCCTTGGCTATGGCACAAAAGATTGTGTCATATCAACTTCAAAACTATAAACAAGCTTTCTAAAATAATTTAGTCATAGGTTTACCAAAAATGAACTTCAAAGTCAATCATATTTGCGATGCATGTCAATTAGGAAAATTAACCAAATCATCTTTTAAATCTAAGAAAGTTATTTCTACATTACAGCCACTTGAATTACTACACATTGATCTATTTGGACCAACCCAAGTTCAATCCTTAAACCACAATCAATATGTATTTGTAATAGTAGATGAATTTTTTAGATATACTTGGACCATTTTTATGACAAATAAAGGTAATACGTTTGAAATTTTAAAATTTTTGTCAAACGAATCCAAATTTGAAAGGTTTGAAAATAAAGAACATAAGAAGTGATCATGGAGGAGAATTTGAAAATGAAGTTTTTGACCATTTTTGTAAAAAGAAAGGAATTTTTCATAATTTTTCATTCCCTAGAACACTACAACAAAATGGAGTTGTAGAACGTAAAAACAGAACTTTACAAGAATGTGCACGAACTTTGTTTAATGGAAGCACTCTTCCAAAACATTTTTGGGCAGAAGCTGTTGCAACTGCTTGTTATGTTTTGAATCGTGTGTTTACTCGATCTCTCACAAAAAACACTTCTTATGAACTTTTTACTGGAAGAAAACCAAAAATATCTTATTTCAAAGTTTTTGGTTCAAAATGTTTTATATTAAATACCAAAGATCAGCTTGGAAAATTCGATGCGAAATCCGGCGATGGAATCTTTCTAGGATATTCAGATCGTAGCAAAGCTTATCGCGTATTTAATAAATGTTTAAATACTGTTGAAGAAACTTTACACATATCTTTTGACGAAAATTTTCAACAAAAACCAAGTATAGAAGATGATGAAGATTTTCCGGATAACATCACAAATACGGAAACTACAAATCTTGAAAATGATGAAAACATTGTTTATAATAATAATGATGAATTAAGAACTCCACCAAAAATATTACAGGATCATCTCGTTCAAAATATTATCAGAGAAATTAATTCAAACGTATGAACTAGAAGTCAACTAAATCAAATGGGCCATGTAGCATTACTTTCCAATATCGAACCAAAGAATCCCAAAGAAGCTTCCATAGACGACTATTGGATAATTGCAATGCAAGAAGAGCTAAATCAGTTTGAACGCAATGAAGTTTGGGAATTAGTTCCTAGACCAAGTGACAAACTGTTATTGGAACGACGTGGGCCTACAAGAACAAAGCAGATGAACAAGGCAACATTACCAGAAATAAAGCAAGGTTAGTTGCACAAGGATACAATCATGAAGAAGGAATTGACTACGAAGAAACGTTTGCTCCGGTTGCAAGACTAGAAGCAATACGGATCTTAATGGCCTATGCATGTTTTCACAAATTCAAACTTTATCAAATGGACGTTAAAAGTGCTTTCTGAATGGTTATATAGAAGAAAATGTGTATGTTGAACAACCTCCCTTATTTATTCACAAGAAATTTTCAGATCATGTTTACAAACTTAAGAAAGCTCTATATGGTTTAAAACAAGCACCAAGTGCTTGGTGTGATCGACTAAAAACATATCTAATTTCTTCGGGATTTCAAATTGAGAAAGTTGATCAAATACTTTTCGTTAAACATTCAAAAAAGGATATTTTAAATAGTTCAAATTTATGTTGATGATATCATTTTTGGTTCTACCAATGACAAGTTGTGTCAGGATTTCTCCGAAATAATGACCAAGGAATTTGAAATGTATCACATGGGAGAACTAACATATTTTCTTGGTTTACAAATTAAACAACTTCAAAATGGCATTTTCATTAATCAAGAAAAAAATTGTGATAATTTAATCAAAGGATTCGGAATGGAAAATACCTCTGCCAAATCGACTCCAATGAGTACAACAACACATCTTGAAAAAGATGAAAGTGGCAAAAGTGTTGACCAAAAATTATACCGAAGTATGATTGGATCATTACTATATTTAGAGGCAAGACAACTTGACATAATGATGAGTGTCTATGTGTGTGCTAGATTTCAGACCAACCCAAAGGAATCACATTAAAGAGACGTGAAACTTATATTATGTTATCTCACTAACACCAAGGAATTCGATCTATTTTATCCAAAAGAATGTCCATTCGAGTTAGTTTCATATAGTGATGTTGATTTCGGTGGATCTCGAACAGATCGAAAAAGCACAAGTGGTACGTGCCATTTTATTGGAAAATCACTAGTGTCTTGGTTTAGTGAGAAACAAAACTGCGTTTCTCTCTACGTGTGAAGCAGAATATATTTCTACTGCTTTGGCTTATGCTCAAGTAATTTATATGCAACAGACACTTAGAGATTTCAATATAAAATTAACAAAATCAACTATATATTGTGACAATTCTAATGCTATTAACTTGTCTAAAAATCTAGGCAATCATTTACGAATAAAACATATTGACATTCGTCATTATTTTCTTCGTGATAACGTTAAAAAAGGAACAATAAATTTGGATTTTGTTTCTTCTGAAAATCAGTTAGCTAATATTTTTACAAAACCTCTTTTAGAAAATGTTTTTTTCAAACTCAGACGAGAGCTTGGTATCATCTCGCTTAAAAATTTATGATATCTTTCTACGAGATATTGATGTCTCTGCTTATCTTTACACATCAAAACTCTTATTTCTTTAGTATCTAAAACTAACTTTCATTCACAACCTCTTGTTTTATTTGTTTTTAAATATGTGTATATTACTGTTTAAAACATCTCAGCCACCATTTTTTTTAACTAACTTTCTATTTTTGAACTTTTCACTTTCTTTTATAAACTAATTCTGTTCTTCTTTTTACCAAAGGCTTATTACTATGGATTTCAACATGATTTTTCTCCTTCTCACCATGGCTTCAAACAACAACAACTCTGACAACTCACCTCTTCATATTCTACATCTTCCTTAGAAATATTGGCTACTCCAACACCACGTGCCGGCTAGACCTCATCCTTCATACGAACCATCTGGTTATACTCCAGAAAGGAAGAAATCTCGACGATTTCTTTTCTTCGGTTCTCCATCAACCAAAGAAAAAATAGCCGAGATTCATCATTACCAAAAAGAACAATTGGATTTGCAATGAGAGATGTATTACGAACAGAAAGTTAATGCCAAACGACTTAGTTTCATTGAACAAGTGGCATTAAATTTTTGCTATACATCTCCAAAGAAAGATGTAGTTCAACCTTCTACTTCGAATCCATGGGAGCCTAGTCCACAGCGTCCTCCGGTTTCTCCAAACTCTTGGGAACGTCAACCATATTGGTCTCCATTGCAACCATACACGGAGATAACCAAGATTGAACGGAAGATTGCAAGACTCCAAGTGATTCGAACTAATGATTTCATTTATCTACATTTTTTTTTAATGATCATAATTGTATACTATATTTCATTCAAATATTAATATAATCTATTTATTTTCTTCATTTTTTTATAAGGGCTGAAATATGTTTTCATACATTTTTCAAACGTCTTAAATAGATGTTTCAGACGTCTTAATATTGTTGAAAAAGAAAACTTTCTTCAGATTCAGATGTCTGAATCACCAAAACCAAACGTCTAAATAGAGCCTAAAATGAACTAATTCCTTTCTGACTCGAATTTCTTCAATTCAGACGTTTGAATTGGATATTTCAGACGTCTGAAATCTTCTGGCTTTTCAAAATTGAATTGCTTTTGCACGTTTTTCTATATAACTATCCCTTTATTCAACCCCTACCTTTCTTCTATCCTCATTCTTCATCTTCTTTTTCAGTCTTTCCCCATTAAAAATCAAATCTTTCTTCCTCATATTCACTAATGGCTCTAAAACAAAAAAGATCAAGGCCATCTACTTCATCATCTACCCCAAACATCGATCAGTGGCTATGGAATAGGCAAGCAAGACAACGTTTTGCACAAATGAGTAGATCTCACTTCTTTTCGGGTGCTTTCATAAAATTTGAAGAGTTCGAGGCTTATCAGATTCAACAAATTGTAAGATCAAATGAGTTAAAATCTCTTGTCTCTTATGCTGCAAATAATACCAAAATCAATCATTTTTGATTACATTGTTCTATGCTAATATGATTTTGGGCCATCATACTCCTCACAATCGCAAGATTATATTTGGACACTAGTTTGTGGATTTAAAATTTATCTACCACTTGCTAGACTTGGTGATATTCTTCAAGGTTCATCAATGGGGACTGATTTGGATGAAATTGATGTTTCTTTAAACTTGGATGATAGAGACGAGGTCTCACATCAATTTTTGAATGATGACATTACTAGACTTACTTCCATTCAACTCCGCCCACAAGCTCGTATCCTCCACAGAGCTTTGATTCGCTCCGTTATTCCACGGATAGGAAGTTATGAAGTTGTTAACAAAAGAAACTTCCAAGTCCTTTATGTTATCTATTCCGGTCAACCCATCAATTGGGCTCAAGTGATTTTGGAAGAATTCATGGATATTAATCGTCGAAGGCGCTATAAGACCTTTCATTATGATGCTTATATAATGAAGATGCTCCAAAATTTTAACATTCATTTTCCTGATTCATAATTCACATCAATCAAAGAGCTTGGTCAAAGACTTTGCGTCTTATGGGTTTGCCAAAACGACCGGGAAGTTTGGCATATATTTCTTTTCAAGAATGGGTCGCCAATCGTGATCAAAACAAACCCCAACCTCATCAACATGTTCAACATGCTCAACCTATTGCTCCTCCCTTAGAAGAAGAAGACAATGATGATATAGTAATTCTTTCTCCCGACTCTAGCTCAAGGAATGCTTTAGTCACTCTTTCCCAAAACCAAACAAAGCTTAGAACCTGAATGGTCAATCTCGAAAAGAAAACTGGAAAACGTTTTAATTCCATTCGTGGCTTTCTCAACAAAATTTGGGAACGTATTGGATGCTCCACCTCATCATCTATCGAAGTTTTAAACCCTGCTCCATTTCAATGGTCATCAAGCTCGGGGAACAACAATGGTAAAGATGAAGATGAAGATGATGATGATGATGTAGGCAGTGATTCAAGCCCTAGGTTTTAAATTCCTTCGACGTTAATCAGTTTGTTTTAAACTATTTTGTTGTTTGTTATTTCTATTTTATCATAAACTCCATTGTTATCTGCCGGTATTGTAGTTTGTTTTGAATATTCCACTTTGCTTTGTCATATATTCATATTTTCCGTTTTGCGATGTTAAAGGGGGAGAAGGTATTGATATTGTCTATTTATTCTAACTTGCTTTTAGAAAGGGGGAGCTTTTAAATAGGGGGAGTATATATATTACTCGTATTATATAGTTGTCATCGTCAAAAGGGGGGAGAATGTTGAAACCTCATCTACGACGATTCATATTTACGATATTTTGACTACGACAATTGTATACATTGTCTTTATATACTAACTTGTTTTTGCAAGAATATCTACAAGACCGAATTCACATGAACTTCATACTATTCACATATGTTGTATGAAGTCTTTGTCTAGAGTTAAAATAATGTTAAAACCTCTCCTTTGGATATATATGTCGACATGTGCACATACACACATGCATAGAGCATATTTACATTTTAAGGTCAAATTCAGACGTCTGAATTGACCATTCCAAATGTCTGAATCTGTAATCAAAATTGATTTATCAGACAATATTTAGACGTCTGAATTGGAATTTTCAGACGTCTGAATTAGGTAAAAAATGACCTATTTGCTTTCTGGTTTGCATGTTAACAATTTCAGAAGTCTGGATTCTATTTTTCAGAATTCTGAATTCCTACAACGGTTGTATTTTTGAGTAGACATTTCTCTTCCATAAAGAGATACGACTTTTTATCAATAGATATGTCCATATATTTTCATGATAACTATTCACAAACAATTGCATCTTTTTGTACTATATATAAACATGTTAGAATCATCATTTTTATTCACCTAATCAATCTAACTCTTTCTATTCTTATACTACTGTGATTCTAACACTCTTGTGCATTCAAGTTCATACAAAATCATTCATTTACTTCCATATTCTTCGTGTGTATATATATATATATATATATATATATATATATATATCAAAAGGAGAAGATTATAGGAAGGTTGTACTATCAAGAGACAAATCCGGGTTATCAAGAACACACTGTGTCAAATACTCTCTGTACAAGTTGAAGTCATGTTCTGCTGTTCAGGCGAGTGAAGTCCTCTTCGGCTGCTGAGGCATTGAAATCCTATTCTGTTATTCAGGTTTTGTAAACCTGTTCCTCCGAGTTAGGTGAGGATTGTTGTTAGTGAAATTCCAAAAAGGGGTCTGGGACTGACGTAGAACGGGAAGTTCGAACTAGTATAAAAATCTCTGGTGTGCTTGTTTTTCATTTTATTTACATTGCTATAATATCTTAGTTTATTTCCGCATTAGTTTAGTATAATTCCATATAGCACGATCCGCACTGTTTTTCAAACTATGTGTTGAATATGCTAAATACCTATAGTAGCATTTCTGAAGGGCTTCATTTTCTGATTTTGAATTGTTTTTGAATATACTAAATATACCCGCTGCAACATTTTTAAAGTGCTGTAGTTTCTGAAATTGGATTGTTTTTAAAATACTAACATACCTACCGTAGCACTTTATAAGTGTTGCTGCTTTTGGAAAAATACAATGTTTTAAAAGGTTGAAATTGAACTAATAAACTTAGAAAATGCTGAAATTATGGAAATTGAATATTTGATTTGGAAGGATAACTACTTCATATTTAAATGGTTTAAATGAATTATTTTGATTTGAAATATAAACCAGTTTTGAAATTTATAACAATGGGTAATAATAACATTGGGTTGTTAAAGAGACCGGGATCGGAAGTTGTCATACTCTCTGCCAACTCCGAAAACCACTTTAAAAACCGTATACGCGGTGGAGATTCCAGAATGAAGTAGGATGGTGGCGAAGTTCTATTGAGGTATGTACGTGGACCCGACTCCCGTGAGTTGGCATAAGATGGCTAAAATAGGAGCGATTCCGGGCCAGTGAGGTAGCTCCTCTTATCGGACACACTTCTTCGTATGCCATTCTATTACTTTGTGGATTGATATGGTGCGCACCTTTGATTTTGCGAGTGTGGCTCGAGGTAGGCCATAGTGGCTGCTACGCATCACCACCAGTCCGGATGCTTAATTGTATATATACCCTGGCATTGCCTAGTTGTGCCGTGTCACCTACCCTAGCATGCCTTGTACGATTTTGATTTTGTGTCGTAGCCTATGGAGTATCCTCTAGTGGCTTTCCGATCAGGAGGGGCTATGATACTAGATAGACTACTGGGACTATTTATGTGTTAAGGGGGATATGGATAACTCCTTAACGCTATTTTAAAGTAAGTTTACTTTACTTTAGAAATTATTATAATAGCGTATATTACTACATAGTAAATAGTTAACGGATCCTTAAAGGACGGGCGGTCCCAAGCATCCTTTAAGTTACTTGTGCATTTTATTACAGTTCAATTGAGTTGGTTTACATTATATAAGTATGTATGTCTTGACTTGAGTGTTTGTGTTTATTTTCTTACGCTCGGGTCAGCTTGAATATTTCAGCTTTGTAATTCACCTTCTGGAGCTAGGATTCGTTGGAGACCATCATTTACCTAGTTACTATCTTTTTATTCGGTATTTCTATTCAGCTATGTACTAGTGAACATTTATGTATCTGGGATTTCTGTTGCATTTACTTTCCAGACTATGGTATTTTGAGACTGTGTTTAAGACTGTATTTATGGTAGCTTCATGAACTACTACTGTTGTTTTATTTTCCACTGCGAGTTATTTTGATTTATTTGTGTCTGTGATTCTATGATTGGTTTTATTTGCTCCAAATTATATAACAATCTACTGTTTGGAATTATTCAATTCAGACATGTGCGGATTTATTGTCGATTTGAATGGTCCAAAATATTGGGTCGTTACATTTGGTATTAGGGCTTTGGTTTTAGGTAAACCTTAGCCTACGGAGCAAAAACTTATTAGAGATAAGGTAGAAATGCCCTAGAATGAGTAAAATCAATCTTAGAATCCCTTCTTTGTGAGAGAACGTATTTTAAAGTATAAAATGATTTTTCAAATGATTTTCAAAGGATTTTCAAAGAGTATTTTGATATAAAAACTTTTCTTGCTTTGAAATCAAAATTTCTTAACTTTCTTCTTTTCCTATCTACCTTATTGGTAATTTCCTTGTTCAAGATATTTAATTCTCGTTGCATCTTATCTTATCAAATATTGTCTCATTTCTCAATTAGCTCTGTCCTAAAATTCATTCTTGATTTTTCTGGATGGAACGTAGGAATGCTAAAGGTAGGGGACATGGTGTTGCCCCAGCTCTTGAACCTGTTGCACCAGTTAGGTTTACTAAACTTTGTAAGGAATACACTGAGCTTGGTGGCACCAAGTTCACTGTATCTGAGAGCATTATTGAAGCTCAACAGTGGTTGAAGGATTTGGAGAGGATTTTCTCCGGTCTTAAGATCACTAATGCCCGGTAACGTCAGTTGGAAACTTGGCAATTGAAAGGAGCAGCCTTGGATTGGTGGGAGTCTGTCACATCCCACACTGCTGAGGCTGACATTTCTTGGGAACAATTTAGGTATCATCTCCTGTTTGTTTCAAATTTGGTTCAGTTTTCTCTTTTTGAAATCTGTCTTATGTTCTTTCTCGTCTTTAGGTATGCTTTTCTAATGAAGTGGATGCACGAGATAGGAAAGTCTCAGCTATATCAGGAATTCATGGATCTGAAACAAGGTGATATGTCTTTTGCTGAATATAAGAGGAAGTTCAATGAAATTTATAAGTTTAGCCTTAATCTGATTGACACTCCTCTCAAGAAGAATGAGAAGTTCATTGTCGGTGCCCGTTCAGAGTACTATGATCACCTCATCACTCATGTGCATGGTCCTTTCACCACTCTGATGGACATGTCCATTAGATACGAGAATCCTACTTCTAAGGATCCTCCAGCTGCTCGTTCTACTCCATCTCAGTCTTTTTCTGGTAATCCTAGGAAGAGGAAGCCCAACTTTCGCCATAAGAAGAGGAATCAGAACAAGACTCCAGGGTTAGGATCATCTTCTTCATCTCAGAGGTATTCTGTAGATCTATCTGCAATCATTTGTTTCAGATGCAACCACAGGGGACACTATGCTAATAGCTGTCCTGCTTTAGTTGGTGCTACTATCACTCCTCCAGCTCAGTTGACCAGGCGTGATCTCTGCCACATTTGTTTGCAGCTTGGCCATTTCAAGAAGGACTGCCCTACTCAGCAGAAGGGCAAGTCATCTGGTATTTTTGCTATAATTTCTGCATCTTCGCCTGCTCCACCACCTACACCTGCACCTGCACCTGCTCCTACCCCTAGTGACAACCAAGGTACATTTCAAGGCACTTTTTCTCTGTTTAATTTTCCTGTTCGTGTTCTTTTTGATACTGGAGCTTCCCATAGCTTTATCTCAGTGGATCTTTGTAATAAATTTGAGCATCTTATTTATCCTGAGCTGGCTCCTGAGCCTTTATGTGTTTCAAATCCTATTGGTGGTCTTGCGAATCTTAGTAGGATTTGTAAGCGAGTTAAGCTTCTCTATTTTGATCACCGTTTCAGTGGTGATTTCTATGTTTTGGGTTTTGATGCTTTTGACCTATTACTTGGGGGTGATTGGCTAAAGAGGCATGATGCTTTTATCTCTTATAGTTCCCGAACTGTTTCTCTCATGGATGATTTCGGTAATTCTGTGGTGATTCAGTGTTGTTTGCCCCAAGATTTTGCTGGCAGCTTTATTTATTCTCTTGATGCTTTGCCTAGTGATATTCATTCAACTCCTGTAGTCGAACTCTATCCCGATGTATTTGGTGAAGTCACTTCTTTACCTCCTAAGTGGGCAATTGATTTCTGTATTGATCTTATTCCTGGAGCTCGATCTGTAGTTCTTCCACCCAGAAGAATGACATCCATGATATGTTTGATCAGCTCCATGGAGCTACTGTTTTCTCTCAGCTTGATCTTGCCATATGTTTTTACCAGCTCAGAGTCGTTGAGGAAAGTATCCCCGAGACTGCTTTCCATACTGAGAATAGTTTTTATGATTGGTTAGTTATGCCTTTTGGTTTGACTAACACTCTTGTTTTCTTTGTTGATTTGATGAATCGTGTTTTTCGTGATGTGCTTAATAAGATTGTTCTAGTCTTTGTTGATGATATCCTTGTCTTCTCCAAGACAAGGGAAGAGCATGAATCACATTTGAAATTTGCTCTGGGGACTCTTGGAAATCATCAGTTGAAGGCTAAAGTCTCGAAATGCCATTTCTGGAGGGATGAAGTCTGATTCCTTGGATATATTGTTTCTAGAAATGGAGTTTCCGTTGATCCAGTCAAGACCGCTGCGATCAATGTAAGTCTTTCATATCTTCTCTTTCTGTAATTTGATTATTCTATCTTTTCTGTGGTCCTTATTTCTCCCTATTTCGTAGTAGGATTGGGAAACTCCTAGGACTCCAACTGATATTCACATTTTTCTGGGCCTTGCCGGTTACTATCGGAGATTCATTGAGAATTTTGCTCGGATTTCTGCACCTCTCGCTGCTTTAACTCGAAAGAATGCTAAATTTATATAGAGTCATAAGTGTGAAGCTGCATTCAATGAGTTAAAGTGTAAGCTTACTTCTGCATCAGTGCTTACCGTTCTGAATGGAAATAAGGGATTAACGATGTACACTGATGCTTGTCATGAGGGTTTGTGAGCTGTTTTGATGTAAGATGGGAAGGTGATTGCTTATGCTAGTCGCCAGTTGAAGGCCCATGAGGCCAATTATGCAGCATATGCCTTGGAATTGCTGGCTGTGGTCTTTGCCTTGAAACTTTGGAGGCATCATCTTTTGGGTGCTAAGTTTGAGCTCTTTACTAATCATCAGTCTTTGAAATATATCTTCACCCAGAAGGATTTGAATCAGCGTTAGGTTCGGTGGCTTGAGTTTCTTGTTTCTTATGATCTCGACATTAGCTATACCTCTAGGAAGGATAATGTTGTGGCTTATGCTTTGAGTCGGAAGAAGGCTATGTTGTGTCAGCTTGTTGTTTCTTCTTCTCCTCTTTTGGATCGTATCATAGCTAAGCAGGACAAGGATGAGATGCTTAGGCGTATGAAGGAAAGTGTTCGTAGCAAGGTTGGTGGTAGTAATCCTGATGATAGTGGAGCTCAGATCGATGGTAGAGGGATTTTGGGAATTAATAATCGGATTTGTGTCCCGAATGTTGATGGTTTGAGGCAAGAGTTACTTCGGGAACATCATCGATCTAGACTTTCTATTCATCCTGGTGCGACGAAGATGTATCGGGACACGAAGAAGTTGTATTGGTGGAAAGGTATGAGGTGGGATATCTCTATCTTTGTTAGTAGGTGTGCGACTTGTCAGCAAGTCAAGGCAGATCACCAGAAGACCCTTGGTTTATTGCAACCCTTGAGATTCCCAATTGGAAATGGGAATGGGTTTCCATGGAATTTATTGATGGCTTACCTAGGACTCGGAGGGGTAATGAAAGCATTTGGGTCATTGTGGATAGATTGACCAAATCATCTCATTTCATTCCGGTCAAATCTACCTGTTCTGCTTCCAGTCTGGCTGAGATTTATATGAAGGAGATTGTTCGTCACCATGGTGTTCCTATCAGCAATGTTTGTGATCAGGATCATATCTTTATCAGTCAGTTTTGGAAAGCTTTCCAGGAATCTTTGGGTAATTGTCTGAATCAGACCACCGCTAACTATCCCTAGACCAACGGTCAAACAGAAAGAGTGAATCAGATCCTAGAGGATCTTCTTCATGCTTATGTTCTTGATTATGGAAGATCTTGGGAAGAACATCTCTATCTTGTTGAATTCACCTATAATAATAGTTATCAGGTATATTTTCAGTCTTCTATTTTAATCTTATCTTAATCTTTTGTCTATCTCATTCCGTTTTTGAATTCAGGCTAGTATTGAAATATCTCTGTTTGCTGCTCTTTATAGAAGACCTTGTAGATCTCCATCTTACTAGATTGAATCCGGTAAACGTTTAGTTCTTGGCCCTAGTGTGATTTTAGAGGCTTCTGAGAAGGTTGAGGAGATTAGGAGGAAGATGGGAATTTCTCAGGATAGGCAGAAGAAGTATGCTGATCGGCGTAGGAGGAGTTTGGAGTTCTCTATTGGTGATTTGGTTTTCCTTAAGGTCTCTCCCTCAAGGAGTGTGATTCGGTTTGGTCATAGAGGGAAGCTTGCTCCTAGATTTGTTGGTCCTTTCCGTATCTTGGAGAGGATTGGTTCTTTGGCTTATCGTCTAGGTTTGCCTGAGAAGTTTTCTGGAGTGCATAATGTATTCCGTATTTTGCATCTTTGTTGATATATGCATGATCCATCTTTGGTTATCCAGCCTTCTGCTCTCGAGAGTTTGGATATTGAGCCTAATCTGACTATCGAGAGGAAGCCACTTCGTATTGTTGAAAGAAGTATGAAGCAGCTGAGAAGGAAATCCGTCAATTTGGTCAAAATGCAGTGGAGTATGGATGATCGGGATTGTACCAGGGAGACGGAGGAGAGCATGCGTGCTTCGAATTCAGGTTTTTTTATTGCAGGTACTATTTGCTTTTCAATCTTATCTTTCCTTGTTTACGTGTCTCATTCCTTTTTGAGGCCGAAAAGTTTTGAGTGGGGGTGAGTGTAACAACACATAATTTTTAATAAATAATTTTAATTCAATTTTATTTGAAACTTTGATTTTAATTATTTAAAATTTTAAATTTAGGAATTTTCCAATGTAATTTTGGATTTTGTTTACAATTCAATTTCCAAATACAATAAAATAAGCATTTCCGGAAATTTTTATATTTTGGTCAACTGAAAGTCAAAGTTTGACCACCGGTGAAAATTTTTAGTTTGAATTTTTAAATTCTAATCATTTTCTTCGAAAATGTATTTTATTTTAATATTAGTTCTGCTTTTCGTTTCGTAAAATTCTGTTTTATACTTTTTAAATTCGATAACTTTCAGCGTTTTACATGCGATTATTTTCAGTAAGTTTTGTCTATTTTATATTTTTGTTTTTCAACCTCAATTCTATTTTTCTATTTTCTATTTTATTTTATTTTTCCATTCCCTTTTCTATTGGATTTTATTTGGATTTTTGGGCTTGGAAATTCAAAGAGTCTTCGGTTTATTTGCTTGGAAATCAAGTAGGCTCTTCATTTTCTACCCTCTTCAAATTCCTAGCCGTTGACAACCCTTCCACATAATCCTAGCCGCCACTTCTATTTGCAAATCACGTACAAAAGTTTTTCACCTCATCTCAAAATTTCATTTGCGTTCAGAGAAAAAATATAGTAAGTCATGGCCTCCTCCTTCTCTTCTCTTTTCTCTTTTCTTTTTCCTTCTGTTCTCTAAATATTTAGCTCGGCCACACCATGTAATTGCTGACCACAACTCCACTCCACCACCACCTCATCATCTCCTCCATGCCATTGCCGTGACCTAGATTCAAAAAAAATACATCACCAAATATTGATCTAAAACCTAGCCGAGCCTCTACATCACCAAAACCCTATTAGCTAGCCTTGGCCACAACACAAACCCCACCACCTTGCCTTAGCCATGACCCATCTCCATTACCTAGCCGTGACCACTTGTGCCTTGATCCAGATCTGACCTGACCTGAGCCACTTTGCCTTAGGGCCGAGCCCAAAACTCCACTTGATCCATGTTTTTGCCCCCACTTGACCTTTGCCTTGACATTCCTCCTTCATATCCTTGCCTAGCCGTGCCTTATGACCACCATGGCCGAGCATAGATGCCCTTGAATGATCATGGCCAAGCCTTTTGATGGTGTGGCTAGCACATTTACATAGTGGTTGAGCCCACTTGTTGATTCAAACCAATTTTGCTTCACTTTGATTCATGTTTTATTCATTGTTTTGATTTATAATATGATGTTGAATTGTATTCTTATGTATGTTGTATATTTTGGTTGTTACAAGATCTGAATATTGGCTCATTATCCACTCGTACCTAGTCGTGCCTTTCGTGCTTTGCGGAGTTCGGATTTTGTGTTTTGAATTTGATCTCTAGCTTTAGAAGGTGAGTTATTCACTCTAGACAATCGTACTTCTATAAATGTGAAACAACGTCACTTGAATTTTAATAGTTGTTATGCTATGTTATATGCTCACATCTGCTTATTATCTGACATTATATGATGATATTACCTGATTATATATCTATTGCATCACCTGACATCATTTGACATTTTTTTACTGTTTATTTTATTTACTGTTTCTCACACTGCAAGTTCCCTATAGAATAGATCACTATGGGTAGAAATGATACATACTCGAGCAGACACTAGAATAAGGAAAAATCATTACGAGCTGAAATGATAGGCTCAAGCCACTTTTATTTATTTTATTTGACTTGGGATTGCGGGTTTGAAATGATAGAACCCAGATTTTTCTTTTTAAATTACGGATTGAAATGATACATATCTATACCACTTAACCTAGGTTAGAAAATTATATACACACCCATGGTTAATATTAAATATTTTCTGAAGATTATTAAGTATTTTTGCAATATAAAATATGAAATTTTAACTTAAATTGGATTTAAATGATTTAAATAAATGTTATAGTGATTTCTATAAGTTAAATTGTAAAAGCAAATTAATGATTAAAAATAAAATTTTGTTTTGACTTAATAATTAATAATTTAGGGTTCAAATGGAATTTTAAGCTTAATTTGGAGATAAGAATATTTTATTTATGAAATGGGTATTTTAAATAAAGTATTAAGTAATTGTTGAAATAAGAGTTAAGCAATTTATAGAGTATTTGACTTAACAAATGAATTTTAATTTAAGTTGGATATATTAATAAAATGTTATTTTATTAAAATTATAAGTTAAGTAATATCCAAATAAATAATTTTGAAATGTGAAATAAGTTTGATAAGTTAAAAATGAGAAAAGTGAAGTTATATTGTTTTAAAGGGTATAGTAAAGCTTATAACAAAAATTATAGCGCTTCAGAAATGCTGTGGTTTAATGAACTATGTGTTGAATATACTACATATACCTACAGCAACATTTCTGAAGTGGTGCAGTTTTTGAATTGAACTATGTGTTGAATATACTAAATACCTATTGTAGCATTTCTGAAGTGTTGCCGCTTCTGAATTGAACTATGTGTTGAATATACTAAATACCTACAGTGGCATTTCTGAAGTGCTGCAGTTTCTGAATTTGAATTGTTTTTTAATATACTAAATGTACCTACAGCGGCATTATTAAAGTGCTGCAGTTTCTGAAATTGGACTGTTTTTGAAATACTAACATATCTACCGTAGCACTTTATAAGTGCTGTTGTTTTTGGAAAAATACAATGTTTTGAAAGGTTGAAATTGAGCGAATAAACTTAGAAAATGTTGAAATTCTGGAAATTGAATATTTGATTTGGAAGGATAACTACTTCATATTTAAATGGTTTAAATGAATTATTTTGATTTGAAATATAAACCAATTTTGAAATTTATAACCACGGGTAACAATTACGTTGGGTTGTTAAAGAGACCGGGATCGGAAGTTGTCATACTCTCTGCCAACTCTGAAAACCACTTTAACAACCGTGTACGCGTTGGAGATTACAGTATGAAGTAGGATAGTGGCGACGTTCTATTGAGGTATGTACGTGGACCCGACTCCCGTGAATTGGCATAAGGTGGCTAAAACAGGAGCGATTCCAGGCCAGTGAGGTAGCTCCTCTTATCGGACACACTTCTTCTTATGCCATTCTATTACTTTGTGGATTGATATGGTACGCACCTTTGATTTTGGGAGTGTGGCTCGAGGTGGGCTGTAGTGGCTGCTACGCGTCACCACCAGTCTGGATGCGTAATTGCTATATCTACCTTGGCATTGCCTAGTTGTGTCGTGTCACCTACCCTAGCGTGCCTTGTACAATTTTGGTTTTGTGCTGTAGCCTATGGAGTATCCTCTGATGGCTTCTCGATCAAGAGGGACTATGATACTAGATAGACTACTAGGACTATTTATATGTTAAGGGGGATATGGGTAACTCCTTAACGCTATTTTAAAGTAAGTTTACTTTACTTTAGACATTATTATAATAGCGTATATTATTACATAGTAAATAGTTTAACGGATCCTTAAAGGATGGGTGGTCCCAAGCATCCTTTAAGTTACTTGTGCATTTTATTACAGTTCACTTGAGTTGGTTTACATTGTATAAGTATGTATGTCCTGACTTGGGTGTTTATGTTTATTTTCTTACGCTCGGGTCAGCCTAAATATTTCAGCTTTGGAATTCACCTTCAGGAGCTAGGATTCGCTGGAGACCATCATTTATCTAGTTATTATCTTTTTATTCAGCATTTCTGTTCAGCTTATGTACTAGTGAACATTTATGTATCTGGGATTTCTGTTGTATTTACTTTCCAGATTATGGTCTTTTGTAACTGTTTTGAGACTGTGTTTGAGACTGTATTTGTGATAATTTCATGAACTGCTACTATTTTTTTATTTTCGACTACGAGTTATTCTGATTTATCTGTGTCTGTGATTGGTTTTATTTGCTCCAAATTATATTACAATCTACTATTTGGAATTATTCAAGTCAGACAAGTGTGGATTTATTGTCGATTTGAATGGTCCAAAATAGTAGGTCATTACAATTTTTGTATATAAACTCACTAAAAATATACCAAGCACAATGTTTGCTCGATGCAAGAAGAAACTGGATTATCTCCCAGTATAAACAAATTGCGCAAACTATTCCATAAATTGCAATAGATTGATGGTAGTTTTCAATATCTTTTCAATCATGATTTGAAAGATATTTCTTAGTTTCTGCTTTTACACTAATGAGACGTCACGTGATTTTTATCTCCACCAAACTTTTATTATGATACTCCTATTTCCTTACCAAGTCCTATTTGTTGAATTTGAAGTAAACTTTTGTAAAAAAATTTAAGTAATATCTCATGTCCCTTGAAAATACAGTTTTCATTCCCATTAAAAAATAGTATATTCTATCATAACAGCAATTCTATCAAGAATACATGTTGCATTTCAGCATGGCGAAACCTAAAAGACAAAAAAAAGGAGGGTCTTGCCAAATCCAAAGTGTAAATCACTATCAGGTGTATGGAAAATATAAGAGCTTAGAAAAAAGAAATGTTGTAAGTACTATTTTAAACCTTACCTTCATTTTATATGTTAATTTGATTATGTAAATGATATGCATTATCAATTTGAGCGAAGATAAATATATGATTGAACCGAATATTCAAATCTAATCCTTTGGAAATAAGATAATGTGCATATTTATAATATAGATAATAAACAAATATTCCAACCAAGATTAAGTTTAAATCTTCATTTACCTCATTTATCCATATCTTTTACCTTTTTCTTTAAGCGCGGATGCATATATGGGCGAAGACCCAAAAAACCAAGCAATTAAGCAAGATCCTCTAAAGAACAACTCACGTCAGTGTGTTTGACACTTAAAAATAAATGTGAACATTCATACAAACAAAATAAATTAAATCTATATTAAGAATAAAAACCATAATGATTATCTTTACTAAGCATGATCATAATAGGCAATGAAGCAATAAATGTACTTTTACTAATATAGCAGTAGTTAATTAAACACGTTAGTAGCTTTTACTTACTACCAAATATATGCACCGTTTGGGTAAAAGCCATAAAAGCATTTAGTGTTTGAAAAATTAATATTTTTATGCTAAATTGACAGCCATTGATACAGAAATGATGGGACAATATATTTAATTTATGCGAGTAGATAAGCCTATTACTGATGTATTTATGGTAAATGTAACTGTACATTACAACTTAAATTATAAATTAAATGTCTTTTAATACAAATCCTATTCATTTATAATTTAATCCTAACATAAAACAATCCACAATATATTTTTTTCCTTTATGCCAAATGACGATAAGAAAATTAGTGTTATTTTTTGTAAATTCAGCAATGAGTATAAATATATTCGCAACGACTCAAATTTTAGATTTTGATATGAGGTATATCAATTGAATCGGCTCAATAATTTTTCAACCTGTTGATATTCAACTAACTGTACATCTTTTGAACAAATTATTCTACTTAGTGTTCCTTGCATACGTAGCCATAACAAAAGAAAACATGTATAAACAAAATCTAAAACTAAGGCAGTTCAATATCCTAAAGACATAACGACAAATGCAATCTTACCAATTCAGTTAGCGGATCTTTCTAGCTTTATAAGATGCCCAAACATTGTACCGCACTTACTGGAGCCCACTTTTATTTCGAACCATAGTCGTGACCGTCACCTCATCAATCGCGACTATCGTGAAGGCTAATGCGATCTCTACAGCTTCGATTGAATCCTTGGTCGATTCCTCTCCTATTGCTGGCACCACATTCTTCGATGAATGTAAATGTACATTAAAACTTAAATTATAAATTAAATGTTTTTTAATACAAATCATGTTCATTTTTAATTTAATCCCAACAAAAACCAGTCCATAAATATATTTTTTTCCTTTATGCCAAATGAAGATAAGAAAATTACTGTTAATTTTTGTATATCCAGCAATAAAAGAGTATAAACATATTCGACAATGACTCAAATTTTAGGTTTGGTATGAGGCTGAGGAAACAAAATTAAGGTATATCAATTGAATCAGCTCAATAAGTTTCAACCTGTTGACATTCAACTAATTGTACATCTTTTGAACAAATTATTCTACCTAGTATTCCTTGCATACATAGCCATAAAAAAAAAGCAAACATCTATAAACAAAATCTAAAACTAAGGCAGTTCAATATCCTAAAGACATAAACACAAATGCAATCTTACCAATTCACTTAGCAGATCTTTCTAGCTTTATGACATGTCCAAGCACTGTAATGCAATTACTGGAGCCCACCTTTATTTCGAACCATAGTCGTGGTGCCTACCTCATCAACCACGACTATTGTGAAGGCTAATGCAATCTCCGCAACTTCGGTTGAATCCTCGTTTGATTCCTCTCCTATAGCTGGCACCACATTCGATGGTTAGGGTTCCACAAAATTGGTTTGGTGCCAAACGACAAAGTGTCAAACGGAGAAACTATTATAATGGATTTGGTGTATAGAACCTAATAGAATTCCAATTAGCAAACAAACTTTTAAATATAAAATTTAAAAGCGATGAATACCACAGACTTCAAACTCGATCTGTGGCGGCTGAAACCCTAGATCCACATCCATCACCTGTTTCTCACACCATGCCTCTTCTTCAACGATCTACGCCTTCCATATAGTCGAGTAAATATTATAAAAATGATAGATAAATGATAGATAAATTTGTTGGATAGTTAAATTTTTGAATTTCGTGTGGGATTTATTTTTCTGTTTTGATTGCAATAGCAATGAAAGAGTTTTAGGAGAAGAGAGGGAGGTCTGAAGGCAAGTAGTCGTAGTGATGAAGTTATGCGATACGTGTAATTGAGGCCGAGAAATACGGCCGCACGTTTCCAAGTAAATGTTGTTTGTGATGAAAATGGCAAAATTAAGCCCGAGCGAACGTTTCTGATTTAATTATTAATGTGGGTGTTTTAGGAATTCCAAAAAAGGCTTCAGTTTGACCGTTTGACTTGGGGTTTTCCTTTATAGTATAATATATATATATATATACATATATATATATGTATATATATATATCAATTACGAAAAACTAAATAAAAACAAAATATTTTTTATTGCATTCTAGATCAAATACATGACATATGAAATATTTAAATATAATATTATATTTGTTTGCGTAAAAAATGGTCGCAAACACCCAAAGTCGTATGAGTTGGTTGATTTTATGTTGTATCTAGTGATTTGGATGATTTATGCAAATATATAAAAAGCAGGGACTAAACTGTAAAAGACACACAGATTTATAGTGGTTCGGCCAGAACGTGCCTACGTCCACTTTATATGTTATTCTCCTTTTTTCTTTAGATTACAAGTACAAAGCTTTGATTACAAGTATCTAAAGTTGTTTGAGAGTTCCTTCCAGGCCTGAGCTCCCAAACTTCCCTCCATTGTTGTACCCCTGCCCCTCTATTTATAGAGTGAGGCTGGGGGCAGGGGTCTTGGATGTTTATAGCTGCTGGTGGGCTTGGGCTGAAACAATCTGGACTGGCAACTTTGGTTCGACATTCCTTGGTTCGGCTATGCTTGGAGAGAAGGATGGAGAAGCTTCGGTTCGGTGGTCACCTGGTTCGGTGGTAGGAAAAGAGTGGACCGGTGGAGCTTGGGTTTGGTAGGAGGATGAAGGATGAGATGGTTCGGTGGATTTTGGACCGGTGATGGTGGGTTTGGTCCGGTACTACCGAATGGATTGGGAAAGCCGAATGAACTCTTGTACTGGGAACGCCGAATGAACTTATGTGCTCTGAATGCCGAGTGAGGCCTTGCTTCTTATTGCCGAATGGGCTATGCCGAATGGAACTTTTATATTTGATCCTTGAGCGAAACCCCTGACTTATATACGCTTGTTGGCTTCTTCCTGTTCCGGTCGTGGTGGAAACGCACACAATATTGATATTCCAGTTTTGTCCAAAAAATGGGATAACACTTTGCCCCCCAAAATATGCCTTGCGGTAGGAAGGCGTGTTTTGTAATGCCATGAGCTGGATGTTCGTATCCTGTTGACAACCTGTAAAGAGCTTGATATTTTATATGGCCCCAAATGACGACCGTTCGGGATCGAGCTATTTGGGATGAAACGCGGTCGTTCATGGTCAAGCGCCTAACTTCAAATGACGATCGTTCGTGATCAAGTCATTTGAGGTAAAGTGCGACTGTGCGCGGTCAAGCGCATAAATCCGTGCGTCGATCGTTCGGGATCGAGTCATCTGCAGTGAAATGTGACCGTTCAAGGTCAAGCGCTTTACTTCAAATGACGACCGTTCGGGATCGAGTCATTCGAGGTAAAGTGCGACAGTGCGCGGTCGAGTGGGGACCGTTCAAGGTCAAGCGCTTAACTTCAGATGACGATCGTTCGTGATCGAGTCATTCGAGGTAAAGTGCGACAGTGCGCAGTCAAGTGGTGGTCCTCAAATGACGACCGTACGCGATCAAGCCATTTGAGGTAAGGCATAACAATCAGTGATCAGGTGGCGGTCCTCAAATGACGACCGTTCGCGATCGAGCCATTTGAGGTAAGGTGTAACAGTCAGTGATCATGTGGCGGATCTCAAATGACGACCGTTCGCGATCGAGCCATTTGAGGTAAGGTGAGTTGTGCCATTCGAGGCGAGTTGTGCCGTTCGAGGCGAGTTGTGCCGTTCGAGGCGAGTTGTGCCATTCGAGGCGAGTTTGTGACCGTTCGCGGTCGGGTGTCGTTCAAGGCGAGTTGTGACTGTTCGAAGTCGGGTGCCGTTCGAGGCGAGTTGTGACCGTTCGAAGTCGGGTGCCGTTCGAGGCGAATTGTGACTGTTCGAAGTCGAGTGCCGTTCGAGGCGAATTGTGACTGTTCGAAGTCGGGTGCCGTTCGAGGCGAATGAGTGTGCCCGGGGGGGACTTAATATTATCAGTGTTGGAGTCATTGTTTGGGGGAATTTTTCGAATCAAAGACTTCGGCAGTTCGTTGCCATGCAATAGGTGCTCGTGGATCGTTCGCGATCCAACGGGCATACAAGCAAATATTTTTTTCATAGAATTGTAAATGTTAAAGCAATAGTACCTTACAGCAGAAATGTCCAAACAGGAAGAATTCAAATGTTCAAATCGAAACAAAAGCAAAGCAAGGATGTCAAAGTGTAAGTTCCCACTCCGAAGCAGTCAATGATCATTCAGAGCATGCCTGGAGATTGTTCGCGATCTCGTACATGTGTAAACGATTTAATTGCGTTAGTGGAAGCTTACGACCTGCTCATCGTTATTTTAATCAAGCAATCAAGGGATAATCAGATGGTGCCCCGATCTAGGGTCACCTCTAGCCGAGGTAGACGGTGGTCGCTCTGGCTCCACTGCTGGAGTTCGCCTCCTCACATACTGAAGGAGCATACCGTTCCTGATATGCCCTTCCACCTCGTCCTTCAAATGCCTACAATCATTAGTGTTATGACCATTCAATTCATGAAATACACAAAACTTATCTGATTTTCTTTCGTCAGAGGGTGGATCCCTTCGCATTGGTCTACGGTACGGAACCTGCCCCTTGGTATCCTGATAAATCCGTTCCAGACTCTCATTCAGCTCTGAATAGGTGGTGAAGCGTGGTTCTCTTTGTAGCCACTTTGTCCTGTCATCATTATCCTCGGCCTTTCTTTTTCCTTTGCTAGTCTCCGCACCCTTTCCAGGTGGGTTTCCGCTCTTGATTACGTAAACGTCATCTTCTTCCTCTCTTTCTGCACTAGCATCTTCCAAACGCAGAAACTTTTCAGCCTCATGATAGAACTCTCCCAGATTCATAGGCGGGTCCTTGGTTAATGAATTCTTGAACTCTGTATTACCAGCTATTCCAGATACAGCCGCCATCATGACCATAGATGGATCTGGTCGATCCACTGATGCTGTCGCCGCGTTAAATCGCGTTAGAAAGCTCCTCAAAGTCTCTCCAGTTTTCTGTTTCAAGGTTGCCAAAGTCATCACATTCTTGGGTCTCGCAATATGAACCCTGAATTGCCTCATGAATCTCTCAGTTAAATCTGCCCATGTTCCTATGGAGCCGCTCTCCAGTTGCCTAAACCATAACGCTGCAATGTCCGTCAAATACAGTGAAAAGCACCGGGCCATAACCTCCTCTGATGCCCCCAGCACTTCCATATGTCTCATATACTTCGTTAGATGGACCGTGGGGTCCGTTTTCCCGTTGTACATGTCCAATGATGGTAGCTTGAATTCTGGTGGGTTCCTAGCCATCCTAATCGCAGAAGAAAAAGGACTCCTGTTTACATCTTCCAAGTCTCTATTTACTAAACCGCCTCTCATAGCTCTTCTAACCATCTCTGCTAATCTGTCATTGTTTCCAAGCTGTAGTTCTCGTTCACTGTCTTCGACCTGCCCCCCAAGTCCGCGGGAGTTTTCATGTGTATGCCTCCCTGGCTGAACGTTCATTCCTCTATTGCTACCAGGTGGTTCGGATGCCCCCATCTCACTTCCCGGGGTCGGATCAACATGCTCTGCGTGAGTGCCCCCTAGCTCTGGTGCTGCGCCAGATGGTCCTGCCCCGTTCTGAACCCCGGTTGCTCCTTGGATTTGTGCTCCAATTTGCCCAATTTGTTGAAGTAAGTTCTGGATCATCTCTTCTTGTCTTCTCATCATGGCCTCCATCTCATCCCTAGTGATGAAGATCGACGCTTGATTCCCTCCTGAGGAAGCCTCTTGACTTCCTTGGTGTTCACTTCTCTCTGGCCTTTGCCTTCTACTTGTTTGTCTCGTCATAACTCTTAGATCTGAACTCTTAGATTTTCAAATTCAACTTCTATCCGATGTAGCGGGAGCTGGTTCTTCTCAATGAAAGCACCAAAATGTTTGCGTAAAAAATGGCCGCAAACACCCAAAGTCATATGAGTTGGTTGATTTTATGTTGTATCTAGTGATTTGGATGATTTATGCAAATATATAAAAAGCAGGGACTAAACTGTAAAAGACACACAGATTTATAGTGGTTCGGCCAGAACGTGCCTACGTCCACTTTATATGTTATTCTCCTTTTTTCTTTAGATTACAAGTACAAAGCTTTGATTACAAGTATCTAAAGTTGTTTGAGAGTTCCTTCCAGGCCTGAGCTCCCAAACTTCCCTCCATTGTTGTACCCCTACCCCTCTATTTATAGAGTGAGGCTGGGGGCAGGGGTCTTGGATGTTTATAGCTGCTGGTGGGCTTGGGCTGAAGCAATCTGGACTGGCAACTTTGGTTCGGCATTCCTTGGTTCGGCTATGCTTGGAGAGAAGGATGGAGAAGCTTCGGTTCGGTGGTCACCTGGTTCGGTGGTAGGAAAGGAGTGGACCGGTGGAGCTTGGGTTTGGTAGGAGGATGAAGGATGAGATGGTTCGGTGGATTTTGGACCGGTGATGGTGGGTTTGGTCCGGTACTACCGAATGGATTGGGAAAGCCGAATGAACTCTTGTACTGGGAACGCCGAATGAACTTATGTGCTCTGAATGCCGAGTGAGGCCTTGCTTCTTATTGCCGAATGGGCTATGCCGAATGGAACTTTTATATTTGATCCTTGAGCGAAACCCCTGACTTATGTACGCTTGCTGGCTTCTTCCTGTTCCGGTCGTGGTGGAAACGCACACAACATTGATATTCCAGTTTTGTCCAAAAAATGGGATAACAATATTATTAAATTATATATATATATATATTAATTAGCCAAAAAGCATTGAAATAATGTTTAAAATATTTTACAAATTTTTAAAAATTCAAACATGATATTTTAAGGTCAAGAAAAATTTTCATAATTTTTTGAGTCAAAAAATTATATTTTTATTAAGTATTTATTATTGGTCGCATATATAAATGATTTTTTTAAAATAAAAATTTAATTTTAAATTCAAAATTTTTGGTCGATTGATAATATGACGATGAAATAATTTTATAAAATTTAAAATATAATTTTTGAAACAGATACTATTTTGTATGAATTATATATTCAACCTGTATTTTGATTTAAATAATAGTAAATAATTATTAAAAAATACTTTACTGTTACCTAAAATTATAATTAGTGTGAATATTCATATATGAGATCGGTTATTAACATGATATGATGACACAATTAAATATAAGTGATTTAATTTATGTTATATGGCATATTAATATATATATATACATACATATATTTATTCAAAAAAGAATAATAATTAAAATAAATTTATTTGGCTGTGTATACATCATATCTATAAAAAGAATTAGTTTTTTTTTTAAATATACATATATATAACCAATCTATTATGTGACAAAATTGATACTTATAAGAATCTCACCTAACTATTAATATAATAATGATATACAAATAAATAATAGAATATTATACAATAATCATGAGTCATATGTTACAGTAAAGACATACTAAAACCAATGCCTTGAATGATACCTTGTAATGATGAATCTCCCTTCTCAAAAATCCTTTTGATTTGGCAAACGGCTAATCCTTGAATCGTAGACCGTTGACTATCCGATAGTTGTTACTTTGAAATTGATTTGAGATGAATTCATTGGAGATTCTATGTAGATAAATTCGACCAGTGTGATGGGAAATGGCAGCAAAAAAAATCCTTTTTGCACTAGGGTTATGAGTCCTTTTAAGTGGAAGAAATAGAGAGAAAAGTGCATTATATCTCATACCCATTCTCCTTAAATTTAAACCATCAATCTAAGATACCCCTGGCCTATTTTTATTCACCCCAAACATCCCTATTACTGCTGAAATATCACCATAGTATCATGGGCTAATAGCCCATTTAGATCCAAATAACTACTACAAATAAATCTGATTCAATTGCTTATTAATATCGCATATCGATCGATGTATCTATAATTATTATAAATATATATAATAATATTTTTCCTTAATTATATTCAAAATTTTATAATCAATATTTCATAAATATTAATTAATTTATAACAGCTATAAACTAATTAAATCGTTCGGTCTAAAGAGAAATTATGACTTCGGCTGTGTGACCCCTCAGGTGTAAATTTGGTCAGCGGTTAAAACCAAACTATTTGAATGTCAACGTTCGCACGTCATTTAGTAGGTGGTGTGACATTTTGTCTAAACTTACCACTTACTGAGTTTTGGTAAAATCTAATTTTGCTTTAATTAAGTGTTAAACCGTTTGTGACATTTATTTACACCAATTCTCTTCGTCAGAACTATATTATTTTGGGCTTGTTGAATTTGCTAATGGTCAAAATTCCAACCTCGTCCATACTCAACTCTATAGTCCAAATACAAAGTCATTAATTCAATAATAACAATTATTATTAACCATACTACTCTAGCTAAAGATTTTGACTTGGGTTGACCGTGATAACAACTTCATATAACTGAAAAGACAAATCCTCTCCTGAGTAGTATCTCACTCTCAATACCTCCACTCAACTGAACTATAGTCACTCGATGAACGTTGTGATTTGACTATAACCAAAGCGGAGCTTTCATATTAAAGACCGACAGTATTCTCAAGTCAAGAGAAGTGTGTAAATTATCATATTAATATATTTTTTATTTGATCTTAGTTATATTAACCAACAGAAAACTATCGAGTGAATCATTCCATAACTATCCAATAACTATCAGTACGTAACCTCTAGGTGTCATCAGCAGTCATGAGTAATACAGTGCCCGACATTCTGAGAGCGCTACCCACTCTAGTCTCAGTGAACACATCAATATCCAGTCTCGATGTATCTTGACCAGGAACATTTAAAACGATGTATTTTATGATATTATGATAAAATACTCATGATTATAACTATTTGTAGTTACCATCACATAGACACTATTTATGAATTTTCTATCAAAATATTTTAATTAATCATTTAATTATTTATAACACATTATAATAAAATATATAACTGAAAGAAAAATACCTTTATTACGAATGAGAATTGATTGTAGAGTTAATTAGTTTGTAATAAATTGTAGAATTGCTCCTAAGGCATTCCCCTATCTCTATCACGGTGTTAGAAAACTCAAAAATCATCTAACCCTGTTGTCTTACATCACATTTTACAAAGTCTAGTTTTATTGTCCTCGGTTAAATTCTCGAATCAAACATCCTTCCAATAAATATCTATTTAGCGAACACCTTCAAAGTTTGTAAATTAATTACATTTTTTACTTTTTCAACCATTTACCTTTCAAATTAAATCATCCTCTTCTGTAACGACCCGTTAAATTAGACAATATTGAATAAATTGAATTTATATGTTTTCTAATCTAATCCAGGATGAAATAGAAGCCTTAGGATTTTTAAGGAAATGAAATGTAAGAGTTAGATAGTAACTGTAATTAAAGTTAATATATTTAAATGTTATATGACATAGATTGAAATAACTGAAATTTGCGATTGAGGTTATTGTCATAATTTGTTGATTTTTAAACGGTATTAATGTAACAATAACTGAATTGGATTACATACACACAAACATTTGAAAAATTTATTAGGTGGACTAAATTGGTTAAAGTTCATAAGTTGTGCATTTCAATTTAGTAGAAATTCTAAACGATAAACGAAGATTTAAATAAACGCTAAATTAAAACTATGTAAAATGGTGACTTAAGGCCTAGTTATAGGAATTGGAATATAATCCAAAATTTAATTAATGATAGTAACGTAGTATTAGCTAATAAATAGATTTCAATGCAGTAACCAAATGAAAGGAATAGGAATGAATATATATATTGAATAGGAATGAATATATATATTGGTTTGAAATGAAATAAAAATGTGTCACATTTAGATGGAGTAAAATTTAAGAAACCTATAAATGTGGAATCAGTAAACATTTGTAAAAAAATATTGCCTAGAATAAAATTCATTTAATATAAGAATTCAAAGGTGGAAGATTTACATTTGGATTGAAAGGTATAATTAATTGAATTGGTGATTTGGGAATTTAATCCAAGGGTTACTCTAAAAATAAATACGGATAAAAAGAGGTTAAACTAAGGAGGGGCATTAATTGATTTTAAGGCTTATTTAATACGTTAATAGGCAAGACTCCGCATTCATACATTTATACAAAGCTAAATAGAAGCACAAGTGTGATATAATGTAAATAGATGGATATCAACCTTTATTTATATGTTAATGGGATTTAATTTCTATTGTATAAAAACCGCAATTTAATGAAGATTGAAATAGCTAATTCATACGTTAGTTGATTTAGCTGGAATATGAAGATATTTAATGGAATAGTGAAATCAAATGGGAATGGGTTTCCATTGTTCATTTGAATTCACATTCATCATAAAAACTTATTTGAAAACCAAAGGAATAATAAAGGAATCAAGACTTAATTAGTAATTTGGATTTAAGACATGGCAATTTGGATTTATTGCAACATTTAATACCATAGAATTTAGTAAAGCTTATTCAAATTTTAGTTGACCATTTGTGATATAACTTTTTGAAAACAAGACTTTATTTATGAATTGAGTATTTGATTCAACGAATGGTAATTACTTCATTTAAAAATGGAATTTAACGTAAATTAGTACGTTATTAAAGTTAAATGAAAGCTGTAAACATTTGACTTAGAGAACAATTGAGTGAAATCTTAACTAATGTAAACTTCATCATATTGACATCCATAACTGTGAATCATAGGAAGAAGGTAAATAAATGAACTTAACCAAACTATTTATGTTGAATATTGAAAATTTGAATAAATAAATAGTTAAGAAAATTAAGGGAATGGGAAAAAAAATTTATTTATAATTTGGAATTTTAATTACGGTGAAAAGGGTTAACTGCAATTAAAAGTAAGTTGAGATGGAAATCAAGTTATTTATTTAATTTGGTTTAAGATGAGAGTGTATAAGTATAAGATTAGGTAATTTGTGAGAATAAATTTATAATTCCCGAATAATAAGAAAACGCAGAGGTTAACACTGCGAAATTTATATACTTATAAATTTTAATTCACATCCAAGCTTGCTAAATTATTTGGAATTGATTGGATTATATAAGTAATGAAATTTGGCCAATATTTAAAGTTGAAAGAAAATTTGGATTTTATGATTAATTTTAATTTATTTAATAAATATTAAAAATAGCCATTTTTGTCACGGACTCGGATTTCGACGAAACCAGTTTCATCGGATCCGTAACGGTGAATTATAATAATGTTTCAAGTTTCGTAGTGATCGGACTTGTCGTTTGATCGTACGGACTCGAAACGCCTTGAAATTTACGCATTTTGAAATCAATGTGAAATTTTTGTTTTTTTGGCATAACTTCTTCATACGATCGAATTTGGTCGCGAAACTTTTTCCATTGCGTTCAGAATATTTTAAAACACCTATTTGGATATATAGTTTTAACAAATCCGACTCCGGAGGCATAGCGGGCTTTTTGGACCATGGTTTGTCACGCACGTTCGCGTATCCAGTCTAGCTACCCTACCTCTAGCCTATCTATAAATATACATCTATAAACCCTAGCTCCTTTCTTTTTCATTTGCTGTACGTTCATTTCTTCACTCTTTTCTCTTCCCCAAATGCATACATCTCAGATCCAATTCCAGATCCATCCACAGTTCAAAATCAAAAGTCAAAACTCAAAAATTTCAGAAAATTCCAGAAAAAATTATATGTTGAAGTATTCGATACGCGTAAAATACTGGTGAAATTCGTTTTTCAATTGGAGCTGTCGTTCATCCAGAATAAATTCAAACAGCCCCAAAACCGTTCATCATCGTCGCGCAAAACTTCGTCGGATCGGAAAACGGTTTCTGGGTATTGGAGAGAGGACGATGGGGAGCGCATCTATGTAATTTGTTTGGCAGTTCAACGGTCAGATTTGCGGCAAAAATTCAATAGGGTTTCATGCTTTAGGCGGCTGCTGCTTTGAACGCGTGAGGAGGTAGGTACTGTGCGTGCGTTGATTTGTGTGTTGACGTGGCAATGGAGGTGATTGTGTTCCATTTTGTATTTCATTTTAAATTGTTTTCAATCACCATTTTTCGCCATAACTTTCTCATACGAAGTCGGATTCACACGAAATTTTTTTTGTTAGGATCGTAATTTAATTCCGGACTCGATGACGCTGGTTTGGACGAATTCTGAGACGGGCGAATTTTTGGGTTTAAATCGAATTTAAATTCGATTTAAATTCAAAAGGTGAGTGTTTTAACCCACTCACAATTACTAGAAGCTTTTATGTTTGTTAAATAAATTTTAGAAATGAATAGAAATTTATTTATGAGCTTTTGGCATGTTATTTCATCCATATCTGTTGAATTGCATTTATTGAATTTAGCTGTTAATTAAATTGATTAATTGCGTATTAATTTGCTGTTAGGAATTTTGTTTGCATATGAAATGCTAGTTAACAGTTATATAAATTATCTCTAAATATAAATGGTTAGGTTAATAGTTGAAATTTAATTTGAATAAACTGACAGTTATTACCCGTTGCATATTATCGAACTAATATTGTTATTGATTGATATGGGTTGATAGTGATTGATATTGATTGATGGTTGAAATTGGGTGATGGATGTGTTGTTGAATGGATGATTTATGTGGATATCATTAACTGCCAGTTAGCATGCATTTTACATTTTCGGGATTGTGGTTTGAAATGATAAAACCGCAAAGTTTTATTTTTAAATTGCGGATTGAAATGATAAATATCCGTATCACTTGACCATAGGATAGAAAATTATATACAGGCACCGCGGTCTATATATAACTATTTTAATGTGATTTCTATGGTTTGGATTGAATACGGTTTATAAATCTTAAATTTTATATTGTATAAATATTTTATTCCATATTTATATACTTATGAAGTTAAAATTTAGGAATTTAAAAAGGTGGATAAATTTCTTTATTGAAATGGAAGAAATTTAGAAAATGGAGTTGGTAAATTTATATCCTATGTTTAAATGTAAAGTTGAAAATTTTAAGATATGATATTTGAAATTGGATTTTCCCAAAATAAATAGAAATGGATATTCCAGTAAAAATTGAATTGGAAAATTTATATATATATATTTTACTAGAAATTGAAGTTTCATTAATTATGGATTTTATGTGAATGGTCAAGATTAATTAATAGAATATTGATTTTGAAAGGATAAAAATCCAACTTTAGTTGAAATATTAATGCTCAAAGATGGATATAAATATATATAAAATTGAAATGGTTTTGGGACTTGAGGTAATATTTTGGATTTTGGTTTAACTTTAAAAGAAGAAATATTTGAAAAGCCGTGTAATATATTCTTTATAAAGCAACAGTAAAGTTAAACCTTTTTAATTCGCATACCGTTGAATATCCAAACCATTTGAGTTTAAAAGTTATGGTTTGAAATTATGGATTTCCAAAATATTAAGCTTTGAAAATATTCGATTTTCAGATATTATGAAGCTAAAGCCTTTTAATTATTGGAAAGGAATTTTATTTGGAATAAGTGGTAAAATATGGTTTTGGGTTTTGGAATGATATCGTAATATTATGGTTTTGAAATGGATTATATTCTGGTTTTAAAGTATAAACAATTTTTAAATGACCGCGGTGTTATAATAACGATTGGTTGGCAAAGAGACCGGGATCGGATATGGACATACTCTCTGTCGATACCGAAAACCACTTTGACTAACCGTGTACGCGGTGGAGTTCCCAGAATGAAGTAGGTGGTGGCGACGTTTCCTGTAAGGTAAATACGTGGACCCAACTCCCGTGAGTTGGCATAAGGTGGCTAAAACAGGAGCGATTCTCAGGCCAATGAGGTCATTCCTCTGATCGGACGCTCCTCTTCGATATTATACTTTGACTTGGATTGATTCAGTGGCCACTTCTATATTTTGATTTTTGGGGGAGTTAGTCCGAGGTGGGCGGTAACTGCGGCTACGCGTTTCCACCAGCCTGGATAGCAATTGGTATATCTACCCTGGCATTGCCTAGTTGTGCCGTGTCACCTACCATATCGAGCCTTGTACGAGTTTGGTTTTCTCCCGTAGCCCGTGTGGTATCCTCTAGTTGCTTCCCGAGTAGGAGGAGCTATGGTATTGGATGGACTACTGGGACTATTACGTGTTAAGGTGGAAAATGTAAAGCCTTAACGCTATTTAAAAGTATGTTTATTTTACTATAGACACTATTATAATAGCGCAATATACTGCATAGTAAATAGTTTAACGGATCCTTAGGAGATGTAAATCCCGAACATCTCTTGAGTTACTGTACCCATATTTATTTCTGTTTATTTAACTCACATAAGATTTTCTAGTCTGACTCGAGTGTTTTTGTCTTTTCAAATTCGCTTGGGTCAGTCCGAGCGTTTCAGGATAGCAGGTTTTAGCTTTGGAGGACGAAGACGAAGATTCAGTATTATTATTACTTATAGTATTGCACCACACACTCTTTCTATTCCGCTGCATTGCTTGTATTGGTATGTGTAACTCTGATATTTATTGTAAAAGAAGAATCAAGCTTTTGTAAACTGTTTATGAACTGTATATTTGTTATTATATTTTATCCTTCCGCTGTGAGATTCTGTTTTTGTTTTTATTTCTTCTCTGTTTTTCTTATTTACCCCATAACAATCCGCCCTTGCGTATGCTTTGAATTGGCACGTGTGTCGGTTTAAAGTGTGCAAAAAGGCGGGACGTTACATCTTCTTATCAAAATATCATCCTCTTTTTTTCTCAAGGTAATGTAAAACTAGATATTTTATACTACATCACTTCATAATAATATATCTCTAAATATATTCCCAAATAAACTATTTTTGAATTAGGTCATTTTTTAACCAAAACTCCTTGCCTAAATAATATTCTCAAACCATAATTTATCAAAGCGTCCTTTAAGTGGGAATTCTTAAAATAGAGACCATTTCCAAACAAAAGTTTTTTGAAATCAAATATGCCTCTTTGATTAAACTTTTGTCTAAAACAAACATTTACTGCATTCTTTACTCTAAGTGATACATTTCAAAAATACATCCACCAAACTATTTCCACAAATAACCTAATTTCGTAATTTAAAAATACCTCTTATATATATATAATTATTTTTTCAAATACCTCTATTGACAAAATAATTCCTTCAGAATAAACCATCTTTTTTGCGGAAACAACCTTTCCGTAAAGTATCTTTAAACAAACCTTCATCAAATTATATAATATTTACCGTAAAGAATGCTTCAACAAAATATTATTTTAAAAATAGAAGTTCTTACTAACCACTCTCCAACAAGATATTCTTAGCAAAATTTTTCAAATTTTATGCTATTATCAAATAGTTTCCTCTTTCTCTAAACAACTTAGTAAATAAGTATTCCTTAGAAATTACAATATATATATATATATATATATATATATATATATATATATATATTTAAAACCATTCTTTAACAAAGTATTTCCTCGTAAAATATTTTGAACCAAATCATCATCATTTCATAAAAATATTTTTAGGTAGAACACTTTTCAATAAAAATCTTCCTTTCCATAGATAAAAAATTTTCTTTTTAATAAGACATTCTCAAACCAATATAAAAATACATTCCAAAAGATGTTTTAACACCAACAAGGTTTTTCCACATTAAAATGTTTCTTCAAAGGCTGAATTCAACTTCAAATTACTAAATAAATACCTTTTACTCAAAGTTCTTCCAAATAATATATTTTTACTACATTCACCTTTTCTTTCGAAAAATATTTTCATAAAAATATTTTATTTCCAAATCAGAAACTTTATTCCCATAAAAAATTTCAATCAATCAGTTTCATGCACGGGAATAATCATTTTTCCCTTTTCAGTAGAGTGCGTTTAAAACTAGAGGTGTATATTTTATAAATTTCCCAAATAAATAATATTTACTTAGAAAATAAAATAACTCCACCTTAATAAGGTCAGGTTTCGATTATAATTTAACATCGTGTGTATGTCACTTAGGCAATGACCAAACACTTAACCCCTCATACAAATGTTCATCTTACCTCAAATCTACTTCGTTTATCATCTACATAAGGGTCATTATAAATAAAAATCATTTTACGATAAGGTAGTTGTGGTTATACAAACAAATAATACATACACATAAAAGCATACAATTATCAATTAAAACGCTCTCTCATTCTATATTCTAACTCTAACGACCCGCTATTTTGGACCATTCAAATCGACAATAAAACCATACATGTCCGACTTGAATAATTCAAAATACCGAATTGTTAATTAAAATTTGGCAAAACTCAGCATATACAGTAAATAAATCAACCACAGAATCACAGACACAGAGTAATATAAAATAATGCTGCGGAATAGATAATAGTAGTTCATGAAGCTACTACATAAATACCAGAGTTAGAAATAAAAATACAACAGAATATCTCAAATACAGTGAAGTCTCTAGTACGAACTGATGACCTCTCCGAACGAATCAACTGAAAGAGCTGAATGCTGAATCAATAGTTGGATCCACAAACGAAGCTCCAAGCTCCAAAGGCGGGTCTCAAATGTTGTATCGCTTAGTCTGACCCAAGCGTAAAGCAAAAATACAAAACACTCGAGTCAGGATTAACATTCTTATATCAATAAATCCAACTTAAGTGAAATATCAACTGAAATACAAATAACTTAAGGATGTTTGGGATAACCATCCTCTAAGGGTCCATGGAACTATCTACAGGGTATAAATATGCACTACAACACCGTGGTCATTCAATTTTATTTAGACTTCAAAATCAAAATAGCATTTCCCTTTCAAATATATCTATTTTCCAAGATAGTGTGTATATATATATATTAAATAATTTATAAAGTAAAGTATTTGAAATTTCCTCAACTATACAAATTGATTCTAATCAACTCAAGTTCCAAATTCCCATTTATTCAAAGCTCAATTCATTAATTCAATTCAGCTTTCAATAACCATTTAAACTTTCGTTATATTCAAAGCTTTAATATTCAATATTTTAAAGTTAAATCTAACAGTTTCATATAGATCTTGATTTAGCCTCATCATTATTATTTAGTCAGGAAATATCCACTTAACAAGTTTAATATCATTTAAATAGCCTTAGATTTCATTTTACAGAATATTTCCTTAAATTTATTTAAACTTAAAATATCCATTTAATCCCTTTTACCAAAAACAAATTATAAAATCATATCTTAAATCCCGAATTCAATAGTTTCAAATCGATTTAATTGAATATAATTCTTAATTAAATATCATTTCCAATTAATTCAACTTTATCTTCTCAACTCTAGCTTATCAAAATTTTACCAAATCTAATTTGAAATATAAATTTAAACGAATCCTTAAACATATTATATGTATTAAATCAATCTCAATTAGATTAAATATTATTATTAGGTCTATACATATAATTTTCATTTTTATACATATAATATTTTAAGAATCAGTCTTTATTAGAACTATATTTTTCTTTCCCAAACCATAGAAATTATTTTCAAAACATTTATATATTGGACCAACGATGTCTGCATATAATTTCCTACGCTATGGTCAAGGGATACGGATATTTATCATTTCAATCCGAAATTTAAATATACGGGTAGATATCACTTCGACTCACAATCCCGAATTCAATTTAATTGAAAATCGATTGGGTTTATTATTTCAACCCATAACGAAATTCTCCTATCCAAAAGTGCGTTCATGAATGTATCATTTCAACCCATAGTGAATTCTAAACTACAGGGAACTTGTAGAGTGATAACAGATAATACAATAAAATAACAGGCATATATCATCAATAAAAATATAATATAAACAACGAGATATGGTGTCATATCCCATAGGTGAACAGTTATAGAAAATAGCATATATATACCAATTTAATGACTACAGCATCATATTTCAATTGTCGTTTCAATTGAAATCAAATTTAATAAAATACAAGAACGTTAATCGTGAGTGATTGCTCACCTTTCGAGGCTAGAGAAGAACGATAATGAGGTCAGTTATGGATCCCAATACGAACTTTGAAGCAAAGCAAAATTGGCACGAATTTGATGACAAAGCTGATAGATAGAAATCGAAGAAAAAAAATCAATCGGTTTGATATAAACAGAGTATATATTATATGTGTTATTTAAATTTCCTTAAAATCTCAATAAATTTAATTTAAGACGGATATTCAAATAAAATATTCACTTTGTTTGAAACTGATATTGAATTTAATATACATATTAAAATAATACATCATCATATTATTGAAAAATCAATACTAAACACATAAACGTTTTTCCTCTTAAATCAATATTACATTTAAACACACACAAAATAAAATATAGGCATAATATATATAAAAATCATCACTTATTTAAAACACGCATTTTAAAATAATATATTTATATATAGTTTACTCAAAATTCAAAGCATATACTGAGAAAAACAATCTATATATATTGACCATACATTATGAAAGCACTACAGAAAAGAGAAAAAAAACATACTTTATATATATACACTAGAATCGAGATGAAAATTATACATTAAAATTTTAGTTTTACAACATAAATCACTACAGCTGCCATACTAATATATGTTATATTCGAACAGGAATAAAAATCTAATTATATTTTCAAAATATGTATATTACTAATATTTTATAATAACAAATATGATATAAGACTAATGTATATATACGTCTCTGAAAAGCTTGGCTTAAAACTCACATAAACATTAAACATAAAAAAATATTTAGATATAGTTTTATGCTAAAATATCGATTAAATAGAGACTGTTATAATGTGAAAATTTGTGAATGCGAGTTGAAATATAAAGATGGATTTGTCAAATATATTGGAAGCAGAGGACAGGGAGGGGAGAAGCAAAGCATGGAAAAAAAAATATAAAATAGAAAGAAGAAAATGGAGGCCATACCTTCAGAGCTCACGTACGCAAGAAGAAATGAAGAAAATGTTGAGATGCAATTGAAAACTATTTGTGTACGAGGCTTATATTTATACACGATTACATTGATTGAAGTGAGAGAATATAGGCAAGAAATAAATTTAAATCAATTATAAACGATTGCATTGATTGAGGTGAGAGAATATATGCAAAAAAGATTTGAGCGAATATTTACAGTGGTATTGATTGCGTGAATTTAGCAAAAGAAAACTGCAAGAAATCTTTGGCAAACATATATTACACGTTTAAAATTTATTAGGAAGTAAATGCGTTGATTAAAACACAAGAAATATTTGTAAAATGGGAAGGTGGTGAAAATTATTTACGTACAAGGTTGAGTATTTAAATGAAACTAGTATTGATTGCTTGGAGAAACGGCAGGAAATAATTCCTCTCAGGAAGAATTTGCGCGTGATATTTGATTTAGGAGATAATTGCGTTGGATAGATTAAATAAAGAAACGCACTAATTAATGGTATAGGAACATTAAGGAAATAAAAGAATTTCATTTGAATGGTAAGGAAAATCAAAGATTTTGTTCCTATTAATTGCAAAGGAGTAAATGGAAACAAAGAGACACTTATACACGTGAATTTCAAACAATCTTGAAACGGATTTTGAACTTCTAAAGAGAAATAAATTTGCTTGAAACTGCTACGTAAATTTTTATTCCTATTATAAAAATGAGCAAAAAGGGAAGCGTAGAAATTTACACGTAACTTATCAAAACTAGATTTAAAAGAAATTGAACGTCTAGTGAAATGATTTCTTTCCCACTTGGAATGCAAGGCTACAGATAAATTTATTATTTAACATCAAAATAAATATTATTCCCAATTGAAACCATATTAACTTTTAAATCATTAAATTAATATATAAAATAATAACAACTATCTACTACTTTATAGTAAATAAAAAAATTGTAAATTCACAAAATACAACCTGTTACTTTTATTTCAAAATATCTTTCTTATAATAATTATTATATTTGGAAAACATTTTAAGATAATTTTCTCTTTTAAAACTTATAAATAAAATATTATTATGTTAACTACCTAATTAAATGTTCATTTTAATACATTCTCTTTCCTTAGTGGAAAGATTTCAACAAATACAAATATTAATTTCATATAAGAATCAAATAAAAATCTAATTCAACTACTTCTTTTTATTAACAATAAACAAACATTATTTAATAATTTCACATAACTCAACATATCCATTAGTTATCAATTTTAGTTCACTTGTTAGAGGTTAATTTACTTGAATTACAACAATACAATTAAACTATGGTTTCCTCTTTAATTTTATTCAATAGATCAATATTTACTATTAACAATTATTATTAAATTCTTAACATTTGTTGTTTTTAATTCAAATCGTAAATTTATATAAACTATTATTATTCCCATCATTTTTGTTTCTACCAAATTTTATTCAATATTTAAAAAAATTAGAATTTTAAATTGGTCTAAAATTTTGGATCGTTACCCATTACCCTTTTTTTCCAGATCTGAACTGCGTTGCAAAAAATGAAGATGGGAAGAGATTTTGAAAAGGTCAGGAAATCAAAGATTTTTATTCCTATTAAATACGAAGACGCAAATGAAAGTGGAAAGTTTTACACGTGAATTGGAGGCAGAGTTTTAATTCTTTTTTTTTAAATGCACGTGCTGATTTGATTTTTAACAGCTAAGATATGAAATCAAAGAGTGCGTATAATAGATGCAATAATTAAAACGAACGTATGCCCAAATTAATTAACAAGTAACGTAATCTAAATTTATATGTTTTCTTATTTATTCACTACTTATATTTAATTATACGTAATCCAAACATTAAATTTTTATTTCAAAATATTATTATTTAAAATTTCTCAAAAATTCAATTAAATACGTTATTAAAAACCATTTAAAAATTTATGGGTTGTTGCACTAACCCAACGTAAGATATAGGTTATTATATCCCAATGGTCAAACCTACCCAAGGCTCGGAGAATTACTAAACCTAAGCTCCGATACACATGCTAACAACTAATTTCATATAATAAAAGCAATGAACCATGGGTAGATAAAAATCTAAGAAAAAATCTAAAATAGTCAACAAAAAGGGAAACCTCACGGTGGAAATCAAACATCAATATAAATAACTACTAACTCAATTATAAAGTTATTTTACATCATCACGTCAATTTATAATTTATTACAACAATTTGTAGAATACAATAGCCTATGCTTTTTGTTTGATGATAATAAACATATATATTCATTTAAATGTATTTGCTACTGAACTATTTTATTTTGTCACATAATTAAATAAATATTTGTTGAAAAAATAAATAACTTAGGATTCATATTCAAACAAATATTTTATTCAAACAAATATTTTATTACAAATTCATATAGTACAAATTTGAGCTCTTGCTACATTTATACATTTTCAATTATAATACAATTTCAATCACAACACATTTTTCAATTTACTGTCATCTCACTACATATTCACTCAACACTCGTATTTGATCTTCAACTCTATTCTAGTTTGTATCCCGCGCCTGAATTATCTGTAAAATAAACACTGATGCTGTAAAATTGAAAAAGAAATATTTTTGCAGTGTACAATGAAGTGTGTGTTTGGAAATATTATTTGCCTCGGTTATTTGGGTTGTTCGTCATCATTTATTTATAATCCATTATACACGAACAGCTTGTAACATGCACAGTGTATCACTGTACATGTCATAAGGCCGTGCACTTTGATATACACTTGCTTGATAAAACTACAGGGACAGGTGAGCACGAGATCAAACCTAAGCCTAGCATGGATTCAACTCAAGTGAATATAAGTCTTGACTAAAAATGCAACAACAACAAGACAACATGAAGATTCACATGAATACAAAAGTACACTTGAAGAATCAAGTGCAACAGTAAGTTAATAGGCAACCATGTACAGAGCAACCAAAATCAAGTCCAAGGAAATCATACATGCTCTAATTAAAATGAGATAAGACTTTAAGTACAAATGCACATCAACACTACACCAGATTCCAAAAACACAAGTTCATATGCACAGACTCGAAGTTATGCACACACATATAACCAGAACCAGATTCAACAAATGCATAAACCAAGATAACCAGACTTAAGAAATATGGACCAGTCAACATGAAATCACACCAAACATGGTCAAGAGCATAGCCACAATATCTCACACACACATACACATATGGCACAAAGTCAACAACAACATGCAACCACGCTAGACGGCTCAAATAGAACAATGCACATGAACGTAGTGGAGCATGAAAACAAGTGTACACAAGACTTCAGACTGCAACAACACAATTGAAAACACTTGAATGCAAATGAACTCAACATGACAGCAAATCAGGTTAAATAGATGCAAAGCAATCACAGTGCAGACCAGGGCAGTGAACAAAACAAAAGACACATCAGCTTCACACATATATATACACAGTGCATACATATGAAACAGAGATTCGAATAAACATGAAGTAATAGATTCATCAAGTTCAAAATAAACCAGACTATACAAGCCTACAAAACAAAAACATGAGAAGGGACTCGACAGTGAAGCCATGAACAATCAAAGAAACCAAATCTCAATGTAACTTGAAGCAACAGAGAATTGAACTCAAGGCCATATGAAATCGAGTAAGCCAGAGTACACATATCGATTTCAGAGGCATGTACACAAGAAAAACAATGGGAGCAGTGCACAGGCAATTGTTAATAAAAGAGATGCAACCAGAATAACAAAGTGAACCCAAACCAAAATCACATCAATGCACACAACAACTATAAGCATCAGGTCGCAAATGTTCCAGGCATGAACATACACATCGAACCAGTCAAAGTGAAAAGAATACAAAGAAATGAACAAGGCAGCAGTTTTGAACATGTCAACCAGGGAAATTTATTCGAAATATATATGCAGAACTTTCAAATGTATGAGTATATCAGAGAGCCATAGATTTCAAAATGAACAAGTCGGATTTTATCCAAAAAAATTCAAATGTCGAAGTCGTAGACAAGAAAGAATGAAATCGACTTAGAGAAAATCAAACAACATCAAGTAATGACAAGTCAACTTCCATCACATCATTCGATCAAGAATCAGTGGCCAAATAAAATTACTTGAAAAATTCAAATCGAAAATACGAACGTATATTTAGGGGTTTTCATCCCTATATAACCCAGTTATATCATCGGTAGTAAATTGATTCGAGTTCAAGAAAATACCAGAGCAAGCCATTGAAGTAAATCAAAAAACAATAACTCGAATCAAAGTCGAGCATAATCGAAATCGAAAAAGGAAAATCACATACCAATTTAATCCAAACATTCAAGCTCGACATTTGAAGCATCCGCAAAGCAATACGAAGAAGCATCGAAGCTAATTGAGGAACAAGAGCGTTCCAGTATTCAATTCGAACGTTAATTCAAGTGGAGGCTTCAATCGAACAGAACCCTAATTTGAGAAGAAGAACGAAAATAAAAGAGATGGCTGAAGTTACTACAGAAAGAATAAAGGGAAGACCGCCTCCTATTAATTTGCTACTGGGCCAGTCTAGTTTATTTTATTTGGGCTTAACTGATATATAGGGCTTTGTTTAGTTGTTTTATTTTATTTTGTAATTTTCTTTTAAATTGTGTGGCTTTCTAGTCATATGACTAAGTACAAATTACAGGGCGTAGTTTGAGAATTCACAACTCAGTGGTTGAGTTGTGGTAGGGTTTTGAGCATAAAGTTAGGTTAGTCATTAGCGGGTGTCGCAAGTTTACGTGTGTAAGCATCTGACTACTTAATTTCTAGTAAAAACATTAGGGGCAGCACATAAGCAGGGTTTTGCCGAAGCTGTGTAAATTTGTATATGATCTCCTCTGAATTATTTACTCTTATTATTTTTATTTCCACGTTAATTTTTATTATTAGTAGTATCACCCCTTTCACCACCCTCCCCCCTCTAGGGTGAAAACGATCCTACAAGTGATATAAGAGCTAGGAACAAAATCCATTTTTTATTAAAAAATAAAAAAATTCTTTCAATTAAAAATTTGATTTTTTAAATGGCTTCTTTTAATAATGCTTTTGCTGAGGGTCAGTCCATAGTTCGACCACCTATGTTCAACGATGAATACACATACTAGAAAAATAGGATTAAATTTTTTCAAAAAACCATTGATGCATGGAATATTGTTAAAATGGGATATAGGACACCAACTATAGTGGTAGATAATTAAGAAATTGAAAAACCGATGGATCAATGGACAGAACTTGAAAATAAACTGCAAAGTGCTAATGCTAAAGCTATGAATTCTATTATTTGTTCATTAGATCAAATTGAATTTAACCGTGACTCACATTGTCTAACTGTGTAGGAAATCTAGCATTCATTTTAAGTGACTCACGAAGGAACCTCCTAAGTCAAAGAAACTCGCCTTGCCATGCTCAATAGCGAATACGAGAACTTCACAATGGTAAAGGATGAAGGTGCCAAAGAAATATATGGACGACTTTCTAATCTCGTATACAAATCAAAATCTCTAGGAAGACCATACACAAAATTGGAAATAGTTCACAAAATCCTCAAAATCCTTCCATGAAATTTTAAAGCAAAAGTGACCGCCATTCAAGAATCAAAAGATCTAAAACATATTAAAGTTGAAGAACTCATCGAAACACCACTTATGAGCTAGAAATCAAATTCAAGGAAGAACGTGAAGGAAATGATACGTAAAAGAAATCAATAGCTCTCAAAGGAACAACGGAAAGTGAAGATGATGATGGAGCAGCTAAATTGGCATTGATAATAAAGAAATTCAAAAGGTGGAACTGCAAGTATGAAATCCAGCCCTAAAACAACAACTTAAGAACAGATTCGGCAAAGTCTTGGACAACTCAGAAGAGTAGGATATCATTTGTCACAACTACAATAAACCTGGTCATATCAAGCCTAATTGTCCTCACAATCGATTTAGCAAAGGAAAGAAACAGAAAAGGAGAAGCTTTGCAGCTACTTGGGATGAAAGTGATGAAGTTGATAAAAGCACTGGCAGCGAGTAGAGCAAATTTGTGTCTTCGAGGAGATACAAGCGACAATGATGACGACGAGCCAAGCGAGGTATCAAAACTTACTCACTCATAATTACTTCTATGTTTTCATAAAGTAAATGGCTATTTCGAAAGACTTAGGGAGAAGTATACTAAATTGAATCACGAAGAGATAGTTTGATAAAACTAAATAAGCAACTTGATCAATTGGTTAAAAACTATCAAAATAAGAGCCCTAAGTGTGATAAGTGCCCATCTTTTGAAGAGGAAATAAAAAAATCAGAAATTAAAATTAAATCGCTTGAAAATGAAATTTTGATTTTGAAAGAAAGTGAAAACACTAGGAGAGAAAATACTATTAAAAAGTGCACTTTGTTATTGAATGAAAATGAATCTCTCAAAATACAAGTCCAACAATTGCCTACAACTTTAGAAAATTTTTCTAAAGAAGAAAGATCACTAAGTATGCTATTAGGAAAACAAACTGTTAATACTGTTAGACAAGGACTTGGGTATACTCAATCTGAAAGAGTTAGACCATCTCTTAGAGAAAAAAGAATGAATTGATCTTGTAGGATTCGCAAGAAATTCTTCGATTTCTTTCGGAAGCAGATGAATAATCATCTGCTTCTCACATTTCGTGAATAGCCGGGACATTGAGGAAGATCGAAAAAAAGGTGAAACTAATCATGTAAATTCCAAGTGCATGATTTGTGAAAAAATTGGACATAATCACAATAATTGCTGGTATAGACCCAAACACGTAAAAACCATTCTAATTTGGGTTCCCAAAGGCATGAATGTAAAATCCCTTAGAATTAAACAAATCTGGGTGCCAAAAGAATTAACATAGATTGTCTTGGGTCTACATAAACTTATTTTTCAAAATCATTTGTCACTAACAATCATGAACCTATAAAAACAAACAGGTCACAAAAATCTTTTCTCATGTAGGTGTGGTGGCAAGCTATGGAACAACATGAGTGGTACCTGAATTTTGTTTGTTTCAGGCACACGATGGGCAATAAATCAAAGTTCCTTAGCCTAAAGAAGTACAATGATGACAAAGTTAAAATGAGCAACAATTATATGTTGAAAATCTGCACCATAATCAGATTTCAATCAGCCAGTGATCAACTGAGAAAATTTGAGCACCACAATTAAATTTGACAAGGATGAAAAAGGTAAGGTAGTTGATCAAAAGAAATATCGAGGTATGATTGATCATTTCTTTATCTTCCTGCTTCTAGACATTATGTTCTCTTCTTGCTTATGTACACCGTTTTAATCAAATCCAAAAGAATCTCATTTTAAAGCCGTAAAAGGGCCATAAGGTATCTGTTGCACACACCACGATTGGTTTATGATATCCAACTTATGAAACCTTTGATTTAAAGGGGTATTCAGATGCAGATTATGCTGGTAGTCTAGTTGATCGAAAAATTACTTGTGGAATGTGTTTTATGTAGGGCATTCATTAGTTGCATCACTTTCACAAAGAAAATATCTACATAAATTTTATTTCAGCTAATTTTCAGTTGGTAGATATTTTTACAAAACCGCTTGCAGAAAATTGTCGACTTCATCTCAGATTAGGCATTTTAGAAATTGATTGACTTTATCTCATTTTAGGCATTTTAGAAATTTGATTTTATATTTATTTTTGGATTTGATCTTAAATGAATATATTAACTAATCCGACTCCCTATTGACTATCAAAAAGATAAATAGTGACTGAAAAAATGATGAGTGTTGATATTAATCATACATTTTGACTTGAGACAATATGTCTAGTAAATTTTAAAAAAAAATTAAGAAAAATTTGCAATAACCTTGATTGGTAAAAATTCCACGACCATCTCTATTTCTATCATATTTCTAACTGCCGTCACTCATCAAAATCCAATATTGTATGTCAAATTGTGGTATTTTAAACGGGAAATTATTCTTTCTTTAATTTTGTTAGCAATAAAAATAACCAAAGTGCTCACTCTCATTTAAAAGTCCTTACGGTTATAGATGGAAGAACTACTTGGAATCTTTGATTATGTGCTTTCATACTCATTTAAAAGTCCTCATGGTTTTGCATGTATGGAACACATCAAAATTGATTATTAAATATACGAGTTGGTTCTAATCCCATTTAAAAGTCCTCATGATTATGCATGGTTAGAAGATGCTTGAAATTCATTTTTAAAAAATTAGAGAATACTATTAATCTCATTTAAATGTCCTAACGATTGTGCATCGTTAGTAAGTATTTAGTAGTTTCTTATCATAAATATACCACAAATAGACAGAACTAAATGGTTTTATATACCGACATCACCCCTATCACTCTAAAGTGGAATATGCGCCTAATAAAGTATTTATGATTTTTGTTTGAATTTTTATTGAAATTTAATATTTATACTCGATTAAGTATTAATGTCTATTACTTTATCTCTATTTTTCTAACACTGTTACTCTTTTACTGATAGCAAAAGGGGGAGAGAGAAGTTAAGATTTTGTCAAATAAATCATGCTGTGTTTTTTATTTCATATTCCCATCTAGGTTCATTTGCATATTTTTTATTTATTTTCATGCATATGTGAAAGGGGTACATTGTTGTAGGGGAGCATTCAAATAGAGGGAACTCCTGGAATTCATCAAGGCCAAATACATTTAATAGAGTCAAAATCTTAATATATATTTGTTATCGTCAAAAGGGGAAGATTGTAGAATACAATAGCCTATGATTTTTGTTTGATGATAATATATATATATATATACGTATGTATGTATGTATGTATGTTTAAATGTATTTGCTATTGTACTATTTTATTTTGTCACATAATTAAATATATATTTGTTGAATAAAATAAATAACTCAGAATTCATATTCAAACAAATATTTTATTCAAATAAATATTTTATTACAAATTTAAATCGTACAAATTTGAGCTCTCACTACATTTATACATTTTCAATTACAACACATTTTTCAATTTACAATGTTACCTCACTACATATTCACTCAACATTCGTATTTGATCTTCAACTCTATTCCAGTTTGTATCCCACGTCTAAATTATTTGTAAAATAAACGCTGATGCGGTAAAATTGAAAAAGAACTATTTTTACAGTGTACAATGAAGTGCATGTTTGAAAATATTATTTGCCTCGGTTATTTGGGTTGTTCGTCATCATTTATTTTTACTCCATCATACACGAGCAACTTGTGACATGCACAGTGTATCATGGTACATGCTCCAAGGTCATGCACACCGATATACACTTGCTTGATAAAACTGCAGGGACATGTGAGCACGAGATCAAACCCGAGCCTTGGCTGGATTCAACTCAAGTGCATATAAGTCTCGACCAAAAATGCAACAACAACGAGACAACATGAAGATTCACATTACACAAAAGTACACTTGAAGAATCAAATGCAACAATAAGTTAATAGGCAACCATGTACAAAGCAACCAAAATCAACTCCAAGCAAATCATACATGCTTTGGTTCAATGAGACAAGACTTCAAGTACAAATGCAACTCAACACTACACCATATTCCAAAAACACAAGTTTATATGCACAGACTCGAAGCTATGCACACACATGTAACCAGAACCAGTTCAATAAATGCACAAACCAAGATGAACCAGACTTAAGAAATATGGACCAGTCAACATGAAATCACACTAGACATGGTCAAGAGCATAGCCACAATATCGCACATACCAGACTCATATGGCACAAAGTCAACAACAACATGCAACCACATTAGACATTCTCAATTAGAAAAATGCACATGAGCGTAGTGGAGCATGCCAACAAGTGTACACAAGACTTCAGACTGCAACAACACAGTTGAAAACACTTGAATGCGAATGAACTCAACATGACAGCAAATCAAGTTAAATAGAAGCAAAGCAATCACAGTGCAGACCCGGGCAGTGAACAAAACAAAAGACACGGCAGCTTCACACATGTATATACACAGTGCATATATATGAAATAGAGACTCGAATAATCATGAAGTACAAGACTCGTCGAGATCAAAATAAACCAAACTATACAAGCCTATGAAACAAATACATGAGAACAGACTCGACAGTGGAGCCATGAACAATCAAAGAAACCAAATCTTAATGTAACTTGAAGCAACAGAGAATTGAACTCAAAGTAATATGAAAAATCGAGTAAGCTGGAGTATACACATCAGTTTGATAGGCATGTACACAAGCAAAACAACGGGAGCAGTGCACATGCAGTTGTGAACAAAAGAGATGCAACCAGAATAACAAAGTGAGACCAGACCAAAATCATGTCAGTGCACACAATAACTACAAGCATTAAGTCGCAAATGTTGCAAGCGTGAACATACACATCGAACCAGTCAAAGTGAAAAGAATAAAAAGAAATGAACAAGGCAGCAGTTTTGAACATGTCAACTAGAGAAATTTATTCGAAATATATATGCAGACCTTTCAAATATATGAGTACATCATATAGCCGTAGATTTCAAAATGCATAAGTCATATTTTATCCAAAAAGAAATTCAAACATCGAAGTTGCAGAGGAGAAAGAACAAAACCGACTCAGAGAAAATCAAACAATGTCAAGTTTTGAACAAGTCAACTTCCGTCACATCGTTCGATCAAGAATCGATGGCCAGACAAAATTATTTGAAAAGTTCAAATCGAAAATACGAACGTATATTTAGGGGTTTTCATCCCTGTATAACCCAATTACATCATTGGTAGTAAATTGATTCGAGTTCAAGAAAATAACAGAGCAAGCCCTTGAAGTAAATCAAAAACCAATAACTCGAATCAAAGTCGAGCATAATCGAAATTGAAAAAGGAAAATCACGTACAATTTTATCCAAGCATTCGAGCTCGACATTTGAAGCATCCGCAAAGCAATATGAAGAAGCATCGAAGCTAATTGAAGAACAAGAGCATGCCAACATTCAATTCGAACGTTAATTCAAGCGAAGGCTTCAATGGAACAAAACCCTAATTTGAGGAGAAGAACGAAAATAAAAGAGGCGGCCGAAGTAAAGGGAAGACCGTCTCCTATTAATTTGTTATTGGGCCGGTCTAGTTTATTTTATTTTGGGCATAATTAATATATAGGGTTTCGTTTAGTTGTTTTATTTTGTAATTTTCTTTTAAATTGTGTAACTTTTTTGTCGTGTGACTAGGTACAAACTACGAGGCCTAGTTTAAGAATTCGCAACTCAGTGGCTGAGTTGTAGCAGGGTTTTGAGCTTAGAGTTAGGTTATTCGTTAATGGGTGTCGCAAATTTACGTGTGTAAGCGTCTGACTACTTAATTTCTAGTAAAAACCTTGGGGGTAGCACATAGGCAGGGTTTTACCAAAGCTGGGTAAATTCGTGTGTGATCTCTTCTGTACTATTTACTGTTATTATTTTTATTTCTGCATTAATTTTTATTATTATTAGTATCATCTTATTCACCCCCTCCCCCTTCTAGGGTGAAAATGATCCTACACAGTTAACATCAATAAATAAATAATATAACCATGGTATAGAAGAATATACATAATTAGCTATCTTTGATATAACAGAGCAATCCCCACTTTCCATTCCCTCTTATGCTCTTATTTGTAATTTTACAACTGTATAGATAAATAAGATAAAAAGAAAAGAATGGTTTCAACTATGTTTTGGACTGCGCCAATTTCTATACACTAGCTCCTGCATAGAAAAAGGCTTCCTACGTACCCCATTTGTGGGATCAAACACACATAGTTCTACTTTCTACTCTTCTTCTTCATCTAAATACTTGGTAGTACATTGCAACTATAGTATCCATGCAACCATTGCAAGTATTAAAAGTATAAAATAGTATTCATACTCATCAATCTCAACAAATCATCATATGAGGTAAAAGTAATAATAACAGTAATACAGAACCAGCAATCATCAACAACATTCATTGCCAATTCCAATCATCAAACAAGAAGATAACGATAATATAAATATACTTACATTTATACTAGTCATCCAATATGTTAATGTATCACCAATGTAAGTATCAATCATCACATGTGTGCTAATAATCCTATAACAGTGACACAACATCAATCATCAAATGTGTACTAATCCATTAAAGTTATCAACACAACATTCATCATTAAATAACCATAATTAACCATCCATCGCCTAGTAGTAGTAACAGTAAAATATCGCGCACTCATCAAAATACGATATAATCATTAAAAATCATACGTATATGTTAATTACAACCAACAGTTAATCATACATTCAACATCCATTAAAGTAACATATTTACATTCATTGTTCAATAATAATTCTTCTAACATGGTAATATGCTTCAAATTCTTTTATTTTACTCCATTATACAAATACCCAAAAAGCATCATATTTTGAATCAAAAATAAAAATATTCTAGTTTATATCACATCTTTCTAATAGTAAATATTTTTTTGGAAATTATTCCATTATTATTGCTATTATTTTTATTCAGAGATCATTTTCATATTTTATTACTTAACCAACAATAAAAGTAATCCCTATTATTATTTATGAATTTTCCCAAAAATTCGTAATGATAACCTTATTTAATTCCATACTTTTAGTTTTAGTAAAATTGTTAATTCATCTTTATTTACAAAAACCATCTAAAATCTGTAAATAACCTTGTTTGTTATTTATCTATCTAATTCTCCTATCATTATTCTTCATTAAAGTAATAATATTCATATTAAATCTCTTTAATATACCCAAAAATCAGTTCACTACTATTTTATCTCAAAATAGTGTAATCTTCATAGAAACCATATTATTATTACTTATAAACTCCCACTTTATTGAATAATAGTAATAAACATGTCCAATTTAGTTTAAAATATCTTATCCGTTATTATTTATGGGTTTTCCTAAAAATTCATAAATAATAAATTATTAAATTTCTCCCATTAATTTCATTTCATTCAAAGACTGTTATTTATAATCACTATACAAAATCCATAAATCATATTATTTATCATTTACTTATCAAATCTAACCAATTTCATCTATTTTATATCAATCAATTACATCCAAAATTTAAATAAACAATTGATTACAATTAACACCTAATAATACAAATATCAACAATAAACAGCCAACGTGACGTAACATATCCAAATATTCATAATATCTAAACAATTATCAATATATTACAACATAGATCAATAATTTTAATTTTTCATCAACAGGTATGCATTTAATATTTTTATTTGCAATTAATTAATTAAATAAATCATACCATCATGCTTTTCTCCAGTCTCCAAACCCATTAAAACTAGTACCATATTGTTCGGAATCTCGTCATGAATCTAACGGAAGAAACCGTGCATGAATCCAAAATCGTATGCATAAGATATTGCGATTAGAAGATAGTGTTTTATTTATAAAAATCTAAATAACGAGAATACAAACCGTATACGTAATCAATGCCCGTATGTATCCCTATCTCCCCAAAAGTCATGTAACTGGACCTAAAAATGATGCTCTAGCCACCAAAATTAATCACCAACCACTGGCACCACAAGTCGCCGACTCTTCTTCGGACTTCATCGCCGCATTGCTACATTCCTGCTCCACTCATGGTCACCACTCTGAAACCTCCGACCGTCGCATCAAGCTCTGTTGTCGAGCTAAAGTTTGCATATTTTGCCTCGGTTTCTAGCCAATCTAGCACACTTATTGACTTCCATCCATATGGATCTGCTCCACCGAGCTTCCTCCATATGTTAGTACCCCCTGACCATCCCATAGTCGGATTTTCACCGTTAAACATGAAACCCTAGATTTGATGGTCAAAATTAAACCGCTAATTTCTGGCCACCTCGAATGTCATACCTAAAAACGAACACTTCTTGTCTGCTACATTCGTTGAGAGCTTTCCAAAGATATATAATTCGATATATTTTGAACATTTTTATTTTTAAATCAGTTTGTAATTAGAGATGGTTATCTGCCATTAGCGGGTGATTAAGGAAATTCAAAAACTAGAAGAGAAAATGAAGATAAAGGTGACAGCTAAAGTTCCATAGCCTCACTTATATAGTTGTTAGGCTAGCCTATGGCTGTGTATCTAGTTTGAAGCGAAACAGCTACGTACGTTGTTTAAACACTATAACGTCTTTATTTTGCAAACCGTGACTCTGAATATATCAAAACTATATATCAAACTGATCGTCTTAAGAAGATCTTCGCAATTGTTATTAATACAACAAGAAAGTTACCCTTTTATTAATGTTGGATCATAGGTTTTAATTGCTGACATGGAACAATAATTCATGAATCTACGATTACGACAACATCCAGACTCAACGACTCAAAGTATGGTTCGCATAGTTATATATTTTAATAAGAGTCGTCAAATATGTATATAGAGTCTCGTTTAGTGCTTTGTTAAAATCTTTCCTCAAAAATCATCATTCACATTCAAATAAACTTGCATGCATATTTTAATCAAAATCAAGTGTTCAAAAAATGCATGGAGCAAGGCTCGAACCCAGGCCACTAGTTTAGAAAACAAGTGCTCCAACCAAATAAGCTATACTAATTTTTGTTTATCAACAGAATTCAATCGACTAAATAAGGTCATTCAGTCGATTGAATATCTATATGCAGCCTATTGAACTTGTGCATGTGTGTGTGTGTGTGTGTGTGTGTGTATGTTTATATTTTCAAATTCAATCGATTGAAGCTCATAGACCAGTCTACTGACCTGGTTCCAACTGCCATTTTCTGAATAGACACTTTCTTTCATGAATAGTGTTCTTCTTCGTAGAAGGTTATGACTATTGATGTTCGTTAAAGTCTTTTCACCAGAAGTTGTAACTTTCTATCTTCTATATATATGCATGAATTTCAAGATCAAATCACTTCACTTACTTGTTTATACTTGAATCATATTTTCTGAACTAACTACTCTCTTGAATTCATACATTCATTGCTTACAATCACGGTTATATATTTCTGAAAGCAATTTGAAACTTCCTAATCTTTGTATACACACATCATACTTGGGGAAAAGATTATATGATGGGTGTAATACAAGTGACAAATCCGTATTATTAGAACACACAAGGTCAAGACAATCTACTTTGTAATCAAAGTTTTGTTCGGTTGCTTAGGCGGTCAAGTCCTATTCTGTTGCTCGGGTGGTCAAGTGCTATTCTGTTGCTCGGGAGGTAAAGTCTCGTTCGGTTGCTCAGGCGGTATATGTGACGCCCCACTCCGAGAGCCTCGTTAACAAAGAGTATTACATAGATAATACTGTCGGCTAACGCAGACAATAGAGTATAATGGAAGCGACCATGTGCAATCTTACCTTAACTATTCACTAAATATGTCGAAAAGTAGAAACACATTAAAATTCGACCTATTCAATAAATATTTAAAGCAAAACTACAATGGCTATAGGATCTATCAGAAGAAAATATAACAACTCAAATGTAATATACATCACAGAACAGTCGATCATAATATACACATACACAGATACACCACAGAGTATACAAAATAATACATGTCAAGTGGTACAGGAGACCACCATATACAGACGAGACGAAAGAGTATAAATCAGAGTTATAACAGGTAAGGACTACAAAAGACGCTATAACAAAATGAAGCTAGCGAATAGTCCATGCGGAAGCAAAATAGGCTAAGTCCCCAAAAGCACCTAACCTGAAACATCTCGGTCTGACCTGAGTATAAAATACACGGGTCAGTCTAGATAACAAATCAGTTAGATAGACTGAATACTAATAAACCTGCAAGATCATACAGTATAATAAATATCTCTAGGGGAGATAACACAATCATCAACAAGAGATGAATCATATAGGACAAGCCTCATATCATCGGCAACATATAGAAACAAAGGATACAAATATCCCAAAACAAGCCAATAGGCAAACAACAAATACCAATAAGGTATACAAGTTCCACAAGGTAAACGCTATACTCCATGCGGCTCAAAAAGACCAATACCGAAGGGCGATACCAAGAGAATATACATATCAATGAAACATCATAAAATTTGCTCGAGCTCAGTACTGTACAAACAAGGATCCATGAGCCCGAAGACTCCAAACCCAAGTATCACCCATGCGGCACATAAGGCCAACATCAGAGCGAAACTATATAGGGCAACAAACCCGAAGTCACACACCCGAAGGCAACATACCCGAAGGCAACAAACCTAGGGAGACAGTCCGAAGACACTATCCCAGAGGCAACAAACCGTAGTGGTGAAGGTCGAAGACCCAGTACTAGACACCACTAACTGGCGGAATGTGTCACAACTCTCGAAAAGGAATCCGAAAAGTGTTAACGTATGTCCCATAACCACTCGTTCGCACTAAACGGTTTACTATCCGTCAGTCCCTTTCACACTCAAAGCAGTACAAAGTTTACCTCATATCATCGATAAACCAAACCCGAAGGTCAAAACAATCAATCGAATAGGTCGAGGATTAATCGGAAAGATAAACGCACAGATTCATGGTCCGTGTTTTGCCCAACCATTTAATCACCCTTCCACTTCGTTCGAAGTGCGAAAGTGTGTGTGTTTTAAATGGAATTTATAAATTAGAGAAACGAACTTTTAAATGCGATTCGAGAGATTATTTTATAAAAACCCGTGGATTAAAATTAAAAGGAACCATCAAAGTCAAAACAATTGATAATCATACATAGGATCATCTTGAATCGATTCAAATTGAAAATTCAATCCCAAAAGGCAAAGTGGGCTGAAACAACAGGTTCAGTCGACTGAACAGAGTTTTCAGTCGACTGACCCTATACTTGAAAAATTTTCCAGGTTCAGAAAACTTTCTGTTTCCAGGTTCAGTCGACTGTGCAGAGTTTTTCAGTCGACTGAATCATGCCTGGAAACTCTCGGGTTTCAGGTTCAGTCGACTGTGCAGAGTTTTCAGTCGACTGAATCATGCCTGGAAACTCTCGGGTTTCAGGTTCAGTCGACTGTGCAGAGTTTTCAGTCGACTGAATCATGCCTGGGCTGTTTTTCAGCCTTATTCAAATGAAGAGCAAACTCTCCCAAAATGCAATCGGACGAACATTGGCTCTAAGGGCTTATGCCAATCGACAACCCGGCCCTATATGTTCCTCGATGCATCACCAAAACATGATTAAAACATCAAAGTTAGGATTTCAAAGATTTGAACCCAAAACACTAAAAATTGGAATATTCCCCAATTCAACCCAAACCAATTGCAAGTGCATATGAACAAGGTGTTATGAATTCATACCTAACATCAATGAAATCAAGAGAAGTAGATGTGAGTTCAAAACTCACCTTTTTACACAAAACAAAGAAGATGAAGAAGCTCAATTGTAAGGGATCAACCAACTACACTCCACTTCAACACTACAAGCTTCAATCTAGAATCAAAAGCAAGTATTTCCTAAGTTAGGGTTAGGAAATTACTGAAATTGAAGAGGAGAAAAGATGGAGAAGGTGGAGATGAACTTACCAATGGACTCTCTTTGATTTTGGAGCAAGAATCAAGTTACAAAGGAGAAACTAGGGCTTGCTAATTTCTATTTCTCTTTCCTTTCCCGCATTTCAGTTTTTAGTTTGAGAAATAAAATGAAATGAAGATGAAATGAAGAGAAGGGTTGAGCTAGGGGATTAAGTGAGCTAGTGGGCTGAACCCAATCCCAAACCCAATAGGAAAAGTAGCCAAAATTTCACAAACTCCAAACATATCAAAGATTATACTCAAAAAGATCGCAAACGCCATTTTGGACTCAATGGAAATGGTTTCGAGCTCCAATTCGGCCATTTGCAGAAAGTAACATTTCGGACCCCAAAATTCGAATAACAACGCTATATTTAAATCAAACATTTAAATATAAAATCGTTAAATATGCGGGTTGTTACAGTATAACACCTGTTCCTCCGGTTTAAGTGAGGGCTGCTAGTTTTAATTCCAGAAGGAGTCTAGAACTGGACATATAGAATGAGAAGTTAGAACCAGTATAAAAATCTTTGGTGTCATTTTTTATTTACTTTACTATTTACACTCATATTCCGCATCAGTAGATAACTTAGTTTTATCGCACTTCCACTACACTTACATTGTTCACAACTGTTGGCCATTTCGTTCCTATAGCATAGCAGTCACTTTCATTTGGTATCAGAGCACTTTCAATTAAAAGTTTACTTTTAGTTAATTTAATAATATGTAGTGTTAAATTTGCAGGTTCTTACATTAATATTTGAATTGTTCAATATTAATTGTTGATTGAATTTATATCTCTGAGTCACATAACCACATTTGTCAATTTTTCGAAAAATCACTGATCTAATAAGGTTATAAAGTGTCAAAAATTAATCAAATTAATCAATATTTGAGAAATACCGATTATTAGTTTATTTCATGTTTTGGATGTTGCTATGATTATTTGGATGTGTATATAAAAGTTATATATACATGTATCGACATACAATGTTGATACATATTCAAACGGGTTTTAAACATAGTTAATTATTTAACAGACTTTTGGAAAAATTGATCCATGTAGGGGAAAAGTGTTGATCGACTATACAATGGACACAGGATGGGCTTGCCTTAATTGTGAATTAATTGGAAATAAAAAGAAGAAGTTTTAAAGGGGAATGAGAAATGTTTCTATTATCTTTATATTATTTCATTCATTTCTAATTTTACTCCTTCCTACTTCATCCATGACCGTCACCCCTATTCCTCTCATCATCGAACATTTTTCTACCTAAAATCAAACCAAATCAAATAAAATCAATGTTGTTTATTTGCTTCTAGAAAGATTGAGTGTTGATCCAAGGAATCTAGAAAGCAATTCACAAATCAAAGTGTCACAAAGGGCTAGATCAAGCAAGGTTAACGTTCTTCTTCTAATTTCAACTCGTCACATGCTCTAGTCTATATATTTGTATTGCCAAATGTGTATTTTTTTATTATGAAAATATTGAAATTTGTTATAACTTTTGATGTGTTTTAATTGTAAATTTATATTATTATAAATGAACAAGGTTTATACATATATACTAGTGATGTTTGGATTTGGTTATGATTTTCTAAGATTAGATTAAAATTTATTTAGATCTTGTTTAAAAGAAAAAATATATTTTGTCAAACTATATAAATATATATACATATACACATGCACACGTTTCCAGTTTGATGCATATATCTGATAAGGTTAAATTCGAATATGAATATTGATATGAAATTTTAAAATATTTGAATAATTTCAATTTTGTTTAAAGGTGATTTGGTTTATAAATTTTTATATAATATTTTAAATCTAAGAAGTTTAATGCTAAACTATTTTTTTTTATGGTCGTTTAACTTTCCATTTTAACCTAAAGGTTGGATCTTGTTTTGATTAGGAGATTGTAAATGAGGATGATATTAAGTGCTTTCTTTTTCTATTCAATTACAAAATCTTCATAAATAATTTTAGATATCTGATTTAACATATAGATTTATGTTAAACTATGTACATAAATAAATAGATGACAATACATAAACTATACACACACAAACCGTATACACGTATTATATTTATTTAAACATATGCACATACCTATGGATTTATATATCTGATATGCGTATGAATTCATCACGTGCATATGTAAGCATTATATATATATATATATATTCAAATAAATATTATTTTATATGAATCAATATGATTAATTAAATAAAATATAGTTTTTAAATAAAATATGGTTTTATTTAAAATAGATAGATTGTATTTAATGCTAATTAATAAATTTCATAGGTTGATTAATATCTACTAGAGATTTTTTTTAATTTACCTATTTCACCTGCTGCGAAACAGCCCGGGTACCAACATCATCTTTCCCAAAAAATGGCATATCACGGTGTTCTTTCCACCATATACTTCAAAATGATCCGACGAATCTTATTTGGAACTTTTGTGGTGAATAGTAGAAGAATGTTATTGTTGTAGAAGATTGTTGTTGTAGTTTGATTATTGTTGTAGAAGATTGTCGTTGTAGTTTGATTATTGTTGTTATTGTTGTTGTGGTAGTTTATTGTTGTTGCACTAGAAGTTATTAGTGTTATTGCAATTTCTTTAAATTTCATTTGTTGTCCTAAAAAGTGAACTTACCTAACTAATTTAAATTGAAAGTCAAAGGCAATACATTATTGACCCAAAATCAAAGAGTACAATAGTTTTTAAGTTACTAACAATATTAATGCCCATTGCACTCCTACGTCTCGTAATTTCAGTTTCTCATCATTTTCACATAAGCTAACGGTTGTTTAGCCAAATTCGATGTGTCTAATAACATTAGTGCATCCTCTTTTCTTTGTGTATTCCAAACAATAAGTTATTCCAACTTCATCATTCTTTCTTGGAGTTGAGCAATTCAAAGTTTGATCCCATAATTATGCCTTTGAGATGTCTGTAAAAGACCTTTTATTATGGCATGCGACACACCAACAACCAGCTTCTTCTTTGCTGCTTTGGAGTGAAGGCCTAACAAAATCATCTTCATCCGGAGCTGGATGATTTTTCAAATCTATACTCTAACTTCCTTGTATTTTCCTGAACCTGGAGATTTTTTCAACCCACCGTGCTTTACTTCTTGATCTGTTTCATTGCACTCATCGAATTGCTTTTTGAGTTGATGATTTCTATTTTGCATGCTCAAGGAGAGTATCATAAACATCCATGAACTAATAAAAATATGATGCCAATTTATTCTCCGAAATGTTAACTTATTCGAAAAGTTTATTGCGGTTGTCTTCTTAAAAATAAAACAAGATATTCAGAAAACGATAAAAATACCCATGTAAATTAGTTAAGCTTACCAAATGCATTTTACCTTCAAAGTCGATAGGGTTTATTTGCTGCAACGTAAACATTTAAGAATCGAACGTTTGTGCTTGAAGATTAATTTTTTCAAACCACCTTTTTAATCGAAGTAAAATACCTTTTTCGATCCAAAATTTTCTGATTATAACAATTTGTAAGTTTATTGCAGAAACAATCACCACTTTGGTTAGCACATCGGATCGAATTGGTTGAGAGGTACACTAAAAATAAAATAAATAGACATCTTCATTCATTGTCTAAATAGTACCAACAAACACTTTTTCAATTGAAATTGTCTTATCTTTAAAATCGAGTACTTCAAAATTACATCTTGCAGCATCAACGTCAAAATCACAAAACATTTTTAAAGAAGTGAAACGAGAGTCGTATATTTTCATATAGAAGATTGTTATAGTGAGAAATTGAAGTTCATATGAGAGTAAGCCGTTGAATAAACCGTTAGAAGATAATCTTCGTTGAAACGTGAGTTCAATAGATGCCCTTTATGATTACAGATCTTGAACCAAACGGACTGAACATGTAACCACAAGTACAAAATGCTCTTATAGCCAACCAGGGTGTAGACAGGAAATACAAGGGAACGTGGGATATCATCTGGTTGAACGGAACGTTTGAAACGGATTACGTAAGCAGTGACGCGTCCGTGACTACAAGGTGGATTCAATTTAATCAGAATCGGATGGAGTGAAATCAAAAACATGGTCCAATTAGACGGCTCTGGTACTTTCCTACTTAATTGTTAATTAGGGAACGAAAATTGGAATGATCAGATTTAGTGCACGAAAAATGGCAGAAATGGCGACAGCTGAAACTACTTCTTCTTCACCAGCATCTACTTCAAGATGGAATTGGCTTCGATGGATTCCGACCTCTACTGATCATATCATCGCTGCCGAGAAACGCCTCCTCTCTATAGTCAAGTACATCTTTGATTCTTTTCAGTTTTTACAATCTGTTGCGGAGTCTGGTGAATTTATTTAGAATTGAGTGAATATTATCATTTTGTGATATTTGCCCTTCATTTTGACTGGAGCAATAGAGTTATTATCTTAGTTTGTATTGATAACCGAAGTCTATTTTTATCAATCTGAGCATATTTTCAGTTTCCTATTAAATAAGCAGGTCAGATTGAGTTATTGTGGTAAAAATAAATTCATTTCATGAACAGCTTAACCCTGCAAGTGAGTTTTTCCTTTTTTTTCCTTTTCCTTTTTGGGAAAAGAACTTTCTTATGATTCACCACCACTACTACAATTTGAATTCTCATTGATAGGGTGCATTCTCACATGAAGAGAAAGAGGTTGGGAAAAGGATTAAAATGTGAAAGAGTTAGTGTGTTTTTGTGTGTTGAAAACAGTTGAGAAAAGGGATTTCAACTTTTGACTCGTATACGGCATGTCAAAAGTTGGTGCAAATTTTGACAAGCAGTACACATGTCCAAAAGTAAGACCATTTGCCTCGAATTTTAATACCTCATACCTGTTTCTAGGTTGTGCTCTCTAATTGGAAGTATAAGTCACCAGTTCCCCTAGCTAAGGTTGATTTGAAAGTCTAGCTATATTTCAAACAGATGTATTTGTGCCTCTTGGTGCACAAAGGCAATTTGTACACTGCACACTAGGTAACAAGGCATGTACTTTTCTACCTTAGATTGGTGCTTTAATACCAACAATTATAACATATGCCAAAATCACTTAGTTCAAATGGAAAATATGGTTACACCGATAGGAGCTGGTTGCAAGACTTTGTTCATTGGATAAGGCGAGCCTTCAAGTAGAGTTGTTGACAAAAATTCATGTGGTACCTAAGACATATCGAACATTGGTGGTTGGTCATGATATCTTTCACATTCTTTTCATTATCACTCCACTTATCCATCACCACTAACCCAGTGCACTCTAATCACAATCAGCGCAACGCAAAACACAACACGCGCCCACGCACACTGGATCTTTGCTGTTTTATCCACACCTGAATTAGACAAAATCTTTTTCATTCGCCATCCAAGCCAATATGGCGTGTCTGGTGAGTGAAATCATTCATCCAACACCTGTTGGGTTTCCAAATGAAGGATAAGTGATTGATTTTTTCACTAACCCATCCTGTTGGGTGTATTCTAATCATTCTAATGTGTGTGAGTTAAGAGTTATGTTCTATGTCTCATAGATGATCTTTGTTTCATAATTTTAGAAGAAAATAGAAGGGTCAAAGCTCCCAAGATTAGATCTCTATCATTATAGTTGCACAGCTGTACCCATAATAATATGTTAGCCTTTGGCTTTGCCTTTTCTTCTCACATTTTTTCTTTATAGTCAACTTGGAATCGATTAAGACTTTTGTGAAGACGGCATATTAAATGATAGGTAGACAAAAAAGTTCCATATTTCATAATAAACAAATTAATAACTTATTTGTTCCTTTTGTGCTACAGAACTGGATATGTACAAGAGAAGGTAAATATTGGTTCTGGACCGCCCGGGTCAAAAATTAGATGGTTCAGGTCATCCAGTGATGACTCGAGATTTATAAATACGGTTACTTTTGATAGCAAGGACGATGCTCCGACTTTAGTCATGGTACATGGTTATGGTGCTTCTCAGGGGTTTTTCTTTCGAAACTTTGATGCTTTGGCCAGTCGCTTTCGAGTTATTGCCATTGATCAGCTCGGGTTAGTTTACTATATGGAATTTTTATGCCCATATATATGAGTATTTGGTTTCAAACAACTGGATATATGATAACATACTTTGGAATTATGCATGGAGCATGAAGTCCCTTTGCTTTCATAATATTATCTACCTCAATCATTTAAAACTTACAATACTATGTCTTCTTGCAAATCAAGATGTCAAATTACAATCTACATCTATAATCCTATCCACCTCATAATGTTACCTTGTTATTGGTAGGAAAATTTCAATCGGTATAAAGTAAAATTTGTTTGATTTGCAGTTATAACCTGTATAAATTTTTTGATGCTTTCTAGTAGAGACTTGAATCTACCTGTAGATTATTGTTCTCCGTCTTCTTATTGAAATATTGTTGTATTTCTACTGTAGAGATATTAGTTCTCCATCTTGCTATTGAAATTTTCATCTATTTCTTTTGTACTTTGATTACGTTACTAAACATCACTCCTTTTTTTTTCTAAAATAAAAATAAAAAATCTCATTGCAGTTGGGGTGGCTCAAGTCGTCCAGACTTTACTTGCAAAAGCACGGAAGGTGGGTAAAAGATATCTCCCCATTTTGAAGAATAATAAATACTATAATATTTGATCAATAATGATGGCATTGCATTTCTTTTATCAAAGGGAAGGCAGAAACACACAAGTAATGCTGATCTGCATTCCCTGCAAATTGTTATATGTTGGCATTTGTCATTTAGGGTGTCAAATAGTGAGTTGTATAGACCGTATAACATTGACGCTAACAACTGATTTATGCAGTCCAATATAAATTATACTCGTGCTTGAAATAAATTCAATCTTAAGATGAATAAAATTCAGTTTTTTTTGGGTCACCTTTAAAGAGTTTATTTCACCTAAACTGACAACTATATCAGAGACTCACAAATTCTTTCTGATATAACCTAAAAATAAGGGATCACCCTAAACTATAGACCAAGTAAACTTAAACCTAGTTTGGCCGGATGAGTCTTGAGTCGAGCATCGGTAAAACTGAATCTAGACTCAGAGCTGAAAGATCCAGTGAAAAAAAATGAATGCATGGGCATTGTTGATATATAATTGTGATATTTTAGTGTCATAAATTATTGCTGTGAATGTGAACTTAACAGAGTTTCACTATTTGTTAGTTGGGAAGTTTTCAACTCTAAATTTACTAACAAGGTGATTTGATAAAATTTTGAACTGAACTTCTCTAATCCGATACTTCTTTGTAATCATATGTACAAATAAATAGCAAACAATTTCCTTTCTCATATTAAAGCGAAATAAAATAATTGGTAATTTTCAACAGCTTCTAGATTAAATATTGAAAAAACGATCAAAAATCAACAAAAATTACATGTAGAAAATAAGACAAACAATAAAAACCATGTAAAAGAGAAGATATATCAAATGAAAATTCACAAAACTAAACCCAAATGTATTTCTAGATTTCTAATAAATCAGCAACAATGTTTCTAAAACAAGAAGTTTTATAGAAACAACCCACAAATACATTTCAAAATAAGAACATATCTTCTAAAATTTAGCTACACTAATCACATTAAAATAATAGTAGAGCAGTTATCGTAGTTTCTACTCATTTTTCAAACAAAAATTATATACAAAATAAAACCACACCATTTTTCATTTATGATATTCCATTTTATGATTAGCTTAGTGTATGCTATGCAAAATTGTTTTGTAAATGTTAGGATTTACAAAGTTCTACTCGTGAATTTTATTTTAAATATTAACCATAACATGCTCTTTTTATGCATACGTTCATCATTTATGCAAAAGTACTAAATTTTATTAGCCAACTCCAACCTATTGGGTTGGACTCGGTTTTTGAAATTGAATAGATTGAATCAAACAAAATTTTCCCAGAAGATTAAATTCTAAAGGGCCCAATCAAAAATCGAATGCAATAAACCCGATTTCCATGTAAGATTGGATCAAGTTTGACAGTCATCGTGCATTCATCAATATAATAGTAGAAATCATATGAATGGAACCATCTTTATTTTTAACATCGTATGGCTAAACTTGGTTATACCTCTAAATCTTGCATCACATTTGCATTTATGTTGTTTATCCAATTTAATTAATAACCATAAATGATCCAATTTAATTAATAACCATAAATGATCTCTACCAGATCAATTTTTATTATCAAGTGTTTTCATATTAACATCATTGATAGTCGTTGTGCGAATCCAATAGATTACATTAGGTGCAAATGAGATGATTGATTTAGGAACCCTAAAATTAAGGGTGCTATTAATCCTAGCTACGCATGTGCAAATACACCTTTACACACACACTTGTGCGCACATGCATATATGCATGTCTATATATGTACGTACGTACGTATGTATCAACAGCTTCTAGATTAAATATTGAAAAAACGACCAAAAATCATATATTTACATACTCAGATGTGAAGGCAGATATGTCTTTGTACATATTTGCATTCTCAGATGTGAACAAACATATGGTTTAATGAGAAATCTAATGGAAATGATTAACCTAATAGAATATAATGCATGTTATAATCTAATGATGTCAACAAACATATGGTCTAATGATTAACCTAATGGAATACAATGCATGTTACAATCTAAAGATGTTTGTTCACGTGCAAAATATATGCAACGTGTTCGGAGACAGATCTCTGTTGAATAGTGATTAACCTAATAGAATATAATGCATGTTATAATCTAATGATGTGAACAAACATATGGTTTGTTCACATGTAAAGTATATGCAACATGTTCGGAGACAGATCTCTGTCAAATAGTGATTAACCTATGCTATTCACAAGTGGTAGTCTCCCGTTTAAGTTTATATCTTCTCTATCAATTTTCTCTTGGATATTTTTGGTTCTAAAGTAGATCGCATTGCATATGTTGTACATAGTATGTAGTCTAACGGTAAATGCTACTGCAGAAATATGTTGAATTTTACAGATTAAACTATGCTTCCGAATGCTTTCTTGGTATGTGAATATTTGGCATACAGCAAACATGGTCCAACACTTCATAAAACTTGAAACTTGCTCACCTTTGTTGCTGTGTGTATCTACTTATCTTTTTCTGATATTGCAGAAACGGAAACCTGGTTTATTGATTCATTTGAGGCATGGCGTAAATCCAAAAACTTGAGTAACTTCATTTTGCTTGGGCATTCTTTTGGAGGATACGTGGCTGCAAAATATGCTCTGAAGGTAATCATACATTGGAAGCTGCTTGAAAGCCTGAAATTTTCATACGTTCGCAAAATGCTTCTGTCGGCCTCACTTTTATTTCTCTTTTATTTTTTTAGCACCCTGAGCATGTCCAACATTTAATATTGGTGGGCCCTGCAGGCTTCACGTCAGAAACGGAACATAAATCAGAATGGTTGACTAAATTCAGAGCCACTTGGAAAGGAGCTATTTTCAATCATCTCTGGGAATCCAACTTTACTCCTCAGAAAGTTATTAGGTAAAAGTTTATATTTTTTAATTTCAGCATCTTCACGCTAAACTTCTGTTTCCACATTGCTGATCATTTTTTATGTTATTTCTAGTTTTATGTCCCCTCTACTTTCATTATTAGAAGCAGACGGATTATTAGCTGTATTACGCATATATCCATGTTTTATGTTTTTAAGTATCATTTTTTATTCATCCTCCCAATGCTGTGTACCCAAGGCCAAATGCAAAAGGATGTGTGTTAGTGTCAGGTTGACAACTGACTGTAAAACTTTGTAAACTCCTTTGATTAATTCCCATGCTTACTAATATTTGGAACAAAGTAGTACTTTTTTTTAGCCCAGCCGCCAAGTTTCAATAATGCCCTTATCATATGCACATGATATCAAGTTCGAATCTTGCTCATGGCAGCAACTAATCTCTATTTTTGGTTGGAAGTTTGAAATAACATCTAGGTTATAGGTTCGAACTTTGACCATGATAGTTTTTATTTATTTATTTATACATATTCAGTTGTTTTTCTTCTATTTTTCATTTTTTAACGTTTTTTCTGTTCTCAACAAATCATTATCGATTCTTCGTTTACTTAGGATTTATGTTGAGTGCACTCCTTCTTTTGATTTTTCTATAATTTTAGATCACCTTATGAAAAAATACAATTTTTTTAATGTTTGAAAATAACACACAATTTCGTCTAACAGAACTGTCCTTTTGAAATAGCATTTTAGATGTCATTCAATTTTTTTCTTATACTTAAATCTACTTTTAAATGGAATATTACAACTAGAAAAGGTTTCATACTTATAGACACACACACACGAGTATGTATGCACGCCCAAGTGGGTCTACATCTAATCACAATGTACATGTTTTAAATCATGTATAATGTTTTGTTTATAAATATAGTATACATTCTCCATTCATGCCATGTGGTTATAAATTTCGGTTTATTTTTCAAGCATGGACCACGTCTAGGCATTATAAAGCATTGATGAACAGAAAGTTATACATTAGTCTTATCATAATTTGATAATAGTTTATTCATATTTATTTTCACATATAAAATCATAATGCAATGATTTTATATTTGCCAAGGGCATCTTCAATACTACCTTTAATTTCAAGCTACCAACTATATATATGGTTTATAGAAAAGACATTCTATTTGAAAGCCAAACCTTTTGGTACATTTTTGTTAAAATTATGAAAAAAGAAAACTATGTTAAAAGCAAATTACTGACTTAATTAATGAAGTTTGAACTTAAGTTGTTCTAATACTTAACATTACATCGCCATAAATTAAAGAACGTCCATCCATAGTTTTATTAAAGAACATGCACTATCATCCAAAGATCAGTTTAAATTGTTTATTTGTCCAACGTTTCATATCTATGACCTAATGAACTGCAATTATATACGGCTCACAAAATGGTTTAAACTAGAGCAATATTGAACAAAATAATAATAAGAATCGGCAGATATATCATGACTTTTGATGAATATATAATATGGATTGACTGTAATCAAAGTTTGTTTCTAAAATGGTTCAAAATATTGAACATTTTAGTCTGGTAAAATTACGTACAGTGGAAGTCAAGCTAAATAATAAAGGTTTGGCATACCACCAACGTAAAGCTTTAGACGGTGAAAGTTTAATAAATTACCATTATAGCTAAAATATAAGTTAAAAACTATAAAATCCCAAAATTATCATTTCCAATGCAATGAATGTCATTTGACACTTGCTGATTCTCAGCATTACTTTTCGAGTGCCTCTGTTCAGTTGGATTAATTATCAACCATCTAATAAATTGTTTTCAGTCCTATTATGTACTGAACCACCATATTATGGTTAAATTCATCTCTTTAAAATTGTATATTAAACCGCTAATTTACTGAACAGAGGCATAATTAGCGGTTCAGTTGGATTAATTATCAACCATCTAATAAATTAGCGAACATATTATGTACTGAACCAACATATGGCGATAATTATGTACTGAACCAACATATTATGACTCATTGTGACTCATTTAAATTAGCAGTTCAGTAATGCTGAGAATCCGCTAATTTACATATTATGGTTAAATTCATCTCTTTAAAATTTTGGGTCATAATGAATCCAACTGTACTAATATGGTGGTTCTAATTCATCTCTTTAAAATTGTATAAACGAAAGTTGCCTCTGTTCAGTCCTATTTTAAATTAGCGGTAAAATTCTTTTCTTTAAAATTGGACGTACATTATCAAGTTGATACTGAAATCATTATGACTCATTGTGAAGTTTATTTTTTGCAGTTATTCTACGTATTTAGATTGCATATATCCATGAATTCATGAAGTTGATTGAATCAGAGTCTGATAGTTATTAGCTTGTTTGTTTTGCTGCATCTGTAGCAATTCTTATTAGACTTTCCTGCTGTGTAGGATAATTAATCCGTATAATTTTCCGAGCAAAATATCGTGATACAAATTTTACATGAGGAGAATTTCTTTCCTTTTCCCAAAACAGTTCAATCATATGAGTAGACTTGAGCCCAATTGGTGACTTTGTCATAGGAGGTTAGTTAAGGCCTTCTTGTTGCGGTTTCCATGAAAAAAATAGAACAATATACATTAGTTGGAGAAAAAGATTATGCCCTGTAGGAACGGTATTATCAAAATCTTTTTAGCCATTCTCGGCCACATGAATGTATCGTGCATGCTAGTATGACCAAAGCATCGCCAAAAGGTGTGAGATTAGATATGTAGTATGTTGTTTGAAAAGATTCAATGTCTACAAACTTAGTTCCTAGCTAGCAATATTCGATAAGCAATATGTTTTCCCTTGATCTGCCAAGATACACAATAAATATTTAGAATTCTAGTATAAACAGTAATAGGCAACATACGTTTGTCTTTATTTATTAATTTATTTATCTCCTTTGTCAACATAGAAGATTAAGGAGGTCATTATTTACTCCAACTTCAATATATGTGTGCATGCATGCTTGACCATTTCACAGTTGATCGAAAATAATGAGATGCCATGACTTGTTTGTATTATCCGCATGTTAATATGTGTTATATTTTTATGTTTACAATATATTAAATCTAATTTAGTACCTGTGCTAATATTTTTCCAACTATGTCCATGATTTTGTAATTGTTTACTTGAATCAACAAGTACATTCATTGGTTTTCTATTGATTATACCTTGCACTCTATGTAAGGTTGGAATTTCATGCATGCATATCATCCTATAGTTTCAACTTGACACATGTAAAGCTAAATATCCCTTGAATAAATTATGATGATCCAGAATAGAGTTTGACATGCTCATTTTTTTAATAATTTTCAGTCACCACATGGTAAAAATGCAAAATACTTTTTTTAACTACACCTGTGTGTATCAAATTCCAAGTACAATATTCGAAAATGCTAACGCTGTTTTTCATAGTCCTTACTGTACTGTTATCATTGTATTTAAAAATGGACATTAGCTGTATTGTGAATATCCATAATCAAATAAAATAGTTACATATTTCAGAATAAATACTATTCTATTTCATTAATTAATATAATTTCAATTAAAAGAAATTGATTCAATATTTTTTCTTTTTTGGGAAAAGACGGGTCCTAAAATGGATTCGTTTATCAATATTTATTCTTTTTTGGGAAAAGACGGGTCCTAAAATGGATTCATTTATCTCTGGAAGCTCGTTGACCAACAGTTATTTTATATATAGAACCCAGAATTTCACGAAATTGCTATCTTAGTCAAACCACGGTCTACTCTTGAGGGAGGAAAAAACAATACACAATCATAATCAAATCATTGAAACGTCATGAATTCATAGCAGTAAAAGAGAAGTAACTTGGTAAATCTATAAATGTAGAAAAAGCCAAAATCCGTTCAGATGTAAAATCCCTTGAATGCATGCGAGCTGACAGGAAATATAAGGACATTTTGGGAATTCCAAAAAGACGCGGTTGAAGCATGTAGATTGAATTTCCATTATTAGTAGTAGAAGAAGATGTATGTATGTGTGTGCAACTCCATGTTTTTAATCTAGAATTCATATTTTGTAATTATTTCTAACTATACATTTTTACCATTTTTTTCGAATTGGAAATGATCTAATATGACATGTAAAAGTTTGATTATTTTGATTAAATATGTATTTCATTCAATGATACTTTTTATACACATGCGCATCTCAATGCCAAAGTAATCATTTCCTAATAGAAAATTATTAAAATAACTTCCAATCTCATTCATAAACAATTTCCAATTTAATTAGCTTTTTCTTTAACAATTAACATACCTTGACAAACCGTGAAGCTAAATCTAATAAAATAAGCAATACTTGTTAACTTTAATAGTTTGATTAACATCGAGTTATGTTGAAATATTATGTTTACATCTTCAATTCCACCAAACATAATTTGCACTAATGATGCCAGTATCAAGATCAGAAAAAGAAGAGAAAACAATTGTTGTAATGATAATTTAATATGTACTGAACCACCATATTATACTTGTATATTAAACCGCTTTGTAGATTTTACATATATTGAATTGGTCTTATGATGTCAGCGATTGACATTTAAACTTTTGGATTTCAAATTGTAACTTATTTTCCTTATTGCGTTTCACACGCTAAAGATGTGTCATATGTATTATTTATTTTGCCTTTTATGTGTGAAACCCATCCTATTTATATTAATTATTTTGCTGGCATGCCATTGGATTTCATAATAAGAACAACAGTGTAGTGATGGCATTAGTAATTAACAATCATGATAATTTATTATAATAGAAATAGAGTTGACGACGACAACAACCACAACAATAATAAAACAAAAATAAAGTAGCAACATGGAATGTAGGAAAGATAGCTAAGTATCATGAATGATTTGATACTTTAATAAAGTCTAGAGTTAAACATAATTTGTTTATAAGAAACTGAATGGAAATGAGTTTTTTTTTTTTTTTTTTTATATATATAGAGAATTGGTACAAGGGTATATTTTTTTTTACTTAGGGGGAGAAGATTGCTAGACAAACGGAGTAGGTATAATTGTAGATACATATAAAATACAAAGTAGTAGAAATAAATAGAAAAAGCGGTAGACTAATGTATATTAAAATCATCCTAAACAACCTAATTCTAAATATTATTTGCGTACACTTACCACCCAAAGTAGGTTTAGATGAAAACACAAAACAAGTTTTTGGGGAGTCGTGGTCGATAAAAGATTTGTTTTGGAACATGAAATGAGGAAAGAGAGACACATTTAGATTTTGCTAGAGTTTTTGTTTTTAGCTGTAACAACCACCTTTTTTTGGAAAAGAGAATAACATTATCAGCAAAAGTGGATCATGTAAAACACAAACTGACTATTGTTTATATAGAAATACATATACATCTAACATCATACAAATACCGTAAAGAAATACTTGAATTTTTTTTAACAAACGAACACTAGCTTTTGGTACTAGGTATATTAATCAAAGAATTGAATTCAAAAAGTACAAATAAAAGGTAGACAAATATTGAATGGAAGAGTTCAAAGGATAATAATGGAATACTAATCAACATATTATTATGAAAGTCACAAAATGAAATTGGAACGATGATGCAAGTAATAATGGGAAAATAACAAATGATATTAAAAAAAAGTAAAAAAATCGCAGGAGAAACTAAAAGAAAATTCTATCTCAAAACGGAAACATGGTGATGTAAAGATACATACATATACAATTAATGGAAAACAGTTTTAAAGAATGACGAAACAGTAAACTACAAGAGGATCTAGACAAGTATAAAAAACATACAAGGGGAAAAAAGCCATACGTTAGTGCAGCCAAACAAAATGCTTATAATTTTTTTTCGATAAATTAGGTACAAAAGAAGTGGATATGTATATGTATATATAAGCAAAAAATAAGGAGAGATTAACTTACGATTTTAAACAAACATGATGCATTAGAGATGAAAATGATAATACATTGGCAAATGGTTGTTATCCCGTCTTTTAGCAAGGGGCTTAATACCAAAAAACTAACTAGAAAGCAAAGACAGATCGTTCCCGAAGATCGGTTACACACAGACCTGCTATGGATACTAGTAAATTTTGCCCGAGTCCGGATTGGGCTACAATTGATGCAATATGACAAACGAAGCTGCTGAAGTCAACGTTTCGAATTTCAAGTCAATCGGAGCTCGTGTGCTGTAGATATTGATCGATTAAAATCGAGTCGTTTCAAGTTGTTTAGGGTCTGCTTCGGGTCTTGGGCAGATTAGCATGTTTACAAGCTGCTTTGAGTCACCCCACCATTTGCTTCGAGTCACTGAAAGGTCTGCTTCGGGTCAAGGGGGCAGTTGCTTCGAGTTAGGATCATGAATCAGTATCGTATCCTCGAATCCATTCTCTTTGTATCCATGTGCTTCGTACCGATCTATCTCATGATCACCCCTTCGTATCGATCCATAATCCAACATGTTTTGTATCGATCCGTCATCTGATCGATACGAAGCAATGAACCACAGGCTGATACGAAGCTATACCCCAGGCATCGATGCGAAGTAGACTGGAGCTCCTTAAAATTGCCTACTTCGTATCGATCCCATCCCTGTGTAATTCGTATCGATCGGTAAAATGATCGATACGAAACAATGGCCACGAATTGATACGAAGAGGATAGCCATGCATCGATACGAAAGCAAGGATATAGGATCGATAAGAGCATAGCACCCGATGGATACGAAGGAAGAAGCAGTCAACGCGGCATAAAAGATGGATCTACCCTAGCTTATCGCTCCACGTCACCATCGTCTGATCGATATGAACGAGATCGATGCGAACGACATCGATACGATCTCGACAATGCCTTACAAACCCAAATTTGCATCGACCATAACTCAAGATCTACAAGTCCAAATGCTACCAAATTTTCATAGGTGCTTGCGTACAACCTCAGGAATGTTCGTGATCGATCTCGGCTCAATTGGGCATGATTTGGGAAACGACCATGGATCGAGTTGAAACGACCATGGATCGATCACGTGGGCTCACCCACGTGAGTGGAGTCTGCCAAGATCTAAGCGAGATATTTGCAGCCTACATATATAAATAGCAGTCTAAGAGCTTCAGAAAAGGGATCTTTTTGGTTCTTCTACGCCGGTGCTCTGCAGAACTTCGTTGTGACTTGATTATCATTATCTTTACTCTTGTAACCAGCGAGTGATAATCAATAAAACAGCAATTCTTCAAAGTGGATGTAGGCTACAACGCCGAACCATTATAAATCGTATGTTTCTATTGCTTTCATTTTTAATTTTGGGTGTTCTTCACATTTATATTCTCTACATACTTGCTATTCGTGATTTGTGATTGTAAACATGTGCTTTCATCGACACTTGGGTGTTTGTGACCAATTTGGCGCAAACATTTTGGTGCTTTCACTGAGAAGGTAAGCACCCAGGGATTCTACAGCTTAAATTTTGGATCTAAAGGCTTAAGGACTTCGATCTGAAAAGCAATGGTGAAGCAATCAGCAAAGATACCAAGAGCAGAAAGGAGCCAGCATGAAGGAAGTCAGGAGGCTTCCTTAGGAGCGAACCAGACATCGGTCTTCATCACCTAAGACGGGTGGAGATGATGATGGAAGCCATGCAGGAGGGAATGCTGAAAAGGCAAGAAGAGATGATGCAGAACTTACTCCAGCAAATTGGACAAGCAAATTGGACAGCTTGACGACGGTGATAGATTGGCGGAGATGGTCAGACGAGCCATGAGAGGTGGATTAGTGAATAGATATCTGAAAGATGTTAAGAGGAGCCCCTTCGCTCCCGCAATTAGGCATGCCAGGAATCCATCAGAATTTAAGCTACCGACATTGAAGATGTATGATGGAAGGACAGACCTTGCTGTTCATCTGACAAGGTATATGAGGCACATGGAGGTACTGGGAGCATCAGAGGAGGTTATGGTCCGGTGTTTTCTATTGTATTTAACAGACATAGCAGCACTATGGTTCAGCCAATTGGAGAGCGGCTCCGTTGGAACATGGACCGAGTTGACTGAGAAGTTTATGAGGCGGTTCAGATTTCACATCTCGAGACCCAAGAATGTGATGAGTCTGACGACACTAAAGCAAATGACCGTAGAGTCTTTGAGGAGCTTTTTAACGAGGTTTAATGCAGCAGCATCGGTGGATCGTCCAAATCCATCCATGGTCTTGATAGCAGCCGTATCTGGCATAACTGATGGAACAGAATTCAAGAATTCATTGACAATGGATCCACCTATAGATCTTAGAGAATTCTATCACGAGGCAGAAATGTTTCTGCGACAAGATGATGCAAATGCTGAAGGAGAGGAAGGAGATGAAGTTGATGTTTATGCAATCAAAAGCGGAGATCCGTCCGGAAAGGATTCGAACAAGGATAGAGGGAAACGGAAAGCAGATGATAGCTGCGGTGAGTCAAAGCGGCCGCGAAGGGAGCCAAGATTCACCTCTTATTCAGAGCTGAACGAGACTTTGGAATGAATCTACCAAGACAATAGGAGGCAGATTCCCTACATGAGGCTAATGAGGAGGGATCCGACCAACAATGAAAGAAAATCAGAAAAGTACTACTTATTTCACGAACTAAGTGACCATAGCACAAATGATTGCAGGCACTTGAAGGATGAGATAGAATGGCATATTTCGAATGACATGCAATTAAAATACGTGAGGCGAGCAATAACAGTGGAGCAAGAACAATCACCATTTGCATCAACTGGGGACGGCTCAGGATCGAGGCATCAGCTTGTCATAACTGATTAAAATAATGACGAATAAGTCGCAAAATCCACACTAGTGCGGTTAAGTCGCTTACGCATGTGCAGGATCACGAACGGTCCTTAGGCGTGCTCTGAGACGACTGTCAACCGCATTAGTGTAGGTGTCTGCATTTTGACGTCTCTGTTTTGCTTTTGTTTTCTATTCTCTGCATTTGGATTTGATTTGGTTGAACATTTTGGTTGTAAGACTCATTTTGAATTTAAATCTGGTATTTGTAATTCCATAATGGCTAAGTCACTTACACATGTACGGAATCACGAACGGTCCACATGCATGCTTTGAGATGACAATAAACCGCCATAACAAGCAATTCAGAAACTCACTCGAATGTGAAATCTAACATTAATGATACTAGTCCCCCGGACACACATAACTCGCCTTGAACGGCACCCGACCTCGAACGGTCACAATTCGCCTCGAACAGCATCCGACCTCGAACGGCCACAGTTCGCCTCGAAAGGCACCCGACCGCGAATGGTCATCATTCGACTCGAACGGCACCCGATCTCGAATGGTCACAATTCGCCTCGAACGGCACCCGACCTCGAACGGTCATCATTCGCCTCGAACGGCACCCGGCCTCGAACGACATCCGACCGCGAACGGTCATCATTTGCCTCGAACGGCACCCGACCTCGAATGGTCACAATTTGCCTCGAACGACATCCGACCTCGAACGGTCATCATTCGCCTCGAATGGCACCTGACCTCGAAAGGTCACAATTCGTCTCGAACGGCATCCGGCCGCGAACGTTCATCATTCGCCACGAACGGCAGCCGACCTCGAACGGTCACGTACCACCCCAAACGGCATGTGATCTCGAACGATCGCCATTCGCGGTTTGGTAAGATTATCAATCTCTTTACAGGTCATTAACATGATATGAACATCCAGCTCATGGCATTACAAAACATATTTTCCTATCGCAAGACATGTTTTGGAGGGCAAGTGTTATCCCGCGTTTTGGCAAGGCCGTGAAACCAAAAAACTAACTGGAAAGCAAAGACAGATTGTCTGCGAAGATCGGTTACACACAGACCTGCTATGGATGCTAGTAAATTTTGTCCGAGTCTGGATTGGGCTACAATTAATACAACATGACAAACGAATCTACGGAAGCCAACGTTTCAAATTTCAAGTCAATCGGAGCTCGTATGCTCAAGATATTGATCGATCAAAATCGAGTCGTTTCAAGTTGTCTAGGGTCTGCTTCGGGTCTTGGACAGATTAGCATGTTTACAAACTGCTTCGAATCACCACAACAATTGCTTCGAGTCACCCGAAGGTCCCCTTCGGGTCAAGGGGGCAGTTGCTTCGAGCTAGGATCATGAATCAGTATCGTATCCATCCGCGTTCGTATCCATCTACTTCGAATCCATTCTCTTCGTATTCGTGTGCTGCGTACCGATCCATCTTATGATCACCCCTTCGTACCGATCCATAATCCAACATGTTTTGTATCAATCCGTCATCTGATCGATACGAAGCAATGAACCACAAATCGATACAAAGCTACACCCCAGGCATCGATGCGAAGTAGACTGGAGCTTCTTAAAATTGCCTACTTCGTATGGATCATATCCCTGTGTAATTCGTATCGATCGGTAGAATGATTAATACGAAACAATGGCCGCAAATCGATACGAAGAGGATAGCCATGCATCGATACGAATAGAAAGGCTGGGCAATTGATCGATACAAAGAGCATAGCAGCCGATGGATACGAACGAAGAAGCAGTCAATGCGGCATAAAAGATGGATCTACCCTAGCTTATCGCTCCACGTCACCATCATCTGATCGATACGAACAAATCGATGCGAACGGCATCGATACGATATCGACAATGCCTTACAAACCCAAATTTGCATCGACCATAACTCAATGTTTACAAGTCCAAATGCTACCACATTTTCACAGGAGCTTGCGTACAACCTCAGGAATGGTCATGATCGATCTCGGCTCAATTGGGCAAGATTTGGATCTGGATCATGGATCGAGTCGAAACGAGCAGGGATCGATCACGTGGGTCCACCCACGTGAGAGGAGTCTACCGAGATATGAACGAGATATTTACAGTCTACACCTATAAATAGCAGTCCAAGAGCTTTAGAAAATGAATCTTTTTGGTTCTTCTACGCCGGTGCTCTGCAGAATTCTGTTGTGACTTGATTATTATCATCTTTACTCTTGTAACCAGCGAGTGATAATCAATAAAACAACAATTCTTTAAAGTGGATGTAGGCTACAACGTCGAACCACTATAAATCGTGTGTTTCTATTGCTTTCCTTTTTAATTTTGAGTGTTCTTCACATTTATATTTTCTACATACTTGCTATCCGTGATTTGTGATTGTAATCGGGTGCTTTCATCAACACTTGGGTGTTTGTGACCAATTTTGACGCAAACTATGGTATAGACATACTGAATAGCGGGAAAAATTATTTTGAACGCTTGCTTAATGAAGTAAACTATAGAAAAGAGGTGTGACTAGTTCTTGATAACATATGGTGATATACAAAATAGAAAACAAGAAAGTAGACAAGCGATTAAAAATATGGGAAAAATAAGGTTGTGGATATGGATAATATACCTATAGACATTTGGAAATTGTTTGATTAAATCATTTACAAACTTATTTAATAAAGTATTATTAGATGGGAAATGCCGAACAAGCGGAGGAAGTGCATGATAGTTCTAATATTCAAAATAAAAGGATATACAAAAATTGTGGTAATAATAGAAGAATTAATCCAATGAGTCACATAATGAAATTATGGAAGAGAAAAAGATTAAGAAGTTGACATTCAACTATAACTATTATGGCTAGATTATTTTCATTTTCTATCGAATTATGCGAGATTTGGAGTATCAAATGATTGTTTACTTAAACCGTTGGATAGAAAAGTAAGTGCAAGCAATATTATAATTTGATTAAATTGTAAGGAGAGTCATATTTCTGTCTTCCTTAAAGCTTAAAGTTTCTTTGCATCACAGGATTATTGAGCAATCAACCGGTTTTAATGAACCCACTTGACTTCAGACTGTGGTTCTAGTGGTTTTGATTTTGAATGTTCGAACATCAAGATTCAAAACTTGGAGTTTAGGATGATGTTCATCATGCAAAAACAGGATCTATGTATGCTCATGTCCATGGAACATCAAAAAAAAAATTAAAAATTAAAAAGAAATAACCGATTTTGATTCAGTTTTTGCTCTGAATAGTTAAACTAAAAAAAGTTAAATGATTTACATCTATTGCAAATCAAATTAAAAATAAATCAACTACTCCTGTCCATAAGGCTATTATAGCATTTGAATTATTGTCGTGTAACCAAAATAACATAATAAAAGATGATAATAAGAAAATCCTTGAATTAGAAAAGGAATGTAGAACAATAATAAAACTTGGATTTATGTACTCACATGTCTATAAGAGCGCTAAAATATTTGAATGTAAAAAATTTGAATTATGGATGTATAACCGGAAATACTTGGATTTATATAGGCTCAATTTTTTTTTTTAAAAAAATTGCTACTTAATTAGGTGGTAATACATGATATACTACAAATCTTAGGTAGTATATAACATACTATATGTCAATATGTCTAGTGGTTCGAATCACGCTATAAAAGATTTGAACTTGTGATCTCATAGACGAAAGTCGGAACGTCTGACCATCGAGACAGTAGAGCTGGACTATTAAATGGACTATTAAATGGACTATTAAACAACTGATTTAGTTTGGTCTTTGCTTTAAAAAGTTGGACCTAAATTAGAAGTATCAAATTGTCTATATCCATTGCAAATATAGAACTAAACCAAATCAAAGATAAATCAATTAACTCTATTTCATAACTCTATTCTAATATTTGACTTCTTGTATAATTAAATTAGCATAGTAAATACGATAAATAAACACTAAATTGGATTGGAAATGGAATGAAGAACTAAAAAACTGGGATCAACAAGTCTAAGAACCATGCAAAAAAAAAAAAAAGTCTTTTTTATTTTTTTATTTTGAAACACAAACGTCTTTTTGTTATATAATGAAATATGTTTCATGTGGGCTTTGCAAGCAACAATATGCATTGAAAAATTGTATCTGTTACGAATGTTTTTATGTTAATGCTATAATAGTATGGTAAGACATTGAAGCAGCAAGGAAGAAAGAAACCAAAATAGTTTACTTTATTATAGCCGTAAACGGTGAAGAAGTTTGTAAAGAAACAAAGATATGACAACTTCTATCATCTGCATGGCTGATTTAATATTCATAGTATCAGGTACAAGAGAATTAGATGTGAAGGTTTAAGTGTATAATACATGACATTTTTTCGCATACATAGATCACAAATGAGCTATACATACAGCTATAGGTTGACTGCATCATACATTAATTTTGTCCATTCATGCAATGTTTAGTCAGACCACTCTTCCTTGGATGGACAAACCGCTGCGGTAATTGCCTCGTTAAAACCTTATTAGTAAAACCCACTAGGATAAAAGCTGAACTAAGGGGAAAAAGGGTACAATGAATCCTTTGATAAATAAATCAATAAGTTCATTGTCTTAGTGAGTCAACTGAATCTCAGTTTCCTAATTCTTCTCAAGCTCATGTGTACGAAAGAACATCGGTGTAACTATCTTTTATTCTAGTGCCTTTGATATGTTCTTCATTTTGAGCGATACGAAAATTGTGGTCTCCATAAATTATGGTCGAATTTTTTTGCAATTATCAATAATCTGCAAGTGCTTCTGATGAGGTTAACAATTGATATTAATCATGCAAATTCTCAGCTCTGTTTATGAGCAAGCTTTGTAAGGGACAGAGAAGTATCAAACGTATGCATAGTCTTTTAATTCAAGAGTAATATGATGTCTCCTCCTCGAGTAGAATATGTCAATATTAGTTGTATCACAGTGATAACATGATACATGCTTGACTTCATTCCAGCGTTTTGTGGTTGGTTAAGAACTAAGCATGACTAATAAAATAACTGTGATGGCAATATCGGATTTAATATATTGTGCTCGAAATAATAGTGTTTCAATGGCGTCAAGATGAAGTACTCTTGGACCTTAAACCTTTTGATTGCCTTCTATACAACAGAATGAATTGCTTTTTTCAAATCAAGTGACCCAACAGTAATGAATGAACTCAAGGACGATGCTTGTTCATATTGGAATTTAGAACATTATTTTTATGTATACTGTTTGATGGTTGAGGACTCTATTAAAGCTATGTTCAATCTGCAGACCAGTACAATATTTTGTTAGCTTGAGATCAATTTGAATACTAACAACTTTGGTCAACAATTTTTTTTATTGTCACATATAGATTTATATCAACAACATATACTAAGAGAATAACACATCTCAATTCATTTTTCATAATAAGCATACATGAATATATAGGTTGGTTAGCATATCCTTCGTTGATTAGGTACTCGCTTAAATGGTTGTACCACATTCTTCTATATTGCTTCTATCTATATAATGATTGTTGAAGTTTGATTGAGTAGATGGTACGCGACTTCCTTTTGATACTATAGATCACTTAGGGACTCTCATTTGACTATTAATGTTTAAAGTTATATGCATGCACGTTCATACTAGAAGTCAGAGAAAAAACTTGGGTCTAAGCTCTAATCTACATGGAAGGGAACAAAAGAGCAGAAATGTCATCTACCTTTCCAACGGACCGGCCAACGTGAGTTCTAGATAAATAGACTTTAAGCTAAAGAAGATTCTGACCTAGACATTTTCTAAGTCTTCAGGGCTAATAGCCCAAGGATGGCAACAGACTGGCTGAGATACTGGCTGAGAACATGGAGTGGGGAAAGTGGTTCCCTAAGAGCAGTTACCTCCTGTCCTGGAAAAGCCTAACTTGTCTAGCCTAATACAAATTTGTCATTTTTAGAAGTTTTCTTAGCTTGCACACGTGCACGCGCACGACAATAACCATAACTACGCAAACTGCAACGGAGTCACATTTTGATTTTCGAAGTTTTCTTAGCTTGCGCAATTTGCATATACGTTTTTCCGATTGTCAAACACGTATGTTTAAGGATGCAATTGTAAGTTGGGCATAATTACACATGTATGCCATGTGCATATGGTTGAGAATAACACATACATTTATCGGTTTCTGGGTTATTTTACAAGTTCGTCGTGGACAGTTCATCTGTTACTCCAGTGGCTGTTGCCTATCCAGTATGTATTAGTCACAAACAAATTGGACACAGACTGGACACAGACCACCTACTTTTTAGTTACATAAAAGGAATTGTATTAGTTGCATCAACAAATTAATTTTTCTTTGTATGTACTTGTATCTCTCTACCATATATACAACTTATTGTGATAAGAGCAAAATCATCTAACCTGCTAAGTTTCCATTTTATAACATAGAGGTTTAGGACCATGGGGCCCAGATATGGTACGAAGATATACTAGTGCTAGATTTGGTTCTTATTCTAATGGCACCACATTGACAGATGAGGAGTCAGCTTTGCTTACAGGTCATGATGTCGACTGACATATCTCGACTTATTTGTCCTTTTTTCTAAAAAAAACATAATGGTACTGCTCTTACATTGATTAGTTATTGAAATGTTATTTCAATTTTCCCAGATTACATATACCACACTTTAGCTGCTAAAGCAAGTGGAGAACTGTGCTTGAAGTACATTTTTTCATTTGGAGCATTCGCACGGAAACCTCTTTTACAGAGGTGCGTTATATTCAGTTCTCTCATAAAATCAAAAATTTCACTTTAAGTGAAGATGTTATGGATAACAATTATTACACGTCTGCTTCATTAAAATTCACGACACCCTGCTTATAAGAAAAAGATGATTTTCAAATTTCTGTATCGTGGGCCTAGTGTACTTCCCATTTGATTTTTTTTTTTTCCGTTAAAATTTGTTATGTTGGATGTGAAAGATGCTAGGGTTGCAGTTAATGAGTTCTAAGTAGCTTATGTTAGTTGGTTGATGACTTAGTATTTCTCAGAACACCCAGCTAGAGTAAGGTTACCTTCAAATAAAGAAATGAGGTTGTGGAACCTTAATTGTTGTAATTAAACTTCTATGTTTTTTACATTCAGTGGGTTTTGTTAACCTCACAAATACAATTGTGGTGATGGTTTTCCTAAGCCATACCAATGTTAAGTCAATTAAGTAACAGGCTTTTACTTCAGAATAGTAGATGCCATTGTAGTGGTTATGTGGTGATTTACTTTTTGAGAAATTTAAAAGGTTCTTGAAAGATTTTCAATGACGTCGAAATGGCAATATGGTTAGGCTTCAAAATACTGGAAAAGAACATCTCTGAGAATTAATAATTTTGTCACTTAGTCATCAGTGTGGACTATGGTTAGCCAGTGAAGGGAATATAATTTGAATACCAGTGATGAATGGATGAAGAGACAGAAATGGGAAAAAATAATAATAACATCTCTTGGGTTTGGTTCATCTAAAGATCTCTTTGGCTTTTACATGTTAATTTTGTATGATAAAAATTTTCAGCTATTGTTTGATTAATGAAGAATATTGAACTTGGAAATTGTCCATTGGTGAAGTTAACTCAACATTAGAATCTGAAATAATGTATTTTAAGCATATATATTTTATGCTTTTGTACATTAAAATTGTCTTTGTATAACAATCGGATATTCTCTCCCAATTAACGTGATGTCATTTGATCAACTTGCAGTGCATCTGAGTGGAAAGTTCCTACTACTTTCATATATGGCTATCATGACTGGATGAACTACCAAGGTGCACAACAAGCTCGCAAAGACATGGAAGTACCTTGCGAAATCATAAGAGTTCCCGAGGTAACTCTCCCTCTCCTTCGTTCGTTGTATTTCATGGTTTCTTGCAGTCATATATTTACATAGGTTCCAAAAAGTAATTTGTTTTGCAAAGGATTATTCTTTTTTTTATCCAAAGAAGAAGAAAGAAAACCAATTTCGATGCGAAAAAATAACCGATTTTGAATGTTACCTTTTGACTTCTCCTGGAAAAAAATAGTTAACTAACAAATATATTAACAAATCAATTTTTGGAGTTACCGACTTCCTAAAGTCAAAATAGTTTTGAAATAAAAACAAAAGCATTTTTTGCTTTTGATTGCCTCAAAAACTCTTGGCCACACATTGGAATCATGTTGGGCGTGGATATGTTTCTAGAATAAGCAAAACAACAAGTATGTGCACTAAAATTACCTTTTTAGCTCAAAATATAAGAAGGGAAGAGCAATGAAGTTTCAATTATTGCCATGGGGCCACATAAGCCAATACCTAGGCACAACTTTAATTACCTAGGAAATTTTAAAAAACATTAGCATTATTTTTTTATATATATTGTGGACCCTCAAGCTCTACCGAATTGAATGAAAATTCAATGAAGTTTCAATTATTGCCATGGGGCCACATAAGCCAATACTTAGGCACACCTTTAATTACCTAGGAATTTTTGGAAAACATTAGCTTTATTTTTATATATTGTGGATCCTCAAGCTCTACCGAATTGAATGAAAATTCAATGAAGTTTCAATTATTGCCATGGGGCCACATAAGCCAATACTTAGGCACACCTTTAATTGCCTAGGAATTTTTGAAAAACATTAGCTTTATTTTTATATATTGTGGACCCTCAAGCTCTACCGAATTAAATGAAATGTGATGCAATCAAAGCATGTCAACTGGGTGTGGCCAGAATAGCCCTATACATAACAGCCCTTCACCCTACACGTACCCAAATACCAACAAGCACACATACTAAATTCCATAGATAATCCACATTTTATTGAAATAATATTTTTTTTCTATCAATGATTATTATTGGAGAAACAAAAACACCTTGAATTATTTTTGAACATCTGAGCTTTATTTTTAAATTCAATAATAAATAAAATAATATTGACAAAACCAGAATATGCAGTGTCATGTTTACCGCCCTAATTATATCATCTATTGGTATCAACAATACAATAAATAGAACAAAATGTAACTTGCATACTGTTATGAATCAGTACTTGGTTTTGTGTACTTATTTTATTTATTTTCTAAATGCAGGCAGGGCATTTTGTGTTCATAGATAACCCATCTGGATTCCACTCAGCTGTGTTCCACGCATGTCGTAAATTTATCAACGGTCTTGCAGAAGACCAACCTCTACCTGAAGGACTTTCATCTGCTTAAGTAATTTTGTATCACAACACATCCATGCTATACAACATTTCCATAATTGCTTGCCATCCAGGCTCTATTACATAGAAATCAATTCGAAAATGCATACCTTCAACATCCAGTTAACGTTGTACAAATTAAACATAGGTCTTGTTATCTTACATTTGCACGCGTTTATTCTCAATATGTATAACATGTAATTATGAGTACATAATCAAATTGTATTTAACTATTTACAATTATTCAAACTATTTTTTCATTAGAATTATTGCTGTTTTCTACAGTGCTCATCAAGGCTGTAGGAATATCTTGCGACAAGATATTCAGTCCTTTTTTGCACCGTCGTCCTCTTTTGTGCATGCACAATTGTAGTAGTAGACTAATTGAAGTCTTCTTTTATGCTTGGACAATCTCTTTCATTTTGTCTTCTATGCACACGTGTTGTAGTAGACTAATCGAATTCTTCTTTATTTGATGCTCCTGATGCAGTTGTATACGTTTGATCCCTAAAGTTAGGATTTTCAAGATAAATCTACAGGTTAAAAATGTATATTGAATGATTAGATAACACTATCATTGGAGTGGAGTGATCCCTGAGTGCTCTCCTCTTCCAGGAGGATCACTCAATTATATATATATGTGTGTGTGTGTGTGTGTGTGTGTGTGTGTGTGTGTGTGTGATCTTGAAAATTTCAGATCGTTAGGGTAAAGAAGAAAAAAAGGTAGGAGAAGAAACAGAAAACAAGTCATAGAATCTCACATTCAAAATATTTTGAATATTATTTATTATCTCTGTGACCTTTTTAAAAACAATTTCAAATGTTTCTAGACTTAGAATTCAAAACTTCCCAATTTAAAACCCACTTCAATTTACAAATCATACTTATCTAAAAGTTTATTTCTTTAAAACTTTTCATCTTGCTTTATCAATAATTATTAGAAAACAAACATCTCATTTGTATACTTCATACTATCCATTTCTAATTTATCTCATTTGTATAGTTCATACTATCCAATTTTCATTTTGATATATATGTATATATTTATCACTTAATTATGATTCAATTTCAATATCCAACAACCAGTTTCTTTATATACAATAGTTGGAAAATTATTTGCTCTATATTTATAAGCTTTTATAAAAATCATTTATTTTTTTAAAACCATTTAAAAATCTTTATATAAGAAATAACAAGTATGCTTTCATATATATGTGTGTGCGCGTGTGCGCGTGTATGTATGTATGTATGTATGTGTGTATATATATATATATATATATATATGTATATATATAGTGTGTGTGCGCGCGCGCGTGCGCGTATATATAATATATATATACACTCGATTTATTCTAGGGTACCACTGACCCTATCCTTAATGAGTACACCCACCAGAGCCATTTTCAAAACACTATACTATACGCATATAGTATCTTTCAAATCATACCCCTAGTATGAATCCCATATAAATCTCCTCTTCTTATAATCGATTATTCCAAAATCGATAATTCTCAAACTAGGCTTTTCAAATCTCCAAAATTGATTTTACCCAAAATCAAAAGCCTTTCAAAAATCCATAGGTTCCAATACCTTTTTCTAAAATCATTCTCATAAGATCCTTTGTATATATATAAATATATATAACCTTGAAAAATCTTTGAACGGTTATTGGAGTGACCAAAACAAGGGAAAGAGAGTTAGATATCATAGGAAGATAACTTCTTTATATTTGATTCACTTTTCCATTACTCCAGTTCTATCAATTAGCAAGGGATGTATTATGCTATTTTTGTTGTGTGTATAATGCAAAGGGGGATGGCATATTGCTTACGTCTACATGCGTAGAATGATAAGTAATTTGTTTTGCCAAGTTCAAATTCTTAGTATATTTCTTGTTACAACCAAATCATTAAGGTCAACTGTTGTCAAGCGTAATTGTCAGTGTCCTTTGTGCCTTTGTTAAAAAATTGACCTCTTTATATCCTGCTACATTCTCATACTTCCATGTGAAATGTGGATACTAAACAATGACATTAATTCAACACTCCACAACGCGACATCCTGGTCCAATACCTATGCTATCAGAGGGAGGTTACCTTTCAAAAGCACGGAATAAATGACACGATATGAATGATTTATCGCATGTACTCCCTTGTGTCAACGCAAATCACGAAAATGTGATATCGTATATCTAAATCTTTGCCAAACACTTGTCTCATTCCGACACAAAACAATATGCACAAGTTTTCCAGGATGAAATAATATATGTAGGATTACATAAAATAAAATATCAACATTAGAGCGGTCGTAAAGTCACATTTATACGTGGATCACATCTTTATATACAATAGATGTCATCGTCCAGTTATAGGCACCATCAAAAAGAAAAAGGAAATACATAACTATGTACATGGTTACCGACTCCATCTTAAATGTAGAGTACTAACCTGAAGTCTCGAATGACATGGTCGAAGATTGCTTACTTTTCTATGGCTAGTACGGCAAAATATGAGAAATAGAATATTATATCTGAACCATACACATTCCTCTCAAAAAACATAAGAAAGAAACGATATTGTGAAAGTACATTCTGAAATACAACATCAGCCTGGTCCAATGTTAAAACAAGTAACAACTCGGGTCAGGGTAGACACTAGCTCTGAGTAATCTCAAATACTAAACAATAAAAGGAAATAGAACAATCATCATATTAATAAGTCAATTACCCAATCCACATGTAGGTATCATATATAAATCATATACCAGATGTTCTGTTTCTTTTTAATGTGACCACAATTGCAAATCCACTCCATTTTGATTCTCCATAATCGCAAGTTATTAATATCACGTCATATAATCATATAACAATGATAGATTTGATTAACTATCCAAAATTGAATCAACACCCAATGATTCATAACACCACCTTCTACTCCAATATACCGAAAACCGAATAACACCAAGTGACATCACCTTTGAATCAAAATTGTGGGCGCACCCACCAATCTACAATATTGTAAATGACCCACCCTGGTATATCCTAGCCTACACGATTTCCCTCCCATATCAATCATTATATTTAAGTCAGGTAACCATAATAATAAAGTCCATACCCCAGATAGTCGAACTAATGACACGGGGCAAGAATGCCACAATCAAGGTGCTACCCTAAGTCAATCCAGTTAGGATGGATGCTAGCTTTATATAGTATACCACTCATTGATTATTTTACTGTAACGGTCCAATTTTTCGACCCTCGATTGGGAAAACTAGATGGTTAAAGCTATGTTAAATGGTTAAATCTATGTTGTATCTTTGCGTATCTGTTTAGAATTTGTATTGTATCTGTGTAGATTGTGTTTATAAGTGTGTACTTTGTGCAATCGTGTATGAAAATTATGTGCAACTGTATGTGTGCAAGTGTATATGTGTAAGTGTATGGGTGCAAGTGTGTACGTAAATGTATATGTATGTGTATTGTGCTCCGGTGTTGTGTTTATTTGTGTACTGTGTGTAAATGTTTGTGCAAGTGCATGTGTGTGTGTGTGCGCAATTGTATGTGTGCTAATGTAAGTGTATGTGTATGTGTGCAAGCGTAAGTGTATGTGTACATGTATATATGCAGGTGTGTGTTTAAACTGTGTTAGTGCATGATACTGCCTTTTTCAATTTTTTTGTTGCTTTAAGTGCCAAACGATGGTACAAATTTTGCATGATTAGATATAAAAAATGGTGTTCTAATGCCATTCGAAATGTATTGTACAATTCATATTTTCTGTTAGTATCAAACGGTAGAACAGTGTAAACTTGGTTGCTGGTACAAACAACGGTGATTGGCTGTTTGAAATAACATACATTTTTTTGTTGCTGGAAGAGCCAAACGGTGAAAAATAATATACATGACTATTTTTACAAACGGTTTTGTATTGCCATTCAAAATCAATTAAACATTTGCACTTTATGGTAATATCAAACGGTGGTACGGAGTTTTCTTATGTTTCGATACAAATGACAATACATTGCCTATTAAAATGACCACCATTAATTTCCTTGGTGGAAGAGTCAAACTGTGGTACAGTGTACATGGCTAATTATGCAAACGGTAGTGTAATGCCATTCAAAATCAAGTAAACATTTGAACTCTCTGGAAGTTTTAAATGGTGCTGCAGAGTTTTTTTGAATTTTAATACAAATGGCAGTAACCGGCCGTTTGAAATAACAATATTATTTTGATTTCTAGAAGAGACAAATAGTGGAACATAGTATAGGCGACTATATTTACACACACTTTTGTAGCGCCGATTAAAAGTAAATAAAATTGTCAATTTTCTGGATGTGTCAATCAGTGTTATAGCGTGTACGCATTTGGTAGGATAGACGGCAGGTAAATGCCGATTGAAGCCTTTTTCAAGAAAAAAATGCTATTGAACCAGATTATATAGATTTACAACGATTACATGAATTACAAAGATTGCAACAATTGAATACATCCAGATATACTGCATTAGATTTACAACATTTACAACAATTACATGTACACAACATTTACAACACTTACAACATCCAAAATTACACAGATTTCATAGATTTACATGAACACAACATTTACAACAATTACATAGATTGCAATGAACATTTACAGCAGCTACAAGAACATCATCTTGCACAATTTTTTTTTGCAAAAGTGGTATTTTCATTCATTACAAGTGGACCATTACCAAATTCAATCCTTCACAAAATATGGGAACACATGTCCATTACAAGTTGACCATTACCAAAATTAATGAAAAAACAAGTATTTTCTTTCAGTGCTATTATTTGCCAAGTCAACATGTGCATTGGTTATTGCCACTTTAACAGGACGTAGTCGTAGAAACTCATTTCTTCTATCAACGAACAAATCATCTCATGCTCTTGCTTCGGAAGATGCAAATCTACTCCAATAACTAGCAACAGAAGGTGTAGGTGCATCAAGTGTCAATTTCAAGGTCATATAATGAGCATTTTGAATATTTGTACAAGAAATAATACGAGCTTCACACCCAACTAGTGGTTCGCTTTGATGTGGAAAAAAGATAGACATTGTAGATTAGAAATATTAACCACTATATTATTGAATGCATTAGCGATTATGTACCCTATAGAAGGCATGATCAACCAATATTTCAGGTCGACATTCGCTTCATGCATATATAAGGCAATATTCACCTCTGCACATGCTGACACCTATATATCTATAAATCCCAATGCTCAATCAGATCATTCAACATTTGTTTCCTGATTTCTATCCAACGTCCATTAACTTCTTCAACTTGATTAGCTACACAAAGATATCCACACTTACCATCACCTTCAATGTTCAAGATTTTAGAAATGAATGGATGCATAAACGCAAATAAATGTTGTAAAAACTAGAGGTAAACGGAGAATAAGATTGTTCAACAAAATTACAAGTCGATGTTAAATCTTTTCGCTTAGGTGTTAATTTTTTTGCAACACTGGATTGTGATAGAAGTTGTCCATCCATAGTTTTTGCATACCTGAAACCCGAAGGATTACGCTTAGTATCCAACACACCCTTTCTTTTTTTGCTTCCTCGCGGTCTACCTTTACAAGTTGTAGGCTTTGGTTCCAAAATGAGCGTTTGTAGATGGCAAAGAAATATCTTTTAATTTCAATATCATCATTCTTCGTTCATCCTCCATATCATTATCAAACATTTTTTTGAAATGTATAAATTCTAGACAATGAAACAAATCTCGCGATTCTTCAACTTAAGGATAGCAGTCTAGTTTTAGCCAATGCTCTCGATATCTTAAATTGGTATTGGTAAAGCACTGTTATGATAATTCAGGAGTTCGTGAGCACAAGGTAAACCATACACGGTTCTAAGCACATGAAATGTGAATGATTTGACTGTTTCGCATTTTCTCTATTCTTCTAGTAGTAAATCTAACGCAAATATGGACACTCTAAATGGAGTTCTCGAAACAATGGTATTGTGTATACATATTGTTATCTAGCATTTTGACTCGGCTATATCCGAACTGATTAGACAAGTTAGATTTGACCGTCGTCAATGCCATAAATTCTAAAGCGATGAGTGTGTGGTCTGAAAGTCAAGTACAATGGTAATATGAAGCCGTGGTCGAAGGGAATCAAGAGGTATGCTATACAGATTGTTCTATTATTGATTATAGTTTAACATAGAAGAGGAATCATCTATAATCACTCTCAACCATAGGGATTGGCATATTTCAGCTAAATAAGTGCAACTTAATGAAAAACAATCAATATCCCGAGATCCATAAGTCCAATACATATGAAACTTTGGAAATCAGATGTGGGGACCCTAGGGAGTCTACTATAGGGATCACACCTAAAAGAACTAAGCAAGAGGAATCAACCTTCTTCCATCCATAGGGATCGGCCAGAATCATGCAACAATACACATTGCAGCAAAGATCGAGCAATAACTTATGTTCTACTAATCCAATTTGTATGAAACTTGAAGGCTAATCATATTACTACAAGGAGAAGCTCCTATAGGGATCACACCCCCAAATTTCTCCAAAATAGGGATTGACACCGACCCATATTTCTTGGGATTTGAATCATGCGATCCCTACAATGAGCCCATATGGTTATGGAGATACTTCTGCCGAATTTTCATTTCGATGTCTTCCGCTATAAATAAAGACTTGAAAACAAGTGCAAATTCAAGTCAATATCGATCTAATGAATCAACTCAGAGATCAACAACGCAGGAAAACTTAAACTACCATTCCAAAATGGAATGCGCATTAAAGTTTTTGCCTGCTTTCGAAGGCAGAGAGCTGCTACCATTCCACAATTTCAACATATTCAACATCAACTTATTCGAAAAGCTTAAACTACAACACATTCAACATATTCAAAAAGCTTAAACTTCCAAAAGCTACATTAAACTTCCAAAAGCAACATTCAACACATTAAAGTACAACCATTCAACGTCAACATCAACATCAATATTAAACTTAAAGTACAACAAACTTCCAAAAGCTCAAACACATTGAGGTTGTTCTTAACGCAATCTTCTAACTTCCAGAGGCGTATTCCTTTTCGGCCTCCATTAAGTGTGTCTTTTCAATTGCGATGGTTCGGGTATTTCTTGCGATGGTTGCGTTACTGGTGGTGGTACGTCTTCAGGATGTTCTCGTCATTGAGGTGGATCCTGCATAAAGGTTTGAGGTTGTTCTTGCCATTGAGATGAATCATACACAAAGGTTTGAGGTTGTTCTTGCTATTGAGGCCATCCCGTTATGGTATCGATCGGTGGTGGTTGACGCTGTACTTGAGTCTATTATGTGTCCACCGGTTGCGAATCGTGCTCTTGGATTGGAATTTCTTCTACATGTTCATGTTCCATAGTTGGTAGTTGATGCTCTTGGATTTGAATACCCGAAGTTGTTGGTCTCGACGGATGACGTACTTTGTTTCTTCCGAGAATACTGTCACGAAGCTACTACAAGCCCAAACATTTTGTTTTCCCTTTTTCAGGCTCATCAACACACCTCTCGATATCATAAACCCTGTTAATAGCTTCTTAAATCCCCCTAACTTGAAAATAAAATTCTTGTAAATATGTATTACATAAATATAGAATGTGTATAATCTTTAACATAAATATACTAACCACATTACGTTCCAACGACGCTCAGGGAATGTAAGCCACTAGCCGCCGCGAAGAATCTTTCTACCGATGGGTTATTTGCCAATACCACCATTCATACTCACTCAATGAGATAGAAGGTGTACGTTCACGTATTACAAAATCAAGTCTTCTTCTCCACATATCCGTGGTTTCGTTGACAACATTGGTCCAATGATCCGGATTGTGTCAATTGGAATGACCGGGTCGAGAATGTGTTGTGATAATTCAAATTATCTCATCACATGGTCCGGATTATAATTTTGAAATTCATTAAATACAATCAACCGATACTTCGACCTCAAATGTTGATGGTAATATGACCAAAAATTGCCAATAGGATAAGGATTCCACGTTACTAATTCTTCTGGAAGAATATCGAGCTTGTTACAATAAAAATAACATTTTTCGGAGTTTCTTTCCAATGTCGAGCGGCATTCCATCTACAACCAAATGGGAGATAGGGATCTAATTGGGTTGAGAGGGTAACATTTTGGACGACCAATAACTATATGTGTCCATGACCAAAGTTGAATTAACAACATACAACTGCATAACATATTTGATTTTTGAAGCGCAACTTCACTCAATTCGTTATACAAATACGCAAGTAAAGCGCTACCTCATGAATAAAGTGTACATTCCTTCAAATTTCTAAAAAATTCAACGAATAACGACCTTTAGAATGATTCGTGAATAATGTGGAGTTTATAAAATATAAAATCACCGCACGACTATGTTGTAAAATCTCAATTTCGCCCGCTCTTTGCCTAAGTGGTTCTCTAAAAACATTTCTAAACCAACCCATGCTAACATTATAAGTCCATTTTCTTTCATCCTCTGGAACAACTACACCGAACAACTTCGAAAAACAACTCCATATAATATGAACCTGGATTTTCAACATAGATTGGTTGATCATTCGTTCGTATCCCTAACATATGATGTGCATCGGCAAGAGTAATAGTCATCTCACCTACTCTAAAATGAAATGTATTTGTTTCTGGTCTCCATTTATCACAAAGAGCCGTAATTAAACGATGATCGAGCCTAATATAGTTTATTTGCAATGCTTTCCAAAATCCGGCTTCTTTTAAGTGTAGTTCAAGTCTTGTATCGTTACAATCAATTAACTTTAACTTACTAAACTGATTGGTTAGAATTACCAATTTTGTACCTCTCATAAGTGGTTCATTTTCACTCCTATGACTTGCTTGCAAATACAATGCACTTTATCAACGGGTCCGGGTTCTAAATCTACACAAAATCGATGCCAAAAATTATTTGGAATTTAGGAAAAAATTGTCATAAATTCGGAAGCGATCATCTACAATAACTTCTTCATGACAATTATATGTACATTATGATGTTAGATCAATCAAATAAACAACCAACTATTCAAATAACAAATTACAAAAAAATAAAATTATTAATGAAATCACAAATTTAAAGATCAATATGCACATATTACTTGTGAAGATGAAGATGTGCCTTCCATTTGATGAAAATTGATTGAAACAAGAGACAAATTGAAGTTGGAATTTGATTTTGATGATGGGTTTAAGTCTAGGATTTTGGAAAAAAAATGAAAAAGGAGGAAAAATGGAGAAGAAAGAGGGGGACCGGCTGTTGAAGCTCGTATCCCCTTAATGCGCATTCCATATATGCTTACTAAGAAAATTCCTTAATGCGCATACGTGTAACGCGCATGAAGCGTTCCATTTAAGCGCATTAAGGTATTTTCTTACTGCGCATATACGGAATGCGTTTAAAAAATAACATATGTGCATTTTATATACGTGCATTTGCAAAGGTATGAGATACAAATGAAGTTTATTTTTGTAAGTAGTCTAAAGCGAAGTCTAATTATTTTCAGAAGCTTATTTCAAAAACAGGAAATTATTGTTAAGGACAAAATTTCGCAGCTTTTTAGCCTCAAGGACAGACCTTCAATATTTTATCCCGAAGGATAACTTTCCATAGGTATCAATTTTTAGTTATTGATAGCAGTTTTTAGGTATCAGTTTGTACTTATCGGTAGCAGTTTTTAGGTATCAGTTTTTAGCTCGGTAGCAGTTTTGTTGTCCTTATGAATAATTTTGAAAAATGTTTGCCCTTATGAAATTTTTTTAGAATAATGTTTATCTTTGTGGTAAAAATATTGAAATCGTGTGCTTGAGGCAAAAAATATACAAATCTTTGTCCTTTTAAATTAATTCTCCCTTTCAAAAATTTGTCCGGTAAAATGTCTTGCATTTTACATCACTTAATTAATCGTTTATAAAGGCGCCCTTTAGCATATTTCGGCTTTCCCGTCAAGTCCAAAATCAAAAAACAACAATGATCCAATCGCTTTCATTTACTCACACTACTGCCAAATCTCCAACTCCAATGCTTTTCTCCCCACTCCGCAAATCCCTACCCTGCGGTCACCTTCTATTCTCCAAAAATCTCTCCTTATTCTCACCACCCTACTTTTCTCCTCACTCTTATCTCCCTTTCAAGCCCTTGTTCTCTTCCTCCTCCTCTTCCGCAGCCATGTCCACCGCTCCCGCCTCGACAATCGAACACATCGTCCTTTTCAAAGTCAAACCCTCGGCCACCCAGTCCCAGATTTCCTCCATGATCTCCAACCTCCAATCACTCTCCTCCCTCTCCCTCACCTCCTTCCTCACGGCCGCCCCTATCCTTCGCCGTTGCTCCGCTACCGCCGACAAATTAGGGTTTACTCACCTCCTCCATTCCCGTTACCCATCTAAATCTAATCTATCCACTTACGCCGCTCATGAAGATCATGTCTCAGTTGTCAAGAACTACATTCTTCCTATCATTGACGACATCATGGCCGTGGACTGGGTCTCCGACAAGGAATCTCTGGCCGTTCCGGAGGCAGGGAAGGTGGTGAGGGTCACGATCGTGAAAGCAAAGGAAGGGGTGACTGCGACTAAGGTTGTGAAGTTGATTGGGGAGACGGATGTGGCAGGAAAGGCGGAGCAGGTTAGTTTTGGGGAGAATTTCTCACCTGCTAGGGCCAAGGGCTATGATGTGGCAATGGTTAGCATGTTTAAAAGTGCTGAAGAGATTGATTCGTTAATGGAGGATAATGAGTTTGTTGAGAAGCAGAAAGAGAAGCTTAGGCCTTTTCTGGAGAATGTCATCGTGTTGGATTATGTTGTGCCAAACAGTACTGGTGCCGCTTCCCTTTGATTGTATTACTCGAGGTTTGTTTTTTCATTAACTATTCGCAGTCATTGCTAATGATATGAGGTTAAATAATTAGCTCTATTTTCCATATCTGAAGTCGTGGACTGTACCATCAGTAGTTCTCTGATGCCGTCATTATAGTGAAAATGATGCTTATATTAGCAGACCTTATGTGCTAAAGTCTTAAGCTTACACGAGGACTTGTTAATTTGCATGTGTTACTTGATCTACATTTGTATTTGTTGTGAATTTGGGTTAGAATTATCGCCCCAATGCACGATTATATTATTGTTTTTCAAGAATGTCTATCCCTTTCTTAGATCACATGGTTGCAGCAAACATTCTCTTGGAGTACGATGGGGAAAATCTACGCAACTAGTTGTTGCACAGATAAGAAGTACACTCGAAATTGAACCAGATTGAACCAGATGATGTTCTTGATTTCGAAAATAAAAATTGAATTTTGTTTTGCAAACTGTACTTTTTTATAGAGGAGGAGGATAACTGTTAGTGGTGACTGTTCAAGCCAACAAACACCACTTGACCAACATGTATGACGTTGGCACCGCACCCACCTAGGGGGTTGCCACCTTCTAGACCCCTTTCTACGGCAACAGACTTTTTGGAAACTTTATGAAAAATAATCTCAGTATTATATTACTTTCAAGGAAGCATCATCATCTAATTAGTTTTGTACCAATGTCCTTATATGCCACATATATCAGTATGGTGCTTGTTCAAAATTTGCAATGCAACACGTTTCAAGAATGTTTATGACTAAAATATTTTTGTTTTCACCTAAACATGTATCATAGTAAGTTAAAGAATAAAAGACTGAAAATATTTCCAGTAAATAAACTTCCCAGTGAGACTAATCACTTATATGAATTAGAGTTCAAAAAGAATACAAGAAAAGCACATGAAGAATCTGAAGTGAAAATTAAATTCAGCAGCTCTAATGCAACTAGAATTAGTCTGCATTTTGACCGTGAAAACCTTATATAGTATGCTTAGTGTGTATGTGTATTGATATTATAAAGCAAATAGCCCTAATTCGAAGCTTTTGAAGTTACAGAAAGCCCTTTTTCTCATAACATAGAACCTAATTTGTATTGAGTTACTTCCGTCATTCTTTATGGCATACGTCCATGTATATGAGTAGGGATGGTTTCTTCACATGGTTTTCCTTTTCCTATGTCACACTGTTATCTCCGAATATGTAGTTTTTCTAAATGAATGAATAAAATTCCATGTCTCAAATCTTGGCTTCTCATTATTCTCTTTACTAACTGTAGCTATGGAGCGGAAAAGTAGTATAATGAGAAGCCAACGGTTTGAAACATTGGAGTTTCTTTTTTTCTTCTTTTTATTGGGTAACTACATGATTTGATGATAGGTGGAAGATAGACAAATGAAGTACATACGTGCTAAGGTAACTTTTCCGCTAAGTTGGTGATTATCATGACTAATGAAAGAAATGACGTTGTACAAGTCGGAATCCATGTTATAAAGGAAAACTGACTTTATCATAGCTTCAAATTGCGGCATGTGCATTTTACACATTTATCGTGATTATTTTGTAATACATGTCAAGTGCACACAACTCATTTCAACTATTCTACCATTTATCAATATTGATGTTCTAACAGCTCAGCATCTATTTGTTTGTCCCCGTAAGAGCATTTCTATTGAAGACATCATTTTAGGAATCAAATAACATAAATTCTACTTTGATGCCCAAATACAAATATTCCACTCCAATTCGAACAAACATCAAATAGAGGTGCAAAATTTGAGCATCCAACTCTTTTGTCGTAGATTTGATTATTGACTACATAGGGGAGAATATGATGAAAGGAATGCACTATTCCTTTTCACGGTACTTTTCCAGTACATATTTGTTGAAATGGTATCATGATCTAGACTGAACTTAGCTGGTTAATTCCTTAGTGGATGAAGTGCATGCATCTGTAGCTAGAATATCTACGTATGTTTCCAAGTTATCTGTATATGTTTCTGCGTCTGTATGTGAAGTTTGTAGTCTGTCTCAACATGTATTCTTATATACAGTTGTATATATATAGTATGTTTGTACTTGTATTCATACAATGTTTAGGAATGAATGATATTGATTTGATTACTCATGTCGAACTACGTTTCTTTTGGACCAATCAATGAGACATCAAAGTATTGAAGCAGCACACCAATGAGTGGTTTGATGTTTTAATTTCATAATGAAGTTGGATATGTTCTAAAAGCTTCAATAATATCATCTATTGCAGTTATCCAAATCATATATATCCACCCATTGAACTCACATCACCATCTAATTGTGCTGCTAAAGAGTATCCAAAAAATTCGAAATCCGTCCGTATTCTTATCTGAAATATGAAAAATTATCCGATATTTGAAAATTGGATACAGACATGGATGCCACATCCGCATCCGATAATTATCCGTTCGGTTTTTATCAAAAATATAGTTATTTTTCATGTGTTTTAGTATATAAAATGATTGTCATTTACTATTTTATCTGGATGAAAAAAATTAATATGTGTACAAAATTCAATATTTACTGCTTAAATTTATTTTTCTTAGCCTATCCATTGTTTTTTATATTTTTAGTACTGAAATGAATTTATAATAAATAAATAAAAACTTTGTTTGTTTAGTTTTATTAGTTGTGATTTTTGGGGGTGGAATCTGTGGTGTCAGCCTATATGGTTTGTTGTTTTTCTAATTTCTTCCCTAGTAGAATGTGAGGGACATTACCTTTTGATTTACCAGAAGCAGATGAATTAGTAGCAGGTTATCAAACAGAATATTCGGGTATTAAATATGCTCTATTTTACCTTGCTTCTTACCAAAATTTATTAGTTTCTTCATTATTTATAATAGTTCTTTACTTACGCTGGTGGAATTTATCTATTCCGTAGATATCTATGGTTGAATTTTTCAGATTAAATAAAATGACAGTTTTTGGAATTAGAAGAAAATTTGATATCCATCCTCATCCGCGGATATCTGACATATGAAAATGAATTTGAATATGGATAGGGATATGCCGCTATCTGAATCCGTATCTGACCGTTAAGAGGTCTAATCTAATTTTGGATGTACTTCCACCAACTAAATGACTTACAGTACAAGTTCAGCGCGGTTTTCAAAATTTGAATTCTAATGATCATGGAAATCAAGAAAGTTGGCAGCCAGATTGATCGATCATAATCATTAAGAAAGATGGGTAGAAAAGTATTAAATTCATGTATGCTATGATCAGGTTATGCATTTCAATGTTATATCTATCCATATTTTTCTCAGTTTTTTTCCAACTGAAAATTTGATTATGAAAGATTGGTAGAAAAGTATTAATTCAGGCATGATTATTCTTCTATAATCCGTTTTATACATTTCACTGTTATACTTGGTCTCTTCTTGGTTTTTTTTTTCTTCCATGAAAGTTAATATGGAAACGAAACATGATAAGAAACCTTACACCACGTCTAATTGATTCATTTTGATTGGTGCTTTTTTTTTAATGTGATCAAGGATCTTATTTTGTAGGAAATAAATAGTAAAAAAGGCAAAAAGACCTGACTTTTCAATTTCGCATGGCATTTGCGTTACCCTATGACAGGTGCCTTCTCATCCTTGCCTGCAACCGCGGTAAAATCACTATCAGATTGTCATCTAAAACGATTAGTTTCAACATAGGCATTTCATCCAGGCGTAAAGTATGATTTCCAAAACCAATGAGACATTATCCTACACTCCATGATCATTATTGTTTGAATGATACACGATGACTATTGGAGCGAAGAAGGATGAAGAACTACCTTTTGTGGTTTGACTGAAAAATCAATTATCATTATTTATTGTTATTGTTAATGGACTACAAATACAAAGAGAAGAGATAATTGTGAGAAGTATGTTAAAAGTTTAGAGAGTGTTACGTTTCAAATCAAATCACATGACGAGACCATGATCGTGAATTTGACCAATATTTCTGTTGTGTATCGGTGGTCAGACTAAGCTTGCCATTTTCAGCACGTGGCATACGCATATGAGTTGTCTGCATGCGAGACAACCTTACAATGCGAGACAACCTTACAATGCAAGACAATCACACTTTATGTTATCAAACGGAATCCTCAATGTTACGTGTTTACTAATCAATATTTATACACCACCATTTCAAGTTATTTAGCAATGTGGAGCTATTGCAATTTCAAAACGTTGTTTCTTTTTAACACATGCGAGACAACTCTAACAATTTCAATATCTTGATTGAGATTTATATATTTCCAATTTTGAGGATTTGGTATAATGCAGATTGTGTGGGTTTGTTCTTCTTCTTTATAGTTATAATTATATATTTTTTCTTTTAAAGAGAGAAATAAGAGGGATTCAACTATGGACTGTGACCATAGTCTGTTGTATTGAACTGAAATGAAGCCTGATTTTTTAGGGTAGCCCAGAAACCGAAACGGGAGTTTCTTTGGATCCTTTAGTCCATGTTGTAATTTCAAAATGATAATGCATGTACTTCTCTATAGGGTACTGATTGTATCTAGTCCTTCAATGATAAATGTTTTTATATGCTTTTATATACCCGAAGTTGTTTGTAAATTCTGATTTTGGTTAATCATGATTTTGTTCCTGAGAATGCCCGCTAGACAAATATTTCATAGTACTCGAGCGGGGAAAAACAAATACAGAGTTTAAAATTCATGCTGGGAAAACATCATTGAAACATTTCTTCAGCTAAAAGCTTAGAAGATGTGTGTATTGATGCCTGCTATGTACATATTAGGTGATTTGTTGAATTTGGCCGTAGTCATGATAATTGTGAGAAAGCAGAAGTTTTTTTGATTTAATAATGGGAAGTTAGGCTGGTGAAAGTTGCTATGATTTTAAGGAATCTCTGTTCATTTGGTCAATCCTATTTTTCCCCTATAGACGTCCTCTTGTGTAATTAGTGTTTCTTCATTGCTTATGTAATTACTTTAAAATAACAAAAAGAGCAGTATGTAGTGTACTTATGTGCGATTATAATTGCTACTGTAATTTTGATTTAGGAGTTGATGAAATAACACAAGGATTATGAGCTGCTAAATATTCATCATTACTAAAGAGGGATGCTTTGAGATATGAAGTCATCAAATCTGACTAGTTCTGTAACAGCATTTATACTGTTCTCTCTCAAACCTAGTGTAATTTCTGAGACTATGATGATACCATAAGTAAAGACTGCACATTTTCGAGTTGGTGAGGAATTTCGGTAAGTTTTATTCGTACGGCTGTTGCAAAATTGTTGTGCTTGATTGCGGCTATATATTAGCAGTGACCTGAAATGAAGCCTTATTACTGTTACTTTGCACACAAAATGTATTATCCTGGTTATAAATCTTAACCATAAAGCATGGTATTCATACCAAATTCTAGTATCTTATTCCTTTAAGTTATAGATGGAAAAATTGGGGGAATTCCCATTTTATTTTCATTTCACTTTCTCCATCGGGAATTTGAGTACGAGAACAAAAGAGTGGGATTTCTTTTTAATTTTTCCATGTTCCTAGACAGTTTTAGGAAAGTCTTTTAGAAGTAAACAAAATTTTCAATGCTAAATACACTAAAGGTTTTTTAATGATACACTAAGCGATTTTTTAAAAACTGTTTAGTGTTTAATTGGTTTTGTAAAAAACCATTTTAGGTCTTATTTGAAGGTAAATAATTATTTTTAATATTAAAATTTATAAACGGTTCTTGGAAAATCATATAGCGGTTATACGGTTTTTTGAAAACCATTTAGTAAATTAAACTAATTTTCATTTAATAATTCCACTTTCAGTGCTGGAGCAAGTGGAATCTTTCTACTTTTTTCTCTTTTTTACCACACCAAAAACTGGCATCAGCGGAAAACACATACGATAGCGTGGGCAGGCATCGTATACATGCCCCTTTTTCTGTGTCGGAATATCAGTATATTGTGGGCTAAAGTTAACACTATTTGCATTATTGGTCTTGTATTTAGGGTGCTTTATTCAGTGTTCAATATTGAACGTCAGTGCAACATACGCTTGGAAAAAATAGAACACAGCATACCACTAATAGTCTAGTAATATCACCATAGGAACCTGATTGATTGTTATTATTTGTTAAAGTTTTCTTGAACGATGGTATTTCTGTATCTACGGCATAGAGTTTTATGTAATATTCTTTGTGACTAACATGTTTGGAATTTTTACCAGGAACAGCTAAATGTCAACTTGCAATATCACTGATAAACTGACATAAATAGATTTGAACATATGGTACTTACCAGGACAACTGGACGCGTTTCAGTTTTGATTTGTTATTTGAAATTTTTATCAACTATTTTCTTTTTTAGTTTGGTGTGTACCAAAATGAAAAATTTATGCAACACATATATTAACTGTAATATATTTTTCCACGTTCTATACCATATATTCTAATACTTTAGAGCTTGGTAAAATTTACAAAATAATATCCCAATAAAGATAGCATTTGGGATATAGGGTTGCGTAATGATTGGATATTTCTATATTTTTTTTGAATACATATATGTTTATGGGAACGTTTGTTGTACAAATTTTATTTTTATAGTACATTTTACTAATCTCTATGTCTAAATTAGCATATTTTACGATTTGGAACTAATCATATTTCAATCTACTCATTCACTCTAATGCAATATGAGTCAAACTTAGCCTTTTTTTTTATGTGTTTATATTATATTCTTTAAATATGAGTTTGATTAGCATCATTGTATTTTCAGATAAGTTTGTTTTTCCTTATCATTTCCATTTATTTTTGGCATATATTTGTTCAAGTTTCAAAACTCATGAGCATTATATTTTCCAGTATGTGAGTGTATATATGATTTTAGGAGGATGCCATTTCGATCCAAAGTGAGAATGACAGAGAATGCGTATATTTGGAATCTAGGGAGGATATTAGGAGGGCCACTTTAGTCTTGCGGTTATAATTTCAACCGCGTTGATCCGAGCATTTGACAACCGGTAGAAATAGAATTTTCGATGGTTTTATGTTGGTAAGTAAGATTCAATATTAACTAACTTTAAATTTTTGAAACTTAAATATTACAAAGGCTCCATGCTTATTGGTTGTGGATGCTCTTATGAACACAAACAAATGAAACAGAATCTTTAAAGAAAAATTAAACAAGATGGCATTTTGCAGTTGGCTAAGCAAAGTTGCATTTTAGTCATTTTCGTGTATTTTTTTTTTATAAACGAACTCCTGTAATAGAAAATACATTAAGATTATAACTAAAATGTTTCTATGTTGTGCAAAGATTGCACAAATGCGGAAAAAACAATAAACAGAATCTAGATTTGTCAATTTGAACACCACTTAATTTTGCAATAATTATTCTATTACTCCAAATAAATAATAAATAACTATAAAGAAGAAAAGAAACGCACAATATCATCAAGATAGTGTACGTCCAGTCTAAGGAGAGAGATTTTATTACTCATGAGAAAGTTACAGGAGATTACAAGATAAAAGTTTACATACCAAAGCCCTAAGTTAGGGTTAATAAGAATGGACACTCCATTAGGTGATCACTGGCTGAATGACAAGATAGATTTACAATGAAGTCTACCATCAATATATAGCCAGTGTAAATTCATGTGAGTCGTCAATTAAATTATCAAGATATGATAATAAGATAATGGAGATAAGTTACAATGGCAACAAATGGTGCGAACGTAGCAAATAATTCAATCATTTCTTTAATTTGCAAAGATTGAAAAAAATAATCTCAAAGCTATGCGATTACGGAAAAAGAAATAATATGCATATCCTTTTGCATATATGTTTGCGTTAAAAATGGTCACAAACCCCAAGTATCGTGAAAGCACCAGCGTATGAATCAGATTAACAATATTCAAACACAAATCTCAGATCTAAGCAAACAACAAGCAGCAGTCCAGAAATAACAACCAGAAACACAAGATTTATAGTGGTTCGGCTATCTCCGACAGACGTCCACTTCCAAGTTTTATCTTTTATTGATTATCGTTGCCGGTTACAGATGATTACAGCGATTACAATGAAGTAATTTGAGTACAACAACGATGGTAAGGTGTATAAATGAATCCGGCAGAGTCTGGACGTTGAATAGCCAAAAGATCTCTTTTTCTGTAGGCTTCAGAGGGCTATTTATAGGCGTAGGAGGCTGATATTGCGTTCAAACTTCGGGAGACTTCTTCTGGCACTTGAGTGGGTCCACGCGACCGATCCCACCAAGTTTCAACTCGATCTGTGATCGATACGAATCGATTTCGTATCGATCAAAAAGTGGTCCAATCAAACTGAAACTTGGCAGACACATTCCTTGGCTTGCACGTACGCTTCTGTGAAAATTTCATAGCATTTGGACTTGTAGATCGTGAGATATGATCGATGCAATCTCGTGTTCTTCGAAGGCTGCAGGTTTCGAATCCATTGGTTCGACTCGATCACTTCGACTCGATGATAATGCGCGTGAGCAAGTTCATGTGGCGCACGCTCTTCGTGTCGATCCGCTTTTCACTCCGGTTTGGTCGAGTCACTTCGAGTATTTCGCTGCGTTCGCATCCATAACTAACGCGTCATCTCTGGCCTGTTTGACTCGATAGATACGAACAAGTAATTATTCATGGATTCGAACATGGGCAATCATTGATCGATACGAACAGGTGACGACCGGTGGTTATTAACTAGACACTAGTTGTCCAATACGAAGCATACTACTCATCGATCGATACGAAACAGATCTATTTGAAGTATGACATAATGATGGATTCGAAGTGAGATAACCTGATGGATGCAAACAACAGTTGCCAGATGAATTCAAATAACCGCTTATCGATGGTTGCGAACTAGATGGTTACGAAGTAGGACCTAGCCGATTGATACGAAACGCACGCTCTGTCGATGGATACGAATGAGATCGATACGACCCGGGGTCCCTTGATGGATACGAAGATGCTTCCGCTCTGATGGATACGAAGGTGATGGATTCGAACCGGAGCTCGGTGATGGATACGAAAATGGGGTTATCACCTTCAATTTGCATCGGTCATAATTTGAGCATACGAAGTCGGATTGACTTGAAATTTGGAATGCTGGCTTTTATGGTTTTGCTTGTCATGTCTTGTCAATTGCAGCCCGATCCGGACCCGGATAGAATTCATCGATATTCATGGTTATCATGCAATGCATAGTTGATATTCATGACTTGTTATTATTGATTTTCAGCTAAATTGGGTATCTCAGCTTTGCCAAGAGGTGGGATAGCACTTTGCCCCCCAAAACATTTCTTTTGGTAAAAGGTGTGTTTTGATCAGTCTCAAATCGAATGCAGTGAGTTCATGTTTTATTCAGAGCTTATAGCATTTTCAATCAAGTTCATGGCTGTTCGAAGCAAAATCATCATCCATTTCTTCCTGTGGAAATTAAGAGTGAAATTCTACAGTCTCGTCGGACCCTTGCCAAGCCCATTCCAGACTTAGCGATTGAATAGAAAGATTCCGTTGCACTCCGACGTTGCTTTCTATCCCTTGCACTCTGGCCCCAGTTAGGGCATATAGCGATGTCTTGGTCGTTCTAAACCGATCATAGCCTCTCCGGGGTCTTGCTGGATCCCATCCTGTCACTCTCCGGTGAAGGGGAAGCATCGTTAAGTGAGTCGGATCCTGTCGCTCTCCGGCGTAGCAACTCACTTCTTGCACTCCGGTTCAGTGTATCTGAACGTTAAGCGATGCCCTGGCCCAAATCGTGGGCCGATCATAGCCTCTCCGTGCTCTTATCGAATCCTGATCTAATCACTCTCCGGTGAATGGGAAACGACGTTAAGTGAGTCGATCCCGTCGCTCTCCGACGAATCAACTCACTTCTTGCACTTCGGACCCTGCCTCTTCGGGTAGGATCATAAAGCTATCATTTTTATGTTGGTATTTAATATTCATCATTTAACTCTCCGGTCAAAGGTTTATTTCAAGAAATTCAAGTTTATTTAATAAATTCAAGTCATAGATGTTCAATCTCAAACATCAGGAAAAACTAGACATTGCCTCTCTGGGCGGAGTGGCCTATTATCATCTCAGAGCATGCCTAGGGATCTCTCCGGTTCCCGCACATGAGTAAGTGGAATAACCATTTTATTTTGAAATCAAATCTAAGAAAACTAATCGATCAAGTTCCAAATCCCGAACTTGGCCCTTGCCATCATAATCAATTGATGACGAGTCGTGATCCCGATCCAGGATCAGTTCTGTTAGGTGGAGGCGGCAGTTGTTCAGGTCTTACGGCCGTAGTCCGTTCCCTGGTATATTGTGGCAATCTACCACTCCTGGCATGTTCTTCCACCTCATCATTTAGGTGACGGTATTCATCGGTAGTGTGTCCATCCAGCTCATGGAATAAGCAATATTTTCCGTTTCCACGCTCCCGCTTTGTGGGATCTCTCCTGGGTGGTTTTCGATAGGGGAGTTGCCCCCGAGTTTCGGTGTAAATCCTTTCCAGACTTGCCGTCAGATCTGTGTATTGTCTGAATCTAGGCTTTCGGAATTTCTTCCGTTTATCAGGACCATCACATCTATCATCCTGCTTTCTCTTTCCTTTGTCCGCTCCAGACTGTTCCCTGACGGTTCCTTCGCCCTGCACAACATTTATTTCTCGCTTTCGCTCGTGATTCTTCCAGCCGAATGAATCTTTCAGCTTCATGATAAAATTCTCCAAGATCTTGTGGTGGATCTCTTGCCAAATAATCTTTGAATTCGGTGCCTTCCCCAACTCCTGCCCGCCGCCGCCATCAAGATAATCGATGGATCCGGGCGATCTACAGAAGCCACCGTTGCATTGAACCGCTGTAGGAAATCTTTTATGGACTTTCCGGCCCTTTGCTTTATTGAAGCCAAAGTCATGACTCTCTTGGGTCGCGTTACGTGGACCCTGAACTGTCTCATGAAGCATTCTACAAGCTCGCCCCATGTTCTGATCGATCCGTTCTCTAGCTGCCTAAACCAAAACGCAGCCAAATCTGACAAGTATAGGGGGAAGCATCGAGCCATCACTTCCTCGGATGCCCCCAGCACTTCCATGTGCCTGATGTATCTGGTAATATGCATGGTTGTGTCTGACTTCCTGTCATAAGGATCCAGCATAGGCAGTTTGAACTTTGGAGGGTTCCTTGCATTTCTGATATTCGGAGTGAACGGACTCCGACTAACTTCTTCCAATCCTCCACTCGACAATCCTCCTCTCATGATTCGTCGCACTAGACCAACCATTCTTTCATCTCCATCCAGGGGTTGCCCCCTTGTCATGTTTCTGTCCTGCCCCTCAAGTCTCGAAGGGTATTCTTGTACATACTCTTCATGCGGCTCATTAGCATTAGCGTTGGCTCTAGCCTGTCGAGCTTCATCTACAGGTCTTACAGTGTCTGATCCTGAGGGTCTGTCCCCAAGTCCTTGTTGATTGCCTTCAGGTCCTGCATTCCGGTCTTGAACCTGACCTTCATTGGTTTCCGCAATCCTGACTCCTTGTCCTGCACTTGCGGCCGCTGTAGTTTGTCCAAGGTTCTGCGCACTCGCTGCTCTCATCTGTTCAAAGAAATTCTGCATCATCTCCTGTTGACTCTTCATCATTCTTTCATGCATTAAATTAGCCATAGCCTCCATCTCATCCCTGGTGATGTAGATCGAGGCTTGTCCTTCTCCAGCTTCAGAGGATGCCTCCTGGCATCCTCCTTGTTGGCTTCTCTCAGCCCTCTGTCTTCTACTTGTTTGTCGAGTCATTTTCTCTAAGTCTGAATTCTTCAAGCTTTTCAAATCTAAATTTCAATCCAATGTAGCGGGTGCTAGTCTTCTCAACGAAAGCACCAAGTGTTTGCGTCAAAAATGGTCACAAACCCCAAGTATCGTGAAAGCACCAGCGTATGAATACAGATCAGCAATATTCAAACACAAATCTCAGATCTAAGCAAACAACAAACAGTAGTCTAGAAATAACAACCAGAAACACAAGATTTATATTGGTTCGGCTATCTCCGGCCTGCATCCACTTCAAAGTTTTATCTTTTATTGATTATCCTTGCTGGTTACAGATGATTACAGCGATTACAATGAAGTAATTTGAATACAACAACAATGGTAAGGTGTAGAAATGAATCCGGCAGAGTCTGGACGTTGAATAGCCAAATGATCCCTTTTCTGTAGGCTTCAGGGGCTATTTATAGGCGTAGGAGGCTGATATTGCGCTCAAACTTTGGAAGACTTCTTCTGGCACTTGAGTGGGCCCACGCGACCGATCCCATCAAATTTCGACTCGATCTGTGACCGATACGAATCAATTTCGTATCGATCAAAAAGTGGTCCAATCAAGCTGAAACTTGGCAGACACATTCCTTGGCTTGCACGTAAGCTTCTGTGAAAATTTCATAACATTTGGACTTGTAGATCGTGAGATATGATCGATGCAATCTCGTGTTCTTCGAAGGCTGCAGGTTTCGAATCCATTGGTTCGACTCGATCACTTCGACTCGATGATAATGTGCGTGAGCAAGTTGACGTGGCGCGCGCTCTTCGTGTCGATCCGCTTTTCACTTTGGTTTGATCGAGTCACTCCGAGTATTTCGCCGCGTTCGCATCCATAACTGACGCGTCATCTCTGGCCTATTTGACTCGATAGATACGAACAAGTAATTATTCATGGATTCGAACAGGGGCAATCATTGATCGATACGAACAGATGACGACCGGTGGTTACTAACTAGACACTAGTTGTCCAATATGGAGCATACTACTCATCGATCGATACAAAACCGATCGATTCGAAGTATGACATAACGATGGATGCGAAGTGAGATAACCTGATGGATGCAAACAACAGTTGCCCGATGAATTCAAATAACCGCTTATCGATGGTTGCGAACTAGATGGATACGAAGTAGGACCTAGCCGATCGATATGAAACGCACGCTCTGTCGATGGATACGAATGAGATTGATACGACCTGGGGTCCCTTGATGGATACGAAGATGCTGCCGCTCTGATGGATACGAAGGTGATGGATTCGAACCGGAGCTCGGTGATGGATACAAAAATGGGTTATCACCTTCAGTTTGCATCGATTATGACTTGAGCATACGAACTCAGATTGACTTGAATTTGAAATGCTGGCTTTTATGGTTTTGCTTGTCATGTCTTGTCAATTGCAGCCCGATCCGGATCCGGACAGAACTCATCCATATCCATGGTTATCCTGCAATGCATAGTTGATATTCATGACTTGTTATTATTGATTTTCAGCTAAATTGGGTATCTCAGATTTGCCAAGAGGTGGGATAACAATATATATTATTTCCTAACATGCGCATGCATTTATTTCTTTGTCATCTCATGCAAATGCGATCCAATAATTTATGCATTTTCATAATAAACACACATGATTACTTTCTTTTATGCATATTTATTTCCTTCTATTTGTGATTTTGTATCATTAAAATTTATCAATGTGTTAGGTGTGGCTCGCGTTGTATTAGAGTGGATGCGTAGATTGAATTATGATTAGTTTCACATCGCAAGATAATCTAAAAAAGATCAAAATATATATTTGATTGGTAGCATGTAACAACAAGGGATTTCTTTTGTTACAAATAAATATTGCTATGAAAAATATATATGCTCCAGGGGGATGTAGAGATATCTCCAATCATGACGCTGGTACTAAAGAGATTCGTTCAGTGGTCTTGCCTCTTCTACGTAAATGAAGTACGCGCATAGTGAAAAATGCGAGAGAGTGTCAAAAGTTTCAACATGGTATCAGAGTCGATGATTCGAGGGGACCAATATGATGCAGTATTGACCTAAGTATGCTCCAGTATGTGGATTGAGCTCGGAATTCTCATTAAGGTGGAGTTATAAGTTAGAACGCGACCTACTCCAAATGTGGAAAAAAGAACTATTTGTAAAAAACAGTTTGGCCTAACCGCTGAGAGGTGATAGCGCTCTAATCTAAACTGCTGAAGGTGTTAGTGACCTTATCCAAGTTATGTATAACTTCAAATTGAACTGAGAAAATACTCGCCAAGGTGGAGATATGTTAGGTGTGGCCCACATTGTATTAGAGTGGATGCGTAGATTCGATTATGATTAGTCTCATACCGTAAGATATTCTAAAAGAGATCAGCGTATATATGAGATTGATAACATGTAACAACAAGGGATTCCTTTTGTTACAATTAAATGTTGCCATGAAAATATATATGCTCTACGGGGATATAGGGATATTCAATCATGACGCTGGCATCAAAGAGCTTCATTCAGTGTTTTGCCTCTTCTGCACTAAATGAAGTGCGTGCATACCGGAAGATTCGAGCGAATGCCAAAAATTTCTAACATTCTAGTTAATCAGTTGCGCCAGTTTCTTGAAAACCGAATATATTTGGTATTTAATTGTAACAGTAACCTGCTTAAATTTCTCCCCACAAAGTTCTTCATCATTATACCGAGGAAATATAACGAACAATCTTTTAAGAAATAGAAGAACAAAGAGGATCTCCTTTTAGCCAAAGAACGAGAGATTTATTTGATTAATATTTTTGTAATCAGAATAAAAAAACAATCTCTGATTCATTTAATCCGCTGAAGTCTTGAAATTTTCTTTGACATATGTGAATTTCCTTTGGTTGAAAAACTAATTTGTAGCAGCATTACAAACAAAGAACCGTATTATTTCTAAGGTTTTCCAACTTTATACATTTTATTTGTTTTGGTTGTGTACTTTAAGTATTCTATATTACAGTTTTTGGCTACCGAAAACCAGTTCAAAAGGAAGATTGAAAAAAAAATATCGCTCAAAATGTAATGTAATTGACACAAAACTTCGATGCAAACATACAAATGTGTGTGTATATGCACATGGAATCGCTATTTGAATACAAAATATATTGGATCTCATTGACTACACATATGAGATTGAAATTAAGTGGTAATGTAAGGGTTGAGAGATTCATCGAGTCAAATTGTGTCAACATTTTATGTCCCGGTAGATTTTATATATCTATATATAGGCACACGCTTATAAGGCAAGGATCGGCTACAATTCCACCATAAATTCTTATTTAGTTAATTATTGTTTCTCTCTTTTGCATGGATATGTGTTTAGGCAGGTAATTACTAAGTATATTAGACAAGTAGGGCACCAACCAAATGGTGAGGCATCTAATTGCTTAAGGTGCATGAAGTACTCTGAAACGAGCACGGACATGGGAAGTTCTATGAAAAAGAAAAGCGTTTTTTTTGCTATGGAAGAGCTAGCGAAATGAGAATGATTGTCGGTATATATATTTGTGTTTTCATTTGTTCAAAATTGTTTTTAAGAACTTATAGATAAATTTGAATAATCGATATCAACCTATAAATATTTATAAAATGAAAAGAAAATGCTGCATATTATAAAAAACATAATGTTATATTTCATTTAAAAAAATACGTTTTGATACAATGGTAGTCATATATGTCTCGATCTAAATTGTCAGGCAGAATAATTCAAAATACATTTAAATTTCTTTTTCTTATTCAACATAGAACGAGCAATCCGATAAAGTTTGGCTCATTCACAATTATTATTGCAAGCTCACACTCTCCACAATTGTTGAGAGGCGATTGAATTCTGAGGGAATGTTTCATGTTGTAATAACCTGATTTTGAAAATCAATTAATGAAAATCAATAACGGTGATTTAAACAATTAAATAGGTTTTAAGTAATGAAATGTGAATAATTTGGGATTAAATTATAGATATCGAGAATTGGAGACAATTTAGAAGCATATAAATTTGTTTGGGATTTAAATGATGATGTATCTTGTGAAGTTAAATTTTTTGATAGTAAAGTAATTATAGTTGAGATTTGAAAAAAAAGGATCACTTAATGGATGATATTTATTTATATTGGAAGAATTATTTTGGTATTAAATATTTTCGAAATTATGAATTATTAATAAATGGTAATTTTGAAGAAATATTGGTGTTTTTAGCTTGAAACGATTTTAATGCACTCAAAGTGGTTCACTAATTTCTATGAAGTCAAATAGCAGTAGATAAAAGAGTTTTAGGAATTTATGAAAGCGAAGAATAAATTTTTATTTGATTATTTAAGCTAACGAATGAATTTTTATTAAAATGGCTAAATATTATGATTTTGGGTTGATTACTTTTAAAAGTGAGAAAAATAGTGAAAAATAGTTTGTATAAAATTATATAATGTAGGATAATCACGTAAAGTGAATATGATTCCTTTAATAGTGACTTTAAATTGTTTTGGTTTAGTGGAAAATTGTTCTTTGTAGAAGTCAATAGAAAAAAATAAATGAAAGACGATTTATTTTGAAGTCTATAGGCAAAAGCCATAACCAAAGTGAATCGGCTTATTTTTCCATGCATATTCCCTTGAGAATTCTAGACGGTTTGTTGCCTCACTTCATGAATCATTCAATGTAGCTCATATTCTCATTTTTCATAATACTGTTGTAACGAACCAGATTTTTCGACGTTGATTTGGAATACTTAAATGGTTTTAAATATTGATTTTGAATTAGGATTGATTTTAAATATTTAAAAGTTAGTATTTTGCTTAAATTCCTAATATAGCGATTTATTGAATAATTTAACTATTGTATTTAATAATCAGGTGTTGGTCAAATTATTGTATCTTGGGTTTTAAGCTCGATAAAAATTATTTAAAGGCTTGTAAAATTTATATTAATAATAGTGAAGATAATATAATTTTTAAAATTGAATTTAAAAGTGATTTTTTCAATTTTAGAAATATATCGTTTAAATTGACATTTAAAAATAGTCTTCCGAGACACAGTCTTGGAATTCGACGCAACAAGTTCCATGGGAGCTGTAATAGTGTATTGTTATTGGATTATAAATTTTTAAATAAAATCATTAAATTATGTATTTTTATTGGATTTCAAATATATTTTTTAAATAAAATCATTAAATTAAATTTAAAAATCAAATTTAAAAATCAAACATATTTTACCATTTAGAAAATAATTTAAAACCGATCAACGTTGTCTGTATATAATTTTCTACCTTATGGTCAAATGATAGGGTATGTATCATTTCATCCCAAATAGTTAAATTTCTTGGTATATATCATTTCAACCCGTATCCCGAATCAATAATTTCCAAATCAATAAAATCGCTCGGGTATATATCATTTCAACCCATAGTGATTTTTCTAACAATAAACTAAGGAAACTTGTAGTGTGATAGCAATATATATAATAAACATAACATCCAATCATCCAAAATGTCAACAAATAAACATCCATCACAATCAACATACAAATCAGCCAATAAATCACAACTTAACTGGTAATCATTATCAGGTATTCAACCAACAACTAAAATTCAATATTAATTTAAATGGAAATTTTATTCAATATAAATTCAAATTAAATTAAAATGTCAAATTAAACTACTAAACAACAACCAATAATATTCCTATCACATCATAAATTTAATTCAACTAACATAAGAGGGTTTGGTATTTGTGAGTGGGTTAAATCACTCATATTTGATTTCTAGTCGATTTAAAATCCAAATAAATCCCAAAATTTTAACAGTCTCCAAATTCAACCAAACGGGTTCCATGTTGTCTTGAATTTCGATACGATCCTAACGGAAGAAGTCGCATCCAAATCTGATTTCATACGCAAAAGTTCTACGAGTTATAACATTAAAATTTCAAATGTAAACTAAATTAAACGTAGGAGCTATTTAGTAATTTGATCACCTACACGAACCCTAGATCGATCTCCAATTTTGAACAAAATCCATACACGTCGCTATTTCACATCTAAATCGTGCTACCTACAACCACCATCTCGACCATCCGACATCGCCATAAGGACCTCCGCGTCGAGCCGCTACCTCAGACCCAACGCCATCGCCTCCGGTACCCATGTGGACCGCCGCTGTCGTTGTTTGCCACTTTCTGGTGAGTTGGTGAACTGTTGAGGTAAACTAACCACATGGATGAACTCCGCTCGATCCCCTCTACAAGTCGGTGCCTCCCGATCGTCATATCGTCGACGATCCACCGTTGAAATCGAAAACCTAATATGACTGCCAAGAATAAACTGCTGATTTCTACCCCAAAAAGCCTTCGATTGATAAATGAATTACAGATGTGGATTACGTTCCTCGAGGGCTTTCCAGCGATGTATTATACAACATAGTTTGAGGAGTTTGAATTTTCGATTTAATTTGGAATTTGAGAATTAGGTTTTTGATATTTCTGGCACTGAGAAGGAGGAACAGATAAGAAATTGAATTGTACATTTAGGAAAAGAAAAAAAGGCTACTAGGGTTTTAGGAGAAATTTATTTAAATAGATAGAGATGGATGGGAATGAATGGAAAGATCGAATTGAGTCAAAACGATAACAACGACCTCAAAAGCCTATTTCATTGCCGAAATGAAAATGGATCATCCCATATATCAAAATATATGTTTTCGATATTTTTAAACTCAATGGAACTAATTTCAAACCCTACTTCCATTGTATGCAGAAGTTAGCTTTTAAAATCTATTTATGTTCATTTAAATTCTATTAATTTTTTCTATGTGTTTTGAGCTCGCACAATAAAATGATAAGTCCGATTGCTACGAAACTTGAAATCCTATAATAATTCACTATTGTGGATACGATGAAATTGATTTCTTCGAAATTCAAGACAGTGCCCAAAACTCAATTTCACAAGTTAGTTAAAAAATTATCATTATTAAATTGATCTAATCACCTTTAAATTCAAATTTAAAAGAAACAATTTCAGCATCCTAGATTAAATAGAAATTACAAAGAAATTAATAATCTTTTGAAATTCAATTTTTCTATGTTAATTCCAGGGTTTAAATATTACACGAATTTCAGCGTTCAATTACAGCTACAATTAATTCAGTCATTATAATTTAAATTCCAATAAATTCTTTTATTTTGATTCTCACTCTTATTATTGAATCAACTATTACCTTATGAATATAATTAACATTAGTTTATATTTTATTACATTCTTATTCTGCAGTTCTCATCTTAACTCATATTAATAACAATATTAATTATATTAAATTTCATTGATTTTAAAATTAATTTCAATGGATTAGATAATAAAGTGATAGATAAAACAATTGCCATATATCAGTAATCCAAACTGTGACGACCTAGGTTTTTTGGTATTTGAATTTGAAAATATTTATGTAATTTTAAATATTTGGAAGTTAGTTTAACTTGAATTTCAAATATAAATATGAATTTGACAATTAAATTATTGAATTTAATCTACTGAAGTTGGGTAAAACTTTGAATCTTCAATTTTAAGCTTGTTAAAAATATTTTCAAGGCTTAGAAAATTTATATTGATGATACTGAAGATAATAACAGTTTCAGGATTGAATTTGGAAATGTTTTGTTCAGTTTTGAAATTTTATCATTTAAATCGATATTTAAAAATAGCCTTCCAAGGCACAGTCTCGGAATTCGACGAAACCAGTTTCATTGTTTCCTTCCGTCCAGTTTTATAATAGCCGAGAAAAAATAAAACAAAAAACCATCATAAGAAAAAAAAATCCAAAATCAAAATTAACGTAGAAAAAAGGGGGAGCAACGCGAACTTATTTGCTCGAATCGAGCAAGTCACGATAGCCGATCGTTTGGCAAAGGGCGGTCGATGGATTTAGGGCGCCGCGCATGTACTGAGTAGGGCAGTGACCGGCGTTCGAGGAGGATCGATGGGTGTTTCGTGTGGAGGCGTAGGGTTAGAGTCGCGGCTTGTGATTCGCGATGGCAATTCGCGTATGGGAAATGATGGTCACGATAGTGACGGCAGCAGTTGCGTGCTTACGTGTGGAGGCCCTAGACTCGAGCAGATGGCGACGCGGCAGAGAGTTGGGAACTATGGCGGCTGATCGCGATTTGATTGTGCAAAGCAATCGTGACTTTGCTGGGGCAGAATCCTTGAGCTCGTTGTTCAGATTAGCCTTGAGAGGATTTTGTGTAATAAAACTCATTCCGAATAACGATACGACGAAATAGGATTACCTTTGAAGACGGTATTGAAGACCGGGTATTTTCGAAAGCGAAAGGATTACCTTTCAAATGTTTCTGCACCGGGCTGCTTCGGTATAGAGATTTTATCACCTTTGTGATGGGGATTCTGGACGTGATTTGTGAATATCCGGATTTGCAACGGCTTCTTTGAAGTGCCTTCGGTTCCGTTCGATCCCGGAACGGACTTGTATGGATGTGTGTATGACGTTACACTTCGAGATATAAAGCTGGTTTCTATCAAATACATTTCTGTTGGTGGCGAAAAATTTATTCTCTTAGCTTAACACCCTTCTCTGAGACGTACGAGCTCAGAGTTTATGTAGTTGATGGTTACTAGTGATGCATTCCCAATTTGGTAACATGACATGCGAAGTGCTGCTGATCATTTGTTGATCAAAGCATGACTTTGTGAAAAGTGTAGCTTTGTGGACGAGACCTCATCGGACCTCACACCCCGGAAGTGGTCGAAACAGGAAATATGCGGGAAGGTTATGAGGGTCGCGCCCTTTAGGGTATGTCATTTCCTTCTAGAAAATGGTGGTGTCATGGTATGGAGTCCAGGTACTTAACCTATGTTGTTGCCGCAAATTTATTATACTTTGTGGTTATTGCTTTGTGGTTGAGGATCCTCGGATAAAGGTCTCAAAGGACCGGGGGATGACATACTCGAGTAGTAGTTACCTAGTTACAGAGGTAACATGGCCTTGTGTTGGCAGAGATCCAGGTAGGTTCTAGGGACGTCCCTCCAGAGGCGTACCCATGTGGCAGTAGGAAGTTTCTTAGCCTGACCATTTGTTGGAAATCCAAAGAAACAATTCGCGCCCTATACGGTTTTAGTTGTATAATCTGCCATGGAATGTGGCGGTAACCTGCTATTGAACATGGTAGCTATAGTAGGCATACAACAATGGTTGTATGCTGGCTAAGATTAATATTATACTTTCGAAATGTTTTCTGCACTATGCACTAATAATAATATAAAAAAAATATTTTGCGTATTAAGCATGTTTGACTATTATAAGGAGAAATCTCCTCCATTTTTGCGTTTGCATTGTGTGTGTGGCGGGAGACCTTATGGTAGTTTCATTTTCCAAAAGCATAACGGCTTTCTTTTATTTTCTTTGTGAAAATAACTGTTTGTAAGATCTCACACAAGTCCCACGACTGACCTGGAGTTTATTATTCCCTTTCTAAACTCTGGATGTCCATAATTTCCGACACGGGCAGCCTAGAGTCAGGTTAGCAGTTATTTGGGGGCAAAGTCAAGAAGTTGCTGTGGAAATCAGGAGTTGGAGCTGGATAGCGGGGCGTATCACTTATATATGTAATATTTCTTTCCGCTGTTTGTTGTTGTACACTCTGATAATGTAATGTGATGTAATGTAATAACTGATATAGTGATTCAGTTTAAAGATATTTATTTATCTATTATATTTGTTCCGCTGCGAAATGTGAGATTCTGTTATTGTTCTATTTCTTCTTCTTTTTCTTCTTGTTTAACCCTAACGGTTCGGTTTTTGGGCATTCGACTGTGCGGCATTTGATATAGTGAACGTATTGATCTCGACTTTCGGACGTCGAGAAATCGGACATGTTACAAGTGGTATCAGAGCATTTGGTTAAGCGACAAACTTGGCTCTATTGGGTGTTACTCATTAGATATAGAGTCAGTAGTACTCTAGAATGAGTGTGAGTGTAATAATAGATATGAACGCGTATTTGTTAGTGAATATAATTTTTTATTTATATTATGATGATTGGTTTGTTGAGTGGTATATGGATTCTGGTCGATATAGTCTGTACAACTCTATCGATAGTGTGACGACCTGGATTTTTGGACGTCTGTTGATCGGGAAATTAATTGATTTTATTATTGAAATATTAATATTAACTAATCAAACAAATGAATTTCTGATAATTAAAGATATTTGAATATATATATGTTGATTTGAAAACTAAAATAAACATTGGAAAAAAAACTATATTAAATATTTAATTTTTAAAATCTCTGGGTGTGATAAATCCTATAGAAAAGAAAAATAAACTTTTGTATAGATAAACTTCACCATTTCAATTGAGATAAGATATCCATAAAATTTAGATACGAGTTAGATGATATATGTATATGTAAATATAAGTGCAAATATACAAATATTGGAAAGTTGTATGAACGTGAATAAATATATAAAGAAAAGCAATGTGTATGAATGTAAATGCATGAGCATGAGGACAAATATAAGTAAGTAAAAATATTTGTATGTATGTTACAATAAAAAAAAAATCAAGCATACAAAACAAATGGATATGTATACATACCTCAATTCACATAAATACATGTAAACAAAAGAGGAGACAAGCTTTTAGGCCTAGCATACAATACATCATTTTCAAGCACACAAAACATATAAATCAAGTCAACAAAATTTTGTATCAGGTCAAATAAATCAAGCTATAAAAAAAATGTATATACATAAAGAAGCTTGCTATGAAAGCTGCAGCCTATTTTGTTTTGTATACCTCACTTACTTCCATTTCATCCATTCGTACAAACTGAAGTAGATTTACAAACATAAAAGAGACCCTTGCATTTAATGCTAGCACAAAAAAGAGTCATTTCGCAACCTATATAAAATCATTTTAGGGTTCAAAAGTCTTGCCTGGTTAATAAAAAAATAAATTGTAAACTGTTTTCTATATAAAATACCTATTAATTCCTATCTGGTTCATACCACTCGCACAAGTTCTTTGTTTTAAAATAAAGCAAAGAAGGTCAGAGACTTAGGCAGGAGCATAACCAAGCTTCCATTAAGGATTTAAGAATAAATGCAGAGAAGCAAAAGCAGTACTCTGTTTAGCAAAGAAGGTGAGTAACTCTAAAACTGCTGGAATAATTTAAAGTTGCATATGATGGTCTTGGGAAAATATAACATGAACGATGCTGTACATGTTTGTTTGATTATAAGTATATATATGTCTGTTAAAAATTGGATACATGACTGATCAGTGGATAAACTTAAATCCAAGCCATTTAAAACTTTGTTCAGGTAGTAAATGTTGAAGTGATAGTTAATGAATATCAACGTAAATGTTTTCCTGATCAAGCGAAGATGAGTGAATGTAATTATATATATATTCCAGTTTTAAAAGCGAATCATAATTCAGTTTCAAGTAGCAGGTTTCAAATCGAAGCGATTTCGGGTATTTGCTGCTGTTTGACCCCGGCTTCTTCGAGCCCCATGTCATCTTAACCCAAGTTATTTAAATGAAATATAATTCAATTTTTTTTATACAAGGTATCACCTTTACATGGCAGTTTATAACCATATCTAACATATTATATCATACATCATTTCATAGCAGAGATATCAGCCAATTCAAGACATTTAACATCCTTCAAACACTCGTTTGAAATATTCGTCACTTCCTAAATTAATTTAACTTACCTCGAATTAAACTAATCACTAATCTTTAATCATTTATATTACCTAAACTTTCATGGATTTCAATCAATTAATAAATCATCTTTTAATTATCATCTTAATTAATCACCTTGATTTCTTAATCTTAAATTACATTAAGCCTTAGGTAATAACACAATTTATTTAATCTTCACATTAATTACTTATCCTCTTTCAATTTATTCCTTTTAGTAATTACCATTAATTACTTCCTTCACTTTTATATTTAGAGCGTGAACTTGTTTCAATATCTTGTTAAATGATTTACATTGGAACTTGGCTAATAAATCTTTGAGAAAAGACCTAATTATTTTAACACGTGATTAATTAAATTACTTAACACTTTATCATCTTTTAATAGTTTTAATTTGAAAAATACACATTTTGTTTGTTTTAGCTTTGGTATTTTTAAGTCATTACTTCTCAAACATGTTTTCTTTGTTTTTTTTCCTTTTCTTTCTGGGTTCTACTTCTATTAACAGTACAGGTTTATTACAGAACCAAACTGGCAACAGGAACAAAACAACCCGAGCCACATACCCATTTCCTCGAGAACTCCTTCGCGTCTTCAACCCAAAATCACGCGTACCTCTTCGAGCCATCCCCCTAATCCAAACTGACACACTGAACTCCACCGTGCACATGCACGGTGGCTCCGACCACCTCAGGTCGACGTCGAGACCTTCCCAAGGTCGGCGATGACAACTACAAGCAATCCGATCACTCAGAAATCACTACACCCTATCAACTCGAAATCGAGCACCCTGAGTGAACGCCTGAACTTGATCGACCATCGAATCACTTCGCAGCGCCACCACAGACCACATGAACTACTAATATCCCGCTCATAACCTCGCTGAAGCCTAAACTTCATTTCCCCCACATCCCATCGGGTCCGATGCTCTGACGACATCACGTAAGCTTCGTGAACGGCCACCTCCTGAACCCAATACAAACCCTAGTTTGTCTCGAACTGGCCCCTACGACCATCAGTAAAACACGAACTCATTTTTCCCGAGGTCATCAGGCCTCCAGACAACTCTGGCCCCAACCTCGATGACGTTCGCCATGCCGATCGCCGGATATTGATGAAATTCCCAAAATTTCTTCAACTTTGATTAACTTAGTGAATTCCAAACTAAAAATTGTGAATCTGGTTTCCAAATTCATCTTATACCATTACAAATTTGTTTATGGCTTCGAATTATAAATTTAAAATATTTGATTTTAAACCGTATGCAGATCATTCCAGTATTATTTTATTTTTGACATAATTTCTAACTATAAAACTCTAAATTATTTTTAAAATTCATATTATTCTGAGCTAATCATATTTCTTTTATAAATCACACCCAAATTTTGATAGTTTGTAAAGATATGAATTTTTTTTAAATCAAACTAGAGCCTGGGAATAACAGTGATTTATATAGAGACTTTGCATAGGCATCTATCCTATTTCATCATGTATTTAAATAACCATCCCTGTAAACATTATACTATATCCCTACAGTGTTCATCACAAGCATCTACCAGATTTAAACCTGTTCTTTAGTTAAAAAGTTACTCACTTTTATAATATGTTTGAACAGAGCTTGAAAACTACTGTAGAATTAACAGAGGCATATATGTATATATAAGCAGATATGCACATATTCTTCCACTCGATATTCATCTACATATGAAGTTATCTATGCAAACCTGTACCCAAAAGACTATGCATCAGATCAACATTTAAAGGATGTAGTTTACTCAAATTTTCAAATTTTCTGTTTTTTTTCCTTTTGGAAAAAAAAAGACATGATTTCCTTAAAACCTGCTACTTGAAACTGAATTATGATTCGCTTTTAAAAATGGAATATATATATAATTACATTCACTCATCTTCGCTTGATCAGGAAAACATTTACGTTGATATTCATTAACTATCACTTCAACATTAACTACCTGAACAAAGTTTTAAATGGCTTGGATTTAAGTTTATCCACTGTTCAGTCATGTATCCAATTTTTAACAGACATATATATAGTTATAATCAAACAAACATGTACAGCATCGTTCATGTTATATTTTCCCAAGACCATCATATGCAACTTTAAAATATTCCAGCAGTTTTAGAGTTACTCACCTTCTTTGCTAAACAGAGTACTGCTTTTGCTTCTCTGCATTTATTCTTAAATCCTTAATGGAAGCTTGGTTATGCTCCTACCTAAGTCTCTGACCTTCTTTGCTTTATTTTAAAACAAAGAACTTGTGCGAGTGGTATGAACCAGATAGGAATTAATAGGTATTTTATATAGAAAACAATTTACAATTTATTTTTTATTAACCAGGCAAGACTTTTGAACCCTAAAATGATTTTATATAGGTTGCGAAATGACTCTTTTTTGTGCTAGCATTAAATGCAAGGGTCTCTTTTATGTTTGTAAATCTACTTCAGTTTGTACGAATGGATGAAATGGAAGTAAGTGAGGTATACAAAACAAAATAGGCTGCAGCTGTCATAGCAAGCTTCTTTATGTATATACATTTTTTTATAGCTTGATTTATTTGACCTGATACAAAATTTTGTTGACTTGATTTATATGTTTTGTGTGCTTGAAAATGATGTATTGTATGCTAGGCCTAAAAGCTTGTCTCCTCTTTTGTTTACATGTATTTATGTGAATTGAGGTATGTATACATATCCATTTGTTTTGTATGCTTGATTTTTTTTTTATTGTAACATACATACAAATATTTTTACTTACTTATATTTGTCCTCATGCTCATGCATTTACATTCATACACATTGCTTTTCTTTATATATTTATTCACGTTCATACAACTTTCCAATATTTGTATATTTGCACTTATATTTACATATACATATATCATCTAACTCGTATCTAAATTTTATGGATATCTTATCTCAATTGAAATAGTGAAGTTTATCTATACAAAAGTTTATTTTTCTATAAGTACTTGGTAAACCCGTTTTCAACACCCAGTGAAAATACTTAAAAAAATAATAATAATTTTATTAGAATAGTTTTTGAAACTAGAGGAAATATCTTTGATGAAAATGCTGTTTAAAAGTAATCAAATTGGAATATTTGATTTTGAATAAACAAAGTTATATATCTTTGTTGTATGAGATAAATCTTTCTTTGTTGAATCTATTGCCGGAAGAAAAGTGGGTTTTGAAAGTGATTTAAGTACAAAAGGAATTTTATACAAGTTTAAAACGATCCAAAGTTTTAAAAATTATATATATCTGTATATATATAAAGGATCTTTTGAGAATTTTGGAAAAAGGTTTTGGGAACCTTTGGATTTGGAAAGGCTTTTGATTTTTTGGGTAAAATCAATATTGAATTTGGAAAGCCTAGTTTGAGAATTTTTGATTTTGGAATAATCAATTTTGAGTAAGTAGCTTTGTATGAGATCATACTAGGTGTATGATTTGAAAAATACTATATATATAATATAAAGAGTTTTGATGATAGCTCTGGGGAAAAAGGCGCTCCCTTGAAATGAACTTCTCAGGAGTGCCACCGGGTGGTACTGCCTTGAGCCCCATGGGGTTCTAAAGTTGATCCTGTGAGGAGTCCAGACAAAACTAGTTCCTGGGGATTATGAGTAGTGTATACCATAGCGGAAGTCGTGTGTGCCGCGGAGAGCCAACAGTTTACGTTTGAGTCTATATCGGTAGACTGCGACCTATGGTATAACATAGCGAAAGTCGTGTGTGCCCCTGAGAGCCAACAGTCTGCGTTTGAGTTTATCTCGGTAGACTGCGACCTATATAAGAGTGGAGAAGTTTCATTTTAATAGCAAGATCAGAGGCCGCGGAGAGCCTGCAGTTACATGGACTTTTGTTGTGACTGCAACGTAACCCTGGATGTAACTGTGATCTGTTGTGTGGGTTCCATGGCGAAATCGAGAGGCCCTGGAGAGCCTGCAGTTACATGGACTTTTGTTGTGACTGCAACGTAACCCTGGTATGTAACTGCGACCATGGAATGGGGGTGATGATTTTCAGAGTATTGTCACCAAAGATATTTCCTCTAGTTTCAAAAACTATTCTAATAAAATTATTATTATTTTTTTAAGTATTTTCACTGGGTGTTGAAAACGGGTTTACCAAGTACTTATAGATTTTCAGTCCTATGCCTGATCAACGTATGATTGAATTTCTGTAAGAACAAGGATGGACTGGTTGAGACATCGAGTTATAAGAAATATTTTTATAAAAAGCAATTTAAATTGTATTATCTGAATTTAAGGCATTTCTAAATTGATAAAATAGAAGTGTTGAAATTTTGGGAAAAATTTAAGGGGAAAATCCAAACTGGGATTATAAAATAAAATTGGACTCGGAAAAATTTGAATGATGCGAATCTTTGTAATAAAATCGAATCTTGATATAAAATTGGAAGTAAGCTAATTGGCTAAATAATTGTTTGATCGAGTATCTTAATACAATTTAACTTGGGTAAATAAAATGGATTGTAAGTTGATAATGGGTTTGGAAATGAATTCGAATTATTAATAGAATTCGACTTGGGTTTGATAATGGATTAAATAAGAAGAGATGGTGTAAAAAAAAATTGAGTTGGATTGAAAAAGTGATGGTTTGAATTGCAAAATAAAATTCAAGTGATTTGAATAATATTTAACGTAATTTGCAGGTAAATTTGATATAATGGAAGTGTTGTCAAAACATCTAGTTATAAAAGTATTTTTATAAAAACTTATTTTAGTAATATTATATAGATTTTTTTAAGTAGCTTAAATACGATCTAAGAAAATTTATCTGATTATAAGCATTTTAACAATTTTGGCTTCGTTCCTTTTCGAGGACGAAAAGATTTAAAGGGGGAAGGAATGTGACGACCTGGATTTTTGGACGTCTGTTGATCGGGAAATTAATTGATTTTATTATTGAAATATTAATATTAACTAATCAAACAAATGAATTTTTGATAATTAAAGATATTTGAATATATATGTTGATTTGAAAACTAAAATAAACATTGAAAAAAAACTATATTAAATATTTAATTTTTAAAATCTCTGGGTGTGATAAATCCTATAGAAAAGAAAAATAAACTTTTGTATAGATAAACTTCACCATTTCAATTGAGATAAGATATCCATTAAATTTAGATACGAGTTAGATGATAAATGTATATGTAAATATAAGTGCAAATATACAAATATTGGAAAGTTGTATGAACGTGAATAAATATATAAAGAAAAGCAATGTGTATGAATGTAAATGCATGAGCATGAGGACAAATATAAGTAAGTAAAAATATTTGTATGTATGTTACAATAAAAAAAAAATCAAGCATACAAAACAAATGGATATGTATACATACCTCAATTCACATAACTACATGTAAACAAAAGAGGAGACAAGCTTTTAGGCCTAGCATACAATACATCATTTTCAAGCACACAAAACATATAAATCAAGTCAACAAAATTTTGTATCAGGTCAAATAAATCAAGCTATAAAAAAAATGTATATACATGAAGAAGCTTGCTATGAAAGCTGCAGCCTATTTTGTTTTGTATACCTCACTTACTTCCATTTCATCCATTCGTACAAACTGAAGTAGATTTACAAACATAAAAGAGACCCTTGCATTTAATGCTAGCACAAAAAAGAGTCATTTCGCAACCTATATAAAATCATTTTAGGGTTCAAAAGTCTTGCCTGGTTAATAAAAAAATAAATTGTAAACTGTTTTCTATATAAAATACCTATTAATTCCTATCTGGTTCATACCACTCGCACAAGTTCTTTGTTTTAAAATAAAGCAAAGAAGGTCAGAGACTTAGGCAGGAGCATAACCAAGCTTCCATTAAGGATTTAAGAATAAATGCAGAGAAGCAAAAGCAGTACTCTGTTTAGCAAAGAAGGTGAGTAACTCTAAAACTGCTGGAATATTTTAAAGTTGCATATGATGGTCTTGGGAAAATATAACATGAACGATGCTGTACATGTTTGTTTGATTATAACTATATATATGTCTGTTAAAAATTGGATACATGACTGAACAGTGGATAAACTTAAATCCAAGCCATTTAAAACTTTGTTCAGGTAGTAAATGTTGAAGTGATAGTTAATGAATATCAACGTAAATGTTTTCCTGATCAAGCGAAGATGAGTGAATGTAATTATATATATATTCCAGTTTTAAAAGCGAATCATAATTCAGTTTCAAGTAGCAGGTTTTAAGGAAATCATGTCTTTTTTTTTCTAAAAGGAAAAAAAAACAGAAAATTTGAAAATTTGAGTAAACTACATCCTTTAAATGTTGATCTGATGCATAGTCTTTCGGGTATAGGTTTGCATAGATAACTTCATATGTAGATGAATATCGAGTGGAAGAATATGTGCATATCGTCTTATATATACATATATGCCTCTGTTAATTCTACAGTAGTTTTCAAGCTCTGTTCAAACATATTATAAAAGTGAGTAACTTTTTAACTAAAGAACAGGTTTAAATCTGGTAGATGCTTGTGATGAACACTGTAGGGATATAGTATAATGTTTACAGGGATGGTTATTTAAATACATGATGAAATAGGATAGATGCCTATGCAAAGTCTCTATATAATATGATCACTGTTATTCCCAGGCTCTAGTTTGATTTAAAAAAAAAATTCATATCTTTACAAACTATCAAAATTTGGGTGTGATTTATAAAAGAAATATGATTAGCTCAGAATAATATGAATTTTAAAAATAATTTAGAGTTTTATAGTTAGAAATTATGTCAAAAATAAAATAATACTGGAATGATCTGCATACGGTTTAAAATCAAATATTTTAAATTTATAATTCGAAGCCATAAACAAATTTGTAATGGTATAAGATGAATTTGTAAACCAGATTCACAATTTTTAGTTTGGAATTCACCAAGTTAATCAAAGTTGAAGAAATTTTGGGAATTTCATCAATATCCGGCGATCGGCATGGCGAACGTCATCGAGGTTGGGGCCAGAGTTGTCTGGAGGCCTGATGACCTCGGGAAAAATGAGTTCGTGTTTTATTGATGGTCGTAGGGGCCAGTTCGAGACAAACTAGGGTTTGTATTGGGTTCAGGAAGTGGCCGTTCACGAAGCTTACGTGATGTCGTCAGAGCATCGGACCCGATGGGATGTGGGGGAAATGAAGTTTAGGCTTCAGCGAGGTTATGAGCGGGATATTAGTAGTTCATGTGGTCTGTGGTGGCGCTGCGAAGTGATTCGATGGTCGATCAAGTTCAGGCGTTCACTCAGGGTGCTCGATTTCGAGTTGATAGGGTGTAGTGATTTCTGAGTGATCGGATTGCTTGTAGTTGTCATCGCCGACCTTGGGAAGGTCTCGACGTCGACCTGAGGTGGTCGGAGCCACCGTGCATGTGCACGGTGGAGTTCAGTGTGTCAGTTTGGATTAGGGGGATGGCTCGAAGAGGTACGCGTGATTTTGGGTTGAAGACGCGAAGGAGTTCTCGAGGAAATGGGTATGTGGCTCGGGTTGTTTTGTTCCTGTTGCCAGTTTGGTTCTGTAATAAACCTGTACTGTTAATAGAAGTAGAACCCAGAAAGAAATGGAAAAAAAAACAAAGAAAACATGTTTGAGAAGTAATGACTTAAAAATACCAAAGCTAAAACAAACAAAATGTGTATTTTTCAAATTAAAACTATTAAAAGATGATAAAGTGTTAAGTAATTTAATTAATCACGTGTTAAAATAATTAAGTCTTTTCTTAAAGATTTATTAGCCAAGTTCCAATGTAAATCATTTAACAAGATATTGAAACAAGTTCACGCTCTAAATATAAAAGTGAAGGAAGTAATTAATGGTAATTACTAAAAGGAATAAATTGAAAGAGGATAAGTATAATTAATGTGAAGATTAAATAAATTGTGTTATTACCTAAGGCTTAATGCAATTTAAGATTAAGAAATCAAGGTGATTAATTAAGATGATAATTAAAAGATGATTTATTAATTGATTGAAATCAATGAAAGTTTAGGTAATATAAATGATTAAAGATTAGTGATTAGTTTAATTCGAGGTAAGTTAAATTAATTTAGGAAGTGACGAATATTTCAAACGAGTGTTTGAAGGATGTTAAATGTCTTGAATTGGCTGATATCTCTGCTATGAAATGATGTATGATATAATATGTTAGATATGGTTATAAACTGCCATGTAAAGGTGATACCTTGTATAAAAAAAATTGAATTATATTTCATTTAAATAACTTGGGTTAAGATGACATGGGGCTCGAAGAAGCCGGGGTCAAACAGCAGCAAATACCCGAAATCGCTTCGATTTGAAACCTGCTACTTGAAACTGAATTATGATTCGCTTTCAAAACTGGAATATATATATAATTACATTCACTCATCTTCGCTTGATCAGGAAAACATTTACGTTGATATTCATTAACTATCACTTCAACATTTACTACCTGAACAAAGTTTTAAATGGCTTGGATTTAAGTTTATCCACTGATCAGTCATGTATCCAATTTTTAACAGACATATATATATACTTATAATAAAACAAACATGTATAGCATCGTTCATGTTATATTTTCCCAAGACCATCATATGCAACTTTAAATTATTCCAGCAGTTTTAGAGTTACTCACCTTCTTTGCTAAACAGAGTACTGCTTTTACTTCTTTGCATTTATTCTTAAATCCTTAATGGAAGCTTGGTTATGCTCCTGCCTAAGTCTCTGACCTTCTTTGCTTTATTTTAAAACAAAGAACTTGTGCGAGTGGTATGAACCAGATAGGAATTAATAGGTATTTTATATAGAAAACAGTTTACAATTTATTTTTTTTATTAACCAGGCAAGACTTTTGAACCCTAAAATGATTTTATATAGGTTGCGAAATGACTCTTTTTGTGCTAGCATTAAATGCAAGGGTCTCTTTTATGTTTGTAAATCTACTTCAGTTTGTACGAATGGATGAAATGGAAGTAAGTGAGGTATACAAAACAAAATAGGCTGCAGCTTTCATAGCAAGCTTCTTTATGTATATACATTTTTTTTATAGCTTGATTTATTTGACCTGATACAAAATTTTGTTGACTTGATTTATATGTTTTGTGTGCTTGAAAATGATGTATTGTATGCTAGGCCTAAAAGCTTGTCTCCTCTTTTGTTTACATGTATTTATGTGAATTGAGGTATGTATACATATCCATTTGTTTTGTATGCTTGATTTTTTTTTTATTGTAACATACATACAAATATTTTTACTTACTTATATTTGTCCTCATGCTCATGCATTTACATTCATACACATTGCTTTTCTTTATATATTTATTCACGTTCATACAACTTTCCAATATTTGTATATTTGCACTTATATTTACATATACATATATCATCTAACTCGTATCTAAATTTTATGGATATCTTATCTCAATTGAAATGGTGAAGTTTATCTATACAAAAGTTTATTTTTCTTTTCTATAGGATTTATCACACCCAGAGATTTTAAAAATTAAATATTTAATATAGTTTTTTTCCAATGTTTATTTTAGTTTTCAAATCAACATATATATTCAAATTTCTTTAATTATCATAAATTCATTTGTTTGATTAGTTAATATTAATATTTCAATAATAAAATCAATTAATTTCTCGATCAACAGACGTCCAAAAATCCAGGTCGTCACATTCCTTCCCCCTTTAAATCTTTTCGTCCTCGAAAAGGAACGAAGCCAAAATTGTTAAAATGCTTATAAGCAGATAAATTTTCTTAGATCGTATTTAAGCTACTTAAAAAAAATCTATATAATATTACTAAAATAATTTTTTATAAAAATACTTTTATAACTAGATGTTTTGACAACACTTCCATTATATCAAATTTACCTGCAAATTACGTTAAATATTATTCAAATCACTTGAATTTTATTTTGCAATTCAAACCATCACTTTTTCAATCCAACTCAATTTTTTTTTTACACCATCTCTTCTTATTTAATCCATTATCAAACCCAAGTCGAATTCTATTAATAATTCGAATTCATTTCCAAACCCATTTTCAACTTACAATCCATTTTATTTACCCAAGTTAAATTGTATTAAGATACTCGATCAAACAATTATTTAGCCAATTAGCTTACTTCTAATTTTATATCAAGATTCGATTTTATTACAAAGATTCGCATCATTCAAATTTTTCCGAGTCCAATTTTATTTTATAATCCCAGTTTGGATTTTCCCCTTAAATTTTTCCCAAAATTTCAACACTTCTATTTTAACAATTTAGAAATGCCTTAAATTCAGATAATACAATTTAAATAGCTTTTTATAAAAATATTTCTTATAACTCGATGTCTCAACCAGTCCATCCTTGTTCTCACAGAAATTCAATCATACGTTGATCAGGCGTAGGACTGAAAATCTATAAGTACTTGGTAAACCCGTTTTCAACACCCAGTGAAAATACTTAAAATAATAATAATAATTTTATTAGAATAGTTTTTGAAACTAGAGGAAATATCTTTGGTGACAATGCTCTGAAAATCATCACCCCCATTCCATGGTCGCAGTTACATACCATGGTTACGTTGCAGTCACAACAAAAGTCCATGTGACTGCAGGCTCTTCGCGGCCTCTCGATTTCGCCATGGAACCCACACAACAGATCACAGTTACATCCAGGGTTACGTTGCAGTCACAACAAAAATCCATGTAACTGCAGGCTCTCCGCGGCCTCTGATCTTGCTATCAAAATGAAACTTCTCCACTCTTATATAGGTCGCAGTCTACCGAGATAAACTCAAACGCAGACTGTTGGCTCTCAGCGGCACACACGACTTTCGCTATGTTATACCATAGGTCGCAGTCTACCGATATAGAATCAAACGTAAACTGTTGGCTCTCCGCGGCACACACGACTTCCGCTATGGCATACACTACTCATAATCCCCAGGAACTAGTTTTGTCCGGACTCCTCACAGGATCAACTTTAGAACCCCCTCGGGCTCCAGGCAGCACCACCCAGTGGCACTCCTGAGAAGTTCATTTCAAGGGGACGCCTTTTTCCCCAGAGCCATCATCAAAATATTTTATACTATACACATATAGTATCTTCAAATCATACACCTAGTATGATATCATACAAAGCTCTTTTACACAAAATCGATTATCCCAAAATCGATATTTCTCAATATAGGCTTTCCAAAACTCAATATTGATTTTTCCCAAAATCAAAAGCCTTTCCCAAAATCCTTATAAGATCCTTTATACATATTCGGATATATATATATATATGTATATATAAATTTTTAAAACTTTGGATCCTTACTTTCTTGTATAAAACCCTTTTATACTCCAAACACTCTCAAAAACCATAGAAATATCCAATTTCCATCTTTATTCATTTCATATTTCTCAAAATATTCTTTCAGTTCAAAAGAACCATTTCACATTCCTTATTCACCTTTACATTAATCCCCAGTTGGATTATTACTTCTATCCTTATATCAGTTGGGTACTTTAATTAATAACAGTTTGAACTCCGACCTGTTTAGAAAAATAGCTTGAAAATTTTAAAATTAGGTAAGTAGTTGAAGAATAATTATTAGTTTGAAAAATAATTGTAAGATAGTTAACTAATTATAAAATAGTTGGAAAATAATTAAATAGTTATAGAAATCTTAATAATTGCAAAATAGTTGTAAATTAGTAATTAATTTGTAACATAGTTGAAATATAGTAATAAATTTAGAAAACAGTTGAAAAATGGTTGAATAGTCCCAAAATAATTGTAAAACAAGTATAAAATAATTTGGCTTTAAGAAAGAAAGGTTGTATATATTTAATAGCTTAGAAACAATACGTTTATATTAAGACAATTTATATTGAAAATAGCCCAGAGTCAAAACTGTTCACTTCCCCAATAATTCAATTTAAATTTTCACTCCCATTTAATTTAACCAATTCCAATTTAAATAATCTTCAATTTCCATTGAAATTGATTTTACTCCAATTCAAGTTGAATCAATCATGATTTCTTTTCCAATTCAAATTAAATTCTATTTGATCTTTAAACTTGTATAACTTAATTATAATTTCAATTTTACAATTACTATTTAATATCAATTACATTCACATTTTGCTTTAACTCGGAATTATACATTTCATTTAATCAATATATGTTTATTATTCCATAAACATTTAATCAAGGTGCCAGAGTTTAAACAAATTTCCAAAATTTCAATATCACCTTAGAATTTAACTATATCCAAAATTCTTTGGCAAATTCAATTATCCCTTTTTGAATTTCAAAACCAAACCCAATTCACAAACAATTCCAATTTTAAAACAATTTGGTAGCAAAATTTCTCTTCTAGAAACTCGAAAACGAACATCGATGATGCTGCAGTCACCACCGACGTTATTTTCCAGTGACCGAAAGAGTTTAATGCTTTTATCTCTTTAAAAACATTTCCACACATTTTTAATTTCAAATCTTCCAGATTTCAAGTCCAACTCAAAATATTTTTGAAATGATATTATTATTTCTCCAAAACCTTTGGAAACCATTTTCAAATCCAAAGGAATTTTAAATTTTCCCAAAAATTCCAAATTCCCAATCCATCCAATTCATATTTAAACATTTCCCTAGAATTTTCATCTTACTTTATTTGCAAATATTCTCTGGAATTCTATTTCAACTTATAATCTCATTTATTTATAAAGTTTATTTCAATTAATAAATTACATTTACAATCTATATTTCAAATTCCTTTTTGATTTTAAACCAATTCCACTTTAATTAGAATTCCAAAGTTATTCCAATTACTTTGGACTAATATTCATTCAATTGAACTCACTTCAATTTCAATCATTCCAATTCAATTCTCCATTTAAATTTTTGAACTTATACATCTACAATTCCAAATTCAATTAATCCAAATCGGATTCAATTTAAATGAGTTCAATTCCAACTTCAAATTTAAACCATCTCGAATTATATAATTCGAGCTAAGTTCTCAAAGATTAGTTTAACCTTTTTAAACCAAATTTAACTTGTTCATTTAAAGTTTCAAACAATTCTAATTTCTGAGTTCTAATTCTAGAACTTCATTTTTAATTAATTTAATTTTAATTTGGTTGTATTATATTCCTTCTTAACTTAATTCCAATAATTTAACAACCAATCACCTAAATATTCGTTAGAAGGAAATATTGCTTTATATATCAAAATATACTTTTATATAAAATCATTTAGAGTCTTTATATAAGAAAATAACAAGTACGCTCTCATATATATATATATATATATATATATATATATATATATATATATATATATTCACTCAACTCATTATAGAATACTACAGACTCTATTCAATGAGTAATCCCCACCAGAGCCAAGGTTTTCGCTTAATCTTTCAGCTCTGATACCAACTGTAACGACCCGGAATTTTCAAACCCGAAAAAATTCCAGATAGTTATGAAAAAGAAGGAAGAGATAGAAGAAGAAGAACAGAAACACCAAGATCTCACATCGCAGCGGATAAAATATAATAATAAATAATTACAGTTTACAAAAGAATACTATATCTGTCGGTTACATTTAATATAAATCAGAGTTTTCACATATATGCAGACACTGAATATATATACAATTATCATGTCTCTCATACACAACGATATAATACAGCGAAATATTTTATACGCTATCACCATCCAGCTTGCCTCCTTAGCTCCAGAACGTAACTACCTGAAAATCTGTAATACTCGGTCTGACCCGAACATTACACCAAAGTAACACCTGGGTCAGGCTGGAAACCAGCATGAGTAAACTCATATCATTGGAAATACTAAGTTCAAACCATAAACGGAAACCCGGGTAACTCATTCATCATTACAAGTTCACAACTTACTAGAAACCATACTTATTCCAGACATCGATGTCTGAGTTCTAAAAACTTGGATTAAATAATTCAATTTCCTTAAATTTATCCCATTTTCAGTCTACTGATTTCACCAATCAAATCTATGAAGAATTATAGAAGGTTTCAAATCGAAGTGATTTCGGGTATTTGCTGCTGTTTGACCCCGGCTTCTTCGAGCCCCATGTCATCTTAACCCAAGTTATTTAAATGAAATATAATTCAATTTTTTTTATACAAGGTATCACCTTTACATGGCAGTTTATAACCATATCTAACATATTATATCATACATCATTTCATAGCAGAGATATCAGCCAATTCAAGACATTTAACATCCTTCAAACACTCGTATGAAATATTCGTCACTTCCTAAATTAATTTAACTTACCTCGAATTAAACTAATCACTAATCTTTAATCATTTATATTACCTAAACTTTCATTGATTTCAATCAATTAATAAATCATCTTTTAATTATCATCTTAATTAATCACCTTGATTTCTTAATCTTAAATTACATTAAGCCTTAGGTAATAACACAATTTATTTAATCTTCACATTAATTATACTTATCCTCTTTCAATTTATTCCTTTTAGTAATTACCATTAATTACTTCCTTCACTTTTATATTTAGAGCGTGAACTTGTTTCAATATCTTGTTAAATGATTTACATTGGAACTTGGCTAATAAATCTTTGAGAAAAGACTTAATTATTTTTAACACGTGATTAATTAAATTACTTAACACTTTATCATCTTTTAATAGTTTTAATTTGAAAAATACACATTTTGTTTGTTTTAGCTTTGGTATTTTTAAGTCATTACTTCTCAAACATGTTTTCTTTGTTTTTTTTTTTCTTTTTCTTTCTGGGTTCTACTTCTATTAACAGTACAGGTTTATTACAGAACCAAACTGGCAACAGGAACAAAACAACCCGAGCCACATACCCATTTCCTCGAGAACTCCTTCGCGTCTTCAACCCAAAATCACGCGTACCTCTTCGAGCCATCCCCCTAATCCAAACTGACACACTGAACTCCACCGTGCACATGCACGGTGGCTCCGACCACCTCAGGTCGACGTCGAGACCTTCCCAAGGTCGGCGATGACAACTACAAGCAATCCGATCACTCAGAAATCACTACACCCTATCAACTCGAAATCGAGCACCCTGAGTGAACGCCTGAACTTGATCGACCATCGAATCACTTCGCAGCGCCACCACAGACCACATGAACTACTAATATCCCGCTCATAACCTCGCTGAAGCCTAAACTTCATTTCCCCCACATCCCATCGGGTCCGATGCTCTGATGACATCACGTAAGCTTCGTGAACGGCCACTTCCTGAACCCAATACAAACCCTAGTTTGTCTCGAACTGACCCCTACGACCATCAGTAAAACACGAACTCATTTTTCCCGAGGTCATCAGGCCTCCAGACAACTCTGGCCCCAACCTCGATGACGTTCGCCATGCCGATCGCCAGATATTGATGAAATTCCCAAAATTTCTTCAACTTTGATTAACTTGGTGAATTCCGAACTAAAAATTGTGAATCTGGTTTCCAAATTCATCTTATACCATTACAAATTTGTTTATGGCTTCGAATTATAAATTTAAAATATTTGATTTTAAACCGTATGCAGATCATTCCAGTATTATTTTATTTTTGACATAATTTCTAACTATAAAACTCTAAAATTATTTTTAAAATTCATATTATTCTGAGCTAATCATATTTCTTTTATAAATCACACCCAAATTTTGATAGTTTGTAAAGATATGAATTTTTTTTAAAATCAAACTAGAGTCTGGGAATAACAGTGATCATATTATATAGAGACTTTGCATAGGCATCTATCCTATTTCATCATGTATTTAAGAAAAAAAACAGAAAATTTGAAAATTTGAGTAAACTACATCCTTTAAATGTTGATCTGATGCATAGTCTTTTGGGTACAGGTTTGCATAGATAACTTCATATGTAGATGAATATCGAGTGGAAGAATATGTGCATATCGTTTTATATATACATATATGCCTCTGTTAATTCTACAGTAGTTTTCAAGCTCTGTTCAAACATATTATAAAAGTGAGTAACTTTTTAACTAAAGAACAGGTTTAAATCTAGTAGATGCTTGTGATGAACACTGTAGGGATATAGTATAATGTTTACAGGGATGGTTATTTAAATACATGATGAAATAGGATAGATGCCTATGCAAAGTCTCTATATAATATGATCACTGTTATTCCCAAGCTCTAGTTTGATTTAAAAAAAATTCATATCTTTACAAACTATCAAAATTTGGGTGTGATTTATAAAAGAAATATGATTAGCTCAGAATAATATGAATTTTAAAAATAATTTTAGAGTTTTGTAGTTAGAAATTATGTCAAAAATAAAATAATACTGGAATGATCTGCATACGGTTTAAAATCAAATATTTTAAATTTATAATTCGAAGCCATAAACAAATTTGTAATGGTATAAGATGAATTTGGAAACCAGATTCACAATTTTTAGTTTGGAATTCACTAAGTTAATCAAAGTTGAAGAAATTTTGGGAATTTCATCAATATCCGGCGATCGGCATGGCGAACGTCATCGAGGTTGGGGCCAGAGTTGTCTGGAGGCCTGATGACCTCGGGAAAAATGAGTTCGTGTTTTACTGATGGTCGTAGGGGCCAGTTCGAGACAAACTAGGGTTTGTATTGGGTTCAGGAAGTGGCCGTTCATGAAGCTTACGTGATGTCGTCAGAGCATCGGACCCGATGGGATGTGGGGGAAATGAAGTTTAGGCTTCAGCGAGGTTATGAGCGGGATATTAGTAGTTCATGTGGTCTGTGGTGGCGCTGCGAAGTGATTCGATGGTCGATCAAGTTCAGGCGTTCACTCAGGGTGCTCGATTTCGAGTTGATAGGGTGTAGTGATTTCTGAGTGATCGGATTGCTTGTAGTTGTCATCGCCGACCTTGGGAAGGTCTCGACGTCGACCTGAGGTGGTCGGAGCCACCGTGCATGTGCACGGTGGAGTTCAGTGTGCCAGTTTGGATTAGGGGGATGGCTCGAAGAGGTACGCGTGATTTTGGGTTGAAGACGCGAAGGAGTTCTCGAGGAAATGGGTATGTGGCTCGGGTTGTTTTGTTCCTGTTGCCAGTTTGGTTCTGTAATAAACCTGTACTGTTAATAGAAGTAGAACCCAGAAAGAAAAAGAAAAAAAAACAAAGAAAACATGTTTGAGAAGTAATGACTTAAAAATACCAAAGCTAAAACAAACAAAATGTGTATTTTTCAAATTAAAACTATTAAAAGATGATAAAGTGTTAAGTAATTTAATTAATCACGTGTTAAAATAATTAAGTCTTTTCTCAAAGATTTATTAGCCAAGTTCCAATGTAAATCATTTAACAAGATATTGAAACAAGTTCACGCTCTAAATATAAAAGTGAAGGAAGTAATTAATGGTAATTACTAAAAGGAATAAATTGAAAGAGGATAAGTATAATTAATGTGAAGATTAAATAAATTGTGTTATTACCTAAGGCTTAATGTAATTTAAGATTAAGAAATCAAGGTGATTAATTAAGATGATAATTAAAAGATGATTTATTAATTGATTGAAATCAATGAAAGTTTAGGTAATATAAATGATTAAAGATTAGCGATTAGTTTAATTCGAGGTAAGTTAAATTAATTTAGGAAGTGACGAATATTTCATACGAGTGTTTGAAGGATGTTAAATGTCTTGAATTGGCTGATATCTCTGCTATGAAATGATGTATGATATAATATGTTAGATATGGTTATAAACTGCCATGTAAAGGTGATACCTTGTATAAAAAAATTTGAATTATATTTCATTTAAATAACTTGGGTTAAGATGACATGGGGCTCGAAGAAGCCGGGGTCAAACAGTAGCAAATACCCGAAATCACTTCGATTTGAAACCTTCTATAATTCTTCATAGATTTGATTGGTGAAATCAGTAGACTGAAAATGGGATAAATTTAAGGAAATTGAATTATTTAATCCAAGCTTTTAGAACTCAGACATCGATGTCTGGAATAAGTATGGTTTCTAGTAAGTTGTGAACTTGTAATGATGAATGAGTTACCCGGGTTTCCGTTTATGGTTTGAACTTAGTATTTCCAATGATATGAGTTTACTCACGCTGGTTTCCAGCCTGACCCGGGTGTTACTTTGGTGTAATGCTCGGGTCAGACCGAGTATTACAGATTTTCAGGTAGGTACATTCTGGAGCCAAGGAGGCAAGCTAGATGGTGATAGCGTATAAAATATTTCGCTGTATTATATCGTTGTGTATGAGAGACATGATAATTGTATATATATTCAGTGTCTGCATATATGTGAAAACTCTGATTTATATTAAATGTAATCGACAGATATAGTATTCTTTTGTAAACTGTAATTATTTATTATTATATTTTATCCGCTGCGATGTGAGATCTTGGTGTTTCTGTTCTTCTTCTTCTATCTCTTCCTTCTTTTTCATAACTATCTGGAATTTTTTCGGGTTTGAAAATTCCGGATCGTTACAGATAGGGATCTTTAAACACTCTTACATAACAATTCGATACGATATTGTTTTAAAATAGGATGAATGAAATAATTTTACCCAAAACTATTTTCGTTTATAAAAGAAATCATTTTCCATACATTATTATAGTAGTATATGGATGCTTGGTTGTTAGAAAGTAATAATATTAAATTATTATCATTATTATTGAATAAGAAATTGAAATGATAAACAAAGGGTTAAGAAATAATTTTCATATATAAATGGAATTTGAGAATATAAATTGTAAATGTGATTCATAATTTGAACGGGATTCCAGAGAAGTATTTGGAAATGTTTTGAAAAGAATTTAATTTTTTTTGAAGATTTGGGAAGTTTAAATCCCTTTTGGTTTGAAAATAAAATTCAAAGGTTTTTGGAAAAATGTTTTGGAAGGATAAAAGCTCAAAACTCTTTTTGGTCGCTGGAAAATAATTCCGATGATGATCGCGACATCATCGGTGTTCATTTTCGAGTTTCCAAAAGAGGAATTACTGCCAAATTGTTTTAAATGGAAGTTGTTTGGAAAATTGGGTTTGGTTTTGAAATTTAAAGGATAATTTGAATTGTTTTCAATAATGGTTTTGGTAATGGTGGAAAGACTCTGGAATTTTATTAAAAATAGTTATGGAATAATAAGTTTGAAAACTTAAAAAATTCAAACTAAACTGAAATTATTGAGAAGTCTCACAGACTAAATGATTGGAATAAAATTTATTAAGATGGAAAATAAATTGGGAATGAATAAATAAATTTGCAGTTGCAAGTACATGAAAGTGAATTGGATGTTGAAATTCATTTCGAATTTGTAAGTAAATTGAACTAGAATTGGAATTGAATTTGGTTTGTGTTAAACAAAGTGAAATATTGAAATAAAATTAGTAAGTGAAACTAATTGGTGAATGACCAAATTGATAAGGTTTAAGATAAACTGAATCCAAATAGAATTGGAATTGTGAATTGAATTCAAATGAAATTAACAATGCAAGATTGAATAAAAATGGATATATAACTTCAACAGTAAAGTAAAAAAGGGTAAGAAGTATATATTGAAAATTTTGTAAAGAAATGTGCAAAAATGATTTCTGTATGTTAAAATTGGACATTATGGATATCAGAATATACCGGTATGTTACAGGAAAAAGAAAGGTTGGAATTGGGATTTTGAAGATAATTTGAATTGCTCGACAAAAAGGTATGTATTTAAATTTCAATATGAAATTTGATGATTTTCTTGTCCAGCCACTTGGCTTTTCGTTTTCTTTTTGAATCTGGGGCCGTGGTGCCCTTTTTGTAGTCGTACCGAGCTAGCCGCGCAAAAGAGACGCTGACGAATTTTTTCGAAAATTTAGGGAGTTAGAAAAATTTTGTGAAAATTTTGAAGGTTTAAAATTTGAATTAGTTAAGTAAACAGTGTTGTTTGGAAACTTATGATTGAATTTTGAAAATTAGTTGAAATGATAATGGGTCTTAAATAAAAAGATTTGTTTTGGTAAGATGATAAAACTATTTGGATTGGGAAAATAGCTAACGGGTTGAGGATCATTCTTCTTAACTAGTACTTTCGGAGACGAAATTCTTTTAAGAGGGGGAGGATGTGACGACCCAGAATTTTTGGTATTTGAATTTGAAAATATTTAAGTAATTTTAAATATTTAGAAGTTAGTTTAACTTGAATTTTAAATATAAATATGAATTTGACAATTAAATTATTGAATTTAATCTATTGAAGTTGGGTAAAAATTTGAATCTTCAGCTTTAAGCATGTTAAAAATATTTTCAAGGCTCAGAAAATTTATATTGATGATACTGAAGATAATGGAAGCTTCAGAATTGAATTGGAAATGTTTTGTTTAGTTTTGAAATTTTATCATTTAAATCGATATTTAAAAATAGCATTCCGAGGCACAGTCTCGGAATTCGACGAAACCAATTTCATTGGATCCGTAATATTGTATTATTATCGGGTTTCAAATCTCGTAGCTTCCGGAGCTATCGTGTGATCGTACGAGATAAAGATGCCTGGACAATAATTATCGATTTAAATTTATATACAAATGTATATCTGGAAAAAAAATCAAATCGCAGCCGAAAATATTTCCTTTCAGCCGACCTATTTCTCTTCACGTAATCATGTACTCGTTGTCTTCTGAAGCACGCCTTCTATCCTATCCATTGTTTCCTTCCGTCCAGTTTTATAATAGCCGAGAAAAAAATAAAACAAAAACCCATCATAAGAAAAAAAATCCAAAATCAAAATCAACGTAGAAAAAAGGGGGGCGACGCGAACTTATTTTCTCGAATCGAGCAAGTCGCGATGGCCGATCGTTCTGCAAAGGGCGGTCGATGGATTTAGGGCGCCGGGCATGTACTGAGTAGGGCAGTGATCGACGTTCGAGGAGGATCGATGGGTGTTTCGTGTGGAGGCGTAGGGTTTGAGTCGCGGCTTGTGATTCGCGATGGCAATTCGGGTATGGGAACTGATGGTCGCGACAGTGACAACAGCATTTGCATGCGTACGTGTGGAGGCCCGAGACTCGAGCAGATGGCGACGCGGCAGAGAGTTGGGAACTATGGCGGCTGAACGCGATTTGATTATGCGAAGCAATCGCTACTTTGCTGGGGAAGAATCCTTGAGATGTTGGTATGTAACAATTCTTTTTGTTATGATTTTAAATCAAATAATGTTTAAATGTGTATATATTCAGAGGAGGAGAAAAAAAGAGAGATTATTTACAGTAAGAGTAATATTGTCTGTTTACAATAGTTGAAAGAAAAAAAATAAGCAGAAAATAGTATATATAAGGGCTTATATAGATTATTTTGATATGTAATTTGAAAATGAAAATAAATATACATATATGTACTAAATTTACTAGTTTATCAGTTTGAATAAAAAAGTATTAGTTCATTAAATTATTTGATAATAAGTGATTATTCAATTAGTTCAAATATTGTATTAAAAGAAAATTTGTTTGAAATTAAATTAACTAGATAAAATAAAAAAATTATTAAACGTAAATTTATCATTTGATTTTTTCGAATATTAATAAATTGTATAAATATTTATACAAGGTTTAAAACTGTGAAGAAAACAAGCTGGAATGGAAACGGATTGCATGCATAGTTAAAGGTGAGATCTTCTCACTCAAATTATAATAATTGAAAATTTCAGTTATTGATTGATGGTTGAATTGAGATAGTTAAATTTAAAATTGACCGACTGTGTGCTTGGATGATTAATTTATTATCAGTTATATTAGTTTAGACCCTATACGCCGCATAATAGCGAAGGTTATTATATTAAACCCATATACCGCGATATTCCACCTCGAAGTGGAATTGGTATTATATATGTATTTAGAGTTGTTGATTTCCCGCATTATATAGCCGATGAGACCCTATTGCGCCACATAATAGCGGGTGATATTTTATAAATCCCATATACCATGATATTTCACCTCGAAGTGAAATTGGTATTTAATTGCTGTGCTAACGTCTGTGGATGCAGGGAAGCAGGTTGGAGGGATCCAACTGGATTCCTCAAATATTTAAATTATTTTCAATATTGTGTGTTGATTATTTGAAATCTGTGTGTGACTATTTGTGATTAAAACTATTGAAGGTTATATTTAGCCGAATATATTTTTGGCATCGTAGGATACCGGAAATAAATAAAATTGGACTTTTAAAATTAATATTGAAAATCTATAGTAAAATTTATTTTTGAATTAAAAAAATTTGGAAGAAGGAATTTTAAAAGGATACAGTTTTATTTTTGAATCCTATTGAATAAAATTCAATTTTTTTTTTAATAAATGGATTTCAAGTAATAACATTCAAAAGGTGAAGAATTTATTTAATAAAAACCTGGGTTTTAAATAAATTGGAAAAATAAAGGAATTTATTTTAAAAAATAAATTCGTAAATTGATTTGGTGCTAAAAGAATAAATCCTTGGGAAATCAATATGAAAATTGATTTGGTGTTGAACGAAAATCGATTTGGTGTTGAACTAAAATTGAAATCAATTTGGAAATTGATTTGGTGTTTGTAAATGATTTTTAACATCGATTTAAAAAAATCATATATCAATAGATATTTGGGAATTTGAATTCACAATGGGAATTTATGAAGGGAAGAGAAATTTGTTTTAAAAATAAACATTTGGATATTTTTAAAAGTGTGAAAGGAATTTAAGGATTCGTGTAAATGATTTTTAACATCGATTTAAAAAAAATCATATATCAATAGATATTTGGGAATTTGAATTCACAATGGGAATTTATAAAGGGAAGAGAAATTTGTTTTAAAATAAACATTTGGATATTTTTAAAAGTGTGAAAGGAATTTAAGGATTCGAAACGTAAATTTAAAGTAAATCCAGAAGGATTTATAAATTGATTTGAATGAACCATTTTAGAATGGAAGGTGTACTTTCCTTGGAAAACCGAGCATGTTTTCAATATAGTCTATAAATATGAAATTGAAGTTGTGAAGTTGGTTTTAAGGAAAGATTATTTTTGAATAAATTATTTACTTGGTTTATTTTGAAAATCTTTAAAGTAAAGATTTATTTTAATTTATTATAGAAGTGATTATTTAAGTTTTAATTGATACTTGTTCTAGAGAATGGATATTTAAATAGTATATCATATCTGCTAATTTTATTTTGAAATTTGCTTTGGACTTGAATTTTTATATGCGATGTTAGTATTATATTTTTTCATAACTAATATTTAAGCAAGTATTTTAAAATAGTTTTATTTTGAATATTTCTAAGTATATTTTGGATAAGCATTTTAAATTATTTTAAAATATTTGAACTCGTCCGATTTTCAGTGAACATGAATAAATATTTGGAAATGTTTTCCCCGTAAGGAAAAGTGATTTGAAATTTGTTTTCAAAGTATGGAAATGTGGAAAAGTAATTTGAAATTTGTTTTCAAGGGATTGAAATGTGAATAGCGATTTGAAATTTGTTTTCAAAATGTTAAAGCAATAAAAGTATATCTTGCGAAGAGATTTTTGAAGATAAATAATTTGGGAAATTTATTTAAATCCGACAATTGTCGTGAATGTTGATTGATAGTTAAATAACCGACCATCAATGTTTGTCTTTAAACGACATTTGAATTTCGATGCGACCGGGGGTCGGATTCCAAGTGGATATCCGAAAACCACATCGAACCTTTGTGATTATGATAGATCTTTTTTTTAAAAGATCAAAGTGAGAATTGTTGTAATTTGTTGAAATCTGAATGTAACACTTATTTTTTTAAAATAAGCGCTCGTTATTCGGATTAGCCAGGAGAGGACTTTGTGTCATAAAACCCATTCTGAATAACGATACGACGAAATGAGATTACGTTTGAAGATGGTGTTGAAGACAGAGTATTTTCGAAAGCGAAAGGATTACCTGGGTTGCTCTGATATAGAGATTTTATCACTTTTGTGATGGGGATTCCGGACGTGATTTGTGAATATCTGAATTTGCAAGAGCTTCTTTGAAGTGCCTTCGGTTCTGTTCGATCTCGGAACGGACTTGTATGGATGTGTGTCTGACGTTACACTTTGAGATGTAAAGCTGGTTTTTATCAAATACATTTCTGTTGGTGGCGGAGGATCTATTCTCTTAGCTTAACACCCTTCTCTGAGACGTACGAGCTCAGAGGTTATGTAGTTGATGGTTACTAGTGATGCATTCCCAATTTGGTAACGTGACATGCGAAGTGCTGCTGATCATTTGTTGATCAAAGCATGACTTTGTGAAAAGTGTAGCTTTGTGGAGGAGATCTCGTCGGATCTCACACCCCGGAAATGGTCGAAACAAAAAAGATGCGGCAAGGTTACGAGGGTCGCGCCCTTTAGGGTATGTCATTTCCTTCTGGAAAAGAGTAGTATCATGGTATGGACCCAGGTACTTAACCTATGTTGTTGCCGCAAATTTATTATACTTTGTGGTTGTTGCTTTGTGGTTGAGGATCCTCGGATAAAAGTCTCAAAGGACCGGGGGATGGCATACTCGAGTAGTAGTTACCTAGTTACAAAGGTAAGCCAGCCTTGTGTTGGCAGAGACTCGGGTAGGTTCTCGGGACGTCCCTCCGTAGGCGTACCCATGTGGCAGTAGGAAGTTCCTTAGCCTGACCATTTGTTGGAAATCCAAAGAAACAATACGCGCCATGTAAAATTTTAGTTGTATAACCTGCCATTGAATGTGGGGGTAACCTGCTATTAAACACGGTTGCTATAGTAGGCACACGATAATGGTTGTATGCTGGCTAAGATTAATATTATACTTTCGAATTTTTTTCTGCACTATGCACTAATATTAGTATAATTTTTTTTTTGCGTATTAAGCATGTTCGACTATCAGAAGGAGAAATCTCCTCCATTTCTGCGTTTGCATTGTGTGTGTGGCGGGAGGACTTATGGTAGTTTCATTTTCCAAAAGCATAGCGGATTTATTTTATTTTATTTTTGAAAATAACTGTTTTTTGAAAATAACCGTTTTTAAAATCTCACACCAATCCCACGACTGATCTGGAGTTTATTGTTCCCTTTCTAAACTCTGAGTGCCCATAATTTTCCACACGAGCAGCCTAGATTCAGGTTAGAAGTTATTCGGGGGCAAAGTCAAGAAGTTGCTGTGGAAATCAGGAGTTGGAGCTGGATAGCGAGGCGTATCACTTATATATGTAATATTTCTTTCCGTTGTTTGTTGTTGTACACTCTGATAATGTAATGTGATGTAATTTAATAACTGATATAGTGATTCTGTTGAAAGATATTTATTTATCTATTATATTTGTTCCGCTGCGAAATGTGAGATACTGCTATTGTTCTATTTCTTCTTTTATCTTCTTCTTCTTCTTCTTTAACCCCAACGGTTTGGTTTTTGGGCATTCGACTGTGCGGCATTTGATACAGTGAACGTATCGATGTCGACTTTCGAACGTCGAGAAATCGGACCTGTTACACAAACAGATTTCTAAATTTATTATTTACAAACAGAAGCTAATAAATTTACATACCAATTAATTGATTTCATATTCTGCAATAAACCTATTTCAGTTAATAACAGACAATTTCAACATTGAATCCAACGTTTAATTTATTCCTTATTAACAGTTATAATAAAATTAACTTTACAATTATTTCAATTGATTGAAATTACATTAAATTAGTTGTCAAAACATTCTAACAACATTATTATATCATATTTTAATTATTTTTCTCATTAATAAATCATAACTTTTGATTCTCAAAATATTAAATTTAAAAATCTTATTTAAATTAATAGTTTCAATTATAAAAAATATGGGTCTTTATTGGGTCTTCTCACCTATATGGGCCCACCATAACGATCGACAAACTTAATTCGTTCATAAATAACGATCGGAATAGCCATGCCGATTGTTATTCCTTAATACCGATCGTTATTCCTTCTCCATGTTGCTGCATGGACCCATCTCCTCCATGGATACATGTTGACCCATCCTTCTACATGAAACTACGTCGAACCTCCTTGATCCATGAAGATGTACCGATCCATCCTGAAAGATGCCTCCCTCTTCCTCCACAAAATGTCGATCCATCTCCTTTCAACATCCTACATTGATCTGTCTTCCACGAAGCATGCCGATCCTCCTCATTCATAAGGATATGTTGATCGTCTTTTGCTTAAAGATACGTCGAGTGTCCCTGATTCATGAAGGTACACCGATCGTTCTTGATGTAGCCTAGAAAGTACACCGATCCCTATAGCTTAAAATGTTATGCCGATCTGCAGAGTACATAATCATATCATGTCGAATCGTATTTAGCCTACCCTTTCTCCTAAGCCGATTCATGCTATACCGAACCACCCTATATTAATCCTCCGTATACCGAACCCTTCTATGCCGATCCATATTACACAGCACCCTCTTATGTCGATCCCTATACACACACATGAGCACATTTATCCATCCCAAGAACTAAATTTTACCGAACCCTCCATGCTGATTCTTCTCATATACCGACCCCTCCATCTTGCCAAGCTATTGGAGCACGCCGATCCTCCAGAACTGACCGTGTCAATCCTTCCTTTTCCAAGCCAATATCCACATTTCAAGCACCGTGCATCGTTTATCCACTAACTACCTTTAATACTGGATTCATATTATTATCTGTAGTTGATCATTCATCCATCCATTTGAGTTAAATCCGTGATATCTCAGCCTTAATAACCGTAAAGTCTATTGGATTAAATCCGCTTGTATACTGCCTTAACGAAAGGCAGGTTAATACTTTGCCCCCAAAACATGCCTTGCAATAGGAAGACATGTTTTGAATTGTTTTAAATCCAAAATCCAAAGTCCATAATCCATTGATTGCCATTTTCTCGATCCAAAACCCAATCCATTTCCAAGACGATTCCATGATCTTTCCAGATCATTAGAGAAATCCATGACTGTTCCGAGTCGATATTCAATTCCAAATCCATCCTAAATCCATTAACCCCATCCACGATCTCTCTAAATCGATTTATCCAGATCTGGGACCGCTTTGGATCCATATCCAAATCCATGGTTCTCTTTGAGTCATTTAATCTAAATTCGAGACTGCTCCGGGTCTGTATCATAATCCTTAGACCTCTCTGGATCATTTAATCAAAATCCAAGACCGCTTCGGGTCCATATTCAAATCCTTAGACCTCTCCGGGTCATTTAATCTGAATTCGGGACCGCTTTGGGTCCTTGTCGAGTACAATCTACACTCGATGACTTGAGTAGACCGATCTTGTCCCACTCCGGTGAATCAGCCTAACCCTTGTCAGGTATAGTCCATACCCAATGATTTTTTATGTTTTATTCTCCGACTTGACTCTCCGGTCGAGGACTTAATCCGTATGGTATATTACTCCGGCCTCAATCCCCAATCGAGGATTTAAACTATGTTTAAGTCCATCTTATCGCTCTTCGATGAAGGGACTCGTAACTCGCGGTTATTGCCCCATCTCTCCGGTCAGCATCATAACCGTGACCTATGTTGTTTATTACATTAATCCAGATTTAATCATTCCAGAGTCTATTTGGTAAAATAAGAAACAAAAAGTCTGTATAACCAAAAACTAAATAGCCATAGTATCAGAAAGACCAGAGTTTGTAGTAAACGAAATAAACAAAATTTCATAAACCGAAGCATTATAGTTCATCGTTGTCTCAGAGCATGCCTAGGGACCGTCCTCGATCCCGTACATGTGTAAGTGACTTAGCCGTATCACTGTGGGCTTTACTACTTACTCCACGCCATAAATCTATCAATTAATGATAAGCTGATGATGAAGCCTTGATCCAGTGCCATCTTCATTTGAGGTGGGCGGTGGTTGCTCCTGTTCCATCGCCTTGGCCTGATTCCTTATATATTGTTGCAACTGACCATTCTTTACATGTTCCTCAATTATATCCTTCAAATGCCTATAGTCATTTGTATTATGCCCATCCAGCTCGTGAAATAGGAAATGCTTTCCTGATGCCCGCTCACGTTATGGGGTTCCCATTTCGTCAGCCTTCGATACTGTAGGCATTCTCGAGTATCTAAATAAATCCTTTTCAAAGGTTTGGCCAAATCCATATAAGAAGAAAGTTTTGGTTTTCTCCTTGTCCATTTCGACATATTACTGTCGTCGTTCATTTTCTGTTTGCCTTTATCATTCTTATTTACATCTCATGATGATCCTCCATTTTACACAGCATTCACTTCTAGTTTGTTTGCTCTTGCATCTTCCTATCGGAAGAATCTTTCTACGTCATGGTAAAACTCCTCTAGATCCATATGTGGATCCTGTGCTAGTGAATCCTTAAACTTCATGCCATCAGTAATTCCAGACACAGCCACCATCAAAACCATGGATGGATCCGGATGATCCACCGCAACATTAAACCGTGTTAGAAAACTCCTAAGGGACTCTTCGATCCTCTATTTTAGTGTTGCCAACCTCATTACATTTTTGAATCTCGAGATGTGAACTCTAAACTGCCTCATAAACCCTTTGATTAATTTTTTCCATGTGCCAATAGAGCCATTTTCCAACCGTCTAAACCATAGCGCAACTATATCCATCAACTTCAAAGGGAAGCATCACGCCATGACCTCCTCTAATGCCCTTAGTACTTCCATGTGCCTCATGTGCCTTGTCAGATGGACATCGGGATCCGTTCTTCCATCATATGTCTCCAGCGTTGGTAGTTTCAATTCCAGTGGATCCTGGCTTGTCTGGTCCTAGAAGCAAAGGCGCTCCTATTTACATCTTCCAATCTCTATTTACCAATCCTCCTCTCATGGTCCGTATAATCATTTCTGCCAACCTATCATTCTCATCCAGTGGCAGTCTTTTCCTGTTGTCTCCAACCTGACCCCCTGAGTCCACGAGGGAATCCTGAAATCTTCTTTTGGATGAGCACCTATATCCTGATCAACGCTAAACTATGCAGCACCACTCGGTATCCTGCCTTGTGTGGAGCCAATATAGCCCGGGGGCATGCCTCTGAGTGTGGAACGGTCGGCTATAGTATGGCGATCGTTCCTGGTTGGTCAGGGGCTGCTCCTTATGGTTCCACTCTATCCCACATCCTGTTTGCTTCGTTTTCTTGGTTCTGATTCTAGACTTCCTCAGCACCCGCTGCTCCAACTTTATGATCCACATTTCTAGTATTTTCCACCGCTTTATTCCGTTGATTTTGCATGCTAGTTTGTCCTATCTATTAGAGCAAGTTCTGCATCATTTCCTCTTGTCTCTTCAGCATTCTTTTCTGCATAGCATCCATCATTGTTTCCATCTCATCTCTAGTGATGAAGACCGATCCTGATTAGCTCCTAAGGAAGCTACCTGACTTCCTTCATGATGACTCCTCTCTGTTCTTTGTCTCCTTGTTGATTGTCTAGCCATTGCTTCCTAAATCCAAGTTCCTAAGCTTTCAAATCCAAGATCCTAAATTCCAAATCCTTAAGTGCAAGCTTTCTCAGTGAAAGCATCAAAATGTGGGCATCAAAATCGACCACCAAAACCCAATTAAACGTTAAAGTATCAATACTCAGTCACAGATCACAGATAGTATATGATTTAGAGAATATAATATGAAGAATAATCAAATCAAAATGAAAGCATATAAAAGAGACAAGATTTATAGTGGTTCGGCTAACTCCGGCCTACGTCCACTTCAGAACAATCCTTTTTATTATTAGAAATTTGATTATAGTTCAAAATTCCAGAGTAAAAATGGCAGAGTCTCCTCTAGGAAGAAGATGTAGAGTAGAATGAATTTCTTTTTTATGAAGTCAAGCCTGATGTATTTATCGGTGAAACTTCGGCTACATGGTCTTCTCACCTACATGGACGGACCATAACGACCGGGAAACCCAATTCATCCATAAATAATGATTGGCATAGATATACCAATCGTTGTTCCTCGGTGTCGATCATTATTCCTTCTTCACGTTACTGCGCCGACCCATCTCCTCCATGGATACATGCCGGCCCATCCTTCCACACGAAAGTACGCTGAACCTCCCTGATCCATTAAGATGTACTAATCCATCTTGAAAGACACCAATCCCTTTTCCTCCATGAAAAAGCCGATCCTTCTCCTTCCAACATCCTACACTGATCCATCTTTCATGAAGCATGTCGATCTTCCAACTTCATGAGGATATGCCGATCCATCTTTTCCATGAAGATATGCCTAGCGTTCCTGATTCATGAAGGCACACTGATCCTTCTTGAGGTAGCCTGGAAAGTACACTGATCCCTCTAACATAGAATGTTATGCCGATCTGTAGAGTACCAACCCATATCATGCCGAACCGTATTTAGCCGAGCCTCCCTCCTATGCCAATTCATGTTATACCGAACCCTCCTATATTAATCCTTCCTATGTTGAAACATCTTATGTCGAACCCTTATATGCCGATCTATATTACACCACACCATTTTATGCCGATCCCTATACATACATATAGGAGCACATTTCTCCATCCCAAGAACTGAAATATGTTGAACCCTCCATGTCGATCCCTCTCATATGTGAGCTCCTTCATCTTGCCAAGTTATTGGAGAACGTCGATCCCTCCGGAACCGATGTGCCGATCCTTCCTTTTCCAGGCCAATATCCACATTTGAAGTACCCTACATCGTTTATCCACCGACTACGTTTAATGCCGACTTCATATTATTATTCGTAGTTGATTATCCATCCATCCATTTGAGTTAAATCCATGATATCTCAGCCTTGATTACCTTGAATTCTATTGGGTTAAATCCACCTGTATACTGCCTTGACAAAAGGTGGGTTAACAGCTTAGTACTTTGATGCCCGTAGACTTCGTATACATGATCTTCGATAGATTTTCCTCTTTTAGAAAAATTTTAGGGCGTAACACCTACTAAAAAGCCTAAAGACATAATTGATGTTTATTTAAGAGAGTACAATTTTACTTTGTATCATTATTTTACTTATTATAGAAAACAACTTGCTTTAATTGAGTTGCATGGTGATGATGTTATCTTTTAATGTTTTAAATAAGCATTTAGAGGAACTGAAGAAGTGTAATCCTAGTAGTTACATTGATATGGATGTTGATACTTGGAGGATTTTTATAGGTTTTGGTGCTTGTATACTTAGCTTTAAGCATTGTCGAGCTTTGATATTTTTAGACGCAACTCATTTAGGGTACGTCCAGTGTTTTGATGGGTTCTAGAACAAAAAATGGCAACGAAGGTATTTTTATTTTGATATTTTTTGATAGTTAAACTTTTTAGTATCTTTTTTTATTATTGTATAATTGATTTTGATAGTAGTAAAAAATATGACTATTATGCAGTACCCTTTTTTGTACTTATGCATTTATGAAGAAGTTTTTAAGTTGTATAGTGTAGTATCAACTTTTATATTTTGATAACATTTTTAGCAGTTTGTTTAGCATGATTGTTTATTTTTAGAATTATACTATGAAGTATCAAAATTTAATTTTATGTTGTTATGTTATTGTTATGTAGTTTTTGTCATCTACTATTCATTACAGAATTTACTTTTACTATGTAGTACCAAATTAATTTGCTTAATAGCATGTTTTAATTTTATTTTTGTAGGCTTTTCTCCATTAGCTATGATATAGTATTTCATGATAATGAGGATAATTGGACATGGTTTTTGAATCATTTAAAATTATTGATTTATGAAGATCGTGAGTTGGTCTTTATGTCAAATTGTCATCATGAGTTTATTTTATGGATTTGTGATGCCCTTTCATAGTATTGTTGTCAACATATGAAGCAAATTCTTCTTTTAGTAGTAAAACAAAAAAATCTATTTCCATCATTGATTTGTTCAAGATGTGTTCTATAGCTTTTATTGTCTATGATTTATAACAAGCTATATCTATATTTTGTGAAATTAGTGGTAGCACTACAATGAATTTTTTGAAAGATAAGTGGGTTGATTTTTTTCCAGGAAAACATTATGGTGAGTATAATCTAAATGTTGCTGAAAATTTCATTAATGTGATTTTAAATGGAAGAGATTTGCTAACTACTACATTTTGGGATGGTGTTCGTGTCAAAATTATGGAAAAATGATAAAAAGGAGAGATGGGTGTAGTTTATGGAATATTATTCTTTATCCTTCTGTTGAGTTTCACTTAGGTGAATTGGTTGAAGAAGGTTTTGGATGGAATATCGTCACTTCTTCAAAGTTTTTTTTTGGATTTAAATCAACCAATTCTTAGCATGTTGATCTTAGAAAACATATTCGTAGTTGTAATCCATGGAAGATAATTGAATTTCCTTATAGTCATGGTATAAATTGTATGAATATATGTAAATTGTCTATTTATGATTTTGATGAGTATTGAGGCTTACCGTTGATCTTATGCTAATGTAATAAATAATATTCCTAATTATGATGGATTGATCGTTGATTCCAATGTTGAAGATGTTATCCAGCCTCCTAAAGAAAAAAGTGGTATCGGTAGACCTTATATAAATGCAAATAAGGATTTTTATACTTTTAAATAAACAAAATAGATGTGTTGTGTGTAAAAATATATGGTCACAATAAGCAAAATTGTCAAGCTTTTAAGAAAATACGATTTAGCTTTTTATTTATTTATGTTATGATGTTGTTGGATTTGCTAATTGGTTATAGGACTTCTTTGTTTTATTAGAAATTTATTATACTTAAATCATTTGGTCGTAAGACTGTGTTCATTTTTATGAATTTATTAATCTTCAAGTTGATATGGTGTATGTAGTTGTGATATTGTTTGGTATTTTATATGATAATAATTTGTGGATTTAGTGATTATTTGTGTATGTTATGGAGTTTGTATTGCAAATAGTCTATGGAAGTTTTTGATGTAATGATACAACTTAGTATCATTTTTTAGTAACAGTTTTTGTATAGTATAAGTTTGATTTTACTGATTTATTATGTGTGTGTGTATGTATATGTATATATAACAAAATGAATTGACATCGTAGTACTGACTTCAATCTTTTAAAGATGGTTACATAGCTCGTTTATGAAGGTCACTTGTAGGATTTCATTGGTGATCATAAGAAAAAACTTATATTGTATAGTATAAGTTTTGTTTAACCTTTTTATTGTAGTCAACATGTAACAGAAAGCACTGCTGCTGTATAATATCAGTTTTGATTAACATTGTTTTTGTAGTCATAGAAAAATTAGTTAAGCCATGCATATTTTTAGCTCGGTTATTGTTTGGTTTTCTAATGTAACAAATTAGATGTTTCCTTCGGTTAGAAGCTCAGTTACCATTGTTGTTGCTTAGTTACATATTCTTTATTGTTGTATCTGATTAGCTCGTGTACTCGATTAAGTGCTGCTTTTTGTGATAAGCTCGGTTAATCATGTTTGTAGCTCGTTTATAGATTTGCTTTTTGTTGTACCTAATTCGGTTATGCACATATTAGCTGTTCCTCTTGATAATGAGCTTGGTTAACCATTGTAATTTGGTTATAAATTAGTTTCTTATTGTATTCGATTAGGTCATGTACCCGATCAGATGTTTCTTTCTGTGATAATCTCGGTTACCATTGTTGTAGCTTGGTAACATATTGGTTTTATGTTATACTTGATTAGGTCATGCACCCGATAAGTTGTTGCTTTGTTGATAAGCTTGGTTAACCCATTTTGTAGCTCGATTATAGTTGCTTTTCTATTGTATATGGTTAGGCTGTGAACTCGATTAGGTTTTCTCTCGGTGATAACTTGGTTAACCATTGTTGGAACTTGATCATATTGTTTTCTATTATACTGGATTAGGTTGTGCATTAGTTTAGGTATTGATTTTGGCGATAAGCTTGGTTAATCATTATTGTGGCTCGGTTACAGATTAATTTTCTATTGTAAATGATTGGGACCTAATTAGGTGTTGATTTTGGTGATAAGATCAGTTTACAATTGTTGTAGCTCAATTACAGATTGGTTTTTTGTTGTACCTCATGCACTCGATTAATTGTTAATTTCAATGATAAGCTTAGTTAATCATTGCCGTTGCTCAATAACAGATTAGTTTTCAATTGTACCCAATTAGTCGTGCATTCGATTAAGTGTTGATTTTGATAATAAGCACGATTAACCATCGTTGTAGCTCAATTATATGTTGGTTTTCTATTGTAACAGATTAGGTTGTGCACCAGTTTAAGTATTGCTTTCAGTGACAGGCTCAGTTAGTCACCTTTGCAGCTCAGTTATAGATTGGCTTTATGTTGTACCCAATTAGGTAATGTCCGCAATTTTGTGTTGATTTTGTTGATAAGCTCGAATAACCATAGTCGTAGCCTGATTACATATTGGTTTTTATTATACTATATTGGTTATGCACCAATTTAGTTGTTGCTATCGGTGATAAGCTTAACTAATCACTATTATAACTCGGCTATAGATTTGTTTTCTATTGTACCCGATTATGTTGTGCACCAGTATAGGCGTTTCATTCGGTGATAGGTTGGACTAACCATTGTTGGACCTCGGTTACATGTTATATTGTACCTGATTAGTTCATGCACCCAATTTAATGTTGAAATTAAAGTCCTTGTGCAAAGAAATAGTTTTTTTTAATTTACCCTTTTAACTCCACTACCCGTGCCCTTGATCCTATAGTGCATATTTTCTTTTTCTTATCAATATATCACTAAGATATTAGTAGTTTTCTCTAAATTCAAATACTTTAATAATATTGTAATTGATTGTGCAAAGCGCAAACCATTTTAAAGTCCTTAGTTTGGTCCCACATCATTTATCGATTAACCAAATTACTCTAACCAGAGATTTTTTTGACTTTTGATTGACTACCAAATAAGGTGACTCTAACCTTCCACAATGAAGGATTGGATCCTCTCTTGAGTTGTATTTCACTTCAAGTAGTTTAACGTATACCCAACTATGGCCATAACATGATCATGATGTCATGTGATTTACTATATTCAAATGTCTCCTAGCTACTTAAGATCAATAGTACCCTCAAGTATGAATACTACCGCATGTCATTAAAATGAGATATCATTTTTTGACTTAGTTGTATTAACATATATAAGACTCTCATTGAGTCATTGGTGATTGTTCTAAACACCATAAGTACGTATTCTCTTGGTATCCCCAACCGTCAAGAGTAATTTATTGTCCATCATATAGAGAGCATTTTGTACACTGGCCTGAATAGACGATCTAATATCTTTCTATCGATACATCTTGACCAGGAACATTTAAGTAATAAGTATTTGAATATCAACTCAAACTCGTGCTTATGAACATACTTGTAGCTGCACTATACAAAATATTTGTCTTGAGGATTTTCTACTTATATATGTTAAATGTATTAATAACATCCCCTATATCTCTATACAACAACACATGTCAAAGAAAATAAAACCAAAAGCTTACTTTATTTCAAGTAAGATTATCTTACAAGAGTTAAGTTATATGAAAAATTACATAATTATCCTTAGGACACACCCTTAACTTCAATAGGTAGACTTTAGGTTATGTACCACGGGGGACACCATTACTAAGTGGGGATGCTTATCAGTGAGAGACTGTAACTGGCAAGATTGAGTGTATGATTAACAATACTGACCTATTCTTTACCAAGTATGGATTCTCAGCAATGAGAGTTTGTTAGTGGCACGACTAATCATGTCACTTGTATAGCGATTATTTGGTATTTTCAACAGGGAAAAAGATACCATCATATAGATAAATCACTATGCGTTTGATAGGAGTTTGATTGGCATATGTTATTCTTCTCTTTGTTGATGTTAAATATTATCGAGACTAAGACCACGACTCCCTGGTTTATACCGAGATATGGTACCTCTACCCTTGATGTATTTTTGCACTATATAGTATATACACTAGCTTCTTAGATGTATAAGCATGTGAAATATGATTTCTCATACCATATAGCTCTTACCTTGTAATATTATATATATATATATATATATATATATATATTGTTTTAGGCATACAAATCACTCATACAAGACTGTTCTCTAACCCGAGATTATTTATTTACTTATTTTCTTAAATGACGCTTATGCATATATTTGGAGATAGTTTTAGTAATGAGATCATTGATGTATCGTGACATATTAGCTTATATTTGCTCTGTGGTGTATGGTCATATATACCATATTGTACTCTGATGATGATTGGTTTATGTTCATTTGATCATACTATTATTTTTCATGTTTTATGTTTGTGCTCGATATTATATATATCTACATGTTATGAAATATATGGCAGGTTGTTTTTTACTTTACGTATAATGAACACTCCACCACCTAGATATCGAACAAAGCAAGAGCACTTTTATGGTATTGGAGGTAGAGGGATCCTCACATACATTTCATGGATTCTTGCAACATCTACTTCATTATGAGACCTTAGATACTTAGTGCTATCAACATCCACCATAGCTTGAAATAATTTGTTAGTGTTTCAAGTGCAGTACTTTCCACATTCAAGCATCCACTATTCAGGAAACTGGAAGAGGTAACATAGGATGGTATCCTCAAAGCAACAGTCATTTTTTAATGCCTACTTGTTCTATGCATTTTTACGCATATAATATTCTCAACAAACCAAAACAAATTCCAACAACTCATGCTTTTGGCCCAAAGTCTAGCTGATAAAGGCCTATGGACGTGTGCATCCGCACTCCTAAGACAACAATGTTCAAGATAAATTTGTTAGTTTCCAGGAATCATCCCTATAACTATTGCACTCCTATGAAAGATCAATAACTCATCATTTACTGCCTCTTCGGTTGCCTCACATAATTTCTACTTCCTCAATTAATTATTCTAGCTACTCACCCTTATCTACTGCTTATATTTCTTTAATTTTTTTCTATCAATCATAGTAAGCAATCACAAATAGCCATTACCACCCCATAATTATCCTAGCTATATTCATTTAACTTTCTTCTTTTCATATACCATTTCCTCAACAAAAAATGTTATGCTAAATTTTATTTTCTTCATAAGAAATATAAGTAGGATCTATTTCACCCTAGAGGGGGGATGAATAGGGTGATACTAATAACTATAAAAATTAATGCGAAAATATATAAAATAATTGTAGCACTGATAATAGCAGAATAATAGTAGCATAGATAATATAAGAATATTAAAAGCAGAAATAGAACAACACAGATTTACCCATCTTCGGCAAAACCTTGCGTACGTGCCGCCCTCAAGGTTTCTACTAGAAGTTAAGTAGTCAGACGCTTACAAATGTAAACTTGCGACACCCGCTATTGACTAACCTAAATCTACGCTCAAAACCTTGCTCCAACTCAGCCACTGAGTTGTGAATTGTCGAACTACACCATCATAGTTCGTCCCCTATTATCACACGACTAGACTTTACAAAAATTTAAAAGAGAAATACAAAATAAAAAAAACACTAAACAAGAAACCCTATTTTAAAAATTTAAGCCCTATATATAAGATTAACCCAAATAAAAATATATCGGGTCAACGAAAAAAAGAGATCGGCCCAATTAAATTGGTAAAATGCTTATCTTCTCTATTGTAACTTCGACCACTCTCTTTTGCTTTGGAATGTCAGCTTCTCTTCGTTCCTCTTTGACGATTTAGGGGTTCTGAAAATTTGAGGCTGTCGATTTTAGTTGATCGATTGAGTAGATATTTTTGTGTTCCTTGCTTTGTCGATCGATTATTTCTTTGATTTGCAAATGGCTGCTTCAAATTGGCGAGTTCGAATTGAATTGGAATGTGATTTCCTTTTTCTATTCTCGATGATATGCTTGAACTCGATTACTTCTCATGCCGATGATGTTAACGGGTTAGATAAGGTTCAATTCCCTTTATTTTCGTTCGAATATATTATTTGAATTCGTTTGATAATTCTAGTTTAGCCGTTCGATTTTGCATGATTATTGATGATGTTTTCTAACTTTTTCAATTCATATAATTTCCTGTTATGCTTTCTTGGTCGCCACGGCTTCATGAATTAGAACTTGCTCTGTTCTTTCTGGTTTGACTTTGGCCACTTTGAATTTGTGATAATATGTTCGGATAATCGGCATTCTTTCAATTTCTTTCATGACTTGCTGGATTCCTTAGCCACCACGGCTTTGACTTTATTTATTTTGAACTTAACTTGGTTATTTTGAAATCCCCTGCGACATTATTTTGGTTTGAATTGCTGCATATCATTTCATTTTGAAAAATAACATTGTTTTGACTGCTTGAGGCTTTGTTGTCGAATTTCAAACTGATTGCACTTGTCTGGTTTGATGTTGAAGTCACTATGCTCATAGTTTTCCTTGATCACGGTTCAGTCTTCATCTGGTTGTCGCTGCCTATTGCTATGATTATGTACTTGTATCAGTCCATGTTAAACTCCATTATGATGATTTGCATTCATCTTGAACTCCACTTCTTCGAGTCTATGCTGTTCTATTCCTCTTGAATGCTTTGATATGTTTATATTTGTGTTATCTCCATATATGTACATACATACATGTGTATGTGTGTATATATGTGTTGTTGCAGTCCTCTCTGTTGTATATCATCATGCTTGTTTCTCGTTGTAATCGTAGTCTGGTTTTATGTGGAGTTTGACTGAGGCTTCTCTTGCATTCTCTGAACCTTGTATTCTGCTCCTTCGTTTGCATTTGCATATGTATATAAGTGCACGTGCTCTTGTATCATGCTCACTTGTCTGAATTCTTGTTGTTTTGCACTGCACTTGTATCATCACTGATGCCATTGATATTTGGGTATGCTCTTTTGTTGATGGTCATCTCCACTTGTATACATACACACATTTATGTATGTATATATGTGTGTGTTTACCTCAGTTGCATTCCATTTGTTCACTTTTTTGTTGCATTTGAAACTGTACTGGGTTGTAGTATCTATTGCAGCTTTATTGCTTGTGTGTATATATGTATACATGTGTGTTCACACATGTACATATGTACGTTAGCTTTAGTTTCACATACGTGTCAAAAGCTTTGCATTGCTTTGACTCATTTCTTGGTTTAAGAGAATTGTCTTCATGTGGTTGCATTTTGCTCCCTGTCTTGACTTGTGCTTGACCATATGCATATTACTGTTTGCTTCATTCTCTTTTTGACTTTTGTATATTTGAGCATGTTGTCATTGAGTTCATGTTGTACTTTGACTGCTGGTCTTCATATGGCTTTGTGTTTCATGTGTACAGTGTTATTTGGACTAGCCTCTATTCTCTTATATCTGTTCTGGTTGCATACACACACAAATATATATATTACTTGTTGTGGTCTTTGCCGTTGTGCCATACCACTAGCCTGAACAGTTGAACTGTTTGGTGAGGTTGAGGATTTTTCAAGTGCACACATTGAATTTTTGGTCGAGGCCTATTTTATGTTGGTTTTTGGATTCTTGTACTAGACAATTTTGTGGTGTGTTTGTATTGCACCTGAGTTGAACCTAGCTTTGCCTCGGCTTTGACCTTATGCTCGTCTCATGACTTTATTTTTATTGCACTTGAGTTGTACCTAGCTTTTGGTTGGGTTTGACCTTGTGCTCACCCGTCTTGCAGTTTTATCAAGTGTATATTGGTGTGCACGGCCTTGTGGCATGTACAGCGATACACGGTGCATGTCATACATGTTTGATGAATTCAAAATTAAATGATGACGAACAACCCAAATAGACGAGGCAAATAATTTTTTCAAACCATATTTTATTTTACATTGCAAAAATATTTCTTTTTCAATTTTGTTACGTCAGTGTTTATTTTTTAGATAACCTAGATGTTGGATTCTATCTGGAATAGAGTTGAAGATTAAATGCGAGTGAATGAGTGACATGTAGTGAGATGAAAATGTAAATGATAATTGTATATTGAAAAAATTGTATTATAATTTGAAATTTTATTGTAATGGAAATTGTGTATATATATAGTGAGAGCTCAAAATTGTACTATTCAAAATTGTAATAAAATATTTGTTTGAATAAAATATCCGTTTGAATTTAAATTATGTGTTATTTATTTTATTCAGCAAATATTTATTTTATTATGTGAAAAATAAAATAGTTTGTTAAGAAATACATTTAAATAAATATATATATGTTTATTATCATCAAAGGAAAATCATATACTAGCATATTCAATAATCTCTACCTTTTGATGATAACAAACATATATTTAAGATTTTGAATTTATTAAATATATTTGACCATTCAATTTTCTCCCCCTATTTTAATGCTCTCTCTCTACAAAAAAAGCTCCCCCTTTATATATGCATCAAAATAGATAAAATATGCAAATGAACCTAGATGCAAATAAAAAATACAAAGTAAAATATTTGACCATTATTTGCCAAAATCATAACTTTTCCCTCCCACTTTTGTTATCAGCAAAAGAGTAATAGTGTTAGAAAATAGAGATAAAGTGATAGACATTAATACAACATTAATACGCAATCGAGTATAAATATTAAATTTCAATAAAAATCAAACAAAAATCATAAATACTCTGTTATGCGCATATTCCATTTTAGAATGATAGGGATGAAAAGACCATATAGTTGTGTCTATTTGTGGTATATTTATATCCGGACTTTGAATATCTACTAACCATGCATAACCGTTAGGAGTTTTAAATGAGATTAGTAGTATTTCCATTTTTTTTTAAAAATGAATTTCAAGATTCTTCAAACCAGCATAACCGCGAGGACTTTTAAATGGGATTAGAATCAACTTGTCTCTTTGATAATCAATTTTGATATATGTTCCATACATGCATAACGGTGAGGAATTTTAAATTAGCATGAAAGCACATAATCAAAAATTCCAAGTAATTCACCCATGCATAACCGCGAGGACCTTTAAATGAGAGTGAATACTTTGGATGTTCTTATTAGTAAAAATATAATAAAATGAAAACCGAATCATTTCCCGTTTAAAATACCACATATTGACATACTATATTGGATTTTAATGAGTGATGGTCGTTAGAAATATGATAGAAATAGAGATGATCATGGAATCTTTTACCCATCAAAAGTTATTATAAATCTTGTTTAATTTTTTATAGAAAGTTACTAAATATACTTTCTCAAGTTATGATATATGATCAATATCAACACTCATCACTTTTTCAATCACTATTTATTTTTTGATAATCAATAGGGAGTTATATTAGTTAGTGTATTCATTTAAGATCAAATCCAAAAATAATTATAAAATCAAATTGACTAATCTGAAATAAGGTCAGCAAAAATGATTTTCTGGAAGGGGTATTATAAGAAAAATGTCTGCTATTTGAAAATTAGTTGAAACAAAAAATATGCAGATATTTTCTTTGAAAATGATGTGACTACTAAATATCTCAACGTAAAGCACGTTCCACTAGTAATTTTTCCACCTATTAGATTACCACTGTAATCTGCATCCGAATTTTCCTTTGACCTAAGATTATCATTAGTTGGATGTCATAGACCAGACCGTGAAGTGTGCAATAAAATACCTTAAAATCAGTTTTAATAGCTTTTAATGAAATTCTCTTGAATTTGAATTGAAATCGTGCAAACTAAAAATAGTGAACATAGTGTCAGATCCAGAACAGTAAGATACGCAAATATATCCACGTATCTAGAGTAATCAAAAAATCAATTCAAGACAATATTTCTTATCATCTAAACTTGCGGCATCATTAGTCCAAACAAATCTAAATGAGATAGTTCAAAACTTCTAGAGATACTTATAGTGTTCTCGTCATAAAAAATAATTGGCCAATAATTTGAATAAGTCAAAATCAAAATCAACATTCATTTCTTCATCACATAACCGACTGATTTAATTCAGATTATGGTGCATATTTTTACATTTAATATATTGTTCAAGATAAATGTACCATTTCCTGTCTTACCTTTGTCGATAATTTTTCATTGTTTCCCATTGTGACTCTGCCACTTTTGTACTAGGCTAAGGAACTTTGATTTGTCGCCTATCGTGTGCTTGGAACAGCTAGAATTTAGGTAAAATGTTGTTGTTCCTTAGCCTCCCACCACACCAACATGAGAAAAGATTTTGTGACCTATTTGTTTTTATAGGTCCTTGGTTGTTAGCGGCAAAAGATTTTGAAAATATGTTTGTGTAGACCTAAGACAATTTATATTTGTTCCTTTTTGGCATTCAAATTTGTTTAACTTTAAGGGATTTTTATATTCGTGCCTTTTTGGAACCCAAACTGGTATGGTTTTTACGTTTTTGGGTCTATATCAATAATTTTTTTGATCGTGTCCAATTTTTCTACGAATTGTGCACTCGGATTTGACTTGATTAATTTTGCTTCTGGGAAGTTCAGATTGATTATATCCAATTCCTTGTCTATCTTTATTAAAAGTTTGTTTCCTTAATAGCATATTTAATGATTTTTCTCCTTTGGAAAATTTTCCTAAAGTTGTAGACAATTAGACTTATGTTTTATGAGAGTTATTGTCATTCAATAATTGTGTGCAATTTTTAGTAGAATTTTCTCTCCTCGTGTTTTCACTTTCTTTCAAAATCAGAATTTCATTTTCAAGCGATTTAGTTTTTATTTCTGATTTTTTAATTTCTTCTTCAAATGTTGGACACCTTTCACACTTAAGTCACTTGTTTGATAGTTTTAACCAATTGATCAAATTGTTTATTTAAATCTACCAAAGTATCTCTTTGTGATTCAATGTAAGCATATTTCTTCCTAAATCATTGAAAACAGCCATTTACTTCATGAAATATAAAACTAATTCTGAATGAGTAAGTTTTGATACCACGCTTGGCTCGTCGCCATCACTGTCAGTTATTTCTCCATGAAGACACAAATTTGAGTTTTCACTCTCATTGCCAGTGCTATCATTTTCTTCTTCATCACTTTCATCCCAAGTGGCTGCAAAACTTCTCCTTTTTTGTTTCTTTCCTTGGCTGAGTTTATTCTAAGGACAATTTGGCTTGATATGGCATGATTTATTACACCTGTCGCAGATGGTCTCTTGTTTTTCTGAATTGTCTAGAACTTTGTTGATTCTGCTCTTTAGTTGATGATTTTTGGCTGGATTTCCATATTTACGGTTCCACTTTTTGAATCTCTTTATTAGTAGTGCCAGTTTAGCTTCACCATCATCATCATCTTCCCTTTCAGTTGGTCCTTTAAGAGCTATTGATTTCTTTCGAGTATCACCTCCTTCACGTTCTTCGTTGAATTTAATTTCTAGCTCATAAGTGGTTAGATTTTCGATGAGTTCTTTGACTTTAACTTGTTTCGGTTCTTTTGATTCTTGAGTAGCAGTAACTTTTTCTCCAAAATTTCGTGGAAGGACTCTGAGGATTTTTCGGACTATTTCCAACTCTGTGTATGATTTTTCAAGAGCATTTGATTTGTATACGAGATTGAAAAGTCATCCATACATTCTTTGAATATTTTCTCCTTGGCCATTGTTAAGTTCTCATATTCGCTACTAAGCATGCAAGGCGATATTCTTTGAATTGAGACGTTCCTTCGTGAGTCACTTCGAGTGTGTGCTATATTTCCTATACAGTTAGACAATGTGAGACACGATTAAATTCAATTTGATCTAATGAACAAATAATAGAATTCATAGATTTAGCATTAGCATTTTGTAGTTTATTTTCTAGTTCTGTCCATTGATCCATCGGTTTTTCAATTTCTTGATTATCTACAACTATAGTTGGTGCTCTATAACCCGTCTCTACAATATTTCAAGCATCAATGGTTTTTAGAAAAAATTTCATTCTATTTTTCCACTAAGCATATTCACCATTGAACATTGGTGATATAACTGTGGACTGACCCTCAGCCAAAACATTATTAAAAGAAGCCATTTAAAAAAAATTGTTTCTGAAAGAATCAAATTTTTAAAACAAAAATTGCCTTTTGTTCCTAGCTTTGATACCACTTGTATGATTGATTTCACCCTAGAGATGGGAGAACATGGTGATACTAATAATTACAAAAGTTAATGCGGAAATATATAAAATAATTGCAGCACTGATAATAGCAGAATAATAGCAGCACAGATAATAGCAAAATGTTAAAAGCAGAAATAGAACAACATAGATTTACCAGCTTCGGCAAAATCCTACCTACGTGCTACCCCTAAGATTTCTACTAGAATTTAAGTAGTAAAATGCTTACACAGTAAACTCACGACATCCGCTATCGACTAACCTAACTCTACGCTCAAAACTCTGCCACAACTCAGCCATTGAGTTGTGAATTCTCGAACTACACCACCGTAGTTCGTCCTCTAGTCTCACGACTAGACTATACAAAAATTTAAATGAGAATTATAAAATAAAAAACAAACAGTAAACATGAAACCATAATTTAAAATTTTAAGCCCTATATATAAGTTTAACCGAAATAAAAATATGTCGGCTCAAAGAAAAAAAAGAGATCGACCCAATTAAATTTGTAAAAGCCTTGTCTTCTCTATTGTAACTCTAGCTACTCTCTTTTGCTTTAGAATGTCTGCTACTCTTTGTTCTTCTTTGACGATTTAGGGCTTTTGAAAATTTAAAGCCACCGATTTCAGTTGTTACCATATTGTCCACTTACTAATTGTAACGACCTGCATTTTTTGGACGTTTAAATCGATGATAAACCACACACGTCAGACTCAAACTATTCAAAATGAAAGATTGTTATGGGGTAAATAAGAAAAAGCAGAGAAAGAAAGAAAACAAGTACAGAATATCGCAGCGGAAGGACAAACTATAATAATCAAATAAACAGTTCATGAAGCTGTTTACAAATAACATTGATTTAACTTTTATAATATAGATCAAAGTTACATACAAAAAGAACAATAGTAAATAAATAAATGCAGCGAAAGAATATGATGCAGTGGAATAAACATAATAAATAGTAATAGTACGAAATCTTCGTCTTCGTCCCGAAGAAAACAGTCTTCGATAAACTAAAAAGCTCATACCGACTCGAGCGAATTGAAAAGACAAAACACTCTGAACCAAAAGATCTTATGTAAGTTAAATCAACAGTAAATAAATATGAGTGTAATGACACCGGAGATGTTTATGGGGTTTGACATCTCCTATCCAGTGTCTAAGTGAGTGCAATAACATGAGAGATGTCCGAAATTTCTGTCTCCTAAGGATCCGTTAAACTATCTACTATATAATACAATACACAATTGTAATAATATCTGTAGTAAAGTAAAGTATTAAAATAGCATTAAGGCGTTACCCATATCCCCTTTAACACATTTTACATATTCCCGTAGTCTATACAATGATGAAAGCTCCACCAAACCGGTGGTTTGTCCAGAGGACACCACATAGGTATGGTAAAAAAAAACTCGTAGAAGGCGCTTTAGGGCATGTGAAAATGGCATACGAGGCAATTCCAGGGTACATATACCAATTGCAGAACCGGCCTGGTGGTGACGCATAACAGTTACTATCGCCCACCTCGGAACACACTCCCTTAATCAAAACCAAGGGGTGGCCACCAAATCGACACAAAGTCATAATATGTATCGAAGAAGCATATCCAATCGGAGGAATGACCTCACCTGGCCTAGGTACAGATCCTATTTTAGTCACATCTAAGCTGACTTATGGGAGTTAGGGTCACGTAAATACCTCATACAGAAATCGTTCGCCAAACCATCCTACTTTATATCTGGAATCTCCACCGTGTACACAGTTGTTAAAGTACTTTTTGGTACTGGAAGACAATATTAGATCCGGTCTCTTTAACAACCAAACGTTTATTACACATAGTATGGTTCTTTTACATTTCAAAAGTCAATTCACAATTGATATTGAAATATCATATTCTTAAAACCATATCACTTTCGAAATCATGTTCACTTTCAAGACCATGTTCACTTTCAAAATTATTGGTAAGATATGTTAATTAACCCTCATTCCAAAACGATCATATTTACTCAAATATATTATTTTATTCTCAACTTAGGTTATTACATCATTTATCCATATTCGCTTTAACAATCAAGCATTAAATATAAATACTTTAACTTTATACATTTGAAATTGGAAATAGTTTAGACGGTTTTAAAATAGTTTAAATAGTTTAAAATAGTGTTCAAATATATTTAAAACAGATTTATATTGTTTAAAATAGGTTAAAATGGATTAATATTGTTTAAATAGATAAAATAGATTTAAAATAGATTATATAGTTTTAAAATAGATTAAATAGATTAAATACTTTAATTAGATTTAAAATAGATTTCAAGTAACTTAAAATGCTTTACACGGATTTAAAATGCTTCAAAATAATTAGAATCGATAAATTTAGTTTAAAGGTTGAAAATCATAATATTTATAATTTTGAAGAACATTTCACAGTTTATATTAAGAAGATAAATTCAAAATTAACATTAAATTTAACTATTTATTCCATTTCAACCAATCTGAACCATATCCAGATTTCAATCCCTTTTTATTTCAATCAAAACCCAATTTTACATCTTGGCACATCAATTTTAGCAATTCCAATTCCAATAATTTCAAAGTTACAAAATTTCAAAATTTCAATAAATCAATTTTGATAATTTCATTTATACTTCAAAATCAACTTTAGAATTTCAATTTAAATCATTTAAGTAATTCATTAAAAACAATTCAATTTATCAATCAAATTCTATTTCAAAATATCGTTCAATTGGATTCAAAGTTTAAAGGTTCAAAACCATTTAAATTAACCAACTCGGTGTCTGTATATAATTTTCTACCCTAGGGTCAAGTGATACAGATATTTATCAATTCAATCCGCAATTCAAAATTTTACGGTTATATATCATTTCAAATTGCAATCCCGAATAAAATAAAAGTCCATAAAATCGCTCGAGTTTATCATTTCAACTCGTAAAGATTTTTCCCTAATCTATAGATCATTCGGGTATGTATCATTTCAAACCATAGGGGACTTGAAGTGTTATACAGTATAAAATACAACATCCAGTCATCCAATATCAACAATCAAACATCCATCGCAATCATCATCCAAATCAATCAATAAACATCAACATTTAACTGAAAATCAATAACAGGTATTAAATTGACAATTTAAATTCAATATTGAATTGAATGATGATTTAATGCAATAAAGTCAAATTTAACTAGAAGACAATTTAAACATACCAACATCAATCAATTAATTTCTAATCCCATCATAAATTTAATTTAACTAACATAAGATAATCTAGTAGTTATGAGTGGGTCAAAACACTCACCTTTGATTTAGCCTATAAAAATCCAAACAAAAAGCACAAAAACTCAACGGTCTCCAAATTCAACTAAATCAATTTCATGTTGTCTGGAATTTAGAAATAAATCCAATAGAATAAATTATGTATGAATCAAAGTTTATATGCAAAATATATTCATATCATAAGAAATATTCATGCAAAATATATTCATGTTATAACAAGAATATCTTTTGCATATAAACTTCGATCCACATGCGATTTCTTCTATTGGATTCATATTTAGATTCCGGACAACATGAAATTAATTTAGTAGAATTTGGAGACTGTTGAGTTTTTGAGCTTCTTTTTGGATTTTTATGGGCTAAAATCGAAGGCGGGTGTTTTGACCCACTCACAACTACTAGATTGTCTTATGTTAGTTAAATTAAATTTATGATATGACTAGAAATTAATTGATGTCGGTATGTTTAAATTGTCATTCTAGTTAAATTTGACTTTATTGCATTAAATGATCATTTAATTTAATATTGGATTTAAATTGTCAATTTAATAATTGTTATTGATTTTCAAATAAATGTTGTTGTTTATTGATTGATTTGGATGATAATTGTGATGGATGTTTGATTGTCAATATTGGATGACTGGATATTGTATTTTATATTGTATAACACTGCAAGTTCCCTATGGGTTGAAATGATACATACCCGAATGATCTATAGATTAGGGAAAAACCATTATTATGGACTTTTATTTAATTCGAGAGTGCGGTTTGAAATCATATATAACCGTAATATAAATTGCAGATAAAAATGATAAATATCTGTATCACTTGACCCTTGGATAGAAAATTATGTACGAACACCTGGTTGGTTAACTTAAATGATTTTAAACCTTTAAACTTTGAATCCAATTAAATGATATTTTGTAATGGAATTTGATTAATAAATTGAATTTTTTAAATGAATTACTTAGAGGTTTAAATTGAAATTCTAAAGTTGAATTTGAAGTACAATGTAATTATCGAAATTGGTTTATTCAAATATTGGAATTTTGTAACTTTGAAATATATTGGAATTGGTATGGCTAAAATTAATGTGCCAAGACATAAAATTGGGTTTTGATTGAAATAAAAAGTGATTGAAATCTTGATATGGTCCAGATTGATTGAAATGGAATAAATGGTTATATTTGATGTTAATTTCGAATTTATTTTCTTAATATAAACTGTAAAATGTTCTTTAAAATTATAAATTATTATGATTTTCAACCTTTAAACAAAATTTATCTATTTTAATTATTTTTAAACCATTTTAAATCTATGTAAAGCATTTTAAGTTATTTTGAATCTATTTAAAGTATTTTAATCTATTTAATCTATTTTAAAATTATTTAATCTATTTTAAATCTATTTAATCTATTTTTATTTATTTAAACAATGTTAATCCATTTTAACCTATTTTAAACTATATAAATCTATTTTAAATCTATTTAAATGCTATTTTAAATTATTTAAACTATTTTAAAACCATCTAAACTATTTCCAATTTCAGACGTGTAAAGTTGATGTATTTATATTCAATCCTAGATTTTTAAAGTGAATATAGATAAATTGTGTAATAACCTAAGTTTAGAATAAAATAACATATTTGAGTAAATATGATGGTTTTGGAATGATGATTTAATTAACCTATCTTACCGGTAATTTCAAAAGTGAATATGGTCTTGAGAGTGAATATGATTTCGAAAGTGATATGGTTTTGAGAATATGATATTTTGATACAAGTTATGAATTTACTTTTGAAATGTAAAAGAACCATACGGTGTGTAATAAGCTTTGGTTGTTAAAGAGACTAGGATCTAATATTGTCATACTCTCTTCCAATGCCAAAAACCACTTTAACAACTATGTACATGATGGAGATTCCAGAAATGAAGTAGGATGATTTTGGCGAACGATTTCTGTATGAGGTATTTACATGGCCCCAACTCCCATGAGTCAGCTTAGATGTGACCAAAACAAGAGCTATACCTGGGTCAAGCGATGTCATTCCTCCGATCGGACATGCTTCTTCGATACCATATTATGACACTATGATGATTTGGTGGCCACCCCTTGGTTTTGATTATGGGAGTGCGTTCCGAGATGGGCAGTAGTAGCTGTTACGTGTTACCACCAGCCCGGTTTTGCAATTGGTATATCTACCCTGGCATTGCCTTGTGTGCTGTGTTCACATGCCCTAGAGTGCCTTCTATGAGTTTGTTTTGTACCGTATCTATTGGGTGCCTACTGGGTAAACCACCGGTTTGATGGAGCTTAAGGCATTGTATAGACCACGGGAATATATAAAATGTGTTAAAGGGGGATATGGGTAACGTCTTAACGTTATTTTAATACTTTAATTTGCTGTAGACACTATTATAATAGTGTATTGTATTACATAGTAGATAGTTTAACGGATCCTTAGGAGATGGAAATCCCGAACATCTCTTAAGTTATTGTACTCATGTTAGACATTGGATAGGAGATGTCAAACCCCATAAACATCTCCAATGCCGTTACACTCATGAATATTTACTACTGATTTAACTTACATAGGATCTTTTAGTTTCGACTCGAGTGTTTTGTCTTTTCAATTCACTCGAATCAGTATGAGCTTTTAAGTTTATCGAAGACTGCTTTCTGAAGAACGAAGACGAAGATTTTGTACTATGACTATTTATTATGTTTATTCCACTGCATCATGTTGTTCCGTTGCATTTATTTATTTATTATAATTCTTGTTGTATGTACTTTGATCTGTATTACAAAGTTAAATCAATGTTATTTGTAAACTGCTTCATGAACTGTTTATTTGATTATAAAATTTTATCCTTCCGCTGTGATATTTTGTACTTGTTTTCTTTCTTTCTCTACTTTTTCTTATTTACCCCATAACAATCTGCCATTTTGAATGGTTTGAGTCTGACATGTGTGGTTTATCGTCGATTTAAACCGTCCAAAAAATGCAGGTCAGTACACTAATGCTCATACAATTCTCATAAATTCCTTTTAAACACTCAATATTCATTTTTAATCCTAACGAAATATCTATATAAAGGCTCATTTATCCATCAATTAAGTTCCATTTGAAAGCTCATAATCAATAGTAACATCTCATTTAAGATCAACTATTAAAGCAATAGTTACAAGATGAACAACTCATAATCATTGATAATTCCAACAGCTCATCGCAACCATCCACCACAACATCACATCTGCATGGCGACATCAAAGTTTTCATCTATAAATATATCTTCTCTTATAAATGGAAAGTTCGCTCAGAAAATACATTAATTTGTACGAAACTTTGTATTTTTATGAGATGAATAACATAGTAGAAAAATCCCCATAATAGACGAAGATCCCCATGGTTGAACCACTCTAAATTCGCACATCTCTTTACTTTATGCATCTTATTCTTTATTCTTTACAAAATATTCTTAAGTACAAAATCCTTATAATCCTACTCTAAGACTAAAGGTCCACATAGCCCATATTTCTAAGATATATGAAAAATATCATCAAGACTGCTTAACCTTGCATTTTTGAAGCATTTGGCGTATAAATAAATTAATCACTTTTGCTTTTGATATCAACCAAAATCCTCAAAATTATATCCTATCTCATTCCAATCTTTTTGAAAACAAAATTGGACCATAAACTAGATTTGTGTTAACGTTGAAAGTATACGTGTATAGATGGATCTAGGAACACGGCTAATAGCTTAAGTTATATGGTAAAATATGAAGAAAAAGTTGAGTAAAGAATTCGCCATGGGATATTATAATGGTTTAAACTTCCCATACAATGTCCATTCCCCAAGCTCCCCTTTGATATTTCAGTAGTCTAAAACCCTCTCTTTATCCCGAGGAACAGGTTAATATAACGACCCGTAATTTCGCTACTTCGAAAATGAGAGATTTCGTTTGTTTTAAATTTAAAAAGTTTTAAAATTTAAATAAATGAGTTATATATAATAAATAATAATAGATAAATTATTTATTATTATAGTTAATAATTTAAAAAAAAGTATAAATTTGGATTTTAGAACAAATCAACAAAAGTTAAGTTTTGTTAAAAATAAATAAAGGCTTAAATAAATAGGTTTAAGTATTTATTTAAAAATATAAATCTTATTAAAAACATTAAATAAAGATAATAAAAGTATATTAAAATATTTAAAAGCATGTTAATAATCGTTTTACAAAAATAACCAAATTTTGTCGCATTTTGTCAATTTTACATACACTGTAATATTAGAGATTTTGAAATTATTTAAATATGATTTTAAAATAAAAAGCGACATGTTTTAATTTATTTAAAGAAGTAAAAATTTCATTTTTAAATTTGGTTTACATAAATAAATAGTTTAACCAAAACTTTAAAATGTGACCATAAAACATTTTGTCGAAAATCAATGTTTTGTCGACTAAAAGTTGTCGCAACGTCGTCGCACCTTTAATTTCTTATATAGGAACATATATTCAAATAGTATAAGTTTTAATTAATTCACTAATCAAGTTTACTTTTACTAAACATACTTAGAAAATTCTGGAATATAATTTAAAAAAAGTAAGCACAAAAAGAAAAAAAAGTACAAAGTCAAAAAGCAAAATATAAAATCAAACAAACATGATTATTACTTTCTTTACTTAACATCTAACTGAAAATGACATAAAGTAATGATTTGAAATATGATGTTAAGTGTTGAAAGAAAATAAGGTTACCTAAGAAGTAAGTAAGGCTATTTTATTAATTTGATAAAGAGATATTTTGGTAACTTACTACTTCATTTTTTTTTCATAAATGCCAACTACTTTCTCACTTTTTTTCATACTATTTATGACGACCCGGAATTTTTGATATATGAAATTGAAATATTTAATTGATTTCAAATATTTGGAAGATAATTTAACTTGAATTTCAAATATCACTGTTTATTTAGCAATTAAATTTTTGAATTTAATAATTGAAAATTGGCTAAAATAGTGAATCATGGTTTTTAAGCAGGTTAAAAATATTTCAAAGGCTTGGAAAATTTATATTTATAATACTGGAGAAAATAGAAGTTTTAAATTTAAGATTGAAAATGTTTTGTTCAGTTTTAAAAATATATCGTTTAAATTGATATTTAAAACTAGCATTCCGGGGCACAGTCTTGGAATTCGAGGAAACCAGTTCCATTAGATCTATAATATTGTATTGTTATTGGATTCCAATTTTCATAATGTTTGGAGTTGCCATGTAATCATACGGTGTACAAACGTGCAAAAATTTATATCGAAATTTAATATAATAACCGGGTCCAAAAAGCTATCTTCTCCATACGATCGAATTAAGACTCGATATCTTTTCTGTTGTGTTCGTAATAGGGGTATAACATTATGAACACCTGGTACCATGCCTCGATAGAATTTTGAAATTTTGAGTTGCGAATTCAAGACAATTTGAATTTAAATTTGAATTTAAATATAAATCATACTTTGTTTGAACTGGTCAAATTCCAAATCATATCAGCCCTTTTTCCAAAATACTGTTGGCCATCCAACACGTGTTCTCACTTGTTTTACACGCATCCCCTCAAAAAAATAAAATACGAATACATTTAACAGAAGAAATTTTTTATAGCCGTACTTAAAAAAGAAGAGAAAAATAGTGAGCATTTAAAAAAAAAAATCGATCTCTCCTTCAAAACAAAATCCATGGCCGCTTTCTTTTCCTAATTCGAATCCGATTGATTTTATTCAAAAAAATGAAGTGAGAAATCGAATTCGGTTTCGTACCGAAATCGCGAGGCTCGTAAGGAGGTGAGGGTTGGTTCGAGTTCACGGGATGGCGACGTTCAATTGGGAGGTCGCCTGGCTATTCGATTGGGAGCGAGAGTAGTGGGTCGCAGCCGTGTAGGAGGCTAGGGTCGATGTCATGAAGGATTAGGTGGTGGTAGTGGGTGTCGTGATTTTTTGGGAGGTCGAGGTGATAGGTGACGGCACCCATATGCGTGTGCGTAGGGGGAAATTAGGTGAAAGGGGGAGTGCGAGGTCGCTCAGACGTACGTAAGTGGCATTTGGCTTTCGAGCAGTAGGGTTTAGGGGTTCGTATGAGGGAAGATGGCTCGACATGGTCTGGGAATCTCGTTTAGAGCTTGAATGCAGACTCGTTGATTTTGTTCCAGCATGTTAAGGTAATTTAATTCATTTTTATTTTTGTATTACGTAGTTTTAAAATTTTGATTTAAAACGTAGATTATTATTTCATTTGTCAAGAAATTTAACTATAAAGGAAAAATATTTAAATATGAATTATATCCATACAAAAATATACATACGCATTTTCACATGTGTTAGGGTGATTAATTAATTCAATTAACTGGTTTAATTATTTTAGTTTTGAAATTTATTTATCATAGGAGATTAATTTAAAATTTAATTATTTTAGTCATTAAAGAATTATTGAAAGGAAAATTACTTTAAATTAAATTATTAAATGATAATAGATTGTTCGGTTAGTTCAAATATTAATAAACTATACAGTGTTTGTACAAGGTCGAAAATCGTGAAGAAAACAAGACGGTTTGGAATAGATTGCAAATAAAGTCAAAGGCGAGTTAATCTCATTCATTTGGATTACCGTTTAAATTTGAAAAGTTAAATTGAAATTATTGGTTGAATGATTGAATTGACTGGATGTGATATTACACACACACACGTATATATTGGAGTGATTGATTTCCCGCATTATATAGCGGATGAGACCCTATGCGCCTCGTATAATAGCGGGTGACCCTATATATAGTGATACCCCCTCGAAGTAGGATTGGTATTTTATATTGTGCTAACATCTGCGGATGCAGGAAAATAGGTTGGAGGGATCCAACTGGATTCCTCAAAACGTTGAATTTATTTTATATTCAGCGATGTGATTTATGTGATAATCTATGATGATTATATTGATTATATTGAAAATTGAAATTATTGAATGCTATGGCTTGGTTGAATATATATTGGTATTTGAGAGAATGAAAATATATAAGCTTGGATTTTTAAAGGAAATAAAAAGGGAAATTTTTAAGTAAAATAATTATAGTGAATTTGGGTAAATTAAAAATTGAATTTGAAAAAATATAAAAGTTTGATTTTTATATTCTATTAAATAAATTATGGGTATGGGAATAAAGAGAGATATTTTAAATAAATGAAAACAAAAGAGTTTTGGAGACTTAAGTGATATTGTCTAAAAATTTAAACGATTTTATTGTCAAAGTTTAAGATTTAAATTGTTTGGGAAGAAATAAAAGGGTAGGATTTTGAATGTAGTATGAAGCAGATATTTTAGTTTAAAATAAGATTTTAAATCATAAATATAGAAGTAAACATGGAATTAATGGGTTTTAAAATAAATTTGGGTAAGTAAAGGATTTTTTTTTAAAATGGAGTTAGTTTTGAAAATCGATTTGAAAAATGATTAAGTGTTAGAAACTGGGATTAAAAGAGAATGAGATTATGGAATTTATAAACGGGGTTTATAAATTAAGTGAAATATTTATCCGAGGATAATTCAGAAGTATAAAGTCAGGTTGAGAATTTATAAGAAAAGGTGATTTGTTTAAAAATAAATGGTGATTTAAAAAAAGAATTGAAAATAAATTCACGGAATTGGGATTTAAATTAAAATTGGGATAAATCGAGAAGGATTTATGAATGATTAGACGGTTATGTTGGAAGGGAAGATGTATTTCTTGAACAGCTAAGTATATTTTTCAAAAGAGATTTCTAAGTATAGCTTAAAGGTTTTAAAAATTATTTTAAAGAATGTTTTAGAGGAATTCTATTATTTTAAATTGTATAGAATTCTAAAACAAATATTTAATTAAATTAATTATAGTATTAATTATTTTAAAGTTTAAATTAATATTTTAATTTAAAAGATAATTATTTAATATTTATACTTTATAGAGTAACTTTTATTTTAAAATTAGTTTTGGCTTAAGTTTTACATGAGAAATTATTATAAATTTCATAACTAGTATTTTAAATAGAGTGCTTTAAGTAGTTTTTTTCATTTTAAGTATTTTAAAGTATAAATTTTTGGATAAAGTGATTTAAATTATTTAAAACCTAAGTATTAAGACTTGGTGATTTTCAGTGGAAACAAAACAATTGGTTGGAAATTTATTTCCGCGAGAGAAAAAGTGATTTGGAAACTATTTCAAAGGTTTGAAGTGTATAAAAATATCTTGCAAAGTTATTTTAAAATAAATAATTTGGGAAATTATTAAGGCCTGAAATTGTTTGTGGATGTTATTTGATAGTTAAATAATCGACTATCAATATTGACCAATGCACTGATCGTTTCGAAGAAACCGGGATCGTGATTGATTTTCCAAAAACAACTTCGATCCGGTTTGAACGTTTCTATGAGGAAGACAAGAGCTTGGAGTCGAAGATGGAGCAGTGAAGTGCAAGGGCTAATCACTACTAATCCTGAGGGTGATTCCAAAATGGATGTAGTAGGAGTAGTGCCTTCGGTTTCGTTCGGACCCGGAATGGACTTGTATGGGCGAATGCTATCAGAATATCGTCAAGAGGGCGATGAGCATTCTGAGTGAATGTATGATAAAAGGATAACGCATAGCCTCGAGCCTTATCAACCGAGAATGGCTAAAACAGGGGAGGTGCAACAAGGCCAAGTGGCTAGCAATCAATTAGGGTAAGGTCATCCCTGTCTAGATATCTCTTTTTATTCCGTTGTGTGGGCAGTTGCTGAACCTAACAGTGGGGTGATCTTATTTGGACTATCCAGTAAAGGGTAGCTCCAGTCTTGTGTTGAAGGGGATCAGGGTGGATCCTTGGTACTCTGATCTAGACTAGGTACTATGACGGACGGTACCCCAGTAGCCCTGCCATTGGTGGAAACCCAATCTCCGATAAGTGCCTTCGGACTTGTTTGTATACCTATTATGTTGGAATTTAATGAATGTAACAATTTCGGCTATTTGAATAAGTGTTTGTATATAGACACAACTATAATATCAGAGGATTCGATAAGAAATGTTTTGGTTATCGTAAGGACAAAACTCGACATGTTTATTTGTGGCGTGGTCTTATGAGATACCTTTGAATTTCAAAGGATTTTGAAAACTTTAATAATCCAATTGAGTGTGTTTTCTCACTCTGGTTTTCCAGACTGACTCGGGTGTTATTTCACTATAATGCTCGGGTTAGAACGAGTATTATAGAGTACAGATTCTGGATGGATTGCTGTGGAGCTAAGGAGACGAGCCGGATGGCGAGACGTATCTCACGTATTTGATGTATATTCCATTGTGTATAGTTAACTGCATAATTAGTTTAGTGAGGACAAGTTATCATAATTGTCCAGTTGTGTGTTATGAATTTTATTGAACTCTGATGATGTAATGTATGTAACAGATACAATTCTTTGTATAAAGATTCAGTCATTTATCTATTATATATTGTTTCGCTGCGTTGTGAGATTATGATGTTGTTTGTTTTTTTCCTTCTTCTACCTCATTTTTTTCCCTTATGGACTGGTTTTCCGGCACTCGATTGTTCGGAATTTGATATAGTGGACATATTGATGACAATTTTCGAGCGTCGAAAAATCGAGTTGTGACACTATTTCTAACTTCTTCTTCTTCCTCCTTGAAGCTCTCTTTAATGGCTTCTCCTTCTCACTTTGCTTACTAATTTTTTTCAAAATCATATCGAATCAACTTCACACGCAACCAAACTTTACCAAAGGCCTTAGAATACCATTAAAACATGGTTTAACATCTAATAAGTGAAGAAATGATGGAGGAAGGGAAGTATCAAGGTGATACCGACCATTTGGAAGGAGGAAAGCAAGTTGTGTAGCTCAGGAGCAAGAAAAAGAGTATGAAGTGCCATCAATTTCATTCCTCGGAGCTTGGAGCAAATTCAAGGTGTTGCGGAAGCTCTGTCGGATTTTCGAGGGTTTGGAAGATATGGTCGATAACATAAATAAATAAAAAGAGTAGAAGTTGATTAGTTGACGTTTAAGTGAAGTGCTGTTAGTAAGAATGTTGATAGGAAGTTAATCGATTTGGATAAAGGTGAGTAATCAATTTAAAGTCAAATCATCCTTATAACTATTTTAATATGTCCATTAAAACCCTTGAATAAATTGTTTGAATGTTTGATAAATTGGCTACAAATTGGTTGATTATGTGATTGTTTATGTGGTTGATAACTTGTTTGATAAATGATAGGAGAAATGATTAGTAATTATAGTTAATTAACTGAGAAATAAATCCATATAAATATGTGCATGGAAATTATTTAGCCTCTTATTGATTTCAAAATATCTAAAAAGAGTTGAAAATGATATTATAATAATATTATAATATGAAATGAAATGAAAAATGAGTTTGAAATGATCAAAATATTGTTATAAATAAGTTAAAATAGTTTAAATATGGTTTAAAATAAATTTGAAGTGTTTCGGACAAGTTTCGAAGCAATTCATAAAATTGGTCAAAATCGAGCTCGTCGCGTAGCGGTAGTTCGTAAAGTTCGACCCGTAACTTCAAACTAATGTAGAGAATGATTTATAAGTTGAATTTCTTCGAGATAAAAATTATTTGGTTCACAATGATAATCGTTTTCAAACAAAGAAAGAAAATCAAGATTTTATCAAATAGATTTGAAAATATGTCCAAAACAATTTTCTAATACATCGCGGTTTTGCAGTTCGGAATCCAAAAAGGGATTTCCTTATAAATGATTTTTTGAATGAGTAAAAATATGAAATAAATTTGATAAGTCTATTAAAATAGTTTAAAAGAGATTTGGGATGGAAAATATGAATTTTCAAATATAAAAAAGTTGTTTAAATCAAATAAGCTGATATAGCACTTTACGCAGCACTTTTATGCTACGAATTCTATAACCTTTTGAATATGAATTTTAAACTTAACAATCCTTTCATAAATCTTTTTTGAAGGATTTTAATGGAATAATTAAGTAATGTAAAGATGGTTTGGAAGTTTTAATAAGAGTTTGAATAAATGGTTAAGAGGAATTGTTTATAACACTTAAACAATAATTGAAGAATATTGAATGTAATAACAAACTGAGTATGCGAAAACGAATAGTACATTTGTCACACCTGTGAGATCTAGAAAGAATAAAAAAAGTTTTAAACTAAGGTTAGGGATGGAGCAACCACTGTCCTGAACTTACCTGGCCTATGTTTTCTCTTTTTAGGCGAGGGGTGGAATAGATCGATAGGAAAGCCCGGATGCTCTAAAAGTTCATATTTAAGTTTTTCCAAGATAAGAGAAAAGAAACAAATTCTTTGAATGTTAATTAACCACTTAACATCTTTTTATTCGATGATTTGTTCTAAGGAACCGAGATCGGATTTGGGTGATTCCTATCCGAAGAACCGAGATCGGATGTGGGTGATTCCTATCTGAAAATCACTTCAAACTAATTTTTGAAACCCCATATGAACTTAAAATCTTGTTATCGATGTTTAGCATGAAGGAACCGGGATCAAATTTGGGTATTTTCTATCCGAAGAACCGGGATCGAATTTGGGTGACTCCTATTCGAAAAACCCTTCAAACTAATTTTCGAAATAAAACAAAGACAATGATCATTGATGACAGAGATCTTCATGATGTCGGATTACTTGCCATTAGTCCCTGAAGGTGAAATTTACCATATCTAAGGTGGCAGTAGTGCTCTGTTATGAATTTTTTTGATTTGTAATAATATGATTTGAAGTTAATAAAGAAATCTTTAATTAAGATTTAATGAACAATTTGAGAATATTTTCCTAAGTTAAAAGTTGTAACCTGAACATAAGAAATCTTAGGTTAAGATTTAATGAACAATTTGGGAATATTTTCCCTCAGTTAAAATTTATAACTTGAACATAAGTAATCTTTGATTAAGATTTAATGAACGATTAAGGGGCTAAGTTAAAAGTTATAACTTGAACATAAGTAATTTTTGGCTAAGATTTAATGAACGATTTAGGAATATTTTCCCTAAGTTAAAAGTTGTAACTTGAACATAAGTAATGTTTGATTAATATTTAATAAATAAGGCTTAATGATTCCATATACATTAGAAAAGAAAATGGAATAATTTGAAAAGAATATATCTAATAAAGATATTTGATTTAAATAAAAGATGAAGTAATTGATTGATGATTGATATCTACATATGGATTAAACATATTTTTATCGATAATTGGTTTTGAGATAACAGGAGTCAGATATGGGTGATTCCTATCTGAAATACACTTCGAATCAATGTATACGTTCGAAAGTGAAGATATGTTGGAGATGATGATTATTGAAGACTATAGATCTTCATAGTGTGAGGACTGCTTGTTGACTTGTTCTTGGTCACTCCCATTATAGAGTTATTTATAGCAGTGGTCTCCCGTTATGGAGATTTTTTCGGATTGCAAGGGCTTCTCGCCTAGTAATAGCCGAGGAAAGTGCCTTCAGTTTCGTTCAGTCCCAAAACGAACTTGTATAGACGAATGTTTGACATTGCATTTCTGATACACAACGTTTGACTTTTACAAATGTGTATCTGCTTGCTGGTGGAGAAGGCAACTTCTCTTTGCTTGACACCCTTCTCTGAGACATACGAGCTCAGAGGTTGTATGCTTATGGGCGTCAAATAGTGATCAAACGAATGGAAACGTGGCATTCAAAATGGAACTTACTATGATCAAAGCATGGTTTTGTATATAAAGCGTGGCTTTGAAGAAATTGAACGTAGCCTCGCAAGCCTCACACCCCGGTTATGATGGGATGCTATGCGGTCAGATGTATGCTTGCTTTTCGGATAGTAGTGATTTGGGTTATCAGATGTTCTGATCCCTAGGTACCAGATACGTCTGGGCCTCATGGCTGGGATGCGCGAAGTCTGAGTCTTTGGATGTTATTCGTAGATTGTATCCACTTTTAGCCATTTATGTTGTTGTATAACGGCTTCTGAGTCTTGGACGTAAGCCATAGATATAGATTGACCTTTCCACTTGTTTCCTATCATGTTAGAAATTCAATCACAATAAGAGATTTATGGTTTTGATTGTATACCCAAAATAACTGCAATGACTTGCAAACATTTCAGCTACCCCTTTTGGTATCATATATTCCGTTTAGTATATTTCGTTGACCCAATTCGGATATATTACCTTAGACTTAATCTAGATATTGATACCTTATTTGAATAAGTTTATTTGAATATTGTTTTCAAAAGAACGTCATTAAAAATAATATTAAGTGTATTTTGGTATAAAAGTGTTTTGGTTATCATAAGGTGAAAACCCGTCCGTGTTTATATGTGAGCGTGGTCTTATGAGGTACCCTTCTTTTCAAAGGTTTTAATAGTATCGTCATGATTTATGCATTTAAAATTTCGAGTATCTCACGCTGGATTGTTAAGCCTGATCCGGGTATTTTTAATACTCAGGTCAGATCTGAGTAGTTTCAGGTTGAGTTGAAGACGGTTGGAGTTTCCAGAGGAGAGCTGGAGATCTTCATCATCATATGGACGTATTCTATTATCCGCTACATTTATTGTATTTTTTTGTTGTTTATCAGCATTTGTAAGGGCAGGTGTTATAACTGTCCAGGTTGAATCTAGGTTAGCCTCTGATATTATATTTTAAAAAATTTCACTGTAAATATTATTATTGAAATAATATATGTTGTTCCATTCATTTGAGATTCTGTTCTGTCTTTATATTCTTTCTATCCTTCATGATCCGCTTATTCGTGTAATTTGAGTTGAACATGTGTGGTGATTATCGATTCAAAGGGTACAGAAAAATAGGTCATTACGGTTAACATTCTGCTTGAAGACTCCCTCTATAGAACCTTTTCTACCTCAAGAGATAAGAGTTTGACAATCTTTTGTATCTCAAATACTGATTTTTCATAATGTAGTACAAGAGTCCTATAACCACAAATGATCTCTAGAGAATGAATAAGGTTTATGATAGAAAGTAGTTGATTGGGGTATAGAAGTCTGGAAGCTTTCAAAATCAGAGAGATAAAACAGAATGGTAAGCAAATGTAGATGTAACAACCCGGAAATTTTAATAATTTTTATAACGTATTTAACTAAAATTTTGCTTAAAATTTTATAATCGAAATTGGAAATAAAATTTGATATTTGGATTACTTCCATTAAAAGATAGCAACCGGTAAATTTTCATCAGATAATATGGAAGTTTATTTTATTGTGTAATTCTATTTCAATTTAAATCAGTTAAAAATTGATAAAAGTAAAATGTTTTCCAAACTTGAATAATTTATACAATAAATTTGTAAATCATTTTGTGAGTGAGACGTCATCTTTCGTTTTTTCAAATTTGGATTGCTATTGCTTCATTTATCTTATTTTCGACAGATTTGCAGCATTTTTGGTACCAACATCGACTTTTGATTGGATGATCCTATCACAAATATCTGTACACCGTTTTAATCGTCTCGTCGTGCTGATCTCCGTAGTATATTTATTTCTATGTTTTGAGTTCTGGTACGTGATGGAAGCGATAAAACAGATCGTTATAACGGTACCATTAATTGTGAACTTATCCTTTCCTTCGGTTTCAAAACTGAAACTTGCTGCCCAAACAAATTAATTGCTTTTAAATTTTCAGCTGTATCAGTGTGTCACCGTCGCCATTTCCTTCACTATTCACATTGCAATATAAAATTCTAGGTTGTTTTCATATCTCTGTCTCTTCCTTTCTTCTCTTCTCGTTTCTACTTCTCTGAAAATAATATCCATCATCTCCTTCTTTTGAAACTGCTCATGCCTCATCCCTATCTTTTGCTTGAAGCTGGCGTTCGCTTCCACCCCTCACACCACTCGACCACCTGACCTCCTCCACCATCGCTTCTCCACCCCTTAATTCTTCTTGTCAGCATCCCCCTGGCCATCATCTTCACCATACTAGCCGCCACTTTTTCCCAAGCATCAGACGCCCACCTCCCTGACAGCCTAATTCACCGCCCACGCATCTCATCTCATCTTCCCACGTTCTTCTGTCTTCTAATCTTCGTCGTACATATCAAGGTATTATATATTATTATGTAGTTGAGTGTATATATATGTTATAGTACACTATTTTGTTAAAGAAGTTATAGCTTTAGGTGGGTTATAAGATTTTAAAATATATGTTATAGTACACTATTTTGTTAAAAAAATATGCAATACGTTAGCTATATATATTAGTATACCTATATGTTGTATTGGGTTAGTTTACATGAAATTTTAAAATATATTAAGTGCATGAGGTTATATAGATGTATATAGTAATATATATGTATATTGATTTTATACTCGATTTTATTTCCTTCTACTGTTTTCTTTTGCATTGCTTTGTGATAATTCAACTTCTGTTATATATATAATATGATTTAAGAAGTTATATTCAAACTGTTATAATGGGTTCTTTGATTTTATATTTTTCTATCTGTATAATTATATCTATATTCTGAAATGATTCCCATAGTTTTAAAGAAATATATAAAGTTTTATATATATAGATTTCAGAAGAAAAAAAGTTTTACAATTGCAAATATACGCCTGGTACATACTTCTTCATGAAGGTGTGAGGTCTCACATAAATAGAATTTTAAGAGTCAAGCGTACCTATAAATTTGTACTATACGTTTAAGCACAGCAGGTTTTGAGAAAAAATTAAAACGTTACACGTATAAGTTTCATAACATAGTGAAAAGCATAAAGGCTTCAGAAATATAGCTGGTTTTAATATTATACGTTACACGTTTAAACGTTATATTTAAACATTTATATTGTATGCTACCTATTATATCTTTAAACATTTATTCAATGTATAGCTTTCTTGTTAAGTTGATTTTATAATAACTCTTATGTATAAAGTATGTTAAATACTTATTTGAAACTTTTGGAAAGAATGATTTAAGATATAGTATATAAAAAGGTTTATTTTGATTTGTGTTCTAAATTAAATTTCGACTTTAAGAAAGAAAAACATATAATATATATATTTCATTTCGGCATATCAAGATGGTTCTGATCTGTTCGCATCTATCCTATTGATCAGCTTATTCGGCAAATTCTTGTCAAAATCTAGCTTTGCTTTGGATTCGTGATTGGATCCATAAATCCTTTCATTCTCGTTTATATCTCTAGCCTCGAAAGGTGAGCAATCACTCACGATTAACGTTCTTGAATTTATTAAATTTGATTTCAATTGAAACGAAAATTGAAATATGCTACTGTAGTTATTTAGATTGTTATATATGCTATTATCCGCAACTGTTCACCTATGGGATACGACACCAAATCATGTTGTTTATATTATATTGTAATTGATGATATAGGCATGTTATGTTATAATCATATCTGTTATCATTCTGCAAGTACCCTGTTAGTATAGAATTTCCTACGGGTTGAAATGATACGTACCTGAACGATCTGTAGAATAAGAGAAAATTGTTATGGGTTGAAATGATAAAACCAAGCGATTTTCATTGAACTGAATTTGGGATTGTGGGTTGAAATTATATATACCCGTATATATATTTAAACTGCGGATTGAAATGATAAATATCCGTATCACTTGACCATAGGATAGAAAACTATATACAGACACCGTTGGTCTATATAAAAACAAAATGATTTCTATGGCTTTGAAAGGAAATATATATGGTTTTATTTAATATTGAAAATATTTTATATATAAATAAATTTTAGTACAAAGTAGATTTAATAATAAGCTTTAATTTAGTAATTTAGTAAAGTTTGATTTAGTCAATATATAATATGTTTACGTATTATATTTTTAAATAGATTTTTCAATGATTTGTATAAGTCAAGGTTAGGAAGATAAATTTGAATTGATTTGGAATAGTATTTAATTAAGAATTTTATTTAATTAAATCGATTTGAACTTATTAAAATTTAGATTTTAAATGAAATGATTTTATAACTAGATTTTTTGGTTTAAGGTAATTAAATGAATATTTCAAGTTTAAACAAATTGAAGGAATATTCAGTTGTTTAAAATTTAAGGTTTTATTTAAATGATGTTGGATTTATTAAGTAAACATTTCAAACTAAATAATAATAAAGTTAATTTTGATATATATGAAATTACCATATTTAATACTTAAGCTTTGAAATATATTTAAACTAAAATGGTTATTTTGTAGTGCAAGCCTGTATTTGAAATGGTTTACTAAGAGACTGAATTGAATTAAAAATTGATGAATTGAGATTTAATTTGGATTTTGGAGTTTGAGTTAATTTGAATCGATTTGTGAAATTTGAGAAAGTTATTTTATTATATAAAGTATTTTTAAATTTTATTTAAAACTATTTATTTATTTTACTTTATAAATTATTTTAATATAAACTATTTTTATAAATCATTTTAATATAAAACTATTTTAACTATTTTATACTAATTATTTGAATATAAACTATTTCAACTTATAATTATTGTAAATTATTTTATCTTAAAACTATTTTATTATATATACAATTATTAATACCTAAACTATTTAAAGGAAAGTATTCTGATTTCAAAGTGTTTTAATTTCCAAAATGTCATAAATTCAAGTATTTGGTTTCGAAAATGTTATAACTTTGAAGTGCTATGATTTTGAGAAATAGATATATTTGAAATGGAATTGATATGGTTTTGAAATGGAAATGATATTTTGATTTTGAAATATAAAACTATTTTGAAATGACCACAGTGTTATAATAACGTTTGGTTTTAAAGAGATCGGGATCGGATATTGTCATACTCTCTGCCAATACCAAAAACCACTTTAACAACTATGTACGTGATGGAGATTCCAGAATGAAGTAGGATGGTTTGGTGACGGTTCTATATGGTATTTACGTGACCCCAACTCCCGTGAGTCAGCTTGATGAGGCTAAAACAAGAGCCATGCCGGGCCAAGTGAGGTCATTTCTCTGATCGGGCATATTTCTTCGGTACCAGTCTATTGCCTTTGTGATTGATTAGGTGCACCCTTTGATTTGGGAGTGTGTCATGGGATGGGCGGTAGTAGCTGCTATATGTTACCACCGGTCCGAATCCGCAAATGGTATATCTACCCTACCATTGCCTCGAGTGCCTTGTCGCATTCCCTATAGCGCCTTTACGAGTTTGTTTTGTGTCCTACCTACGGAGTGCTCCCTGATAGCCCACCTGTGGGTGGAGTTTACAGTATCTGTATAGACTATGACATTATATAAAATGTGTTAAGGGGGATATGGGTAACGCTTTAACGCTATTTTAATAGTTTACTTTACTATAGACATACTATAATAGCGTATATTACTACATAGTAGATAGTTTCACGGATCCTTAGAGGATGGTTATCCAAAACATCCTTTGAGTTACTTATATTTCAATTAATATTTCACTTGAGTTGGATTTATTGATATAAGAATGTTAATCTCGACTTGAGTGTTTTATGTTTTGCTTTACGCTCGGGTCAGACTGAGTGATACAGCGTTTGAGACTCACCTTCGGAGTTTGGAGCTTCTCTTAGAGATCCAACTATCGATTCGGTTTTCAGCTTTTTCAGTTGATTTATTCAGAGATATCATCAGATTGTATTTGAGACTTCACTGTATTTGAGATTTTCTGTTGTATTTTATTTCAAACTCTGTTGTTTATATAGTAGCTTCATTAACTACTATTTATCTATTCCATTGCATTATTATTATATTACTCTGTGTCTGTGATTCTATGATTGATTTATTTATTGTATATGCTGAGTTTTGCCAAATATAAATTAACAATCTGATATTTTGAGCAATTCAATTCTGACGTGTGCGGATGCGAATGGCATGAAATACCGGGTCGTTGCAATAGATCAAAAGCAATAGCCTATAGGTTATTTATATATGTTGGAGAGTGGTGTTGAAGAGTAGTAATGTTTCAGAAGGGTTGTAGGTAAAAGATATGATGATCTGGAAGAGAAGCAAAGGAAACTAGAAAGGTCGCGGGAAAAATTGGCTTTGTAACCGCATCACTTGAGCACTAGTCATTATCCTACCGATTGATCAGTGGGATTGGTTGGAGCATCAGTGTGTAGATGCTAAAGGCAATTTTGATGCCACTTTTCGTGTTTCTTCCTGATTCTCTGTCATTTCTACTACGGAAAATTTTAAAGAGATTTCTAAAATTTTAAAACAAGAATTTGGAGTTAATCATGAAATTTTAGAAATTTTGGATATCATATGAGTGAATTTAACAAAATATAAATCTAGTTGCTTTATATAATCGATAAAACTAAAACGCGTACTATTTTCTTGATCATCGACTGTAACTCTATATTTCTCCATTACTTCTTTATGATATATTGATTGCTTCAAACATCTTGTCATCTTCCATCTCTTTTTTATTCGAGTATTAAAGTATTAGTTCCTTTATAAATAAATAGCAGCATATTGAGTATATTTCGTTGACAACATCAGAACCTAGGTTCTAATAAAAGTAGTCTTATATTGGAGTTCTAGAATTTAGAATGATTACAATTGATATACTCGACTTAATTACCATGCTTCCTGGATGTTGGTCCATACAGTTCATATTATAGTTATACCATTTCTTGCTCTTCGTGAAAAATTTCCTCATTCAACCGCTATCATCAGAATCACTATCGAATGTCATGCCACATTTATGGAAAATTATGAAAGTGAGTGCGGATTAAGGATCTTGAGGCTAATTTAACACTATAGGGGGGTTGATAGTGTTTAATGAATTCTAAGACTTATATAGACTAATTTAAAATTATGATACAAACAAATGCAGAACTTAATCACAAAACAATCACAGAATCAAACACAGATGCAGAAAGTAAATAAAAAGCAGTGAAAGGAAAGAACACACCGGATTTTATATTGGTTTGGAGTTACCCTACATCCAGTCCTGTACCGAGGCAAATCACCTCATACAGGCCTCAATTTCTAAAGGCCTTAAGTACCCCCTTGTCTCATGAGTCCGGGGCAAACTCTATGATTTACGGGACTCAAGACCACCCAATTGATTTCCAGGCACATCCACATCTTATAGAGAGGCTCGATAAAAAATTTGATTACAAATTGATCCTATAACTCTGAATAGCACTTTGATCTTCGAGAGAGGACAGAGAGTCAAACAAGAATGAGATTCTAATTTGATTCACTTAAGAATTCGATGGAATTTTGGAACGATCTTAAAAACGTGAAAATGATAGAATATGGATTTATGGAGAAGAAGAAGTGAAGAAAATAAGAAATTAAAAAATTCGTTTGTGAAGGCTATTTATAAAGCACCAACGGTCATAATCATTCGTGAAGAGATTTAAGCGGATAGACACTTCTTTTGAAAATTGAAACTTTTGAATTCAATGGCCACCATGTCGACATGGGGTATCCCATGATGTTGACATCCCTATATTAAAAACAATATAAAATTTGTTTTGAAAATGAAGTCTAAAACTGGAGTTTATTTTAAAACAAAAACAAATAATATTTTAAAGCTAAAACATATTTTAGAAAATTCATTTGAAAAAATAATTTTAAGCTAAAATATTTTGAAAAGCAGTTTTGAAAATCAATTTGGAAAAACATTTTGAAGTATTTTTGCAAGCTTCTTCCTTTGGAATATCTCATCACATCAGGACTCGAGAACTTGCACCAAACCAAGATGTTCGTCGGTTTGTAAGCCACTTGTCATAGATTTGTAAGCTACTTGTCGTGGATTTGTAAGCCACTAAGAAGGTAGAAAGGGGTTCCATCCCAAATTAAATTCAGAATGAAGATTTCCATGCTATTATGAAGTTTTAACTAAAACTAGACACATATCTTTGAAATCATGATCTTGATACTCATGAGTCTTCAAACTTGATTTCTTCATTCTTGATTTTATACTGTACAGTCTTCAATAATCAGTACCTGCCTTATATATATCCTGCATAACGACATTCATATATATCTAGAGAATAGTGTCAGTATATAAGTTATAATACAAAGGTTGTTGTCATCAAAACCACTATCTCCAGTTCCTAACAAAATAAACCCATTGTATTGGTTGTTAATTTATTATGTTGTGAAGAATATATAAGTTTTTATTGTGACAAATAAGATGTATGCCAATTTCCTTAAATAAGAGAAGTATACAGAAGACATTATTAAGGGAATCCACTTTAGCCTCTATCGTAAATCAGTTGGGGAGGCCTAGGAGGTGGTGGTTTACCTTGTGGTGGATGTTAGTCATTCGAGTCCGCTTATCTCCAGCCCGTGCACTTAGTTGACACTATGACAACACCTAATTTTTTCAATTCGACAGTTCGATCTATGATTTTTCATTCATGGATGTTGATAAGATCCTTCCATTTAGCAGTACCTTAGGATGGCATAGCCTTAACATTAATGGAAAGGTTCAAACGAGGAAAGGCTTATGGTGGATACCTAGGCACCTAGCAACAAGGAAGAGTGTAGCAATACCGAAATCGTGAGCGTTAGCAAGTTGGTTCTAGATCTAAGTGGTAGTATCGAGGCCTTTAGCTACTGTTATTGAGAAATTAACATGTTTGGCCCATTCCTCGAAAGGCGTTTTTACAAGATCCTTATCTACACTAATTTTAACTTTGGGTTCCAACGAATGAATAATCATTAATTCTTTATTAATGGGAACATTGTTTGGTCATCTCATTTCATTCCATTACTGGTGACAACATTAAAACAACTTTTTAAGGGAGTTACCATTCCAATAGCATGAGCCTTCTACATTAAGAATATTGCTGAAATATACTTTAACTAGTGGTGGTGTTATCATGAATGGTTTTTTGCTTTTTCGCTGAATTATCAATTCAACTATAATATTCAATTTTTCATGGAGTTATCTCTTCACTATCACAAATTTGCTACATTAAGAATGAGCATTAGTTTAGTTTGGTTGGTTTAATGGTTAAATATATCAAGCTGAACTATAATATAAAAAAAATTAAAAATCAGATTGTGTCGAATTAATTTGATTAATTCGGTCAGTATCTAATGTAATCGAACAAAAAGGTAAGAAAGAGACATTATTATATGATTTTATTCAAATGTTTAACTTACAAAGGAAAACATAAAGTAATGTGTTATCGGGCCTTTTGGCCCGGCTATATCCACCCTGGTTCGAAAATTTAGGCTTGACAGTACATAAGGAAATTAGCTCGGAAGAATGATCATGGAGCTCAAAGATAAAGCACGGATAGTGGTACAAAGTAGCGATCGAGTGAGACCAAGCGACAGACTCTCCGGAATATTCTAAATATGGATTGCAACTTCTCCTAAGCGGGGATTGAATCATATCACTTCCTCTGGGCAGGGGATCAGATCGTATCATCCCAGTAGTTTAACTCGGCGGAAATCGATCGATATCTCTAAATAACATGTGGGCGACTATGCAAACTAACTTTGGAAACATGAAGCCAACATCAAGGTGAACTTACTGAAGCAATCACATGGCGCCATATGGCTATTTGGACCAATTGGACCTGATCACCTATCCTTAGGAGGTGGGCCATGAAAGTTTTGAGGTGACCTCATCTACTCCGTGAGATTCTACCTGCAAAATTTCAGAAAAATATTCAGTCAGCTTCCTTTATAAATACAGCGACCATTCTCCATGATGGAGATCTTTACTTTCTACTGCAAAGGCTCTGCCATTAATATTCCTTATTCTTATCTGACAAGATACCAGTTGATCTAAATTTCTTGCAATCAAACAACTAGTGCAAGAACAATAAAAGAACCAAGTGGACATATGCTAAAATTGTCGAACCGCTATAAAAATTCATGTCTGGTTTATTTTTTCTATTCTGTTTTAATTTTATTATTCATTTGATCACCATTAAAACTCTGTAGGGTGTTTGTGACCAATTTTGATGGAAACAGTGTGTTTGAAATGTTTTTATTTATTATCTTTTATGTTTATAAGAGAAATTGGCCGGTTTTTTATATGAAAATTTTATTTTTATATTCCCCAAAAAAATATAAAAAGTAACATGATACTACATAATTTTACAATATGCTAAAAGTTTGGTTAATATGTTTAAATTGGTAATCAAATAAAATTATTTTAGAAATTGAATTGATTACATAACCGTACCGAACTAGCTAAAATGAATCAATCCGAGCAGTTAATTTAATCTAAAATTGCTTAGCCTTATGCTACATTAGATATGTTGGTGGAAACTATAATTACAAGTTGTGGCATTATCATGAATAGTTTCTTGCTTTATCAAATAGTTGTTGAAACAATTAGAATATTCAAAATTTTCACTTGTATGCATTCATATAATAAATATATTAAGCCATGCTTATATAATAAAGATGCAACGATACATCTCCTAAAATAATGATACTACGATACATGCTCTACTATTCTCTCCTAAATATTATGTTGAATACAAGTTCATCTAAGTTGTTTCCATAATAATGTTATCTCATCGATAAGTTTAACCATGTTGTATTTCCTTAATGAAACAATAATAAGTTGGGGTAGAGCGTCATCGATACACTAGTAAAAATCGCGTCTATGGAAATGACATATAAGTTAAAGACATCCAACGTCATACTATATTTTACAACATATATCGAAGCTTTATATACACATCTACAACAAATGGTTGTAGGTTGCGCTCCGTTACTCCTTCGTGTTGTTGTTGTAAGAAAGTTCGTTATGCGTGAGTTGGTCGTAGTGTAGAAATATGTTGTTGTACATTATTGGACATTAACAAGAAGTTTTAGTTTCTAAAATGGTGAAAGTCGAAGAAATGATGTTTACTGTTAGGTTATGAAAGAGTGGAAAAAATTCATAATATTTATACCCTTAAAAACCAGATGAGATGGTACATGGTGGTAGGGATGGATGGTCACGAAAAGGAAAGAAGAGTATTATCACATCCTTTATATTAGATGGTGGAATAGCAGGTCTCTGTAACACCGTATTTATTTTTGTACATTAATCCATACATTTAATTATGGGTTTATAAAATAAAAAATGCGTGTAAGTTAAGAAATGTGGGGTATGTCATGCCAATTATTTCGACCCTGAATTAATTAATTAATTAAGGGGTGTTTTAGACGGAAAACGTGTTATCCTATTTTTTGGTCAAAACTGGAATATCGACAAATTCTCGAGGAATGATGGATATCGGGATTGAAAATCGACTGGAAGCAAGACAAGAGTTCATTCGGCATTCTCTATGAAGGTTCATTCGGCATGGAAGTTCATTCGGTACTCTCTATGAAGGCTCATTCAGCATTCTCATAAGTGGTGTCTCATTCGGCACCAATCCATCTGGCCCTCCAATCTCACCATGCTACAACTTCCACAACCGGACCCTTAATAGCCGAACCACCAACTCACCGAACCAGCCACGCCAATCCTTAACTACCGAATCACCTAATCGCCGAACCATCCTAACCGAACCAAAGCCAACCTCCTCTACACAGCCGAACCAAACGAGCACCGGACCAGTCTTCACCTACCCACCAACCGAATGAGGCTACCACCGGACCATACCGCCACCGGATCACACCTATCACCGGACCACCATGACCGAACCAAACTCCAACTTCTCCAAGCACGACCGAATGAGACCTCGCCGAACCAGACATTTGCCAGTCCAGATTGCTTCAGCCCGGGCCCACCAGCAGCTATATACGTCCAAGACCCCTGCCCCCTACCTCACTCTATAAATAGAGGGGCAGGGGTACAACAATGGGAGACAAGTTTGAGAGCTCAAACCTGGAAGGAACTTTCAAACAACTTTCATACACTTGTACTACAAGCTTTGTACTTGTAATCGGATTGGAAAAGGAGAATAACATATAAAGTGGACGTAGGCACACTTTGGCCGAACCACTATAAATCTGTGTGTCTTTTACAGTTTAGCCCCTACTTTTTACGTATTTGCATAAACCACCTAAATCACTACGAACAACATAAAATCAACCAATTCATACGACTTGGAGTTTTTTGCCCATCTTTTGTGCAAACGTATTTGAGTTATTTGCTGAGATCTGTGATTTGTGTTTGAATATCGCTGACTTATATTCATACACTGGTGCTTTCACGGTATTGGGTGTTTGTGGCCATTTTTTACGCAAACATTTTGGTGCTTTCACTGAGAGGAACCAGCTCCCGCTACATCGGATAGAGGTTTAGATTTGGAAGACGATGACTAGGCAAAACAGTAGAAGGCTAAGGGCTGAGAGAAGCCAACAAGGAGGAAGTCAACAAGCATCCTCCGGAGGTGAGGAAGGACCGGCTTCGATCTACATAACCCGGGATGAAATGGAAGCCATAACAAATTCACTGCAAGAGAGGTTGCTGAAAAGTCAACAGGAAATGATGCAAACTTTCTTGGAGCAAATAAGAGCTGCAGGGATGCAGAATTTAGGAACAGCTACAACGGCTATGGATGCAGGACAAGAAGCTAGGGTTATGGAACCCAACGAAGGACAAGATACGGAGCCAGGTAGCAATCAACAAGGGCTTGGGGGCAGGCCCACGGGATTCAACACAGGAGAACCTTTGGAAGGAGTTCAACAGGCTAGAACCAACGTTGCTGCTAACGAGCCACACGAAGAGTATGTACCGGAGTTCCCTCGGGGGCAACCCCCGACAGACAACGGTGGATTGGTAGATATAATCAGGAAGACTGTGCGAGGTGGTTTGACCAACGGAGACTTGGAAGGAGTAAACAGGAGTCCGTTCACTCGGGAAATAAGGATGGCTCAGAACCCACCTAAGTTCAAGCTACCTAGCGTGGAGGCATACAATGGCAAGGAAGACCCAACGGATCACTTGATGAGATACACTAGACACATGGAGGTGCTGGGGGCATCAGAGGAGGTGATGGCCCGATGCTTCCCTTTGTACTTGACGGACTTAGCTGCGATGTGGTTCAGGCAGCTGGAAGAAGGATCTATCGGGACTTGGAGGGAATTGGTGGAAAGGTTTCTGGGACAGTTTCGGGTTCATGTCAAGAGACCGAAGAACGTGATGACATTGACATCGGTAAGGCAAAGGATGGATGAATCGCTTAGAGCTTTTCTAACTCGATTCAGTGCCGCAGTTGCTTCGGTGGATCGGCCCGATCCATCGATGGTTTTAATGGCAGCAGTATCAGGAGTCAGGGAGAACTCGGATTTCAAGGTATCTCTGATACGAGATCCCCCACGGAATCTCGACGAATTCTTTCATGAGGCAGAAAGGTTCCTTCGACAAGAAGATGCGAGTACGGATTTAAAATTGAAAAAGGTTAATGCAGTTGAAGGGGGAGGACCATCCAGCAATGGTTCGGATAAAAACAAAGGAAAAAGGAAGCTGGACGATGATTCTGGAAATGCTAGGAAGCAATGGAAGGATCCAAAGTTTTCCACATACACAGGATTGAACGAAACACTGGAACGGATATACCTGGATACTCGAAATCGCCTTCACTACCGGAGGCCGGCTAGGAGAGAACCAACAGAACGGGAAAGGACATCAGGAAGGCACTGCCTCTTCCATGATTTGGATGGACACGACACCAACAGCTGCAGGCACTTAAAGGACATAATTGAGGAACATGTAAGAAGTGGACAACTGCCGCAATATGTTGGACCTCGGAATGCAACGGCGAGGCAGGAGCAACCGCCGCCTACCTCAAGCTACGATGGTGGGAGGCCCAGGAATGATGGTCGGTTGATCGTCCCTTGACCAGGTTAATATGAAATAAGTAGCAAACTATTGGCAAGCAACCAAGTCATTTACACATGTACGGGGACGGAGATAGCCCCTAGGCATGCTCTGAATGATAATAAACTGCGATGCTATGGTTTGTGAAATTTATCTTTCGCTTTTGGATTGGACACTGCTTTTCTTTTTGGTTTTCGGTTTTGGAGCTTCGATTGAGCTCCTGGTTTTTCTTGCTTTTTGATTTGGATTTTCCTTTGAACAATTGTTTTCGGTTTTGGATGTTAGTTTGGATTTCTGTTTTTATGGTTTTGGATTTGGATTTTGGATTTGGATTTTGGATTTGGATTCTGGATTTGGATTTTGGATTTGGATTCTGGATTTGGATTTTGGATTTGGATTCTCGATTTGGATTTTGGACTTGGATTTTGAGTTGGATTTTAATTGGATTTTTATCTGACTTTTGATAAACGGTCGTCGGGTATGGATTATGCCTGGCAAGGGGTGAGTCGCTTTGCCCGAACGTGGTAAATTGACTCATTCAGGTCGTCGAGTATGGACTATGCTCGGCAAGGGTCCGGAGTGACCAGGATTCGGCCTAGGACTTAGGCCCTATATTATCAATCGTTATTTCCAGGTCGTCGAGTATGGACTATGCTCGGCAAGGGTCCGGAGAGACCAGGATTCGGCTTAGGACTTAAGCCATGGCATTGTACAACATCCAGGGACACTGGACCAAGGTCGTCATGTGTGGATTAGGCATGGCAAGAACCCGGAGAGGTTAGCTCAAAGTCCAGGGACACTGGATCAAAATCGTCAAGTGTGGATTACGCATGGCAAGAACCCGGAGAGGTTAGCTCAACGTCCAGGGACACTGGATCACGGCCGTCAGGTGTAGATTGCGCTTGGCAAGAGCCCGGAGAGGTTATGGATTTGGATATCGACCCGGAGAGGTGCTGGATTCAGTTATTGGCTATTGGATAAGGATGGTTTGGGACTTGGTTGTCGAGTTCGGATGGACATGGAATTGGCTCAAGCTTTGGTTATTGGATTTGGAATTAGATATCGACTCGGAGCAGTCAAGGATGATCTACTCTGCCGATGTGGCTATGGACTTTGGATATTGGATTCGAAACTATTCAAAACACGCCTTGTTATCACAAGGCATGTTTTGGGGGGCAAAGTGTTATCCTATTTTTTGGTCAAAACTGGAATATCGACAAATTCTCGAGGAATGATGGATATCGGGATTGAAAATCGACTGGAAGCAAGACAAGAGTTCATTCGGCATTCTCTATGAAGGTTCATTCGGCATGGAAGTTCATTCGGTACTCTCTATGAAGGCTCATTCAGCATTCTCATAAGTGGTGTCTCATTCGGCACCAATCCATCTGGCCCTCCAATCTCACCATGCTACAACTTCCACAACCGGACCCTTAATAGCCGAACCACCAACTCACCGAACCAGCCACGCCAATCCTTAACTACCGAATCACCTAATCGCCGAACCATCCTAACCGAACCAAAGCCAACCTCCTCTACACAGCCGAACCAAACGAGCACCGGACCAGTCTTCACCTACCCACCAACCGAATGAGGCTACCACCGGACCATACCGCCACCGGATCACACCTATCACCGGACCACCATGACCGAACCAAACTCCAACTTCTCCAAGCACGACCGAATGAGACCTCGCCGAACCAGACATTTGCCAGTCCAGATTGCTTCAGCCCGGGCCCACCAGCAGCTATATACGTCCAAGACCCCTGCCCCCTACCTCACTCTATAAATAGAGGGGCAGGGGTACAACAATGGGAGACAAGTTTGAGAGCTCAAACCTGGAAGGAACTTTCAAACAACTTTCATACACTTGTACTACAAGCTTTGTACTTGTAATCGGATTGGAAAAGGAGAATAACATATAAAGTGGACGTAGGCACACTTTGGCCGAACCACTATAAATCTGTGTGTCTTTTACAGTTTAGCCCCTACTTTTTACGTATTTGCATAAACCACCTAAATCACTACGAACAACATAAAATCAACCAATTCATACGACTTGGAGTTTTTTGCCCATCTTTTGTGCAAACGTATTTGAGTTATTTGCTGAGATCTGTGATTTGTGTTTGAATATCGCTGACTTATATTCATACACTGGTGCTTTCACGGTATTGGGTGTTTGTGGCCATTTTTTACGCAAACAAAACGGAATCCCGATCAACTTAATTAAAGTAAGGGGTAAAGAAGCAATGAATATATATATATATATATATATATAACACTTCCATTGTATACCTGTTCACTTTCATTTTAAAACACGATATAAAAGAAAAGAAGGCATAATTCCACCATTAAAAAGAAAGGAAGAATGATACTAAATAAAAGAGGAAACTTAAAGCAAATCTCTACATTTCAACAAACTCTAAGGTGAATAATATTTATGTTTATTTATTTTTGATGCTTGTAACTCAGGTAATGATGAAATCCGTACTTTTGATGATTATTTATCATGCTTTGGTCAAGATAATCATTAAAGAGATTGATGGTTATTTATTTGTCGATTTTGTGTAATTTTCCTAAAGGAATTTTGAGTCATAAAAATATATTTTGATCTTAAAATGCTTTTAATTTTTGATATGAATTTGGAAAGATTATTTTGAAGATGGGTTTAAAATTTAATAATTTTCGAATTGAGGAAGAATATATTATGAACCTTTTAGTTGAGAAAATGAACAATTTCGGATTTTAATTATTTAAAATATGAAAATAATTATTTTTCTTTGAAATTTTTATATGTTACAAAATGGGAATTCCTATTTTTGAGGATTTTTATGGATTTTACAGAGTATCTTCAAATTAATATGAATTATTTTGTGAAGACAAATGCTAATTACAAGAAGTTATAAGGTTATAATTAATAGTTTGGGAAAGAAGAGGAAATTTCTCTTTGTTTTACTATAAAGGATTTATGAAAAGATTTGACAAACTAATGAGAATTTGACAAAGATGCCGGTTTGGTAAGAAGTTATTATTTTGAAGGAAATAGATTAGTTTTGCAAATATTTAAGAAAATGTCACTTTAACCTTCAGTAGTTATATAAGCTATAAGGTGAGATAGAAGAATATTTTTGACACTTGATAAATGTTAAAGAAAAACATGCGACAACATTGCTTCTATCAATATACAATAGCTTTGCTTTTCCACATTCAATAGCTTTAAGGTGCGATGGCGCCACATTTCAAACTTGCGACGGCTTTTTGTTTAGCATGCGATAGCTTTATGCTTTTCAACATGATATTGCATTATGTTTTTTGGCATGCTAAAGCTTTGTATTTTTTAAAATGCGATAGCTTTGTGATTTTCAATTTTCAGTAGCTAGTTTTGGTTGACATTCTATAGCTTTGTTGACATACAATAACTTGCCTTGGTTGACATTCGATAGCTTTGTTAAGATGTAATATCTACATGTGTTTTGACATGCGATAGCTTCTGTTTTGAACTACGATAGCATATACTTTTGATACGTGATGGTATATGAATTTGTAAATTCGATAGCTCTAGTTTTCAAGGTGCAATAACAAAAGTTTTTGAAAGTGAGACAACCTATTTGTTGATATATGATAGCTTTTAACTCTATATTAGGTGATTTTCTCCTTAAACAAAAATATAGCTTTTGTTAAGTATTTTGACAAGGCTTTAAAGAAAATAAAATCTACTTTTCACACTTTTAAGGAGTTATGAAGGAAATTATTACCTAATTATAAGTAAATTTTGTGTATGAAAATGAATATCAAATGAACATATGATTGTGATTGATGAGGTTATTATATGTTCAATTTTGCATCTTGATTGGTTTATACTATATGTTAATTGTTCACATTTTCATTTATATGTTACCATTCGACATTTATGATCTTGGGAATGGGAAATAGATACCAAATAGGGTTGTTTTAGTAGTGCATATGGTTAGACTTTACTCTTGAGTGAGTAGAATTGCATATAGGAAATCATGAAGATCGAGTTGTGTGAGGATACTCGAACTAATTAAAAGGCATGACTCGTTGACAACCTTAAACCAGATCTAAGGGTGTAGACTAGTGTAGGATCATGTCCTACACTCCAACGGTCCCTTCGGTTGGTCAGGTCTACGATTTCACTGTGTAAGGCTTTACCTTGAGGCTAAAATTTGTTGTTACACATTCAAAGGAACTCGTCGATGTTTTCACATATATTTTTCTTCTACCGAACTCAAAAAGCAATTTTTATTTTCTATTATCAAACTTAGTAGGACATTGTTATTTTCTCCTAGCAAGTTTAGGAGACTATTATTATTTTCTTTTAAATGGCCTAGAAGATTGTTATGATTATTATCTTTTATCATGGGAGTATCTTAGTACTCTTATGAGAATAGAAGATCGTTGAGTTATCTTGTATATTTTTGGCCTGATTCAGTTCGATGGGTTTTTAGTCAGCCTGTGTAAATAATGGTTCAGGTTGATGCTAGGAAAAAAATTATTGACTGTATATAATGGCAGAGTTTATAACCATCTAGTAGTAAAGATCTGATTTCCAAGGGGGCATCTTCATATGTCCTTCTTGGGGTTATATTTTTATTTATTATATTTTACCTGAACGATTGAATTTAGAGTTATGTAATTGAAATGTAACGAATTAACAAATGAATGAATAAAAATGTTTTGCTAAATTTGCAAATTCCTATGATCTTGATGTTAATGATACATAACGGATCTCATTTTCTTAAGTAATAACGCTAAGGATGATTGCAACATCATTAGTATCTATTTTCAAGTCTCAAAATGAGGGATGGTATAACTTGTGTTAGTGCATAGGTTTATACTAGATTTAGGATCTTTGAAAAATATAACCCAAATGTAATAAAAGGAATAAATGGTGAATGTGACAGCGCTATGGTAACGTACTTTCTATTTGATATACATACATACGTACATATATGAATACACACACACACACACACACATATATATATATATAAGAATGTGTGTATATATATACACTCTTCCTTTTATCTTAGACCATTCTTCTATATCTTGTAAAAGCTTATATATAGTTTACGAAAAATTGATACCATAAGTGGAAGACTTGAGTTGGGAGGTAGAAACATCACAACTAATGAAAATGTTTGGCCTAATGCTAGAAATGCCAACCAAACTACCAACGCAAATGCAATTGCAAATGCAAATGCTAATATGGGTGCTGGAGCTACACTAGTTGATATAGGGATGATTTATTGGTTTATTATTAACATGATTCAAGTAGGATCAGCAGCTGGTTTGATTGGTGGAAATGCTAGTAATACGGGAGTTGTTGTTCTTGAAGTTGTTGCTCACAATAAATATGACATGTTAAGTTTAGATTATACCAGCTTAGTAGGAAAACCATTCTTAGGGATGGAAAACATCAATGAAGTAGAAGAATGTCTTTTTCGTTGTTTAAAGATATTTGTTGATTTTGGACCAACTGATGAGTAGAAGCGGAGGTTAGCTTCAAGCTAGTTACAAGGAGCTACTCTATATTAGTGGAATGGTATGATTAAGGGAGAACCAAAGGAGGAGCTTATTAGGGTTGATTTCAGGGTAAGGTTTGAGAGAAGTTTCAATCTGTAGTAGCTAAGTTCGCTTTGTTTTAAAAGTTTGTGGAGTAAAAGAAAAGAGATATAATGTGATGGAGGATGCAACTAAGTATGATGAGATGTCAAGTCATGGACAAGCTATCATTAATACTTAGCTTAATAAGAAGAAGAATCTCATTCATGGACAGAAGCCAAAGATCGTGCGGGTAATAATACTGCATCTAGGAGATCCATTTATTATCATGGTGAACATGGCTTCAAGGAACAAAGATTTACTTTCTTTGTTAGGGAAGAACAAGTCCATGGAAGCTAATAGTTTCCAAGGCTAGAAGTGGAAGTTCCTTATGAAAGGAGATTAGAAAGGAGGAGTTCCAAAGAGAGGGAAGTTGGACATGACTTTTTGTAAGTGTGATAAGAAAGGGCACTTTGCAAATGACTGTCATTCTGGTGAAGGCAATAAGGTTGCTGATAAGAAGGGAGTATAATGCTATAAATGTAATAAGATAGGGGAATTCAAGAAGGAGCATCCTAAACCGATCAAAGATAAAATTGGGAAGGTTATTGCTTATGAATCTAAAACTTCCAAATTCACAGTTGATGAGAAGGGAAAGAATGTATTAGGAGGTACACCTTTCGTACATAAAGTTCATGTTTAAGTGTTGTTTGATACTGGTGCATCATATTCTTTTATCACTTGATGTTTAGAAGATAAGTTAAACCTTGAACCAACATACCTTATTATTTCTCCAAGGGTTCTGAATCTGATAGGCGGTTATGCTACTCTTGGAATGAGATGTGACCGTCTAGAATTTGAATTGTTTAGATAATATGTTCATTCTCAATTTGCATGTTGTTGCACCAAAAAATGAAACAAGTCCCCAGCTCAATCAAAAACAAGAATATTAGATCTAAAAATGAGGCCAACATTAAGAACATTCAAGATTTTAAAGTGACTCGGCCATAAATCACTGCCTACATCCACTATTATTTCAAATAGTTTTTGTGCAATTAAAATCGAATTACAAACTTTAAGATCTCGAAATCAATGTAATTTTAAGTTAAACAACACTTGGAGGCAAAAAGGAGATAGAAGAAGGAAGAAAGATCCTTCTTCAGTTGCTCTACGACGGTTTTTTATGCACAAATTCGCGCTTTAAAGTTGCCAGCTCGTAGAAGACTAGGTAAGAGATTAGATTCATGCTTTCAAGACGAAGAATGAGCAAAGCTCATAATTCAAATCATGTCAGTGCTAACAAGATTTTGCATCTTGCGTCTCCAATTTTTGTTCATACTTGTTTATGTCTTCAAATTTCCAAGCTTCATTGATAAAATTACTCCTTTAACTTGTCCTATGTGAATCTTATCTTTTTCCTGTAAAGTACGAGGCAAGTTCACCTATTGCTCAGAAGTGGGTCCCCGACGCAAACATGTCGGTTCCAACATCATTAATCACATCAGTGCCGATATCATCAATCATGACGGCATCGACATGATTTACTCATATAATTTTTACTCGAACTTCTTATGCTTCATCATTTCATCATTTTAGACAACTCCTTAGTTTCTTGATCTATTTCTTCATCATCTTGAAGCCTAGATCCATCAAAAAGTTATCCTAGTTCTTGGATAACACTTGACCCCAAACTATGCTTTCATGAATGTAAAACATGTTTTGAATCAAGACAAGAAATCAGACATTAAGCACAGAAGGGTCATCAATTGACTAACAGTCATCTTGAAGCATTGCACTTATTCCAAGTGAGTCTGTTCATAACTTCAAATAGTCACTAAAACAACTCTTTTCTTTAGGAAAATTAAAGCCTTCTATTTTCTAGAAGCTTTCGATTGGGTAGATTTCCTTTTCTTCTTAACTTTCCTTTCTCTACTTCTCTCTCACTTTTTTAACATGGGGAGCATAAAATGTTGGTGTCACCATGATCATGTCGATACCGACATGATTTCTATATGGAATATAAATGTAACACTTTATAAATTTTCATTACCTTCATTTCCAGCATTTCAGCATACCTTCCTTTGAGAATTTCTATCTTTGGGGTTGCCTTGATGCTTATGAATTTATCGTTGTCGATCCCTAACTCTTTTGTTTACTATACCAGTCTTGGCCCATATACCCGATGATGCAACAATTTAGCCAGGCAGGATCACATGATAGTGGCCTGCCCCATGCACATCACCAGCCCGATACATGGCTTGCCCGCTTAGCATTATCCATCGATCGATTTGAGAAAGCAAGGTTCTCTTGAGGAATACCTCCCCACACCGGTGAAAGTGTTGGACCTATATCTCCCCCCGTACGCAGTAGGCACCGAACGATGTGGCCATAACAAATTTCCATATAGGGGGCTCCTCTCCCATCAACTAGTTCGCCCACTCAGGATAGCTTCATTACCCATCCACATCTCGTCTGCTTGTCTGCACTAGCTCCTTTGGTAGCATTCAACCATAGCTACAAGCACAGGACCGCTACTACCTAAATAAGCTTTGCATGCATTGCTTCTTTGTAAAGATGGCATAAACGAGTGATGTTCTTCCGAAAAAAGTACCACTATGTAGTAACTTCATGTCCTTTGCTGCAACCACTCTCAATTCCTTGTCGTTTCCCTAACTCCAAACATGCTCACTATACGACCCTCTAATTGTCATCATCTGCACCATACAAGCATCAGTCATCTTAGTTTGCACGTGCATCAGCCTATACATCTATCGATGGCTTAAAGCAATTCCCAGACCTGGTCAGCATAATCTCTGCCATTCAAACATCAATTTCAACAACAATATACGAAGGCATGCATTCTTACAAGCGTTGAACAACACTAGCTTTCAAGTATTTACATTTTAGATACTAATTATAATCTAGGCCATTGTAATATAAGTAAAGAAATAAGTAATTTATTAATATGGACGTAGATCATCTTTGATTGAACCACTCTAAACTCTATCTCTTTAATTTTACGCATTTCTATCTCTTCATTTTACATCTTAAACCAAGGTATTAGTAATCAAATTTTGCTAATATCACCCTATGATCACATTTTTGGAGGTTAGCTAAAATTATAGTCAACGTTTTGGTGCTAGATGTTGGGCCTCCCTCTAAAGCTCTCACCTTTCATCATTTTTCCTGTACAAAAAATATTTTCTAGGTTGTTACCGCTGATCCATTAGTTGAAAATGATGGTAACAACTCAAACGACCATGAGACTAATAACAACACCATTGTTAGTGGTCTCTATTCCATTCCCGGGCCCAACAATGACATGTGGTGAAGCATACTACAAGGATTGGTATAAGTGGGTACTTTGGCCCGTAAAGTGCGAACCCCAAGGATAAGGTTGCATGCCCAGGCAATATTAAATTTTGTTCCACTAATCCTTCCAATGGCTGAATAGATTCCTTAACCTACTCCCACATAGCTTTCAACCTCATGAGCATCGTCGAAGCCCTAAAGAGGGCATTGCTTGAAACCCTGATCGGGGATGCCCGTGTTCACCATAGGAACATATGTATTGCCAACCTACTGGAAGATGTCCATAAAGTTCCAGAGTCCTAGCCAATAGAATGTTGCCGATTAGCTTCGGCCGAGAGATATTTCGCTTTCCATCACCTTCGAGTGATAGATAAGGACTATGACCTGAACTTCGATGTCTTAGTGGTAAAGGACTAGGTAGAGAATTAGGACCTAAAGAACCATCAGTCCATTTCCAACTCCAGCAGGAGATGTCCCAGCCTGGGTCCAGGAAAGGCACCCATATCCGCCCAGATTGCCTTTGATTATCAGGAGCTGGTCTTCTACCCCTGCCAAGCATTGTCATTCCCCTTTATTGTTTTACTGTTATAGGTCCCTACACCAGATTGGTGGCATAGGGGTTTATCCTTGGCAAGGGTCCATTGTCATGTGTGACGTGCGTAATCTAGTCTTTAAGAGGAGATGGTCGCTCTACGCTAACAAACGCATAGTATTCAAACCAAAAACATTGGTGGTAAGGGAGCATCAGATGATGAGAATGGAGACCTATTTTTTAAAGAAATCCTTGGCACGCACATCCACCATTGGTATGCCTTGCTTCCCGTAGATAAGTATGATGGGAGTACTAACTTATCCGAACATATCACCGCTTTTAACTTAATGACTCGAGTCGACTGGATTATCAGTCATGCAAAATTTCTCTTTTTTCCCTCTACCACAGCTGAGTTAGCATCTCACCGTTTCCTTCATTCGCAAGCCGACCGTTTCCACTCTTGGGATCAATTGTGCTCTGACTTCAGGGCTAGCTTCTTCACGTCAAAGATAAGGATCATGATAGCAGGTAAATTGGGCAACATATGGCAAGGCACAACTGTTTGTTTGTTCTTATGTCAACCACTGCGACAATGAGCCAATGCAGGAAAGGAAAGTGAACACAAATAGCTTGGTAATCTTCCTTTGTTAAGGGGTAAAGTATCGTTCTTGCATGTGGAAAGAACTAGATAAGGAGTCTGCTTCATCTTGATTGAATTTCTTCAAAGGGAGAATGGAATATGTGGGTAGAAGAAGCTAATATCTCTGATAGTGACAATAAGAGCAGGTGGAGAACAAGAATGGCTAAAGAGAAGTCCATTGTCGAAAAAATAATCGGTAGGAAAGTAGAAAAAGGTCTGTCGAGGACAGTGCGCGCTTCAAGCTTAGGCACACAAATTATGCCACATTAAACTGTGACATGGAAATTACCTATCTTGCAATACATGAACATGTTCCATTTCAGTGACCTGCTTCATCCTTGTCAAGGCAGAGGGAGGAGCCCAAAAGCAATGGTTAGTATTATGAATTCCATTAGTTCAACCAACGCAAGTCGACACCACAAATATAAGATAGAGCCACTGATCCATTAAGTAGTACTAATTCCATATGTAAGACAACAAGTAGAATAGTGCAAAGCTCGACAATATCTACCTATCCTAACTCAATGAATAGACGACGACGACATGGCTATAGTTAACACCAAAAATTTATCAATTTTGGCGGCCCACACATAGCCAAAAGTAGCTAAGGCATTTAGTCCTACTATAGCAGAGAATTCCCCTCTGATCAGGTTATTCAGTAGATCTTTGAACCACAAAGGTCCTCAGGTTGAGGAAGATGCCATTAACATTGCTTTTTCTACCGATGACAAGAGAGTAGTTGGTTTTCCCCATCACAGCCTCCTAGTCATCTTTGTCAGTGTGGCTAGCACCAAGGTCCACTAGGTCATCATTGATAGAGGAAACTCTGTTAATGTGATGTTTAAAGAAGTTTTTGACAAAATGAAGCTTTTTACTTCTAGCCTCGCTCCTTGCGCACTACCAATTTATGAGTTCGAGGGCTTTAGTATAATACCCTAGGGGATTACCTTTCACATTGTCCCTTTTAGCGAGGAATATTTGGTGGCCAAGATTCAGGTTCAATTTGTTGTAGTGGACCATCCATCCGCGTATAACATTCTAATAGGTAAACAGGCTTGGGAGGACATGGATGCCATCATGGCCTATCAGCGTTTGACAATGAAAGTCTCAACCGGGGGAGGAATAGGATGTATTCGAGGCAATCAGCAAACCCCCAAAGATTATTACAACATCTCCCTATGGCAATAAAAGAAGGTAGTACTCATGCTACAATAATAAATAGCAACATTTAGTAGTGAAATGGCTAAGATAACACATGAGCCACCCATTACACTCATTTGCATCGGGTCACCTAAAATTATTAAAGACGAAGCTCTCGCATTGATCTTAGCCCCAGTTAAGGCAACATGGTTGATGGGAATAATCTTTCCCTGGCCTGTCAGAGTAACACCAGAGAACTTTTAGCCACTTGGAATGAAAAAGTTCTCCCCTGTTGTTATGCCGAGATAGAAGATACTACCACTCCTTCCCTCTTAATGTTAGAGGACTCATTTGTGAGAGTTGGGACATCCAAGGCCCAACGGCTCGAGCATAGAACAATTCTCTTTGAAAAAACCTAAATTCTGACCCAAAAAAGGCTCATGGGAACTTAGAACCATTTCAAGACCGGTTGTTGGTTGATGAATTTAAAACAATACATGGTACAAAGATCTATCTATCTATACTTTCAGAATCTCATTACGGAATAGCTAATATAATATCCGAAACAAGTGCCCATTTCATAAAAGAAAACCATTTCAGAAACATAACATGTTATTATCAAATCTCACAACATGTCTACATAAAACCTACATAGTATAATATCTCAAAATAACAAAACTGTCTGAACTGGATAGGTTAAAATATTTTTTGAAACATAAATTGATAGATAATTTCCACAAGTCTTCACCTCCACCTTGGCCTCCTAATATAATATGGTCTTCTCTAACCGGTGTGTTTTAATTAAAAGTAGGCCAGAACAACAAATGTCTGGTGAAATGAAAATCTCAAGCTTCACTATAATTGTAGTTGGGCAGTATCTTTTAGAAAAGAAATATGTATTACGTATTTAAACTATACCATACTAATAACGTTAACTGTAAGCCTAATGGTCATTCTAATCCAGTTCCAAAAAAATGATGCAAGAGAAAGCATCCAAATCAATTAATACCTTTTATCGAGAATTAAGCGGACTCTAACCATTTAATACTTATAAAATAAATAGATCCCTGTTATTTAATACCTAACCCATTTTCAGTCCATTTCCAATTTTTAACGCAACTATGGTTAATGATGTAAAAGAGATAGCCTCTGAACCACTTACTACCATTTTATTAGGAGTTAGACAGACTTTGACCATTTAATACTTATAAAAATAGATAGGTCCCCATCATTTAATACCTAACCCAAGGCAGGTCCCTATGCAGTTATTACCAACCGACATAGTAAGGAATCCCATAAGGGCACTTAATACTTCTCCTAAAGGAAAGAGGTAGACCCTAAAATAGCCAATTAATACCACTAAACCCAAAGCGGCTCTAAAGATTATATCATATCAATAGCATAATTATGACCCACAACCCAAACCGTGACATCTTAGATTAATCTGACCATTCGTAGTTATTGGTAGTCTGATTGATTAGGAACATTTATCATATAGAAATGGGGCTAACCTCATGTTCACTGGGCGTTATTTATTATAGGCAATGTCCACATCAATTCCTAAAGTTACATTGCTGGCAGCCAGATTTAACTGGACCGACTTTTATGTAACTTTAAAATGATCTCACATCCCTATAACTTAGTCGTGCTTTATATGAACACCAGTTGCATACATACGCTATCTTACACAATCAATAATTAAGGACATATAAGGTAACCCCTTATTATGCCTTTAATTATGGACAAGTTCCCATAATTATCATCAACTACCTTCCTAAGAAATTAATGTTAATTACTAAACTATTAATTCTAATCAATGCGTTCAATATGCTATAAACATTACATTATTAACTTTAGTAATCAGCACGTTGATATTATGTTTATGTATATATAGCATGAGATTTGAATAAAATATCTCTAATCGCACATAAAGAAATGTTAATTAATTTAAATGACATACTTATACAAGTCCTAAAGTTTAAACAAAACTATAGCTAATATCCTTAGCCAACAACTGACTTGTATACAAAAAGGAATATTTCCAAACTCATCTCATATATTAGCATTGTAGAATTTACCTCCTTCAATTCAAGGAAAACAATTCTAATAATTTAGATCTTTTATACTCTATTAAACCTTTTCATATAGCATCTTGAAGTGAAAAGGATCCATGCATGTTTAATTTACAAATATAGGCGGTGCAAACTACAATGTAATCAAGTTCATACTTTGCACACCATTTCAAACTTTATTTGCTTTTAGGTCCCCTTTTACTACTACAAGTGAAATTAAAAGAAGTAAAGTGGAATAAATTATTAATTATCCAAATCTCAATTATAGATTTGATCCTACTATGTTGATACAAACAATTGAAATTCCAATATGATCAAATATTGAATTTGTTTAGGGAAATTTTGGGCGTTTTAGATGTTTTGTTTTCATTTACAAAAAATTCACAAGGCATGTATAAAATCCAAATAAATACTATTCAAATATATAAATGTGAAAAACTTGATATTTCCATTCGTAGAGAATTATTTGCTTCCTAATTAGATTTGACTCACGCCGCTCCTAATTCTCTTTTAGATCTGCTCCTTTTTGAATGTAAAACAAGTGGACTGTATGTAGATTAGATTTAGAATCAGAAACTAGAGAGGAATAGAAGAAGGAATTTAAATAAATTAGAGATCTAAATCTCCTATCTGGAAAAATACTAACTGATTCTGAAATCTAAAGAAGAGGAAAAGAAGAAATCTAGCAAAGCTTCACTGTCGTAAAAAACTTCTCTGTTTGAACTTCGATTTCATCATATGGAAATTGATTAGAAAATCACAATGGACACAGTTTGTAACACCCTGCATTTTTAGATAATTAAATAACCATAATAATTATTAAACAGCAAAAATAAGCATTTTTGGAATTGTCAAAATTTAGCTATGGGAGTTGCACCATAGGGTCCGCGGTAATTTTTTGATCAATTTCCATATACAACTTGTCGAAATCCGAGCTAGTATGAAGAAGTTACGTGAAGAATAAGAAATCAAAAAAATATAAATATATAAACAATTAAATAAAAAAAGACCTTATGAGTCGACCTGTAGGTCGACCCACGTTTTGGCCTGGAGGAGGAATCATTCAAGGACGTGCCGAAGTTTTATAATTCGATTTTCATGCGATCTAAAGCATTATTTTCTAGATCCAACGATTCGCAGCGAGCCCATGACATGGTTGCACTAGATTCAATCCTAGAATCCAACGACCTAAGATCCCTAAGATTCACTATAAATAGAACCCTAGGCCTAGCTATTTTTCTCATTCAGATTTTCTATCAATTGGGTTCATTGCCTGAGGCTGAACCCTAAATAGAAAATTTTTCTATGGAGGGAATCTTTTTAATAAAAATATTTTATAGCCTAGTAGTGGATCCATGAAGGCCCAAGATTAGAGCTAAGGATCGTAGGTGAGTGTTTTGTAATTATTTTAGATTTGTAAGCAATTTAAATGATTGGATTCTCAATAGTTGTATCTTTTCTACAATTTTAAGATCGTTTTTATGTAATATTATTTATAGTCAAATTTTAAGTAAATTTCAAAATTTATTTTCAGTATATTTGTATTGAACTGTTTTATTCAGTTATTTGCAGTTATTTACAGTTATTTAAATATGTTTTAAGTTGGAATTTAGCCTTTAAATGTTAGTTTCTTTTTATAGAGATTTAACCCATTTTTACGCGAATAAAATAGTAATATGGAGTAAAATAAAAAAAAATTAATTTTGTAGAAATCAAATATAAAATGATAAAAACTGAAATAAAATGAAGACGGACTGAAATAGGCAAATTTAAGATATTCACAAGCATGATTATAACAAGTGGTTATAACTAAAAAGAGAAAAAGAAGAGAAACAGTTGCAAGAACCATTATAACATGTAGGTTATAATTAGAAAGAAAAAATAATAGAAAGGCTTATATTGAAACTTAGATCTTGGATTAAATTAATAAGCAAATATAGCAGTAGTCGCCCGTACCGGCAGCCTTCCCTTTCAGGTCTAGGACTGATGGTCTCATGCATGGGTGACGCTGGGAACGCTTATGATGATTAGGGTAAATAAGTGGCCAATAGATAGAGGCTCAAATTTGAGGATTTGGGAAAGGGGTGCAAAAATAGAAGATTTGTTTGTTAGGACTTGTACCGACGGCATTCCCTTTTTTGGTCGAGGACTGATGGTCTCACATGTGGATGAGGCTGGGGACGCTTATCCTGATTAGGGTAAATAAAGGATCAAATAGGTGGCGATAATTAGTGTGTATTGGCGATGACCGAGCGTGCGACATCGATTATGGTAAATAATTTGCTACTGTGTCTTAAGTGCTAGGAGGTGTCTTTTCCTGTAGGACCAACAGGATTGGTTCACAGTGGCACGGTAGGGATATGAAAGGCCAGTCAATGGGTAGGATTTCGATTTCTGCCTAATCATATTAGCAGTTGAGATAGGATTAAGGTTTCATCCTAATCACAAAAGTTAAGACAAGTGCGAATAATCAAAGTAAACAGTCAAACAAAATGGAAAATAGTATTTTATATAAGTGTTATCTTTTCTATATCTTCCTTTCATGCTAGAACTATTTCTTAGTATATTATCTTGATCTTCCTTAGGAATTCTAGTAATTTCATTCACTCACTAGACTTATTGTCTAACCCACTCCTCTATCTTTCCTTTATTCCCAATAGGCCAGCGAAGTTGAGGATAGTTGATTCAGGTTGTTTTGAGATTCCTTTCCAGAGTTTTCTCATTTCAAATGTATTCTTTTGCTTTTCATCTTTCTCATTTGGCTTATGATGGATTAGAACTTGTGAGAGGGATTATTATTGTTATTTTCACTCTGAATATGTAATACTGAGATGTATTTTCATGAGACATGAGAGCTTTGGAGTTTTTGAGACATATTATGTTTTTATGATTTATTTTGAGATGAAGTTTAATTCTGGATGATAAGTTATTATTTAAATATTTTCGGCTGCTTTTACTTATTTGTCTTATGAATCTTAGAATCTGTGATGCCTTAGCTATACCTATAACGCACCACATCCTTTGGCTTACCCTTTTTGGGGATACTAAGGAGTGTGGGGTGCTCATTTGGTACAGAGCCTAAGGTTACATGATTTCTAAAAACTTGTTTTAAACGTAAAGTATTTTTCAAAGGTAACATGTCTTCAAACTAAAAGTATTTTTCAAGAAGAAACTCTTATTATAAAAATAAATTCCAAGTATAAGAGAGTTTTTATAAAAATCGCACCAAAGTCTAGTCCAACCTTCTTTCAATTCTATTGAGCCTAAATTTTCTTATCTTTGCATTGAATGGTGGACAACCCAAATCTCCCAGATGGTGTCCAGGTCCTTGGCTGGTTCCGTAGATAAATCTAAGCTATGACACTAGAGGTGCAAGGGCAAGTGCCTAATGCAGCACCGACGGGTGGAGGTTCCGTTAACCCACCTGCAGCAGCTAATTTTTATAAGCTATGCAAAGACTTCGCTAACTTAAGAGGCAAGATGTTTTCTAACACGGAGGATTTCATAGCGGCACGAACTTGGTTGAGGAATACGGAGTGGATATTCGGGCTGTTAGGATTGGAGGACCGATAAAGAGTTCAGCTTGCATCTCAGCAGCTGAAGGCAGAGGCTTATTAGTGGTGGGAGATTATAGAGATGGAAGGTGGAGACATTGGTTGGAATGGATTTTGGAAAAGGTTTGAGTGAAAGTTCTTGTCGTAAGCCGAGGAAAGCATGTAGTTGGAGAAGTTCATTAGTCTGAAGCAGGGGATTCTTTCGGTAAAAGAGTATATAAATCAGTTTATTGAGTTATCGAGGTTCAGGATGGGGCTTGTTAATACACCGCATAAGGAGGCCATCAAGTTTGCTAAGGGCTTGAACCTGCCTCTCTAATGGTTAGCATTGACACATGTACCTATGGGAGAGACGTATGAGTCACTTATGGAAATGACTCTCATATCATATGTTGCTAAGGAAGAAGAGATTAAAGGGGTTCCTAAATTAGGGAACTCTAAGAAGCAGTGGTGGAAGAAAAAGAAGGATAAGGACATGAAGAAAGGAGGAGGATCTCAAAAGGGGCAGATCAAGAAGGGCGAGAAATGTCATAATTATGGATTAGTTAGGCATTACTTAAAGGACTGTAAGAAGGACATGACGAAAGGGAGGTCTTACAGCTGTGGGTAGCCTGGAAACCTTAGTAGAGCTTGTCCTCAAAGGATAGGGCAGGGAGTAGGTGCACCTATGGCGCAAGTACAGGCTTTGGATGCAGCACATTTTAGTAGTGGACGACACCAAGGTAGGAATGTCTCTGTAGAAGGTTTGATCTCTATTTCGGATTTTCCTATTCAAACTCTTTTTGACTCCAAAGCATCGCATTATTTTATTTCTAGTTCCTTAGTTGATTGTTTGCACTTAGATATTTCTCTAGCTGTAGACCCTATAGTTGTTTCAAACCCCATAGGAGGATCGACACATTTATCCATGATTTGTAGGGGTTTGAAAGTTTTTATACTAGATGTAGAGTTCGATTGTGACGCCTATGTTCTAGGATTTTTGGAATATGGGATGATTTTGGGGATGGACTGGCTATCCACTTGTGGTACGATATTGGACTGCGAAAGGATAGTCGTTTGGTTAGGGACATGTAGCGGACGGACTCTCCAGGTTTCTTGCAACCGGTAGGGACCAGTAATGTTGAGCTTCCATTATTCCCTTGATTCATCACTAGGGGAGTTAGATCAGTTCCAGTTGTCGGAGATTTCCCAGACGTTTTCGAGGAGGTTAGGGGCTACCCCCTAAGAGAGAGATCAACTTTAGGATCTATCTGAAAGATAATGCTAAACCAATGGCATTTCCCATGATACATATGGCTTCTAGGGAGAGGAAGGAGTTAAGTAAGAAGATTGGTGAGCTATTAGAGAAAGGCTTCATCTGACGGAGCATATCTGAGTAAGGACACCAGTCGTCTTCGCTACAAAGGCGGATGGTTCCCTTTGACTTTGTGTAGACTATAGAAAGTTGAATAAGCTCACAAAGAAGAACCGTTGCCCACTTCCTAGGATAGATGATCTTTTCGATCAATTGGTTGGCTCTTTAGTATTTTCTTAGCTCGACTTAGCCACAGGATTTCATCAGCTTAGGGCCGCTGATGATAACATCGATAAGGCAGCATTTAGGACACCCGATGGATTCTTTGAGTGGTTGGTTATGCCATTTGAGCCGACCAATGCTCCAGCCTATTTTGTAGATCTGATGAGCCATGTTTTTCGAGATGTCCTAAATAAGTTCATTGTAGTGTTTGTGGATGACATTCTGGTGTTTTCCAAGAGTATGGAAGAGCATGCTATTTATCTTGAGAAGTTCTTCGTATACTTTGTGTTCATCAATTGAAAGCAAAATTCTCGAAGTGTCACTTTTGGTGTGTGGAGGCGCATTACTTAGGGAATGTAGTCTCAAGAGAGGGTCTAGCTGAAGATCCGACTAAGGTAGCAGCGGTAAAGGATAGGAAGGCCCTCAAGGACGCTACCGAAGTCAGAAGCTTCCTAGGTTTGACTGGTTATTATAGGAAATTTATCAAAGTTTTTGCTAAGATTTCAGCACCACTGACTCGCCTCACTAGGAAGAATGTGGCACTCGTGTGGGACGTGGATTGTGAGGATTCCTTCATGATGCTAAAGAGGGCCCTTACTATTGCACCAGTGTTAGTTTTATCCGATGGAACTAAGCCTTTTACGATATACATTGATGCATATGAGACTGGCCTTGTGGCAGTATTGATGCAGGAGGGGAGGGTAGTATGCTATAGGAGTAGACAATTGAGAACTCATGAGACGGACTACCCCACCCATGATTTGGAGCTGGCTGTTATTGTTTTCATGCTTAAGTCTTGGAGACATTACTTGCTAGGAGAGAGGTTTGAGCTTTTCACTGACCATAAATCATCGAAGTACCTGTTCTCACAAAAGGATTCAAACTTGAGGCGGCAGCATTGGATGGAGTTTCTGATATCATATGACTTTGAGACAGTTTACACCTCTGGCAAGGGGAACGCTGTTGCGGATGCGTTAAGTAGGATGAGAACAACCCTTAGCCTAATTTTCATGGAGTGTAAAAGCCTAGAGTTTATTTCCACCTTTGATTTTAAGCCCTCTACGGACATTACTCCTGGATTATTGGCAGCACTTGAGGTTAAGCCTACCCTCATAGATCAGACTGGCTCAAGGCAGTGAGAGGATTCAGAGCATGCAGATATTCTAGATAGGATTATCAGAGAAGAGGTATCTAGACATCTCCAACGCTATTCCACCGATGGTAAAGGGTGGCTAAGAAGGGAAGAAGACTTTGTGTCCCCCGCACTGGTGATTTGATGAGTGCAATTCTAGCAGCAGCACACCATTGTTGGATGACTATTCATTTGGGTGGTGATAAGATGTATAGGGACATGAAGAGAGTGTTTTGTTTGAGTGGCATGAAGAAGGATGTGGCAGAGTTTGTGGCTAAGTGATTTGTGTGCCAAAGGGTTAAGGCAGAATAGCAGAGGCCTAGGTATTGCTTCAACCATTGGATGTACCCGAATGGAAGTGGGACAGTGTTTCGATGGACTTTATAGAAGGTTTACCCTGATCTAGGAAGGGGAATGCCAGTATTTCGGTGATTTTAAATTGTTTGACTAAGAGCGTCCACTTTCATTCCAATCAGGAGTAAGAGGACATCACCTTATTTGGCATCCATATACATTCGTGAGATAGTCCGACTTCATGGACTTCCCTCTAGCACAGTTAGCGACAGAGACCCTTTCTTTACTAGTGAGTTTTGGTGGAGCTTGCAAGTGGCTTTAGGGACACAATTTAGATCGAGTGCGGCCTATCACCCTAAAAAAGATGGCCAAATGGAGAGAGTTAATAGAGTTCTTGAAGATTTGTTGAGGATGTGCATTCTTGATTTTGGAGGTACATGGGTGGAGCACCTTCCTTAGTGGAATTCACATATAACAATAGTTTTCAGGCTAGCATTGGGATGGCTCCTTGTGAAGCCATTTATAGAAGACCTTGCAAGTCACCTTCATGTTGGTTGGAGTTTATAGAAAGATTGCTACTTGGTCCTGACATGATTAGAGAAACTTCGAAAAAGATTGATTTGATTAGAAGAAGAATAAAGATGGCCCAAGATAGATAGAAATCCTATGCAGATAAGCGGAGAAGGGATATTGAGTTCGAGGTAGGAGATTTGATTTTCATTAAGGTGTCTCCGCTAAGAAAGGTAGTGAGGTTTGGATCAAATGGGAAATTTTCTCCCAGATTCGTAGGACCATTTCCCATTGTGGAAAGGGTGGGGAAAATGGCGTATCAGATAAAGCTACCGAAGAGAATTGCGGGAGTTCATGATGTTTTTCATGTTTCGAACTTGAGAAAGTGCTTACATGATTCAACGAAGGTAATGGAACCTAGACAACTTGAGAAAGTTGAAGTGGAGAGAGAAGCATCGGTTCATCGCATTCCTACCAAGTTCGTTGGATATGATATCAAGAAGTTTAAGAATAAGGAAGTCCCTTTGGTTATGGGGAGATAGTATTGAGGACGCTACGTGGGAGGCTGAGGAGAAAATGCGTACCTCCTATCTATATCTCTTCGATGATACGTCTTGAATTTCCTATTTCCATCTTTAGAATTGAATAAGTTCTTTCCTTTAGTACCCTTTAGGACTGTAGATCTTGGGATTTAACCTATGGATGGTAGGACTGAATGTAAACATGTTACTAAAACATTTTATGTATATTGGACGGAAGTGGTTGCAAGTGTTTGCTAGTGGATGCTACTAGACCCATATACACACAATAGGTACTATTATCTCTTAGAGACCAGACTAACTAGGTCACTAAAGCGTATGCATATGGATGTGTGTGTACTTGCATTTTTATTTCACGGTGCTATGAGTGGGTGATTATCATATGATTGTTGCATTTGGATGATGATTGTAGCACGCATATAGAACTATCAGTTGTTATTAGGGAACTAACATTCATTTGGATACATGACACAGACATAAGCGCATAAAAAGGAGGTTGACTGAATCAGCAGACCGCCTAATCTTTTGCATTAGTTAGGGATATTGATACTACACTTTGCATATATCATAAATTGCATTAAAAAGCTTAAGGACAATAGATGTAATGGATGATGGTTGAATATGTGGTTGTGGAATTTGGATGAAATATTTATTTCATTCTTCTGTCCTTAGAGATTTCGGAGGCAAAATCCTTTAAGGAGGGGAGAATGTAACACCCAGCATTTTTAGATAATTAAATAATCAAAATAATTATTAAATAGTGAAAATAAGCATTTTGGGAATCGTCAAAATTTAGCTATGGGAATTGCACCATTGGGTTCGCGGCAATTTTCTGATCAATTTCCATATATAACTTGTTAAAATCCGAGCTAATATGAAGAAGTTGCAAGAAAAATAAGAAATCAGAATTACATAAATATATGACCAATTAGACAAAAAAAGACCCTATAGGTCGACCCGCAAAACCCCCAGGTCGATCGCATTTTGCCCTGAACGAGAAATCATCCAGGGATGTGCCAAAGTTTTATAATTTGGTTTTTGTGCAATTTGAAGCGTTGTTTCCTGGATCTAACGAGTCACAACGATCATGTGACGTGGTTGCACCAGATTCAATCCTAAAATCCAATGGTCTAAGATCCCTAAGATTCACTATAAATAGAACCCTAGGCCTACCTGTTTTTCTCATTCAGATTTTCTCCCAATTGGGTTCATTGCCTGAGGCTAAATCCTAAATAGAAAAAAAATTGGGAATGAAATCTTTTAGCTAAAAATATTTTACACCCTAGAAGTGGGTCCAGGAAGGCCCAGGATTAGAGCTAAGGACCGCAGGTGACTTTTTTATATTTATTTTAGATTTGTAAGCAATTTAAAATAATAAGGCTCTCAATAGTTGTAGTTTTTCTACAGTTTTGAGACATTTTTATGTAAGTTTATTTACAGGCAGTTTTAAGTAAATTTCAGAAGTTCTTTTTAGTCTATTTTTGTTCAGCTATTTTGTTCAGTTATTTGCAGTTATTTACCGTTATTTACAGTTATTTAGTTTTAAGTTGGACTTTAGCCTATAAATGTTAGTTTCTTTTTATAGAGATTTAATCCTTCTTTACGTAAATAAAATATTAAAAAGAAAAGAATTGCCAAATATGGATTAAAATTGAAAAACATTAAATTTACAGAAATTAGATGTAAAATGAGAAAAACTAAAATAACATGGAGATGGACTAAAATAGGAAAATTTGAGATATATACAAGCATCATTATAACAAGTGGTTATAACTAAAAATAGAAAATATGAGAGTAACAGTTGCAAGAAGCATTACAACATATATGTTATAATTAGAAAGAAAGAAATAACAGAAGGAGCTTATTTTAAAGTTAGATCTTAGATTAAGTTAATATGCAAATATAGCAGTAGTGGCTCGTAGCGACAGCCATCTTTTTCAGATCTAGGACTAATGGTCACACACATGGGTAAGGCTGAGCATGCTTATGCTGATTAGGGTAAATAAGTGGTCAATAGATAGAGGCTCAAATTTTGCGATTTAGGCCAGGGGCACAAAATTAGAAGACTTATTTGCTAGGGCCAGTACTGTCAGCATTACTTTTCAGGTCGAGGACTCGTGGTCTCACATGTGGGTGAGGCTGGGCACGCTTATGCTGATTAGGGTAAATAGAGGGTCAAATAGGGGCAACAATGTGTATCAGCGATGACCGAGCAGGCGACATCGATTAGGATAAATTATTCGCTACCGCGTCCTAAATGCTAAGAGGTTTCTTTTGCTGTGGGATCAACTAGATTGGTTCACAGTGGCATAACAGAGATAGGAAAAGCCGATCACTGGGTAGGGTTAGATTTCAGCCTAATCAAGTTAAAAGTTGAGATAGGATTGGGGTTTCAGCCTAATCACAGCAGTTTAAGACAAGTACAAACAATCAAAGCAAACAGTCAAACAGAATCAAAAACAATATATTATGCAAGTTTTATCTTTTCTATATCTTCCTTTCATGCTAAAACTATTGCTTAGTCTATTGTCTTTATCTTGCTCAGAAATGCTAGTAATTACTTTCACTCACCAGTCTTATTGACTGATCCACTCCTCTATCTTTCCTTTTCCCCAATAGGCCAGCAGAGTTGAGGATTTTTGATTCAGGTTGCTTGGAGATTCCTTTCCGGAGTTTTCTCATTTCAAATGTATTCTTCTGCTTTTCATCTTTCTCATTTGGCTTATGATGGGTTAGCACATAAAAGAGGGATTATTATAGTTATTTTTACTTTGATTATATGTGACTGAGATGTATTTTCATGAGACATGAAAGATTTTGAGTTTTTGAGATATGTTATGTTTTTATGACTCATTTTGAGATGAAGTTTAATTATGAATGACAAGTTATTATTTAAATATTTTCCACTGTTTTTACTTATTTGTCTTGTGAATCTTAGCCTCCGTGATGCTTTAGCTATACCAATAACGCACCACATCCTTTGGTGTGCCCTTTTTGGGTAAGGGGTGTAGGGTATTTCAACAATGGTGCAACTTCCATGATTAAATTCAAATATTTGTGAAATTCCCATTTTTAACCTTATTTTAATTATTTAGTTTCTTAGTAAATTTTATAGGGTGTTACATTCTCCCCCTTAAAAATTGATTTTGCCCACGAGGTCACCAATAGCGTGCAATGTGACGTTCACTTAACACACATGTTATACAACCAAGTTATTTACAATAATCTACACAACTATTGTCGCGACCTGATTTTTTCGACGCCCGAAAATAGACATTAATACGTGCACTGTATCAGATGCCAAACAATCGAAGGCCAGAAAACCGAATCGTTAGGGTTATAGAAGAAAGAGGTAGAAGAAGAAATGGAAAATAATATTAGAATCTCACAATCGTAGAGGAATAATATATAATAGATAAATGATTGATCTTTGAAACAAAAAGAACTGTATCTGTTTATACATTATATCATCAGAGTAGAATGCAAATCAACAACATAATTCAGGACAGTTATAATATCTTATCCTTCCAAGGCTGAATATACAGCTTACATGGCACATCGGAATATAAATCTACGGAAATACGCCTCGTCATCCAGCTCGTCTCCTGAGCTCCACAGCAGTCCATCCCAAAATCTGTACTCTATGATACTCGGTTTGACCAGAGCATTATAGTTAAATAATACCCAAGTCAGTCTGGAAAAACAGTGTGAGAAAACGCACTCAATTGGATTATTAAAGTTTTCAAAACCATTTGAAATCAAAGGTATCTCGTAAGACCACGACACAAATAAACATGTCGGGTTTTTAGCTTACGATAACCAAAATATTTCTTATTAAACCCTCTGATATTATAGTAGTGTCTATATACAAATACTTATTCAAATAGCCGAAATTGTTACATTATTAAATTCCAGCAATACTAGGCTCTACAAACAAAACCGTAAAGGCATGTAGGGAGAATGGATTTCCAACTAATGACTAGGCACTGAAGTACCATCTATCACGGTACTTGGTCTAGATCAGCATACCAAGGATCCACCGTGATCCCCTGCAACACAAGACTAGAGCTACCCCTTACTGGATAGTCCGACTAAGATCATCCCGCGGTTGGGATTAGCAACCGCCCACACAGCCGAATAAAAAGGGACCTCTAGACAGTGATGCCCTTACCCTAATTGGGTGCTACCCACTTAGCCTTGCTGTATAACCCCTGATTTTCAGTCATTCTCGTTTGATGAGGTTCGAGGCTCAGCGTTACCTTTTTAGAATATTTTCACTTAGAATGCTCACCGTCCTTCTGACGATGTTCTGAAGCATTCATATATACAAGCCCGTTCTGGGTCCAAACGAAATCGAAGGCACTACTCCTACTACATTCATTTTGGAATCACCCTCAGGATTAGTAGCGATTAACCCTTACACTTTACTCTCCATCTTCTACTCCAAGCTCTTGTCTTCTTCATGAAAACGTTCAAACCGGATCAAAGTGGTTTTCGAAATTAATCCCGATCTTGGTCTCTTCGAAACGATCAGTGCAATGGCCAATATTGATAGTCTGTTATTTAACTATCAAATAACATTCACAAATAATCATCAACCTTAATAATTTTTCAAATTATTTATTATTCAAAATATCCTTGTTGGATATCTTCCTACATTTCAATCCTTTGAAAACAGTTTCCAAATCACTTCCACTTGCGGAATAAATTTATAAATATTGTTTATTCCACTGAAAATACCAAGCCTTAATAATTTAGATTTAAAATAATTTAAATCACTTTATACAAAAATATATACTTTAAAACATTTAAAGTAAACTATTTAAAACACTTTATTTAAAATACTAGTTATGAAATTTAATAAATTTTCATATAAACTTAAGAAAAACAAATTAAAAATTAAAAATTATTCCATAAGTTATAAATACTAAATATTATCTTTTAAATCATAAAACTAGCTAAACCTTTAAATTATTTAACTACCATAATTGATTTTAATAAGTATTTACTTTAAAATTCTAAACCATTTAAAATAATAAAATTTCTCTATACATTCTTTTTAAAAACACTTTAAAACCTCTTACTTATACTTGGAAATCTTTTTCGAAAATATACTTGACTTTTCAAGGGAATACACTTTTTTCCACATCTTTAAAAATAAACCACTATTTATTTATTTTTAAACCAAATTTCCCATTCGTTTATAAATTCCCATCCTGAATTTATATTTCCAAATTATCCTCTGATAAATATTTCACTTCATTTATAAATCTTGTTTATAAATTCCATAATCATATTCTCTTTAGAAATATAGTTTCAAATTACTTAATTTATTTTAAAATAGATTCTCTAAATTAAATTCCCCATAGAATTTATTTCTTGATTTATTTAAAGTTTATTTCAAAATCCATTAGTTCCAGATTTGCTTCTTAAATAGGATTTTAAAGTTTATTTAAAATTGAAAATATAAATTTCATAATTTATTTCAAAAATTTCTTTTATTTCTTCCTAAACCATTTAAATCCTGAATTTAAAAATAAATCATTTATTCCTTTAAATAATATCAAATTTTTTATTTATTCCTATTTATTCAAAAATCTTCTTTACCAAACTTGGAAATTTGTTTATTAGAATTTAAAACTCAACTTTTATTTTTTTTCCAATTCATTCTTTAATTTATCCAAATTCTCTATAATTATTTTACTTAAAAATTCTCTGTTCAATCTCCTTCAAAAATCCCAACTATATATTTTTGATAACTCAGTATACCCAAAATATATTCCATCAGACCATAGTATTCAATATTTTCAATTACCAATATAAACTATCAAAAATTATCAAATAATCATATCACAGAATATTAAATCAATCTAAATATTTTGAGGAATCCAGTTGGATCCCCCCAACCTGTTTCTCTGCATTCATAGATATTAGCACAACAATTTAAAATACCAATCCTGCTTCGGGGCAAGATATCACGGTATAAAGGTCATTCACTATTATGCGGGGCACATAGGATCTCATCCGCTATATAATATGGGAAATCAGTCACTTCAATATATATATACATACTATATATAATATACCATATCCAGACAATTCAATCCATCAACCAACAATTTTAAATTAACCGTTTAGATTAACCAGAAATCCAAAATGAGTGAGATTAACTCACCTTTTATTCTAATTGCAACCCAACCCAACCCAGCTTGTCTTCTCTAAGATTAGACCTTGAATAAATATTAGATGATTTATTAATATTCGAACAAATCGAATAATTACTTATCATCAAATAATTTAATTAACTACAATTTTATTCAACTGATAAATCCTCTTTTAAAACCTTTTTGTAACATAAATAAATTAAATCGGTTTATTAAACAAATTACTCACTAATATACATCATTTTAAAATACTGGTAGATTTAAAATGCGTATATATATATTTTTCATTTCTAAACTGCATATAGAAGTAAATTATATAGGCTTAAAAAAAATCTAGCTTTTAAATAAACTCCTCTATATTTCAAAATCTTACGCATGCACATATTTTCCGTTTCAAGCTTTTTATATATATATATTGAAATAACACATTTTATTTTTATAACTACCTATAATTAATTTTTTCTGCTTCCTGAACACACACACACACACACACATATATATATATATATTTATATATTGAAAATTGCATTTACATGAATCTTACTGCAAATTTATTTCCTAGCATATATATACAAAGCTGATTCAAGTTTTAAAAACCAAAACTGTAAATTCTTAAATATAAATATACCTTACTGACTCAGAAGCCAAGCACTTGCGTCATTCTCTCTGTCGATATTGAAGTCGACTTCGAATTTCCACTCCCCACGAAACAGCCTCCGCCTCAACGTCGACCCACAATCCTGCCATGATAGAAATTATGTTTCGCCGAACACCCACCTACAACCACCCACAAATCGCAACATCATCCGACATCTCTTAAGCCGCGTCCACTTCCCAGATCTCATCGCGCAAAACTAGGTCGACGGTCGCGACTCGATTCTACCATTTTAATTTCAAAAGAAATTTGATTGTCGAGAATACGAATAGCAGAAGGTCGAGCACGATATATAAATCTTCGTTTGTTCGTTTGAATTAAAAGGGGATAGAAGAGTAGGCTTGCAATTTTAACAGCAGCCATTACTATATTATTTTTTTAAAACTGGGAAGGAAAATGGAAATTTAGGGGAAAGACGATTTGTTCGTCGGCCGTAGTTATAACATCTGTTCTTATGAATTCGATTTTTTCTTTCTTTTTGAAGAGGAGATCGACAGTTTTTAAAAAAAATTATATTTTCATAATGAAGACGCGTGTTTATCCGGTTGAACACGTGCAATGAGTTCCTATACTTGTCCGCTTGCTGTAGATTCCAATGCAATAATAATATTATTAATTAAATTTTTTAAATTTAAATTCAAATTTAAATCGTCCAGAAATTACAACTCAAAATTCTGAACTCCTATCGAGGCATGCCGCTAGGCGTTTATAATATTATACCCCTATTTCGAATGCACTGGAAAAGGTTTCAAGGCCTAACTCGGTCGTATGGAGAAGATAGCTTTTTGGACCAGTTATTTATGTTAAATTTTCAATATAAATTCAACGCGTTTATCTATCGTACGATCACACAACAACTCCGAACACTACGAATTTGAAATCCAATAATAATACAATATTACGGATCCAATGGAACTGGTTTCGTCGAATTCCGAGACTATGCCCTGGAAGGCTATTTTTAAATATCGGTTTAAACAATATATTTTCAAACTGAACAAAATAGTTAAATTCAACTTTTAAAAGTTCTATTATCTTCAGTATTATCGATACAAATTTTATAAACCTTCATACTATTTTTAACATGCATGGAACATCCAGATTCAATAATTTTACCCAATTTCAAATTATTAAATTAAATATGTTAATTGCCAAATAAACAGTGATATTTGAAATTCAAGTTAAACTAAATTTCAAGTGCTTAAAATAATTAAATATTTCAATTTCGAATATCCAAAAAAACCGGGTCATCACAACTATCTACTCAACCAAAATGTAATGTTATTTTGTATGCAACGTACTATAGGTGAGCTCAATCCTAACGTGAATGCAAGATCATGACATACAGGCAAGTATGAAAATATCTTAAATATACACAAAATTCTATTTGAGTGCAAAAAAAATAGTAAAAAGTGTGGCAACCATCTCCTACATCCAATCGGGCAACCACGATGTAACCGAATACCTATACTTAGGGGGAAAAGTGTATCAGAGAAAAGCTTAGAATGAGAAACCTTCATCTTTTCTTCGGTTTCCCATGTTCTTTCCATTGTGTTATCCCCCCATTGAACTTGAACCAACCTAATATCTTCTTTATGAAGCTTCTTGATACTATGCTCCACTATGCATGTAGTAGCACGGGGGAGGAGGAATGGGGGTGCTATCGGCTCTATCTCAACATCCATTAGCTGATCAGGCTCTACTACAGAGGCAATGTCCTACTGGCATTTCCTCAAATGTCGAACATAAAAGACATCATGGACTCCTGCTAACTATTTTGGAAACTCCACCTAATAAGAAAGTTTTCCCACCCTCTTTAAAATTGGAAAAGGCCCAACGATCCTTGGTGCCGGCTTACCCATTGTACCAAATCTCATACCCATTCTAAGAAGGGAAACCTTGACGAATACCATGTTCCCAAATAAAAACTCTAATTCCTTCCTTTGCCCGTCGGCACAGGATGTCTGACGGTCCTGTGCGACCTTCATTCACCGCCTAAACACTTATACCTTCTCCAACATCCTCCAAAAATCCATGATGCGAGCTCTAAACAAATCTTCCAAGATTCAAAGTCATTCCCAAAGTTGAATGAAAACTCCTCTAACTTCGTTAGTGAACAAGGGCCTCTATCACAAAAATGCTAATTAGAACACCATGTAGTCATACCACTTTCTTGACGTAAATCTATGCTAGAGATATTGTAGTCCTGTTATTTCCAACAGAATAAAAATGAGCCAATCTACTATGACCTAAATAACATCATTGCCTCTAGGAAATCCATTTATAGATTCCATCGATGTATGCTCCAATATCCATGTCAGAAACTCCAATGGTGGTAACAATCCTCCGAGCATGCCTTGCTTAACCTTAATCCTTTAGCACTCAAACATCTGAAAATTAATCTAGCAACCCTCTCTTTAACTTTGACCAATGAGAAAGTTTCTCTTTATATCGCAATATATCTTAACTCACTCGGGGTGAATGATGAAGCTCTGCAAGCTTGAGTTTGAACCATTCTAACCTAATTTTCTCATTAACTTCCCGTCTTACCTTCGATTTATCGCTGGTTAAGCATCCTTATGAAATTTACAATGTTCCTCAATATGTATATGTTTATCTAGCGGGCTAAACTCATCCATAAAATCAACATAGTGACAAAACAAGAACACGTCATATACCATGTCAAACACTTTTCCTAATGAAGACAACTAGTGATTACAACCCAAAGCTCTAAAAAATATATTTAAAGTTGCCATTAAACATCAATTGGTGTTAATGATGTTTGGTCCTGATGGTCCTTACCAATTTAAGATAGATATTCTTAGAATGTCATTCCACCATCACCCACCATACTTAATTTCCTTCTTAATTCTAATGAATATCGATTACCCATAATAACTGGTCATTAATGTCAAAATTGATAGTCTCTAATCAATCCTTATATAATGTCTTTCAAATCTATTGCCGGTTTCAAAATTGACTTATTATGAGTATTTAATTCCTCTATAAATACCATATTAGTTTCCTTAATTAATCCCTTATTTTATTTTATTCTCTATTAATTACAAATTTATTGTCTTTAAATCTGTAATTAATATTCATAAATCCTAGTCCTATAATTATTACGTTGTTTATAATTAATACAAATACCATTGTAAATTATGCTATTTATATGTTTCTTATTTTTGATTACAAATTCCTAAATTACAATATTCCTTTCCATATTTTATTCTATAAGAGTTATCCTTCCAAAATTGATTACCGTTATCATTTCCCAGAAGTTAACCATAAATGAGATTTTTGCTTTATTTGATATTACAAGAGATTACTTTTCTTTTATTGAAATAGACCACGTAAACTACAGAAAAGAATATCCTTTACACAACACTTTCCCTTTTCGTTATAACGTTTGTTAATTCAACACCACACTTTCATACATTAAGGAATTAGATAATTTATGAAAATAACATGGAACCTTCTCCCAATAAATAAAAATATAGAAATTCACATTCTATGGGAAACCAATTTATAACCCAATTATTGATCTGGAATACCTTTATAACATTACCAAAATTCTGTAAACAAATGCCTGGGACTGATTTTAAATTTTTAGATCTGGTTGTACGTACTATTCTTATTTTATTCATATCCTAAAACCTTTAACCTTTCCTTCCTCGATAGTGATCCCTATCTACTCTATAAAATATAAACTTAGAAACCACATTACGTGAGTATGCGACATTTGAAAGTCAAACTTATAAAAGAATTTTCATATCTTGAAAAAAACCTTTAAACATACTTTCGAGAACCTTTAAGCATACTTTCTAAAGGAATTGCTAATTTGTAAAATAGGTTTTGGAAATTGAATTCTTAAAAGCATCTAAACATCATATTTTATTTTATCACATATATAGATTCCATTTTTGTTAAAAATTTGGACAAAATCTTTCAAAAATATTTGAACCCAACATTTTTACAATTTTCAAAACATTTACCACTTTATTCTTAACCCCATACTTAAAGTTCGAGAATTTCTTAGTAAAATAATTTTCCTTCTCAAATACTTTTACCTCAAAGACTTACTTCTTTAAAAGTAGGTTCTTTAACCCAAATTTAGAAATTCAATTGTTAAATTTAATCATCAAAAATTCAAAAATGTTGCTTAATCCTAAAACGGAGCAAAATAATTTCTATTTTTAAAAAGCTTTCTACATTAAAGATTTATTCTTTTAAAAGTTGGTATTTTAATTTGAAACATCTAAATACATCTTCAATAACTTTTAAATAATGAAAAGTGGAGTAGACAAAGAAAAATTCCATCCTATTATCTTCCTATCCTATTTTCATCACTTTTTTTACATTATCTCTGACTAGATTACTAACCCTATTTGATAAGTTCCTAACGTTACTCCAATCCAAAGCTTCCAATATTACCTCTGTTTATATTCTCCTATTTAAATGGCTTCTACATCATTTTAATCAAGTTCCATTTCCATTTGAAAAAAAAAGAACTTTCAAAGAACTTCCAAATTTTCCAAATAGGAAAAATCATCAAGTCCCACTTACGCTCTATTTTACATTTATTTAAACAGGAAATTTCTCTTTATAAAAAATCTTTAAGCCGAAAACTTTTTGACCTAACGAAAATTTTAAAACTAAGAGTTTCAAAAATGAAAAAATATTTTTACCTAAATTTTTTTATTCACATACTTTTGCCTAACAAAACTTCTAATTTATGAATTTCCAAATTTCCCTTTTTATTTCAAAACAACAACTATTTGATAAATCATTTGAAAAACTTTTTCAAAACATTTCAAGAAAGTTTCCAAAAATCATTTTATCAAAAAAAATTATATTTGGTTGGATTTTTAGCTAATGACTTTAATTGTCCTTTCTATTGAATTTTCTTCCTCCCTCATCCTTCCTTCTGGATGTTTACAACTATCCTTCTTATAATATTTAATTACTACCAAACATGTTTATTTGCTATTTCTGTAAATGTTTATTATCTATAATAAATTTTTATTATTCTATACAAAAATATCTAAAGGCATTTATTTATTCATTTCAATCTTTCCTATTATCTTTTATAGTTTCCCATATAATCTCTTTAATAAATCCATTTATATCCTTATTAAATTCATGTAACTCCCTGTTTTTTAAAATTTATTGCCTATTAATCTTAGAGTTACAATATCTTACGAAAAAACTCTTATCAATACGACCTCTGCCCTGTGTGTAGTCGGGTTAAGAGTATAGTTTAACTCTATTTACTTTTATAGCCTATAGCTGCCTCGCCCATCCTTTCAAAAGTATGGTCGTAACTACTTCTATAGTCAAAATTTGTAGAATAGGTATAAATTATATATATATATATATATACGTATGTATGTATGTATGTATGTATAGTAGATCTTCAAAAAATAATTTCGAAAATTAACAAGTATGCCACTTATATGCATATCGATCCCTGCTGATCAGGTAACCTAAACTCTAATACTAAGTGTAACAACCCATTTTGAAACAGACCTAAATCCTGACCCAAAAAAGGCCTGTTGGAACTTAGTACCGTTCCTAGACTGGATGTTGTTTGATAAATTTTAGACAATATAAGTGCATAGAGCTATCCATCTATACTTTCAAAGTCCCACAATGGAGTGGATAAAATAAAATATTTGAAACAAGTATTGTTTCATAAAAGAAAACCAGTTCAAAAACATAACATGATTATCAATCTCACAACTTGTTTACATAAAACCTACAAAGTACAATATTTTAAAATAACATAATTGTCTGAACCGGGTACATCAAAATATTTTTGAACATAAATTGATAGATAACTGCCATAAATCTTCATCTCTGCCACTGCCTCCTAATATTAGCATGGTCTTCGCTGACCTGTATGTTTTAATGACAAGTGGTTTTGAACGACAAATGCAACAATCTGGAATTTCGAACACTTCATATTTAAATATTTGAATCTTGGATTAATAGTTATAAAATTGATGTAATAAGCAATTTAACCCCCTTTTAAATCATAAGTAATAATGGTAAACTTATTTTGAAAAATGTTTACAAAAATGTATTTTTTGGAAAATATCGATAATTTGACAGAAAATCGTTTTATCGATACACAGCTTTTTAACTAAATAAAATGAAATAAAAATATTTTTTCACTTACGAAAATAAATTTTGCGGATGATGTCATGTATGAGATAAGAGGAGATGTTCAGGAAATGAACAAAGATGGAAATGCTTAAGTGTTAAGCATGTGATAAAGGAGAAGTGATGTGTGTAATTATTGATATTTAGGTTTTGAGGAGTTTTTCTCCTTTTCCCATTCGCATACCTAATCCAATATAAGGAGATGTACACCCTCAAGAGTAAATCAAAAAAAATACCAAGCTTGAGATGTAAAAATCAATGGCTTCTCTTCATTTTCCTCTCTTATGTTCTAAAGAGTAGTTAAAAATCAACTCCAAACATTATCACAAGTCTTATTATAATATTAGGAACCCTTCCACCAAGTCAAAGCATGAAGAAGTGGAGCCCAACTCCCCATGGAAGGGATGATCGTGAGCAAATGTTGAGAAGGAGGAGGGAATAAGCTAGGTGAAGGCAATGAGGAGGAGGGAAGGTGTTGCAAGGTGGATGCTTGACTTTGGTTCATGTATCTTGGTTGTTTGTGTGGTTAAAAGTGAGTTAACATCTCACTTTTAATGAAAAATATAAAACATAAGTATTAGTATTTGGTTGTGGTAATGTTGTTTGAATTGTTGTTAACTTATGTTGAAAACAATGGTTGTAGCTTCTTACTTCAAAAGTAAGTGACATATGTGATCCATGTAGATGGACTTGAATGAACTTGGAATAAAATTTAATGGACTTATATGGCATGTGACTAGACCTTGAACAAAGCACATAGGTTGCAGTTTAACATAGGTTGCAATATGAAGGATTTAAAAGTGCACTTATAGCGACAGTTGTTGTAGAAGCAGTTTGGAATTGCCTTATTTTTGGCAATTGTTATGGACTTTGTAGAGAGATCCTCTTGCCAAATTTATATTTCTATATATGTATGTTTGTTGGTTTAAAAGATTGAATAGTAAAAAAGTTGAGTAACATCTCGAAAACGGCTAAAATATCACTAGTGCAAAACTGCCCGTTTAACCATGATTTTTGGACTTCAAATGTTTCAAAACGGACTTTAAGTTTGAGCGTTTTGTTTCATTCTTTTAAAAGTATTGCCTAACTAATATTAGAATATTTTAAAAGTATTTTGAGATTTATATGAATTTGTAAGAATTATTTGTGAATTTTCAAAGAAGTGATATTTGTTAAAACATGTCGTTTTCAAGTTTCTAATGATTTTTCAAACTTGTTATTTTCAAATGATATTTTAAAGGAATGTTTTAAAACATATTATAAGTATTTTGGAGTATAAATATCTTACATAAATATCTTGTAAATATCTTATATAAATGTCTTGGAAAACATATTATAAGTATTATGAAGTATAAATATCTTATATAAATAACTTGGAAAATATCTTATTTTAGATTATAAAACAAAAGGTTTAGTAATTACTTAATGGCCAACTGGTTGAATTTTTAATTACATATTAGAAAAGTAATTAACCATGCTTAACCATAATAAGTTGATAAACTAATCTTATCTATTTGTGAAAGTTAAGATTAATGTCAAGTGAGGATGGAGGAATAGAGCTCAAACCTATCAGACCTTCCTCTTAACCGAGGAATAGGTAAGTGGAAAATGTTGAAAACGTGTTAATTACATCATTTTATTATTGTTTATGGAAATCATTAATACTATATTTAATACTAAAAGCCGATGAGGTGGACTAATATATTTATGAGATTTAAGACTGAAGTGTTTATGCAAAGGTTTGGAGTAACCAGTGCCCAAATTTACCTGGCTTCACTCTTGAACAAAGAATAGTTAAGTTGGAATATTAGAAACGAGTTAAGTGTACAAATCATGATTTTAATAAGCAATCTCTTTAGAACTTGATGTTAACTAGTCTATACCGAACTTGACTGAATATGAACTTAAATGTTTAAAACAAAGGTTTGTAAAGATAGTAACAACTAGAAAAATAGATTGGGTTTGTTGTAACATTATGTTAAGCGCATTTGTATTTAATCCATTTTTATTATACTTATTAAATGTAAATAAATCCTTAAAAGAATGATTTAAAGATAAGAAAAAGTGAAATGGCTTTGGGTTTGTAGTGACAATGTTTAAGTAACATTCGTCTTAAACCTTTTGAACAGATTTGTGAAAGTACTTAGATCCCCAAAATGGATACTTTTGAAGGAAATTCTAAGTATGGAATCTTTTGGAGAAAAAGTAGAAGTTTATTAGGTAAAATAAGCTTACTAATAGAGGAGTTCATAATTAATAAAAGAATTATTAAATGAAAGGTTTTAGGAGTTGCTTAAAATAACTTAATCAAACTTTGTGTGGCTTGATTTTGTTTTGGATGATGATAGTGTTTCGTATGTTTATTTTTTGATGGAAAGTAACCTTGACTTAGTTTCCATTTACAAACATATATCTTGTACTAGATAATCCATTATTCGTCTATCGAATTGAACAAAATAAAACTTAAGAAGTTATCAAAAGTTGAACAAAATAAAACTTAAGAAGTTATCAAAAGGCTTCACGACTCCACACCAATAAGAATCCCCAAGAAGGAATATTGGTAAGAAACTTCTCAAGCTTTCGCTTACTTTTGAGAGAACTAGAATTGAATTAACCATAAAATTCATCGATTTGTTTTAAAGAAACCGAGATCAGTAAGTGTTCTACTTATCGAATGACACTTCAAAACTAGCATATGTGTTCTATGTTGTGGAAGAAGTTGAAGAAAACGAACCTATGTGGAGGTACGAGATCTGTCAAGATGCTCGAATCCAAGTAGTGATTTGTGATATGTTTGAGAGGTGTATTCAGTTTAGGATTTATGTTCTGTTCGAGTAACGAAGACTTGAGAGAAAGATGCCAAACGTAACCTCGACATCAAAAATGGCTAAAAATAGAGTAGGATGCACACATGCGGTTAGCGACCTACATCATAATGTTATCAACTCTATTTCTAGATATACTTATTGATTGTTGGCTGATAGGAGTTGATGATATTTGGTTCACCTTGTTCATATTAGATGTTCGGACACGGGGCTTCTTGTATTTACTTTATAGTATATTTTATCTAGAAATACACATCACTTAGAAGGTACGTTTTGACCCTTGTGCAGGAGATTAGATTCGGCTTCTTCGAAGAGATCTCCATGGTAAATCCATTATGCAAACGTTCCTTATCGATTTTGGTTGTACCCCTAGTATGCTGGAATGTAATCAATGTAACCATTTCGGTTATGATTAATATTTATTTTGAACCTTAGACATTATTATAATATCAATGGATTCTCTATAAAATGGTTTGGTTATCATAAGATGGAAACCCATCTGTGTTTATGTGCGGCATAGTCTTACGAGATCCTTTATTTCGAAAGGTTTTTATAACGTTAAAAATCTATTTGATTTGTGTTTCTCACGCCGTTTTACCAGACTGATCTAGATGTTATTTTCTTATAAACTCATGTCAGCCCCATGTATATTTCTAGATTTAGCTTTTGACACTAGAGTTTCTGGAAAAGAGATGGAGTTTTACCTATCGCAGTATTTATTTCCACTACATTACTTTATGTGTATCATCGGCATTTATTAGGACAAGTTGTTATTACTGTCAGGGCTGATTAATGTAACTCTAAAAAACTTTGTATCTTAGGATGATAGTTTATACTGTCTTTTGATATTATATATGATCATTCCATTGTGAGATTCTGATATTATGTTCCTTCTTCCTTGATATATTTCTTTTTCATTTTATTTTACCCTAATAATTCATCTTTCCGACACTTAAGTGCTCAACACATGAATATCGTGGATATATTAGTGTCGACATTTAAGGGTCAAAAAGATAAGTCGTTAAAACTGGTATCAAAGCTGAAGGTTAAGCGAGAATCTTAGCCTTGGTGGGTATGACTCGTTAAGGGATAGGGTAATAGAATGTCTTAGCATGAGTTGAGAGTATTATATATATGAGAGAGTATGTGTTTGTACTATTAAAATGTTTTATATTGTGTTAATTGGTCTATTGAGCATTTTATAGATACTGGTCGATGCGCCTGATCAACATTATCAAAATGGGTTTCTAAATAGTTGAACAAGGCAAACCGACAGAGTATTATTTTCAAAATTAGTAAATGAAATAATTTTACCTAGGATTATATTTTATATAAAAATATACAATTTTCATAAATGGTATAGTTATTTATGATATGGTTGTTTATTAGGAAATGATATATTTAATTATTATCATGTATTATTTGATTAGTTGTGCTCGGCCAGTTTATGAGCATTTACTATAGTTTTTGATTTATAAGAAGTTTACCTTCTTACGACAAGGGTTGGATAAATAGTAATTTATGGGAACATTAAATACGAACATCTTGTGAACTAAGTTTCATGATTTGACCATAAGGCGTTCAATGATAATGTTGGGTTAAAATTGAATTTTAACAAGAACTGTTTATTATAATCTAACATAAATATACGTTTGTGAAATGATTTAGATAAGGAAGCAACTTTACATAATAAAGTAGTTTTATATATGTATGGTTTATAAACAAAAAGGATTTAAATAAAGAATTTGAGAACTTAAATCAAGGCGTCTTTGAAATTGTTTTTCAAAAATTTAGTGAAAATATTACTAGTATCATTCGATAGTAAATATTTAGGAAGCTGATTTAGGAGATTAAGGTCGGGATACTTAGCAGCAACATATGAAGTATCTAATACCATTTTAAAGTGATTTTTGTTAAGTCCGAGAGGCATAAGTTAGATGTACTGAACTCACTCCTATCGATTGAAAATAATTCTGGAAATGACTTCAACATATCAGCAATTATTTTCGGGTTTCCATGTTTGGGATACTACCAAATTGTTTTGGTAAAACATATTTTAATTTAATCCCAAAGTAAGATTTGATATACGAATGTTATATGTATATTGTAACGAGACGGATTTTTTCCCACTCGAAAATCGACATCCATACTTCAAATCGTATTCGAATGCCATAGATTCGAACGTTCAAATCCAATTCGCCGGAGCTTATAACAACATTAAGTAAATAACACAGCGGAATAAAAAAATAATACATTGATATACAGCTTTGATACAATATCTGATACAACAGATGATCCAATAGATATCAAAATACATTAGAGATATGATACAATAAATAGCAGCGGAAAAGAAAATAGATGATATCCAGCAGCAGAACAATATAACTCTAAGATAGTCTTCAAAAGAGAACTCCGAGAACTGCAACTCCATTTCCAAGAATCAATCCAGCAATAGCTCGAACTCCCAATAACGATGCACAAAGATAAGCAAGTATAGTCCATATCCAAAGATTGAACTAGCTCCAGATAACCTACTAATCGGACTATCTGAAAAACCCAACTCTAGACTGCTCGTGTAGAAAATAATGAGCACCCAGAGTTTAGGAAAGAAACAATAAACTCCGGATCAGTCGTGGGACTGGTGTGAGCAACAAAAACAGTTTATCTTTTAAAACATTCAACAAAAGATTTTCAAAGTCAATTCGCAATGCTTTTTAAAAATGAGACTACCATAAGGCCTCCCGCACACACACACAATGCAAACGCAGAATCGGAGGAGATTTCTCCTTATGATAGTCAAAGATGCTTGATACACATTAAAAAGAAACATTTGATATTATTACTAGTGCATAGTGTAGTAGAAATCATTTCGAAAATAAAGATATAAATCTTAGCCAGCATAGACATTTCGAACTATGCCTACTATAGCTACCATCCAAACAGTGGGGCGCCACCATAAGTGAATGATAGGTTCTACAACTAATACTGTACAAGATCGTATTGTTTCTTTGGATTTCCAACGAATGGTCAGGCCAAGGAACTTCCCATTGCCACATGAGAACGCCTCTGGAAGGACGTCCCCGAGAACCAAACCGGATCTCTGCCAACACAAGGCCGGGTTACCCCTAACTGGGTAACTACTGACACGAGTATGTCATCCCCCTGTCCTTTGGGACCTTTATCCGAGAGCTCTCTAATCAACATCACACCATAATAAATAAAGTGTTCAACATGAGTAAGTACACCATGATACCACCCTTTTCCAGAAGAAAATGCACATACCCTAAAGGGAGCTACCCCTCATAACCTTGCCGCATCCTTCCTGTTTTGACCATTCCGGGGTGTGAGGCTCGACGAAGTCTCGTCCACAAAGCCATGCTTTATACAAAAGCCATGCTTTGGGTCAACAAATGATCATAGAAATGATCACAAAGATAAACGATCAAACAAATGATCCTATCACAAATGATCAACACAATGATCATTTCACAGCAACACTCAGCATGTCACATTACCAAATTGGGAATATATCGCTGATAACCTTCAACTATATAACCACTGAGCTCGTACGTCTCAGAGAAGGGTGTTAAGCTAAAAGAATAAATTCTCCGCCACCAACAGAAATATATTTGAAAGAAATCAGCTTTATATCTCAATTTGTAATGTCAGACATACTATCCATACAAGTCTGTTTCGGGCTCGAACAGAACCAAAGGCACTTCCAATGAAGTCCTTGCAATCCGGGTATTCACAATCTCGATCGGACTTCCCATCACTTAAGGAGTCTCTATACCTTTGCAACTCAGTGTAGAGACAATCGATAGGTTATCTTATCGTTCTCTCAAATACCCGGTCTTCAACACCGGTCTTCAAATGCTATCCATAACGTCGAATCACATATTCGAAATGGGTTATACGACACAAAGGTCCTTTCCCGGCTAAACCGAATAGTGAGCGCAGTATTTCAAAACATATGGATATTGGGATTTCAATTAAGTCACAACTTAAAAATCCAAAACTTTCTTTCAAATGGTTTAAACAAATTACCATTTCAAATCTTTAGACAAAAAGATTTATTTCACAAAGATCAATTCATAGATTTCAAAACAATTTCCATTCTAATTGGATTAACTCGTTAAATCTTTAAATCAAAGATTTAACCTATAACTTTCAAAATTCAGTTAACTTGTTGAATCTTTAAATCAAAGATTCAACTTATAGCTTTCAAAAATCATTTTCATAACTTGGAAATTATCTTCATTCTCAAACTTGAAATTCTTTTTAACACAAATTGAACGTTCATTTCTCATGTGAAAGCTTTTATTATTTGAAAACAAACAGTTTTCGTTTCAGAAAATAATCCAATTATATTTACACGAGTTAAAGCCCTTGAATTCTATTCACATCCCCAAATCAATACTTTTAAAATAGTTTAACCCATATATAACTGGTATAACATTTTTAATCCCTAGTTTTAAATCATAGAATTCAATTTCAAATCTTGAATTTAAGTTCAAATCAAATTATTCAACTTTATATTTTATCGAGTTATTCAAAATAAATTTCATCTATGAAATTCCATTTCAAAAACTTTTCACTTTAAACCCAATCCATTTCCCAAAACATTTGAATTCAAATATTCAAATCTAAAACTATTTCAAAAATCTGTGACTTAATCGATTTCCTCGTGAAATCCATATTGGTGTGTGTATAAGTGTGGTCCAGGGGTTTTACACAGTAGTGCAATATCATACAATCATCACATATCAGAATACATAAATATAGTTGATAAGCGGTATTAACTATAACGCTTATCGTTTATTCACAGATCACAGATATATATCATAGATAAGTAAATTACAGGTCACAACATAAATCAGGATGTATCACAAAGCATCACAAATCAGGGATATCAAACAGTTCAACGATTAATAGAATTCAAACATCCATATGTAAGCTCAATTAATTATCTGATTAATTTAAATCAGATAAGTCATCAATCATGGTTAATTATCATTAATCGATCCCAAATCATTTGATTAAAGATCTTTAAGTCATTTATTAATCAAATTAAATCGACTCTAAATTTATTGAAAAATTAACCTTTAGTTATTCAATTATCCTTCAATTAATCACTAACTATTCATTAGAAATCTTTAATTAACCATCTTGAAATTAATTATCATCAACAATTATTAATTTCAAATAAATTAGACACTAATTTATTAATTTACCAATTTATTAGTCACAAAGTGATAAACCCCTAATGAACTATAATTAAAAAAATTTATTAACCAATCTTTACTTACCATTATAAATAAATCATTCTTAATAACTTTTAAACAATTAATTTATAATAAAAATTATCTTAATTATCTTTTAAAACAAAACTTCTTTAAACTTTGAAATCAAATTGTCACTAAATTGAGACTTTAATGGTAATTAACTTTAACACTTAACTTAGGTTAACTACTTATTTAAAATATTAATTGATATTTTAAAACATCCTTACGTATTTATTCAATTTGAAATAAATTCATAACTCAAAAATAATCGAACATTTATTTACTTTGTTATCACTGAAATTTGTTTAACATTATTAACTTTTAAAATTTGTTGGGCTTAACCCTTTTTAAACAAAACCTGAGATTACGCAGGTTCCACTCGAGTTAACACTCGAGTTTCCTCCCCTATTCCCCGAGTCATCTCTCGTCTTCCTGCGTGCACCCCTCCTTCTTTTCATTTCTTTTTTTTTTAAAAAAAAAAAAATAGTTTGGGTAAAATTTTAATCTGTTAAAACTAACAGCTCACTCGAGACCCTCGCGTATAACATCAGGATCAACTCGAGTCAACTCACGACATTCCCGAGCTCGATCACGCGAGTCCTTCTCCCTTTTCACAACCCAACAGCACATCTCCTAAACCCAAATCAACCACACCTGTGCACGTGCACAGCTCATCGTAGACGCCTTGATCATCGTCGCCACTGTCCACAGGTCATCAATGACCAGCACAATTCATATAACCACCCAAAACATCAAAACGAACCGAGGATCGAAATTTAGCCATTTGGTCAATGCCTGTAACTCAAACCATCGAAAAGAAATCCCCATTCGCCGTCACCTCCAGCCACTGACGAACTCGCCGTCGCGCCTACATCTGTTCCAGACACCCACGAACATATTCCCCCACCACCGATCTACTCCACATCACCCGAGACCACGCAACAATCACGAGAACCCACCCATTACCATCTTGACCTTAAACCCTACGTTGATCTCGTTTCGAAACTTTACTCAATAGATTAAATTTTTGATAATTTTTTCGAAATCATAGGTGCTCAAACTTGCTTCAATTCAAATTTCAACCTTTTACATTGATTAATTCACTAGAAATTTGTAAAAATGCAGTTTTGGTTCAAATTCAAATTGCTCTTAAAACCCCAAACTAAAATTCTTCGTTTTAGTTTTAAAAATCATGAATTAATGTAAGTATTCAAGATATAAACTTGAATTAGCTTTTAGTAACACTCGAATTTATCAACTTAGTACTTGATTGCTTGTAAACAAGGTTTCCAGAAATTTTAACAGGTTATTTTTCTTGAATTAAATTTTAAAACTTAATATTTATGATAACTAACAATCTTTGTTTTAATCTTAAGTTTTAACCTTGATTTCAAGTGATAATGGATTTTTGAATCAAAATCCTGTGTTTAAAAATCTTTAAACAGAGAGTATTTATAACATCAGCATACACATCCATATTCATAAATCAGTATACACAGAGCATTAATGTTTATGACCAAACATACTTATCACAATACAGATCAATATTTTTTAAAATTTAAAGCAAGTGTTACTCACCTTGAAACAAAAAAAAATTGAACAGAGAACTCTTTGCTGTTTTGAAAACTGTTTTGATCTTCTTCTTTTGGTTTTGCTATTTGCTTTTACAGTTTTCTTGCTGGAATGAATTAAAATGAGAGGAGAAGGCTGATATAAAAAGAAAGAAGGAAGTGTACAGGTGATGATCTTGTTTATGGCTGAAGACTAGATAGCATTTATTGCTCATTTAGCTCGGCTGACATGAGATGTTGTGGAGGTTGCCGCATTGCATTGGTATGCTAGAGGTGTCTTGCTTGTACTTTATGTTTTCATGTTTATATTTTATTTGTTGACTTTAGCTAATAGATGATAATGCTATAGTGGCTGGTGATATATTAGAGGTATGGTGCAAGTACTATTTGTTTTTACTTGCCTGCACATCTACTAAAGGCTGATGTATATATGTTGCTTTGTAATTTTGATGAATAACATGTTGTTAGATTTAATTAATCTGTTTCTATGTTCTACTTTACTTTTCTTTTGCTTGCTCTACATAACTACCTACAGACCTTATTCTTTTGTTTATTTATTTTTATTTTTATTTTACACAAATCTGGTTTTCTTTCATACTTGATTTTATTTCTTGTTTTATTTTCATACTTTGTTTCGTTTTTATACTTTTGCATTCTTATGAATTTACAGCCAACATTTATTAATTATTATACTTGTAATATACATGAGATTCTATTTTAATATGTTGTTAACATAAAACAAGTTTGTTTACTTTATATATATATATATATATATATATATATATATATTTTAAACCTTATATAATTTCATTTCTTAAACCATTCCCTTACAATTTTTAATCCAAAAATTCATTTAAATTATCAATTTAAATTCATAAAAATCTGGGGTCGTTACAAACTTTCCCCCTTAAAAGAATTTCGTCCTCGAAATTCGCAGGCACGAAAACAACACAGAGATAGACAGATTCGATCTCCTATAATTCCTCAAACACAAGATATAGATTCCAAAATCTAAGTCGGAATATCTCAGAATACATACCAATTTGTCCCTCTTCGGACTTCAACCAACCCAAGAAATTACAACAGAATTTCAAAATTTGGTTTTAAACGAAATCGTTTTATCGATACTATTCAAATTATCCTTCATATTCTATTAATCAATTTTAACTCAATTTAAAATTTCCAATTTATTTAAATTTTCAATTTCAAATTTTCCATTTATACAGAATTTCCAATTTATTCAAAATTTCAATTCTAAATTTCAAATTCATTATAGTTTAAAACGAAAAACTGATAAGAAATTGATGAAGATACGAAATAAAAATTTCCTACAACGATACGTAGGGCCATCATCACACCAAAACTTTTTCTGGAGCTGTCACGAAGCAATGAAAAGAATTTGGAAATCGAATCAAATGAATTTAGAAACGAATCAAAAGAGATTGGGAAGAAATTTATTTCCACTGTTGTTACAGAGTATTGACCAATTATAGTCGTATTCCCCTGTCCCCTATCTTGTTCTCTTCTTGCACTCATACTTACTATTAGTAAATAACAAGAGAATTTACTGAGGCATTCGAACAGATATCTTAGGGATATACTCATTCTAGGGTATACTTCACCCTATCTCTAATGAGCTACTTAATGTGTTATACTCCTGAGCTAAAGTTTCACCTTAGCTCTGATACCAAATGTAACGAGATGGATTTTTGCCCGCTCGAAAATCGACATCCATACTTCAAATCGTATTCGAATGCCATAGATTCGAACGTTCAAATCCGATTCGCCGGAGCTTATAACAACATTAAGTAAATAACACAGCGGAATAAAAAAATAATACATTGATATACAGCTTTGATACAATATCTGATATAACAGATGATCCAATAGATATCAATATACATTAGAGATATGATACAATAAATAGCAGCGGAAAAGAAAATAGATGATATCCAGTAGCTGAACAATATAACTCTAAGATAGTCTTCAAAAGAGAACTCCGAGAACTGCAACTCCATTTCCAAGAATCAATCCAGCAATAGCTCGAACTCCTAATAACGATGCACAAAGATAAGCAAGTATAGTCCATATCCAAAGATTGAACTAGCTCCAGATAACCTACTAATCTGACTATCTGAAAAACCCAACTCTAGACTGCTCGTGTAGAAAATAATGAGCACCCAGAGTTTAGAAAAGAAACAATAAACTCCGGATCAGTCATGGGACTGGTGTGAGCAACAAAAACAGTTTATCTTTTAAAACATTCAACAAAAGATTTTCAAAGTCAATTCGCAATGCTTTTTAAAAATGAGACTACCATAAGGCCTCCCGCACACACACACAATGCAAACGCAGAATCGGAGGAGATTTCTCCTTATGATAGTCAAAGATGCTTGATATGCATTAAAAAGAAACATTTGATATTATTACTAGTGCATAGTGTAGTAGAAATCATTTCGAAAATAAAGATATAAATCTTAGCCAGCATAGACATTTCGAACTATGCCTACTATAGCTACTATCCAAACAGTGGGGCGCCACCATAAGTGAATGATAGGTTCTACAACTAATACCGTACAAGATCGTATTGTTTCTTTGGATTTCCAACGAATGGTCAGGCCAAGGAACTTCTCATTGCCACATGAGAACGCCTCTGGAAGGACGTCCCCGAGAACCAAACCGGATCTCTGCCAACACAAGGCCGGGTTACCCCTAACTGGGTAACTACTGACACGAGTATGCCATCCCCCGGTCCTTTGGGACCTTTATCCGAGAGCTCTCTAATCAACATCACACCATAATAAATAAAGTGTTCAACATGAGTAAGTACCTGGGCTCCATACCATGATACCACCCTTTTCCAGAAGGAAATGCACATACCCTAAAGGGAGCTACCCCTCATAACCTTGCCGCATCCTTCCTGTTTTGACCATTCCGGGGTGTGAGGCTCGACGAAGTCTCGTCCACAAAGCCATGCTTTATACAAAAGCCATGCTTTGGGTCAACAAATGATCATAGAAATGATCACAAAGATAAACGATCAAACAAATGATCCTATCACAAATGATCAACACAATGATCATTTCACATCAACACTCAGCATGTCACATTACCAAATTGGGAATATATCGTTGATAACCTTCAACTATATAACCTCTAGGCTCGTACGTCTCAGAGATGGGTGTTAAGGTAAAAGAATAAATTCTCCGCCACCAACAGAAATATATTTGAAAGAAATCAGCTTTATATCTCAATTTGTAATGTCAGACATACTATCCATACAAGTCTGTTCTGGGCTCGAACAGAACCGAAGGCACTTCCAATGAAGTCCTTGCAATCCGGGAATTCACAATCTCGATCGGACTTCCCATCACTTAAGGTGTCTCTATACCGTTGCAACTCAGTGCAGAGACAATCGATAGGTTATCCTATCGTTCTCTCAAATACCCGGTCTTCAACACCGGTCTTCAAATGCTATCCATAACGTCGAATCACATATTCGAAATGGGTTATACGACACAAAGGTCCTTTCCCGGCTAAACCGAATAGTGAGCGCAGTATTTCGAAACATATGGATATTGGGATTTCAATTAAGTCACAACTTAAAAATCCAAAACTTTCTTTCAAATGGTTTAAACAAATTACCATTTCAAATCTTTAGACAAAAAGATTTATTTCACAAAGATCAATTCATAGATTTCAAAACAATTTCCATTCTAATTGGATTAACTCGTTAATTCTTTAAATCAAAGATTTAACCTATAACTTTCAAAATTCAGTTAACTTGTTGAATCTTTAAATCAAAGATTCAACTTATAGCTTTCAAAAATCATTTTCATAACTTGGAAATTATCTTCATTCTCAAACTTGAAATTCTTTTTAACACAAATTGAACGTTCATTTCTCATGTGAAAGCTTTTATTATTTGAAAACAAACAGTTTTCGTTTCAGAAAAAAATCCAATTATATTTACACGAGTTAAAGCCCTTGAATTCTATTCACATCCCCAAATCAATACTTTTAAAATAGTTTAACCTATATATAACTGGTATAACATTTTTAATCCCTAGTTTTAAATCATAGAATTCAATTTCAAATCTTGAATTTAAGTTCAAATCAAATTATTCAACTTTATATTTTATCGATTTATTCAAAATAAATTTCATCTATGAAATTCCATTTCAAAAGCTTTTCACTTTAAACCTAATCCATTTCCCAAAACATTTGAATTCAAATATTCAAATTTAAAACTATTTCAAAAATCTGTGACTTAATCGATTTCCTCGTGAAATCCATATTGGTGTGTGTATAAGTGTGGTCCAGGGGTTTTACACAGTAGTGCAATATCATACAATCATCACAGATCAGAATACATAAATATAGTTGATAAGCGGTATTAACTATAATGCTTATCGTTTATTCACAGATCACAGATATATATCACAGATAAGTAAATTACAGATCACAACATAAATCAGGATGTATCACAAAGCATCACAAATCAAGGATATCAAACAATTCAACGATTAATAGAATTCAAACATCCATATGTAAGCTCAATTAATTATCTGATTAATTTAAATCAGATAAGTCATCAATCATGGTTAATTATCATTAATCGATCCCAAATCATTTGATTAAAGATCTTTAAGTCATTTATTAATCAAATTAAATCGACTCTAAATTTATTGAAAAATTAACCTTTAGTTATTCAATTATCCTTCAATTAATCACTAACTATTCATTAGAAATCTTTAATTAACCATCTTGAAATTAATTATCATCAACAATTATTAATTTCAAATAAATTAGACACTAATTTATTAATTTACCAATTTATTAGTCACAAAGTGATAAACCCCTAATGAACTATAATTAAAAATTTTAATTAACCAATCTTTACTTACCATTATAAATAAATCATTCTTAATAACTTTTAAACAATTAATTTATAATAAAAATTATCTTAATTATCTTTTAAAACAAAACTTCTTTAAACTTTGAAATCAAATTGTCACTAAATTGAGACTTTAATGTTAATTAACTTTAACACTTAACTTAGGTTAACTACTTATTTAAAATATTAATTGATATTTTTAAAACATCCTTACGTATTTATTCAATTTGAAATAAATTCATAACTCAAAAATAATCGAACATTTATTTACTTTGTTATCACTGAAATTTGTTTAACATTATTAACTTTTAAAATTTGTTGGGCTTAACCCTTTTTAAACAAAACCTGAGATTACGCAGGTTCCACTCGAGTTAACACTCGAGTTTCCTCCCCTATTCCCCGAGTCATCTCTCGTCTTCCCGCGTGCACCCCTCATTCTTTTCTTTTCTTTTTCTTTTTCTTTTTTTTTTAAAAATAGTTTGGGTAAAATTTTAATCTGTTAAAACTAACAGCTCACTCGAGTCCCTCGCGTATAACATCAGGATCAACTCGAGTCAACTCACGATATTCCCGAGCTCGAACACGCGAGTCCTTCTCCCTTTTCACAACCCAACAGCACATCTGCTAAACCCAAATCAACCACACCTGTGCACGTGCACAGCTCATCGTCGACGCCTTGATCATCGTCGCCACTGTCCACAGGTCATCAATGACCAGCACAATTCATATAACCACCCAAAACTTCAAAACGAACCGAGGATCGAAATTTAGCCATTTGGTCAATGCCTGTAACTCAAACCATCGAAAAGAAATCCCCATTCGCCGTCACCTCCAGCCACTGACGAACTCGCCGCCGCGCCTACATCTGTTCCAGACACCCACGAACATATTCCCCCACCACCGATCTTCTCCACATCACCCGAGACCACGCAACAATCACGAGAACCCACCCATTACCATCTTGACCTTAAACCCTACGTTGATCTCGTTTCGAAACTTTACTCAATAGAATAATTTTTTGATAATTTTTTCGAAATCATAGGTGCTCAAACTTGCTTCAATTCAAATTTCAACCTTTTACATTGATTAATTCACTAGAAATTTGTAAAAATGCAGTTTTGGTTCAAATTCAAATTGCTCTTAAAACCCCAAACTAAAATTCTTCGTTTTAGTTTTAAAAATCATGAATTACTGTAAGCATTCAAGACATAAACTTGAATTAGCTTTTAGTAACACTCGAATTTATCAACTTAGTACTTGATTGCTTGTAAACAAGGTTTCCAGAAATTTTAACAGGTTATTTTTCTTGAATTAAATTTTAAAACTTAATATTTATGATAACTAACAATCTTTGTTTTAATCTTAAGTTTTAACCTTGATTTCAAGTGATAATGGATTTTTGAATCAAAATCCTGTGTTTAAAAATCTTTAAACAGAGAGTATTTATAACATCAGCCTACACATCCATATTCATAAATCAGTATACACAGAGCATTAATGTTTATGACCAAACATACTTATCACAATACAGATCAATATTTTTTAAAATTTAAAGCAAGTGTTACTCACCTTGAAACAAAAAAAATTGAACAGAGAACTCTTTGCTGTTTTGAAAACTGTTTTGATATTCTTCTTTTGGTTTTGCTATTTGCTTTTATAGTGTTCTTGTTGGAATGAATTAAAATGAGAGGAGAAGGCTGATATAAAAAGAAAGAAGGAAGTGTACAGGTGATGATCTTGTTTATGGCTGAAGAGTAGATAGCATTTATTGCTCATTTAGCTCGGCTGACATGAGATGTTGTGGAGGCTGCCGCATTGCATTGGTATGCTAGAGGTGTCTTGCTTGTACTTTATGTTTTCATGTTTATATTTTATTTGTTGACTTCAGCTAATAGATGATAATGCTATAGTGGCTGGTGATATATTAGAGGTATGGTGCAAGTACTATTTGTTTTTACTTGCCTGCACATCTACTAAAGGCTGATGTATATATGTTGCTTTGTAATTTTGATGAATAACATGTTGTTAGATTTAATTAATTTGTTTCTATGTTCTACTTTACTTTTCTTTTGCTTGCTCTACATAACTACCTACAGACCTTACTCTTTTGTTTATTTATTTTTATTTTTATTTTACACAAATCTGGTTTTCTTTCATACTTGATTTTATTTCTTGTTTTGTTTTTATACTTTGTTTCGTTTTTATACTTTTGCATTCTTATGAGTTTACAGCCAACATTTATTAATTATTATACTTGTAATATACATGAGATTCTATTTGTTAAGATAAAACAAGTTTGTTTACTTTATGTTTTTTTTAAACCTTATATAATTTCATTTCTTAAACCATTCCCTTACAATTTTTAATCCAAAAATTCATTTAAATTATCAATTTAAATTCATAAAAATCTGGGGTCATTACATATATATTATTCCAAAATGATTTTAAATGAAAATTGGTGTTTAGTTCTAAATTTTCTTGTTAGATTACTTCATGAACACATGTTGCCTATGCATTAGGAAAGTATGGATGTGCATCATGATACGATATGTTGTTTGGTCGTTATCATTTGTTAAAAATGAAATGGGATTTTTCAATGATTTTGAATAGTCAGGAACTTCTAGATGGTTATAAAACTTATAATTAAGTGTTTTGAAAATATAAAAGTTGAGTTCATATATAACACTTGAATTAAGAAGGTAGCAAGTTAAAACAAATTTAAATTTGTTGAACATACTTGTTAAGTAAAACAAATTTGATGTTGGTTTATACTCTTAGGATGTAATGGAGTATTATATGAGTATGAACTTAAGTTATAAAGCATTTATAAACTTGGAGTTATGATTTATGAAATGATCCATAAATAGCCCTAAGATTAATGAAATACTATTTGGATGAATGAATATGATTAAAAAGATATTAGTGTAATTAAAAAAACCAATAGGATAAACACATAAGTTATATGTAGATTATTTTATTCACTTGTCTATTCTTGATCCAGTATTCGAGTACATAATTTCAAGATGGTTTACATCAGTCCGAACAAGGATTTTTCACTCGATTCTTAATGGCAAACACTTATTACAGATTCTTGATATGATTCCAAAGTTTTTTTTATCATGGTATATGGCTATATATGAAGAACAGAGGTTTCTAATCAAGAAACCTTATCAGAATCCGCACTAGAGTAGTCAAGTGATCTATACTAGTTGGGAAGTTAGATCTATGTGATCCAGCAAGTAATCGGAATTGATAAAGTGTACAGATGATATATGTGCATCGTACGGGCTTTAGTATTTGTATACTTTGTTTTGATCAACTTATAGAGAGTTTAGGTGATAACTCTTCAATTCGTTACGAGGAATTGCAAATCATCAACTAAGTAATAGTCTAAGGCTATTAATTAAGCATAAGGTGCGCTTAGTAGATATTGATGTCTGTTGTACACCCTTAAACTCAGTCGAGTTAAGCTATTTATATTTTCTTGGCCTATCATAAGACGAGCTCTCATTTGTGCCCGTAGTCCAAGATTTTCTAGATATTTTTGAACATGTCTTCGACCTCCCACCTCAAAGGGAGACTGGGTTTAGTATTGATTTAAAGAAGGATGCTAGACCCATCGCTTTACCAATAATGCATATGGCCCCCAAAGAAAGGTGACAGTTAGACGAGCAGGTTTTGGAGTAGAAAGGATTTATCCTCCATAGTAGTTCAAATTAGGAGCACCAGTTATCTTCGTTACTAAGGTAGACGGCCCTTTAAGACATGCATTGACCATCAAGAATTTAACAAGCCGATCAAGAAAATAGATATCCCTTACCTAGAAAAGATGACTTATTTGATCAGCTTTTTGGAGCCAAAACCTTTTCTCGGTTAGACTTAGCCACTAGGTTCCATCTGTTGAATATGCAAGTATATGATTTTTGTTTGATGATAATATATATATATATATATATATATATTCATTTAAATGTATTAGTTAATGTATGAGTTATAATTAAATAAATATTTGTTGAACAAAATAAATAACACAGAATCTAAATTCAAACGGATATTTTATTCAAAAAAATAATTATTATAATTTTGAATAGTACAAATTTGAGCTCTCACCATATACATAAAATTTCAACTACAATACAAATTTGATTACATCACCATTTTTCAATTTACATTTGCACCTTACAACATTTCACTCGTATTTGATCTTCAACTCTATTCCAGATTGAATCCAACATCTGAACAATCTGCAAAATAAATACTAATGTAGTAAAATTGAAAAGAAACTATTTTGCAGTGTAAAATAGAATATATTTTTGAAAATATTATTTGCCTCAGTTATTTGGGTTGTTCGTCATCATTTAATTCATCAAACACGAACAATTGTGACATGCACAGTGTATCACTGTACATGCCACTAGGCCATGCACACCAATGTACACTTGATAAAATTGTAGGGACAGGTGAGCACAAGATCAAACCCAACTAAAAGCCGGGTTCAACTCTAGTGCAATACAAATAAAGTCTCGACACGAGCACAAGGTCAAACCTGAGCTATAAGCTGGATTCAACATAGGTGAAATTCAAAAAGCAAATAATTCTCGAGTGAAACCAAGGCCACAATTTCATCATGAATGTAACAACCAAGAAGCTATCAGTCAAGAGTTTTTTGATGAATGTATATACATCAATGGTGAAGTCAATTGAACAAGACTTGTATGGCAAACACAAACCAAAACTGCAACCATTCATGAATTTCCAAGCATTGCAGACTACACAGTCAACATGTATCATATACATGAACCCACCAGACTATATGAATACATGAAGTAATACAACATAGCATCTTCAAGTGCATCAGACCACACAAGCTTACATGACTCAATGCACACACTTGTATACATTTGTATGAACCAGACAAGTACACAAGTCATGGCACACTGGAATATGTAGTGCAACAAAGTGAACCTGCAATCAACCAAAACATCAACTCAATTCACAGCCAAAGACAAGCTAATCCAGACAGCATGTAGATATCAAGTATACATGAATCAAAGCATGTACAAAGCAGCAGCAAGCATGCAAATACAAGTAGATGAGCAAGGCTGCAAACATACATCATGAAACCAGAGTGCACAATAACTACCCAGAGCAAGCTCAAATTGAATCATGTACAAGTGTAGCCTCAACAATGAATGCCATAGTGACTTCAACAACTCGATATGCAGATAGTACAATACAAATGCTTTCAGACTTCAAGCAACAGACTACAAAATGTTAAAACAGCAAAATGCATATGGTCAAGCAACTGAGTATGCCACAAGTTCAACAAGACACACACACACATACATATATATATATACACACACATACACACACATATGTAATGTCGACATGCACATAGCAGTACATTTGATGAAGCTGCAGCAATTTCAAGTGGCCGAAGTTAAAAATAAATGAAGAAAATCAAGCCATGGTCTCCAAGGAATCGAGCAAGTTCAAAATTAAAGCCATGATAATCAAGTAAACACAAATATACGAATTTGAACAAGTCAGAAACATCATAAGCATCCAAATGAAAATCAGTGGCCGAGAAAAAATCAATTGATGAATTCAATAAAATATATGCGAATGAATTTATAGGGATTCCAATCCTACTTAAACTATAAACATCATTGGCCTTAAAAGCATCGAGTTCAAGGAAATTAACAAGTAAAGAAAAGAGCATAAAATCACATACCAATTCACGCTAAATCGATCAAATTTGAAGGAGTTGTGCGCAAATCAGAAGACAATTGATCGTCAAAGCAAGCATGAGAATCATTTCGATCGATCAACAGAAAGCGGCGCCTTTGAATTTAACAAAGTCCTAAAAACCGAAAGAGGAACGAACGAGCTAAAGGAAGCGGCCATAGTTTCTCAACGCAAGGATACGAGGCCAAAGATAGTATAAAAATAAAAAGCGAGATTCGCATTTATTTGGGTCGGCTTCTTTACATTTTTGATTGAATTTAATACTTTAAAATTAGGTTTTTGTTTTTAAATTTAAATTTGTATGTCATTTTTAAACTATTGTAATTTCTAGTCGTATGACTAGGGGACGAACTACGATGGTGTAGTTCGAGAATTCGTAACTCAATGGCTGAGTTGTGGCAGGATTTTGAGTGTAGAGTTACGTTAGTCGATAGGGGGTGTCGCGAGTTTATGTGTGTAAGCGTTCGACTACTTATTTTCTAGTAGAAACCTTAGGGGAAGCATATAGGTAGGGTTTTGTCGAAGCTGGGTAAATCTATATTGTTCTGTTTCTATATTTTTATATTCTGCTATTATCTCTGCTGTGATCGGTGCTGCAATTATTTATATACTTCCGCAATAAATTTTTATAACTAATAGTATCACCTTATTCACCCCCTCCTAGGATGAAATCGGTCCTACACCATCAATTGAGAATAGCTGAGGATAGAAAATAAAATACCGCTTTTCACACTTTGAAAGGGCTGCATAATAGGGAATAATTCCTTTTGGGTTGACAAATGCCTATGCATACTTTGCAGATTTGATGAGTAGAGTCTTTAGGGACAGCTAAATAAGTTCATTGTAATGATCGTAGATGATATTCTAGCACTCAGTAAAAGTGAAGGCGGGCTTGAAAATAACTTAAGGGAGGTACTATGGACCTTGAGAAGGTACCAACTAAAAGCCAAATTCTCAAAGTCCCACTTTTGGGAGAAGGGGATGAGATTTCTCACTCATATTGTCTCCGAGAATGGATTATCGATTGATCCGGCAAAGGTGGAAGCTATTCAAGGCTGGAAAATTCCGAAGAACACCATGGAAGTTAGGACTTTTCTTTGGTTGGCGGGTTACTATAGGAAATTCGTCAAGGACTTTGTAAAGATAGCAATCCCACTGACTCGCTTAACCAAGAATTTTTTTGCTTTTGCATGGGATGAGAAATGCACATAAGCATTTAAGAAGATGAAGGAGCTGCTCATTAGTGTGCCAATACTTATTACTTTGAATGGGACGAAGCCTTTTACTATTTACACATATGAGATAAGGCAAAGTGATAGCTTAAGCAAGCAAACAGTTGAAGACCATAGAAGAGTTACCCAACTCATAACTTAGAGTTAGCAGCTATCTTTTTTTTCTTTAAAGATATGGAAGCACTATCTTTTGGAGGAAAGGTTTGAGTTATTTACTAACCACAAATATCTTAAATAACTATTTTCCCAAAAGGTTTTGAATCTTAGACAGTAGAGGTGGATGGAGTTTATAGCATCGTATGACTTTAAGACATAATACAACCCTTGAAAAGATAATGTTATTGCCGATGCTTCTAGATGGAAGCATGCTACTCTTGGTACTGTACATAGGTGGAGGCAGATGGACCTCTCGAATTTCAATTTCCAATCGTCATCAGAACATACTCTAGGATGTCTGGCAGCAATGGAAGTAACATTAGTTGACCACATTGGGCAAGAACGGAAGAAAGATGCGGTAATAGTATATATTTTAGGCAAGCCAAGTAGAGGAGAACATTTTTCCCATGTCGATAGGTATGTAATAAACAAAAGAGAATGGCTGGAGAGGGATAGACGCCTATTTGTTCTAGTGGTGGAGGATGTTTCAGAGGAAGTGCTGGCTGAGGGCACCGTTCTAGGATGACAATTCACCCTGATGGAGATAAAATGTATAGGGATATGAAGCAATTTTTTTATTGGTCGGGGATGAAGAAAAGGGTAGCAAAGTATGTCTCTAGGTGTCTGATGTGCTAGAAGATAAAGGTGGAACAAGAAACGCTTGGAGAAAAGTTATTATCGTTAGAGGTACTAACTTGGAAGTATGAGCGTATATCAACAGACTTTATAGATGGGTTACCTAGGAGTCAAAGAGGATATTTGGGTTATAGTAGAGAGACTCGCTAGAAGTGCCCACTTTATTACTGCAAGAGTAATAGGACTGCAACACTATATCATAAATTTATATTAAAGAAGTGGGATGACTGCACGGAGTTCCATCAAAATTTTAGTAATAGAGACCGCTTATTCATTGGCGAATTTTGGAGGAGTTTGCATTTAGCTTTAAGAACGACATCGAATCTTAGCATCGCTTACCATCTATAGACCGACGATCGGAAAGAAAGCATGAACGAAATTTTAAAAGATTTGCTAAGAGCTTGCATTATGGATTTTGAAGGACATTGGGAGCAGCATTTACCCTTAGCATAGTTCACATGCAATAATAGTTACCAAGAGACAATTGACATGGAACCCTTTGAAACCTTATATGGAAGACCATGCAAGTCACCTACTTATTGATGAGAAACTATCGATAAAATTCTAGTTGGGTCAAATTTGATTTGTGAGACCTCGGAAAAGGTAGAGATGATTGGGCGGTGAATGAAGGCTGCATAGGACCGTCAAAAGTCCTATGCTTATGGGCGTAGGAAGGAGTTAGAGTTTACTGTTGGGGACATAGGTGCTTGTTAAGGTTTCTCTTAGGAAGGTTATGAGGTTTAGGGCATCAAGGAAGTTGGCATCGATATTTTCTAGGCCTTTCTCGATTTTGGAAAGGGTGGGGAAACGTGCGTATCAAGTAGAGCCTCCGACTACGCTAGCGGGAGCCCATGATGTCTTCCATTTATCGCACTTGAGGAAATGCATACATAGAATAGCTACCATAGAAGAGTTGGATCAGTAAGAGGATATAGAAATAGAGCGGTAGCACCCTGTGCCACCAAATGTATAGTGGAGCATGGAGTTAGGAAGCTTTGCAACAAAAAAATTATGATGGTCCGAGTGCAATGAGGAGTGTAACGAACCAGAATTTGACCACTTTAAAATATACTATTTAAAGTGATTTTAAAATATGTAATGTTATATGATTCAAACAATATTAGATAGGATTTGGAAAGAGAAGCATAAACAAAAATAGTAACATTTGCCTATATCGACAAAAGTGAAATATGCTGATTTCAGAAAAGTAAGTTTCAATGCATAAATAATTTTTTTAATTAATTTATGAGTGTTTATATTTTTAAATAGAAATATACAAATTTATTTTTAAATTTGGTTTACATAAATAAATAATTTAACTAAAACGTCAAAATGTGAACGTAAAACATTTTGTCGAAAATCAACGTGTAACGACACGAATTTTGCCCGCTCGAAAATCGACATCCATACTTCATATCGTATTCGAATGCCATAGATTAGACCGTTCAAATCCGATTCGCCGGAGCTTATAACAACATTAAGTAAATAACACAGCGGAATAAAAGAATAATACATTGATATACAACTTTAATACAATATCTGATACAACAGATGATCCAATAGATATCAATATACATCAGAGATATGATACAATAAATAGCAGCGGAAAAGAAAATAGACGACATCTAGCAGCGGAACAATATAACTCTAAGATAGTCTTCAAAAGAGAACTCCGAGAACTGCAACTCCATCTCCAAGAATCAATCCAGCAATAGCTCGAACTCCCAATAACAATGCACCAAGCTAGGCAAGACTGGTGCGAACCAAAGACTGAACTAACTCCAGATAACCTACTAATCTGACTATCTGAAAACCCAACTCTAGACTGCTCGTGTAGAAAATAATGAGCACGCAGAGTTTAGGAAAGAAACAATAAACTCTGGATCAGTCGTGGGACTGGTGTGAGCAACAAAAACAGTTTATCTTTTAAAACATTCAAAGAAATATTTTAAAGTAAATTCGTAATGCTCTTTGAAATGAGACTACCATAAGACCTCCCGCCACACACACAATGCAAACGCAGACTTGGAGGAGATTTCTTCTTATGATAGTCAAAGATGCTTGATACGCATTAAAAAGAAACATTTGATATTATTATAAGTGCATAGTGTAGGAAAAATTCATTTCGAAAGTAGAATATAAATCTTAGCCAGCATAGGTACCATTATATTATGCTTACTATAGCTACCATATTAAATGGCAGGTTCTACAACTAAAACCGTACAAGTCTCGTATTGTTTCTTTGGATTTTCAACGAATGATCAGGCCAAGGAACTTCCCATTGCCACATGAGAATGCCTCTGGATGGACATCCCCGAGAACCAAACCGGATCTCTGCCAACACAAGGCCGGGTTACCCCTAACTGAGTAACAACTGACCGAATATGCCATCCCCCGGTCCTTTGGGACCTTTCAACCGAGCGCTCGTAATCAATTCACACAATCATAAAGTGTTTTCAACATGAGTAAGTATCTGGGCTCCATACCATGATACCACCCTTTTCCAGAAGGAAATGCACATATCCTAAAGGGCGCTACCCCTCATAACCTTGCCGCATCTTTCCTGTTTTGACCATTCCGGGGTGTGAGGCTCGACGAAGTCACGTCCACAAAAACATACTTTATACAGAAGCCATGCTTTGGGTCAACAAATGATCATAGAAATGATCACCAGGATAGACGATCAAATAAATGATCCTATCATAAATAATCAACACAATGATCATTTCACAGCAACACTCAGCATGTCACATTACCAAATTGGGAATATATCGCTGATAACATTCAACTACATAACCTCTGAGCTCGTATGTCTCAGAGAAGGGTGTTAAGCTAAAAGAATAAATTCTCCGCCACCAACAGAAATATATTTGAAAGAAATCTGCTTTATATCTTAATTTGTAATGTCAGACATACAATCCATACAAGTCTGTTCCGGGCTCGAACAGAACCAAAGGCACTTACAAAGAAGTCCTTGCAATCTGGATATTCACTAATCACGTTCGGACTTCCCATCACATATGGAGTCTCTATACCGGGGACCAGTCGACGCAAAGACATTCGACGAGTTGTCCTTTCGCTTTCAAAAATATCCGGTCTTCAACACCGGTCTTCAAATGCTATCCATAACGACATATCACATATTCGGAATGGGATATATGACACAAAGGTCCTCTCCCGGCTAAACCGAACAGTGAGCGCAATATTTACAAGAAATATATGGATATTGGGATTTCAATTAAGTCACAACTTAAAACCCAAAACTTTCTTTCAAATGGTTTAAACAAATTACCATTTCAAATCTTTATATTACAAAAAGATTTATTTCAAAAAGATCCATTCATAGATTTCCAAAATAATTTCATTTCGATAGGATTAACCCGTTAAATCTTTAAATCAAAGATTTAACTTATAGCTTTCAAACTGTTTCCATAACTTGGAAATTATCTTCATTTTCAAACTTGAAATTCTTTTTAACACAAATTGGACGTTCATTTCTCATGTGAAAGCTTTTATTATTTGAAAACAAACAATTTTCGTTTTAGAAAAATCCAATTATATTTACACGAGTTAAAGCCCTTGAATTCTATTCACATCCCAAATCAATACTTTTAAAATAGTTTAACCCGTATATAACTGGTATAACATTTTTAATCCCTAGTTTTAAATCATAGAATTCAATTTCAAATCTTGAATTTAAGTTCAAATCAAATTATTCAACTTCATATTTTATCGAGTTATTCAAAATAAATTTCATCTATGAAATTCCATTTCAAAAGCTTTTCACTTTAAACCCAATCCATTTCCAAAACATTTGAATTCAAATATTCAAATTTAAAACTATTTCAAAAATCTGTGACTCAATCGATTTTCTCGTGAAATCCATATTTGTGTGTGTATAAGTGTGGTCCAGGGGTTTAACACAATAGTGCAACATCATTCAATCATCACAAATCAAATATAACAATATATCCGATAAGCGATATAAACTATAACGCTTATCTTCATTCACAGATCACAGATATATATACAGATGTATCACCAATAAATGAATAAAATTATACATAGCACAATCAACAGATCAAAATATCACAGATCAGATAGGACAATCAATCAGGGCATTTCATACAAAATAATCATTCATAAGTAAGATCAAGCATTTAATAATCATTTATAAGCCGGATTAATAAATTATTTAATGCTAAGTAATTCAATTCATTTCCAATTAAATTAATTACTTATGAATAAATTATTCAATCTTATTTATAAATTAAAAATCATTTGATATAAATAAATTTATCAAACACTTTAATTAATTAAATTATACCTAATTAATCATATTAATTTAAATCAACCTTTAAACCAATTACTTAATTAATTAACCTTAATAAATCAAAATATCCAAAAATTATTTACAATAAGTGATTAATTCTCAATTACTTTCATTTAGTAATTACATTTAAACAATTTATAACTGATTATCTAAATTAATTAATCCAATTAATTATTAACATTTATCACTTTAATCAATACTTAATAATCCTTAGTTAATTATCTTTATTAACTAATAAATTTCTTTAATTACCATTTTGAATTAATCACATTATACTTTGTATTAAATATTGATAAATCACTTGATTTAAATCAATTTTTATCATTTATTAATATTTAATTAAATAATTATCCTTTAATTATCCATCATTAATAAATTAGCTCTCAACAAATTAATTTTTTTTTTATCGGTACTTAATTAACCTTTAATTATTAAAGAATTTTTAATTTATCACATTGATTTATTCAATTACATAAATTAAATCTTTAATAAATTAACCCTTTTAATTAAATCTTTAATTAAAACTTAATTTAATTGAAATAATTTACTTTTAAACCTTAAACCGATCCCATACTTAAATAAAACAATTATCTAAAAGAATAAGTTAAAATTGTTTAAAACTTGAATTTTGTTTTAAAATTTTTAAAACTGTTTTTATACCACCCGGGCCCTGCTTCGAGTCAAACTTCGTTCTACCCGAAGACAACTTCGAGTTTTTCCCCAAACTTACCCGAGCCTTCTAAATTTCAATTTTTTTTTTGTTTAAGTGTTAGAAATTTACCCGGTCCTTTGTCATTTTGCTTCGAGTCCAACTCTCAACTACTTCGAGTGAATACCCGAGTTGCTCGAGACAAATCTCGAGTCTTTTCCCTTTCTTCCTCCCCAGTGCACACACATGCACCGTGCACCTACCCACGCTCCTCCGGCCACCGATGAGCACCGCGTCCATCCCACACACCCACTCGAACACGCGAGACCCCAAAGCACCAACCAGATCGAAGAAATTTCGATCAGATCGAAATCGACCCATTTGAACCCACTGACCCAAAAACCCATCCACGAAAATCGCTTCGCTCCTCCTCCCCCGACCATCAGAGGTCGCGTGCTTCTGGTCAAAGCATCTTCCATGCTCCTCCTTCCATCCCCAGAGACTCGCGACGCTCGATCAATCCAAGATGGCGAACGAAACGAACAAACCGGCCTCACTAAAATTAGGTTAAAAATATTTAACCGGTCGCCGCCGCCACCACGACCATCTACACCCCTGCCCACCATTTTTCCTGTAACCACCATAGGCTCCTCCACCTCCAGGAACAACCACGGCCCTTCCGGTCAACTTGATCACGAGGAAGACACAGAAATACATTTCCAGTTTAAACCCAAACCCCACCTTTAATCCCAAACTAGAAATCCTGATTTTTGTGTTAAAAATCATATTTTTGTTTATGTATTCAGTTTATAATACTGAATTTGTAAATTCAAAAGTTTGAGTTTTGATGTTATTTAACATGTACAGTTGTTTTTATACTTCCAGAGACAACTGGCTTCATTTCGACTTACTTAAAATTTTTAAACATAATCCATGTTAAATCAAACAAATTCGATTTGTAAATTACATCCTAACTAAAACTAAATTAAGTGAAAAATGGATTTAATTGGAAATTTGAGCTTGGGAAACAAAACAGAACAGAGTAGTTATACAGCATACACACAAATACATGTTTACATCAGACATTCACTTTTATATACATGCAATACACATTTTATTATTCAACTATACAAACAACAACCAAATTTTATTTTAGATTTTAAAAAAGTTACTCACAAACTTTGTCTAAATTTTCAAAGCCTAATAAGCTACAGGGAGGAAGAAAATCAATTTTTTGTTAAACAGGGTTTAAACCCCTGTAATAAAAGAATAGAGGCATGTTCTTTTGCCTGTTCCCAGATATATGTACATACAGACATCATCTTCCCCATATATAAAATCAACATGCCATCACAACTCATAGAACACTTCAAAGATCAATCACAATATCAAGAATATAAGCAGAGTTAAGGGGGTTTACTCACATGTGTTGTTTGAAACAGGGTTCTGGAGATGCAAGCTGGAACTTCTTCTTCCTTGATTCTCTGGCTTGCATTGATTGATTGTTTAAACTTGAAGTTTTGTTTTACAGGCATTATCTTACTTGCCTTGCTTTACATGCTACTTACAGACTACATACTTATCATTGTCTTCTTTTGCAAGTGTATTTTCTTTGCTTGTTACTTGTATTTTGTTTGTTTAAGTTTTTAAAAGATGATGCTTCAGTTTAAAATGAATGAAAACTAAAATGAAGTTATTTTGTGATGTGTTGAAATATATAAAAAAAGAAGTTTACTGGGTATAGAATATTATTTGTACCTTAGGCATGGTTGAAGTTGTTGTATGTACTTAGGATGTTTGCTTGTACTTGTTTATGTATATTTATATTTTGATTTGTTTATGCTTGCCTACATTACTCGGCTGAGATGAAGGCATTACATGCTTGTTTTACTGCAGATTGGATGGTGGCTGCAGCTTTGTCTTACTTTTGCATGCTATTTACAGACTACACATTTAATATTTAGTTACTTTGTATTGTATTTCTTTACTTTGAATGTTTATTTGCTTGAGTACTTTATTTGACTACTTTGTTGCATACTTACTCATACAAGCCTTTATATAATTTATTTTTATACTTACTTTATATTTGTACAAGTGCTATTTTTATTTTATTTTTTTCCAGATTGTTTTCAAAACTAAATGTATATATAATAAAAGTTGTTCTAGTTATGTTTGTTTCTAATTTGTTTAATGTATTTTATTCTATGTTTTATTTTTTATTTTTTTTATTTTAACTTAAATTGTTTATTTTACTTTAATATTTATTGTCTTATATTAAATTTATAAATTCAAATTATTTTTAACCATCAATTGTAATACTTATTATTATCAATTATTATTAAACCATTCATTTACAATTCATATCTAATATATATACATATATATTTCTATATTTATTTTTAAAACCATTTATTTAAGATTTTATTTCAAATCCAATTTAAATATATATATATTCACATATATACAATTTGTCAAATCCATATGACTTTATATATTTTCTAGTCGAATCGGGGAAACTCGCTTCCATTTAAATCAGTTTATCTTACAATTTTATTCAAAAATTCATTTAATTATCAATTTAAAATTGATTAAAATTCGGGATCGTTACACAACGTTTTGTCAATTAAAAGTTGCCGCAACGATGTCGCTCCTTTATTTTCTTATATAGAAACATATATTCAAATATTATAAGTATTAATTAATTCACTAATCAATTTTATTTTTACTAAACATACTTAGAAAATTCTAGAATATAATTAACAAAAAGTAAGCATAAAAAGACAACAAAAGTACAAAAGTCAAAAAGTAAAATATCAAATCAAATAAAGATAATTATTACTTTCTTTACTTAATATTCAAGTGAAAATGACATAAAGTAATGATTTGAAATATGATGTTAAGTGATGAAAAAAAATAAGGTTTCTTAAAAATTAAGTAAGGCTATTTTGGTAATTTGGTAAATGGATATTTTGGCAACTTACCACTTCATTTTTTTTTATAAATACTAACCACTTTCTCACTTTTTTACACTATTTATACCTTCTTCTTTCTCCTTGAAGCTCTCTTTAATGGCTTCTTCTTCTCTCTTTTTCTTACTAATTTTTTCAAAATGATATCAAATCAACTCCAAACACAACCAAACTTTGCCAAAGACCTTAGAATACCGTTAAAACATGGTTTAACATCTAAGAATGGAAGAAATGATGGATTAGAGGTTGGAACCCATGGAGGCCGAACCATTTGAAGGAACAAAGCAAGTTCGGGAAGCTCCGGATCAAGAAAAAGAGAAGGAAATACTGCCGATTTCATTCCAAGGAACTAGGACTAAATTCAAGGTGTTGCAGAAGCTCTGTCGAAAATTTCGATGTTGGTTAAAGTTGAAAACAATAGTGAAGTGTTAGATTAAATGAATGTTGGTAAGAAGTTAATCGATTTGGTTAAAGGTGAGTAATCATATATAAAGTTACTAATTTCTACAAATATTTCAAGTTAATAACATGAAAATTTTAGTATATGTTGGATGATTTAATGGATAATAACTTAATGGAAGATAACTTGTTTGATATTATGGTTGATATATGTTTGTGATATGGATGATAACTTAGTTTGATAAATGATTAAAAAAATGGTTAGGAAGCATAGTTAATTTAATAAGAATTTAAATCCATATAAATATGTGTTTGGAAATTATTTATCCTCTTAATGAAATCAAAATATCTAAGAAGATTAAAAATGATATAATACTATAATATGAAATGAAATGGAAAATGGATTTAAAAAAGAAAAATATTGTTTAAATGAGTTCAAAATGATTTCGAAATGTTTTATAAACATTTAAAAGTGTTTTCACGAAGTTTGAAAAGAAATTGAAATTTTAGTCAAAAATAGGCGCGCGCGTAACGGTAGTTCGCGATTTCGCGCCATAAAAGTCAAACGAGTAAAAAATTGGAATTTGGCTCGGAATTCTTCGATATAAGAATTTTTCAAACTATTATATCCATAGTTTTCCAACGAAGAAAGAAAATACAGTTTTCGATAAGTCGATTTTAAGATATGAGTAAAACAAGTTTTTGGAAAATTGCAGTTTTGCATTTCGGAATCCAAAACTGGATTTATTTGAAAATGATATTTTAAAATTGTTTAAAAATATGAAATAAATCTTGTAAATCTTTTAAAATGTTTTAAAAGTGATTTCAGTAATATAAACAGATTTTCAAATAATAAAAAGTCTTTTAATCAATATAGCTTTAAAAAGGACTTTTCGAAGCACTTTTCAATAACTTTTGAAATATAGTTTTAGCACAACTGTTCTTTTCCAAAGTTTTTATAGAGGTTCTTAAATATTTAATAGAGTATTCTAAGGGTGATTTGAAAGATTTATAAAATGGTTAAATAAATGAATAAGTGTTTTAAATAATGATTTGGAAGTTATAAATCATTTCTAAAATGAACAAAGTATGCTGAAACGACTAGTACATTTGTCCCGCTTGTGAGATCTAAATGGTAAAACAAGGTATATAACTAAGGTTAGGAATGAAGCAACCAGTGCCCTAAACTTACCCGGCTTTCATTTTATCTTTTAGACGAGAGGTGGAACATATCGAAAGTGTAACGACCCTTAATTTTTGATAATTAAAATTCGTTAATTTTTAATAAGATTTTGGGTAATTTAATAATGAAGGAATACAAATTTTGTAATTTAATAATGAAATGAATGATAAAGTGAAATGCAACCATGGAAATTAAAGCCTAGTATTAACAATTGAAATGAAATTACGATTAATTGAAGTAATGTAAATTTTTATACTAGGCTATAAATTGAATATAAGGAAACAAACGTGAATATTGAATCAATTAGTGAATTAATAATAATAAATAGTAATTGAGAAAATCAATGTCCTATGAGTGATTAAACTATTGTTTCGAAAATGATAACTTATTAAAGTATGATTAAGAGTTAGTGGCAATAATTATTATAAGTTACCGATATATTTTAATCCATTAAATTGAATTGGAATCAATTGCAATAAATCTAAATAAATTACTACGTTAATGTTAATTAAGGTAATATTTGAGAATAATGTTAATATTACCCATAATAGGAAAATTTGTTGAATTGAAAGAATGGAAATGAAGACTTATCAATTTAATGGGATTTGGACTATAGAAATTGAATTTAATTGCAAATAAATGAAATTAAATATCTAAGTATTACGTTAATTGAAATGAAGATGGAATATGAGAATATAAATGTAATAGATTTTGAATCCAATGTTAATTTCATCCATTTGATAATAATGAATTAAATAATAGAACGAAAAGTAAATTAAATAGAATTATTGGAAATTAAATTTATAATTTTGAATTTAATGAAATTGAGGTTAATACTGAAATTGATAAATTAATCAACTCTAAAATCATTGTAAATGATTGAGAAATCAAAAATGATGAAATTTGTCAATTAAAGAATTGAAATTGAAAATTTGATTTAATTAATCAATTATTTATTTATTTATTTAATGAAAAAATAGCCATTTTGGTCACTGACTCGGATTTCGACGAAACCAGTTTCATTGGATCCGTATCGGTGAATTATTGTAGCATTTCAAGTTTGTTGCGATCGGGCTTGCCGTTTGATCGTACGGGCTTGAAACACCTTGAAATAAATTAAATTGAAATCAATTTGAAATAACTTGATTTTAGCATAACTTCTTCATACGATGGAATTTGGATCCGAAACCCGTTCCATTGATTTTTAAAAATTTAAAACACCTATTTTGATATATGGGTTGACACAATTTCATCTCGGAGTCAGAACGGGCTTTTCGGGCCATTTTATCGTTCAACGCGTATATCAATCGTGTCCATCCATTCCAATTTCAGCTTTGCATATATATACCTCGTTATAAATCCTAACCAATTTCTTATTCCTCATTTATGTATGTACAATTCTATTTGCTTCTCCTCTTTCAATGGCAGACAGAACCCTAACTCCCAAATTGCAATTTCAAATAAAAATTCAAAGCCAAAAATCAAATCTCTTTAAATATATCGAATTATATATGCATTTGAAGCTCTCGACGAGCGCAAGTCAAATATATGATTCGTTTTTCAATCTGGATTTCGGTGTGGCTGAAAAATCGATGAATTATCCACGGACGTTCATCACGCAGCGACCAAAATCGTCCGATCTTCGAATCTATTTCTGGATATTGTAGAGTGGACCGAGGGGACTTTATCTATGCATTTTATTTGGCGAATCGATGGTTGGATTGGAGGCAAAAATTCGCTAGGTTTTCGTTTTCTTTGTGGCGGCGGCTGTTATTTTGGGTGCGAACGTCGATCGGCAGGGGAGTTTCTTTCAGGCATAAGGCGGAGCGACAGTGGGCTCGGCACGGCGGGCCCACGTGGCGGTTGGAGGCGGTGATCTAGGTGGCTTCATGATTGCGTTCGAAACGGCCAAGCGTGCATGTATCAGGGTTCAAGCATTATGAGGAAGAAGCTTCAGGTGACGTATACGGTGAGTTGAGTATTTTGTTTTGTTTTTTTATTTTATTTTAATTTCTATTTCATTCGTTCTAATAGCAATAACTTTTGCATGCGAGGTCTGTTTCACGCGCAATTTTCTCCATTAGGTTCATATCGAAATTCCGGACATTTTGGCGCTAGTTTGGATGGATTCTGAGACTGTTCAATTTTTAGGTTTAAATTGGATTTAAATTCAATTTAAATTCAAAAGGTGAGTGTTTTAACCCGCTCACAACTTCTAAAATTTCTTATATGTGTTAGATTACTTTCTAATATGATTAGAAATTTACTTATGGCTGTTTGATATATTTTTATCATCATTCCAGTTAAATTAAATTTATCGAATTAAATTAATTTATTATTGCATATAAACTGCCAGTTAAATGTTTATTTAATTTATTATTGAATATAAACTACCAGTAAATACCTGTTATTTATCATCCGTTCTATATTGATGTTATTGTTTGAATTGGATGATGATTGTGATAAATGGTTTATGATTGATATTGGATGAATGGATGTTGTATTTTATATTGTTATAAACTGCAAGTTGTTATGCATTTTTATTTCATTCGGGATTGCGGTTTGAACTGATATATAACCGCATTTTATTTTAAATTATGGATTGAAATGATAAATATCTGTATCACTTGACCATAGGGTAGAAAATTATGTACAAACACCGTGGTCTATATCTAAAATATTTTGAAAATGATTTCTATTATTTTGGAAAGAAATATATGGTTTAATGAATATCAATTTTTGATATTATATAAATATTATTTTTATATATAGTTAAATGCTTGAATTTAAGCTATGTGTAAGTTTGTTAAATAAAAATTAAGTTTAATAATAGAGTTTGGTTTTATTAAAATAAGTGTGAGTAAGTATTTAAATTTTATTTTAATATAGAGTGTGTAATGATTTAAATAAATTAAGGTTGGGAGATAAATTGGAGATTTATTTGAAATTGAATTTATCTAAGAATAAAACTAAAAAAGGTTGATGTGAAATTTATTAAATTGTAAATTTTAAAAGGTATAATTATTATAACTTGATTTTGAGCTCAAGGTAAATTAAATGATTATTTCAAGTATAAATGAATTGAAGGAAATATTTAGTTATTTGTAATTTGAGTTTTATTTAGGTATAAGGGATTTATTATGTAAATTATTTCAAAACTAAATAATAGAAAATCTAATTGTTGAATCGAAATTATCAATTTAGTTTTGAAATTTGTAATATTTAAAGCCTCGAAACATATCGGAATTGAAATGTTTTATTGAAATTGAAATGTTTCGAAGTTATGAATTTCAAAGTATTATGTACTAAAAGTGTTATAATTTCAAATGTTTAGTTTTGAAGTGTATAAAATTGAAAGTGCTATGATTTTGGAAAAGGGATACATTTGAAAAAAAAAATGATGTCATATTGATTTGGGTTTTGAAGTAGAAATTATATCGTATTTATATAGTTTTGAAATGGATAATATATTCTGGTTTTGAAATAATCATTTTGAAATGACCGCGGTGTTATAATAACGTTTGGTTGTTAAAGAGATCAGGATCGGAAGTTGACATACTCTCTGCCAGCTTCGAAAACCACTTTAACAACCGTGTACGCGGTGGAGATTCCATAATGAAGTAGGATGGTAGCGACGTCCTTTGAGGTATGCACGTGGACCCGACTCCCGTGAGTTGGCATAAGGTGGCTAAAATAGGAGCGATTGACGGGCTAATGAGGTAGCACCTTTGATCGGACACATCCCTTCGATATTACAATCTGACTTTTGGATTGATTCGATGGCCACTTTTGATTTTTTCTTGATTTGGGGGTGTGGCACGAGGTGGGCGGTAGCTGCGCGCTACGTGTTACCACTAGTCCGGAAGCGTAATTGGTATATCTACCCTGGCATTGCTTAGTTGTGCCATGTCACTTACCCTAGCACGCCTTATACGATTTTGGATTTCTCCCGTAGCACGTGGAGTATTTAGGGTAGTCTCTCGATATGGAGATATGCTGATACTGGATGGACTACTGGGACTATTATTGTGTTAAGGGGAATATTGAGTCACTCCTTAACGCTATTTTAAAGTAAGTTTATTTTACTAATAGACATTATTATAATAGCGTATATTACTACATAATAAATAGTTTAAAGGATCCTTAGGAGATGTGAATCCCTAACATCTCTTAAGTTACTGCACTCACATTTGACACTGGTTAGGCGATGTCAAATCCCGTAAACATCTCTGACGCTGTTACACTCATATTTATTTCAGTTGATTTAACTTACATAAGATCTTTTAGTTCTGACTCGAGTGTTTTGTCTTTTCAATTCGCTCGGGTCAGTCTAAGCATGTCAGGATTCGAAGACTTTATTTTTGGAGGACGAAGATGAAGATATTCTTACTATTATCTATTTTATTATTCATTGCATCATGTACTCCGCTGCATTTTATTATTCTCTGGTATGTGAAACTCTGATATGTATTGTATAAGTATAATCAATGTTTTGTAAACTGCTTCATGAACTGTTTATTTGATAATTATATTTTATCGTTCCGTTGTGAGATTCTGTTTTGTTTTATTTCTTTCTCTGCTTTTTCTTGTTTACCCCATAACAATCCACACTTCTATATGGTTTAAGTCTGACATGTGTGGTTTATCGTTGATTTAAAGCGTGCAAAAAGGCTGGATGTTACAGAAACAAAAGCCCAGATGCTCTAAAAGATCATAATTAAGTTTTTTCCAAGATAAAAGAAAGGAAAATAATTCTTTGAATTTATTATAAATGGTTTATATATAAGATTTATAATATCTATATTTTATAAATAAAAGCAATGGAATTATAAACGAGTTTTATAAGTGTTAAAATAAAGTTATAAATGAAAGATTATAAGTAAATAAGATTTAATAAAGTGGAATTTTATAAACATCGTTTTATAAATATTAGAATTGGTTTTGCAATCAAATTTATATATGGATTTGGAATTGAGATTTAGAAATGAATTTATAATGGATTTTATAAATAACAAGATTTGAAAGGAATGAATTGGTAAATAAGAGATTTATAAGTAATTAACTTATAGTTGGATTTTGACTTATAAATGAGATAGAAATGGAATATGTTAGTAAAGAAATTTTATATATGGAAGTTAAAGAACAAGAAGCATAGATTACAGCTTTCTTTTAAGTATTGTTGTAATGAAAATCTTGATATAATTCATGATGAGTAGGTTGCTTCCTATTTTTAAGGATTGTTGTAATAAAACTCTTAATATCCATTGAAGTGGTAGTTGCGATATGCAAATACTTATTAAAGTATACAAATTCCTGAAGAATATATATAACTTTTGTAATTATAAAGAATACAAAAGACATGAAGTGTAGATTACAACCTTCTTCTAAGTATTATTGTAATGAAAATCTTGATATACTTCAAGATGAGCAGATTACTTCCTACTTTTTAATAATGTTGTAATTTTTAATATTCATGAAAGATTTATAGTTGCAATGCGCAAAACTAATTTGAAACCAAAAATGAAAGCACATGAAGTGTTTTTCATAATAGCAGCATACAAATTGCATAAAATGCAAATTATATTTGGAAGAAACAATCTTAGAAAATTTGATTGTATTGAACGAAACTATCAATAAATTGTATTATTAATGAGATACATATTTATAGATCCAGAAGTATCTATAACCAATTTGAGTTATCGAAAGAAAAATACGAATTCAAAGGAAAATTTCAAATCAGGGGGAGCATCCATAAGTACTTTAAAATGCACTCTTTTTCCTTAACTAAGATTTTTCCCATTGGGTTTTATTAGTAAGGTTTTAACGAGGCATATCTTGATCTAGAAGTATCAACTCCGCAGTAACATTTGAAATAAGTTATAATGTACTATTTTTCCATATTTAAAATTTTCCCCACTGGGTTTTTCTTATTAAGATTTTAATGATGCATTATCTTGATCTTGAAGAATCAAACGTCTTTTCAAGAAATAACATCTCAAATATATTATTTAAGTTAAATTATATTTTTATCCTTGATTAAGGTTTTTCCCATCTGGTTTTCCTTTGTAAGGTTTTTAATGAAGTATTAAATTGATCCAGAAGTATGAAACTCTATTTAATGCAGTAAATTATTGAAATATGACATACTATATTGTACTCTTTTTCATTCACTAAGATTTTTCCCATAGGGTTTTACTTAGTAAGGTTTTAATGAGGCATTACTTTGATCCAGAAGTATCAAGCTTCATTTAAAGAAACAAGAAAATAAAATATGTCATTGTACTCTTTTTCCTTCATTAAGATTTTTTCCATTGGGTTTTTCTTAGTAAGGTTTTAATGAAGCATTATTTTAATTTCGAAGTATCAAACTCTTTAAAAGGAATATCATTGTATGATATCTATGATTTCAAGTTCCACTTTTTCCTCGTTCAAGGTTTTTCCATTAGGTTATCCTAACAGAGATTTTTAATGAGGCAACATACAATATTCATAACGACTTAATGGAAGTATTAAAACAAGATAATAATGAGAGGGAGAATTTGTCATGGACGCTTCAAATGGAATAATTTCTAGCTACTATATGAGCATTCAAGATTTTGAAGACGCATATTCAAGGGGGAGTGTTATAGTATATGTAAATGTATTATAGCGAATATGCTATGTACTGTTTTGTATTTAGTCCTACGTCCTGGGATTAGTTCTATCCCAAGCTCCTAGGCCTTTATATAAAGGAGCTAATGTAATGAAAATGTATGATTAATCTCAGTAGTGAATAAAATATTTTCTTCCTCTTCTTTTAATGTCTTCTTATTCTATAACATTTTTCAATAACTGTTTTAGAACTTTTGTTTTGTCTTTTATGCGCATTGTCGCACTTACCCCTAATGTATTTTATTTTCAACAATTGAACTTGTAGAAAATCATGAGAAGTTTGTAAGACAAAACTTTTGAACTCCTTTTGTGATTAAGAAATTGTTATGTATTCAAGAACGTTTTATAAATGTTTCTCTTTCTATTATAATCTAAAATAATAATAATAGGTTAAAATTGCTATATTATCCTCAAAAAATATGCTTGTGAAAATGTCTTATTTATAAAACAATATTTTAGAAAGGTGTGTTTTTATGTACTTTTTTGTTAAGTTGAGTTTAATCATTTTTTGATAATTTAAGAGAATGTCATGGTCCTAGTAAATGGAAATGTTTGTTAAAAATGAGTAGAATACATAGTGTACTATATCAATAATGAGTACAACTTCCTTACCCCAGGCCCCCTTTTATTTTTGCATAGGATGTTGTCACTTGTATTTGGAAATTGAAGCATTCCGGACTTTCCTACGCAAATTCTCCCGTCGTTCCCCAGTGTAGATGAGTTTATCCATGAAATTTATTCAGCAACCCTAATTCTCATCTGCTAGGTTGGAATGGGAAACTCAGCAAATTAATTTAGCCAATTCTCAATGGCATCAAATTGATTCAATCGGTGGATTAAATCATAATCAAAAGCCGATTAGTGAGGTAAGCATTCTAATTTTTCACTTATATGCTCTGCCATTTAAATTCGGTTTCCTATTCTTCATCAATCCACCATCGTTTTAATTTCATATCATTTGTTTCCATCTATTACATCAATCATGCTTGGATGTTCTATGAGATGAAAATGTTTCATATTTCGGTAAATATTAAAATTTCTTAAAAGCATGAAATGTATAGAGGCTCTGCAATGTCAAAAAAAAATTATTGGTTGAATTTCGACTTTGTAGATGGCTTGAAAATGGCATATTAGCGTGGTTAACAATAAAAAATTTGTAAAATTTGAAATGTTTACAAAAGATATACAATAATGATTGATTTTAATTTAAGGAAATGTTATTGATGATTATATTTGAAGTTTCATACGATAAACCAATAATCTAACAATATATAGTTAATATGATCCGATGTTAAACACCTTATCAAAAACAATTTTCATTATGAATTCATACTTAAACATGTACTTGAAACAATGACGATGATTCTATTTTTTCTAATTTATTTGAAAAAATATATATTTGCAACAAAAACTGTCGTATTTATTTCAATTAATGTTGCATTTACATTTTACAAAACAAAGTATTTGGATATAAGCACTTATTCGCTCAAATGATGAATGTCAACTTTTGCAAATGCACAAGTTGAGTTTCCTTTCAAAATAAACGTATTTACAACAAAGTATCAAGTAACTTTCCTTTTTGAGTACTGAAAAGTTACTCCTTTTCTTATTTGATAATATAGTCTAATCTAATGATGAGGAGATTCATAGTTAAACTTATGTGTGAAAGCATTAACCGAGCATTTTTAATTTTTTGAATAGCAATGCGAACATAGATAGCTGGCTGAGTTTCCTTATGCACATACTTAAAAAGTGTTTTTATGGAAGAAAATACACATAATATATTTTAATTAGAATATACTTTAATTAGAACATAGGGCTTTGCTAAATGTCCTCAAGTAATATATTTAGGATCATCGTCTTGATTAATCGGAGATCTTACAGTATTATTTGACATTTTGTGTTCGATAGACTAATTTACACTATTATGTGTATGTGTTTTGTGAATTCGACATCCTTAATTGCTTAGTTTTTTTTTTTTTTTTTTTTTTTAAAAAAAAAAAACTATTGTATGTTCCCTTTATTTAATTAGTCAGTTGGCTTTAATTATAACTGGGCTTTGCATTTTACAACCCTTTAGTTTATTTTGTATGTACAATCTTACATTTTTGTATAAAAATTTAAATAGATAAAATGCATCATTTAAGCTGACATGATAAATATTTTCAATGTTGAAATCGTAAATGCAAATACTAAAAAGAGATGGTGTCTTTCCAACCTTAGCACTTATTATATTGTAACAAAGCTGATTCGCCTTTACTAACAGGAATGTTATAGATGTGCACACCTTAGAAAATGAGATGTATTCCTTTGCCGTGTACCACAACGGGGAATTAATGCCTAGCTTAGAATTCAATAAAAATACAAGTTAATATAAAAAATAAGATCAATATTCAAGACGTTGGAAACAAGATACCAGAAATAATAACATGTTGTTCATTTAGAGTATTTCATTCACGTGATCCTTCGTGAATAGATAAAGTTGCATATGTTAAACGTTTAATACTTAATTATATAATAATATACAAAATGGTGGAATACTTATTCATTTGATGCAGGCATGTCGGATGAAGTTATCAAGAAAGAAAGTTATTTAGACCCTTAAGGCATACTTTATTATATATTTGTCATAATAGTAAATGAGTTATTTAGTTTTTCTTCTACTTAACATCATATGTTATTTAAGGTAAACAAATTAAAATGTGGTGATTGTTATAAAAAATTGTTTGAAGGACATATTTTTCATGCCAATGTTACAAATGCAAATGGAGATGTATGCATAGGTTCCCGGTTACTTGCTTAAAGCTCGCGCATATTATTGATTGTATATTTACCTATTAGTAAATATGTTATCAAAATTTATCTATCATTGCCTTTTGGCCATAGTTTAAAATTATATTTCTTCAAAGTGATAAATAAGTATAAACGAGTGCTACGTTATATAAAGTAATTTACTCAGCTTGATCTATAATAAGCGTAAAGCAATAAATATACTACAAAATAATATATGTATTGTACAGATTTAGCCTGAGATAAATGTTAATTTCTTACATTATTACAGTATATTTGTTGATTGGTTTGCTCAATTTTTAACTAAAATAACATAAATGAACATGCTGGGATGACATAGATTTTCGATTCTTTTAATGTTCGATTTAAGTGTATTATTCTAGAGACCCTCTTACACATATAAATTCATAGCCTTATATCTTATCTAACATCATAATTTAATCACTTATGGACTTGAATCAGCTTTGAGTGATTAAATACGGTAAGCGAATGTGCTACTAAACAGTCGTGATTCAAAGTTCAAGTAAAATATGTCATACCTCTGAAATTGGCCATGTGGAATAAGAAGGATGAAGACAAAATGCATATACTGTGATAACAGTATGTAGTTCTTTAATTTGCAATTGACGAGTAACCATGCATTGACCAATTTGCAAAAGGAAAGGTATGGGAGTTTTGTTGTTCTTTTGTCCTTGACATATATATTACGTATCTAACATTGTTATCCTGTTTGTGTATTTCAGGAATATATTAGTGTTTATGTCTGTAATTTTTTGCCATCATGTATATTTCATGACTTTTTACAATCACTTTTACTATGTTGTTTGGCAATGACGCATGAGTAGGAAAACATGGTTATTAATTATTTCATATTAGTTTATAACACAAACACAGAAGAAACATAGACAAATATGTCTCTTGTATCTATAATTGCATGAATATATGTGTGTGTGCGCGCGCGCGCTCTTTTATTGTTATGTAGGTATACTTTTATATACATAGTGAATTTTTTTGGATGTTTATCTTCTACAACCACTTTGGTAGCTGCTAGGTTAACCAATGGAGTGATGTTAAGGTCTAAGTCTATACATTGCACTAAATTATTATGATAAAATAAGTAGAAGTTAGAGGTTGAGAAGCCTAGCCATATGTAGACTTACAAAAGGTAGAGACTTATAAGATGAATCAAATGATACATGGAACATATTGCATGTTTGCCTAAAATCTATAAATCTATAGAAGCAAACTTCCCAGAGTTAATGAAAGTAACCAATTCTTTTTTGGTTAGCCATAACTAAAAAATAGTTCTTATGTTTCATTTTAAATTTGAATATTTATTAGATGCTACTTGCATGTTACGGTTCATCATCTTCCTTTTCTGTTTTGTCTATAGTTTATTTATTCATTATTTCAAAGGTCAATGGTACAAAGCGAAAATGAGAAATCATGAATTAATAATGGAGTATGGTTCTTTTTCCATAATATTCTTCTACGTATATATCCTATTAACTTCTTGATTAACACATGAAAAATTAATAATAAACTGTATAATGTGCGATAATGTATGTTTGGTTTATTTGTCTTAGACTGAGTATGAATTCTACATCCATGCATGCATACATACACATACATACATATCATTGAACCCCCTTAGTATGATTACTAATATAAAGTGGTGTAAATATTTAGTTCTTGAAACTAATAAAAACTACAAAGATAGAGTTTTTATTTTAGGAACATGCTTTATGATATATGCGTGTATTACATCTATATTTTCTATTACATAACAAATTTGAACATCGAAAATGTATTATTAATATCAATATTTTCTTTTGTGTCACATGGGTCACTAAATATCTATGCATTACTAACACAATAAAAAAATTGAACAAACTAGCATTACATTTGAAACGATCATCAAAAAATTACTTAATAACTATAGATAAATTAATAAACTTCATCTTCTATTAGTTACGAAAAATGGCTAACTAAAGCCTAACATGAAAAGCATGCTGCAAAATGTGAAATTTCTCTTCATACAACATGTTGTCCTTTATGTTAATCATTGTGGTATGCATATTTATCCCATTAGTTTCTATATAATTATGATGGTGGGTAGAGAGAAATAATTATAAAATTACATATGATGCAAAACTTTTTGATTGCCTTGAATACTAATGGTTAAACTATTCAGGAAATGGTCTCTCTATGGTTTCAACGTAGAACAGAAAATATGGATCAACTTAATTATGTGGTGGTACATGAATAAGGTGTATTATGAAGTGGTTTCTGCTTACTCTTTTTTGCTTCTTCCCATCAATATTATTCACCTAGTAATTGACCTTTGGGTTTATACTTGTATATGGTAAAGTTCTTCCATGTCGTTTAATTTAAAATTACATTCTTTGTTTTTACCTGCAAGCCGAAATTAGCTAGCACTAATTTTAAGGAGCGTTAATGAATTTATATTACTTTTTATAGTAGTTTAATTCAACTCTTGAAACACATTTTACAAGAGTTGCTAACCTATTAGAAGATAAGGCACACACTTGACTAAAATTATTTCACATTTACCTAGGACTGTCACATGCATTTTTAACACAAAAGTGGTCTAATATTTAACTTTATATATATATATATATATATATATATATATATATATATATAATTTAATATAGGTTGGAACGTGATCTAATGTCAAAGCCAATGACAATGAACATGTTGAATCTGGATATGCTTACATCAGTATAGTGGAAAAGGTAGTTTGTATGCTTGAACATTTATCTACAGGTCAAATTCATGCATAAAAGATAAACCACATTTAACTAGTACTTTCTATACATAAACATCATATATGTCTCTCATGTTCATGATGAACTAAATATTTTACATCGGTCATGCTTGTAAATATGTCAGAGCAACGACTAGTAGAATCATCAAATTTACCTTCTAGACACCAAAGAGAAGTGTGGAATAGTTGGGAGGTGTTCTGACTTGTGTGATCAGTTAAACAATTGCCAACATTTGATTTAGAAAAAACTAACAAAAAAGAAAAATAATACATAGGTTGTCATTTATAGATATAGTACATATTTGACTATGAAAATAGTTTAAGAGCTTAGGATTAACTGGGTGTACTCATTAACAGTGAATTGTTTTTCGGTTTACATGCTTAAATATACATGTGTTCATGCCCGAGCATGTATTCTAGATAGCCATTTCATGTCTTTGTACTTGACGTATTCACTTTGAGATTAATTGGTCGCAACTCCATGGAAGGGGTGCTGAACATAATAGAGGTATTTTTTGTCTTTTCTTGCTTATTTTCAGGTAGAAATAATAATTATTTTTAGCAGCCGTGCTCTGGATGCTCAATTTCTGGAAAGAAAGTGCTTGGAAAACTAGAAGGACTCAACTGATAATTCCATTTTGCACCATATATAAGGTACTTTTGTTATCAAATCAAATTTCAACTCCATCTTTATCATGTAAAATATTTATATTGAACATTTTATCCGTATGGCCGATACCATAGCTTTAATTATTCTATGCTGAAAACTCAATTTGGGTAGCCATTGATGGATGTAAAATGATATAAACAGATAAGTACAAAATTCAGGTTATTACTTTGTACTAATTTTGTTTTATTTAACTATGTTTTTGAAAACATGAATACTTCATACTTGCTGCGTTTTGTTTGTTCTATATTCATCTATTTTAATATTTTGGTTTATAATTAAATGTTGTTTCAGTCATCATTTAAGTGGAGCAAATTGTTCAGCTAATTTAATAAGATAAGTGAATTTCCTGTTGTTGAATATGATGACAATAAGAAAAAAAGATTAATTAGCGTATCTGTTACTATCAATGCATATGGCTAAGTAAGGGGAAAAGGTAAAGAAATGAAAACCTATGCAAGCTTACACTGTAGCAACAATATAAAGTGCAACTAAAGGTCTATTTATTTTTAGTTATTTAATGAGATGGTATTGATTGTTTAATGTAGATGCGTGACGTTTGATTTGTCTGAAAAATAAATTCCTAAATTATGTGGTACCTATTTGGGACTAGAATCTCTGCAGCATAATTTAAAGCATTGTAGGTTTGAAGTTTATTGATCTTTTCAGTTTTAACAATTTATAACTTAACTAGAAGGTTGGGATAGACGGCATGCCAACGGAATCATATTAGATTATTTAATGTCCTTGAATTTTAATATGACTAATAATAAGTAGCCCAGGCTGCTTCTAGCATAAGTGCTAAAATGTGGATTATTATAAATACTAATTTTAACCCTGGTAAGGAAGTTTAAAAAGTTCAGTTGTGCAGATTATGATTGTTTAATGTTTTAAATGGATGTAAAAAATTTCATGTGTTGCTTTCTGTTATTTTATTTTGTCTATGACATGGAATAAAAAGTTATTGCTGTTTCATTAAAATTAACAATAAGCTAATTTGTTGCTTCTATCTATTGTCTTGATAATATTAGCCATTATTAACTTATCTATTGCGTTTTTACTTTCATCGAATCAGTTTTGATTTCATAGCTTTATATATTCATGTTATTCAAGTTGATTCTATGATCTTTTTTAGATATGCAACGATAATCATAGTCTGATGGATCTCAGGTTTCAAACTACATGATAAATTAATCATAAAGAATTATTACAATACGTAAACTGACAATTACCAATAACCGTTTTATAGTAGGAACATTTGATTGAAATATTTATTATTGTGATAAAGTTGGATAAAAAGATGTTAAAGTTCGTGATTGTGAAATTACACCACATGCTAGTTAGGGGGCCTTGTGCTTGCGGATTTGACATGTAGGAGGTATTATGCAGAACATGTAATTTTATTTTCTCAATTTGATGATATATTCTTATTCTTAACGTGTTTCCGTTCAATATCTTCAATGCATATGTTATTCAAACAAATGAGAATGAAAATTTGTATGATATTATTATCATTTGTATTTGTGTAATGTCTGACATGGTATGTAAATAAAGTACTCACGATCCACAATTATACTTATATTAAGGATTTGACTATGTTCCATGTGCCTAACACAGGTTTGTCCTAATTGTATGGAAATTCCAAGTTATTGGTTAATTGAGATAGGTTAATGAACATAATTGAAAGTTGTCATTAAATGGAATGAGATTTAATTGATATTTTAATTAGTTGGAATGAAGTGTGTAGCAATGTAAATTTCTATAAATTTATCCAGTTTTAGTACAAAAGTGTATCGTTTGAAATGACAAAGAATATACACAAAAGAAAGAGGCGTGCAAGATATGAATGTTTACTATATTTTTTACCATCTATTTAAATAATAATAAAAAAGATTATTCCTTGTGATTTCAGACATAACACAAATCTTCTTTCAGGAAATTTATGGAAAGCTACAAAGTTCACGTTTTCTTTTGGGAAGATGTAATTTCAATGCATTAAAATGTAGAAATCCCTACGTATAACCGAAGCATTAGTCACTATGTTTATTGAATTAAAATGGCAAGGCACACATTAAAGATGCTCAGGCGACCTTTATGAAAAATGAGATTTGGAAGATTCTCATAAAACTTTGACAAGAAAATGAGTGGATTCCTTTCAATCACCTAGAGACTATTGGATGGTAAGAATGGTTGCAAACGTGTCAGTGGGACATGTTATCAATGATGGATGTTAGTAGATGTATTTGCTTGATTTATTCTCTTTTCCATGTTTCGGATATCGTATCCTCTAGGTAAAGTGCACACTCGTATTATTTTCTATGGTTGTTTATCTTGTTAGGTATTATACATATGAATGCTTGATGGTTGTTTATCTTAATTGAGCATTATGCATTTGGATGAAATGGTTGCGCATACATGTAGACTTGCAAGTATGTTTATTTATAATATTGCATACATTTGGATGCATGGCATGAGCACTTACATGATAAGAGGTCGACTAGATCAGGAGACCGCCTACCTTCTTGCATTAGTATAGGTTCACGTCCATTTCACGTTGCATATATATGCACACATAATTGCACTAGAAAAATTCTAAGAACAATCATTGTTCATGGATGATAGATGAGTAGATAGTTGTAGCTATTGATTGCTGTGTATATAAGTTACATTTTTTTCATTCTTAGAAATTTTGTGGAAGAAATTCTTTAAAGAAACGAGAATTTACCACCCTGGAAATATAATAATTAACTAAATTATTAGCAAGGGTAAAAACATAATTTTACATTAGAAGAAAAAATAGTTAATTTTTATAAATGAAGAAATTTGAGGAATTTGACTTTTACATTGGGATAAGTAGATTTTCCTAATCCAAATTTATATATAAGTTGTTAGAAACGGATACCTTATGAAGAAGATACAGGATGTTTCTATAGCACGCATTTAGTGTTTTACACCTATCTTGAAAGTAAGTGTAAAAAGTAAAGAAAGATGGTATAATGATAAGTAAACGTTTAAAAGGAAAAGAACGAAAATTTATTTATGCGCACAAACGTAAAATGCTTCTAAGGGAAAGCATTAGCTACGGTTGTAGTAATAAGCTAGATATACCAAAAAAATGAAAAAGAGAAAGAGTATATCAATATATTTAAAAGGGCATAATTTTGTCAATCAACGTCAATAAATAAGAGGAAGTACTCAGCGTAAAGAAAGAGAGCATTAATTGCCCTTTTATGGAACAGAAAAATAAGCACAAATACAGATTAAAAAAAAATCAAGCTGAAGTACAGCAAGTGTAGTTTTAGTCTGAAAGACAATGCTAGTTTTTTACAGTGTAAAACTGAATATAATGCATAAAAATAAAACTAACATTTGTCATTCAACCTAAATTATAAGTAACATTTATACTTCAGCCTAAAAATAAAATTTAATGTCTTTTAACCTAATTTTTTTTCAAAGTTTGTCTTTTTCGTTAGTTGCCTTGAAAAAGTATACATCTACTTTTATATATGTTGGAAAAATAATAGTAACAATGTATGCACAAAAATAAATGGTCATTTTAAAAAAAAAGACAGCGTAACAAAATATGTATAAAGATGAAGACATTTTATAAAAGTTACATATTTTGAAAAGAAAAGAATATGTCTAAAACTGTATGTTTGAAAGATACACACACACACAAATATATATATATATATATATATATATATATATATATATATGTATGTATGTATGTGTGTGTGTGTGTGTGTATATATATATATATGTATGTATATGGAAGTAAAAGATTATCTTAAGAGAAGTGTTTAGATGGATACTCTAAATAATAATAGGATTTATTGCTAAACATAGGTTAAAAGGGAAGGTGCAAAGATATGTTTTAGAAGAATAAAAATAAATGTAATGTTATATAAAGATAAAAAAAATAGGGAAACAAATCTTTATTTAAAAAGAAAGAAAGAATATGTTATTTCTTTAATTGTAAATGATAAGTCCTTTAATTAATACATATATTTACACATTTAAATAGAAATCCAAGGTTTCATACAAAAGTTAATAATGTGTGTATATGTATAAAATGGCAATTAAAGACATTAATTCAGACCATAATCTTTAATTAGCTTACTTAAATTATAATTAGTATCTCTAATTAAGAGGATCTGACCATTACATTAAAAAGAGAAAATGTAATAACATGGATATGGAAAGTTAGGTATTAGCTAAGTATTGAAGAAGAAAAGTAAATTTATTAATCATTGTCAAAATGGGTGTGTGCTTAGGTAGTTAACAATATATGTATATGTATAAATTAATGAATTGATTAGACTGTCATAAATGAGGATAATGAGAAGATTTTATTTAGTGTAGTAAATGAAAGTAAATATAAATTTAGCAGTTTGATTAATGTAAATGACTTTAAATAATTCTAATTAATTAGAATGTTAGAAACTCTAAAATTTAGTTTGTTAAATTTAAATTGATGATGTTTAAACCCTAAATTTGATCCCTAAACCGTAGAATTGAATTTGTTAAATTTACAGTAAGTGGATGATTTGATTAGTTAACTATACACCCGTTTAATGTCAAATTTGTAACCCTAAATCACCAAACCCTAAATTGAATTTGAAATTGAGTAATTAAACTAGTTGTCAGTAAAAATTAAGTCTAACTGGAATTGTAATCGGTTGGAATTAACGGCATAACCAATCGAATAAACCAGAAATAAACCTTAATTTTTATATGTGACCGGTCGACCTGAGTTGCCAGCGGTCGATACCGCTCGATCGACCTAGGTAAGGTCTGGGTTGACCGTTCGGAAGAAAAATGCATGAATTGAACCTCGGCCTAAGGCCCAAATTTAAGAGATAAAAAAATTATATAAATTAGTTAGAAATTATGTAGTAGTGAACTGTTTAGTTGAGCTAAATTAGGCTAAGTTACATGCGAGAGAGGATAGGGAAATTTGGTTCCCTGTTGAAGTTGTTAGGACAAATTTTATTTTGCAATGAGTAGAATTGGTTTGGACGAATTTTATTTCACAATGATTGGTATTTGTTTGGGCAAAGTTTCATTTCACAACGGTTAGTATTAGATTGGAGCGAATTTCATTTTGCATATACGGAGTTGGTTGGGTGATTTATTTCACATAGGCTCAAGGGCGTTATGTACGGATGGGCACAGTGTTGGTGGGAACGCTTCCTGAAAGAGACCGATACTAACGGGAGATCCAGGTATGCATATTTTCTTGCGCAAATGTGGTACGGCAGGATGTCGGTATAGTATAATAAGTGGCTATAGGAATCGAGTAAATTAGGGCCCGGAACTAACAAGAGTTCACGTACGATGGACACCGATGCAGTATGATAAGAGACATTTTGTCTATATGACCGAGAGGTAAAAATAGGTGCATACGATGATTCACTTTGTGAGTTTGCATCACAGTGTTCTCCCTCTCTAGGCGTAGTGTTAATGGTTGTTGTGATGGAAGAGTAGTTCCCTTTATAGATGATCATTAACGTGAGGCTCGATCAGTAGGTTTGACCAATTGTGTTAGATAAAAAATCCTTATGCATTAGATCTTAGGAGTTCACGAACACTGGGTTTACACTGTATATCACTTAGAGTAGATTTAAAATCCATTGCACTTAATCATCTTATTAAACTTGTTCTCATTCACCAGACTTTTGTCTGACCCACCCCCTTCTTTTCATTTTCCCCCACCACAGGATGACAGGTTAGTAGAAGAATTATGCATAGTACGGGGGAGAAAGGAGCTCAACGATGGAGTCTAATATTATCTATTGTTTCTCTTGTAGTTACTTATTGTATTAGAAGTCTGTAAAGCTTGCATTGTAATTTGGAAATAGTGTATTTGTAAATCAAGTATTTAGGAGATTGGTTTTTTGAAATGTCTACATTCTGTATTTATATTTTTGTTCCTTTCGCTGTGAGAACTGAAAGTATAGAATGTCTTAGAACTTTATCCCTATAATTATGCGCTGCAACGTTTTAGAAACCCAACAGCTTCTATTTCTCGGCGTGGTTCATGTCAGGAAGTGTGGTTGTGACAAGAGGGTCCGCTTTGTTGTCGAGATATTAAGTGGCTATTATAGGGTCTGCATCTTTCCTATAAAAGAAGTATTATGTGTCCTTATTAAATTTCTCACGATGTCAGTTAAAGAGTACCAAAGTGGGGTCCGCCTTGGGTTTAGATGTTAAATGATATGAATCTGCTTAGGGTATTTATATTAAATGGTCAGAGTCTGCCTAATTCTCAGAAAAGATGTATTAAGCGCCTCAGGTGCTTTTTCTCGCATCGTTAGGGCACGATTGATGGATATGGGTTATAGACCCTATAGTTACATTGCATCGTGTTAGAATTACAAATTTGACTAGAAAGCGTCGTTGGCTTACCGTTAGAGGTACGGAGCTGGACTAGAAGAGCATTTGGCTTACATTTGAAGCTATACTTAGTAGGTGAAAGTATAGGATGCGTAAGACAAACTACTTATCTAAATGAAAATACCAAATACTATTATGGTAAGATTTGAGATTTTCATTTACCACACATTATTGTTCTGATTCTCTTCTCATTACACCCCATAGATTATAGGGAAACAATGATGATGAAGAAGATGAAGGCGATGGTGAAGAATTTTGACAGTCTTGTTATTTATCCATGTTTCTAATGTATTCAAATGTACCCAGATTCCAGATATGTTGATATTTTATTTTAAGATATTGTATTATGGATATTTTACGACGTTGTATTTTTAAAATTTGGTTTTTATGATATGGGTACATATTTTTGTTATATTTTATCTCTTCCGTTATGAGATTTTAAAAGCATAGATAGATAATTATGTTTATCGTTTATTGTATCAATTTTACTAACCAATAGCCAGCTTTGGAATGGACCTAAGATTCGATGAGCTTTTATTGTGTCAAAAATTAGGTTTATTCCTCAATGGGTTGTCATAAAAGTCCACTCGACTTCCGATGCTCTGTAATGATCCGAAATTTTATCACTTTGATTTGGGAATATTTAATTCATTTTAAATATTCGAATAATGGTTTTTAATAATAAGAAAATCAATTGATAATAAAATTACTTGATTTTTTTTGACGTATATTGTTTTAACGAATTTATAGGATTTTTCCATTTTTAATTTCGAAATTATTTAATTATCGTTTGACGTATTTTATGGTAGATGTGGGTATTTTTGAGATTTTACAATTAGGTTAGCACTAGTATATTTTATAATTCCTCAAACAAGCCTTATTTGTGATTTGTTCTTGGCTTGATGGGTGGCTTTAATTTTTTGCTTTTGTAGACTTAAGGTTGAAGAAATGTATTGGTTTTGGTTATAAGTATATCATCTTAACCTCACTTCACTTCACTTCATTTTTCAACTTCACCTTCACTTCACTCAGTTTCCTTATTCTTCCTTTTCTTTCTTATTTCTGTAAATGAGAAAAACTTCATCCCCCCCACTTCAAAATTCATTATCTTCTAATCTACTTGCAATTAGCCAAATCTCCCAACATCAAAGTTGTTCGTTATTACCTTTAATATTTTCTAAAACCTGTCACTCAACGTTTCGTCGAGTGTGATGGTGGGGATTCTTCGATTGCAGAGGTAGACGAAAAATGATGAAAATTCGACGATTACGAAATAGTGAATGGAGGATATAGGTGTGCTCGTATCATCGAGTGGTGATTTTTAGTGGTGATCGTAGATATTTTAGTGCCTAGGATGGTTCGGGTTGTGAGATGAACAGTTTCTGGTCACATTGCATTTTCCGATGAACTATTGGTCGAGCGGAGAAACTGCTATGACTGGGGGAGGCTTGGGTGATGGCTAACCATGGCTGGCGATTGATGGAGGTCCGATGGCATGAGAAGTTGGGGTGAGCTCGAGTTAAGGTTTCGGTTAGGGTGATTGTTGTATGCATCTTTTGGTTGCCAGCGATGGTGGGTCCATTGAGTTGGTCGAGGCTGGGGGTGTGTCAAGCGATGGCGGAGCTGATGGTAGGTGTAGTGGAGGCCAGCTATGGATGAGGTTACATTAGAGAGCTTGACCGCGACTGGGCAGATTTTGGAAATGGGGCTTCTTGTTCGAAAATCGAAGGGGATGGCCGAAGGTAAGGTGATGGGGTGTAGTTGGTCGTGCTCGTGAGGTGTAGTTTGTTGGTAGTGGTGGTTCATCGTTTAGTGGTTGGATTTGGCATGCACGTGCATGTATCCATGCACATTTTATGTTCGATATGAAATCGATTTAGGAAAGGGAGAAGAAGGCTGTTGTAGCAAGCGGTTCAGGTTTGAATACAGGTGGGCTTGGGCCTGATTAGTTAGGGTGAGAAACAATTTAAATTTATGTGTTTAATATATTAACTAATGCGTTGAATTGAAAACTGGATATCTTATTTATTTTAAATCAGATTAACCCACAGATTTTTGCATTTGACTTGTATTGATGAGTACAACATTATGATATAAATAGATGATAGTTTTGATGAAGTATAAATTAATGGTAGGATAATACCAACCGAATATAGTTACATTGATTTAAATAATAACATGGTTAAATTAGTTATACTTCATTGATAACATCGGTTTAGAATAATAAAATACGATTCTGCTATAATTATACTGAATAATTATTTTGGACATTTATTGAGCAGAATAAATCCACGTTATACTATTATATTAATTTGGACATTTATTTATATGTCAGTTAATGAATATGTGAATTGATTAACATTGGATAAGTGGTGTGATAGCCATTGATTGTTGATTCGATTTACATAAATAATTGCTTATGTAAATACTAGTAAATTGACTTCAAAAGTTAAATTAAAATAAATGGTAGCATGTTTAAATGTCAAAGTGGTCGCTAAGCCTTTTTCGAGATTTGAAGAGTTATGAGTTTAAATTAACTTCAACTTTATAATATTTTGAAGTAAGATGTTTCCGTATTTATAGTATTTTAAATTATAGAAAGAAATGGAATTTAAAAGTAATTAAATTTATAAAAAAAAAGTTTTAAGGGTTATGGTCCATATAGCGCTATGGATGCAGTTTTGGAAAATTATTATTTTTATGCAGTATAATTTTTTTTCTCTCCCTTGGATGTTTTGAGAACTCTTTTCTAATATGATTTTATGGAAGTTTTAAGAAGGATTTCGAATTATTAATATATATTTTAAATAATTATTTAGCCATTTCTAAAGTAAAAGTGATTATTATATGTATTTAAACTTGTTTATCTTATTTTAAACGAGAAGTAATTTTAAACAAAAGATTAAGTAATTAATTTAAAGTAATGTTTTGGATAAGAGTTTGGATTTTTATTTAAACATTTTAAAGTATATGAATATTTTTTTAAGGATTTTAAAGGAATTAAAAAAAAGACTATAATATTCTAATTATAGTAAAAGATCTTGGGAAGTAGCAAAGGAAATTTGGTTACAGCGCTTTGTTTTAAATGAATAATATACGGAATTAAGGAATTTTACACTTGATATTAAATTTCGAGTTAGGTAGACTTCTACCTATCCTAAGGATAAGAATGTTGTCCAGTTAAGGTTTGAGAGGTAATAGTACCCCAACTTGAACATCTTTATTGTTATCTTAACGATGGTTTTAAGTTTGAAATCGAAGATTGATGTTAAGTATTCGATGTCTTACTTCCATATACAAATTTTATTATGGAAACTTAGTAGCCCGATACTTGGTATTAAAAGCCCACGAGTAGACCTATCCTCTATCTATGAGATCTAGAACCAGAGTTTCTATGCAAGGTATAAGGTAAGTCGAAATATCGGAAACATGTCAAGAAACAATTTTAGAGATTTATCAAAGGAGTTCTATAAATAATTTTAGAGATTTACAAAAGGAGTTTCATAAATTAATTTAGAGATTTGTAAATATGGAATGAGTTTATAAAAGGGAAATTTATAAAAGGATGGGATTTTATTTTGATGAATAATCCATCTTAATTATGGTGGTATGAAAATATTCTTTTATAGTTTACCACTGGAGGAAAGTGGTTTGGCGTTTATTGTAAATAATATTTTAAAGGACGTTTGATTTTTACCCATTCAATATGATTTTGGAAAACAGGAAATCTTTCTTAATGTTTTGTGAATATGCTTATATCGATGAGATAAGTATGTGATATATTTCCATGTATTGAAAGGAGTATAAAAGGTTTGTGAATATATCTTTTGCAAAGGTATATTAAATATGAGCATTTATATAGTGATTTTAATTAGTGAAAGATTAATTAAAAGAGGCTTAGTGGATTCCATATGACATTAAATCCCTGTTTGATTGTTTGGTTATCATTAAATAACCAACTATCAAATCTTGACCAAAATATAACTTTTTAAATATCTAGAAGAAACACGGAAATTATATGATACAGTAATCTTCGGTGATGTTATACTGTACGTATAAACTCGTTTTGCTTTTTTAGAACAAATGATAAGGAAATCTATCCACTTAAATGGTTAGGAGGCGATCCCTGCTCTTACACGTTGTCTGTTTATTTCTAAAAGAACCGGAGTTGAGTTTACGGGAATCTATCGATAGGTTTTTAAAGTGCTCGGTATGCGGAGGAGTGTACTTATACGAGATGACTTGAAACCATAACCACTCCAAAACCATATGCGCTTTCTACGCTTTGGAAGAGGTTCATGATAAGGGATATCGAAGCCCAAAGTTCTTTGAAGTGCAATAGCTACTTGCTACTAATCTTGAGGATATAGTAGAAGTAGTGCCTTTGATTTTTTCATGTCCTGAACAACTTATATAGATGAATGCTGGCCTTGCATTATTACTTAGAGTCGGTGTTAGCATTCTGAGTGGAAATTGCTCAGAGGAAAAGGTAAAAAGTGTGGCCTCACAAGCCTCACAACCTGGAATGACTAAAATTAGGGGATGCTCGTAGAGCTATGTGGTTTGCTACCATTAGGAGCACATTCCTCGATGTAGAATCGTGATTTACATATTTGGTATGCGTGTAGGCCGATCGAGGGGCAATGTTTACAGCCATGGTGCTCGAAGGATGATGTAATTCAGTATGCTATTTTAAAGGTGTGGTTGTCTTTGTGTTTGCGGTGAGGGTCCAAGTGTGACCCTCGGTACATTTTTCTAAAGGCGTACCGTGGTAGGTGGTACCCCGGTGCCTTGTCATGTTGGTATCCAATCTCCAATGCATGCCTTTACAGACTTAGTTGTATGCCTAATATGCTGGAATGTACTTAATGTAATCATTTCGGTTATTATTAAATATTTAGTGTAAACCTTAGACATTATTATACTATCAAAAGATTTCCTATAAAATGGTTTGGTTATCATCAGGTAAAAACCTATTCGTGCTTATGTGCGACATGGTCTTATAAGATACCTTTATGTTTTATAACAGTAAAAATCTATTTGATTTGTGTTTCTCATGCTCGTTTACCAGACTGATCCGAACGTTATTTTCTTATAGTGCTCGGGTCAACCCATGCATATTTCCAGATTTGGTTATGGATGATTTAGAGCTTCAAGAGATGAGCTGGATGCTTCAAAGGCATATTCTCGTATTTTCTTTTATTTCCACTGTGTTTTCTTGTTTGTGCTTGTCAGCAATTGTGAGGATAGACTGGTATAACTGTCCTGGTTAATGATAAGTTAATTACTCTGATTTATGTTGTATATCATATTTTTTTGTAAAGATCATTGGTATATTATATATTACTCGTCACGTTATGAGATTCTATTCCGTCTCTTCTTTTCTTTCAGCTGACAATCCATCTTTTCGGTACTTGGACGTTCGGCACATGAATACCGTGGATGTATCAGTGTCGACTTCCAAGGACCAAAAAGGCATGTCGTTACATGTGGTATCAGAGTTTAGGTTGAGCGAACACCTTAGCCTTGGTGAGGTAAACTTATTAGAGATTGGGTTAGTAATACCCTAGAATGACTAACTCATTAGAGATAAGGTTAGTAATACCATTGAATGAGTTTGAATGTGTGTGTATGTGTTGATAAATAAGAGCATGTATTTGTTAGTGCTATAAAAATGTTATATATTGTGTTATTTGATCTGTTGAGTGGTTTATGAATTCTGATTGATGCATCTAGCCGATGTTGTCGATAAGGATTCATAAACACTTGGACGAGGCCAACCGATAGTATTATTTTGAAATTGGTAAATGAAATAATTTTTACCTAGGCTTATATTTTATATATAAATGAAAATTTTAAAAAAATTAATATAGTTACTTTTGATGTGTTTGTTTGTTAGGAAATGATAATATTTAATTATTAACATTTAGGGTTTGATTTGTCATGCTCATCTAGTTTTGGGCATTGACTATTATTATTTGTTGATTGATCTGTAATTTACCTTTTTACTACATGGGTTTGATAGACAGTAATCATGGAAACGCTAAAATGAACCCTTGTGAATTAAGTTTCACAGTTTGACTATAAGGCATTTAGTAACGATGTTGGGTTAAATTTGGATTTTAATAAGACGTTTTTATAAAATTTTATTTGTACAACTGTGTTTTATAAATAAAAGGATTTTTGAGGATTTAAATCTCGATGTCTTTGGAAAAAGATTTCAAATGACTTTTGAAATAAAAAGTAATAATAGTATTACTTGGAAGTTTTTACATGTATGAATGTTTTGAAAAGAGAATTTTAAGTAAGGAGCATTTTTCGGATTGGTTTAGGGAATGCGTCTCCATTTGTTTTGTAATGATCTGAATAATATTCTAAGTAACGATCAGATGTTTGCTTAGGCGAACGTTGCAGTACACTTAGTAAATTATTCTCTTTATCATTGTACGATCGAAGCAAGTTTGAAGTCGAATGAACCCAATGCAAGTTAGCAATATATATTTTGTTAAAACTATTTGTTTTGAAATATATATATTATTTTTCCAGAATGGGATTTGAAAAGAAGAAAAATATTTTTATGTTAACTAGTTCGAGTGGCTCGAAAATAACTAAAAATGGGAAAGAGATGTGTTTGGATGGTAAACACTTCTCGTATGTATTATCAATCTGGATAAGAGAATGTATAATACTATTTCATAGTACCCAGTTCCTTAGTATCATTTTGGGTTTACTCGAGCTATATATGTATATTTTTATGGGTTAAAATATATGGTATCATTTTAAAAAGTGTTTTGAAATAAAAATCGAGTATTTAGTTCTCTAGTTGAATTCAAAATAAAAAGTTTGAATCAGGTAATTGTGTATGCCATCAGGATGTAGGAGGGTATTATACAAGTTTTTAAACTTTAGTCGTGTTTTATGAAGCTGTTTTCATAAATAGTTATAGGAAGTAAAAAATGTTAAGTCTTTGTGTTAACAGGTTTCCTTCTTTGTTGTTTGAGATGAAATTTCAGGGTTGAAATTCTTTTAAGAGGAGAAGAATGTAACGACCTGAAATTTTATCACTTTGATTTGGGAATATTTAATTTATTTTAAATATTCAAATAATAGTTTTAAATAATAAGAAATCAATTTGTAATAAAATGACTAGTTTTTTATGTATATTTTTAATGATTTATAGGATTTTCCCATCATTTTAATTTGAAAATTATTTAAATTTTTGTTTGAGTATTTTATGGAAGGTTATTTTTGAGATTTTACAGATTATCTAACCAATGTATTTTATAATTGTTTAATGATCATGTAACAATGTAGTGTGCGGTTATATTTTTATTTCCGTTTATTCATGGTTTGTACACGAATGAGCTATTGTGTAGCGGAGTACCACAAAGCTTTCTTTTCAAAACCTTTTCAAATCGTACCAAATTTAAAATTTCAAACAAGCCTTAATTATGATTTGTTCTTCAGTTGATGAGTGGCTTGAATTTTAGTTTTGGTGTACGTAAGGTTGAAGCAATGTATTAGTTTTGGTTATAAGTATATCATCTCAACCTCACTTCATTTTTCAATTTCACCTTTCCTTCTATTTATTTTTCTTTCTTCTTTCGGTAAATGAGAAAAATTCCATCCCCTCAACTTCAAAATTCATTATCTTCAAATCTACTCACAATTAGCGAAATCTTCCAACATCAAAATTGTTCATTATAGCGTTTAATAATTTCTAAAAATTGTCTCACAACTTTTCGTTAAGTGTGATGGAGGGGATTCTATAATTACAAAGGTGGCCGAATAATGATGAAAATTCGACGATCATGAAATGGTGAAGGGAGGATATAGGTGTGTTCGTATGTCAAGTGGTGAATTTTAGTGGTGATGGTGGAATCATGGGTGGTGATCAATGGAGGTCAGATGGTCTGAGACGTTGGGGTGAGCTCAAGTTAGTGTTTTGGTTGGGGCAACTGTCGCATGCATCTTTTTGGATGCTGGCAACTGTGGGGACTACCGAGTTAGTCGAGGCTGAGGTGTTGGTGTGTAAGGCAGTAGCAAAGCTGGTGGTAGGTGTGGTAGAGGCCAATTGTGGTCTACGCGACATTAGTCGGAGCTTAAATAATACTAGATGAATTTTGAAAATGGGGCTTCATGGTCATAAATCGGAGGGGATGGCCAGAGGTAAGGTAATAGGGGTTCAGTTGGTCGATCTCGCGAGGTGGAATTTGTTGGCGGTGGTGGTTCGTCGTTCGGTGGTTGGATTTGGCGTGCATGTGCACATATCCATGCATGTTTTGGGTTCGATTTGCAATCGAGTTGGGGAAGGGAGAAGAGGACTACTATAGCAAGCGGTTCGGGTTTGATTGCAGGTGGGCTTGGGCCTAATTAGTTAGGGTGAGAAACAATTTAAATTTATATGTTTGATATATTAACCAAATGCGTTGAATTGAAAATTGGATATCCTGTTCATTTTATGTCCTTTAACCTGTGGGTTTTTGCATTTGACTCGTAACGACGAGTAAAACACTATGGTATAAATAGTTGATAGTTTGGATGATGTATAAATTAATGATAGAATAATACTAACTGAATATAATTACATTGATTCAAATAATAACGCAGTTAAATTAATTATACTTCATTGATAACATCTATTTAGCAGAATAAAACATTATTCTGCTATAATTAAACCGAATAGATTATTTTGGACGTCTATTGAGTAGAATAAATCTCTGTTCTGCTATTAAATTGATTTGAAAATTTATTTATATGCAAGTTACTTAATATGTGGATTATTTCATATTGGATAAGTGGTGTGTTAGTTATTGATTGTTGATTCGATTTATATAAATGCTTGCTTATGTAAATTCCAGTAATTTGACTTTTTGAAAGTTGAACTGAAATAAATTATAGCTTATTTAAGTTTCATACTGGTCGCTAAGCTTTTTTCCATATTTGAAGAGTTATGGATTTAAATTAACTTCAACTTTATAACTTCTTCAAGTAAGATGTTTCTATATCATTACTTTTTTATATTATAGAAATAAATGGAATTTAAAAGTTATTAAATTTATAAAACAAGTTTTAAAGGTTATGTTCAAGATGCTGTTTTGGAAATTTATGATTTCCATATAGTACAATTTTTTTATCCCCCTTGGATATTTTGATAACTCTTTTATAATATGATTTTAGAAAAGTTTTAAGAAGGATTCAGAATTATTAATATATTTATTAAAGAATTATTTAGCAATTTTTAAAGTAAAAGTGATTATTATATGTATTTAAAATTGTTTATCCCGTTTTAAACGAGAAGGGATTTTAAACAAAAGATTAAGCAATTAATTTAAAGTAATGTTTTGAATAAAAGTTTGGATTTCTATTTTAGTATTTTAAAGTATACAGATATATTTTTAAGGATTTTAAAGTGGAATTTTAAAAAAAGTCCATAGTATTCTAATTATACTAAAAGATCTTAGAATGTGGAAAATGAAGTTTAGTTATAACGCTTTGTTTTAAATGAATAATATATGGAATTAAGGGGTTTTATGATTGATATTAAACTTCAAGGAAGGTAGACTTCTACCTATCCTAAGATAAAGAATGTTGTCTTGTTAATGTTTGAGAGGTAATGGTACCCCAACTTGAACAACTTCATTGTTATCTTAAGGATAGTTTTAAGTTTGAAATCGAAGATTGATGGCAAGTATATGAAGTCTTACTTCCATATACAAATTTTTTTATGGAAATCTAGTAGTCCAATACTTGATACTGAGAGCCGATGAGTAGACCGATCCTCTATCTATGAGATCTAGAACCAGAGTTTCTAGGCGAGGGATAGGGTAAGTCGAAATATCGGGAATGTGTCAAAAAAAGGAGTTTTATAAATTATTTTGGAAATTTATAAAAGGAGTTTTATAAATAAGAGATTCATAAAAGGAGCTTTAAATTTAGAGATTTATAAAAGATGGTTTGTAAATTAATTTGGAGATTTATAATTTTTTTGTAAATATGGAATGAGTTTATAAAAAGGGAATTTTATAAAAGTAATGAGATTTGATTTTGATGAACATCCTTCTTAATTACGGTAGTAAGTAAACATTCTTTTCATAACTTAACACCGAGGAAAGTGGTCCGGGTTTATAGCAAACAAGGTTCTAAAGGACATTTGTTTTTGACTCATTTAATATGATTTTGGAAAATAAGAAATCTTTCTTAATGTTTTGTGAATATACTTGTGCCGATGAAATAAGTATATGGATATTTTTCCGAATATTGAAAGGAGTATAAAGAGTATATGAATATATCTTTTGCAAAGGTATATTAAATATAAGTATTTACAAAACCGATTTTAATTAATGAAAGATTAATTAAAAGAGGCTTAGTAGATTCCATATGAAATTTAATCTCTGTTCAATTGTTTGGTTATTTTATAGTTAAATAAACTGACTATCAAATCTTCTTCAAAATATAACTTTGGAAATATACAGAAGAAACATTAGAATTATGTAATTATAAGGTACAGTTATCGTCTGCTTTTATGTATCGTTCGTTTGTTTCCAAAAGAATCAAAGTCGAGTTTACCAAAATCTATCAATTGGTTTTGTAGTGCACGGTAAGTGGAGGAGTACTTATATAAGATGACTCGAAACCGTAACCACTCCAAAAACCATAGCACGTTTTACGCCTTGGAAGAGGTTCATGAATGGTTCAAGATGAGGGAAATTGAAGATGGAGTTCTTTGAAGTGCAAGGGCAACTTGCTACTAATTCTGAGGATGTAGTAGAAGTTGTGCCTTTGGTTTGTTCATATCCTAAATAATTAGTATGGATGAATGTTGACATTAAATTATTGCCTGGAAAGCGGTGTTAGCATTCCAAGTGGGAATTGCAAGGAGGAAAAGGTAAAAGTATGGTCTCACAAGCCTTACAACCCAGAATGAATAAATTTAGGGGATGCTTGCTGAGCTATGTGGTTCGTTGCCATTAGAAGCATCGTTCCTCGGTTTAGAATCGGGATTTACAGATTCGGTATGCGCGCAGGACGATCGGGAGGAGGGGGAATGTTTGCGGCCTCGGTGCACGAGGGATAATGTATTCCGGTATGCCATTTTAAAGGGGCATGCGATTCTGTTTTGTGGAGCGGGAGGAGGGGGTCCATATGTGGCCCTCGGTACATTTTTAAGAGGTGTATTGTGGTAGGTGGTACCCAGGTGCCTTGTCATATTTGAATCCAATCTCCAATACATGCCTTTTGCGGACTTAGTTGTATACGTAATATGCTGGAATGTAATTAATGTAAACATTTTGACTATGATCAAATATTTATTTTAAACCCTAGGTATTATTGTAATATCATAAGATTTTTTATAAAATGGTTTGGCTATCGTAAGATTAAAACTCATCCGTGTTTATATGCGACGTGGTATTATGAGATACCTTTATTTTGAAAGGTTTCGTAACATCTTAGAACTTTAACGTCTTAATGACGAATATTTAATTGATTTTAATTATTTAAATGATTGGTATTTTAAAATATAAATAACTTAAATTCAAATATAGTGATTATTTAATATTTGAATTAGTAATTAGATATTAATTAAACAGATTTAATAACATTTTTTAACTCCTTTTAATTAATAAATAATAAAGGTAAATTCATTTTGAAAATTCATTTTCAATAATAAATGAGCCAAATAAATAATAAGCAAATTAATTTTTAATAAAACGACTTGATTTTTGATGACGTATTTTTAGTTTAATTTATAGAATTTTTTCATAATTTTAATTTTGAAAATAACAAAATTTCAGTTTCACTTATTTTGTTGCAAAAGTCGATATTTTTGAAATTGTATAGAATAAGTTAACCAGTGTATTTTATTATTATTTTTTGATCAAGTCGCATTGTTGTGCATAATCGTATTTTTATTTCTGTCGTTCAAGGTCCATATATGAATGGGATATTGTGTACCTCGTACATCAAAAACTTTTAAAATAAAATCTTTAACTCATCATCACAATATCTTTTCACATATTTTTTTTCTTCTGCCCTTTTCTCATTGACTTTGGTTACTTCCATTTAATATTTGTACCTTCCTTTCTCTTAGCTTAGAAGTTTATTTGCTTTTATATATTGAGGGACAGTACGCTTGAAATAGGGAGCGACACATATTTTCTTCATCCATTCTCCTTTCCTTCATTTTGTTTTCACTTCCCCCTCTTCTTAGTTTATTTTTCCAATAAAGAATATAAGGCTCCAAACATTCAAAAATTAATTCTCCAAGCACAATCCACTAAAAATCCCCAAACTCAATTCGTTATACTTGTACCAGCTTAGGCTTCAATTTGGTGTACGCTTTATTAGGTGTAATCACATTTTGGTGGAAGCCGTGTTTAGTAGGCTAGGGTTTGAGTTTTCTCGGCATTGGTGAGGCGAGAGGCTATAACATGGGTACATTACATTGCTCGTATGAAGAAGCACTCTTCGGTAAATTTTGGTGATGCCGGTCGAGTATAGGGTGGTGCGGCATTTCTAGAGCCATGTAAAGCTCGAGCAGGTCTAAAATTACTCCGGGGTGAGAGCTCATCATCGCGGGGTACGCAACGGAGAGAAAGCGGAGGGGAGTTTCTTGGAGGCGACGGTGCGTTATTTCATCGAGGAATGAGGAAGAATTTGTGGATTGAATAATTCAAATATTGGGTTTCATAGTGTACATGATACGACATGTACAGGCAGAGTATCTAGCAGTTGGAGAAGAGATTAGTTTTTATTTAAGTAATTAGTGTGTTAATTAAATAATTAATTAGTTTAACTAATTCGATTTCTTATAAATTTAATATCTTGCTCATACGAGGTCCAAATCGAACACGGTCAGTTGCGTTGCACCGAACATGGTCAGTTGCGTTGCACTCATGGAACCATTAGCTTTGTAATGGAATAAGATTGGTTGAATTTAAAGCTTGTAGAATTTTGGGCTAAAATCGAACGCCTGTTCGATTTTAATTCAAACCGGAACGCTTCGACGATAACTAGAATTTTGGTGAGTTTACTCACCTTTAGATTAGCTATATAATATCTATGATGCTATAAATTTATTGTTTAATGCTTGATTGATAGTTTAGATATTGTTTTTATTGCTTGATTGATTGTTTGGTTGAAATTCCATTTTGGAAAATAGATGACATAATAACTTAATTGCTGGGAACCCATATGACAATATATATCGTCCCTAACCATTGTTTTGCAGGGGACACTGTAGAAAGACCTGAAGAGGTTTCTCATCAATATAAATTTTACTTACATCCTTATGTTGCTTATATTGATGTTGAGTTGAAATAAATCATGATATTCTACTTAAATTGTTTAAGTGTTGTTATAGCAATTTTCGCCACACCATCACTTATTGAATATCATCTCCCTAAATCATGTGTGTGTTGAACTTGAGCTTTTATTTTCATAAAAATAGATATTTAAAATTCATTTACCATTCTGATTAATAATATTTAAATTAATTAATCATTTTAACAAATGATGTTTGAATCTAATTAATCATTTTGATTAATGATGTTTTCAATTTAATAATCATTTTAAATAATGATGTTTGAAATTAATTAATCATTTTTATTAATGATATTTGAATTTAAATAATCATTTAAATTAATGATATTTGGATTTAATTAATAATTTTAATTAATGATGTTTTGACGTAATTAAACAATTTAGTTATTGATATTTGAATTTAATTAATCGTTTTAACTAGTGATTATTTAAATTTAATTAATTGTTTTAATAAATGGTGTTTAAAATTTATTAATCGTTTTAATTAGTGATGTTGGAGATTAAATTATTCATTTAAATCAATAATTATTTGAATTTAATAAAATTGTTTTAATCAGTGACATTTAAAGTTAATTAATTGATTTAATAAAAGAGTTTAAATTTAATTTACTAATGTAAATAATTTTTTTTGAGATATTTAACTGTTTTAATAAAGATAATTGATTGGTTTATTAAAACGGGCATAAATGTGATCAATTATCTTTCGAGATAATTAATGTTGTTTTAAATTTATAAGAGATAATAAATGTGATTAATTATCTTTCGGGTTAATTGACGTTGGTTTAAATTCATAAAAAGATTTTAAAATTTGATTTATTTTCTTTACGGAAAATAAACGTGGTTTTAAAGTTATAAAAAGGTTATATAAATTATCCTTTTGGATGACTAACATTTGTTTTAAAATATAAAAGTAAATTTATTGATTTACTATCTTTTGGAATAATAAATATTATTTTTTACAATTTATAAATGATAGTTTACAAATTAGAAAATCCTTTAAAAAAATTGTTTAAAAATAAACTAAGTGTAATTTGTTTTTGGTTTTAAAATAATCAACGTTTTAATGACAGTTGTTTTTAACCCTTGTTTTAATACACTTAGTATTATAATTTACACTTTTTAAAAGAACATTTCAAAGAGTGTTTTTAAAGTGTTTTACCAATATTTGGTATATGAAAGCCAAGTACAAGTGCAAATCAAATGTTTTAAAACTTTGGTTCAATTATTGATGGTTTGTATATGCGACTTAATTCTCATAAAAAAATATTTTATCATTCTCGGTGACTAAACCTAAAGAGCGAGTGAGGACTAGGCTATGTGGGGTTGCTCCCATTAGGGTTTCACATCCACTCTATATTGGATTCGGTTTTGGACATGAGATGTGAAATACTCGGATTTTCGATAACAGTTGGCAGGGTTTGACTTGGAGGTTTCCAAAAGCCATCGGAGTTCTCAAGTATAGTTCTAGAAATATACTTTCGGTAAGAGGGTGCATCCTTCTAGCATTGATGGAAAAACATCTCTTTTTCCTTATTGTTAATTCAAATCTTTGAATTATTTCCTTAATTGCATTGAGAACTGCCTTGTGCTCTTCTCTGTGTTTAATTATTTATGTCCATTCTTTCAAGTTTGGAATCTGATATTATTTATGCCCATTCATTAAGTATGGGATTTGTTCTTATGTAACGACCCGTAAAATTTCGATAATTAAAAATGTTGATTTAATAAGATTTCATGGTTTAATGTTGGAAGAATTAAAAATTTGTAATTTATGTATGGCAATAATAACTAGAATGAATTGCAACAAATTTTATCTAAGTTAATTATTTATGAATTGAATGAAATCCCAAATCAAATTAAAATAATATGTAGTCAGTGGTAATGGAATGAATTTGTATTGTATAGGTAATTGTGACACTTGTTTGTAAATAATAAACTTATAAGTGTAATTAAAAGTTAACAGTGATAATTAGTTAAGTTACCTATTCATTTAGTTAGTCGAATTGAATTTGGGAACAAATTGCAATTGAAATGAAATTTTATATATTAGTTGAGTGAATTATCTCAAACTGAAGTTAAATAATAATGTGGAATTCATTTGATGTAATAAAGTAATCGACTGATAACAAAAATTTATTTAAAAATACAATATTGAAATCCGTCAAATATTGAACAATTAAATTGTTTAAATTTAATATTTGGAATTTATTGAATAATTGAATAACGGAAATTGAATAACTGATTAATGGAAATGGGTGTCCTATAATTTGAATTTGTTAAATTTTATAAGTTCGTTTTTGAATATTTCAAAGGATAGCGATTTAAGAATAATCAAATTTGTTTAAATTTATTATTACAAATGTTTGAATAATGAAATTCCGAATTTGATATGATTAATTTAATATTGAAATTTAATATATGAAAATAGAGTGAATAACTGAAATTTTATTTAATATGATTCGAATTGGCTTCTAAAGTGAATGTAAGTTATATTTGGATTATAATAGAGTTAATAAGATTTTAAAATTGGAAATTTTAGCAATCCTATAAATTTTGAAAAGTCGTCGACTTAATCGACGAGTTAAAATAGCTTTCCGGGGCGCAGTCTCGGAATTCGACGAAACCAGTTCCATTAGATCCGTAATAGTTTATTATTATCGGGTTTCAATTTTCATAGCAATCGGAGTTGTCGTTTGACCGTGGCAGCTCAAAACGCTTAGAAATTAATTTAATCGATTTAATTTAAAATTGATCGTTTATTTCCGTAACTCGCACATACGATCGAATTAGCCCCTGAAACATGTCCCATTGTGTTCAGAACGCGGGTAAAATATTATAAACGCCTGGCGGCACGCTTCGTTTGGAGTTCGTCTGAAAAAGTTGAAAAATAATAATATTTTATTTATGTACGTTTACATATATACGCGTATCCTCAGAGAAAACCCTAGCTATCTCGGGCCGTCGTTTGTTTTGTTCCAATGGCCGAAACTCTCTTGCTTTTCCCTCGATTTTTCTCCAAATCCACGAGCTTTCGTGGGAAACCTCCAACTGGAAAGTCGACGAGCTCGTTGAGATCTAGAGATCCAACGGCTACGATCTAAAACCGTTCATCGTGGAGGCAAAATTTTGGTGGGGAGTTGCGTACGTTCGAAGGGAAGTTGCGGCGGGTAGGAGGGGCCGAGATCGACTCGTCTCTGGCCGGTGGTGGAGCTCGCAGAGGCGCGTCGTTCGGCATGTTTGGATCGAATTATTGTTGATATGGGTGGGATCGGCGGCACCTGGAGCACGAGCGGGAAGAAGAAGTCATATGCGGCCAAATTTTTCTCTTCATATCAACAGTCCAGATCTTTTTTGGTATATATAAAAAGGAAATTTGTGTTTTAACTATATTAATATATATATATATATATTCAATCTTTGAAAACTCATATCTCCTCCATACGAGGTCGGAATCTGACGAAACTAGAAGCGCCGGAATCGCAGAGACGAGAGCTACGCTGCAGTGCAGATTCGGAGGTGTTTGGAGCTCATTAAAATTTTAGGTTGAATCGAACGTCGTCGATTTGATTTAAAATCGGAAAATCAAAATGAGTGTTTTATAACGCTCACAATGTACTGAATATCTTCATGGTAGTTAAATTTGATATTATGAAGTGATATGATTTCTATTTGTCGTTGTTTGATAAAACTTAATTGTCATATAGATTGTCATTTGAATTCACCATTGAAAATTAAATTGACAGTCAAAATGAGATTAAAATTGAATTGCGATTAAATTACCTGATATTGATAACTATGAAATTGCCGAAAATTGTATTGTCTATTGGATGTTTTATTTCGATGGATGCTATTGGTTGATATTTAAATGTTTGGATGTTTATTTGTTTATATATATATATCCTGTTATACATATATATGACACTGTGATTTGATTTAAGTGATATATATTCATCCCTGACATTTAATTGAAATAACTAATCACTTGGCCATATGATAGAAAATTATATACGGACACCGGATTGGTTAAATTAATATATTTTAAAATCGTTGATTTGAAATTCATTTAAATGTTTTAATTTAAAAGTTATAAATAAAATCAACTTATAGAAATCGAATTTATCGAAAATTTGAGTTTGGAATGTTGAAATAAATTTTGGTTAAAAGAAATTGTTAAATAATTTAAGTTGAGACTTTGAAATTTAAAATTGGGATATGATTGAATTTCGAAAATTTATTTGTTTTAAAGATTGAACATTATCTCGAGCTTTGAGTATTACTAAGTAAAAGTGATATAAAAATGATATTTTGAAATTGAGCTTGAAATTGAATCATATTTGAAATTTGGATTTAAATTTGAATATTGAAGGATAATTTTGTTAATTGTTATAAATTGATATTTTGAAAATCAAGCTCCAAATCGATATAAATTGAAATTGAATTAATTGAAGGTGAATATGGAATTGAATTAATTTGAAGTCAAAGTTGACATTGATTTGAATTGAAATCGAAATTGAATCGGTAGAATGGAAATGGAAATTGATTTGAATTGGGAAGTTATAATTGAAATAGTTTGGTTTTGAAGCTGTTTCATATTGTTTTCCAAATTACTCGGTTATATAAACCATTTTTAAATACTTAAACTATTATAACCTACATTAACTATATTAAATTAATTTATCTATTTGAAATCCATTTAAATATTTTAAGTATTTTAACTATCTTAATTATTTAAACTACTTTTAAACTACTTAAAACTATTTCTCTAAAATTTCAAGCTGGTCGATAAGGTGAAATGTTTATGTTTAAATCTTGAATTTAAATACGAATTGGGTTAAATGAAGTTGCAAACTAAATTGAAATTTGAAATGATTTTGAAATCGAAATGAGATATTGAGGCAAAAATGATTTGAAACGGAATCTTACATTTTGAATAGATATGATGATGTTTGAAATGGATTTGATTTTTTTGAAGCGAATATGATATTTTGATATCAATTATAAATCGATTTGAAATGTAAAAGAGCCATCGGTGTAATAATACGTAGTTATTAATGAGACCGGGATCAGATATGGGCATACTCTCTGTCGATACCGAAAACCACTTTAATAACTATGATACGTGGAGTGTTGATCCAGAATGAAGTGGATGGTTTGGTGAACGCGTTGACTGAAGAAAGAGAACAATATTGGATGACCCCTGACATGACTAAAACAGGAGCCGCGCCGGGCCATTGAGGTTTGCCATCTCTAGCGGACACACTTCTTCGACACCATATCTATTACTTTGTGATTTGATTTGGGTGCACCCCTTGATTTGGGAGTGTTGTTTCGCGGTGTTGAGGTAGCTGCTGGCTATGCTCAACATCAGTCCGGATCACGCAACTACTAGTATCCTAGTTGGTATCGCCTCATGTACCTTGTCATACTGATTATCCTATTTGCGACCACTACGTTTTGTTTTGTGTTATACCTATGGGGTACCCTTTGATAACCACCAGTTTACGGTGGGGGTTTACGGTGCTGTATAGACTATGGCATTATAAAAATGTGTTAAGGGGAATTATGGTAACACCTTAACGCTATTTTAATACTTTTACTTTACTATAGTCATATTATATTAGCGTATTGTACTACATAGTAGATAGTTTAACGGATCCTTGAGAGATGGAAAATCCCGTAACATCTCTTAAGTTACTGCACGCACGTTGACACTGGATATGAGATGTCAAGCCCCATAAACATCTCTGACGCCGTTACACTCATATTTATTTACGATTGATTTAACTTACATGAGGATATTTTAGTCCTGACTCGAGTGTTTTGTCTTTTCATTACGCTCGGGTCAGACCTGAGTTTTTCAGCTTAGTGAAGATCTTTTCTGGAGGACGAAGTCGAAGATTTGGTATACTATTCTATTATTATCTTTGCATCATGTTGTCTGCTGCATTATTTTATTTGTTTTGTTGTATATGTATAACTCTGATAAATGTTGTATAAATAATGATCAAAGTATTGTAAACAGCTTCATGAACTGTTTATTTGACTATTATATTTTATCGTTCCGCTGCGAGATTCTGTGTTGTTCCATTTCCTTTATTTCTCTTTCTTTTCTTTTCTTATTTACCCCAATAACCATCTTCCCTTTTGAACGGTTTGGAACTGGCATGTGTATTTGATCGTCGGTTTAAACTGTCCAAAAAGGTGGGTCGTTACAGTTGGTATCGGAGCTTCGGTTTAGCGATAACCTTAGCTTTGTGGGGTTTGACTCTTTATAAATAGGGTAGTAATACCCTATAATGAGTCGCTGAGTGTATACATATGAGAGAGCGTATTTGTTAGTGATATAAAATGTTTTATATTGTGTCGGTTGATTTGTTGAGTGGCTTATGGATCCTGGTCAATACGAGTAACTAAAGTTATTGATAGGGATCTCTAAACACTTAAACAGAACAATTCGACATAGTATTTTTTTGAAATTGGGTAAATGAAATAATTTTGCTCTAATTATATTTTGTATATAAAGAAAAATTTCAGAAATTATTGTGACTTATCTAGCTTACTTGGTTGTTAGGAATGATAATATTGGTTATTATCATTAATTTGATATTGTAATTTAATAAATAAGGTGAATTACAAAATGAACAATGATAAAACACTTGTGAATGTTTTAAGATAGAAAATCCTATAAGAATATTTTATAAAGGTGACTTATAAATTGAAATAGATTTAAATAGGAAAATACTGAATTTAAGACCCGGAGGTTTTGAAAATGGTTCTCAAAGCTTTGAAGAAAATATATTGTGATATTAGTTGGAAAATATTTATGAGAAATATTTTGAAAGAATTTTTAAGAAGGAATGAATTCAGTACTTCTCTCTTCTGTCGTTGGAAAATAATTTCGACGATGACTGCGCAGCATCATCGACGTTCATTTTCGAGTCTCAGAGTATGGGAGACTTCTAAGAAGCTTTGCTTTTCTTCGAAATTATTTTGGATAAATGGGTTTTGGTTTAAACTCCAAAGGTATGATTTGATATATTAAAAATATAAGTGTATATGTTTATTTCAAACGATTTGAAAAGAACCGGGCATTTAAATTTCTAAGTTATGTTAATTAGTAATTTTCAAATTATTTGAATGAAATGTGAATAACCAGAATTTATAAAATAAGAGGATTAAGATATCTAAGCTTATGTTTTGGGAAAAATTTAGAGTTGTAGTGTACCTTTAAAGTTGAAAGGTAAAGAGGATTTAAATAAACCAAATTTGTGAACATTCTAATTATGTAAAATGAAATTCTATAAATTTGTATAATACCAAATTTGCATTCTGATAACATATAATATGACTTACCAAATATTAAGAAGTTGAAATGATGTTTTGGATATGTAATGAGATATTGTACAAATAAACAGAACCTGAAAATAATTGAAGTATACAAGTAAGAAAAACTCAAAAGGAATTAAAATGTATATAAATGGAAAATTTGGTTATGATAAAAATGTTACATACTTAAATATAGCATGAAATGATGAATGGATAAATGGAACAAGCAAGTGAACTTAAGAAAAGGCCATTGAGTCAAGCAATGTCTTTGTAAACTGGTTGTAGAATTAAATATAAATTTGCAACAAAAAGAAAAATATGTGAAGATAAATTTGTAGCTTTTGAGATAACTATAAACTAAGAAAAGTCATTTATAAGAAGTTAGACTTTTATGGAATGACTATAAATTAAAGTGATGATTAATAAAATGTTCCGCAAATAAATTGGTTATTAACTGAAACTGAATATGAAGTAAATGTAAACAAAAGAATTTGGTATGGCTATGAATCAATTGGAATTGAAAGAGATAAACCAAATTGAATGTAAAATTAATAATTTGGTTATGTAGGGTATGATTTGGTTGTTATATGATTGTTAGTTGATTGTATATAATTCATTAAGTGTTAATGAAATTGAAAGCTATAAATCATTGAAATCAAATTGGAAGTTAAATGAATTTAAATAGAATTTAATTTGATTCAAATTGGAAGTGAACTAATGTAAATATAAATTAGTGAATGTTAACTAATTGAATTGAGAATGAATGTTAGTAAAATCCAACGTTAATGAATCAACTGTGATTAAAATTGAAAACCAAGTCAATGAATATTAATGAGAAGTGAATTTATATTGATTGGTTATGGATTTGTTGGATGATAATTGGATGATAATTGATTTGGTGGATGCATTTGTTGTTTTGTTGCATTTTCTATGTTGGCACATGTAGTTGTTATGTTGCTATATGGTGTATATTGATATTATTTTCATATATGCATGTTTCTCATGGTTTGTTGAGTGTTTATTAGGTGCGGATTGCGCTTGCTTCGCATTTGGAGCTCGCTTCCGCACTATATTAGCCGCATATGCTCCCTAATAATATATAAGGTACATATCTCGGATTACATACCGTACTTTTACACTTTTTTCCCTACGGGATGCCTCATCACTTGATGAGATGTATATTTGTGATATATATACTGTCATTTTTTTTTGGATCGAGCCGTGCAAAGGAGACTCTGCCGAATTTTTTCGTAAATTCGGGTGTTAGAAAATTTTCGAGTTTTAAAATTTTATAACTTGTTTGATAACTAACTTTTAAAGTTAGAAAGCCGTTCGGAGTAACTTAGTGGAAGCGTAGTTATGACTTTATAAATGGAATTTCATTGTTTTATAAGTTGATAATTTTGAATAAAATATATCGAACGTTGAATTCTTTAATTAGTTTCTTTTCCCTTCTTTTTCCTTTTCGAGGACGAAAAGTTTTGAGTGGGGGAGAGTGTAACAACCCGTAAAATTTCGATAATTAAAAACGTTAATTTAATAAGATTTCATGGTTTAATGTTGGAAGAATTAAAAATTTGTAATTTATGTATGACAATAATAACTAGAATGAATTGCAACAAATTTTATCTAGGTTAATTATTTATGAATTGAATGAAATCCCAAATCAAATTGAAATAATATGTAGTCAGTGGTAATGGAATGAATTTGTATTGTATAGGTAATTGTGACACTTGTTTGTAAATAATAAACTTATAAGTGTAATTAAAAGTTAACGGTGATAATTAGTTAAGTTACCTATTCATTTAGTTAGTCGAATTGAATTTGGGAACAAATTGCAATTGAAGTGAAATTTTATATATTAGTTGAGTGCATTATCTCCAACTGAAGTTAAATAATAATGTGGAATTCATTTGATGTAATAAAGTAATCGACTGATAACGAAAATTTATTTAAAAATACAATATTGAAATCCGTCAAATATTGAACAATTAAATTGTTTAAATTTAATATTTGAAATTTATTGAATAATTGAATAACGGAAATTGAATAACTGATTAATGGAAATGTGTGTTCTATAATTTGAATTTGTTAAATTTTATAAGTTCGTTTTTGAATATTTCAAAGGATAGTGATTTAAGAATAATCAAATTCGTTTAAATTTAATATTACAAATGTTTGAATAATGAAATTCCGAATTTGATATGATTAATTTGATATTGAAATTTAATATATGAAAATAGAGTGAATAACTGAAATTTTATTTAATATGATTCGAATTGGTTTCCAAAGTGAATGTAAGTTATATTTGGATTATAATAGGGTTAATAAGATTTCAAAATTGGAAATTTTAGCAATCCTATAAATTTTGAAAATCGTCGACTTAATTGACGAGTTAAAATAGCTTTCCGGGGCGCAGTCTTGGAATTCGACGAAACTGGTTCCATTAGATCCGTAATAGTTTATTACTATCGGATTTCAATTTCCATATCAATCAGAGTTGTCGTTTGACCGTGGCAGCTCAAAACGCTTAGAAATTAATTTAATCGATTTAATTTAAAATTGATCGTTTATTTCCGTAACTCACACATACGATCGAATTAGGCCCTGAAACATGTCCCACTGTGTTTAGAACGTGGGTAAAACATTATAAACGCCTGGTGGCACGCTTCGTTTGGAGTTCGTCTGAAAAAGTTGAAAAATAATAATATTTTATTTATGTACGTTTACATATATATGCGTATCCTCAGAGAAAACCCTAGCTATCTCAGACCACCGTTTGTTTTGTTCCAATGGCTGAAACTCTCTTGCTTTTCCCTTGATTTTTCTCCAAATCCACGAGCTTTCGTGGGAAACCTCCAACTGGAAAGTCGACGAGCTCGTCGAGATCTAGAGATCCAACGGCTACGATCTAAAACCGTTCATCGTGGAGGCCAAAATTTGGTGGGGAGTTACGTACGTTCGAAGGGAAGTTGCGGCGGGTAGGAGGGGCCGAGATCGACTCGTCTCTGGCCGGTGGTGGAGCTCGCAGAGGCGCGTCGTTCGGCATGTTTGGATCGAATTATTGGTGATATGGGTGGGATCGGCGGCATGCCCTAGCTTGCGTGATTGGGTTCGAATTTACCTGGAGCACGAGCGGGAAGAAGAAGTCATATGCGGCCAAATTTTTCTCTTCATATCAACGGTCCAGATCTGTTTTGGTATATATAAAAAGGAAATTTGTGTTTTAACTATATTAATATATATTCAATCTTTGAAAACTCATATCTCCTCCATACGAGGTCGAAATCTGACGAAACTAGAAGCGTCGAAATCGCAGAGACGAGAGCTACGCTTCAATGTAGATTCGGGGGTGTTTGGAGCTCATTAAAATTTTAGGTTGAATCGAACGTCGTTCGATTTGATTTAAAATCGGAAAATCAAGATGAGTGTTTTATAACGCTCACAACGTACTGAATATCTTCATGGTAGTTAAATTTGATATTATGAAGTGATATGATTTCTATTTGTCGTTGTTTGATAAAACTTAATTGTCATATAGATTGTCATTTGAATTCACCGTTGAAAATTAAATTAACAGTCAAATTGAGATTAAAATTGAATTGCGATTAAATTACCTGATATTGATAACTATGAAATTGCCGAAAATTGTATTGTCTATTGGATGTTTTATTTCGATGGATGCTATTGGTTGATATTTAAATGTTTGGATGTTTATTTGTTTATATATATCCTGTTATACATATATATGACATTGTGATTTGATTTAAGTGATATATATTCATCCCTGACATTTAATTGAAATAACAAATCACTTGACCATAGGATAGAAAATTATATACGGACACCGGATTGGTTAAATTAATATATTTTAAAATCGTTGATTTGAAATTCATTTAAATGTTTTAATTTAAAATTTATAAATAAAATCGACTTATAGAAATCGAATTTATCGAAAATTTGAGTTTGGAATGTTGAAATAAATTTTGGTTAAAAGAAATTGTTAAATAATTTATGTTGAGACTTTGAAATTTAAAATTGGGATATGATTGAATTTCGAAAATTTATTTGTTTTAAAGATTGAACATTATCTCGAGCTTTGAGTATTACTAAGTAAAAGTGATATAAAAATGATATTTTGAAATTGAGCTTGAAATTGAATCATATTTGAAATTTGGACTTAAATTTGAATATTGAAGGATAATTTTGTTAAGTGTTATAAATTGATATTTTGAAAATCAAGCTCCAAATCGATATAAACTGAAACTGAATTAATTGAAGGTGAATGTGGAACTGAATTAATTTGAAGTCAAAGTTGACATTGATTTGAATTGAAATCGAAATTGAATCGGTAGAATGGAAATGGAAATTGATTTGAATTGGGAAGTTATAATTGAAATGGTTTGGTTTTGAAACTGTTTCATTTTGTTTTCCAAATTACTTGGTTTTATAAACCGTTTTTAAATACTTAAACTATTTTAACCTACATTAACTATATTAAATTAATTTATCTATTTGAAATCCATTTAAATATTTTAAGTATTTTAACTATCTTAATTATTTAAACTACTTTTAAACTACTTAAAACTATTTCTCTAAAATTTCAAGCTGGTCGATAAGGTGAAATGTTTGTGTTTAAATCTTGAATTTAAATACGAATTGGGTTAAATGAAGTTGCAACCTAAATTGAAATTTGAAATGATTTTGAAATCGAAATGAGATATTGAGGTGAAAAATGATTTGAAACGGAATCTTACATTTTGAATAGATATGATGATGTTTGAAATGGGTTTGATTTTTTTGAAGCGAATATGATATTTTGACATCAATTATAAATCGATTTGAAATGTAAAAGAGCCATCGTGTAATAATACGTAGTTATTAAAGAGACCGAGATCAGATATGGACATACTCTCTGTCGATACCGAAAACCACTTTAATAACTATTATACGCGGAATGTTGATCCAGAATGAAGCGGATGGTTTGGTGAACGCGTTGACTGAAGAAAGAGAATGATATTGGATGACCTCTGACATGACTAAAACAGGAGCCGCGCCGGGCCATTGAGGTTCCATCTCTAGCGGACACACTTCTTCGATACCATATCTATTACTTTGTGATTCGATTTGGGTGCACCCCTTGATTTGGGAGTGTTATTTCGCGGTGTTGAGGTAGCTGCTTGCTATGCTCAACATCAGTCCGGATCACGCAACTACTAGTATCCTAGTTGGTATCGCCTCATGTACCTTGTCATACTGATTATCCTATTCGCGACCTCTACGTTTTGTTTTGTGTTATACCTATGGGGTACCCTTTGATAACCACCAGTTTATGGTGGGGTTTACGGTGCTGTATAGACTATGGCATTATAAAAATGTGTAAGGGGAATTATAGTAACGCCTTAACGCTATTTTAATACTTTTACTTTACTGTAGTCATATTATATTAGCGTATTGTACTACATAGTAGATAGTTTAACGGATCCTTGAGAGATGGAAAATCCCGTAACATTTCTTAAGTTACTGCACGCACGTTGACACTGGATATGAGATGTCAAACCCCATAAACATCTCTGACGCCGTTACACTCATATTTATTTACGATTGATTTAACTTACATGAGGATATTTTAGTCCTGACTCGAGTGTTTTGTCTTTTCATTACGCTCGGGTCAGACCTGAGTTTTTCAGCTTAGTGAAGATCTTTTCTGGAGGACGAAGTCGAAGATTTGGTATACTGTTCTATTATTATCTTTGCATCATGTTGTCTGCTGCATTATTTTATTTGTTTTGTTGTATATGTATAACTCTGATAAATGTTGTATAAATAATGATCATTGTAAACAGCTTCATGAACTGTTTATTTGACTATTATATTTTATCGTTCCGCTGTGAGATTCTGTGCTGTTTCATTTCCTTTATTTCTCTTTCTTTTCTTTTCTTATTTGCCCCAATAACCATCTGCCCTTTTGAACGGTTTGGAACTGGCATGTGTATTTGATCGTCGATTTAAACTGTCCAAAAAGGTGGGTCGTTACATCTTACTTGTAACAACTCTTTTTTACTTGGATTTGTTTCTTTGTTTATTTCCATTCTTTCTTGATTGGAATTTTGTTCCAATTTGTTTCCCATTTCTTCATCTATATATATTGTTTTTATGAGATAAAAATTCATTCCGCATTTAGCAGCATGGTCTCACAGAATTATTAGATGTTCATCATATTACTTGAGCTTAATCATGCTGGTATTCCAGACTGACTCGGGTGTTATTTTATTATAATGCTTGGGTCAGACCGAGTATTTTTCCAGGTTGGCTTTGTTGATAAGAAGTTCTTGGTGAAGTGCAGGATGTTCACCTATCGTAGTGTTTTGTTTTACTCCATATTATATTGTATACCTATAAGCAATCTGTACGGTAAGGATTTTATAACTGTCCAGCTAATAAGGTTTACTTTTAACTCTGATGTACTCTGTGTTTTTGAGTGACAGTTTTTACCATCTTTTTTACATTATATGTTGTCATTTCCGTTGTGAGATTCTATTTCCTCTATTATTTGTTCTTTTCTTTTATTTTACCCCAACAATATGCCTTTCCAATGATTGGATGTTCAGCATTTGAATACCATGTATGTTTCATTGTCGACTTTCTATGGTCGAAAATGCACGTCATTACAGGTTTTAGAATAGTAAAAATTCATAAAAATCCATTTGATTTGTGTTTCTCACACTGGTTTCAGACTGATCTGAACGTTATTTTCTTATAATGTTTGGGTCAGCCTTAACATATTTTAAGATTTAGTTATGGCACGGGAACAAATTCTCGATATGGTGTAGACATCGCGTTAGCGTATTGGAAGATGCATGGATGAATGCGAGCCAAGGTGGAGATTTGTTGGGTTGTCTCGCCTTATGTATGGGTAAGGGATGCATATTAGAAAGAAAAAATAGTCCTATATCATGAAAAAATAATGGAGGTGGAGTGGTGAGTGTGTGTGTGTATGAGTTTGGTCGCATGTAACAACAAGAGATTCCTTTTGTTAAGATGTGTTGATCAAACTCTATATTGCCCCACAGAGGGATGTGCAGACAGGATTTCAACATGGTATCAAAGCTGATGGTAACATCTGGGACATCGGAAAGAAAAATACTCTCACATCCTGAAAAATAATGAAGGTGGTGATTTGTTGATATGTCTCACATTGTAAGCGAGTAATGGGTGCATATTGGAAAAGAATAGTTCCATATCGTAAAAAATAAGGAGGTGGAGTAATATATAAATGAGTTTGGTCATATGTAACAACAAGGGATTCCTTTTGTTAAAAGGTGTTGACCAAACTCTATGTTGCCCCCCACGGAGGGATATGCGAAAGGATCCTAGAACTTGAACATGGTATCACAGCCTATGGTAACGCCTTGGACAATGGATAATGTGCAAAGATCTATAAATTGTGGTGGCTAGCACTGTAGGCTTAAGTAGTCAGACTTAAGGTAGAGCTAGATTATGGTATACTAGATATGGTATAGTAGCACGGGAACAAAGTCTCGATATGGTGCAAGCATCCTGTTGGCGTAGTGGAAGACGCATGTATGTATGCAAGCCAAGATGGAGATTTGTTGAGGTGCCTTGTATTTTGTGTGGGTAATGGGTGCCCATTGGAAAGAAAATAGTCTCGCATCCTGAAAAATAATTAAGTCGGGGATTTGTTGGGGTGTCTCAAATTGTATGCGGGTAATGGGCGCATATTGAAAAAGAATAGTCCCACATCGTGAAAAATAATGGAGGTGCTATATATATGAGTTTGGTCGCATGTAATAACAAGGGATTCCTCCTATTAAAAGGCGTTGGCTAAAATCATATGTTGCCTACACGTAGAGATGTGCAGACATGATTTCAATATGGTATCAAAGCCAATGGTTTCGCCTAAGACAATGGACAATGCGCAAGAGATCTATAAATCGTGTTGGCTAGCAGTGTAGGCTTAAGTAATCAAAATTAAGGTGGAGCTAGATCATGGTATGTTAGATCTGATAGAATGGCACGAGAACAAAGACTTGATATGGTGTAGACATCGTGTTGGTGTATTCAAAGACAATAGATGGATGCAAGCCAAGGTAGAGATTTGTTGAGGTGTCTTTCATTGTGTGTGGTTGATGGACGTACATTGAAAAGGATAATGGTCCCACATCATGGAAAAGTAATGGAAGTGGAGTAGTATATATATATATATATATGAATTTGGTTGCATGTAACAATAAAGGATTCCTTTTGTTAAAAGTTGTTAACCAAGCTCTATGTTACCTCCACGGAGGGATGTGCGGATATAATTTCAACAATACCTAGGGTTTCATAGCCTCATTTGTATAGTTTTTACGTTGAGTTATGGGTTACGTATCCAGTTTGACCCGAAATAGCGACGTATGCCGTGTAAACACCATAACGTATTTATATTGCAAATCATAACTCTGAATATTTCAAAACTATATATTAAAATGATCATCTTAGAAAGACCTTCAAAACTATTATTAATAGAATATTCAATTTAATCTTTTATTAAAATTACTTCTAATTAATTTGATAACTTGTAGTGTTCAATTTGTGAATCGTTACATTAATATTTGAATTGTGCAGTATCAATTGTTAATTGAATTCACATCTCCGGGTCGCACAACCGCATTTGTCGATTCTCCAAAAAACCAATGATTTAATAAGGTTATAAAATATTATAAATTAATTAAATTAATCAATATTTGATAAATACTACTATTAGTTTATTTCATGTTTTAGGCGTTGTTAATAGTTATTTGATTGTGTATATAAAAGTTATATATGTACATATAAATGTACGATGTCGATACATATTTAAACGGGTTTCAAATATAGTTAATTATTCAACAAGCTTTTGGAAAAAATCGATCCATGCAGGGGGAAAGAGTTAATCACTATATAATGGAGAGAGGACGAGATTGGCTTAATTAAGAATTAACTGGAAATAAAAAAGAGAAGTATTAAGAGAAAATGAGAAATGTTTCAATTGTCTTTATAAAAAGATATCCTCTCATTCATTTCTAATTTTTTTTCTCCATCCTACTTCATCCATGGCCATCACCCATATATCTCTCATCATCGAACATTTTTCTACCCAAAATCAAATCAAATCAACATGGTTATTCGATTCTAGAAAGGTCAAGTGTTGATTCAAGGAATCTAGGAAGCAATTCACAAATCATAGGTGTCACAAATGGCTAAATCAAGTGAGGTTAACATTCTTCTTCTAATTTCAACATGTCACTACCCTAGTCTATATATTTTTATTTACCAAATCTGTATTTTTGTGATTTTTTTAAAATACTGAAATTTGTTATAACTTGTGATTGTTTTAATTGCAAATTATATTATTATAAATGTACAAGGTTGTACATGTATACTATTGATGTTCAGATTTGGTTATGATTTTCTAAGATTAGATTAAAATTTATTTAGATCTTTTTTAAAAGAAAAAATATTTTATCAAAACTATATAAATATACATATGTATACACATATACGCATACATTTACTGTTTGATGCATATTTGATAAGGTTAAATATGAATATAAATAGAGATACGAAATTTCAAACGTTTGAATAATTTCAATTGTAATATTATTTAAAGGTGATTTGGTTCATAAATTTTTATATATTATTTTAAATCTAAGAATTTTAAACTATTTTGTTTATGGTTGTTTAAAAAATCACATTCCTATTTTATCCTAAAGATTTGATCATGTTTTGATTAGGAGATTGTAAATGAGGATGGTATTAAGTGCTTTCTTTTTCTATTCAATTATAAAATTGTAACACCCAATATCTGGAGGCCTAAAACTAGGCGCTACAGATGCTGCAGTCATCCATAGTATTAACTTCTGGTGATAAAATACGGTGATAATGCTATCCAAAATGTCAAAAGCACATGAATATGAACAAGTTCACAGATTTTCAAAAACATCATTTATCTTATTACATTTCAAATCAAATACATATTCAAATTACATAATACCATATCGTTTCCCAGGCAATGATCAATTATAATTTACAATAATATGCTAAGAGCGACATATGATGATGCCCCCTTGGTTGACGAGAGAAATATAGCCATATTTGACTTATATACACAATGGAATTAAAACAAAATAAACTGCAAATCCTAATTTGCTATCCATCAACTACCTATCCGTCTCCAGAAGCTTTATTTGCCAAAAGACTAAAACCTGAAAACCTTAGACCTCGACGTACTCAAATCTATTTTGAGTACCCGAGAGTTTAAGGGAAAACAAAAACTTCGAGCCAGACATAATGCCTGGTATGAGTAATTCTATTACATCTCTGTTTACTGATATTAAGTGAGACCACGGCGCTTAGCGAAACGGGTTTCCCCTCACTAATATCCTCTTTTAAAACATATATTTAGCAAATCCTTTCCTGCAACCAAACTGGTTAATCAACTGATTATATCAAAATAGCAATATTCTTTGTGCTCACAAAAAGACTATCTGCCCAAAAATAAGTAATAAGTGAGCTATATGCTCGTAACATAATAGCAAGGTCCATTATGCTACAAATGGACTATCTGTCTATAATAATTGGGTTGACTGCCTGCAAACTGGACTAACTGTCCGAATTCTAGGTTGACTGTCTGCAAAATGGACTAACTGTCCGAATTATTTTCTTAGGATTAACTACCCTGTAATTTTCCTTGAAAACCTTTTCAAAATGATTTTTTTCCTTCAAATCGTATATATACAAGGAAAATATGTCTTTAGCTTTACTTTAAGCAATTTTGCCATGATATATATACTTTACTCAAAATAATGTTGATGATATTTAATAAGGAGTAACCGCCCTCTCGAAATAAGTTAAATTCCTTTTTGACTTAAAATACATACGCTATTCTATCTATTAATACATTCAAAACCTTTTTTTAAAATCTTCAAACTACCATTTCGAAACCTTTGAAAGTAATCACTTCGAAACCAAGTAAAGCCCCTCCTTGATCTAGGCCGAAAGGCCAAAACCTTCCTTTCAAAACTATTTTAAGAATCTTTTCGAAACCCTTGGAAATCCTTCCTTTCAAAATATTTAAAACCTTAAACATCCTTCTTTTAAAACCTTTAATCATTGTCTTTCGAAACCCTTGGGAAAGCCTTTTTCTTTCAATCCTTTCAAAACCTTGGGGAATCACCCCTTTCAAAACCATTAACAAAAAACTTTCAAAACAGTTAAAACTCATTCCTTTCGAAAGCTCTTTGGGTTCAATTCAAAACATGTGGCAACCTTTCGAAACCATTCAAAAATTTACCCCTTCGAATCCTTTGAAAACTATTTCGATCGAAACCATTAAAGTCCAAAGCTTCTGCTTCGAAAATATCTAAAATTATCACTTTCGAAACCAATTTGGGTTTTACTTTACTTATAGAAAAAGGGTCCTAAAACATTTAAGTCGAAATCAACTGCTACGAAACCATTTCCTAAGTAATGAAGTGATGGTGTCGAAACCATCCACTAGAAAGCATTGGAGAAGAGGCCAAGTTCTAAGAAAACAAAACAACATTTTTGAAACCTTCTAGATCGAAAGGTAAAAAGGCGGTTGCTATGTGTTTCGACCTAGTCGAAACCATTCATTTAAAAAAAGGCGCAATCCAATTGAAACCATCTTCTATTAAACCATTTGACCTGGTCGAAACCTAATCAAGTCGAAAGCATCTTAGTCGAAAGCAAGCATGCACATTTTTGATTCAAAAACAAAGCATAGCCCCGACCCCTTCGGTACCCCTGGTTTTGATCCTATACCTTTCGGCCACATCCAATTTATTACGTACCGGTTTCTTGATACCATATGCATTAGTTTCGATTATGTCGGAGGCGATAGTATGGAGGCAGAACCTTGCGTCGAAGGAGACGAAACCGTTAAAAACATGTAGCAAATAGTTATTTTCCACCTAACCTGCTTTGCATGTATAATTGTAATTGATTGCCTCTTTCTTTACAAATAAAAAGTACTGCAATTTATCAAAAGTGTTGCCGACTTTCTTGGGTTAACAAATTTAAATTATTCTATGAAAAGCCACTTCTTTTTTAATTATATAAATCATTTAAGTCTCACACCTTAAATAATTTTATATAACCCTTAAAACACTTAGGAAAAATACACAAAAATTCCAGAAAATCTATTTTAACATGTTTTTCAACATATAAAAATTTCATACCCCAGTCTTTTATTATTTAACCGAAAATAAGTATTAACCCAAAATAGCGTTTTCTTTACTAGAAAATTCATATAAATTCCTTATAAACTCAGAAAATTATAAAAATCTAAAACCATCTCTAAAATAATATCTATGATCTCCTTAAAAATAATCAAGGCATTTGGATGCATTTTATAGGGTTTTCACCTCAAAACATATCATAAAATCAATATGAACATACATAAATCATCAACATGTATATATAATCGTTCCATCATTCAAAAACATGGCAATTATTACATAATATTTGGCATTCATCTAAAATCGAAAATACAATCAAAAATGAGATGTAAATGCTTTTCACCTTAGCTTTAAAGATTAAAGAGATTGAGACATGAATGGATTTGATTTGCTTAGGCTTCTTTCTAGATTTTCTTCTTCTTGCTCTAGTTAATGGTGGCCGGCCTCTTGTTTTAAAATTTCAAAATGAAGTAAACGTGTATTCTAATACATGGTCAAGGTTTGAAGGATATAGGAATGGCTTCTTTCCTATTTTACTCCAGCTCCTTTTCAATTTAACTCTAACTTTAATTCATTTTTAAATGGCATGGCTACCCTTAATTAAAATCAAATCTCAATTCCCTAATTAACACATTATTTTATTTAATTTAGCTCATTATATATTCTAAATAATATTACAAAAAATCTAGGGTGTTAAAGACTCCCCTCCTTAAAAAAATTCGTCATCGAAATTACGATAAGGTATGCAACAAATCAAACAAGAAGGTAAAACATACTATCAAACAAGTCAGGATAAGTATCTATAATCTTGCTCTCAATCTCCCAAGTACAGTCTCTGTCATCGTCGCTCGGACGTTGACTAGTCTGACCGTCTTGGTTCTAAGCCTCTACTCATCTCTCGCAATAATAAGAACTGGTTTTCTCACTATAGTCAGGTCAGGTTTTACCACTAAGTCATCTAGTTGAGTCGGTGCAATATTAGTTTCCAGGTCTCTAACACACTGTCTTAGATTAGAAACATGAAAAACATCGTGGACACCTGTCAATATGCTCGATAACTTAACTCTATATGCGAGTTTACGGATCCTTTCAATAATAGGAAAAGGTCCAACGAATCTCAGTGCCAACTTTCCTGATCATCCATTTCTGATCACACCCTTCATCGATGACACCTTAATAAATATCTAATCTCCAACTGAGAACTCTAAGTTTTTCCTTCTGCTATCTAAATAACTCTTCTGCCTAAACTGAGCCTCCATCATTCTAACCCGAATGATCTCAATCTTCTCTGCAGCTTCTCTAACCAAATCGGATCAAGAACCAACCTATCCCCGACCTCCAACCAATAAATGGAAGATTTGCACGGCCTTCCATACAAAGCTTCAAACGGTGTCATCCCAATACTAGTCTGATAACAGTTGTTATATGAAAACTCGACTAGATGCAAATGGTCTTCCCATGATCCTCCAAAATCTAGAACACAAGCTCTTAACAAATCCTTTAAGTTCCTGCTAACTCTTTCCGTTTGTCTGTATGTCTACAGATGGTAAGCAGTACTCATCTTGAGCTTGGTTTCTAAAACTTCCTATAGACTCTTCCAGAACTCGCTAGTGAATAAGGGGTCTCTATCACTTACTATGCTTCTAGGAATTCCATGCAGTCTAACCACATTCTTCATAAACAACCTTGCCAAAAAAGGTGCCGTGTGGTTTATCTAACTGGAATGAAATGAGCACTCTTGGTCAATCTGTCCACTATGACCCATATACTATCATTTCCCTTGTTTGACCTTGGCAACCCATCAATAAAATCCATGGTGATAGAATCCCAATTCCATACTGGATATCCAATGGCCGAAGCAACCCACTTGCCTTTTAGTGTTCGTCCTTTTCCTGTTGGAAAATCAAGCACTACTTTACACACAAGTCAATATCTCGCTTCATTCCTTCCTAGAAGAAACTCCACTTCATATCCTGATACACCTTAGTACCTCCTGGATAAATAAAGAACTTCGAACGATGGCATTCCTCAAGACTTTAGTCTTCCTTTATTTATCAACCAGTCATTCTGGTCAAGACTAAACTCCTTCAAGTCATCACCCTTGGTTCCATCCCTTAACTTCATAATCCGATTACCGGATCCTCTATTTGTCTAGAAGCAATCCTTTCGATCATCATTGGCCGAACCTCCAAACAAGGCAATACAACTGTATCTCCACAAGACCCAGCCTTGGATCTCCACTACACTCTGCAATCTGCTAATGCTTCCAAATCTTTCCACTCAGCAATCATCACCAACACTGCATTATTTTATTTCCTGCTAAGTGCATCTGCAACCTTGTCGCCTTTTCCTGATGTGTACTCAATCCCAAAATCATAAGCGACTATAAACTCTAACCAACTCTATTGTCTCATGTTCAACTACTTCTGAGAGAACAAATATTTCAGCGACTTATGATTATATATAACTCAAACCTTTCTACCAAAAGGTAATGTCTCCATTCCTTGAATGTAAAAATTACTACAGCCAATTCCAAATTATTCGTCGGATATCTAACCTCATGCGGTCTAAGCTGTCTAGAAGCGTAGGCAATCACTTTAACCCTCTACATCAGCACAACTCCTAATCCTAACCCACATGCCTATGTATAAACCGCCAAATCCTAATTCCTTTCTTGAACAACCAAAACAGGTGCAAAGGTCAATAAATGTTTCAAACTCTGGAATGCTTCCTCACACTTATCGGTCCACACAAACTTCACATCTTTTCTTGTTAGCTTAGTCATTGATGCCGCTATCCTTAATGAACCTCCGATAATAACCAGCTAACCCAAGGAAACTCTTTATCTAGGTTACTGTCTCAGGTCTCTTCCAATTATTCACTACCTCAATCTTAGTTGGATCTACTGACAACCCTCCCTCTGAGACTACATGACCAAGAAACTTCACTTCCTTCTTCCAGAAATGACACTTCGAAAACTTTGCCTTTAGCTGATGTTGCCTCAGCGTTTCAAGCACCACTCTAAGATGAACTTCATGTTCTCTTTCATCCTTAGATTATATTAAGATATCATATTTGAAAACCAATACGTACCTATCCAAGTGATCTCCGAAAACCCAATTCATCAAGTCCACAAAGAAAGCGGTGCATTAATCAGTCTGAACCGCATAACAAACCATTCGTATGACCTATATCTGGTCCTAAACGCCATCAAAGGTATACTATCCTCTGCTACGCCGAGCTGATAGAAACCTGTCACCAAATCCAATTGCGAGAATACCTTGGCTCCACTCAACTGGTCAAACAAATCGTCAATCCTGGGCAACGAATATTGATTCCTTATCGTCCTCTCATTCAACTTACGATAATCGATACATAGCCTCAACAATCCCTCCGGCTTCTTAGCAAACACTGCTACTGCACCCCAAGGTGAACTATTCAGCCTGATAAAACTCTTGCCTTCCAAATCCATCAACTATACCTTTAACTCCCTCAACTCTACAGGGGTCATCTTGATTGGCGGTCTACTCATCGGTTCTGCTTTTGGAACCAAATCTATCTGAAACTCAATGGCTCATTTTGGTGTTAATCCAACTACAGGCTCAAAAATACCAGCGAATTCTCTAACCATGAAAACTCGACTCAACTTTTCCATAGCACCCAACAAAGCATACATCTCACAGTTAGAACCATCTATAGTATAAACAATCTGGTCACTACAATCTGGGTACCTAAGAGATATCTTCCTATCCTAGCAAAATATCCTAGCATCGTACTCACTTAACCAATTCATCCCAAGAATAATATAGAACCCCACAAAATCAAACATAAGCAAATTGCAAACAAAAGTATGACCTAACATGTCAAAATTTAACTGGTCACACCACAACCCTAGAGTTGCAAACCCTCCTATTAGATTCGCAACCCGTAAGGAAGTAACTAAATATATGAGTTATAGGTTAAGATTATCCATCAAACATCTAGATATAAAAGAATGCGATACACCAATATTAAATAGAACGCTAATAGACATACTATGAATCTGAAGCGTACCACCCAAAACTGCCTTCCCTTTCTCCTGAGCCGTTGGCTTAGAAGCACCAGGTTCCAATGCATATACCTTGCCCTTTCCATCCTTTGCGGGCTCCTTGCAATGGCTCTTATAATGGCCAACCAAGTCACAGTTGAAGCACTTGACATTCTTCTTCACTGCGACTTCCTTTGTCTTCCCAGAATATCATTTATTAGCAAAATGCCCATTCTTGTTGCACTTGTAGCAAACAATCTCAAACTTGTCCTTCTTAGCTGCTTCACCCTTCTAAGCACCCATCTTAGGAAAGAACTTTATCTTCTGATTCTGCCCAATCTGGACTTCTTTAGCCTTACTCTTCTCTAGAGAATCAAGAATCTCCTCAAGTCTTAAGGCCATCTACACTACAAAGTCAGAAGGATCTCTAATATAAGGCAATGTGGCCCTAGCTAATTCAGGCTTCAACCCTCCAATAAACTTCTCATTCCTTTTCATGACTGTATCCACTGAAGCATACCCATATCGGGCCAACTCCTTGAATTTTCTGGCATAATCCAGAACCGACGTCTCTCCCTGCTCTAACTCAGCAAACTTCCTGATCAGAGTTGACTGTGCCATTGCAGACATAAACCACTCCTGGAATCTTCCCTTGAAATTTTCCCATGATGAAGTTTCTTCCTCTACACCAGCCGTCACACTGTTCCACCAAAACAATGTAGCTCCCTGAAGCTATCTGGAAGCAAGTCTCCTCTTCTGCTCATCATTGAGCCCCAAGTCTGCAAAAATACTTTTGTGGTGCAACAACCACTTTTCCACTTCTATAGTATCTTCCGTCCCAAAAGCGGCTTCCCTCCAAGCTTAGAGCAATCTTTGTTAGCATAATAGTTAACTACTGAAACTCCAAGAACTCCTGCCCCTGGAGCACCATTAAGTAAGACCATGCCACTTAGCAGAGCTAGTTTCCCCTCTCTAATATCCTCTTTTAAAACATATATTTTGAAAATCCTTTCCTACAACCAAACTGGTTAATCAACTGATTATATCAAAATAGCAATATCCTTAGTGCTAAAAAATGGACTACCTGTCAATTAGTAATAAGTGAGCCATCTACCTACAACATAATAGCAAGGTCCGTTATGCTACAAATGGACTCTCTGTCCATAACAACAAGGCTGACTCTCCGTAAACTGGACTAACTGTCTGAAATCTAAGCTGGCCACCTGCAAAATGGACCAACTGTCCGAATTATTTTCTTAGAGTTAACTACTATTTAATTTTCCTTAAAAACCTTTTCAAAATGATTTTGTCCTTAAAATCACATATATACAAGGATAATATATCTTTAGCTTTACTCTAAGCTATTTTTCCATGATATATATACTTTAATCAAAATAATGTTGATGATATTTAAGGAGGATTAACTACCCTCTTGAAATAAACTAAAGTCTGTTTTAACATAAAATACATAGGCTAGTCTGCCTATTAATACTTTCAAAATCTTTGTTTAAAATCTTTAAACAACCCTTTCAAAACCCTTGAAGGCTACCCCTTCGAAACCATGTAAAACCCCTCACTTATCTAAGCCGAAAGGCCAAAACTTCCTTTCGAAACCATTCTCAAAATCTTTCCAAACCCTTGGAAGTCCTTCCTTTCGAAAGCTTTAAAACCTTAGGCATCCTTTTTTTCAAACCTTTAAACATTCCCTTTTGAAACCCTTGGGGAAACCTTTTCCTTTCAATCATTTCGAAACCTTGGGGAGCCACACCTTTTGAAACCATTCATAAAAACCTTTCGAAATAGTCAAAACTCATTCCTTTTGATAGCTCTTTGGATTCAATTTAAAACATGTGGAAATCTTTCGAAACCGTTCAAAAATTTACTCCTTTGAAACCTTTGAAAGCTGTTTCGGTCGAAACCGGTAAATTCAAAAGCTTTTGCTTCGAAACCATCTAAAAATATCCCTTTCGAAACCAATTCGGGTATTAATTTACTTATAGAAAAGGGTCCTAAAACATTCAAGTTGAAAGCAACTACTTCGAAACCATTTCCTATGTAATGAAGCGATGGTGTCGAAATCATCCATTCGAAAGGATTGGAGAAGTGGCCAAGTTCTTAGAAAATAAAACAACCCTTTCGAAACCTTCTAGGTCGAAAGGTAAAAAGGCGGCTGCTAGGTTTTTCAACCTAGTTGAAAGCATTCATTTAAAAACAAAGGCGCAACCCAATCGAAACCATCTTCTTGTAAACTATTTGACCCGGTCGAAACTTAACCAAGTCGAAAGCATATTAGTCGAAAGCAAGCAGGTACATTTTTGATTCAAAAACAAAGCATAGCCCTGACCCCTTCGGAACCCTTGGTTTCGATCCTATACCTTTCACCTACATCTAATTCATTACGCACCTGTTGCCTGATACCATATGCATTGGTTTCGACTGCGTCAGAGGAGATAGTATGAAAAGGCGGAACCTGGTGCCGAAGGACGAAACAGTTAAAAACATGTAGTAAATAATTCTTTTCACTTATCCTGCTTTATGTGTCTAATTGTGATTGATTGGCTCTTTCTTTACCAATAAAAAGTACTGCAATTTGTCAAAAGTGTCGTCGACTTTCTAGGGTTAACAAATTTATTTTATTTTATAAAAAGCACATTCTTCTCTTTTAATTATATAAAACATTTAAGTTCCATACCTTAAATAAGTTTATATAACCCTTAAAACACTTAAGAAAAATCCATAAAGATTCCAGAAAATCTATTTTAGTATGTTTTCCAAAATATAAAAATTTCAGTCCCCAATCTTTTATTATTTAACCGAAAACATTTATTAGCCCAAATTAGCATTTCTTTACTGCAAAAATATAAATTCCACTTAATTTCAAAAAATTCAGAAAATTAAAGCTCATATCTAAAATAATATTTATGATCTTCATAAAAATTCTAAAGGCAGCCGGATGTCATTTTATAGGGTTTTCAACTTAAAACATATCATATAATTAATATGAACATACATAAATATTCAACATGTATATATAATCATTCCATCATTCAAAAATATGGCAAGTCACTGCAAAGTACTCGACATTCATCTAAAAACCGAAAACATAATAAAAATGAGATGTAAATATTATTCACCATAGCTTTAGAGATTAAAAAGATTAAGATATGAATGGATTTGATTGCTTAAGCTTCTTCCAAGCTTTTCTTCTTCTTGCTCTTGTTAATGGTGTCCGACCTCTTATTTTAAAATTTCAAAATTAAATGAATGTGCATTCTAATACACGACCAAGGTTTAGAGGATACAAGAATGGCCTTTTTCCTATTTTTCCACTCCACTATTTTAATTTAACTCTCACTTTAATTCATTGTTTAATGGCACGACCACCCTTAATTTAAATCAAATCTCCATCCCTTAATCAACACATTATTTAATTTATAGCTAATTAAATATTCTATATACAGTTGCCAAAAATCTGGGGTGTTATAAAAATCTTCATAAATAATTTAAGATATCTAATCTTATTTAACATAGGATTTATTCTAAACTATCTACATAAATAGATGATGATGCACAAACTATGGACACACACAAACCATGTACACATATCATAGTTTCTTTAAATATATGCATACACATGTGGATTTATATTCCTGATATGCATATGAATTCATCATGTACATATGTAAGTATTTAATATACATACATACATACATACATACATACATACATACATACATACATATATATATATATGTTGTTTGTATCAAAAATGGCACAAACACCTAAATAAATGTAGTAGAGAATAAAAGTGAAGAAAGTAAAACAAGTAAAAAAAAGAACACAAAAAGTTTTATAGTGGTTCGGCAAACTCTGACCTATGCTCACTTAATGATTTTGTTTCTTATTTTTGGCTTAGGGGCGGAAGTTCTTTGGACTCAGTACAACTTCCATACTTAGATTTTCAAAGTTACAAGAATATAAAGTAGAGAAGAGTTAGAGCCAAAAGGTCCTGAAAAATAAGCTCTACATTCATATAGAGGTAGAAAGCCTAAAAACTTGTACCAAATATCTCCTAGCTGTTAGCCATAATTTAGATCAGTTCTCCCCAAAAAGTAGGCGCCACATCATCGGTAACCAGGAGTCGTCATTTTAGGAGTCTTCATTTGGGAGTCATCATTTTTGAGTTGTCACTGATCCCTAAGTTTGCCATATTTGCTATCTTCAACTCTTCACCTTGGATCATTTTATGGTCCATAGTTATTTGCGTTAGTAATAGCTTATTTTGGAGTCCAAGGAATGGAGTTTTGTAGAAGACAGAGTTGTAGACTTAGAAGTTTGTGGAGATTGCTAGAGAATTGTATTTAAAAACCAAATTTTTTTGGAAATAGGTTTTTGGCATCGAGTTAGGCATGTAGGCAGGAGATGGGGTCTGCCCAAGCTATATTTGGGGGTTGATCCCCAACTTAGGGAATTCTATTGTTCTGTTGCCTTAATTTGGATTGTTTTGGATTTAATTGGACTTGCTTGAAGTCTGACCCGAGAAATTTGACTGTTTACTTGGGATTGGACCTGAAGATTTTCTAAGATTTTCATGTCCTGAGTTTCCCTTTGCCTGATTGGAGTCAAATCCGAAATTTTTTTATATTTGACCTGAGTCTTGACATGGGTTCACGTGCTTGGAGTCAAACTTGAGTTTTCCATGCGTCCGCTCGAGTTTTTGCGACTTGGTACCGATCACCAAAGTGGGGGTCAATACAGACTCCTGGCTTTGAGTTTTTATGTGGGTTGCTCTGGGCCGTGCTTGGAATTTTCTGAAGACTATCCCGATTTGAGTCAGACCCGATGATTTTGTGGTTTTCTTCGAGTCAACCCTTCCAAAAACTTGAACCTCCAATTTTTCAACTAATTTTGCTTATTTTTTGATATTTCTTTTTGCTTGTCTTTTTATGGTATTCCCAAGGTCCTTAGATCACTTATTCGTCGTCCGTTCATTCTATTTGATCGTTTAGGTCTTTTCAAATACCACTTGGTCAAAAGGTAGGATAAATTTTTCCCTCCAAAGCACGTCTTGCTAATGGAAGGTGTGCTTTCTTTAAGAAATAATGTAATGTCAATCTTCAATGATTGAGACTTCCGGCTACTTCAATCATGATGAATCGTTCGGTTCCTTCAGACTCTTTGGTCAATCACTGGTCGTTCCAGACCTGCTACAGCCTAAGATTCTAGACTGTCTAAGTGTAATCTATACTTCATCACAATTCTAATTTCATCCAGAGTTATTACATCGCATATTAGAACCATCCCGCGTTCATCCGAGATTTACATCAGTAACCCTCCGATTTCATTTAGAGTTATTGTATATCAAAATTGTCCCGTGTTCATCCAGGATTTACCAACTCTATTTCATTATAAGGCATTCAAATCCTTTTATCAAATCAATATCAAGGGTTTGATCTCTCCAGATTTTTTTATATTTAGTTTAATGTGGATCTCTCCGGATCTTTTAATGTTTGAGTTAAGGGGATGATCTTTCTGGATCGTCATTTAAATTCACGGCCATTCAAGACTAATGTTCAAATCTACAATCACTCCAGATCGGTAGTTGAATTCATAGCTTTTTAAAATTGATAGTTAAATCCATAGCCGTTCGAGGCCGATAATCTAATTTGTGATCGTTCAAGACCGATAGCCATTTGTGGTGACCTATGGCCATTTGAGACTGATATAGCTTTCCGAGGTGGATGATGGTCATTTAGGACCGATAGCCATTCGAGGCAGATGTGGGTCGTTCGAGACTGATAGCCATTCGAGGTGGATGATGGACGTTCGTGTAACGACCCACTATTTTAGACCATTCAAATTGACAATAAAACCACACATGTCTGACTTGAATAATACAAAACAGTAAATTGTAATATAATTTGGAGAAAAAAAACCAATCAAAGACACAGATAAATCAGAATAACTCACAACGGAAATAAAAATAACCATAGTAGTTCATGAAGCTCCTATAACACAGTCTCAAACACAGTTTCAAAACAAGTACAAAATCCAGAGTTTGAATAGTAAATACAACAGAAATCCCAATACATAAATGTCTACTAGTACATAAGCCGAATAGAAATACTGAATGGAAATAGATAACAAATAGATAGACAGATAAACTCCAGCAAATCCTCCAGCTCCAGAAGGTGATATCTAAGCTGATACTCAGGCTGACCCGAGCGTAAAGCAAAATATAAAGTACTCGAGTCAGGACATACATACTTACACAATGTAAACCAATTCAAGTGAACTGTAATATAAATGCACAAGTAACTTAAAGGATACTTGGGACCGCCCATCCTTTAAGGATCCGCTAAACTTTTACTGTGTAGTAATATACGCTATTATAATAATGTCTAAAGTGAAGTATAATATATTTAAAAATAACGTTAAGGAGTTACCCAGTATCCCCCTTAACACCTTTTATAGTACCAATAGTCTATACAGTATCATAGTCCCTCCTGATCGGGAAGCCACCAGAGGATACTCCATAGGTACGGTACAAAACCAAAATCGTACCAGGCGCGTTAGGGTAGGTGACATGGCACAGCTAGGCAATGCCAGGGTAGATATACCAATTACACTTCCTGTTCGGTGGTAACGCATAGCTGCCACTACCGTCCACCTCGACCCACACTCTCAAAAATCAAAGGTGTGGACCAATCAATCACAAAGTCATAGAATGGCATATGAAGAAGTGTGTCCGATAAGAGGAGCTACCTCATTAGCCCGTCGATTTCTCCTGTTTTAGCCGCCTTATGCCAACTCACAGGAGTCGGGCCCACTTATATACTTTAATAAAACGTCGCCAACATCCTATTTCATTCTGAAATCTCCATCGCGTACGCGGTTGTTAAAGTGGTTTTCGGTATCGACGGAGAGTATGCCCATATCCAATCCCGGTCTCTTTAACGACCAACCGTTATTATAACCCACGATTATTTATTTCGAAACACATTTATTCCAAAACCATTTAAGATCAAATACTATTTCTTTTTCCAAAATAATATCCATTCCAAAATTGGTAATATTTCCAAATCCATATATATTAGTCATAACACCTTTAAAAAATATAATAATTTAAAAATCATAAACACTTTCGAAACCATACACTTACTATAGAATTTTAAAATATTATCTTTTAGAAATCATACTACTTGAAAAATATGATCCATATAATAGCATTTCAGAAATGCTATCTTTTATAAGTACAGCCTTTTAAAACATTACCTAAAGTAGTATAATAGTTCAACAATATGGGTTAAATAACATAGCGTTCTGGAAATGATACAAATTCAACTATACATTTTTAAACAACATATCTTCAGTTTAAATCATAGTTATTTATTATACAAAACATATCCATTTTTGCAAAATAAATTCTATCATTTAAACTGTAATAAGTTAGAAATTGTAACACTTCGAAAATGTTATTCCTATATAATAGCATTTGGAAAATGTGATAATACATAGAAGTATTTTCTTTTCAGCATCAACAACCCTTAGAAAACGTTACTGTAAATACACTAGTATTTTAGAAATATCGTTTTTTTCCAATAACAGCAGCACTTAGAAAACGTTACTGTAAGTATAATAGTATTTCAGAAAACGGTGCATTTTCAGAAAAACAACACTTAGAAAACGCTATCTTAAATATAATGGTATTTCAGAAAACAGTACATTTTCAGAAATGGTAGCACTCGGAAAATGTTACTGTAAGTATAATAGTATTTCAGAAAACTGTACATTTTCAGAAACAATGGCACTTAGAAAACGCTACCTTAAATACCACAGCATTTTGAAATGCAGCAAATACAAATCTAAGATTTATTATAACATTTCAGAAACATTAAAATTTTAGTTTTTCACCATTTTAACTTATAAAACATATCTCACGTTTCAGAAATATTTATTTGGATATCATTTAACTTATGATAAAATAAAATAAAACTTCACAAATAAAATTTCCAAATTAAACTATAATTCATTTATAGAATCAAAAGTACATTATTTTACTTAACTTTTTATCTTAACCAATAACTTAATACTTTATTTTAAAATTACCCATTTCATAAATAAAATATTCTTATTACTAAATTAAACTTAAAATTTTCATTTGAAAACTAAATTTTCAATTATCAAGTTAAGTCATATTTTAAATTACATTTTAAACCATTTATTTACTTATACATTTTAACTTATAGGAAATCACTATAAACTTATTTAAATCATTTAAATCCAATTTTCATCATAGTTTTATTAATCAAAACATATCTATTCCATAAATAAAATTTATTTTTATTATTAGGTTAGAATTAAATTTCCATATTAAATCAAATTCAAATTATTAAGTTATTTATCATAGATAAAATCTTAAATTTAGTTTAAACCACTTATTTACTTACAAAAATCCAATATCTCATTATATTTAAAAATCATTAAATCAATTTTTAAATTAAAATTTCATATATTTAAAGATTCAAAATACATAATAAATTTTAGAAAACTATTATTAAAATTTAGCCAAGGGTCTGTATATAATTTTTTAACCATGTCAAGTGATATGGATATGTATCATTTCAATCCGTAATTTAAAAATTAAAATCTAGGTTCTATCATTTCAAACCCGCAATACCAAGTTTAATAAAATAAAATAAAAATCGCTTGAGCCTATCTTCAGCTCATAACGATTTTTCCCTATTCTAAAGTACGTTCGGATATGTATCATTTTAACCCATAGTGATTCTATACTAATAGGGAACTTGCAGTCGGAGAAACAGAAATAAATAAACAATATAGCATAGTATATCATATCAGGTGATGTAACAAATATATATCAGGTTATAACATCATGAAATATCATATCACAGGCAAAAATAAATTACTATTATATCATCATCTACAATTCACATGTCATCATTTCACAATTATATAAGTACGAATGTCGAGAGTGATAAACTCACTTTCTAAAGCTGGAGTTAACAATTCAAGACACACGAATAAACTTCGAAAAACATGACAAAGCATGACTTAGATTCGAGTGGATGATGAGCCTATATAAATCTATATGTTCAACACATAAATATATAAATCAAAAATGAAACAAAGTGAAGAAAACATTGGTTTAATCAATAAGTGGGCTCGGCAACCTTCACACTTGGCTAGACCATCACCACAACATGGCTCAGCCATCATTGTTTGAGGCATCTAGGCTCGGCTATGGTTAGGTAGAAGCACAACTAGGCTATGGAAGGTGAAGAGATGGCAAGTTAAACTCATGGAAGGCTAAAAGCTAGGCAAATGAAATGTTAAGTGCACACACAGGCTCGAACCTATGTCTAAAGTGCTCGGCCATGGCTAGGCTTGGGTCAAGTGGTCATAAGGCACGGCTTGGGGTGGTGTAGATCACGGCAAGGCAAGGCATGGCGAGGAATAAGGGGTGGCTGAGTCTAGAAGGAAGGGGATGATGGTATGGTGGTCTCGGTTAGGGTTTGCAAGGCAAATAGGTGATGGGTTTGGATCTATTTGTCATGGCTAGGCATAAGGGAGGTGATGAGGTGGTGCTGGCCGATCACGGTGGCGGTAATGGAGGAGATGTGGTTGGCTAGAGCATGTAGCCGAGCTTGCTTGAGGCAAACTAAAAGAGAAAAAGAAAATGTAAAAGAGGAAGCCATGAAAAGAAAACTTACTGTAATATTTTTGTTTCAGGAACGCAAATGGAAATGAGATGGAATGAGAAACTTTTGTACGTGAATTAAGAAGTAAAATGAACGGCTCGCGGTGTAAATGCACGGCTAGGAAAATGAAGATGTTAGAAAACGAAAAGTCATAAATTAAAGAAAATGAAACCAAAGTCTCTTGAATTTCCTAAGCCTATTATCAAAAATAAACAAGAAAAATCCCAATAGAAAAATAAAAGTCTAAAAAAATAAAATAAACAAATGAATATAGTAAATAGAAAATAAAAATACAGAAAATAATTGCGTGTAAAACGCTGAATTTTATCAAATTTAAAAAGCATAATACAAATTTGACGAAACGAAAAGCAGAACGAATATCAGAATCAAATACAGTTTCAAAGGAAAAGGTTAGAAATTTAAAATTCAAATTTATAATTTTCAATAGAAAGTCAAAGTTTGACCAAAGTTGAGCAAAATATAAAATTTTCAGAAAATCATCATTTTATTATATTTGGAAAATAAATTACAAACAAAATCCAAAATTGCATTGGAAAATTCCAAAATTCCAATTTTTAACTGATAAAAATCAAAGTTTGAAATAAATTATATTTAAAAATATTTGCTAAATATATGGGTTGTTACAGTTCGAGACCGATATTTGAATTCATAGTCGTTCGAGGCTGATGGCCGTTCAAGGTCATTGCCAAGCCCAATCTGCTCGCTCTATGATTAGGGAACTCGATAATAAGCAAGCCCATCCGCTTTCTCTCCAGCGAGGGACTTAATTCATGCACGCCGATCCCGTCTTTTTGGACATGACTTATAGCTATTGATAACAGTTTTCACGTTCGAGTGGGTTTTATAATTAGAGTTTCATTTGAAATAATCAAGTTCAAACCTAAAAACACAAAGTCAAATATCTAGATAGTTGCTTCTCCAAACATTACTGCCAGGCATCCAGCTCAGAGCGTGCCTAGATACCGTTCAGGTATCCATACACAAGTAATTGTCTAGGCTGTATTATTGCATTGATTGTTAAAGAAAAGGAAATATAGTGCGAGAATCGAACCCGATTCCCTGCCACTTGATCAAGAGACGACCAGCCTTTCCCTGATGCAGGGCCATTTCTATTTGCTACGGTTGATGGTTGCTTTTATTCTACCACTATAGTTCAATTTCTAACATACTATTGTAACTGGTTATCCTTTACATGTTCCTATATCAGATCTCGCAGATGCCTGTAGTCATTCGTATTATGCCCATCTAGCTCATGGAACATGTGCTATTTTCCTGACTTTCTTTCATTATCTGTAGGCTCTCTTCTTGTCGGCCTACGATAGGGGATTTGTCCCCCAATATCTAGATAATTCCGCTTTGAGTCTCATTTTAATCAGTGTAAGAGGTCAATCTTGGTTTCCTCTTTTATCACTTTGATCCTTCAAAGCTATCGTCTATCTTTAGCTTTACTTTATCCATGCTGGGTCATGATCTGGATTGTCCTCCGCCATCCACATCATTAACCTCTCCTTGTCAGCTTCAACGTCCTCCTACCGTAGAAATCTTTCAGCCTTATGATAAAATTCCATAAGATTCATCGGTGGATCTCATTATAAAGCAATTTTAAAATCAGTCTTTACGGCTATTCTTGAAACCACTGCCATCAAAACCATTAAAGGATCTGGTTTATTTAGCGCAGCTGCCGCAATGTTGAATCTTGTCAGGATACACCTGGGGGTCTCTCCGACCCTCTACTTCATGCTTGCCAACGTTATTACATTCATGGGTCATGAGATATGGACCCGAAATTGCTTTACAATCTATTCACCATCTCGGCCCACATACTAACGGAACCATTTTCCAGCTGCCTAAATCATTGTGCTGCTAAACCTGTAAGGTCTAAACGGAAACACCTTCCCAGGACTTCCTCAGATGCCCTCAGCGCCTCCATGTGCTAGATGTACCTCATTAGATAAATTATAAGGATCTGATGTTCCGTCGTATGTCTCCAATGTAGATAATTTGAATTCTAGTGGGTTTCTTGCATATCGGATGTTTGGAGTAAACTGGCTTCTACATCTTCTATGCTCTGATTAGGAAATCCACCTGTAACGACCCCATCGCGATGCCCAGTTTAGCAAAGAACATTACAAGTAATGTCGTCTGCTAATCTGGAGAATACGGCTTGTTAAGGGCGATCGAATGTGAATATATCCTTACACTAATATTGACACGTCATTTTTACCTTTTCACTTAATATCTGAACTGAATTTGACATGTACAATATTACTACAAAGTAATAGACACGCCGATTTCTCAGAATCAGAACAACATACAATATAAATAATAGTCACAGATCAAAGTGGAACAATGTACATATACGAATTATTTAGTTTACAAAATGAAATACTATACTCAATTATTATACAAATTTAACAGTTATCTAATCTCGATTATATATTTAATATACAAGGTCCAAATTCCTGAATGAGATAAACTAAAAGTCCAAAGTATTTATCTCCTTGCTATCCCAAACATCCAAAGGTCAACTTACTCTGTAACCTGAAAAGTCTCGGCCTGACCCGAGCAAAATAACACCCGGATCAGACTATCTCTAAATATCCAATAGGGTGAGAAAAAGATATAACATAAGAACATATAATATATAAACACTACAAATATCTAAGAAATAATAAGTCACGAGATTCACCTAACTTAGAATTCATCACAAGACACGGGTTTATAAATTTGGATCATGAACAAAAATTAGTCACGAAACATTGAATTCACATAACAAAGCACAACATCTCTAAGAACACAAATATCAATAATTTAATTTAGAATCCATCACAAGACAAGTATATATATTTATTCCAGGAACACACGGCATAAGAGTATATGTTTATTTCATAAACACAAGATACAAGTATATATACAAATTTCGCGAACACAGAACAGTCCCAAAATCCAAATATCTAGAATCCAAGAGATCTTAATCCAAACCGATCATAATGATCGTCGCAGTGATTGTACTCAAAACCAGTGGCAAACAAACAAATTGGAATCACTCTAACCGATCTAATACCAAGGATCGTACTCAGACCGGGAACACAAAATCACAGAATGATCTCAACGATAGTCCATACCGATCAAGGTGATCGTAAAAACCATGACTCGATGATTCCACATTTATTTAATATTATTAAATTATTATGTTTGAAAAGAAATCCAAGAATAAACTTCTTAAGGATCTAGCAGCCACTTGCCGCACACCAAAAGAGAGTAAACCCTAAAGTGCCAAATGCTGCCACCTTCAGTAATCATTAGAATTTAACCAATACGTCCCATACCGTACAGTGAAATTCAAGTATTTACTAAAAGCTAGTAAATATCACTTATTACGGATACCACTAGAAAACCGAGCCATATTCTCTTAAGGATCTAGCAACCACTTGTCACACACCGAAAGAGATTACAACTCTAAAGTGTTAAGTACTTTCCCAAATACGATCACAAGAATTTAACCAAGACATCCTATATTATCCGGTGAAATTCGAGTATTCATTAATGGGCTAATAAATCTCACTCAAACACTCTATTCAATGAGTTATACCATAATCGACGAAGCGTTATTCGAAAGCATTTAAACCAGTCGATGACATTAAGTCGATTATTAGTACTCCACAAATTATAGAATTAAGATTCTCAAAAAAAAAATTCTCTTTTGAGTTTATTGTTTATAAATAATTATTGAATTTTCCTTAAACCCATTTATTATTCAACTATAGTAAAATATTCACTTATTCGATACTATATCCCATAACTCAATTTATTCCAAAATTTCACTTGCATACTCAAATTTTGTCTCAAATTTCCATAGAAAACACTTAGTTAATATCCCATATTTTAAACCCAATTTATTGCTTTTCCAAATCCATTTTGATATATATATATATATATATATATATATATATATATATATATATATATATATTATTTAGAAATAAACTAGACTTTCCATTTTAAAACCATATTTCCAAAGCCACTTGCATATGTTATCACTTATTTTATAAAACCATAATCCCTCATATCTTCAAATCCATAACTCTTTATACTAAAAATAATTAATATATATATATACACATAACTACTTATTAAAATCATTTACAAAAGAAAGTTAAAATAATTTAGAAACAAGTTTGAGATTTATAATTTTAAATAAACTCTCCTTCATAAAATTACTTAAATATGAAGCATATCCATCTGTATATTTTTAACTCGATTTTAGAGCTTTTATATCTGCAGTTTCGACCTCTTAAATCCTATAATTTTAAAAATCTCAAAACATGAAAGTTGTAAATAAATGATTTATCTTTTAAACAAGAAAAAAGATGATTTAATTTGGACATATGGTTCAAAAGTTACGATTGAAACAATTTCTCAGATTTGAGTTTGTTAATTCGGTTCTTTAATCTATAGGCTTGGGAAAAAACAAGTTTTGGAACATTTAAACTTCAAAATTATGCAAAACATAAAAGTGGTTCCTTATAAAAATTCCTTTCAACTGAAAAAAACCTCACTCGATTATGACTTACTAATCAAAAGTTATGATGATTTTTATTTCAGATTTCAACTTAGAAAATTGACACATCAAAGCATGTATCAGTTTCAAACCCAATTTCGACCCTTCTAATCGCATAATTTTTCGAAACATATAATGAAAGTTATTCCTTAATGTATCAGCTTTCCATAACTTCAAAAATTATCAAATTCCGACAAGATATGAAAACGATATGCCTAAATTACTAACAGTGATTAACATCCAAGATATTCGCAATCAACAACATCAAACAACCAAAGATCATTCAACAACTTGTCATCCATTCAATCAACAACTGCAAATATCAGATTATTCTAACTACATAAGGATCCAAATTATCTAGAGACGGATTATGTGAGTATTTACTCACCTTTTTCCCAATGTAATAGCTTTCTAGAATCCTTAACTCAACACTTTCAGCAATTCCTAAGTTTAATTTCATCAAATTGAGAAAAAAAAAAGATTACAACCCTACACCAAGACTGAAATTAATCAACACAATAGATACATTAGATGATGGAGGATATTACCTGAATTAGATTTATACAATTATTGACAAAACCCCTTTGTTTTGCAACTAGAATTAGATGATTGCTTGAGCTAGGGTTAATGAGAGCAAGAGAATTTTTTTCTGTTTTCTCTAGAACTAAATGAATTAAGGAAGAAAGCATACGTACTCCTATTTCTCTTTCTAATTATTCTAAAAGGGCCATGAGGGTGAGATGTGGATCCAATAAGCCAAGTGTTACTAATATCATTTTTAGAAGAAGTGTTGCTAATTTTAATTTTTACTTAATCACTTATTAAAACACAAATTTAAACTAACTTTCACTAAATAATGTTTTTACAAAACTCATAAATCGATTTCTCGAACTGCCAAAACAAAATTAACAAGTTAAAATTCTTATTTTTAATAATCTCGAGACATGACACAAATTTAAATGTGTAACGTTAAAAATGAAAAGTTATTCTTATTATTTTCAAAAACATAATCTATAAATAGCAAATTTCTGTTTTAAACAGTAAATCTCAATATTAATCACTTATTTAAATTCATCACATTTCACAAAATTATCTCAAGATCAATTAAGATAAAACAAAGTTACTATTATCAAATATTACAATTAATTTCATAACTAAATTTCATGTATCACTAATTAGAATTCATTATTTCTATAAAAAAATCAAACAATCGGGTAATTAAAATAGGGTTGTTACACCACCCCTCATAACTCGTCTCATCATCTCAACAAGTAAATTGTTGTCATCCAAAGAACTCCTAAGTCTACATTTCCAACCTGCCTCCCAACTCCACATGGGAATTTTGGTATGTACTCCTTCGATTGATTCCCTGCATTCTAATCTACATTCATAAGTTTCACACCAATTCGAGGAAATACATCATTTCTTCCCAGAACAGGACGACCCATGTCCCCATGTTTATAGGGGTCGGTACCGACTCTTGCTCGGGGGTCAGTACCGATCCCTAAGTTTGGCTCGCGATTCGCCCTGGGTTGTCCTACCCCATTTCCAGTTATCTATGCTAAAGCTTCTAGTCTCTGATTCTGTGTTTCTGCAATTGCAACTGATCGTACTTGTTCCATCCTTCTGAAGAAGTTTTCCATCATCTCCTCCCAAGAAGCCATCATCCTCTCTTGCAGTCCATTCACTATAGTTTCTATGTCATCCCTAGTTAGGTAGATTGATGAGGGTGAGTCCTGAGGATGTCTCCTAGCTGCCTCTTTGTGGATTTCCAATAGTCACAACCTTTCTAGTTGATTGTCTAACCATCTCCAATATCCAAGTTCTTAGATCAGCGAGTTCAAGTGCTCCATACCTGGCACGCCAAAATCTTTGAACCAAAAATAGCCCAAACACTCAAACGAACGTAGTACAGAATACAAGTGAAAAAAGTAAAGTAAATAGGTAAGAAAAGAACACACAAAGTTTTATAGTGGTTCGACAAACTCTAGCCTACGTCTACTTAATAATTTTATTGCTTATTTTTGACTTGGGGATGGAAGTTCTTACGACTCAGTACAATTTCCACACTTAGATTTTCAGAGTTATAAGAATATAGAGTAGAGAAGAGTTAGAGCCAAAAGATCCTAAAAAATGAGCTGCACCATCCTATTTATGGAGGTAGGGAGCCTAAAATCTAACACCAAATATCTCTTAGCCATTATCCATGATTAGACCAGTTCTCCCCAATAAGTAGGCACTACGTCATTAGTAACCAGGAGTCGTCAATTGGGAGTCATCGTTTGAGGGTCATCATTTTGGAGTCATCATTTTGGGAGTCGTCATTTGTAAGTCATCATTTGGGAGTCGTCACTTTGGGAGCCGTCATTTCGGGAGTCGTCACCGATCCCCAAGTTGGCCATATTTATTGTCTTCAATTCTTCATCTCGGATCGTCTTGTGGTTAGCTTCAAGATTCCATAGTTGTTTGCACCAGCAATAGCTTGTTTCGAAGTCCAAATAATGGAGTTTGGTAGAAGAACATAGTTGCAGACTTAGGAGTTCATGGAGATTGCTGGAGAATTTTATTGAAATAATAAGAACAACTTTGAAAATAGGCTTTTGGCATCGAGTTAGTCATGTAGGCAAGAGATGGGGTGCACCGAAACTATATCTGGGAGTCGGTACCATCCCTAAGTAGGAGTCGGTACTGATCCCCAACTTGGGAAATCCCATTGTTGTGTTGTTTTGATTTGTGTCGTTTTGGATTTTGTTGAACTTGCTTAGAGTCCGACCCACGAAATTTGACTATTTTCTTGGGGTTCGACCTAAACATTTTGTGATATTTTCATGTTCTAAGTTCCCCTTCGTTTGCTTAGAGTTAAACCTGAGATTTTTGTGTTTGACCCGAGTCTTGACATGAGTTCGCTAGCTTGGAGTCAGACTCCGGTTTTTCATGTGTCTGATTCGAGTTTTCGTGACTCGGTATCGATCCCTAGAGTGAGGGTCGGTACCGTTGCATGGGTTGCTTTGGGCCACGCTTGAGTTTTGCAAGACTGTCGAGCTTTGAGTCAGACCTGAGGATTTTGTGGGTTTGGTTCGAGTTAACCCTTCCAAAAACTCGAAACTTTCAAATGTTTAACTTTTTTCGCTCATTTTTTATATTCATTTTTCTTGTCTTTTTAATGTATTTCCAAGGTCCCTGGATTATTTATTCGTCGTTCGTCGTTCGTCGTTCATCAGATTTGATCGTTTAAATCTGTTCGAATACTACCTAATTAAAAGGTGGGATAACATGTATGTGTATGTATGTATGCATATACAATAGATATAATCGCAATATCTACATGTATATACATACAGTTATGCACATGTGCATGCACGTGCACACACATATATATCTTTATGTCGTTGTATCATTTTATGCATATATATATATGTGTGTGTGTATTCAAATAAATATTATTTTATATTAATAAATATGATTAATCAAATAAATAAAATATAGTTTTTAAATAAAATATGATTTTATTTAGAATAGATAGACCAAATCTAATTCTAGGTAATAAATTTCAAAAACCCATTAATATGTGATTAGAGTTTTTTTAATTTACCAATTTCACCGCTGCGAAACGGGCCAGAACCAATATCATATTTCTTAATAAATAGATTATCGTTATGTTCACTTACACCATACACTTCAAAATGATCCGGTGAATCTTAATTGGAACTTTTATGGTGAACAATAGAAGAATGTTATTGTAGAAGATTGTTATTGTAGTTTGATTATTATTGTTATTGTTGTTGTAGTAGATTGTTGTTGTAGTAGATTGTTGTTGTATTAGAAGTTATTAGTGTTATTGCAATTTCTTTAAATTTCATCTGTTGTCCTAAAAAGTGAAACACACTTGATTATTTTAAATATAAATTCAAAAGCAACACATTTCTGACTCAAAATCAAAAGGCACAATAGTAACTTACTAACAATACTACTGCCCCTCACACTCTTATGTCTGGTAATTTCATTTTCTCATCATTTCCACGTAAGCTAATTGTTGTTAGTAAAATTAGATGTGCCTAATAACATTTAGATTATCATTTCCGCGTAAGCTAATTTCTGTCAGTTTTGCTCTAAAACCGCATAAATTTCCATTTAAACAATCTTGTTTAAACCAATTAGATTATCATTTAAGCATATCATCATCCAAACATTATACATACGAATTTAATCTTAAATCTGAAACATATTTTCATAAAATAAAGATGGAATTATTATTCACCTTGATTATGATAAGGAAAGTGGATTGAGATTGAGATTGATTCCCCTTCTTTAATTTCTTAGCTTCACTTGAATTTCTCTTCTTTTCCTCCTATTAATGGCTGGCTTCTCTTCTTATGTTCACTTTTTATTTTTGTGAAAAATGAAAAGTGAACGTGAATGGCCTAAAGAACAAAATATATACAAGGGTAAAGGTTATGCACGACTAATTCCTATTATGCCCTCATATAATTTAATTACCATATAAATCATTGTTAAGCCCATTTAAGTAATTAATTAAGCATGGTCACTTAATATTTATTCAAATCTTAATCCCTTTTTCACTTAACGTTGATATTATTTTATTTATCTAATTAAATCTCATGAATAATGTTATTAAAAATTAGGGATGTTATAGGCTCCCTTCTTAAAGAATTTTATCCTTGGTAAGGACTAAATACTAAATATAGCAATCATCTGTAACAACTCCTAACAATCATACTAGTCTATCTGACTAGCAACTATCTATATAAATCTAATATGGACATACCCACACAGCAGATCAGGATAAGTATCTCTAATCTTGTCTTCTGCCTTCCAAGTACAGTCCTTCTCGTTGTCGCTCCGTTGAACTTTCACCAACTTGACTGTCTTGCATTTCAATATTTTCTCATCTTTCGCCACAACCCTGACTGGTTGTCTAACTATTGTCAAATTAGGCTCTAATACTAAGTCTTTCAATCAGGTCGGAGGAATAGTAGTCTTTGGATCATGAACATATTTACGAAGATGAGGCGCATGAAATACATCATGGATACCTGCCATATGGCTTGGCAACTCTACTCTGTATGCGAGCTTTCCAATCCTCTCTATAATCTGGAATGGACCAACATATCTCGGTGCCATCTTTCCCAACTTTTCAAATCGTACCGCACCCTTCATCGGTCACACTTTAATAAAAAACACTGTCTCCAACTGATAACTCTAGGTTTTTACGCCTTTGGTCTATGTAACTTTTCTGTCTGGATTGAGCTTCCTTCATCTGTTCTTGGATCAACTCAATGTTTTCTGACGTCTCTCTAACAATATCTAGACCTAAGACTAATCCGACTCCAATCTCTAACCAACACGTTGGCGATTTACATGGGGTTCCATACAAAGCTTCAAAAGGCGTCATTTCTATGCTAGTCTGATAACTATTATTGTAGGAAAACTCAGCCAAATGTAAGTGATCTTCCCAAGATCCACCAAAGTCAATTACACAAGTTCTCAACAAATCTTCGAGTACCTTATTGACTCTTTCAGTCTGCCCATCCGTCTGTGAGTGATATGCTTTACTCATCTTGAGCTTGGTACCTAATACTCTCTGTAGACTTCTCCAAAATTCGCTAGTGATTAACGCATCTCTATCACTGACTATGATACAATGAATTCCATGAAGTCTAACTATGTTCTTCACGAACAACCCGCCAAAACAGGTGCCATCCTGGTTGACCTGACTGGAATGAAATAGGCGCTCTTGATCAATCTATCCACTATTACCTATATGCTTTCATTTTTCCTATTCGATCTTGGTAAACCATTAATGAAATACATGGATATAGAATCCCATTTCCACACTGGACTGTCTAAAGGCTGAAGCAACCCACTTGGCTTATGGTGTTCGGTTTTCACTTGTTGATAGTTTGCACACTGCCTAACCCACAAGCGAACATTCCTCTTCATGCCTTCCCAGTAGAAGCTCCTGTTCATATCTTGATACATCTTGGTCCCTCTAGGATGAATCGTAAACTCGGACCGATGACATTCTATAAGAACTTCTTTTCTCAAGTTCTCAACATTTTGAACACATAATGTCCCTTATTTCTCAACTATCCTCTCTAGTTAAGATAAAAATCTTTCAGATCATCGATCTCAGTTTCAACATAAGCCTTCTAATCTTCTCGGCTAATAATGGATTCTCCCTCTGCTTAGAACCAATTCTTGATCAACACCAGTCGAACTTCTAAACAGGACAATGTGGCAGTACTCTGATTAGAACTAGCAGTCGATTTTAACTGCACACTATAGGTACTCAAAGCTTCAAAATCCTTCCACTCTGCCAACACAGCTAACACCACATTCTGATATCTTCTGCTAAGAGCATCCGCTACTTTATTGCCTTTCCTTGGTGTATAATCTATACCAAAATCATAAGCAGCTAAAAACTACAGCCATCTCTGTTGTCTCATATTCAACCCCTTCTGAGGGAATAAAGTAGTGTTTGGTTTATTTTTTCTAATTTTCGGTTTTCGTCCATACAAAAATGCATACGACGATTCATATTGGCGAAAATGATCAATTTAGAAAATGAATTTAACATACAAAATAGAAAACAATTTTTTTTCTTCATGTTTTGGAAAATAACACAAGCATGTGAAACAATCCATTCTTCCATCGTTTCTCTATTCCCTTCATCCTCATATCCGTCTTTCTTTCATCCCCTCCTTCGTCCCTACATTCTTCTTATATTTGACATACATGATGAAAGCTGAAAACATAAAATTCGTTTTTAAACCAAACACTACCTTAAGTATCTTAAAGACTTATAATCTGTATATAGCTCAGATCTCTCCCTTAAGAGATAATGCCTTCAAATCTTCAATGTGAAGATCACCGCAGCCAACTCCAAATCATGAGTAGGGTATTTCACTTCATGCAGTCTAAGCTGTCGAGAAGCGTAGGCAATGACTTTACCATTCCGCATCAACACAGCTCCTAATCCAGTCCAGCACGCATCAGTGTATACTATCAACCCTTGGTTTCCATATGGAACTACTAACACCGGTGCATTGGTCAACAAATGTTTTAATTTAAGGAACCATTCCTCACATTTGTCAGACCAAACAAACTTCCATCATTCCTGATCAACTTAGTCAAAGGTGCTACTGTCCGCAAAAAATCTCTAATGAATCTTTGGTATAGCCAGCAAGTCCAAGAAAAATTCTAATCTCGGTTATCGTCCCCGGTCTCTTCCAATTATTGAGAGCTTCGATCTTAGCTGGATCTACTGCCAAACCCTTCTTTGAAACAACATGACCGGGAAACTTGACTTCTTTCTTCCAAAATGACATTTGAAAAACTTCGCCTTTAGCTGATGCCGCCTCAGCGTCTCTAGCACTACTCTTAGATGATTCTCATGCTTTCTCTCATCTTTTGATTACACCAAAATATCATCGATGAACACCAATACAAACCTATTCAAGTACTCTCGAAAAATTCGGTTCATCAAATCCACGAAGAAAGCAGCTGCATTCGTTAATCCAAATGTCATCACTAACCACTCATATGAGCCGTACCTAGTTCGAAAAGCTATCATAGGAACCACGTCTTCAATTCCTTAATCTCAGTCGGCGTCATCCTGCTAGATGGTCTACTTACAGGTTCAGCTCCTGGCACAAGATCTGTGTCATAGGAATACTGTCCTCTCCACTCTTAACTGATTGAAACCGGTCGCCAAATCTAATTGGGAAAACACTCTGACCCCACTCAATTGATCAAACGGATCATCTATTCTCGGCATAAATATCTATCCTTGATCGTCCTTCCTTTCAGTTTCTGGTAGTCAATGCACATTCTTAACGACCCATTTGGCGTCTTCATGAAAACCGTGGTCACTTCCCAAGACAAACTGCTTGGTCTAATAAAATTCCTTCCTTCTAGATCCACTAGCTGCATCTTTAATTCCTTTATCTCAGTCCACGTCATCCTGCTAGATGGTCTACTTACAGGTTCAGCTTCTGGCAAAAGATCTCTGTCATAGAAGTACTGTCTCTCCACTCTTAACTGATGGAAACCGATCGTCAAATCTAATTGGGAAAACACTCCGACTCCACTCAACTGATCAAACAGATCATCTATTCTCAACAAAGGATATCTATTATTAATCATCCTTTCATTCAGTTTACAGTAGTCAATGCACATTCGTAACGACCCATCTGGCTTCTTCACGAAAACCACGGTCGCTCCCCAAGACGAACTGCTTGGTCTAATAAAATTCCTTTCTTCCAGATCCACTAGCTGCACCATCAATTCCCTCATCTCAGTCGACGTCATCCTGCTAGGTGGTCTACTTACAGGCTCAGCTCATGGTACAAGATCTATCCAAAACTCAACAGCTTGTTTCGGTGGTAGTCCTATGATCAGCTCAAAGACAGCTGCATACTCTCGTTTCGGTGGTAGTCCTTCTGATGTCAGTGTCTATAGTAGTGTATCCATATCGAGATAGCATATCAAACTTATTAGCATACTCGATAACTGACATATTTCCCTAAACTAAATCCACAAACTTCTGCATCAAAGCTGACTTAGCAATCTTAGAAATAAACCTTGGTACGAATCTCCTTCGAAAATTAGCCCAAGTCAACTCTTCTATTTGAACTTCGATAGTCACACTACTCCACCAGTGAAGTGCTGACCCTTGCAACTGTTTAGAGGCCAACCTTCTTTTCTACTCATTATCTAAACCCAAATAAGCAAATATTCTTTCGCAGTGCAACGACTAATTCTACAGCATCTTCTGTTCCTATAAACGGCTTTCCACCTAAATTGGTGGTCTCTGCTCAACTTAGCATAATTATTCGCAACTGGAACTACAAGATTATCTCCTCCAATATTTCCAGCAACTCCAGCAGCAACTCTTACTTGCATCAGATTAGCAAGGAACTGATACATCATCCCAACATCTACTGGTGGATTTCCAGCACTCACATTGGCTTTAGCACTTTGATTAGCGTTAGCTTGTCTATCTTGACTTCTCCTGGTATTTGGTCGAGCATTATAAATGGTCGTGTCGCTTCCTCCACCTAGACTTCCTCTTTCATTTTTCTTGCTTCTATATCTTCTTTTTCGTAAATCTGCATACGAGCCTTAGTGAGATACAGAAGAACTATGATAACCTAAAATTTTTGGACATCCGTTAATTGTTAATTAACAGGATTAAAATTTATTAAAATATTAATTTGAATGTTAAACAGATATAATTTTGATAATGAAAGATATCTAGATATGTAAATAAATTGGAAATATATTAAAGGACGTCTATGATATTCCAGAAAATATTCAAGCAAATTCAAGTACGATAATCTCATTTATAAAAACTATTTAAAATGGGTAAAATTGTCATTTATTTCAAAACAAATAATAATGATGGTTTATATATATATACACATATTGTAAATAGAAAAAAATATTAGTTTCAAACAAAATAAATATGTGTTTGATTATATATATATATATGTATGTGTGTATATATATATATATTTGAGTTTATTTTAAAATTTAATTTGAATTTGGGTTTGAAATTCAAATAAATATATTGAAAATATTACTTGTAATAAATAGTTGTATATTTAAAGGAACATCATTTAATGAAAAAAAATAAACACATGCAAAAATACAAGTGTTAATTTATGAAATAATGTTAGTGACAAATGTATGATGATAAACAAGTGCAAATGACAAATGTTAACAAGTATCATCATGGTATTTTTATTTTCTTATATTTTCATATTCAAAACAAGAAAACATTGGACAAATCTGAAATACTCCTCAGATCAAAATATAAAACATGTAAAACATTTTCAAAACCCTGTAAACCAGAAAACAACTCAAGTTCATATATCCAGTAAAATATTTCCTCTCCTCAAATCCCAGATCTGAAAACAAATTCAAGTCTACAAGCCTGTAACCAAAGTACTCAAGTTCAAAAACCAGAGAAAATGTCATCAAACCTGTAACCTCTTTTATCAAGCATTTTTCAAAGCCTGAAAACATTTTTACAAACCCTGTAAGCATTCTTACAAGCCTGTAACAACTGCAAGCCTGGAATCAAAGTCTTGATCATAGCATCATCATGTTCCTGTCCTAATAGCATTCCAGTTTCTAAAGTTTCAAACAAGACAAAGCTTTCAGAAATCAAGCAATGCAAAGTATTCAAATTTTCAAAAGCTTACCTGTTCTTTTCAAACTCTCTGCATTTTCAAAAGGTGAGTAAACAATTTCTATTCTGTTTTAAAATCTTGTTGCACGCAGTAAATTTGTAGCGAAGTGTGATAAATGATCATATGATTGTTTAATATGAATTATATATATATGGATAGAATGGGTGTGCATGTCTGTTTATAGAACATTTGTTCTGTTCTTATTATTCAGGATTTAAGATTTGAAAAGAAATCATGTCCTCCTTCACTGATCTTCTTTCGAGCAAGGTGTATGAACAAAACTTGATTTTTATACCATGTTACCAATTTTAAAAATAATTTTAAATTAAATCAGTAGATAGATTTAATAGAGAGGAAGAAGATCAGTAAGGTTCAAATCATATTGAAATTTCAACTTAAGTGGTTCTTGGTTTCAAGTTTATACTGAATTTTTATGGAAAATAATGATTTTTAAAACTATAATCACAATTTTTAAACTTGTAAATCGTGAGCTTTTGCAAGTTGACCAGATTTGAAATAACTATCGATTGTTGGCGATCTAGGAGGAGATGTTTGCCGTAGTCGAGGCTCGAGGAAGTTGATAGTCGAGTAGTCGATGGAAAAATATATGAAAAATTACTCGAGCACTGTGTTGGCGAAACGAAGGTGGCCTAGGGTTCAGACCTAGGTTTAAGTCGAGGGCGTTCTTGTGTCAAATGTGGCGTCGTCGTTGAATCAGGCGTGATCGGTCATGGGGGAAAGGCCAGAGGACAGTCGATGAAGCTAGGGTCTTGTGGCGTGGATGATGGTTGACGGAGTGGTCGACGGCGAGGAGAGATGGTCGAAGAGGATGGTTCCAGTTTGGGTTCATTTGGCTTGAATTTGATTTCGAGTTCGAATCATCAGTCTTGTAGTCGAGATGGGAAGGGGTGATAATCGGTGACTCACCGGCGATGGCAATGGTGGCCGGAGCACCTGCGACGTTTTGTGCACGTGCACATGGATCCATCCATGTCTGTTGTGGTCGCTGTGTTGATTGCTTCGGGATTGATGATGTTATACTCGGGGTGAACTCGAGTTTCGATCGGTTGGGGTTTGTGTTGGGTTGGAACGGGAAGAAGCACGGTTGGACTCAGGAATGATAGTTTGGGGTCGGGTTAACGTTCAGGCAATCAGTTTAAAGTTAATTGATAATCAAGTTTAAACTGATTTTTAAAAACTAGTTCTTTTAAATAATAAATGTTATTTAAATGATAGGGTAATTAAAAATTATGTAATTTATTTTAACAATAAATTATCTAAGATAGATCCTAAGTTTATTTAAACTTAATCAATAATGTGATTAAGTGGGAATTAAAGGTAAATTGTTAATTAATTAAGTAATTGAGGAGGAATTAATTTATTAATGGTTAAGGATCGATTAATTAATAATTGAGGGTTATAAGTTAATTAATTATAAATCAACTAATAAGTAATTATGGATTAATTAATTTGTAATTAAGGGTTAATTAGATAGTTAGAGATTATTAATTAATGATTAGAGAATTAATTAATTAAGTAATTCGTGTAATCAATTTAAAGGATTGATTTATTAATGTGTTAAGGATAATTAATTTAAAAGATGATTTATTTAGTAAAGGAAAATTACTTAATGAAATTAATTAGTGGTAATTATGAAGTAATTACTCAATGTCATTAATTTAGGAAGGTTAGTAAAGGATAAATTTGTTAAGAATAAATTAATTTAATTAAAGTTTAATTAATTGAGGATAATTAACCGATGGGATAATTACTTGAAGGAAGTAGTTAATTAAAAGGAAATTACTAAATGGAAGTAATTAAGAATTAATTACTTAGTGTAATTAATTAAAGGATTAATTAATGTGATTAACTTAAGTGTAATTAAATTAATGTAAGTTATTAAAGGGTAGTTAATCACTGGATGTGATTTAATAAATCAAGGGGAATGTGATTTAATCAAGGGTAATGTGATCAATTAAGGTTAATTAATCAATGTAATTAATTTAAGCAATGTTTTTTAATTAACCAAAGTTAATTAAGCAGGATTTAAGATATTTAATTTAATTTTAATGGGTGATTAGATTAAATTAATTAAGAATTGTTTGATTATTTGCCTTGCCTATAGATGATAACTGGAATTGAATAACCTTAGATTGTCTGAATATCTCTGATATTGAGATTGTGATGTATTATGATATGATATGATGGTTGAACTGCGATATTTTGAGTTATCTATCTATAATTGATTTGTTGTGAGAATATGAGAACCTGTTTTTAAAATTGATTTGTATCCACTTAAACAAACTGGGTTTAAGTTGACATTGAAGTCGAAGAGACCGGGGTCGGGTATCAGCAATACCCGAAACCACTTCGATTGTAATTCTAAGTTCATTATAAATCTGATGTGTGGAGTCAAACAGGCTGGAACGAAAAGGTTAAGAATCATGGATATTTAAAACTGAGAGTGATCCCTAGATATTGTTGGAAACAAGTATTTGACTTAAATAAGATGAGAACTCGTAGAAGGTACAAGTTACCCTAGTTTTGCAAATAGGTTTTATAACTTATTATTTCTTGTTATATGGGTTTACTCACCCTGGTTTCCAGCCTGACCCGGGTGTCACTTTAATGTAATGCCCGGGTCAGACTGAGTATTATAGATTTTCAGGTAAGGACGTTCTGAAGCTCAGGAGGCGAGCTAGATGGCTGGAACGTATGAAGTGTATTCCGCTGTGTATATTATTGTATTTATCTGGGACACATTGTTTTTAGCTGTCCAATGTTTGTGTAAATGTTGTAACTTTAATGTAATGATGTAATTAACTAATACAATTTTACCTTTGTATAACTGTTATTTTATGTGATATTGTATTTTATCCGCCGCGAATGTGAGATGTTGGTGTTTCTGGATCGTTACATTTGGTATCAGAGCAGAGGTTAAGCGAGAACCTTGGCTCTGGTGGGTTTACTCATTAGGGAGGGTCAATGGTACCCTAGAATGAGTAGAGTGTATATATATAAGAGAGCGTACTTGTTATTTTCTTGTATAAAGGTTTTAAATGGTTTCAAAGGTAATAGAAATACAACCAAATTTAAATTTAATAAAGATAAGTTTGAAATAGATTCAAATTGGAATTAAAATCTTGAATTTGGAGAAAAATTTCAGAATTAGATAATAACGAATTGATTTCCATATATGATAATCTTGGTTATTATAATAAATGGTTGTTGTGTTTAATAATAAAATGTGTATTAATGAGTAAGAAAATGAAATGTTTTAGGGAAGTATAACATTTAGGTAAGTATGACTTTAAATTAGAACTGAAGATAATTTAAATTGTGATGTTTTAAATCTCGGTCCAGAAATTTGGAAATTTGTTTCAAAGTGATAAAGTAATAATAAATAATATTATTCAGACTATTTTGAATGTAGTCTTATTTTAAAATAAGAAGTTGTTTGAAAACTTTAAAAGAATTTGTTTTGAGTTAAAACCAAAGGTGGTTTAAAATTTAAAATATGGCCTGGTGGGCTTGGAAATAAATATGTATATTTGAAATAAACTCTAAGGTTGTGTATTGAATTTTCGTTGGGATGTGATGTGAAACCCAAAGTGAAGTAAGTTTTTAAACTTAAATGGAAAGATTATTAATCTGAAGTTTAAAATTTGAATGGGAATTCAAATTGTGTAAAGTTGACTGGATTAAATAAATTGAATTTAACTTGGAGGAAGTTAAATAAGTTTGAATGAACAACCTGATTTGAAAATTTCAATATGGAAATTGAGATTTAACTTGGAAAGTTAAAAGGTTGATTTGAATTGGGAGTTTGTGTGATCTCAAAATGGGTTTGAGATCTGAAAATTTGAAATGGGTGGTTGTTTTAAAATGATATCATCTTGTTGTTATCTTTAAACTGTGAGTTGGATTTGCTTAAATGAATGAAGAAATGGACCGTGGTAATATATCCATTATAGAGATAAATGAAATTAAACTTTAAGTCGAAATTAAAGATATGAAATCACTTTTAAATTAAGATTTGAATAATTAAAATTGTTTTGAATTATTATTTGAACTTTGAAATAAGTTAAGTAAAGATAATTTGAAATGGAATTTTGAAATTTGTACTCAGAACTAAATTGTTTAAAGACTTTAAATAAAGGTTAATTTGGTTTAAGAGGCTAAACCAACATTTGAAATTTAACTCGAATTTATATAATTCGAGATGATTTAAAGTGAGAATGAATTTGAAATCAGTTCAAATTGAAATTTGATTTAAATAATTTGGATTTGTGATTAAAGTTGAATAGTTTTAAATTCAAATGGAATTTGATTTGAATTTGGAAAGAATCAAGAATAATTCAACTTGAATTGGGATTAAATTCAAACTGGAGTTGAAATGAATTGAAAATTAAAATTGGTTCAGTTTGAAATTTATTTGAATTAATTGGAATTATGATTGAAGATGGATAAGTTTAAAAATTCAAATGGAAATTTGAATTGGATAATTTGAAATGAAATTGAAGTTGAATGAGTTCAAATTTAAATAGGAAGTTGATTTGGATTTGGGATGAGAATGGAAGTTAACTTAATTTGAATTGAAATTGAAAATTAATTGAAAATTGGCAACTGATTGGAACTGGGATCAATTCAAACTGGAATTGAATCAATTTAAACAGAAATGGAAATTTAAATTGAGTTGATGGGAATGGAGATTGGGAATTGAACAGTTTGGCTCTAGACTACTTTCAAATAAATTATTTTAATTTAAACTGTTTTAAATCTGTTTTCCTAGCTATTTACTATACAACTTTTCTTTTTTTTCAAAAAAACCCAAAACTAACTTATACTTATTTTACAACTACTTTTGGAACTATTTAACTATTTTACAACTGTTTTACAAAATAATTACTACTTTAAACTATTTTGCAATCTTCTAACTATTTTATAACCATTTGACTATTTTATAACTATTCTATAACTACTTAACTATTTTACAGCTATCTTACAAACTAATAATTATTTTTCAACTACTTATCTATTTTAAATTTTTAAGTTATTTATAAATTTAAGCTGGACAGAGTTCAAACTGTTTATGATTAAATATCCATTTGAGATAAGAATTGAGGTGATAACCCAAATGAGGATTTAAGCAATTGTGAGTAAGTGAATGAAAATCAAAGTGAAGGTGAATAGAAAGAGAATTAATTTAGCTAATAACCAATAAAGATAAATACGTAGGATGTACGTATACTATTCTATTCGCATAGTGATTTGATGCAGATTCGAGCACAGAATTTCGAGATAGTTATATCGATATGAGTTGGAATTTTTCGCTCGATTTTCGACGGCGAGCCTGGATATGGATTGTTGATTGGTTCTGGATATTCACTATCATAGTTATGACTATGCAAGGAGAATGACGGTTTCTGATCAAGAAAACAGATCTGAGTCCGCACTAGAAAGTCGGGTGGACGATACTAGTTTGGAAAGAAATTGTGTGATCGAGTGAGCGATCAAATTGATATAGCGTACGGATGATATGTGATGTGCACGTAAATGTGCATATTTTTACCACTAATTTATTCTATTAAATTAAATAAATGATCATATAGGGTATTTTAACTTGTTTTAACCAAAATTCAAATTATTTGAAATTGTCACATTTTCATTGTCGTCCAAGGGCAAAATGGTCATTTTTGTGCATATATCAAACTGAGAAAATTTAATTGAGACGACCCGACTTTTTCTCCACAAAAAGTCGCATCATCCTTAAGAAAGAAAGGGATAGAAAAGAGAAAAGAAAGAAGAGAAAGAAGAACAACACAAGAATCTCAACAGCGGAACGAATAAATTATATTAATAACATAAGTATTACATCGTATACATCATTTATCAGAGTTACACAGACAATACAACACATACTAGACAGTTATAAATACCCGTCTAGTTATTACAACTCAATACATTACAGATAAACACTCAGAGATACCAACACAGCGGAAAACTATATATCTACACGCAGAAGCCTCCTACTCCATTGCTCCTCCACAATTCGTCAAAGCTAACCTGAATCCCTTGGCTACTCGTAAAAATTTGAGTACCCAAGAGTTAAAGAAAAACAGAAATAACTCCGGGTCAGACATGGGTCTGGTGTGAGTAACAAGTTAAAGTTTCTTAACTTTGAAAAACCGTTGAAAAGAAAAAGTATCACGTAAGACTTCCCACACATAAACATGGAAAAGTTTTTACCTTACGCTAACCAAAACATTTAATAGGAAATCCGATGATATTATAATAGGTCTAGGGTTTTCAAGTTAATATGAAATAGCCGAAATTGTTACATGATTAAATTTCAGCTACTAGCCACAAAAGTGGGTAATACAATCAAAACCGTTGGCGCTTATTGGATTTTGGATTCCATACAATGGCTGGGCTACTAGGGTACCGCCCGTCACAGTACGTGGCCTAGATCACCGTACCGAGGAGCACGCCTGCTCCCCTGCAATACAAAGCCGGAACCATTCCTTACTGAATAGTTTCGAACAAGACCACCCCGCAGTTGTGATCAGCAACAGCACCACTAAGCCGAAATAAAGGGACATCTAGACAGGGGTAAATCTCGCTCTCAAGTGGGGGCTACCCACGAAGCTTTGCTGCACATCCCCTATTTTAGCCATTCCCGTTTGATGAGGCTTGAGGCTACGATTACCTTTATAGGACATATCACTTAGAATGCTCATCGTCCACCTGACGATGTTCTGAAAGCATTCAATCCATACAAGTTCGTTCCGGGTTCGAACGAAACCGATGGCATTATCTTGTTACACTCATTTTGGAATCACCCTCAGAGTTAACGACGATAACCCTTGCACTTCGAATGTTCATCTTCACTTCAGATTCACAACCTAACGTTAATTTGGATCGATGTGGCTTTCAGATATCCAAATATGGAATCCCGATCGTGGTCTCATCGAAATCCAAAACGTGTCTTTTAAGGCCAAGTTGTTTTAGAGTTTAAAACAATTTCAATTCATTATCTATATACACACACAGATAGATAATTCTCAACACAATAGATAATCAACATTATCATTACCAGCAGATAATTCATATCATAATCAGATAATCCATATTATCATCCAAATGCAACCAATGCATCCATATCATATAACATAACTCATCTCATAACTGAGATTACAAACCATACATGGCAACCAATATCAATCATTCATACATAAACAATGATCTAATGATCACTCCATTTATAATTAATTTAAAATGAATTAAATTAATTACATCATCTTTAATTAATTTAAAATGAATTAAATTAATTACTTCATTATTATAATCCTGCTTAACTTAATCATCAGTTGATTACAAATCAATTAATAAATCATCATATCATTATTCTTTTCAATTAATCATTTCAGATTATCAATTCCTTAATTACAATAAGTAATTAGCTTTTTAAATTAATTACACAAGTTAATTATACTTAACACTTTACAAATAATTAACTTGTAATTAATTAATCAATTAATTAACTAAAATTAATTACATTAATCCTTTATTAATTAGTTTCCTCATTTATTGATTATTTCTTAATCAATCAATTTTAAATTACATCATTAATTTAATTAATTAATGATTTCTAATTACAATTTAATTAATCTCTCTATATAAATTAATTACATTAAGTAATTAATCTACAATTAAACCTACCATATATTAATCACCCTTGATTAATAATCTCCAGTAATTAATTTCCCTTAATTACTCATCAATAAATTAATTACTCTAAATTAATTATCTCCATTAATCCCATGATTAATTTCAAAGTAATTTAAATCCAATTTACTTCTGTAATAAATATCTTTAATTACATCCAGTAATTATAAATTAATTACTTCCCTAAGTAATTACAATCACATTAATTACATAAAGTAATTTTTCATCAATCCTCAAGTGTTTAAATTAATTAAACTTAATTAATTAATATAAACTAATCACATTAAACTAATTAATTACATTAAGTAATTAACTCATTAATTACTTCCAGAAAGTAATTAACTTAAACAATTGATTATTATTAATTAATTAACCTAATTAATTATTAAAAATTAATCACATTAATTAATAGTTTAAATAATCTTAAGTAAATTTTCTTCATTAACATTTCTTAATTACTTAATTAAGAAATTAACTTATTTTAATTATTATTAATTGAAAATTAATTAATATTTAATTACAATTTAATTAATCTCTAATTATAAATTAATTAAATGTTAATTACAATCTTAATTTATCCTTAATCGCTTGATTAATAAATCTTAATCATTAATTAAAATTTAATTAACAATCCTTAATTATAGATTAATTAACCTTAATTGATTAATCTCAAGTCTTGATTAATTAACTTAAAAATTATTAATTACTTAATTAAACATCCACATTATTAATTAATTAAATAATTAATATTCCATTTAAATTAACTTAATAATTTAAATGAATCCAATTTCTTAAGTTCTAATTTAAGAAACATTTCTCCTTATATATAGTATTTTAAAACAAATTGTTTCCAAATTTATTTTAAACTTCACTTTGAATTTCATTTTAAAACTTTAAGATTTTAAAATGAATACAATTTATTTAAACAAGGTTTTTAAACAAATTTAAAACCTTTTTATCTCACATGTTCAAGAAGATCCCTTTATAAACTAAAGGTTTAAAAGATTATAAAACAAATTCATTTTAAACATTCCAAATTATTTTAAAAAAAATTCAATTTCAAAAATTTCCTTTTAAATTTCAAACTGAAATACAGTTTAAAAATCTTCATTCCATATTTAAACTTAAAACTTTACTTACATTTCCATCTTCATTTTTTTTTAAATTCAAATTATTTAACCTTTTCTAAAATTGTTAAAATAAATTTAAATTTAAAAACTTATTTTATTTTAAAAACTGACATTAAAATCAAATTTCAGGTTTTTAAAACTGGATTTAAACTTATTTTAAATTTTTATTTCATAAATTTAAAACTCATAGTTTAAATTCAAAACCAATATTCCTTTATACTTTAGAAGTTTAAAATCTAAATTTAAATTCCCAGATTTAAATTAAATTCAAACTCAGATTCATCTACCCTAAATTTCATATTTCAGTTTCAGATTATAAACTTCGTTCAAATTTCCAGTTGCATTTTTAAACTTTACTTTTAAATTTAAAAACAGAAAAATAGTTTTCTATTTTGGTTTAAAACATCTTAAATTTTCTGAATTCAAAAAAAAAACATTTCAAAATCCAAGATTTGAACTATTGAATTCATATTTAAATTTCAGTTTTAAAAATCCCAGTTGGAACTTCAACTTACAATTTAAACTTTACTTTAAGTTTAAAAACAGAAAACAGTTTCTGTTTTATTTGAAATCAATCTAGAGTTTAAAAGAAATTTTCAAATTTATTTCAAAGACCCAGAATTTAAACTAACTGAATTCAAATTCAATTCCAGGTTCAAACTTAGTTTCCGATTTTAGTTTGCATTTTAAAATTTTACTTCAAATTTAAAATAACAGAACAGGTTCTCTTGGTTTATTAAAACTTGAAACAATTTCAAATACCCGAGCTTTCCATATTTTACTTCGAGTCAGAAAAAAAATTCTTCGAGTCAAAACTCAATTCACCCGAAACCATCTCGAGGCATTAATCCCGACCCTACAACATCACCAACATCACCAGCATACTTCCTCTTTGCACACGTACATCAACTCCGGCCTCCTCCGATCAACTCCGATGACTAGAACAAGTCATCGATCACCCAGACATTCTACATACCTCGCCATTACCCAGCTTCACCTTCGAATTTAAAAATGAGGTCAAAATCCACCCCGAAAACAAATGGAACAGGCACAGAACTCAAACCCAATCTATCAACACATCGTTGATGCGACTCCTGCCACCATCACCTTCGAAACTCCGGCGACTTCTTCCTCAACCCACCATCTATCAATACCCCAAAAATGGTTGAACTCGATCAACCGAGAAGATCATATTCAAACAAAAACAGTGACTCGGTGAAACTAGGGTTCATGTCTGTAAAACCCAATCACAACCCCAAAAATGAATTTCACCTCAAACCAATAATTTTCCCACTATCACTATTAATTTCTCCTCCTCTAGGATCAATCTCATCACTTTGAACCACTTGTGACAACAGAGATGACCGAAAACCGCATTTACAGTAAGACTAGAACTGCACATGGGTTTTGATGTTAAAAATTGTAACTTTGCTTTTAAAAATCATAATTCTTCATGATGTTTTAAGTCCTAATCCTGAAACATTGATTTATAATGTTTTATATTTTCACTTATATAATTCTATTGCTCTGTTACCTATTTTTTTTCTTTCAGTAAGTTCCTATTTAAATTTTTTCTTTCTTGAATAAAATCTTAGAGTCTAATCTTTGAAGCCAACATAAAATCCTATAATTTAACAAAAACTAATTAAAGATATAAGAATTTAATTAAAAACTTGTACCAGGGAGCAAAAACAGAACATAGCAAATTTTAACAGCATGCATATAAATGCAATCACATATCAGACAGTAAATTTTGAACATATGAAACATTTATTTATTCTAGCATGTAACAAATTTTTAACCTTTTAATTATTTTTTAGAAAAGTTACTCACCTTTTTATTATGCAGACAGAGCACAATCTTGAAAAGCTCTGAAAAATCATTCAGTTGTATGCAGAGGCAATGCTTCCAGGTTTGAAGAAATGCATGCAGGTATCTCTATTCATATTTTGAACGAATGCAAGCCCTTTCTTGATTTGATTGTTGCATGCAGGCCCTCAGATTGAAAATGCAGAATCTTGCTTTTTCAGATATTTAGAAAAATTGAATGCATGCTATAATTGTTGCATGTTACAGATTGAAGATGGTTTACAGGTTTGAATGTTTGTTTATGGGAATTGATATGCAATTGATTTTTTTTTAAGAGATGGAAAAGGACTTAGCTGAAAGAATTGTTTAGATTTGGAATGAAAATGAAGAAAGGAAATGAAATGGGAAATGTAAGTTCAAATATCTTCTTTATGATTTATTTTTTTAAAAACAATGAAAAAACAAAATTTAAACAAGACACATGTCTCAATTTTTACACTTGTTAACTTACCTATTTAATTACTCAACACATGTTAAACTATATGCCTAAATACTTACACATGTCTTTTTAAGTGATTTGTTATTTTTAAATTAAAGTTAATGAATGTTTAAACTTAATTAATTAGTTTCTTATACTTAGTTATGTATATAAATAATTTCTAAAGAATAAACCAAGTATTATTATAAATAAAAACCATATACAAATCTATCATTTGAAAATAAAATTTTAAATTATTTAAAATAAAATTATAAAAAAGGTTGTAAATTATTTTTTATTTAAATGAAATAAATGTTTCATTTATAAATTGTATTTTAAATTCTCATATTTAAATTTTACAAATCACATTTATTAATCAATATTTAAAAAAAACAACATTTTTATAACTTATTTTAACATTCAAACTTAAGTCAAAATATTTTAAACCAATAAAACATTTGTCTTTTAAAATCATTAGTTATTTTATTAAATAGTTTTGAAAAGCTTAAATCAAAAATAAATCAAAATTTCCCAAATTCAAAATATTAGAAAATATGCTATACTAATTTAATTAAAAACAAAACTCATCTATTTAAAATATATAAATATACATATACATTATAAATAGAAACAAATTTATTAACTAAAAAAATCACCAATCAAATATTTTATAAAAGAAGATTATTAAATCAAATCAAATTTATTAATAAAAATCATCAAATTAATTTAAATTTAAACACAGATTATTAAATTTAAATTGCCATAAATTCTGGGATATTACATTAATGGGAAATTTCTATATTATTTTGTAGGAATTTAAACTCAATTACAAGTGGTTTCATGAAGGAATATGCATGTACAAAGAAGATACAAAAGAATGAAGATGGAAATAATTCAAAGTGAAGAACATGGAGGACCCTACCTACCCACTACCTTAATGTACAAATTAAAGGCTAATGCACATGTTAAAAGACATTTAAAGCTTCATGTACATTTAAGTGTGGGATTATTGAAGCTAATGATAACTTGGCCACCACACTTCCTCCAAGGGCATTTTGGGTACTCCCCAAAAATATGCATTAGGGTTTCTAACTTGTATAAATACCCCTTATGTTTCATGTAGCCCTCTTCCTCTTAGTTAGTTAGTTTTAGTTTAGAAAATAAATCAAATCTCTCTTTCTTTCCATGGCTACTTAGCCATTTCTTCTCTTATGTAATTCCTTTTTTTATGCAATGTTAATTATTGTTTCTTTTCAATTACATGTTCATTTCCTTTTATGCAAGTAGTGTAGATTTTCCTTTATGCAATTAGAATAGTTTTCCATTTCACTTTGCTCTCTTTTCCTTTCCTTTTCTCTCATGTTGCAAGCTACATTTGTTCATATGATAACAAATATGAGAGGTTAAACCCCTTCAATTTAGGGGTAATGAAGCTCTCTAATCATGTAGCTTCAACTTAATTTGATGTTTATGCTCTCTTTTTGTGCTTAATGAGAATGATTGAAGTGGTTTAATGATGTTGTTTAGCTTTGAATTTGATAGTCTATGTTGTTTGTAACAAATAGGCTATGCTTAAACAAACAAAACACAAATTGCCTCTTCATCTACATATGATTATGGAAAAGAAGTGATTGTTGAAATTAAAATTTGATGGCTTATATTTCTAATTAATAGTTAATAGGCCATGCTTAAAATAGATTTTGCTTTCAACTTTGTTGTCATATTTTATGAGATTTAAAAGTGTATTAGTGGTTGTGTTATAGTTTGATGGTTTATATTGAGCTAATTAGTAGCAAAAATATACCATACTTATGATAAGCACATCAACTAATTCACTAATGACAAGAAAAGAGAGATCATAACTTCATTTTGTTGATTTATGTGATCTAGAGAGTGGAAATTGCCTCTAAATTGTCTTAACACTCATATTTTTATCAATTTTCTTTTGCTTGTTTTTCTTCTTTTCTAGTTTAACATTCTCTTCAACCTTGGTTTAATTTGATTGAATAGATTTTTAAAATCATCAATTCCCTGCGAATCGACCCGTATTCGCCACGTGCTAAATTCGTACACCGTGCGTTTGCGGTTAATTTTAAAATCATCGATTCCCTGTGGATCGATCCGTATTCGCCGCGTGCTACATTCGCACACCGTGTGCTTGTGGTTATTTTTATTTCTAAATTTTTCGATGGTTTTCTAATCCGATAGAATTTCCGTCGATTAACAAGTTTTTGGCGCCATTGCCGGGGAATTGCTTTGATTTTTGACTTCTATTCTTCGAATTATTTTTGTTTGATTTTTGTGTGTGTTTGCACTTGAAAAAAAAACTGTGTGTTCATTTTGTTTTTGTGTGCATTTGTTTATGTGCTTGTTTCTAATTTCCTTTTCCATTTGCATTTTCATTTATTAAAAAAAAATCACATTGCATTTCATTTTTCAGTTTGCATTTCTGTTGTGTGCATTTCTTTGTTCACTATGTACATTTCATATTCTGTTTTCTCAGTTTGTTTTTTTCTATTGCACTGCAATTTCATTGCACTATTTCAAAAAAAAAAAAAACAAAACAAAAAAAACTGCATTTCATTCTCTTGCATTTACATGCAACAACTTGTTTTTACATTTCATATCTAAAAAAAAAGGCTATTACATCTCTTACTCTCTCTTACATTTTACCCTCGGCTATTCCTTCCTCCTCACTGCCTCTTCAGCTTCACAGTTCAACCAGCACCATCCCTCTGCCAAACATAATCCTACCAGAGCCAATACAACTGCGCAACATTTCCATACTTCCCAGAACCATTCAAGTTACATCCTCACTTCAGTACTTCAATATTTACCAGAACCACTCCAATACCTCCATCCTTGCAAACATACAACAAAACATTCCACTGAAGCTACACCTTCACTGCTTCACCTTGACAACCCGCAACGACCACACACAATTTCGTACAAACTCCACCTTTCAACATACTATCGACAACCATCAAATCCACCATTCTCTCCTTGTTAATACCTGTGCACATCAACTTGCACAGCAACCACAGTTAACCTCCTGCCTTGTGCATTACTGTCAGCGATTCACCACCAATCTTCCCTCCCCATAATCTCACAACAACAATCACTTCCTCCTCTACAAAACAACGCATCCTCTTCCATCCCGACTTCCTCTACAAAATTGCCACTCCATCTCTGTTAACCACACCCTGCTTTCCCCCACCCATCACAAACAACAGTTCAATAGACCAACCACTATTCTCCAAACCACTGAAACAACACACCACCCTCCACTTCCTCAAAACTGTGCATCCAAACCATAATTCTTCCCACCATCTGCCACAATCCTTCAAACAGCAAGTCTGATCAACTTCGACTTCAACACAAGACCATAACCACCCCATCCATACAACTCACAGTTGCATATACCTATACCAATCAACCCCCAGCCACCATATACCGACTACAGCAAAAACCCCGCCTTCAACATCATCAGTTCACACGGTACATATCAACTCAACTATCCCTGACCACATTCTACAACACAGTTCTACGTCATCTCCAACATCCCTTCGCCATTTCAATTCTGCCACTCAACCACTTCCTCAAAACCACTGTCCATCATCATTCCACATTCCCATCTCTACCATAAAAAAAAACAAAGTTTGCCTGCATCACATTGATCCTGCCTTCAAACCCCTGTCACCAAACTACCTACAACATCCTACATCATCCCCTTCTCAAATTCTACCACGATCTCCTTGCTCCTCCACAAACATATACAGCCACGCCCCATCCTCTTTCAACAATTCGACCATCTACTTACCTCAACTACCCACTTCAGTCACCCACAACTTGCCTCGCCAATAACCAAAACACAAACAGCCATCGAATCCAACATCGATCCCACGGTTCATAAACGCGACCAAAATTCTAGGAGGTTGGGAATTTTTTGGGTTGTCTGTGAGAATTTGCGATTGATTTTTGTTTCAATCAAAAAAAATAGAGACAGAGAGGAAGAAGCGTGCACTTTTGGTCAGAGAGAAGTAGGATTGGGATGTCGTATCTTCTTTTGATTAAAAAAAGGAACATCTGGCTTGTTTATTTTGTTGGGTCGGGTTGTTTTAATATTTTTTCCTTCTGGTTTCCCTTTTGTTTTGTTTTCCTCCTTTTTGAGTTTCCATCTTTGTCTAAAAAGAAAAAGGGGTTTGTTTAGCTTTTTTTTCTTTTTTTTTTTAAAAAAAATAAAAATTTGAAAAGTTTGCTTTTCTTCTATTTTTATTTTAGGTTGCCAAAGCAGATAAAGGAAGGAGCCGCTTGCCAAAAAGAATTGCCTGCTCCGCTGCTTGCTAAAAAAAAACTGCTTGCTTGATATATCTATTGTTTTTATTTGCCTTGCATTGTTTTTTGCTTGCATTTTATAAAAAAAACAAAAAACAAAAATTCATTTGTAGTTGCATTGTTAATACACGTTTAATTTCTGTTTTTCATTTCATCTTAGAATCTTGATTAATAATAACAATAGCTCTTAATTGTATATTTACAAATTGTCTTCCTTGAACAATTTAATTTCTTGGTGTCTAGGCTACGGCAGAGTAATAACCATTTATAAATATTACAGTGATTCGTAAATACTATAGTGGTTGTTCCTTTGAAGGTACTTAAACCTTCGGCTGCATTGCTACGGTGATTCGTGGTGCACCGATAAATCCTGCCCGTTACCTGGCTGAGAACTATCTTGTTTATCTAAGACAATTTGTAATTATACAATTTTGGGTTAACTTAGGACAAATCATTTGTAATTAACCCTTGCTTCATTTAGTTGCATTATTTCATGCATATTTTATAAAAACAAAAAAAAATTCAAAATCCAAAAAATTGTAAATATTCCTTTTCCTTTGAAATTTTTTCCTTTTCTTTTGAAATTTCAAAATAAAAATTGGAAAAACCAAAATCCAAAAAAAAAACCTTTCCAAAAACAAACAAAAACCAAAACAAAAAGTCAATTTCCCCTTTGAAAAATAAATTTTATTTGTAAATATTTTTCTTTATAAAAAAACCTAAAAAATATATATTGAAAATGTCTGATTTTCCTTTTTCTTACTCACTTGAATTTAGTTGTGAAAATTAATATAATCCATATGAGTTCACTCCAAATTCATATGGATATTTTAACAACAACTTTTGTTTAGACAATTCGAATTTTGAGCTACAAAATTTCCAAAATAATGGTCAACCCTCAACTCTTGAAAATAGCATTTCGTCGTTACTTGAACTCTCTCCGCAACAAAATCAAGAGATAAATGAGTTGTGGAATTCATATTTGTGCTATAACTCGAATCAAGGCTTTCAAAATAATCAAAATTTGAATTCACTTCAAAATTCAAATGATTACGAGTGTGACCCATGCCAATTCAATTTCGAGTTTCAAGATGAATTTCAAAATCAAGACGAAAATGTGAACCAATTTTCAAATAATTTTGGCAATGGGAATAGTTTCAATAATGATACAATTGAAAACTTTGGTTATCAACAAATTCAAAATGAAAGTTTTCAAATTAATAATCATGAATTTGATTTTGTTGACCAAATGGAAAAAGATAACGGGGATTTATTACTTGAAAAATACAAAAAATTTCATGAAAATCATAATCAAATCTTAACTTGCGAAGAATCAAATAATAATCTACCGTTTATCGAAATTGACAATTCTTATTCTCAACAAGTCCAAATTGAAAATTTTCATGTTAATAATTACAAATTTGACTTTGTTGAGCAAATGAATGAAATTTACGATGATCACACGAATTTGTTGATTAAAACATTGGAAAATTTTCATGAGAAACAAAATCAAATTCCAACGTGTGATGAGTCAAGTGAGAATCCATCTTTTACCACAATTGACGATTTTCAAACAACAACTTTTAGACTGAAAATAACAATCTTAATGAAGTTGTTGAAAGCATGGTAATTGAGTTGGATTTCAATTCTTTTGAGGGTGAGAAACTCGATTTAAATTTCGATCTTCCTTTTTTTGAAAATTTGAATACAACTTTGGATTTTGAAATGGATATATGCGATGAAGTTGTCGATAATTCAACAAAGGAAGATGAATTTAACGAACACGAGTTTTATGGAATTTACGAAAATAAGTCATTAAATTTTGATAAAGAAGATTTCAATCACCATTTTGACTTTGAAATCGATAATTTGGAAGAAATTTTCAATGATAAACTTGAATTTCAATTTGGTGAAAATAAATGTGAATTTCAATAAATTGTTTTATCAACCTCAAAAATCATTGAAAACAAAACAACTCATTCAATTTTTTATAAAACAAAATTTGTTTTTCCTAATCGACAATCAACTTCGAAATCTTTTACAATTTGATTTTTCGAGCTTAAGCCGTGTCTCGTATACTTGACGAGACAAATGAATTGGTCTTTGGAAGACCGTTTCATTTATTTTTTGACGATATAATTTCTAATCTTGTGTAAATACATTTCATTTTCATGTAAATAATGATAAACATTCCTTTCACTTGGGTTGACTGTGGGGACACAGTCAAAATCAAGTGTGGGGGAGACTCATCTTCTTCTTGATTTTTCCTTCCAAAAACTCAAAAAAAAAATCCAAAAACAAAAGAAGAAAATTTCTTTTTTTAGCATTTTTGATTTATTTTTAAAGAAACACTATACGATAAATATATGGTTTTGGTTTATTAAATTGAAATTATTGAAAATTTATTTGTCTTAACAAAAATAAAAATGAAGTTGTATTATAAATAACAATGGTTTAACTAGTATATAGGAAGATTCATACGTGTTAATTATGAAATACATCCTAATTGAAAATCTTTGTTTTAAAAGTCGTGAATTTAAAGTAAAGGATATATCATTTTTTTTGTCTTTTAAGTTAAATGGTGCTAAGATGATTTTGTAAAACTCTCTCTCTTAAAAAAAATTAAAAAAATAATAACATCCAAAGTATTCACTCTCATTTAAAAGTCCTTACGGTTATGCATGGGTGAATTACTTGGAATCTTTGATTATGTGCTTTCATACTCATTTGAAAGTCCTCACGGTTATGCATGTATGTAACACATGTAAAAAAATAGACTTAATAAAAACCACCTACGGTCGGTAGGTGTAGGCACACGAAAGTGTGTGCACTCGCCATGCTCTGTACTCCCCTCACATAAGCCCGAAAGGCAGTGCATGGGTGGTATATCTGGCCTCAGTTTACCTGAGCTAGGTGTGTAATTTTTCTTGCAAGTAATGAGAGAGCAAGAAATTGAAATCCTAACACTATTTTTACTTAGTTGATTTGATTTGTTATTGAAAAGAAATGAAAATACCACTTTGATAAACTTTGATAATCAACTAAGAAACCTTTTCATAATTACACTTTGTTATCAACCGAAATAACGAGTTAAACTATAGTATATTTATGATAACTTCGTCTTTATTGGAAACTTTGATGAGTGAATGACTTAAATTTCAAGATAATGACCGAAACCTATATTTAACTTGTTTTTGTTAATTTAAAAGTAAGTCCTTCATTTGTAAATATTTTCAAAAACTCGCATTCGTCTCTTTGTAAATAAATCTTGCATTTTGTAAATATTTTCATCCTGCATTTGGATTTTGTGGGCAGTATCCGCTGAAAACCCTCACGAGACAACACTCGTCCTATGGGGGACACCCAGAGGTTTAACGGCTTATTGCATACGCTCAATGCAATCGTGCTCCCTACGAAAACGGATTTATCTTAGTTTTTTTCTTTATTCGAGGGCGAATAAAAAGATAAGTGTGGAGGTATTTGATGTGCACGTAAATGTGCATATTTTTACCACTATATTTATTCTATTTAAATTAAATAAATGATCATATGGGATATTTTAACTTGTTTTAACCAAAATTCAAATTATTTGAAATTGTCATATTTTCATCGTCATCCAAGGGCAAAATGGTCATTTTTGTGCATATATCAAATTGAGAAAATTTAATGGGAAATTTCTATATTATTTTGCAGGAATTTAAACTCAATTACAAGTGGTTTCATGAAGGAATATGCATGTACAAAGAAGATACAAAAGAATGAAGATGGAAATAATTCAAAGTGAAGAACATGGAGGACCCCACCTACCCACTACCTTAATGTACAAATTAAAGGCTAATGCACATGCTAAAAGACATTTAAAGCTTCATGTACATTTAAGTGGGGGATTATTGAAGCTAATGATAACTTGGCCACCACATTTCCTTCGAGGGCATTTTGGGTACTCCCAAAAAATATGCATTAGGGTTTCTAACTTGTATAAATACCCCTTATGTTTCATGTAGCCCTCTTCCTCTTAGTTAGTTAGTTTTAGTTTAGAAAATGAATCAAATCTCTCTTTCTTTCCATGGCTACTTAGCCATTTCTTCTCTTATGTAATTCTTTTTTTATGCAATGTTAATTATTGTTTCTTTTTAATTACATGTTCATTTCCTTTTATGCAAGTAGTGTAGATTTTCCTTTATGCAATTAGAATAGTTTTCCATTTCACTTTGCTCTCTTTTCCTTTTCTTTTTCTCTCATGTTGCAAGATACATTTGTTCATATGATAACAAATATGAGAGGCTAAACCCCTTCAATTTAGGGGTAATGAAGCTCTCTAATCATATAGCTTCAACTTAATTTGATGTTTATGCTCTCTTTTTGTGCTTAATGAGAATGATTGAAGTGGTTTAATGATGTTGTTTAGCTTTGAATTTGATAGTCTATGTTGTTTATAACACATAGGCTATGCTTAAACAAACAAAACACAAATTGCCTCTTCATCTACATATGATTATGGAAAAGAAGTGATTGTTGAAATTAAAATTTGATGGCTTATATTTCTAATTAATAGTTAATAGGCCATGCTTAAAATAGATTTTTCTTTCAACTTTGTTGTCATATTTTATGAGATTTAAAAGTGTATTAGTGGTTGTGTTACAGTTTGATGGTTTATATTGAGCTAATTAATAGCACAAATATATCATACTTATGATAAGCACATCAACTAATTCACTAATGACAAGAAAAGAGAGATAATAACTTCATTTTGTTGATTTATGTGATCTAGAGAGTGGAAATTGCCTCTAAATTGTCTTAACACTCATATTTTTATCAATTTTCTTTTGCTTGTTTTTCTTCATTTCTAGTTTAACATTCTCTTCAACCTTGGTTTAATTTGATTGAATAGATTTTCAAAATCATCAATTCCCTATGGATCGACCCGTATTCGCCACGTGCTACATTTGTACATCGTGCGCTTGTGGTTAAATTAAAATCATCAATTCCCTGCGGATCGACCCGTATTCGCTGCGTGCTACATTCGCACACCGTGCGCTTGTGGTTATTTTTATTTCTAAATTTTTCGACGGTATTCTAATCCGATAGAATTTCCGTCGATTAACAATATGTGTACATCGTACGGGTTTGAATGAAATTGATATTGAAATTTGTGGATAAAAACTATAAAATGATTTTGAAATGAAAAGTATATTTTGTGAGATATATGATAAAATAAAGGGGTAATTGGATATTACTATAATAGAAATTTACTTTATGGAAGTAAGTGATATGGTAAGTGGTTTTGTAAAGAGTAATCAAATTTGAATATTTGATTTGGCATAAACAAAGTTATGTTTCTTTGTTATATATATGAGATAAACTCCCCTTGTTGAATCTTTTGCCGAAAATAAAGGATTTTTGAAAGTATTTGAAGTACAAAAAGGGGTTTTATACAAATTTGAAATGATCCAAAGATTTTTCAAGGTTATATCTATATATATATATATGAAGGATCTTATGAGAATGATTTTGGAGGAAAGGTTTTTGGAACCTATGGATTTTGGAAAGGCTTTTGATTTTTGGGTAAAATTAATATTGGGATTTGGAAGGCTTAGTTTGAGAATTATCGATTTTGGAATAATCGATTTTGAGCAAAAGAGATTTATATGAGATTCATACTAGGTGTATGATTTGGAAGATACCATATGAGTATCGTATAAAGTGTTTTGAAAATGGCTCTGGAGAAAAAGACGCTCCCTTGAAATGAACTTCTCAGGAGTACCATAAGTTGGTACCCCCTTGAGCCTCAAAGAGAGGGAGGCTCTAATGTTGATCCGGTGAGGAGTCTGGACAAACTAGTTCCTGAGGATTAGTGTGGTAGCGAAAGTCGAGGGTGCTGATGCCTACAGAGGCATTTGAGTTATGCTGTGACGACAGTGTACCTCGATGTCGCTGCGATCTACTGTGGACCATAGCGAAAATCGTATGGATGTGAGTGTCAACAGTCCACGCTTGATTTTGCCGGGAAGGCAATGTAACATCGGTAGACTATGATCTATGGTCAAGTGGAGTTGAGAAGTTTCATTTTTTGGCAGCAGAATTTGAGGGCGCTGAGGCCTATAGTTATATAGGTTTTTGCTGTGATAGTAACGTAACCCCGGTTGTAGCTGCGATCTGTAGCGGGTTCCATGGCGTAATCGAGGGGCGTGGAACGCCTACAACTATCTATGGATTTTGCTGGGATGAAAACGTAACCATCGGGTTAACTGCAACTGTGGATGGGGGTGATGATTTCCAAAGCATTCTTACTAAAGATGTTTCCTCGATTTCAAAAATGTTTTCAATATTTTCAATAAAATTATTTTCCATGTGTTTTCTCTGGATGTTGAAAACGGGTTTACCAAGTACTTATAGATTTTCAGTCCTATGCCTGATCAACGTATGACCGAATCTCAATGAGAACAAGGATGGACTTGTTGAAACATCGAGTTATAAAAAGTATTTTTATAAAACTATTTTGTAATAATATGTAGATCTTAAAAGAGTTTATAGTTCAAAAATGTTCAAAGAATAATTTATCTGGTATAAGTATTAAATAAATTCTGACTTCGTTCCTTTTCGGGGACGAAAAGATTCAAAGGGGGAAGGAATGTGATAACTCGGAATTTTTGGACATCTGTTAATTGGTAACTAACAGGATTAAAATTTATTAAAATATTAATTTTTATGTTAAACAAATATAATTTTGATAATAAAAGATATATGGATAGGAAAATAAATTGGAAATATATTAAAGGACATCTGTGATATTCCATAAAATATTCAAGACAAATTCAAGTATGATAATCTCATTTATAAAAATTATTTAAAATGGGTAAAATTGTCATTTATTTCAAAACAAATAATAATGATGGTTTATATATATATATATTGTAAATAGAAAAAAATATTAGTTTCAAACAAATTAAATATGTGTTTGATTATACATACATACACACACACACACACACATATATATATTTGAGTTGATTTTAAAATTTAATTTGAATTTGGGTTTGAAATTCAAATAAATATATTGAAAATATTACTTGTAATAAATAGTTGTATATTAAAAGGAACATCATTTAGTAAAAAAAAAACACATGCAAAAATACAAGTGTTAATTTATGAAATAATGTTAGTAACAAATGTATGATGATAAACAAGTGCAAATGACAAATGTTAACAAGTGTCATCATGGTATTTTTATTTTCTTATCTTTTCATATTCAAAACAAGAAAACAATAGCCAAATCTGAAATAATCCTCGGATCAAAATATAAAACCTGTAAAACATTTTCAAAACTCTGTAAACCAGAAAATAACTCAAGTTCATATATCCAGTAAACAATTTCCTCTCCACAAATACCAGATCTGAAAACAAATTCAAGTCTACAAGCCTGTAATCAAAGTACTCAAGTTCAAAAACCAGAGAAAATGACATATGTAACCTCTTTTATCAAGCCTTTTTCAAAGCCTGAAAACATTTTTACAAACCTTGTAAACATTTTTACAAGCCTGTAACAACTGCAAGCCTGGAACCAAAGTCTTGATCATAGCATCATCATGTTCCTGTCCTAATAGCATTACAGTTTCTAAAGTTTTAAACAAGACAAAGCTTACAGAAATCAAGCAATGCAAAGTATTCAAATTTTCAAAAGCTTACCTGTTCTTTTCAAACTCTCTGCATTTTCAAAAGATGAGTAAACAATTTCTATTCTATTTTAAAATCTTGTTGCATGCAGTAAATTTGTAGTGAAGTGTGATAAATGATCATATGATTGTTTAATATGAATTATATATATATATGGATAGAATGGGTGTGCATGTCTGTTTACAGAACATTTGTTCTGTTCTTATTATTCAGGATTTAAGATTTGAAAAGAAATCATGTTCTCCTTCACTGGTCTTCTTTAGGGCAAGGTGTATGAACAAAACATGATTTTTATACCATGTTATCAATTTAAAAAAAAAATCAGTAGATAGATTTAATAGAGAGGAAGAAGATCAGTAAGGTTCAAATCATATTGAAATTTCGACTTAAATGGTTCTTGGATTCAAGTTTATAATCTGAATTGTTATGGAAAATGATAATTTTTAAAACTATAATCATGATTTTTAAACTTGTAAATTGTGAGCTTTTGCAAGTTGAACAGATTTGAAATAACTGTCGATTGCCGGCGATCTAGGAGGAGATGTTTGCCGTAGTCGAGGCTGGAGGAAGTTGATATTCGAGTAGTCGATGGAAAAATATCTGGAGAATTACTCGAGCACTGTGTTGGCGAAACGAAGGTGGCCTAGGGTTCAGACCTAGGTTTATGTCGAGGGCGTTCTCATGTCAAATGTGGCGTCGTCGTTGAATCAGGCGTGATTGGTCGTGGGGGAAAGGCCAGAGGACAGTCAGATGAAGCTAGGGTCTTGGTGGCATGGATGATGGGTGACGGAGTGGTCGGCGGCTAGGAGAGATGGTCGAAGAGGATGGTTCCAGTTTGGGCTCATTTGGCTCGAATATTTTTTCGAGTTCGAATCATCAGTCTTGTGGTCCAGATGGGAAGGGGTAGTCATCGGTGACTCACCAACGATGGCAATGGTGGCCGGAGCACCTGCGACGAATTGTGCACATGCACATGGATCCACCCATGTCTTCCATGGTCGCTGTGTTGATTGCTTCGGGATTGATGACTTTATACTCGAGGTGAACTCGAGTTTCGATCGGTTGGGGTTTGTGTTGGGTTGGAACGGGAAAAAGCAGGGTTGGACTCAGGAATGATAGTTTGGGTCAGGTTAACGTTGAGGCAATCAGTTTAAAGTTAATTGATAATCAAGTTTAAACTGATTTTTAAAAACTGGTTCTTTTAAATAATAAATGTTATTTAAATGGTTGGGTAATTAAAAATTATGTAATTTATTTTAACAATAAATTATCTAAGATAGATCCTAAGTTTATTTAAACTTGATCAATAATGTGATTAAGTGGGAATTAAGGGTAAATTATTAATTAATTAAGTAATTAAGGAGGAATTAATTTATTAGTGGTTAAGGATCGATTAATTAATAATTAAGGGTTATAAGTTAATTAATTATAAATTAACTAATTAGTAATTATGAATTAATTAATTTGTAATTAAGGGTTAATTAGATAGTTAGAGATAATTAATTAATGATTAGAGAATTAATTAATTAAGTAATTTGTGTAATCAATTTAAAGGATTGATTTATTAATGTGTTAAGGATAATTAATTTAAAAGATGATTAATTTATTAAAGGCAAATTACTTAATGAAATTAATTAGTGGTAATTATGAAGTTATTACTTAATGCCATTAATTTAGGAAGGTAACTAAAGGATAAATTTGTTAAGAATTAATTAATTTAATTAAAGTTTAATTAATTGGGGATAATTAACCAGTGGGATAATTACTTGAAGGAAGTAATTAATTAAAAGGAAATTACTAAATGGAAGTAATTAATAATTAATTACTTAGTGTAATTAATTAAAGGATTAATTAATGTGATTAACTTAAGTGTAATTAAACTATTGTAAGTGATTAAAGGGTAGATAATCACTAGATGTGATTTAATAAATCAAGGAGAATGTGATTTAATCAAGGATAATGTGATCAATTAAGGTTAATTAATCAATGTAATTAATTTAAGCAATGATTTTTAATTAACCAAAGTTAATTAAGCAGGATTTAAGATAACTAATTTAATTTTAATAGGTGATTAGATTAAATTAATTAAGAATTGTTTTATTATTTATCTTGCCTATAGATCATAACTGGAATTGAATACCTTAGATTGTCTGAATATCTCTGATATTGAGATTGTGATGTATTATGATATGATATGATGGTTGAACTGTGATATTTTGAGTTATCTATCTATAATTGATTTGTTGTGAGAATATGAGAATCTGTTTTTAAAATTGATTTGTATCCACTTAAATAAACTGGGTTTAAGTCGACACTGAAGTCGAAGAGACCGGAGTCGGGTATCAGCAATACCCGAAACCACTGCGATTGTAATTCTAAGTTCATTATAAATCTGATGTATGGAGTCAAACAGGCTGGAACGAAAAGGTTAAGAATCATGGATATTTAAAACCGAGTAGTGATCCCTAGATATTGTTGGAAATAAGTGTTTGACTTAAATAAGATGAGAACTCGTAGAAGGTATGAGTTATCCTGGTTTTGCAAATAGGTTTCATAACTTAGTATTTATTATTATATGGGTTTACTCACGCTGGTTTCCAGCCTGACCCGGGTGTTACTTTAATGTAATGCTCGGGTCAGACTGAGTATTACAGATTTTCAGGTAAGGACGTTCTGGAGCTCAAGAGGCGAGTTGGATGGCTGGAACGTATGGAGTATATTCCGATGTGTATATTATTGTATTTATCTGGGACATGTTGTTTTTAACTGTCCTATGTTTGTGTAAATGTTGATGTAATGATGTAATTAACCAATACAATTTTACCTTTGTATAACTGTTATTTTATGTGACTTAAATTTTAACCGCTGCGAATGTGAGATGTTAGTGTTTCTATTTCTTCTTTTTCTTCTATCTCTTTCTTCTTTTCCCTAACTATTCGAAATTTTCGGGATCGATAATTCTGGATCGTTACAAGAACGGTCTAAGAGAGAGGGAAATACGTACTTATATATATCTATATATCAAATACAAGTACGTTACGATGGCGTTATCCCAAACCCCGATCATATTTTTGATTCATTGGATTATGTTTTGAAAAATCTTTTAGGTTTAAACTACTTAAGTTTTCACAAACCTATGCTTTGATACCAACTTGTAACGTCTCCCTACTTGGAGGCCTAAAACTAACAGTTACTAATGCTGCAAATAGTTATTAATCCTTAGCGATCAAATACAGTGTGCCATATAGATACATTGATAAACAGAAATACATGAATATTGAAATTTTTTAAAACATCAAACAAGATCACATTGCATTTCAAAACATTTTCAATTCATTACATAATCCACAATCGTTAACCATGTTAGGAGAAAATATAGTTATTATAACATAAGTCAATAACGACATATGAAAATGCCTCCTTGGATGGTCAGAGTATATACAAGCAATTTGACTTTGCCATTACAAATAACACAGCGGAATCTAAATGGAAGCAGAACTCTAAGTAGCTATCATACCTCCTGCACTTCTTCGGAAGTTTATTCGTCTAACGAGGTACCTGAAAACCTCAACTTTCAAATTACTTAAAATCAATTAAGTACCTGAGAGTTTAAGGGAATAACATAAACTTCGATTAAGACATAAAGCCTGTAATGAATAATAATATACCATCTTAAATCATTGAATATCCAGTGAGACCACACTGCTTAGCGAAATGAGTTTTCACCTCACTAGTATCTTAAAACCTTTATAAAAACCATATACTATGCTTCTGCATCCACAATGGTTAAAACAATTCAAAACACCATGATATGATGATATGCAAAACAAGTGAATAAATTCTGGATTTTCTATCCTCATTCATTATGACTATTTGTCTCAATTATCGTTTCTAGGATTACTAATAACCGAATAGTTTTCAGAGCTGACTAATAACCGGTAAAATGTTTAAGGGTTCCCTGTCCAATTACATAATTTTCATGGGATCACTATGAACCTATTGGTAACTCTAATATCTCTTCTTTTACCCTAGTTTTCATGGGCTGACTAGGAACCTATTGACAGATAAGATGCCCCATTGGATAATCAAAGCATATAAATGCAATTTGATAACTTTGCCATTACAAACAACACAGCGGAATCTAAATAGAAACATAACTCTAAGTGGCTATCTTGCCTCCTACATGTCTCCAGAAATTTATTTGTCTAATGAGGTACCTGAAAACCTCAACTCTCAAATGACTCAAAATCAATTGAGTACCCGAAAGTTTAAGAGGAAAACATAAACTTTGAGTTAGACATAAAGCCTGGTATGAATAATAATCTACCACCTTAAACCATTAGATAGTGTGATCACACTATTTAGCGGAATGAGTTTTCCCATCATTAGTATCTTAAAACCTTTATAAAAACCATATATCGTGCTCCTGTGTAACAACCCGCATATTTTATGATTGAATATTTAAATATTTTATCTTTAGTCGGATTATAGTCCGAAAAGTTACTTTTTGTATACGGTCGAATTAGGACTCGGGACTACTTCCATTGAGTTCAAAACGCCGTTTGTGATCTTTTTGAGTATAAAGTTTGATATGTTTGGAGTTAGTGCAATCTTGCTACTTTTTCACTTTGGGCTTTGGGTTTGGATTAGCCCATTAGCCTAAGCTATTTACTCTAGCTCAACCCCCTTCCCTTCATAACTTTGCTTTCATTTCCTAACACTCAAGCTTCATCAAAAATGGAGGAAGGAATGGGAAATTAAAACTTCAAGCTCTAGTTTACTTGCAAATCCAACATCCAACTCCAAATTCAAAGAGAAGACATTGATTCAAGCTTCTTGGGTTGATTCTCCTTTGCTTTCAAGCTTCTCTTTCATTGATTTTGTGTAAAGGTGAGATTTTTATCTCACATCTTCGTCTATAACTATCTTTGATTGTTGGGTATGAAATCCTAACACTCTTACATATGCATTTGTCATTGATTTGGATTGAATTGGTGAAAATCCCAATTTTTAGTGTTTTGGGTTCAAACTTTAAAAATCCTAACTTTGATGTTTGAACACGTCTTTGATGATGCACCGAGGAGCCAATACGACCGGGTAGCCTATGGGCATAATCCCCTAGCGTCCATGCTCGATCGGTTGCAAATTGGGTGAGTTTTGCGCTCCAAAACCCTTAGGTCGCTTTGCCTGCATATGAAGGATTTTCGGCCTGCATTTAGGTCGTTTCCCCCCTAGGTCAATAGGTCGCTCGGCCTTAGGACGTAAGCATAGGTCGCTCGGCCCTCTTTACCTCCTTAGGTCGTTCGACTTGCATTCCCTCGGCCTGTAGCTAGGTCCCTCGTGTTAGGTCGCTCGGCCTTCTCATATTCATTAGGTCGTTAGGTCGCGACCATGCTAGGTTGTTCCACCTTAGGTCGTTGCTCGACCTTGTTTTTCCCTTTAAGTTGTTAGGTCGCTTGGCCTATCCAAACCACTTAAGTCGTTTCGTGTTAGGTCGCCCACCCCCCTTAAGTTGTTAAGTCACTCGGCTCCCTTATCCCTTAGGTCGCTGACCTCCTTAGGCCGTTCGGCATGTGCATTGGTTAGGTCACGCCACACTTTTGGGTCGTATCTTGTTAGGTCGCTCAGCTGCTAGGTCGCACCACTTCCCTAGCCGCTTCTACCTTAGGTCGCTCCTCTATTAGGTCGTTCCTTGATTAGGTCGCACCACTATAGGCCGCGTGCTAGCTTTCTAAGCCGGAACTCGTTAGGTCGCACGCCCACTAGGTCGCTCGGTTAGGTCGTTGCAACCACTAAGTCGCTCGGACTTTCTGCAGCTAGGTCGTGCCGCATTGAGTCGCTAGGCTATTTCACTTTGATGAATTTGGAATCGAATTCTTTGGATTTTATTCACGTCTTTGAATATGAATTGTTGTGATATATTGTTTCTACAATCATTTTTGTGATCTGTCACTTTATCCCACTCGTACGAGAAATCTAATTAAACGGCTTAGTAAAACAAATGGTATGAAACGCTTGCGTTTACTTCGTCGGTTAATTCTTGGACTTGTTCGATTGAATCTCTTGTGACAATTTTTGAGTGGAGATCTACAATTTGTTCGTAAATATTTAAGTTAAGCTAGTGGTTATGGGACATGAAGCTAAGCTTTTATATTTACTAGCTTACTGTAATTGACACTTCTTGATGATCGTTGATGATCATTTTTGTGATTTAGACTAGCAAATGTGCGATGTCTCTTTGTCTATGAGGGAGACTAAACCCCGTTTCTGTGGAGCTTCGGCTCAATTTGGTGGGGCAGCGACCCATGATCTTCGGGCCGTTTTGTGGAGCTTCGGCTCAAAAATTAATGGTTAGCTACCATGGAATAGCGTTCCATTTTGTGATACACGTGTTGGTGAGTTTTCATGCTCCCGTTTTGTGATAGGCCTCCCCCTTTTTGTGATTTCTGGATTTCCATTGATGATTTCTAGAATTTTGTGTTTCACCAATTTTCGTGATTTACATTGATAAGTTTTATCAATATTTGTGCATTGGTGAATTTGTGTGTCATTAACTTTTGTGATTGACATTGATATTATTGTCAATATTTATAGTTTGGTGATTTGGTAAATAAGGAGTATGACATTCCTTTTGATCTTTGAGAAGATTCTTGTGATATTGATTAATCCCTAATTGATTTTTCAATTGCATACTTATTACAGTATGGCTTTATGGTTATATATATTTATGTCATATCTCTTATTCTATATCATTTTATCTGATATTTATAGCTAGACCGATCCATTTATTATTTTCTTATTAAATAATACTCGGGTCAGACCGAGATGTTACAGGTGCTTCTGCATGACTTCACATCTGGGATTATCACCCTGACTTTTGGTTAACCACTTAGATTATTAGTTTTTGTTGTATACCTTTGAGATATAGACTCCTTGATGTATACATATTCTTTTATCTAGCACTTATAGCTATTCTTTTGTGATATTGTGGATCTTGTTTGACCACTACTCTGATGTACACTTTCATGTGTAATATTCATATCTATTTCCGCCATTGTGATATGAATGTCTGTGACTGATTTGTGTTATGTTTATTTCTATGTTTGTTTCCGAAGATATTATAGCCACTGTGTAGTAGTATTGAGTTTGTATCGGTATGTCGGATTTTTTTTCCTGAAACCAAATGCATGTTGTACTATCTGACATATCCGTGCTCGCACAAAGCCATTACACGGAGGGTCGCTCCTCAACAGCCTTATTCTCCGTGCTAGTTGACGGCATTTCACCGTAGTGTCCTTGGCTAGCGTGGGTATAGAGGTGGGGCGTCACAGGTTGGTATCAAAGCCAGACTTCGGAACAATGTAGACTAATTTAACAAGAATCATTGTCCTAAGTCCATCTTTGGAGTCGTGTCTTAGGATTTAATTCGTGTCTTCGTACCGTCTTATCCTAATTCCTTTTGTGGATAACATTTTTCTTCTTCCTTCTTCTTTCTTAAGGAAGAGAAATGGTTAGACCTGGTCGTCCCAGCGCCGGTCAATCTCGTGCTACTCTCCAGGATGGAGTATTTATGTCTGCCCAGCAGCTTCTTGATCTCGTAAAGAATGCTCAGGCAGCCGGTTCTAATCCGGAGTCTTCTCACCCTAGGTCTGGATTTGCACGCTTGTGCAACGATTACACCAATTTGGGTGGTAAGCCATTCAAAGGTTCTGAAACCATTATTGAAGTACAGGCTTGGCTGAGAACATGCGATTGAATCTTTTCTCGCATGAATCTTATTTACCTTCACCGTGTTCAGGTGGCCTCTAGTATGCTCCAAGAAAGGGCATTAGATTGGTATGAGCTTCTGATTTCTAAAATAGTTGAAGCAGATCTTACTTGGAAGAAATTCCGAAAACACTTCGAATTAAAATTTGTGCCAGAAGCTGAGAAGGTGACATGGGCTCGTCGTTTTATAGACCTTGTTCAAGGTAAATCCTCTGTGGCAGATTATGTCGCATCATTCGAGTCACTTTCGAAATACGGGGTCGAATATATAAACACCCCATTGAAGAAGAACCAAAGATGTGTCTATGGCTTGAATAAAAATCTCAAGAAGCCATTACTTCTGAAGTTAGAAGTTTCTTTTGATCAACTCATTGATATCGCTTTTCGACTTGAAGAGGAAGATAGGGAGAGTGATGTTGAAGTCACGGGTGCCAAACCAAACTTCAACAACAAGAAAAGGCCTAATAAATTCAAAGGTCCTTATCCCAACAATAAGAAAGGGAAGAAAGCCTCTCCGGCAACTAAGACTTCTACTCCAAGTGGTGGGCAATGCTACAACTGTGGTTCTAAGGACCATTATGCGAACAAGTGTTCAAAGCCTCGCACTTGTCGCTATTGCAAAAGCCCGGATCATTATTTATCTTCTTGTCCCAAACTTCAAAATAGGAAGGAGGGAAATGTTGCCCAAGCCCCTGGCAACACATCTCATGGTAAAGGTATTTCTCATTCTATCCTTAATGGCATTATTTTATTTTGTGATCATCCTATTCGAGTTCTTTTTGATACGGATGCGTCCCATTCTTTTATTTCAAAAGAACTTGTTGATATTTTTTCTTTGGATGTTTTGTGTTTAATGACTTCTTTGAGAATTGCGAATCCGGTTGGTGGATCCGCAACAATCAGTTTATTGTGTAAAGATGTCGAAATTATTTTGTGTGATTTTTCTTTCCGAGCCGATTTGCATGTTATGCGCTACTTAGGCTTTGGAATAATTTTGGGAATGGATTGGCTTAACCGCTATAAAGTCCAAATCCTATGTCCTGAGCGGACTATTTATCTTCGACATCCTCAATCTGTAAAGCAGATTTCTATTGACCTTAAAGATTCGGATTCCAGCTTGGTTGCATCTTTATATTCTTTAAATCCTCATGATGACGATAATGATGATGAGGAAGATATTATTTCTCTTATTCACGTTGTTCGTGAATTTTCCGGCATATTTGTGCCCGTTTTAGGATTACCACCTAAGCGAGCAATTGATTTCAAAATTAATCTCATTCCTGGAGCTCAACCTATCACTCGTTCTCCTTATCGCATGTCCAATACGGAAAATGAGGAGATGCGAAAACAATTATCCGAATTGGAGACGAAGTAATTTATTCACTCTAGTTCCTCGCCTTGGGGAGCTTCGGCTATTTCTGTGAAGAAATCCGATGGTACACTTAGGCTTTGCGTTGACTACCGCAAGCTTAATGATTTAACTATCAAGAATAAATATCCTTTACCTCGGATTGATGATCTATTCGATCAGCTTAGTGGTGCTAAAGTCTTTTCGCAATTAGACTTAGCTACCGGTTTTCATCAGCTTCGTATTGCAGAGGATAGTATTCCGTTAACATCGTTCCGTACTCGTTATGGATCTTATGAATGGCTTGTTATGCCATTTGGTTTAACGAATGCTCCGGCTTATTTCGTTGACCTTATGAATAGAGTTTTCAAAGACTTTCTCGATCGGTTTGTTCTCATCTTTATTGATGATATTCTTGTGTATTCTAAAACCGAGGAGGAGCATGAAAGACATCTTCGGATTGTGTTGGAAACTCTTAGGAGCAACCAATTAAAAGCAAAATTTTCTAAATGTCACTTTTGGCAATCTCATGTGAAGTTTCTCGGTCATATTATTTTCGAACCTGGAATATCCGTGGATCCTTCAAAGATTGAAGCGATTCAAAATTGGAAGAGACCGGAGAGTGTAACGGAAATCCGTAGCTTTCTTGGATTGGCAGGTTATTACCGCCGTTTCATAAAGAACTTTTCCAAAATTTCCATGCCTCCTACTAGTTTGACCAAGAAAGGTGTTAAATACATTTAGTCGGACAAATGTGAAGCTTCTTTTCAGAAATTAAAAGAACTCCTTTCTGATGCTCCTATTCTTGTGATTCCCGAAGGGAATCAAGATTTTGTTGTTTATACCAATGCTAGTCGCGTTGGTTTGGGTGCTGTTCTTATGCAAAAAGAATGCATTATTGCTTATGCTTCTAGGCAATTGAAGCCAGCTGAGACTAGATATGCCACTCATGATTTAGAGCCCGCGGCTATTGTTTTCGCCCTTCGTATTTGGCGTCATTATCTTTTGAGAGAAAAATTTATTCTTTACACCGACCATAAATCTTTGAAGTATCTATTTTCTCAAAAGGAACTTAATTTGCATCAACAACGTTGGCTCGAATCTCTTGCAGCTTATGATCTTGATATTCTTTATACTCCCGAAAAGGGTAATCGTGTTGCCGATGCACTTAGTCGTAAGCAACAAGCAGTTGTTTCTATGATGATATCCGAATGGAATGATCTCGGAATTCTATCCACTTGTGAGGTTCGAGATCGTGTTTCCAATTTATGTTCATCTCTTGTCTTATGTAGTCTTGAGGCTCATCCTTCTCTTTTAGACCGCATTCTTGAAGCTCAAAAGGTAAATCCCGAATTGGCTCTTCTTGGCCAAAATTTTAGGGACAAAATTGATATTGAAGGTTTGGAAGACTTTGATATTGATTCTCGTGGCGGTATTCGAAAATTTGGTAGACTTATCGTGTCAAATATTAGTGGTCTCTGTAGAGACATTTTAGAAGATTCACGTCGTTCTAAATTTACCATTCATCCCGGTAGTAGTAAAATGTACGCGGATATGAAGCGACTTCATTATTGGGAGGGAATGAAATCTGATATTGCCAACTTTGTTAAGTGTTGCATGACTTGCCAACTTGTCAAGGCCGAACATCAAAGGCCTGGTGGGTTATTGCAACATTTAGAAATTCCAATTTGAAAGTGGGACCAAATTTCCATGGATTTTATAAACGGCCTTCCTCGTTCTCGTTCGGGTCATGATAGCTTATGGGTGATAGTCAATAGACTTACTAAATCCGCCCATTTTATTCCCGTTCGGTCCAATCGAACCGTGCCTCTTTTGGCCAAACTCTTTATCAAAGAAATTGTTAAATTGCATGGAGTTCCTACTTCTATTGTTAGTGATCGTGATCCATTGTTTACTAGTGGGTTTTGGAAGAGTCACCAAAAAGCTTTGGAAACGAAGCTTAATTCTAGCACTGCTTATCACCCTCAGTCCGATGGACAAACTGAGCGTGTGAATCAAACTCTTGAAGATCTTCTTCGTGCATGTGTTTTTGATTTTGGTGGAAGTTGGGAAGATCATATTCCTCTTGTTGAGTTTTCCTATAATAATAGCTTCCAATCTAGTATTGATATGGCACCTTTTGAGGCTCTCTATGGAAGGCCATGTCGATCTCCTTCTTGTTGGATTGAAACCGGTGAGAAGCTGGTTTTAGGACCTGATTTTATTCGTGATTCCACAGAAAAGATTGCCTTATTCGTCATAGGATGAAAGAAGCCCAGAGTAGACAAAAGTCCTATGCCGATAACCGAAGAAGGAAATTAGAATTTTCTGTGGGAGATCTTGTGTTTATTCGTGTTTCACCTATGAAGGGTGTTGTACGTTTCACTCGATCGGGAAAATTAGCGCCTCGATATATTGGGCCATTTCCTATCACTGAACGTATTGGTTCCATGGCATATCGCCTTTTATTACCAGCTCAGTTTTCTGCTATCCATGACGTGTTTCACGTTTCTCAATTGCGTAAGTGCCTTCGAGATTCCGATTCTATTCTTGAGCCCAGTGTTGTAGAAGAAATTGAAGTTTCGCCTAATTTAACTTATGAGCAACATCCTATTCGTATTATTGCTTCGGAGGTCAAACGCCTTCGAAATAAAGATGTTCCGCTTGTTAAAGTTCAATGGTCCTCAAATCCTAAGGATTGCTTTTGGGAATCTAGAGAATTCATCGAGCAAACACATCCGGACTTACTTTCTTTTGCTCTTTGAGGTGAAGTTCTTATTTCAAATTTCTTTTGTGTTGATATGCTTTCATGGTTGTTACCTTATATTTTCTTCTTAAATATTGCAAGGACGCAATTTCTTTAAGGAGGGGAGTCTGTAACAACCCGCATATTTTATGATTGAATATTTAAATATTTTATTTAAATATTTTATCTTTAGTCGGATTATAGTCCGAAAAGTTACTTTTTGCATACGGTCGAATTAGGACTTGGGACTACTTCCATTGAGTTCAAAACGCCGTTTGCGATCTTTTAAGTATAAGTTTGATATGTTTGGAGTTAGTGGAATCTTGCTACTTTTTCACTTTGGGCTTTGGGTTTGGATTAGCCCATTAGCCTAAGCTATTTACTCTAGCTCAACCCCCTTCCCTTCATAACTTTGCTTTCATTTCCTAACACTCAAGCTTCATCAAAAATGGAGGAAGGAATGGGAAATTAAAACTCCAAGCTCTAGTTTACTTGCAAATCCAACATCCAACTCCAAATTCAAAGAGAAGACATTGATTCAAGCTTCTTGGGTTGATTCTCCTTTGCTTTCAAGCTTCTCTTTCATTGATTTTGTGTAAAGGTGAGATTTTTATCTCACATCTTCGTCTATAACTATCTTTGATTGTTGGGTATGAAATCCTAACACTTTTACATATGCATTTGTCATTTATTTGGATTGAATTGGTGAAAATCCCGATTTTTAGTGTTTTGGGTTCAAATCTTTAAAAATCCTAACTTTGATGTTTGAACACGTTTTTGATGATGCACCGAGGAGCCAATACGACCGGGTAGCCTATGGGCATAATCCCCTAGCGTCCGTGCTCGATCGGTTGCAAATTGGGTGAGTTTTACACTCCAAAACCCTTAGGTCGCTCTGCCTGCATATGAAGGATTTTCGGCCTGCATTTAGGTCGTTTCCCCCTAGGTCATTAGGTCACTCGGCCTTACGTCGTAAGCATAGGTCGCTAGGTCGCTCGGCCCTCTTTACCTCCTTAGGTCGTTCGGCTTGCATTCCCTTGGCATGTAGCTAGGTCGCTCATGTTAGGTCGCTCGGCCTTCTCATATTCATTAGGTCGTTAGGTCGCGACCATGCTAGGTCGTTCCACCTTAGGTCGTTGCTCGACCTTATTTTTCCCTTTAAGTTGTTAGGTCGCTTGGCCTATCCAAACCACTTAAGTCGTTTTGTGTTAGGTCGCCCACCCCCCTTAAGTTGTTAAGTCGCTCGGCTCCCTTATCTCTTAGGTCGCTGACCTCCTTAGGCCGCTCGGCATGTGCATTGGTTAGGTCGCGCCACACTTTTCGGTCGTATCTTGTTAGGTCGCTCAGCTACTACGTCGCACCACTTCCCTGGCCGCTTCTACCTTAGGCCGCTCCTCTGTTAGGTCGCGCCTTGATTAGGTCGCACCACTATAGGCTGCATGCTAGCTTCCTAAGCCGGAACTCGTTAGGTCGCATGCCCACTAGGCCGCTTGGTTAGGTCGTTGCAGCCACTAAGTCGCTCGGACTTTCTGCAGCTAGGTCGTGCCATGTTGAGTCGCTAGGCTATTTCCACTTTGATGAATTTGGAATCGAATTCTTTGGATTTTATTTATGTCTTCGAATGTGAATTTTGTGATTTATGGTTTCTACAATCATTTTTGTGATCTGTCACTTTGTCCCGCTCTTACGAGAAATCTAATTAAACGGCTTAGTAAAAAAAAAGGGTATGAAACGCTTGCGTCTACTTCGTCGGTTAATTCTTGGACTTGTTCGATTGAACCTCTTGTGACAATTTTTGAGTGGAGATCTACAATTTGCTCGTAAATATTTAAGTTAAGCTAGTGGTTATGGGACATGAAGCTAAGCTTTTATATTTACTAGCTTACTGTAACTGACACTTCTTGATGATCGTTGATGATCATTTTTGTGATTTAAACTAGCAAATGTGCGATGTCTCTTTGTCTACGAGGGAGACTAAACCCCGTTTATGTGGAGCTTCGGCTCAATTTGGTGGGGTAGCGACCCATGGTCTTTGGGCCGTTTTGTGGAGCTTCGGCTCAAAAATTAATGGTTAGCTACCATGGAATAGCGTTCCATTTTGTGATACACGTGTTGGTGAGTTTTCATGCTCCCGTTTTGTGATAGGCCTCTCCCTTTTTGTGACTTCTGGATTTCCATTGATGATTTCTAGAATTTTGTGTTTCACCAATTTTAGTGATTTACATTGATAAGTTTTATCAATATTTGTGCATTGGTGAATTTGTGTGTCATTAACTTTTGTGGTTGACATTGATATTATTGTCAATATTTATAGTTTAGTGATTTGGTAAATAAGGAGTATGACGTTCATTTTGATCTTTGAGAAGATTCTCGTGATATTGATTAATCCCTAGTTGATTTTTCAATTGCATACTTATCACAGTATGGCTTTATGGTTATTATATATTTATGTCATATCTCTTATTATATATCATTTTATCTGATATTTATAGGTAGACTGATCCGTTTATTATTTTCTTATTAAATAATACTCAGGTCAGACCGAGATGTTACAGGTGCTTCTGCATGACTTCACATCTGGGATTATCACCCTGACTTTTGGCTAACTACTTAGATTAGTAGTTTTTGTTGTATACCTTTGAGATATAGACTCCTTGATGTTAGAACCTCAATTGTTGGATTTTAATGACAACAACTATACAATTATGTCAAAGAATCTCTAAGCTAATTTGCAGGTACATGGACATCAAAAAGAGATAATCAAATATATTCAAAATGAAGATACACAGTACAAAAGAATAAAAGAATGTATATGGAGATACAAGAAGGGATATATACGATAGAGACAAGACAAAGGTGAAAACAAAGTATTATTAGTCATAGAGTGTCGTGTCTAGAGTTTAAAATGTTAAAATCTTCTCCAAATGCTATACACACATATACATTCATATTTTAAATGAAAAAAATCAAGTTTTCAAAAATTGCATGGAGCGTGACTTGAACCCAGCTCACTAGTTTAGAAGGCAAGTGCTCTAACCATTTGAGCTATGGTAATTTTTAGTTACAGGTCAAATTCAGACGTCTGAATTGACCATTTCAGACGTCTGAATCTGGGCAAAAATAGCCTATTTCTTTTCTGGTTTGTACGTTTCAAATTTCAGAAGTCTGAAATTTATTTTCAGACAGCTGAACTTCTTCAACTGCTATATTTTTGAAAAGACATTTCATTTTCATGAAGAGTTGCAATCTTTTACTAAGAGATACATCCATACTCTTTCATGATAACTTTTCACGAATGATCACAACTCTTTATACTCTATATAAACATATTAGAATCATTTGTTTAATTAATCGAATTGATCAAAAGCTTTCTATTTCTATACTACACTGATTCTAACATCTTGAGCATTCAAATTTCTACATAATCATTCATTTACTTCCATATTCTTCACATACACACATATATATCAAAAGGAGAAGATTATAGGAAGATTGTACTATCAAGAGACAAATTCGTGTTATTGAGAACACACTGTGTCATATACTTTGTGTATAAGTTGAAGTCATGTTCTGTCGTTCAGGCAAGTGAAGTCCTCTTCGGCTGTTGAGGCGAAATCCTGTTCTGCTGCTCAGGTCCCTTGTTCGGCTGTTTAAGGGTTGTTGTAAACTTGTTCCTCCGGGTTAAGTGAGGATTGTTGTTAGTGAAATTCCAGAAGGAGTTTGGGACTGGAAGTAGAACGGGAAGTTCGAACCAGTATAAAAATTCGTCGTGTGCTTGTTTTATTTTTTCTTATTTACTCTGCTACAGTAACTTTGTTTTATTTCTGCACTAGTATATTATAATTCCATATAGCACGATCCGCACCACCACTTTCACTTGATGTATACATATTCTTTTGTCTAGATATAGCTATTCTTTTGTGATATTGTGGATCTTGTTTGACCACTACTCTGATGTACACTTTCATGTGTAATATTCATATCTATTCCACCTTTGTGATATGAATGTCTGTGACTGATTTGTGTTATGTTTATTTCTATGTTTGTTTCCGAAGATATTATAGCCACTGTGTAGTAGCATTGAGTTTGTATCGGAATGTCGGATTTTTTTTCCTGAAACCAAATGCATGTTGTACTATCTGACATATCGGTGCTCGCACAAAGCCATTACACGGAGGGTCGCTCCTCAACAGCCTTTTTCTCCGTGCTAGTTGACGGCATTTCACCGTAGTGTCCTTGGCTAGCGTGGATATAGAGGTGGGGCGTCACATCCTGCATCCACAATGCTTAAAATAATTCAAAACAATATGATATGATGATATGCAAAACAAGTGAATAAATTCTGGATTTTCCATCCCCATTCGTTTTGACTGTCTGTCTCAATTATCGTTTTTAGGATCACCATTAACCTAATAGTTTTCATGAGCTAACTAATAATTGGTAAAATGTTTAATGATTTCTCGTCCAATTATATAGTTTTCATCGGATCGCTATGAACCTATTGGTAACTCCAATATCTCTTCTTTTACCCTAATTTTCATAGGCTGACTAGGAACCTATTGACTAACTGTCAATATCATAATCTCTTATCCATATATAGTTTTCATGAGCTAACTACAAACCCATTTGGCCCCTGTCAATATCGAATCATAGTTTTCATGGACTAACTATTAATCTGTCTTTCTGACATCTTTATTTATACATAGTTTTCATGGGCTGACTATGAACTTATTGGACTTTGCCAGTATTTTTTTCATTACGTAGTTTTTATGGGCTTACAGGGAACCTATTGGCCCCTGCCAATATCTTTTCCTTTAATATTTTAGCATCATTTATCCTGGTTTTTCTGACATCCTGAATGCAATTCCACTCATTCAGGAGTTAACTAAATTTATACTCACTACTGGATCAACCTAGCTGGTTATTCTTCCCTTTCCCAAAATACGATTATGCGTCCATTACAATGTGAATATGTACACATATATGAAGAAGCATACACAATAACTTGGTTAATCCCTTTAACCCTTTAATCAAAAAAAAACTTCTTCAAAAACTCCTTTCAAAACACTTTATTTAATTATGCCATGGTTTTCTTTTAAAATGAGATTGAGTTATTTATTTTGAAAATGTAACGATCCACTTTTCCGTACAGTTTAAGTTGGCAATAAACTACACACGTCTAACCCAAATTGAACAGAAAAGCGGATAGCTAGGGAAAAAGAAAGAAGACAAAATGAAACTAAACAATACAGAATCTCACAGCAAAACGAATAATCTATAATATATATAAGCAAAGCTTTACACAAAAACAAATCTGTGACATATGTATACAGTCATCAATCAGAGTATACTAACCTATTCAGCACGAACAGTTATAACAACATGTTCTCACAATTGCTGAATAATATACGACAATAAATGCAGTGGAAGAAAAATATTCATCTATGTGAATATGTCTCAGGGCCTCCAGCTCATCTCCTGAAGCTTCAAATATCCAAGTAAACCTGAAAATATGCTCGGTCTGAATCGAGCATTTTAGAAAAACAACGCTCGGGTCAGTCTGGTAAAACTAGCGTGGGAAACACAATCAAATGGATTCTTAAAGTTTAGATAACTTTTCAAAACAAATGTATCGTAAGTCCACACCGCACATAAACACGGATGAGTTTTTACCTTACAATAACCAAAACCATTTTATAGAAAATCTAATGATATTATAATAACGTCTAAGGACGAAAATAATAATAACCAAATAGCCGTGATGCTCGTGAGTGTACATAACAACAATACTATATAGAAAATCGAAAACCGATAAGGCACGTTCGCTAATAGTGTAAGATTTCCATGGAGGTACCCTTAGTACTTTGAGGAATGATCCTCCTGCACAAGGATCAGAGACATCCTTCCGAAGCAGCATACATCCATAGTGATGTACTATAGGAAAACATAGCTGGTCTCGCTAAGACCGAGTTCAAGGCCTAATGCATGCATAACAACTGTAGGTAACATCTAGGTGGAGCCGACTACACCATATGGGTTTGCCAACCCTACTAGCCATGCCTCCTATATCTGGTTTTAGTCATTCCCACCGATGAGGCTACGTCCGGCATTCTGGTTCTTTAGAAAATAATCTGACAACATAAGAGCAGGGATCATCCCCTAACTGTTTAAGTGGACGGATCTTCTTATCATTTATCCTAGAAGAACGAAACGAATTTATACGTACAGTATAGCACCACCGACGGTAACTGTACCATATAATTTCTGTGTTTCCCCTAAATATTTTCAAAGTTAAAATCCTTCGGTGTTGAGTATAGAATATTTCCCTACCACCAAAATTTAAAAGGATTACATATTTAGGCCAGGATTTGATAATCAGTTATTTAACTATCAAATAAACAAACATTCAAACAGAGATCCAATTTTCCACCGAAATCATTAAGCCTCGTTTAATTCAATTTTGATAAATTGAATCTTTTTATCGAAAACAGTCATATACTTATCTCATCGGAATAAATATATTCACAGACCATTCCCTTCAAAAATATTTGAAAACTTTTTAAAATAAATATGAAAAGCACCATTCGATATCGATCATGGATCGCAGCTCAATGGTTACGTCTCTATCCCAGAGAAATCCAAACTTAACTGTAAGCAATCTCGGCCTCTCGAATTACGCCATGAAATTTCATAAATCGCAGTTTGTACAATGGTTTCGTCGCCATCCCAGCGAAAACATAACAAATTGTAGGCAATCTCCGCCCCTTTGAAGTACGCTATGAAAATCAACCATTTCTTTCAAAAAATCCTTTTATTTTAATAAATATCTCAGAATAATACTTATAAAGCTTTTATATAAATTCCCAAGTTTAATTTAGGAAAACACTCTTTTATAACAGTTTACTATATAATATATTATTTTTAAAACCATATTAATATTTGAACAAATTATCTTTGAAATAATAATATTTTAATACTAATTAACTCTTAAATTATAATTAGTCTTTGAATCCAATTACTACAAAATAACCTTAAATGAATAATTAATATATAATTTAGACATTTTAAATAATTAAATAACTTTGAAACTATTAAATAAATTTTAAGAATCATAAAATAATTAACTTTAAATCATTATCAAATAATTATTATTTATCTTTAAAATGTTATTAATAAATAATACTTATTTTTAAAACCTTATTAACAAATAATAATTATTCTTACAATAACTTGATTCCAAAAATAAACTTTCAAATTTGAAAGGAGGCTTAGCAACTTCAATGGTACTTAATCAAGTCACCATTAATTCCATTAAACCATCCAAGTTATAATTCTAGTATTTACATAACGTCACATATGTAAATTAACTCCCAACTAAGAATTAATTGTTAATACAACACTTATCCAATACCGGTCCATTGGAATGTAATTAAGTGTCCATGCTATGTAATAGCAGAACGGAGTTTATTTCTGCTAAATAAATATCTAAATTTAACTTATCAAGTTAACAATAGCAGAACAATGATTTATTCTGCTAAACAAGAGTCTAATTAATTTAATTAGCAGACGGTGTTAATTTCCGCTAAACAAATATTCATTTACCACATTCAATTCAATTTAACTCAACAGTTTTTATTTGGTCAAATAAACATCACTAATTAAGGTATACAAATTTAAACGACGTTATTCACCGAAATAACGTAATTTAAATTCAGTCCGTTTTCATGTGTCATAATTTGTAGACACCTCAAACCTACCAACGAATTATATTATAATATTCTACTCGTTAATACGAGTCCAATACAAAATCCGTGTGCAAGACGGATATCATATGAACAAATTATGCAACTTTATAATCAAACGAATATATATATATACATACATACATACATATATACATACATACGCGTGCGCGTGCACACACACATATATATAACCTACCAACGAATTATATTATAATATTCTACTCGTTAATACGAGTCCAATGCAAAATCCGTGTGCAAGAAGGATATCATATGAACAAATTATGCAACTTTATAATCATACATTTAAAAAAAAACTAATTTAAGATTTCTCACCATAGTTTCGGGCGAAAGCCCGCAACGAAGAACCGAACTTGCAAGTGCTTCAACACAGTGCCTTCTTCCCAAATGCTCCATTCCAGACAAGCTCCTCCCCATTAACATGCACACACCCATCACTCCACCGATCATCGATCCGAATGCTCTAGCCGAGCTTGTTCTCGCCAACATCACCTCGTCACGGCTACACCCACCCAGCGTCGATCGACCAAAACGTCGCCTACAGGAAAAAAAAAAGACGCGACATATTTTATCACGAAATTCCACCAAATTGCCTCCATTCGACCGCCTCTCCAAGTCGATCACCATCCCAAGCTTCGAATCGCCAATCGCTGCCTGAATCATCAATAAAACCTAACCCTAGAAATCGACGAGCGTCGTGACCATCATAGAATCTTACCGAAATCTCACCAAAAATTCTACTCCTGGATACGAACTCAACGACGTGCGCGGCGTCGATCGATTCTTCCTGGATTAGGAGAATTAAAATTTTGAAGTTTTTGTGCACAATATTCCACTTTCAGGTTTTCGACGATTTCTCAATCAATATTCAATGATTTCAGGTGCCGTCAATGTCTAAAAATAGCTTGGACTGATACGAATAACTTTCATTTTGGTCATTTTGTCTAAAACTTGATGGTTTTGGAGTGGTTGATTTTTAAAGTGATGAAAAGTGTAAAAATTCATTTTCTTCAAATCAAGTTGAGATCATGAAGAGGAAGAAGCTGCCTGGTCGTATGATGTGCGTGCGCGTGCACAAACACATTTTATATATAGATCCGATCCCATAACAATCCTAGACAAAATCTGATCTTCACATCAAACATAAGGGGGCAATGGCGGCTTCACTATATACGGAAACAAGAGCAGATGATATGTGGGGAAAAAGTGAAACAAAGCTGGCCGTGTTTCATTTTTAAGCAGAGGAGAAAATTATATGAAATGAGTACAAAGGGTTGATTAAATATAAAATCAATGGTATCATAGGGAGTACCACAATAAATGCAGCGCAACCAAATTGTCTACTCCACTGGCGAAAAGATGGCGAAAAGATTCTAGACGTGATTTATTTTTACAAAAGTGAAAGAATGAAAAGTGAAGCTTGCTTTTCGGGTCCATATAGATATCTAAGGAAGTAGTGCTGTGAATAACATAAAAGAGGAGACAAAGGTAGTAACACTAAATGCGAAAATGGAAAAGCACGTTCAAATAAGTACAAACAACAAAACATTTCGGCTTGTATTATTATTATATTTGTTTTATGTTTTTATTTGTAAAAGTTTCGTGGTATTCTGCAACACAAAATTTAGTTCGCGTACGGGTCGCAAACGATAGAAATAAAATACGATTGCATACAACAACTAATATGATAACAAAATAATAATAAAATAGACAAGTTAACTTATTATGTTAAATTTAAAAAATATCGACGTTTCGCGCAAAACGCGTCAAACGAAAATGTTTTATTTTTCAAACTAAAAATTATGGAAAAATTCAAAAAGTTAAACTGAAAATACGTCACTAAAAATCAGTCTTAATTTGAATATAGATTCTATTACAATTTAAATCAAATCCGAATATCTAAATAAATTAAATATTCAAATTCGAAGACCTAAAAATACGGGTCGTTACAGAAAAACTAAGGCTTTCGAAACTTTAAAAACCTTGCTTTCGACCTCACTGGATAGCCTCCTTCGAAAGCATATAACTCTTTAGAAGCATAGCTTCGAAAGCATTGAAAGTACCCCTTTCGAAACCTTTGGAAGTATCCCTTTCGAAACCATTGGGTGTATATTTAAAAATATCATTTGGGTCAAAGTGAATATAAAGGAAAGTATCCCTTTCGAAATCATTCTTTATCATATAAAAGTATTGGAGAAAACTTGATGGCGTCGGCACCATCCTTTTGAAAGCTTTAAATCATTTAAACTAAACACTGAAGGATAACGTCAAAACCTCCTTTCGAAGCCTTTGTCTTCGAAACCTTTGGACCCTTTCGAAAGCATTTAGGAAGTGACTTAATACATCTTTGAAACAAATGTCACCATTCGAAAGCGTTGATGACTTTAAAACACTCGAAAGACAAAAGAACAGTAGCAGGGCTTCGGCTAGGTCGGAACCCCTTCTTTTGAAAGCATTTATTTACAACTAAAGGAACTTATTCGAAAGCCCGTATTTTTAAAACCAGAAATAGCAACCCGTTCGAAAGCTATTAGAAAACTTCTTTCGGAAACATATGTTTCGACCCCTTCGAAAGCTTTATTGAAACAAAGACAAATGCTTAACTTTTGAAAGGGTATCGATCCCATTGGAAGCATTGCTTTCGACACTATACCTTATGCCTTTCTCCATTCCACTGCATACCGCCTAAATGATACAATGTGTATTAGTTTCAGCTTAATAAGGTTTCGACTTGATCAAAGACGAAGATAAAAGTCGAAAGGTACTTCTAATAGAAGAGAAACCTGTTTTTTTGGGTAAAGGCTGGTTAAGACCAATTAAAACAAATTATATCTAATTAACCTGCCTACGCGTAAACACGTGATTGGTTGCCTCAACTTTTTACATGCTTTACAAAAATTACAGCCTCTTGATCTTTGGATAAGTATCAAGATTAATTTTACAGGTAAACTCTTCCATTGAAAATACAATTAAATCATTTAGATACTCCTCTCAAATAATTTAATTCTTATAGTAAATCACTTAAGAAAAATCTCAAAAAATTACATAAATTCACGTTGATGATGTTATCTAACATATCAAAATTTCTAACTCAAATTCTCAATAAAATTTCTGAAATAAATTGCTAAACCCAATTAACCATATTTTCATTTGGAAATTCATAATAATCCTTCTAAGCTTGGAAAATTATCAAACTTAAAACTCAATTCCAAATCATGTTTTGCGTAACATATAATTTTTTCATGGCGTTCAAACATTAATTTCTATTGGTTTAGCTCTAAAATCGCATATATCTTTATTTTAACAATCTTGTTTAAATCAATTAGATTATCATTCAAGCATATCATCATCCAAACATTATATACACGAATTTAACCTTAAATCCAAAACATATTTTCATAAAATAGAGATGAAATTATTATTCACCTTGATTATGATAAGGAAAGTGGATTAAGATTGAGATTGATTCCCCTTCTTTAATTTCTTAGCTTCATCTTGAATTTCTCTTATTTTTCTCCCATTAAGGGCCGACTTCTCTTCTTATGTTCACGTTTTATTTTTGTGAAAAATGAAAAGTGAACGACCTAAAAAACAATATATATATATATATATATATATAGGTTATGTGCGGCTAATTCCTATTATGCCATTATATAATTTAATTAGTTTATAAACCATTCTTAACCCCATTCAAGTAATTAATCAAGTACGACCACTTAATATTTATTTAAATCTCAATCCCTTTATCACTTAACATTTCCATTATTCCATTTAATTTTTACCTAATTAAATCTTCTGAATAATGTTACTAAAAATTAGGGATGGTACATGATTCTTCTCAAGCTCATGCATAAAAAAAACTGGTGAAATATCTTTGATTCTAGCGCCTTTGATATGTTCTCCTTTGTTTTTGAGGGATATGAAAATTGTTGTCTCCATATATTATGGTCGAAGATTTTTCAATTATTAATAACCCGCAAGTGCTTCTGATGAGGTTAAAAATTGATTTGATATAAATCATGCACATTCTTAGCTTTGTTTATGAGCAAGCTCTGCAAGGGATGGTGAAATATCAAACATATGAGCAGTCTTTTAATTCAAGAGTAATATGATGACTCCTTTGAGCAGAATAAGCCAATATTAGTTGTATCACACTGATAACGCGATACATGCTTGACTTCAATCCAATGTTTTGTTGGAATATAAATTTGATTTAATGGTTTCTAGAGAGTTCTTGTATTATGTTTAAAGGAGGGGTGAGAGTTCTAAAATTATGTTTTCTTTGTAATCAAGTAGAAGTGTTTCTAGAATTATGTTTTCTTTGTAACCAAGTAAAAGCATTTCTAGATTTATGTTTTCTTCGTAATCAAGCAAAAGTAATTGTAGAACGATCTATTAGGGACTATAAATAGATGAGCTCTCCCCTCATTTGTAATCAAGCAATCTAGCAAAAGAAAAATAATATTAAAGCATTATTTGTGATAACAAGTTTCTTCTCTCAAGTCTCCAACCTTTTTTAAATATATATTTCAACAAAGTGGTATCAGAGCAGTGTTTAGGGATGACTTCCAACAATATGTTGCAACCTCAACTTCCTCGTTTGACGGGAAAGAATTACAATCAATGGAGCATTCAAATGAAGGTCTTGTATGGCTCTCAAAATCTTTGGGAGATTGTCGAAAATGGATATGAAGAACCGGAGAATCAAACAACACTTTCAACACAACAATTGAATACTTTGAAAGAGATTCGAAAGAAGGACAAGAAGGCTCTTTATTTTATCTATCAAGCGGTGGATGAAGCAATTTTTGAAAGGATCTCTTCGACATCAACATCAAAGGAGGCATGGGACATCCTCAACAAGGCGTACAAAGGTGAATAAAATGTAAAGATGGTAAGACTTCAAGCTCTAAGAGGTGAGTTTGATTTACTCAAAATGAAAGAAAGTGAATCGGTGGAGGAATTTTATAATAGAACTATTTCTATTGCTAATCAACTTCGAATCAATGGTGAAGAAATTTCGGATAAAAGAATTATTGAAAAATTTCTTCGAAGTATGACAAGGAAATTTGAGCATTTTATTGTTGCTATTGAAGAATCAAAAGATTTGAATACTTTCTGTCTTGAAGAATTGTTGGGCTCACTACAATCTCATGAGCTTCGCATCAAACAATTTGATTCCTCTCCTTTCGAGCAAGCTTTTCAAATTCGAGACACCAACCGTGGTGGATTTAGAGGAAGAGGTGGAAGATCAGCCCGTGGTAGAGGACAAGGAAGAGGCCAAATTCAAAGTGAAAATTCAAGCCCGTCTCAAGGAGGAAGAGGAAGAGGTCGTGGAGGATACAGTGGAAGAGGAAGAGGTAACTCTTATAATATTCAATGTCATTATTGTCATAAATATGGGCATATGAAAAAGGATTGTTTTAAAAGAATTAATGATGAAAAAGATAATTCTAATTTTCTACATGAGAATTTGGAGACACAAGATGAAAGTATGCTTCTTGCTTGTAATGTTCAAGAAGCTTCTTTTGATGATATATGATATATTGATAGTGGTTGTAGTAACCACATGACCGGAAATAAAAGTTGCTTTGTGAATTTTGATGGAAGTGTTCAACGAGAAGTCAAGACAGATGATAACAAAAGGCTCATTGTCAAAGGCAGTGGCGATATTCCGATACGGACAAAACAAGGTACAAATTATATTTCTAATGTTTATTATGTTTCCGATCTTAAATACAATCTTTTGAGTGTTGGGCAACTTTTAAAGAAGGGACATAATGTGAATTTCAAAAATGATTTATGTGAGATCAAAGACAAAACTAGTGTTCTTATTGCAAAAGTGAAGATGACACCAACAAAAATATTTCCATTGAAAATTAAAAATGAAGTATTTCCATGTTTTGCTAATATTGTTAATGACAAGTCATGGCTTTGACATCTTTGTTATAATCACTTGAGTTTTAGCACTTTATCCAAGATTTGCAAAGATCATATGGTGAGAGGCATCCCAAATATTAGCAAACAAGATCAAGTATATGAAAGTTGTGTTTTTGGCAAGCACCATCGAGATCCATTTCCAAAAGAAAAGGCATGGCGAGCAAAGAATCCTTTAAAGCTAGTGCATTCAGATTTATGTGGACCTATGCGTACAAATTCTCTCGGAGGTAATCGGTATTTTCTCACTTTTATTGATGACTATAGTCGTAAGATGTGGATTTACTTTCTCAAAAAAAAATCTCAAGTATTTGAAGTATTCAAGAATTTTAAAGCACTTGTGGAGAAGCAAAGTGGTTTTTGTATAAAGACACTCCGATTTGATCGTGGTGGAGAATATATGGCAGAAGAATTCGGAAATTTCTTAAAGGATCATGGCATTCATCATCAATTAACGGTCCGCTCAACCCCTCAACAAAATGGGGTGGCCGAAAGAAAGAACCGTATCATCATGGAACTTGTTCGAAGTATGTTGAAGACAAAAGGATTGCCTAAAATATTTTGGGCCGAAGCTGTAGCATGTGCATGCTATATTCTCAACTGTGCGGCAACTAAAAGTGTTCAAGGAAAGACTCCACAAGAAGCATGGAGCAGTCACAAGCCACGTGTCTCCCACTTTCGAATTTTTGAAAGCATTTGTTACTCTCATGTGCCGGATGAAAAGAGAGGAAAACTTGATGACAAATCTGAAAAGTGCATCTTTGTTGGCTATAGTGAAAGATCCAAGGCATATAAATTATAAAACCCCATCACAAAGAAGACTATAATTAGTCGTGATGTAATTTTCAATGAGGAAGAAGCATGGAAATGGAAAAATGAGAAAAAGAGTGTAAGTATCTTGCTTGATAATGATGCATTTGAGCCAATTGAAGAAGAAGGATCGACTCCACCTACTTCACCGTCTAATTCTCCTCCAAGCTCATCATCTTCAAGTTCAGAATCAACACCTAGAAGGACACGACCTCTTGCGGAGATTTATGGAGAAACAAGAAAAATTTTAGAAGATGAATTTGTTGATTTTGCTTTATATGCAACTGCGGATCCAGTTGATTTTGAAGAAGCCGCCAAGGAAGACAAATGGAGACAAGCCATGGATCAAGAAATTGATGCAATTGAAAGGAACCAAACATGGGAGTTGGTTGAAGTACCTGAAGGGAAGAAACCCATTGGAGTCAAATGGGTTTACAAGATAAAGTTGAATGCACAAGGTGAAGTTGAAAAACATAAGGCACGATTAGTTGTGAAAGGCTACAAGCAAAAGTATGGTATTGATTACAAAGAAATTTTTGCTCCCGTGGCACGTCTTGAAACAATTCGTTTGATAATTTCATTGACCTCTCAAAATAAGTGGCAAGTTTATCAAATGGATGTTAAATCTGCTTTCTTGAAAGGAGTACTACAAGAAGAGGTGTACATTAATCAACCTTTCGGCTATGTGATAAAGGATGAAGAGCATAAAGTCTATCGGTTGAAGAAGGCATTGTATGACCTTAAGCAAGCCTCTCGTGCATGGTATGGTCGCATAGATGACTATTTTGTGAAGATGGGATTCAAGAGGTGTCCATTTGAACATACTCTTTACATCAAGGAGAACAAAGAAAAGTATGCAAAAGATTTGATGAAGAAGTTTAGAATGGAAGAGGCAAAGCCAATTAGCACTCCAGTTGAAGTTGGCTTGAAACTAAATAAGGATGACAACTCAAAATATGTTGATCCAACATTGTTTAGAAGTCTTGTTGGGAGTTTGATGTATTTGACAACCACTCGGCCAGACATTACATATGGTGCGAGCTTGATTAGTAGGTTCATGGAGCAACCAAAAAAGACACATTGGGATGCCGGAAAAAGAATTTTGAGATATGTGCGTGGAACACTTGGGGATGGAATTCATTATCAAAAGATAAATGATCCTAAGGTGCTTGGATATTGTGATAGTAATTGGGCCGGAAGTGTTGATGATAGTAAAAGTACTTCGGGAAATTTTTTCAACTTTGGATCAAGTGCAATCACGTGGATGTCAAAGAAACAACAATTTGTGGCTCTCTCAACCGCCGAGGCAGAATATATTTCATTATCTTTAGCTAGCTGTCAAGATTTATGGATTAAATGGGTGCTAGAAGAACTTAAGCATACTCCAAAAGAAAGTCCACTTAAATATTATGATAGCAATTCTGCTATAGCACTCACCGAAAATCCATTTTTTCATAGGAGGAGCAAGCATATATGTAACAACCCGCTTATTTATCAATTTTATTTTTAAATATTTTATCGTTCGTCGAATTTTGGTCCAAAAAGCTACTTTGTGCAAACAGTCGAATTGGGACTTGAGACCACCCCCATCGAGTTCAAAATGACGTTTGCGACCTTTTTGAGTATAAGCTTCGATATGTTTGGAGAAAGTAGAATTTTGCCACTTTTTACTTAGGGCTTTGGTTTGGGCTGAGCCCAATAACCCCACTTATGTATTCAGTCCCAACCCCTCTCCTCTTCATTACTTCATCCTTCATTTCCTAATACTCAAGCTTTTACAACAATGGAGAGTGGAAGAGGAAATTAAAACTCCAAGCCCTAGTTCCATAGCAAAATCCAAGTTCTTGCTCCAAAATCTATGAGAACCCATTGGTAAGCATCTCTTTCTTCTTCTCCAACTCATTCTCTCTTTGGTTTCTGAAATTTGCTAAACCTAAATTTAGGAATGTTCTTCTTTTGAGTTGAGAATCAAGCTTCTTGAGTTGGAATTGAAGAGTGCTTGTTCTTGCCATTGCTTCATAGCATCTTCTTCATTAATTTGGGTTCAAAGGTGAGATTTTTATCTCACATCTATGACTATAATTATCTTTGGTTGTTGGGTATGAATTCCTAACACTTCTTCATGTGCATTTGCTCTTGATTTGGATTGGTTTTGTGAATATTCCAATTTTTGGGTTTTTAAGTCAAATTTGTGTGAAAATCCTTTTATGGATGTTTGATCATGCTTTTAGTGATGCACCGAGGAGCATATAGGGCCGGGTTGCCGATTGGCATAAACCCTTAGAGCCAATGTTCGTCCGGTTGCATTTTGGAAGAATTTGCTCTTCATTTGAATAGGCTGAAAAACAGCCCAGGCATGATTCAGTTAACTGAAAAGTCTGTTCAGTCGACTGAACCTGGAACCCGAAAGTTTCCAGGCATGATTCAGTCGACTGAATCCTCTGTTCAGTCGACTGAAACTGGAAACAGAAAGTTTCCTGAACCTGGAAAATTTCCAGGCACAGGGTCAGTCGACTGAAAACTCTGTTCAGTCGACTGAACCTGCTGTTTGAGTCCATTTTGCCTTTTTGGATTGAATATCCAACTTTAATCGATTCGTGTTGTCTCCCTTTTGTTGTTGTCATTTATTATCGACTTTGATGACCTTTTCTTTGGGAATTTTAGATATATCCACTTTGATGGATTTTATATCGATTTCTTTGGATTTTATTCACGTCTTCGAATGTGAATTTTTATGCCCGATTGTTTCTACAATCACTTCTATGATTTGTCACTTTAAAATATAAAGGTTTTCTATACTAGTAGTAAATATCAAAACTCTTTCTTCAAATGATTTCAACACTATTTTATTACAAAGCTCGTTTTCTCAAACCGATTTTCAATCTATTAGTATATACAAACCTTTACCTCACTCGTATGAGAAATCTAATTAAACGACTTAGTAAAACAAGTGGTATGAAACGCTTGCGTTTACTTCGTCGGTTAATTCTTGGACTTGTTCGATTGAATCTCTTGTGACAATTTTCTAGTGGATATCTACAATTTGTTCGTAAATATTTAAGTTAAGCTAGTGGTTATGGGACATGAAGCTAAGCTCATATATTTACTAGCTTATTGTAATTGACACTTCTCGTTGATCATGACGATCATCTTTGTGGTTTAGACTAGCAATGTGCGATGTCTCTTTGTTTATGTGGAGGGCTGTTCCTCATTTTTACCGTGCTTCGTCTCATTTCTCACATGGGTCGTACCTTTTTAGGTGCATCAATGTTTATTTATGCATGGGGTGTACCTTTCTAGGTGGATCGATGTTTGTTTATACATGGGTCGTATCTTTTTAGGTGCGTCAATGTTTATTTATGCATGGGGTGTACCTTTCTAGGTGCATCGATGTTTATTTACTTCGTGGAGCAATCGGCTCAATAAGTCGGGACATGGGGCGTATCTTTCTAGGTGCGTCGATGTTCGTCTATGCATGGGGCGTGTCTTTCTAAGTGCGTCGATGTTCGACTTAGCATGGGGTGTATCTTTCTAGGTGCATCGGTGTTAGACATTACATGGGGTGTATCTTTCTAGGTGCATCGATGTTTATTTATACATGGGGCGTATCTTTCTAGGTGCGTCGATGCTAGAGCATGGGGCATATCTTTCTAGGTGTGTCGATGTTCGACTGTACATGGGGCGTGTCTTTCTAGGTGCGTCGATGTCCAGTTTGTGGGATTGGCCATCCTTTTTATTGTGATTTCTGGATTTCGTGTGTTGATTTCTGGAATTTATGTTTCACCAACTTTTACGATGGGCATTGATATATATGCCATTTATTGTGGCTTGGTGAATGAAATTAGGAGTATGACATTCCTTTTTATCTTGAGTAGATTATTGTGATATTGATTAATCTCTTGTTGATTTTCAATTACTTATTTATCACAGCTTGGCATTGTGATTATTATATGTTTATGTCATATCTCTTATTATATATCACTTCATCTGATATTTATAGCTAGACTGATCCGTTTATTATTTTCTTCTTAAATAATACTCGGGTCAGACTGAGATTTTACAGGTGCTTCTGCTTGACTCCTTATCGGACCATCATCTGACTTTTGGCTAACTACTTAGATTAGTAGTTTTTGTTGTATACATTTGAGATACAGACTCTATGATTTATACTTATTCTTTTGTCCAACACTTGTATCTATTCTTTTTGATATTGTGGATCTTGTTTGACCACTACTCTGATATACACTTTTATGTGTAATATTCATATCTATTTCCGCCTTTGTGATATGAATTGTCTGTGACTGATTTATGTTATGTTTATTTCTATATTTGTTTCCGAAGATATTATAGCCACAGTGTAGTAGCTTTGAGTTTGTGTCGGTATGTCGGAGTTCCTCTTGAGATGAAAAGTTATATTTTTATCCGTTATATCGGTACTCGCACAAAGCAATTATACAGGTGGTCGCTCCTCAACAGCCTTATTCTCCGTGCTAGTTGATAGCATTCACAGTAATGTTCTTGTCTAGCGTGGGTATAGAGGTGGGGAGTCACAATATAAGAATGAAGTATCATTTCATTCGAGACTTGGTAGGGAAAGGAGTAGTTGTCAAGCATTGCAAGATGCAAGATCAAATTGCCAATATTTTAACGAAGCCTTTGAAGTTGGAGACACTACAAGACACACAGTGTATTCCAATGGAGCCTTCCAACGGGCTCCAACGTCATTGACCAACGGCTTCTAACGTCCAGTGTTTTATCGTATATTTTATTAGTTAAAAACTGTAGGACGTTGGTAGACGTTGGAATGTGGACGTTGGCGGCCGTTGATAGACGTTGGAAAGTCGCGAGCAAAACTGAAACCCTTCTTCCTCTTCGTTTCATTCGGCTGAACTCATATTATGCCCCCAAATTCCCAAGCTAGCTCCAATTCCGCCCCCCCAAACTGCTCCGATGATCAACAGCTCCTCCGACGACTCCAAGCCTCCCTCTCGTCCTCTCTAACTCCCTAATCTCTCAAGAAAATGTATAAACGCTAATTCCTATATTTAATTAAATTTGTTAAATTAGTGTATTAAATGTTTGTATTGCCTTATTGTGTGTATAATCTAGTTTATTGAGGCACAATTTATGTTATTAACTTATGTATTGCAAGATTATATATATTTAAGTTTGTGTTAACAATAGAATAATGTGCGCATACAATTAGTTTTAGGTTTGTTTGGAAACGTTAGTTGTTAGTGAGCATATAATTAGTTTATGCATTTTAGAAAATTTCGAAAACGATATTTTATATTCATGAAACCCTTAGAGTGTCTTTCGGCCCCGTCTGATAAGTATCGTATATGATCGTTATGTGGATATTCGTTTTTTAACAGAACGGACATCTATATTCATCGTATACAATATTTGTTGGGTTTGTCCCTGTATTGGATAAGTTACGAACACAATAACGTAATTAAATCTCGTAAAACATTTCATTTTAAATGGTTCATAGAATTTCGACAGCGCTTCCTTTATGTTCCATGTGTACACGCAAATGTGTACTGTTTAGGGAACTAAAGCGAGGTGCTGCCGAAATTTTGTTGAATCGTTTAAATTGAAATGATTTACGCTATTTAATTACGTTATTGTATTTGTACTGGGAGGTAGGATGACCCATCGACAAAGTGTCAATGATCTATTAATATAAAATTTACCAATAATGTTGTTTTAATAAAATGTCAATTTTTTAAATTTATATCGTACTTTTTAATTATATACATAGGTAAATGGACAATTATTTTACTGATCGAAGCTGGATGTACAAAAAAAGAAGGGTCGAAAATGGAGGCTCAATAAGTGAACAGTTTAATAACGGTGTTCGCGTATTTAATGATTTCGCTTTAAGTAATAACAGAAACGACGAAGAAATCCGTTGTCCATGTACTAAATGCAAAATGTTAAAGCATTTTGATACCAGAAATGGTTAGAATTTATTTGCGTCAATACGGTTTTGTGCCGAACTATTTGGTTTGGGATCGTCATGGAGAATCGTTAGCATCTAATCATGTACAAGCTGAGGAGGTAGTGTGTACTGAAATTGATACGTCGAATCTCGTAGAACATATGGTTGAAGATGCTGCACGGTCAATGTTTCATGTTCCTCAGTTAATTGATGACGATGGTAATGCTGAAGAAGAACCAAATATTGGGGCAAAAAATATATATGATTTATTAGATGCCGCAAAGAAACCCCTTTGGGAAGGCTGCACAAGCGGAACCCAATTATCAGTAACTGCTGAATATATTGCGATGGAATCTAAATACAACTTCACAGAAGCTGGATTTACAGCTGTTGTACAAGCTGCGAAACGGCATATGCCTCCCAATAATTTAATGTGCGAAAATCATTATGAAGTAAAAAAAATGATGTTAGCTTTTGGTTTATCGTATCATAAAATAGATACATGTCTAAACGGTTGCATGCTGTTTTGGAAAAAAGATATCAACCTTAGAAATTGTAAAATATGTAATCAGGAAAGGTACAAATCAGGAAAGGTACAAATCATGAAAGAAAAAAGGAAAGGAAGTCCTGTATAAACGTATGCATTATTTACCAATTACTCCTAGACTTCAAAGGTTATATGCATCTTCTATAACCGCGCATCATATGAGATGGCATAGTGTTAGAACACGGGAAGAAGGTATGTTAACACACCCAGCCGATGGGGAAGCATGGAAGCATTTTGACCACAAATATCTTGATTTTGCATCTGAGAGACGTAATGTTCGACTTGGTTTATGTACGGACGGATTTTCAACATTTTCTCAGTTTGGTTCTAAATATTCGTCATGGCCTATAATTGTCACACCTTATAATTTACCTCCATGGATGTGTATGAAAACTCCATATATGTTTCTCACAGTTTTCGTCCCTTGGTCCTAATGATCCGACATAAGGAATCGATGTTTATTTACAACCTTTGATTGAAGAATTAAAAACATTGTGGTACGAAGGAGTAGAAACATACGATATTTCCAAAAAAAACTTTCGCATGTATGCTTCTTTGATGTGGACAATCAGCGATTTTCCTGCTTATGCAATGCTTTCAGGTTGGAGTACGGCTGGTCGTCTAGCTTGTCCATACCGCATGGAAGATACACGAGCATTTTCTTTACCTCATGGAAAGAAAATTTCATGGTTTGACTGTCATCGATGTTTTCTTCATATTAATCATCCTTTTAGAAGAGATAAGAAAAACTTTACAGCTAATAGACATGAAACATTGAGACTACCTACGGTTTGGTCAAGCGAAGATATTTATGAACTTGTAAAGGATTATCCAAAGATACATGAAACCGGAGAACAAATTGAAATTCAAGGTAAATCATCGATTCATAACTGGTGCAAACAAAGCATATTTTGGGAGTTGCCTTATTGGAAAAATCTCCTGATTCGTCATAATATTGACATGATGCATAATGAGAAAAATGTGTTTGATAATGTTTTTAATACACTTTTGAATGTCAAGGGGAATACGAAAGATGATTTGAAATCAAGACGTGATATCGAAGTAATATGTAATCGTCCCGAGCTTCATATAAAGCCAAATGACACAAAAAAGCCAAAAGCTTGCTATGAGCTAGACAATAATCAAGTTAAAGTACTTTTAAAATGGGTGGAAGGACTAAGATTCCCGGATGGTATATCTTCTAATATTCGTAGATGTGTCGACTATAAGAACAGTAAACTTAGCGGGATGGAAAGTCATGATTGTCATGTTATGATGGAAAATTTATTACCCGTCGCTTTTAAAGAACTGTTGCCCGTAAAAGTTTGGAATGTTGTAACAGAACTTAATCTTTTTTATAAAGAGATTTGTTCTACTACATTAAAAGTTGATCGTCTACGTAAACTTGAGGAAGAAATCCCGATATTGCTATGCAAAATGGAAAAAGTATTTCCTCCAGGTTTTTTCAATGTTATGGAACATTTACCTATTCATCTTCCATTAGAAGCACGTCTTCGAGGGCCCGTGCAATATGGATGGATGTATCTATTTGAAAGGTATTTAAATCATCTAAAAAAAAAGTGAGACAGAAAGCTCGAGTTGAAGGTTCGATTTGCAAATCATACATCGAAGAAGAAGCTTCGTTTTTTCTCTCTCATTATTTTAGTGACCATGTGAACATATCATTTGAAAGTGCTACACGTAATGATGAAGGCATTGATCAATATGATTGTCAAATGACCTTATCAATTTTTAAAAAACAAGGTCGGTCTGCTGGTGCTTGTGTGGAAATATGGTTGGATGATAGAGATTATCATGTTGCACACACATATGTTCTTCTCAACTGTGCCAAAGTTGCACCGTTTGTTAGGTAATTTACTTCTATATATATATATATCATCAACACGTGTGTATACACAAATATATGCACACACGTGTATCTTAATCATAATGCAACATTTGTTATATAATTGCAGTATTTATGAATCACAACATCCTAACGGCGATATCGGCAAAGAATTCGCTTCTTGGTTTTCTAAGTACGTTTTTGATACAACAAATTGTGTTGTAGATGAAGGATTGAAACATTTAGCTATGGGACAAAAAGGAAAGTGAAGACCTATCCAATATTCTTTGTCAATGGATATAAATTTAATACCAAGGAATACGGTGCCGAAAAATTAACTAACAATACAGGTGTATTTGTTAAAGGTAGTGATGATCCAAATGATCATATACATGATTTTTATGGAGTGCTAACCCAGGTTTTGCAATTGACGTATTTCACACGACCTGCAGAAGAAGTATTTTTGTTTAAATGCAACTGGTTCAACAACGTTCAAGGTTCTGGAATCAACGTGCACCCAAAATATAATCTTATAGAAATAAAACATACTTCGCGTTATTATAAATACGATCCTTTCGTACTTGCCAAACAAGCTCTTCAAGTTTATTATGCTTCTTACCCATCTCTAAGAAGAGATAAAATAGATTGGTCGACTGTTTTTAAAACAAAGGCAAGATTTACATTTGATGGACGGAATATTCCCAAAGAACAAGCTTACCAAGCAGATATCGAGAAAAATAGAGGAATAATAATAATCGACGATCAAACAGATTTTGGACCTCTAAACGATGAATCAAATGCATTAATTGAAGCATTTGAGAGTATAGAGGAATAAAATATAGAGTGCGAAATAGAGTCTGAATCCGAAAATGACGAGGACTGATCAACTATCTACATTTTGAGAAGGTAAATTTATATTTTTTTAAACATTATCATGTTTTCATTAAAAATGAAATGGTATGCTAATATATGATATGTATCACATCTCGTTTTTATGTTACGCCATACTGTATGTTTTACATATAGTCATTTTATTTTCTGTTGTAATGTTTGTTTGTAACATGTATTATATAGGTATATCGTCACGTAGACGTACCGGTGGACATTCTGGGTCTCCCTCTTCCTCACAGAGAGGGCATGCTCGTCAGGATAGTGGTGATGGCGGTGGTCTATCACAGGAGCAACGGCGCCCTGTGGTGTGGCTAAAGCCAAAGACAGATCAAAGGTAAGTATTAAATTTCAAAATAAAATTTCATTTTCGTACAATCTATTCTGAAAATATATTGTAGTCATGAAATATTAATTATTTTTTCTCTGTTTAAACACAGTGGTTTCTCTTTGGAGCCGACTCAAGTAGTTCTATCTATATCTCGACGGGCGTACATGGGTCGTATGACCGAATGTTGGCCTAAGTGGACATCGATTCCAGATAATGTTAAAGAGACTATTTGGTAGGATTTTTTGGTATGTCACTTTATATATTAGGAACATGATATATCAATTCATGTTTACATTATTTATAAAAGCTGTATAACTCTTATTTTGTCAAACGTGCAGGCGGAAGTGGACCTTCAGGATGCTGATATTTCAGTCGTATATCGCCACTGGTGCAGCAAAGTGGCAAAGAACTACCGGAAAACAGTAAACAGCTTAAAAACAGCGGGAAAGAAGCCTCAACGGATGAGCGCAGCTGTGTGGGATGATTTTGTGAAATGGTGGGGAAACGAGGAGTTTCAGGTAAATTTATCACATGTTTAATTTACATTCTTCTACGCAAATACTAACTAGAAATGTTAAACAATTTTTGTTTTTAAATTAAATTTACAGAGGCGGTCAGAGAGAAACTCAACCAATAGGAGCAAGAACCCTGTCACACATCGTGGTGGTTCCAAGTCATTTCAGCATCACAGAGAGGACTTGGTATATTTATTAATTACGATAATAATTTAAAGATTTTAAGTTCTAAGTTGTAGATAATGTAACAATTTATATATAATATATATGTATATGGACATATTTCAGGAGAGACAGCGTGGTGGTGCTTCTGTGAGTTACTGGGATGTTTTTGCGCATACTCATGCGTTGAGCCAGGTCGACGAAGAAGGCAACATTTCATACTCCTGGGATCACGATGCCAAAGCGCAGTCCGCATATGTAAGTAACATAATGACTTAACACTTATATAAGTTAATTAAAATAATGTTATCTAAATTCAACTTATTTTGCATAACAGCATAAGTTTCAGCAAGTACGGACTTCCATTCTCGAGGGCTCTAGGCGCGACGAGTTGACAGCCGATGAGGAAGACGTAATTTTTGAGTCTGTCATGGATCCAGCGGCACATGGCAGACGTTATGATTTTGGGAATCAATCGGTAATAACTTTAACTTAAATTTTAAAATAATTATTCTGAACCAACTGTTGCACATTGTGATGGATTATAGTAAACACGAATTACAATTATTAAACACTGATAATTTAAATTTTATTTACAGGTTAAGACGGCTCAGATTGAGTATCAGAGGGCTCAAGATAAGGAGGAGATTGCACAGCTCAGAGCCCAGGTCGCCGCGCTCGAGGAATGCAATATCCACACCGAAGCCAAGACGGAGGAGCTGAACAGGCGTCTTACGGAGTTTATGGAGCAATACGGTCGGTTTCCGTCTTCTGGTGGTTCTGGAGGAGAGTGATTTCAGGTATGATTTGATTTGTTTTGCTATGGACATGTATATTTGGAGAGTGTGAGGATTTGATACATTCTGATGTTTTGGATGTTGGTTTGGATGTGATTTTTGAGATGTTGACGTAATAGTTTCGATATTGTTGGATGTTGATGTTTTGTTGGATGTTGATGTTGGATTGGACGTTTTATTGGATGTTGATGTTGGATGGTTTATGTTGTTTATGTTGATTTGTATTGTGTATATTGATTAGTATATATGCTTATTACTTAAATTTACTATTATGATTGATTATATGTGAGCTATGCTGTTGTATATGTGCTCGAAATTGAGCTTTTATGAGATATACGATGTTGGAGGTGGCTGGAAGCATGCATTGTTGGTTCTGTCAAAAAAAACCCCAGATTTCCAACGTCCTCCAACGTCCACCAATGACTTACTGGCACAATTATTCCAACGTCTTTCAACGTCCTCCATTGGATTTTCCAACGTCTTCCAACGTCTCTCCAACGTCCACCAACGGCTTACTGGCACAATTATTCCAACGTCTTTCAACGTCCTCCATCGGATTTTCCAACGTCTTCCAACATCTCTCCAACGTCCAATTTGGTCAACATCTTCTTCCACGTGGACAACCTGAACGTTGGAAGACGTTGGTATAAGCGCGTTGGTTCTGTTGGTGGACGTTGGACGCCATTGAAATCTATACCAGCGGCGTTTTCAACGTCTGCCAACGGCTTTCCAACGGCCTTCAACGTCCGGCCGCCGTTGGAATACACTGTTTTTCTTGCTGTCAGATTTTCAAGGAGTTAAAGAAGAAACTTGGTATGCGTAAAAGTTTAGCTCGAAGGGGGGCAAATCAAGTTTAAAGGGGGGTGTTGGAATATAAACTTGATTTATTGGTTTCTAGAGAATTCTTGTATTATGTTTAAAGGGAGATGAGAGTTCTAGAATTATGTTTTCTTTGTAATCAAGTAAAAGTGTTTTTAGAATTATGTTTTCTTTGTAACCAAGTAAAAGTATTTCTAGATTTATGTTTTCTTTGTAATCAAGCAAAAGTAATTCTAGAATGATCTATTAGAGACTATAAATAGAGAACCTCTCTCCTCATTTGTAATCAAGCAATCTAGCAAAGAAAAAATAATATTAAAACATTATTTGTGAGAACAAGTTTCTTCTCTCAAGTCTTCAACCTTTTTTTAAATATATATTTCAACATGTTTTGTGGTTGGTTTAGAACTAAACATGACTAATAAAATAATTGTGATGGCAATATCAGATTTAATATATTGTGCTCGAAATAATGGTCTCAATAGCGTCAAGATAAACTCTTGGACCTTAAACCTTTTGCCTTCTATACAACAAATGGATTATGATTTCAAATCAAGTGACCTAACAATAATGAATGAACTCAAGGATGATGCTTATTCATATTAGAATTTGGAACATTATTTTTATGTATACCGTTTGATGGTTGAGGACTCTATTAAAGCTACGTTCGATTTGCAGACCACTACAATATTTTGTTAGCCTGAGATCAATTTGAATACTTAACAACTTTGATCAACACTTTTTTATTGTCATTTAGATTTATATCAACCACATATATTGAGAGAATAACATATCTCAATTCATTTTTGGTAATGAATGTACATGAATATATAGGTTTGTTAGCATATCCTTCATCGATTAGGTACTCGCTTAAATGGTTGTACCACATTCGTCTAGATTGTTTCGATCCATATATGATCATTGAAGTTTGATTGAGTAAATGGTATGCGACATCCTTTTGATATTATAAATCATTTTAGGGACTTTCATTTGACTATTAGTGTTTAAAGTTATACGCATGCACGTTCATACTAGAAGTCAAAGAAAGAACTTTCGGGTTTAAGCTCTAAACTTCAAGGAAGGGAACGAAAGAACAGAAATGTCTGACCAGCTAAGGGGAGTTCTAGGAAAATAGATTTTAAGCTAAAGAAAATCTTAACCTAAGACATTTTCTAAGTGTTCAGGGTTAATAGCCCAAGGATAGTTACTGGCCGAGAACGTAGAGCGGGGAAAGTGGTTCCCTAAGAGCAGTTGCCTCCTGTCTTGGAAAAGCCTAACTTGCCTAGCCTTGTACAAGTTTTGTACACGCGCGTGCGTGACAACAACTATAACTACGCAAACTGCAATGGAGGCGCATTTTGGTTTTAGAAGTTTTCTTAGCTTGCACAATTTGCATATACGTTTTTTTGATTGTCAAACATGTATGTTTAAGGATGCAACTGTAAGTTGGGCATAATTACACATGTATGCATGTGCATATGGTTGAGAATAACTTCTCCTTTGATTTTTTTTCCCACTAAACTTTATTACGTTGGATGTGAAAGATTCGAGGGTTGCAGTTAATGAGTTCTAATTAGTATATATTAGTTGGCCGATGATTTAGTATTTCTCAGAACACCCAACTAGAGCAAGGTTACCTTCAAATAAAGAAATGAGGTCGTGGAACCTTAATTGTTGTAAATAAACTTTAATGCTTTTTTTACATTCAGTGGGTTTGGTTAACCTAACAAATACAATTGTGGCGATGGTTTTCTGAAGCCATACCAATGTTAAGTCAATTAAGTAACAGGCTTTTGGTGATTCATATGTTGCTTTACTTGTTGAGAAATTGAACGGTTCTTGAATACCAGTGAGTTAGTCATTAATGTGGTCTATGGTTAGCCAGTGAAGGAAATATCATTTGAAAACCAGTGAGTGAGGAATGGGTAAAGAGATAGAAAGGGGAAGAAAAAAAAAAGTAATATCCCTTGGGTTTGGTTCATCTAAAGATCTCCTTGACTTTTACATGTTATTTTTGTATGATAAACTTTTCAGCTATTGCTTGATCCATGAAGAATATTGAGCTTATCCATTGGTGAAGTTAAGTCAACATTAGAATCTGACATAATTTAGTTTAAGCATATATATTATATGCTTTTGTACATTGAAATTTTCAATTGTATAACAATCAGATATTCTCCCAATTAACTTGATGTGCTTTGATCAACTTGCAGTGCATCTGAATGGAAGTTCCCACTACTTTCATATATGGCTATCAGGACTGGGTGGACTACCAAGGTGCACAACAAGCTCGCAAAGACATGAAAGTACCTTGCAAAATCATAAGAGTTCCAGAGGTAACTCTCCCTCTCTTTCATTCGATGTATTTCATGGTTTCTTGCAGTAATAATTACATAGTTTCCAGAGGGAAATTTGTTTTGTAAAGGTTTCTTCTTCTTTTTTCTTTTCCAAAGTAGAAGAAAGGAAACCAATTTCGATGCTAAAAAACAACCGATTTTGAATGTTACCTTTTGACTTCTCCTAGAAGAAAATAGTTAACTAACAAACATATTAACAAATTGATTTTTAGAGTTACCGACTTCCTAAAGTCAAAAGAATTTTGAAATAAAACAAAAGCATTTTTTGCAATTGATTGCCTCAAATACTCTTAGCCATATATTAGAATCATGTTGGGCATGGATATGTTTGTAGGATAAGCAAAACAACAAATATGTGCCTCCTTTTCTCTAGGTTTATTTTTTTTTAAATTTATTTTTGTTAAATAAAATAAAATGGATTGACATGATTTAGAAAAAAAGGATATCATTTTCTCTATATATTATAAAAGGCAGTGCATCATTGCACCGTCAAATATTGCTTAAGTGCTAAATTACCTTTTTAGCTCAAAATATAAGAAGGGAAGAGTGATGAAGTTTTAATTGTTGCCATGAGACCACATAAGCCAATACTCAGGCACACCTTTAATTACCTGGGAAATTTTAAGAAACGTTAGCATTATTTTTACGAGTGTCACAGCACGCGCTTCGTGCGCGTGCGTGAATTGTTTTTCTTATAAATTGTATATGTTTAAATCAGTCAAAAAAATAATTTTTATTTTCAAGTGATATTAAGATTTGGATATTTGTAAAGAAGTATTTTGAATTTTAAAGAACGTTTAATTTTATATCTATTTTTAGAAACGTTTTGAATTTGTAAAGCATGTTTAATTATTAGATTCTACTTCTAGAAACGTTTGAATTTGTAAAAGAAATTTAGTATTAGATCCTATTTTTAAGTGATTAAGATTGGATAATATATAGATGGACATTTTTTGTAGTTCACGCTGATACCAAAAAAGTAACACCAAAACTATTACAATTATTATTAAAGATATATTGTGGACTCTCAAGCTCCACTGAGTTAAATGAAAATTCAACATTCTATGATGCAATCAAAGCATGCCAACTCGGTGTGGACAGAATAGACCTATACATAGTAATATTGATAGTCCACATTTTCTTGAATTAATATTTTTTTATCAACAATTATTTTTGGAGAAATAACAATCACCTTGGATTATTTTTGAACATCTGAGTTTTATTTTTAAATTCAATAATAAATAAAATAATATTGATAGAACCAAAATATGCAGCGTCTTGTTTACCGCCCTAATTATATCGTCGATTGGTATCAACAATACAATAAATATAACAAAACGTATCTTGCATATTGTTATGAATCAGTACTTGGTTTTATATACTTATTTTATTTATTTTCTAAATTCAGGCAAGGCATTTTGTGTTCATAGATAACCCATCTGGATTCCACTCAGCCGTATTCCATGCATGCAGTAAATTTATCGATGGTTTTGCAGACCAACCTCTTCCTGAAGGACTTTCATCTGCTTAAGTAATTTTCTATCACAACACATCCATACTATACAACATTTCCATAATTGCTTGCCATCCAGGCTGTTGGAAATTATTTTGAAAAATAAGTGAATTATTAAAAAATTGACTAAGTGCCCACATTGTAGGATTATATGCAAGAATCAAGTATTTATACTTGATTCTTAGAGGCTAAGTTGGACCCTTTGGGCACCCAATGATGCTCTTTTGTGAGGAGAGAGATCATGCTTGACCACCACACGCGTACGCCGACTGACCCGGGTTCGGTGTAACACTTATATTTTTGGTACAAATTTATTAACCGTTTTTTGACCGGGCTGACCCGTATTGAAGAACGTTACATAACGTTCATTGATTTGATCCGTTATTTCTCAGATCCATTTTTTAAGACCATGTTTTCCCTTACTAATCCGCCTTCTTAACTGATAAGAAGACGAAATAGAAAGAACAACATTTTCATTTTCCCAAAAATTCGAGCAATACCTTTTTGGAGTGCAAACATAATCGCTTCGTCCGTGCAAACAAATCGATACCACAAACTTCGAGAGGCTGTTTTATACTAGAGGCGGTGGTGATTGACACGAACTGCTTGCACCCTAGAGCAGATCGCCGAAACGTCTTCAAAAAAGTGACGTAGTCCATGACTCAGCCGAAGATAACCATTGTTTCCAACAATTTGAAGACGACGCCACCGATAATGACTTCTGCTGCAGATCTCGATGATGCTGCTCCCGCTTCCCTCTTCCAAGTTCCAATGGTCTCTGCTGCGCCTTTCAGATTCGAGGGCCTCCATTTCAAACACTGGAAACAGAAGATGGAATTCTTCCTAACCATGAGAAATGTGGTGGCTGTGCTGACAACCGACAAACCGTAGCTGCCGGACAGACCAGACGAAACCAACGCAGATTTGATGCGGGCCTGGATAGAAAAGTCAAAGGAAGTGCAGAACTGGACAGAGCAGGATTACCTATGCCGGAACTTCATACTCAACGGCCTCAGTGATGACCTCTACGACTACTACAACTCTGACAAGTCGGCCAAAGAGATTTGGAAAGCGCTGCAAAAGAAGTATGACACTGAAGAGGCTGGAGCGAAGAATTATGCAGTCAGCCGCTGCCTGAAATACCAAATGACAGATGATAGGTCAGTAGAGATGCAATCTCATGAGCTATAGAAAATTGCCCATGAGATCATCTCCGAAGGTATGAGTTTAGATGAACAGTTTCAGATTGCTGTTATTATTGATAAATTTCACCTAGGTTGGAAAGACTTTAAGAATGTGCTTAGGCACATGACTAAGGAATTCTCTTTAGAGAGCTTGATCACTCGCCTTCGTATTGAGGAGGTGGCTCGTAAGCAGGACCAGAAGGAGGAAGTGCTTGTTGTTACCAACAACAACACTAAAAAGTCTAAGCCCGTAATTTTGAAACCGAATCCAAAAAACTTTAAGAATCAGAACCGCAAACGTAACAAACAGAATTGGAACCCGCAAGGGAACCAAAAAGGACAGCAGAAACCGACCCAAAAGAATCACTCTAAGCAGTTGTTTCTGTGTTACAACTGTGGAAAACCAGGTCATATGGCACGCAAGTATGGGAACAGACAGGCCCTGCACCGCAGGCTAACCTGGTCGAGGAGCCTTTTACGGCTATGATTTCTGAGATTCACCTTGTTGGTGGATCAGAAGGTTGGTGGGTAGATACTGGTGCATCCCGCCATGTCTGCTATGATCGTGCTATGTTCAGTACATACACGGTTGCTGATGATGAGAAAGTGATGCTGGGAGATTCTCACACCACTACAGTTGCTGGCATTGGAAATGTGGAAATAAAGTTTACCTCTAGAAAGACAGTTATTTTGAAAGATGTGATGCATACTCCAGAGATGAGAAAGAATTTGGTTTCTGGTTTTCTCCTTAATAAGGCTGGTTTTACTCAAGTTATAGGGGTTGATTTGTATACTTTGACTTATAAGGGGATGTTTGTTGGGAAGGGTTATGCTTGTGAGGGTATGTTTAAACTTAATGTTGAATTTAATAAAGTAAGCAGTTCTGCTTATATGTTGTGTGACTTTAATATTTGGCACTCTAGATTATATCATGTAAATAAGCGTATAATTCATAACCTGACCACATTAGATTTGATTCCTAAAATGTCACAAACTGATTTGGATAAATGTGAATTCTGTAGTCAAGCAAAAATTACTAAGAAACCCCATAAATTAGTTGATAGATTTTCTGAACCCTTAGACTTGATTCATTCTGACATATGTGAGCTAGATGGCACTTTGACTAGATATGGACACCGTTATTTTATCACTTTCATAGATGATACCTCTGATTTCACTTATGTATATTTTATGAGAAATAAAAGTGATGCATTTGACATGTTTAAATTATTTAAAACTGAAATCGAGAATCAATCAAATAAGAAAATTAAGAGACTTCGTAGTGATAGAGGAACATAATATAAATCTAGTTCATTTCTTGATTTCTATAAATTGCATGGTATAACTCATGAGAGAACTGCATCTTATTCACCTGAAATGAACGGTAAAGCTGAAAGAAAGAATAGGACCTTTACCGAATTAGTTGTAGCTATTTTATTAAATTCGGGTGCAGCAAAATGTTGGTGGGGGGATATTTTGTTGACTATATGCTATATACTGAATAGAATCCCTAAATAAAAAAGTAAAATTTCACCTTTTGAAATTTTAAGAAATTATAAACCGAATGTATCTTACTTTAGAACTTGGGGATGTTTGGCATATCTTCGTATACCCAACCCTAAAAGAATAAAATTAGCAAGTAGAACATACGAATGTGTATTTATTGGCTATGCTATTAATAGCAAAGCATACAGATTTTATGACCTGAATACACATAATAAAGTAGAATCTTTTGATGCTGATTTTTATAAAAGTAAATTTCCTTTTAAATTAAGGAATAGTGGGGGCACGTCAAATAACACCGTGCCTATTAGAACAGAATTTAATGAATCTTCTGAAATAGAACCTAGAAGAAGTAAAAGAGCAAGAGTTGATAAAGATTTTGGCTCGGATTTTTACACTTATACTATAGAGGAGGATCCAACAATCCTCCAAGAAGCCTTATCTTCATTAGATGCTGATTTTTGGCAAGAAGCTATAAATGATGAGATGGATTCCTTGGAATCCAATAAGACTTGGCACTTAGTAGATTTACCACATGGTTGTAAGTCTATAGGTTGTAAGTGGGTACTAAAAAAGAAATTAAAACCTGATGGAACAATTGAAAAATATAAAGCCCATTTGGTAGCTAAAGGTTTTAGGCAAAGAGAAAACATAGACTTTTTTGATACATTTTCACCTGTAACTAGAATCACATCCATTTGAGTACTAATTTCATTAGCGTCTATTTATAATTTAATTATACACCAAATGGATGTTAAAACTGCTTTTTTAAATGGTGAATTAGAAGAGGAAATTTGTATGAACCAAACTGAAGGCTTTGTTATTCCTGGTCAAGAACATAAAGTTTGCAAATTAGATAAATCATTTTATGGTTTAAAACAAGCACCTAAACAATGACATGAAAAATTTGATAACTTAATAATCTCAAATGGTTTCAAAGTTAATGAAAGTGACAAATGCATTTATTATAAATTTGAAAATGGAATTTGCACTATAATATGTTTGTATGTAGATGATCGACTTATTTTTGGATCAAAGATTCATGCCATAAATACTATTAAATCTTTGTTAAGTGCCAATTTTGATATGAAAGATCTAGATGAAGCGAGTGTAATCCTTGGTATTAGGATTACTAGGTCTGAAAACGGACTTTCTTTGGATCAATCTCATTATATTGAGAAGATCTTAAAGAAATACAATTACTTTGGCTATAAACCTGTATGTACACCACATGATCCTAGTGTAAAGCTTTTCTAGAACACTGGTGAATGTGTAAGACAGTCTGATTATGCGAGCATCATTGGCAACTTTCGGTATGCCACTGATTGTACTAGACCCGACATTGCCTATGTCGTGGGATTATTATGCAGGTTCACTAGTAGACCTAGTATAGAGCATTGGCACGCTATTGAGAGGGTCATGAGATACCTAAAACGAACCATAAACTTTGGATTACATTATGAAAAGTTTCCAGCTGTTCTTGAAGGTTATGTAACAAACCATTATTTTCCACTATTCAAATCGACAATAATTCATACATGCCGGACTTGAATAGTACAAAATAACAGATTGTAATAAAATTTCGGAGTAAATAAAATCAAATCACAGAATCAAAGACACAAAACATCAGAATATCTCGCAGCATAAAATAAATTACCATAGTAGTTCATGAAGCTACTATTAAAAAGTCTCAAAACCAAATACAAAATACATAATATCTGTCTGAAAGTAATACGACATCAAATCCCAAATACAAAGAAGTCCACTAATACAAAGCTGACAACAGAACAACAGAATTGAAATATAGATAACTAGATAGGCCGATAAATCTCCAGTGATTCCAGACCTCCAGAGTGGAAATCCAAATCTATGAATAAAATCAGGCTGACCCGAGCGTAAATAAAACACAAACACTTGAGTCAGGACATATATACTTATCCAATGTAAACCAACTCAAGTGAACTGCAGTAAATGTACAAATAAATTAGAAGATGCTTGGGACCGTTCATCCTCTAAGGATCCGTTAAACTATTTACTATATAGTATATTGCGCTATTATAATAATGTCTAACAGTAAAATAAACATACTTTTAAATAGCGTTAAGGAGTGACCCAATATTCCCCTTAACACATATAATGCCAATAGTCTATACAGTACCTGCATATCTCCTGATCGGGAGACTACGAGAAGATACTGTGTAGGTACGAAACAAATAGAAACTCGTAGTAAAAGATCGATATGCTAGGTGACACGGCACACAAGGCAATACCAGGGTAGATATACCAATTACGACACTCGGGCTGGTGGTAACGCAGCAGCCACATACGCCCACCGCGGAACACATTCCCAAAATCGGAGAGTGGCCACCAAACAATCACAAGTAATAGAATAGTGTTGAAGAAATGCGTCCGCTACGAGGTGCGACCTCAACTGGCCGAGACCGCTCCTGTTTTAGCCACCTTATGCCAACTCACGGGAGTTGGGTCCACGTAACATACCACAAGAACGTCGCCACCATCCTACTTCATTCTGGAATCTCCACCGCGTACACAGTTGTCAAAGTGGTTTTCGGTATCGACAGAGAGTATGTCCATATCCGATCCCGGTCTCTTTGCCAACCAATCGTTATTATAACCCATGGTTATAACTTTTAAAAATAATACTTTATACTTCAAAAATAATTATCATTCCACACCCAATTCTTTATCAAAATAAAGATTTAATCGTTTCCAAATTATTTCAATATTTCAAAATATCATATCCTTTCAAAACTTCCCTTTTAAATCATTATTTAAATTCAAATTCAAATATCAAACTTAAATACCTTTTTACAGTTCAAAGATAACATTCATTTAGTTCAATTCAAATCATCCTTTAAATGATTCATTTTTCAATTTTTTCGTTCATTTAAATCATTTAAAAGTGAAGTTATTATTCTTTCAAGTCAAGTATTCAAATTTTCAAGTTTCAAGTCATTCGGAGTTCGTTTACTAAATCAAAACCCATAATTATTAAAATTTCAGCCTTTCACAATATTTAGAAAAAAATTGTTATAAGTTACACTTGAAAACATTTTAATTCAGTAAAGACAGGACTTAAAACTACTGTTAAAACTTAGTTTTAGTTAAATTTTAGTTCAAAACAGCAAAGACAGCATTTACAGAAGTGTTGCGGTAGCTCAAATTTCAAAATAAGGTTTTAAATTGATTTCAGCAAAGACTGCAGACCACTACAACATTTTTACAGAAATGCTACAATAGACCTGAGTTCAAGTTTAGACAATAAGTTCAACTACAGCAACTACAACATTTCAGAAATGCTGTAATAGCTCTTTTTACACACTTTTAGTTCAATTCAGAAATCATAGCATTTCTGAATGCTATTAAAAGTGATTTCCAGATTTTAATGTATTTCCAACAAATAATAAACTTCATTTTAAACCTTTTAAACATTTTAAAAATCATAATTTAACATTAAAAATTTTCGTTAACATATCATTAACATATTGTTTTTATAAAAATAAATTCCTTATAATTAAATCAAATTTCAACCAATTCCTTTAATAAATTCAAGTGTAAAAATTCCAATTCTTCACATTTTTAAATAAACAACTTAACACTTAAATTTTCTCCATTTTTTTTTCAAATAAATTTAATTTCCAATTTTATTTATATAACTTAATTTATTTAACTAAAATTCCAATTTTCCACTTAAGTTATATTTCAAAAATTCAATGCAACTATTCATTTTTCTCACATTTTAACTTATAGAAAATTCCAAAATTTCTGTATTTAATATTTTAAAAATCCAGTTTAAATCAAATTTTAATATATACACACTTTTAAAATTACTTAAAAATTTCCAAAAATTTATAATAATAACCACGGGCCTGTATATAGTTTTCTAACCTAGGTCAAGTGATACAGATATATATCATTTCAATCCGCAGTTTACAAATAAAAATCTGGGTTCCATCATTTCAAGCCCGCAATCCCAAGTCAAAATAAATAATTTAAAACCGTTCAGGCCTATCATTTCAGCCCATAACGATTTTTCCTTATTCTAAAGTCCGTTCGGGCATGTATCATTTCAACCCATAGTGAACCTAATCTACAGGGAACTTGCAGTGTGATAAACAGATATAAATGAACAGTTTAACCATATACAACAGTAACATGTGATATAACATGTAACATGTGAGAAGATATGCAATTTAACAGGTTAACATCATATATATAATCATATGGCAGTTATAACATCATAAATATTTCTACACATTCAGTTGTTGTTGTTTTATAACTGCATAAGTATAATTGTCGTGTGAGTTTTACTCACCTCTAATTGCTGAAGATTTCAAAACCAAAAGCACAACAGAAAACCAAGCACGATGACACGACAATGATTTGAGTGGAGAGCGAATCCAAGCTACAACTCTTGTGTACAACCCAAAACAAAATATCAAACAAAACAATTTCAATTCAACTTTAAAATGCAATAACTTTGGAATAAAAGCGAATACGAATACCAAACTTTTTGCCTTGCTTCTCATATGCTATGTACGGCCTAGGGGTTGCATAGGGTCAGGTTTTGGTCAAGTTTAGGCTCAGGTTTGGGCTAGCATGGCTCGGCCAAGATGGTTAACAATGGTGGAGTTATGAACATGTGAAGGTGAAGGGGTTTTCTAGGCAAATAAGTAGATAAGTGGTCAAACTAAGGCTCGGCCATGGATGGTTAGGCTCGGCCAGAGAGTCCAAGTGGTAGATTAGGGGCTGGAATGATGAGGTAGGGTCTGGACAAGGTCGTGGTGGCGGGAAAAGATGGTGGTGGTGATGGAAAATGGAGTGGTGATCAACTAGGTGCTCGGCTATGCATTGTTTTGGACATTGTTTGCATTTTTGGTGAAGTTTGGCTTCAAGGAGGGTTCAGCCATGGTCTAACCTGAAGTGGTGGGTGGTGATGATGCCAAGGAGGAGTGGTAGGGGATGGTGGCCGTGGCTATGGTGAGGAGGCCATGCAAATAGAAGAGGAAACAAGGCAAAAAGTATGAAAAAAATGGAAGAAAAGTGAAAAAATGGAGGCCATTACCAAGGAAGTTTAAAGAAGCCGTGAGAAATGAGAATTTATGAAGTTTTTCACGTGAAAATTAATTTTAATACACGGCTAAGAATTAGAAATGTACGGCCAAAATGTAAATTAATGAGGAGTTTTGAAAATGAAGAGTTTTGAAGGCGAAAAGCCTTAAGTTTTTGTAACTTTTTAAACCTTTGGCATTTCCTTTTCCTTTTAAATTTTACATAAAAAAATAACTCAAAAATATACTTTAAAAACCGAAAATAAATAAAAATATAAGAAAATAAATAATTAATTAAAGAAAATATAAAAAGAATGAAAGAAATTACTTAAAAATACAAAACAATGTCCAGAAATTACAAATAAATCACTACTAGTCTTGGAAAAATATCCACTTCATTTTAAAAATATTATGATGTGAAAATTTGAACTAAAATATTTTGTTTATCATTTTTAAAATAAAATAAATAATTAAATTGAAGAAAAATAGAAAAAGGAATAAAGAAATTGTTTAAAAATAGCAAACATGACATAAAAATTACAAGAAATTTACCAATGGCTTTGAAAAATTGTTTACTTCATTTTAAAAATATTATAAGACAAAATTTGAAATAAAAAGATTTTTAAAACATTTTCAAAGTGAAATAAATAATTAAATTCATAGGAAATATCAAAAGAATTGAAAATTTTGCTTAAAAATAGGAAATAGAACCTAAAAATTTCAATAAATTACCCTTAGTTCTAGAAAAATTTCTACTTCACTATAAAAATAATTTAAAACAAATAAAAATAAAATTCAAAAATATTAGGTTGTTACACTCTCCCCCACTCAAACCTTTTCGTCCTCGAAATGAACGGAAACAAGGAAGCAAAAAGATAAAGAAAAGAAGATAAAAAACAAAATAGTACCTGGAATAAACAATTCTGGATTTGAAGCACGAATGCTCTCCTTCGTCTCCCAAGTACAATCACGATCATCATTACTCCATTGTACTTTGACCAGACTAACAGATTTCCTTCTTAGTTGCTTCGTACCTCTATCGACAATATGAAGTGGCTTCCTCTCAACGGTCAGATTACGCTCAATATCCAAGCTGTCAAGAGCAGAAGGCTGAACAAACAAAGATGGGTCATGGAGATACCGGCGAAAATGTGAGACGTGGAATACATCATGTACTCCAGAAAGCTTCTCGGGTAACTCCGGGTGATAAGCCAAGGAACTAACTCTTTCCACAATGCGGAAAGGACTAATGAATCTGGGAGAAAGCTTCCCTCTACAACCAAAACGAATGACATTCCTTAAGGGAGAGACCTTAAGGAAAACCATATCGCCTATAGCAAACTCAAGCTTCCACTTACGCCTATCAGCATACTTCTTCTGCCTATCCTGAGCAACCCTCAACCTTCTCCTAATCTCCTCAACTCTCTCAGAAGCTTCAAGAATCATATCAGGACCAAGAACCAGATGATTACCGATTCAATCCAGCAAGATGGAGATCGACAAGGTCGTCCATATAAAGCAGCAAATGGAGACGTCTTGATACTGGCCTGAATTCAAAGATAGAAAGGGAATAGATAAAAGATTAAGATAAGCTTAAAACAGAAAAATAGGATTATACCTGATAACTATTATTGTAGGTGAATTCGACAAGATGCAAATGATCCCCAAGATCCACCATAATCAAGCACACAAGCACGAAGAAGGTCTTCGTGTATCTGATTCACTCTTTTCGTTTGACCGTCGGTCTGCGGATGGTAAGCAGTGCTCAGATTCAGATGAGTACCCAAAGATTTCTGAAAAGCTTTTCAGAACTGGCTGGTAAAGATAGGGTTATGATCACAAACAATACTGAGAGGAACGTCATGGAGACGAACAATCTCCCTCATGTAGATCTCAAACAAGCTAGAAGCAGAACCGGTAGACTTGACCGGAACAAATGAGCAAATTTGGTCAGCCTATCCACAATAACCCAGATACTCTCATTGCCCTTCGTAGACCTCGGCAATCCATCAATGAAGTCCATGGAAACCTGCTCCCACTTTCAATTGGGAATATCTAGGGGCTGCAACAAACCAGGGGTCTTCTGATGATCGGCCTTTACTTGCTGACAAGTCGCACACCGACTAACAAAGATAGAGACATCCCGCTTCATCCCTCTCCACCAATAAAGCCTCTTCATATCCTGATACATCTTCGACACACCAGGATGAATAGAAAGTCCGAATCGATGATTCTCCCGAAGCAACTCCTGCCTCAACCCATCTACATTCGGGACACAAATCCTGCCATTAATCCTTAAAATACCACTATCATCGATCTGAGCTCCACTACTACCACTACTACCACCAACCCTGCTCCGAACACTCTCCTTCATCAACCTAAGTATCTCATCCTCATCCTGCTTAGCCTTGATATGATCCAGAAGAGGAGAAGAAACAACAAGCTGACCCAATAAAGCCTTCTTTCGAATCACAGCATCGGCCGCGATATTAGTTTTACCGGGAGTATAGCTAATATCGAGGTCGTAAGAAGCCAGAAACTCAAGCCAACGAACTTGCCTCTGATTCAAATCCTTCTGGGTGAAAATATATCTCAGAGACTGATGATCAGTGAAAAGATCAAACTTGGTTCCAAGCAGATGATGCCTCCAAAGCTTCAAAGCAAAGATAATAGCAAGCAACTCTAAATCATGAGCAGCATAGTTAGCTTCATGGGTTTTCAACTGACGGCTGGCATAGGCAATGACCCTACTATCCTGCATGAGAACAGTACCCAATCCTTCACGACAAGTATCAATATATACCGTCAATCCTCCACTTCCGTTCGGAGCGGTAAGAACTGGTGCGGAAGTTAGCTTGCTTTTTAACTCAGTGAATGCAGCTTCACACTTCTTATCCTAGATAAACTTTGCATTCTTACGAGTCAAAGCAGTGAGAGGTGCAGCAATCCGAGCAAAATTCTCGATGAATCTCCGTAATAACCGGCAAGGCCCAGAAAACTACGAATGTCTGAAGGAGTCTTAGGAGTTTCCCAATCCTGTAACAGAAATAGGGAAAATAAAAACCACAGAAGAGATAGAATGATCAAATGATAAAGGAAAAGAGAAAGAAGGAAAGACTTACATTGATCGGGTGATCTTGGCTGGATCAACAGAAACTCCATTACCAGAAACAATATGTCCAAGGAATCGGACTTCATCCTTCCAGAAATGGCATTTAGAAAATTTAGCCTTCAATTGATGGCTTCTAAAAATCTCTAGAATAGATTTCAAGTGCGACTCATGCTCTGGCTTGGTCTTAGAAAAGACAAGGATATCATCAACAAAGACTAAAATAAATTTATTAAGAACAGCACAAAAAACACGATTCATAAGATCCACAAAGAAAGCAGGAGCATTAATCAAACCAAAAGGCATGACTATCCATTCAAAGAACCCATTCTCAGTCCGGAAAGCAGTCTTGGGAATGCTTTCCTCAGCAACTCTGAGCTGGTAAAAACCTGTGGCAAGATCAACCTAAGAGAAACAAGTAGCACCATAAAGCTGATCAAACATATCATTTATACGAGGCATCAGATATCTGTTTTTCATAGCGAGCTTGTTCAGCTCCCTATAGTCAACACACATCCTCAAAGAACGATCCGACTTGGTGACGAAAACCACCGTTGCACCCCATTCTGAATAGCTAGGTTTGATCAGACCTTTGGAAAACAAGTCCTCGATTTGCTTTGCTAACTCAACCTTCTCGTGGGGTGCCATTCTTCTATGAGGAAGAATAACAGGTCGAGCTTCAGGAATAAGATCAATGCGGAAATCTGTCTCCCGCTTAGGAGGCAAAGCAATGACTTCACCAAAGGCATAAGGAAAGAGTTTGACCACACGGGTCGAATGAAGGTCACCAGAAGCAGAATCTAGAGAATAAATAAAACTGTCAGCAAAATCGTAAGGCATGCGACACTGAATGACAAAGGAATTACCCAGATCATCCTCAAGATAAACAGACCAAGCTTTACAAGAGATATGGGCATCATGCCTACTAAGCCAATCACCACCAAGCAACAAATCAAAAGCATCGAAGCCCAAAACATAAAAATCACCACTGAAGAAATGATCAGAATAAAGAAGCTTCACTTGTTTGCAAAGTCCTATTAAGGTTTGAGGGAAACCCAATTGGATTTGAAACACATAAGGATTCAGAAACATACTCAGGAGAAAGGAGATGCTCAAACTTATCATACAAATCAACAGATATAAAATTGTGGGATGCACCAGTATCATACAGAACACGAACAGGATGCTGAGATAAAGAAAAGGAACCCTGGAGTACCTTGGTCATCACTAGAAGCTGGAGGAGAAGGTGCTGGAGAAGAGGCAGAGGTGACAGCAGATATACCCGAAGGCTTACCCCTCTGTTGGGTATGGCAATCTTTCCTGAAATGGCCAGGCTGGAGACAGATGTGGCAAAGATCACGCCTAGCTGGCTGAGCAGGGGGAGGAATGGCCGTACCAACAATAGTAGGACAACTATTCGCATAGTGTCCCTTCTGGTCACACTTGAAGCAGGTGATGGAAGAAAGGTCAGCTGGCTGCCTCTGAGATGGAGCAGATGATGAAGATCCCAAACTAGGATTCTTGAGCCAATTCTTCTTCCGCTGCTGGAAACTAAGCCTTCTCTTCTTAGAATTTGCAGAAGAAGTCTGAGATGAAGGAGCACCAACTGAAGCAGGACCCTTAGAAGTAGGGTTCTCATAACGAAGAGCCATATCCATAAGTTGGGTAAAAGTGCCATGAACGTGAGAAATGAGACAACTATAGTACTCGGGACGAGCACCGGTAATAAACTTCTCATTCTTCTCCAGTGGAGTGTCTATCAGACCGGGTCCGAACTTAGAAAGTTCGTTAAACTTCCTCTCGTACTCTGAAAAAGACATGCTTCCCTGCTTGAGATCCATGAACTCCCTATAAAGCTGGGATTTCCCGGCTTTGGGCATCCACTTAGCAATGAAAGCCTCCCTGAGAAGAATGATCGATAAACTTAGACAAGGCATGAAAAGATAGAAAACAGAATTCAAAGAAACACAAGAAGATACCTGAACTGTTCCCAAGTAAGATCAGCCTCAATGGTGTTAGCCGTAACCGACTCCCACAAATCTTGGGCAGCCTCCTGCAACTGCCATGCGGCTAACTGACGCTTCTGGGCATCAGTATTCTCAAGACCAGTAAATATCCTCTCGATACTCCTCATCCATTGCTGAGCCTCAATGATAGACTCAGAACCAGTGAACTTGGTTCCTCCAAGCTGAGTAAATTCTTTGCAAAGAACAGTGAAACGGACAGGAGCTGGGGCTGGAACTGGGGCAGTACCACGACCCTGACCTCTAGCATTTCTACGATTCATCCTGAAAATTCAAGAATGAATATTAGGACAAAGGTAGAAATAAGATAAAGACAAGACAAGACAAGACAAATTCACTTGGATGAACATCATAATTACAGAGATTTCTAACAAGGTAGATATGAAAGGAAAGAAGTTTAGAAAAATTTGCTTTAAAAACAACAAAAATTTTGTATCAAAATAATCTTTGAAAAATCCTTTGAAAATCATTTTAAAATCATTTTATACTTTGAAAATACGTTATCTCACAAATAAATAATTCTGAAGTTGATTTCACTCATTCTAGGATATTTCTACCCTATCTCTAATGAGTTTTTGCTCCGCAGGCTAAGGTTTGCCTAAAAACCAAAGCTCTGATACAAACTGTAACGACCCATTATTTTCCACTATTCAAATCGACAATAATCTACACATGTCGGACTTGAATAGTACAAAATAATAGATTGTAATAAAATTTCGGAGCAAATCAAATCAAATCACAGAATCACAGACACAGAACATCAGAATATCTCACAGCGGAAAATAAATTACCATAGTAGTTCATGAAGCTACTATCACAAAGTCTCAAAACCAAATACAAAATACATAATATCTATCTGAAAGTAATACGACATCAAATCCCAAATACAAAGAAGTCCACTAATACAAAGCTGACAACAGAACAACATAACTAAAATATAGATAACTAGATAGGCTGATAAATCTCCAGCGATTCCAGACCTCCAGAGTGGAAATCCAAATCTGTGAATAAACTCAGGCTGACCCGAGCGTAAATAAAACACAAACACTCAAGTCAGGACATATATACTTATCCAATGTAAACCAACTCAAGTAAACTGTAGTAAATGTACAAATAACTTAGAAGATGCTTGGGGCCGCCCATCCTCTAAGGATCTGTTAAACTATTTACTATATAGTATATTGCGCTATTATAATAATGTCTAACAGTAAAATAAACATACTTTTAAATAGCGTTAAGGAGTGACCCAATATTCCCCTTAACACAAATAATGCCAATAGTCTATAAAGTACCTGCATTTCTCCTGATCGGGAGACTACGAGAAGATACTGCATAGGTACGACACAAACAGAAACTCGTAGTAAATGCTCGATATGGTAGGTGATACGACACACAAAGAAAAACCAGGGTAGATATACCAATTACGACACTCGGGCTGGTGGTAACGCAGCAGCCACATACGCCCACCGCGGAACACATTTCCAAAATCGAAGGGTGGCCACCAAACAATCACAAGTAATAGAATAGTGTCAAAGAAATGCGTCCGCTACGAGGTGCGATCTCAACTGGCCCGAAACTGCTCCTGTTTTAGCCACCTTATGCTAACTCACGAGAGTTGGGTCCACGTAACATACCACAAGAAAGTCGCCACCATCCTACTTCATTCTAGAATCTACACCACGTACATAGTTGTCGAAGTGGTTTTCGGTATCGATAGAGACTATGTCCATATCCGATCCCGGTCTCTTTGCCAACCAATCGTTATTATAACCCGTGGTTATAACTTTTAAAAATAATACTTTATACTTCAAAAATAATTATCATTCCAAACCCAATTCTTTATCAAAATAAAGATCTAATCATTTCCAAATTATTTCAATATTTCAAAATATCGTATCCTTTCAAAACTTCCCTTTTAAATCATTATTTAAATTCAAATTCAAATATCAAACTTAAATACCTTTTTACAGTTCAAAGGTAACATTCATTTAATTCAATTCAAATCATCCTTTAAATGATTCATTTTTCAATTTATTTCATTCATTTAAATCATTTAAAAGTGAAGTTATTATTCTTTCAAGTCAAGTATTCAAATTTCCAAGTTTCAAGTCATTTGGAGTTCGTTTACTAAGTCAAAACCCATAATTATTAAAATTTCAGCCTTTCACAGCATTTAGAAAAAAACTGTTATAAGTTACACTTGAAAACATTTTAATTCAGTAAAGATAGCACTTAAAACTGCTGTTAAAAGTCAGTTTTAGCTAAATTTTAGTTTAAAACAACAAAGACAACATTTCCAGAAGTGCTGTGGTAGCTCAAATTTCAAAACAAGGTTTTAATTTATTTCAGCAAAGACTGCAGATCACTACAGCATTTTTACAGAAATGTTACAATAGGTCTGAGTTCAAGTTTAGACAATAAGTTCAACTATAGCAACTACAGCATTTCAGAAATGCTGTAATAGCTCTTTTTACACACTTTTAGTTCAATTCAGAAACCATAGCATTTCTGAATGCTATTAAAAGTGATTTCCAGATTTTAGTGTATTTTCAGCAAATAATAAACATCATTTTAAACCTTTTAAACATTTTAAAAATCATAATTTAACATTAAAAATGTTCATTAACATATCATTAACATATTGTTTTTTTCAAAATAAATTCCTTATAATTAATTCAAATTTCAACCAATTCCTTTAATAAATTTAAGTGTAAAAATTCCAATTCTTCACATTTTTAAATAAACAACTTAACACTTAAATTTTCTCCATTTTTTTTCAATAATTTTCAATTTTATTTATATAACTTAATTTATTTAACTAAAATTCCAATTTTCCACTTAAGTTATATTTCAAAAATTCAATGCAACTATTCATTTTTCTCACATTTTAACTTATAGAAAATTACAAAATTTCTTTATTTAATATTTTAAAAATCCTGTTTAAATCAAATTTTAATATATATATATACACTTTTAAAATTACTTAAAATTTTTCCAAAATTTATAAAAATAAACACGGGCCTGTATATAGTTTTCCAACCTAGGTCAAGTGATACGGATATATATCATTTCAATCCGCAGTTTACAAATAAAAATCCGGGTTCTATCATTTCAAACCCGTAATCCCAAGTCAAAGTAAATAATTTAAAAACCGTTCAGGCCTATCATTTCAACCCATAATGATTTTTCCTTATTCTAAAGTCCGTTGGGGTATGTATCATTTCAACCCATAGCGAACCTAATCTACATGGAGCTTGCAGTGTGATAAACAGATATAAATGAATAGTTTGACCATATACAACAGTAACATGTGATATAATATGTAACAGGTGAGATGATATGCAATTTAACAGGTTAACATCATATATATAAAATCATATGGCAGTTATAACATCATAAGTATTTCTACACATTCAGTTGTTGTTGTTTTACAACTGCATAAGTATAATTGTCGTGTGAGTTTTACTCACCTCTAATTGCTGAAGATTTCAAAACCAAAAGCACAACAGAAAACCAAGCACGATGACACGATATGATTTGAGTGGAGAGCGAATCCAAGCTACAACTGTTGTGTACAACCCAAAACAATAAATCAAACAAAACAATTTCAATTCAACTTTAAAATGAAATAACTTTGGAATAAAAGCGAATACGAATACCAAACTTTTTGCCTTGCTTCTCATATGCTATGTACGGCCTAGGGGTTGCATAGGATCAGGTTTTGATCAAGTTTAGGCTCAGGTTTGGGCTAGCATGGCTCGGCCAAGATGGTGAACAATGGTGGAGTTATGAACATGTGAAGGTGAAGGAGTTTTCTAGGCAAATAAGTGGAAAAATGGTCAAACTAAGGCTCGGCCATGGATGGTTAGGCTCGGCCAGAGGGTCCAAGTGGTAGATCAGGGGATGGAGTGATGAGGTAGGGTCTGGACAAGGTGGTGGCGGCGGCCAAAGATGGTGGTGGTGATGGAAAATGGAGTGGTGATCAACTAGGCGCTCGGTTATGCATTGTTTTGTACATTGTTTGCATTTTTGGTGAAGTTTGGCTTCAAGGAGGGTTCATCCATAGTCTAACCTGAAGTTGTGGGTGGTGATGATGCCAAGGAGGAGTGGTAGGGGATGGTGGCCGTGGCTATGATGAGGAGGCCATGCAAATAGAAGAGGAAACAAAGCAAAAAGTATGGAAAAAATGGAAGAAAAGTGAAAAAAATGGAGGCCATTACCAAGGAAGTTTGAAGAAGCCGTGAGAAATGATAAGTGCTGAAGTTTTTCACGTGAAAAGTAATTGTAATACACGGCTAAGAATTAGAAATGTACGACCAAAATGTAAATTAATGAGGAGTTTTGAAAATGAAGAGTTTTGAAGGCGAAAAGCCTTAAGTTTTTGTAACTTTTTAAACCTTTGGCATTTCCTTTTCCTTTTAAATTTTATATAAACAAAATAACTCATAAATATAATTTACAAACCGAAACTAAGTAAAAATATAAGAAAATAAATAATTAATTTTAAAGAAAATATAAAAAGAATGAAAGAAATTACTTAAAAATACAAAACAGTGTCCAGAAATTACAAATAAATCACTACTAGTCTTGGAAAAAATCCACTTCATTTTAAAAATATTATGAAGTGAAAATTTGAACTAAATAATTTATTTACCATTTTCAAAATAAAATAAATAATTAAATTGAAGAAAAATAGAAAAAGGAATAAAGAAATTGTTTAAATATAGCAAACAGGACATAAAAATTACAAGAAATTTACCAATGCCTTTGGAAAATTATTTACTTCATTTTAAAAATATTATAAGACAAAATTTGAAATAAAATGAGTTTTAAAACATTTCAATCTTAAATAAATAATTAAATTCATAGGAAATATCAAAAGAATTAAAATTTTGCTTAAAAATAGGAAACAGAGCCTAAAAATTTCAATAAATTACCCTTAATTCTAGAAAAATTTCTACTTCACTATAAAAATAATTTAAAATAAATAAAAATAAATTTCAAAAATATTGGGTTGTTACAGGTTACACCGATGTAGACTGGAATACTTTATCTGATGACTCAAAGGCAACCAGTGGCTATATCTTTAACATTGCTGGAGGAGCTGTTTCTTAGAAATCCAAGAAACATACTATTTTGGCTCAGTCTACTATGGGGTCTGAGATGATAACACTAGCCACAGCTAGTGAGGAAGTAGAGTATTTAAGAAATCTTTTAGCTGAGATTCCTTTATAGGAAAAACCGATACCAGCTATGTTGATCCATTGCGATAGTACCGCGGCTATTGCAAAAGTTCATAACTATTATTACAACGGTAAAAGACGACAGATACGTCGTAAGCACAACACTGTTAGAGAGCTACTATCTTCAGGAGCTGTTAGAGTGGATCACATACGTAGTGACGAGAATTTGGTAGATCCTTTGACGAAAGGACTGACCAGAGAGAAAGTCCTTACGACTTCTAGAAAAATGGGACTATTGCCCTTAGATTGTTGAGTCACGCACAATGATAGCCCAATCTAATGACTGGAGATCTCAAGAACTAGGTTCAATGGGTAAGAACAAGCTGTGAAGCGATATGAGTTGAACATGATATTTTTCATCCATATAGAAGCATGTATTCCTGAAGTGATTAGAGGATGAGTTAATAGAAACTCTTAATGAGATCTATACTCCATTTGGAGTGGAGTACCTACCTTCAGGAGTGATAGACTCACCTGTGTGAATATGGAAATTTGCCCGTTTATTTCCTATGGAGTTTTGGGCAAACCTCCTAGAGCATTCACTAAACTGGGATAGATGTTCGTGGCCATAAATGCACGGGCTTATTTGATTGCACTATAGAAAGATTGTGTGTGGTCTGATGTCAGGAATAGAGTTCAAGCCTATGTGTCACTCTAGTAAAAATTGAATCTTATTCACTATGCAAAGGTTCAAGTCGAACGACACCTTTGTTTATGCACAATCTTATGTTTTCAGAAATTGCTCAAAAATATTTTTAAAAAATTCAAGTGGGAGATTGTTGGAAATTATTTTGAAAAATAAGTGAATTATTAAAAAATTGACTAAGTGTGGAAATTGGCTCCTATTTGTGAATAGCCTCACAATGTAAAATTACTTAGAGATCATGCTTGACCACCACACGCGCGCGCACCGACCGACTCGACTCGACTCGACTCGGGTTCGGGCTTGTAGCGGTGTACACTTATATTTTTGGTACAAATTTATTAACTGCTTTTTGACCGGGCTGACCCGCATTGAAGAACGTTACATAACGTTCATTGGTTTGACCCGTTTTTCTCAGGTCCGTTTTTAAGATCACGTTTCCCTTTACTAATCCGTCTTCTTAACTGATAAGAAGACGAGACAGAAAGAACAACATTTTCATTTCCCAAAAATTCGAGCAATACTTTTTTGAGTGCAAATAGAATCGCTTCGTCCGTGCAAACGAACCGATACCACAAACTTCGAGAGGCTATTTTATCCTAGAGGCGGCGGTGATTGACACGAAACTGCTTGCACCTAGAGCAGATTGTCGAAACGTCTTCAAAAAAGTGACGTAGTACATGACTCAGCCGAAGATAACCATTGTTTCCAACTCAGGCTCTATTACATAGAAATCAATTCAAAAGTGCGTATCTTCAACATCCAGTTATCCTTGTACAAATTAAACATAGGTCTTATATTTGCACGCGTCTATTCTCTATATGTATAATATGTAATTATGAGTACATAATCAAATTGTATTTAACTATTTACAATTATTCAAACTATTTTTTCATTAGAATTATTGCTGTTTTCTACAGTGCTCATTAAGGCTGTAGGAATATATTGCGACAAGATATTCAGTCTTTTTTTTTACACCGTCGTCGTTTTCTATGCACGCACACTTGTAGTAGTAGACTAATCGAAATCTTCTTTTAGACAATCTCTTTCATTTTGTCTTCTATGCATGCACGCTTGTCGTAGTAGACTAATCGAAGTCTTCTTTATTTGATGCTCCTGATGCAGTTGTATATTTGATCCCTGAGGACCTAAGGTTAGGATTTTCAAGAACAAAGAAAGAAAGGAAGGAAAAAAAAAACACTATTATTGGACTGACCAAAACAAAGGAAAGAGAAGAGCATATGAAGCCAAGTTCATTATATTTGATTCACTTTTCCATTCCTCCAGTTCTATCAATTAGCAAAGGATGTATTATGCTATTTTGTGGTGTATGTTATGTAAAGGGGGATGGCATACTGCACACATCCACATGCGTAGAATGATAAGTATTTTGTTTTACCAAGTTCAAATTCTTAGTGTATTTCTCGTTGCATCTGGTTTGGGAACCAATGCATCATAAGACTTTAACCACGACACAAGTGATCCTGATGATTTTCCTACAAAGCTTCAAATAATATCAATCCAATGTTTGTTAAGCGACTATTTTTATACTCCGACTCCATACGGTCCATAATCAATTACATTAGCTATGAGTAATCTTTTAGCACGTTGCTCGCTCATTTTGGATGCTCCTTCAGAACCAACTAGAAAAGATTGTCTCCATCACACACAATGTTAACTGGAATTCCATTTAATCTCACCATATGCTTTATCAAGACCATCCCAGAGGATAACTCGTTGGACCAGGGCAAATTTAAAGCTCGTTGGGCCAGGGAAATTTTTAAAGATACTTGAGTTGTATCCTATTTAAATTTAGAAAGTTACGTGCAAAACATGAACAATGGTGTTATTTTTGTAGTGGTAAAATGCATGGTTTGCACTGAAGTGTGCTAGGTTCAAAATCCATAGGGGGCAACGATTTTTTGCGAAATCTTTTTTCTACATTGGATTCAAATATGTGGGGCTGGGACAACACATAGGGTCGGTCGGGCCTGTGCTTTATACTAGTGCGAACTCGTGCTTCGCATACAGACCGCACTCAATCTCTTATCACCATAACATGTTTAAATGATTTATATGGTTCATTGATTAAGAAATAGTGATCTTTTTTTATCAATTTTCAAATAAGTTTACATTTTGTCTAAAACTTATATATAAATCTTCGAAAACAATAATGCAGATAGTACTGGTATTTGATAAACAATTGTAAAATATCGAGCAAAAATGATTTCAAAGATAAAATTTCCATACAATACATATATAAATTATACACAATAAATTTATTGTGTGCATCAGCTGTTGCTCCATGCATCAGCTGTATTATATGTAACTTCATTCGGTGAGATAACTTTATCAATCATTTACTTTAATACTTGATGTCGTTGATTCCATTTGCTGCTTCAGTAATAACTATTTATAAGAGCAGTACATGTAACAACATTTGGTTTACACTTGACCATTGATCCAAAAATGACAAAAGCAACGTTGATATGATTCATGAGAACGCAAATATTGACGATGATCGCATAACTGACTATGTCTAGGAAAACATTATGCAGCATAATATTATTGTAGAATGATAAGATTAGAGGATAAAGAGATTTATTTCTGTTTTAAACGATTCTTGTGACAAATATGCTAAATCTAAAGCATACATATTTTATGTCTGAAGTGTTGGAACTAACAACCATTATTCAACAATATTTATTTTAGTAGAAGAATATCATTGTATTTCTTTCACAGTCAAAGCAAATTCAACATAATAAGAATCATATAATTGTATTTAATGCTTTTGAGCTTTCTGGTTCCATTTCTAATTCCATCTATCATTGTTGCTATATTTTGATAATGTTGGATTTCACCAGACTTGACTGCAATTTGTGAAAGTAGAATCAGTGGCTGGAAATTTTCAAAACAATCAACGACATAGATTAGTTAAAAAAAATAAAGTCAAACAGATTTAATAACTTTAATAATATGAATAATCCGAAAAACTATGATTTAAAAAAAAAAAATATTTAGCTACAATGGATATCATTGGAAAGCATATTAAATTTGATATTTAATAGTGAAATCGATTCTTAAATCCAATTAATGTAGAAAAAGTTATCACGTTTCAAAGATTGGAATAGAAAGCTGTTCATTTTCCAAAATATAAAGTAGGTCTGTGTGCTCTTGAAATCTAACTCAATAATAATATTATTGTATAGATATAGCTTTGCTGAAATTATCATTGTTCGTGTTGATCATGCTTGAAAAAAAGGCATTTATAGTTTTATTTAATATCCACAATTAGCAATATATTTTCATTACATTTGATTTATCGACACTCATTTTCGTTGAGAATCTTCCAATAATTGCAATGGTCTGTTATGCATTTTGATTTTTGATTTCAACTCATTGGATGGTCAATTGTTGTTGAGCATAATTGCCAGTGTCCTTTGTGCCTTTGTAAAAAAAATGACATCTTTATATCCCGGTACATTCGTGCTTCCATATGAAATATGGATCCTAACAATTACATTAATTCAACACTCCACAACGTGATGTCCCAATCCAATACCCATGCTATCAAAGGGAGGCTACCTTCCAAAAACACGGAGTAAATGACACGATATGAATGATTTCTCGTATGTATTCCCTTGTGTCAACACAAATCACGAAAATGTGATATCGTATACCCGAATCTCTGCCAAACACTGGTCTCGTTCCGACACAAAACAATATACACAAGTTTTCGAGGATTACATAAAATAAAATATCAACATCAGCGTGGTTATAAAGTCACACATTTATACATAGATCAAATCTTTATACACAATAGATGCCATCGTCCAGTTATAGGCACCACGAAAAAAAAACATAATTACGTACATGGTTACCAACTCCCTCTCAAATATAAAGTACTATCCTGAAGTCTCAAATGATCTGGTCGAAGATCGCTTCCTTTTCTACGGCTAGTACGACAAAATATGAGAAATGGAACTTTACATCTGGACCATATACATTCCTCTCCAAAAAACATAAGAAAAAAACAATGCCGTGGAAGTACATTTTGAAATACAACCTCAGTCTAATCCAATATTTGATGTAAGTAATCTCAAATACCAAACAATAAAAAAGAACGGAACAATCATCATGCTAATAAGTCAATTACCAAACCCTCATGTAGGTATCATATATAAATCATATAACAGATGATCTGTTTCTTTTTAATGCAACCACAACCACAAATCTACTCAATTGTGATTCTTCATAATTGGTTATTAATATCACATAATATAACCATATAATAGTGATAGATTTGGTCAACTATCCAAAATTGAATCGGCACTTAGTGATACCAAATACCACCTACTACTCCTATATACCAGAAACCGAATCAATATCCGGTGATGTCCAACATAGAGTTGTAAGTGCACCCACCGATATACAATACTATACATGACCCATCCTGGTCTATCCTAGCCTATATGATTTCCCTCCCACGTCCATAATTATACTTAAGTCATGTAACCATAACAATAAAGTCCACACACCATATAGTCGGACTAGTGACGCTGGGCAAGGATGTCACACTCGGGGTGCTACCCTGAGTCAATCGAGGTAGGATGGATACTAGCTTTATCCAGTATACCATTCATTGATTAGTTTACAATATTTAACACGCTTTACTAGTGTATGTACGATAATATTCTCACCTAACCGTCGTTAACCTAACGTTATTAAGGGTTTTAATATATTCAAATGACAGTAATTTCACCTAGCTGTCATTATTGTCATTATGGGTTATCACATTATATCACATTTCACCTTTTCATGTATGATAACAGTTCCACTTAACTATCGTGTATCCAGTGTCACTAGGGGTTACAATTTTAAATCACAATATTCTTACTTTATTAAAATAACATACATGATAAAACATTCATAACAATATATGCGAATAATTAATCATTTTAATAAACCATAAAATGTCAATTTTTACTTTTTAATAAGTACAAGTAGAAGCTTGTGTGTTGCACGTGCATAGGTTACAAAATGGTGTGGTTTGCTAATATAAGTTGATGGAATATATTTGATGAACATACATATTTTACAGCAATTGTAAATGCGTACCTTTGATTGTGTACAATTACATAAAATAATGTATAAAATTTCAAAAAACACCATTAACTTTAAACCTCATGCACTTAGAATTCTAATACAGCTCAAAACACAAATACCATGTCGACAAGTGCAAAGTTATATCTTAGTTGCCAAGAAAAAATTCAAAGTATAACTATAATAGCAATATTATATTTTGGATAAGCTAATATTGTAATAGATGTGGGAGAAAATGTGTAACATATCGATTTTATCGGCATCCGAAGGTCGGCATTCTTACGTCCACTGTATCAAATGCCGCATAATCGAATGCCGGAAAATCGAACTGTTATGATTAAAGAAGAGGAGGTAGAAGAAGAAAACAGAACAAAAACAATAACAAAATCTCACAGTCGCAGCGGAACAATATATAATAGATTAATGAATAATCTCTAAATCAAAGAACTGTACATTTTATACATTACCTCATCAGAGTCAATATACAACACAACAAAACCGAACAATCATATAAACTTGTCCTTACAAGTGAATACACATCGGAAAAGATAATATCATATACAAATAAAACGTCTCGCCGTCCAGCTCGCCTCCTGATCTCCATAGCACTCCTAAATCCAGAATAACCTGATAACCTGACTCTAGGCTGCCCGTGTGTAAAATGATGGACACCCAGAGTTTAGGAAGGGAATAATAAACTCCAGGTCAGTCATGCGACTGGTGTGAGAACTAAAGCAGTTATTTATCTTTAAAACAACAACAACATCAAAGGAAGTGGGAAAATATCCGCAATGCTTTTGGAAAATGAAACTACCATAAGGCCTCCACGCACACACACAATGCAAACGCAGAATTGGAGGAGATTTCTCCTTATGATAGTCAAAGATGCTTAATATGCAAATTTCTTTGATATTATTATTATAAGTGCACAGTGGAAAACCTTCCGAAAGTATAATATGAATCTTAGCCAACATACGACCATTATCGTATGCCTACTATAGCTACCATGTTCAATAGCAGGTTACCGCCACATTTCATGGCAGGTTATACAACTAAAACCGTACAAGGTTCGTATTGTTTCTTTGGATTTCCAACAAATGGTCAGGCTAAGGAATTTCCTACTGCCACATGGGATCGCCTCTGGCGGGATATCCCAAGAACTTAACCAGCTCTCTACCAACACAAGGCCGGGTTACTTTTGTAACTAGGTAACTACTACACGAATATGCCACCCCCGGTCCTTTGGGACCTTTATCCGAGGGCCCTCTATCACAAAGCAACAACCACATAGAAAATGAGATTGGAGCAACCACATAGGCTAAGCATCAGGGCTGCATACCTAACACCACCCTTTTCTAGAAGGAAATGACATACCCTAAAGGGAGCGACCCTCATAACCTTGTCGCATATTCCTGTTTTGACCATTTCCGGGGTGTGAGGTCTGACGAAGTCTCGTCCACAAAGCTACGCTTTTCCACAAAGCCACGCTTTTATCAACAAATGATCAATAAATAATCATCACACAGCAACACTCAGCATGCCACATTACCAAATTGGGAATATATCGCTAATAATCTTCAACTACAAAACCTCTGAGCTCTTACGTCTCAGAGAAGGGTGTTAAGCTAAGAGATTAAATTCTCCACCAAAGCAGTTATTTATCTTTAAAACAACAACATCAAAGGAAGTGGAAAAATATCCGCAGTGCTTTTAGAAAATGAAACTACCATAAGGCCTTCTTGCACACACACAATGCAAACGCAGAATTGGAGGAGATTTCTCCTTATAATAGTCAAAGATGCTTAATATGCAAATTTCTTTGATATTATTATTATAAGCGTACAGTGGAAAACCTTTCGAAAGTATAATATAAATCTTTGCCAACATACGACCATTATCGTATGCCTACTATAGCTGCCATGTTCAATAGCAGGTTACCGCCACATTCTATGGCAGGTTATAAAACTAAAACCGTACAAGGTTCGTATTGTTTCTTTGGATTTTCAACAAATGTTCAGGCTAAGGAACTTCCTACAGCCACATGGGATCGCCTCTGGAGGGATGTCCCAAGAACTTAACCAGCTCTCTGCCAACACAAAGCCGGGTTACCTTTGTAACTAGGTAACTACTACACGACTATGCCACTCCCCGGTCCTTTGGGACCTTTATCCGAGGGCCCTCTATCACAAAGCAACAACCATACAGAAAATGAGATTGGAGCAACCACATAGGTTAAGAATCAGGGCTCCATACGTAACACCATCCTTTTCTAGAAAGGAAATGACATACCCTAAAGGGAGCGACCCTCATAACCTTGCCGCATATTCCTGTTTTGACCATTTCCGGGGTCTGAGGTCTGACGATGTCTCGTCCACAAAGCTACGCTTTTCCACAAAGCCACGCTTTGATCAACAAATGATCAATAAATAATCATCACACAGCAACACTCAGCATGCCACATTACCAAATTAGGAGTATATCGCTAATAACCTTCCACCACAAAACCTCTGAGCTCGTACGTCTCAGAGAAGGGTGTTAAGCTAAGAGAATAAATTCTCCGCCACCAACGTAATTTGGAATTTTATTCAATATGGTTTCAATAATAGCTTTATCTTTTTAGAACTCCTTTTTAACTTATCCAATTCTCAAAAATAATTTTTACTATAACTTTCAACTTGAAATTTCAAAAATCCAATTTTTATCTATTTTCGGTATCCAATGATACCAAAAATATATTTGGCTAACCTAGCCTTCAAAAATCTCAATCACAAAGATAATCACACGGATTATAAATCAACCAACACACAACATATGAAATAAATTCAAATGTTTGAGGAATCCAGTTGGATCCCTCCAACCTGTTTCCCAGCATCCAAAGATGTTAGCACAATACCAATTCCACTTCGAGGTGAAATATCGCGGTATATGGGATATATAAAATATTATCCGCTATTATGCGGCGCAATATGGTCTCATCCGCTATATAATGCGGGAAGTCAACTCCAAGTACATATATAATACCAATTCCACATCAAGATGGAATTATCGCGGTATATGTGTTTAATAAATAACGTCCTCTTAATATGCGGCATGTAGGGTCTATTTTAATACAACAGATAATAATTTATCATCCAAACATACAGTCAAGCAATTTTAAATTTAACTATTTAAAATTTAAATCAAAACAATTCGATTGAGTGAGAAGTTCTCACCTTGAGTTTCCGATAACAGTTGTAGCGTTTTATTTCGAATAAAATTAAACGTGTGTTTAATTTTACCCGAAATTATCACTAGTTCCAAACGACTCCAGACCAGCTCCATTACGTAGTGCTCGACAAAACGAATCCAACGCAAGTTGTTTCGTGCTTTTTCGACCTCGTATGACAAAGTTACGCTAGTTTAAAGTTTATACAAATTATAACATAAATAAATTTACAACTTTCTTTTATTATTTTTTCAACCTTTTAATCTCGGGCCGTCCACTATAACTCACGAGATCAAGGCCGTTGCACGCGTTCTTCCTCCCAGGGCAATCAAAACGCACGCGAAACCCACCAAGCCCTAATTCACGCGACAAATACGAACAACCTGAAGACGATCAGCAACCTCCATCACGCGCGCGTGCCTCCACTCCACCCACGACCCAAATCCAGTCGAGCTCGTTCAACTACAAGCCTCGAAAAATGTGTACAACTGCCGGCCTTTCTAGCTTGAATTGCCATCAACCGGCTTCGTAAAAATTGATCTCCACCGTTGAAGTCGTCGAGCTCGTGAAGCTCTCCAATTTTGTAGTTGATGATTTTTGCTAAAAGCTAATGGATTTGAAGAAAATGATGAAGGAAGATCATGAATTACCGGCCATTGATAGAAAGGATGGCGGCTAGGGTTAGCTTCTGATTAGGTTTGCAAAATGGAAGTGTTGAGGTCCCTTTATAGAAATTTTTCAACGCACTATTCATCCGAGATTTTCCAAACTCCAAATCTCGCGTGGTGACCGGCGTTTCTAGGGTTTATCCCGCGTTCCGGACACAATGAAATAGGTATCGAGAGCCAATTCGATCATATGTGCGAGTTACGGCAATAAACGATCAAATTTAAATTAAATCGATTAAATAAATTTCTATGCGTTTTGGCTTGCCCCGGACAAACCGTAAATCCGATTAACACGAAATTTGAAATCTTACAATAATACAACATTACGGATACGATGAAACTAGTTTCGTCGAAATCCGAGACTGTTTGAAAAATGACTATTTTCACTAGTCGATTAAATATTAAAATATTCAATTTTCACAAATTAACTTATAATTCAATTTTAAAAGTTCACAAACATTGTTCTAACTCCAATATGATTTAATATAACTTTATAAATTATTTTTAATCACATTAAACCCAAATTCCAAATTTTTCTGTAATTTAAATATTTAATTATCGATTTAATTATCCAATTAAATCCAGATATTCGAAAAATAAATTATTCGACTTATAAATTTTAATTGTTAATATTTAAAATCAATTAAATATCTGAATTTCAAATGACAGAAATTCTAGATTGTTACAATCTTCCCCCCTTAAAAGAATTTCGTCCTCGAAATTACCAAGTAAGAAAAATGCCCCTAATTCATTAATTTTTTTTTCAAAACAATTCGTTCAAATTAAGTTTCAAATTCATTTAAATGTTTAACTTTTCCAAAATCCATAGTTAAACCTCTTACAAAACTTCACTAATATTTTCAAATCCATCTATAGTTATCTTTTTCAAAACCAACTATATCGTTTAACGTTTAACTTCAAATCAAAACTTAGTTTTCACAAAAAAAATTCCCAGAATTTTCCGAAAATTTTCTAACGCCTTAAATTTTCAGAAAATTTCGCCATAGCCTCCTTTTTATGGAGGAGCTTTTACAATATCACAATAGATATAAATATATATACATCGACCCACACGACCGGAAAATAGAAAAACAGTTCATATTTCCTATTTTTATTGCGTAGGCGTACCTTTTTAGCATTTTTAGGCAAAGCAGTTATTTATTTAGCATTTTGCGCAACTAAAACCAGCCAAACATTAGCCCTGGTACCTGTACTTACTCAATTTAAATATGTAAGTGACATATATAGGAAATTATTAACATTTTACTCTTTTAAACAACTACAATACATGCATATCAAAAGAAATGCATACTAAACAAGGTTTATAAACAACTTATATGATTTCGACATTACTTGTAATTGTTTATAACCAATTCATATACAACGACATTCATTTATCATTTTCAATTAGTTTACATTCACTAATTTACATTCACATTGGTTCACTTTCAATTCAAATCAATTTCTATTCAATTTAAATTTACTTAACTTCCAATTTGAATTTAATTACTTTAGCTTTCAATTTTATTCATTCGATTGCATATGAATTTCTATTCAATCAATTAACAATAATCTAACAACCAGTGTATATCTATTGCAACCAAATTTATTCACTTTACATTCAACATTCATATTCACTTTGTTTACCTTCAATTAGGTTTAACATTCAATTAGCCTAAAATGAATTAACACTTATATCCATTATTCTATATCAATTCATTACATTCGATTGATTAATATTCAATTCATTAGTTCAATTACTAATTTATTTTACAAATAAAGTTGAATTTCATTTATATAACTCAAGTTCACATCCATTTAATTCACTTCATTAGTTTACTTCGATACCAAAATCAACTTCATTCAGCATCACTTAAGTTGTATTCCATTTCAAGTTTCCACTTATAAATCCAATTCAGATTCCAACTCCGAAGTAAATTCTATTTAACTTTTACCAAAGTCAATTTTATCACTTATTCAGATTCATACCTCGTTTTGCTTAACAAAGTTGTTTAACCATTTTAATAATTGGTTTTACTTACATCTTCACATTTAATAAGTTATATAACTTATTATTCAACTTCCAAATCTGATTTAATTTATTTAACTTCCTTTAGTTAAATTTCACATCATATATTTTATCATACTAATTCAATTTTTTTTCAACTTTACCAAAGTTAAATCTTTATTATCTCATATTATAAGTTCAAAACTTGATTACTTATATTCATCAATTTCAACTTGGATTTTAATTTCAAATTTGTTTATCACAACAAAATTCAATTTCAATTTACTATGGTAGCAAATCCATCACACAGAAACTCGAAAATGATACTGATGATGCTGCAGTCATCACCCTTATTATTTCCCAGCAACAGTAGTGAATCCAATGCTTTACATTCTTTCAAAATTTTCTTTTATTTATAAATCACATTTATAAATCTTTTCTTATAGAATTTCACTATTTAACTTTACCTATCCAAGATTATTTCACAATTGTAAATCATTTCAATTATAATTCCATCTTTATAATTCATTTGCTTATATAATCTCTTCTTTTACAACTGTTGTTTTTATTCAGATTATTCGAACAACTTTGATTCACTTACATATATTTATATTGTCAACAACCAAACAATTAATTCTATATACACTTTAATAATTTTTGAATAAATATTTCCTTTATATATAAAATATAACTGTGGTAAAATTATTTCATTTACCCAATTTAAAACAATATCGTGCCGAATTGTTCCGAACAAGTGTTTAGAGATCCCTATCGATAGAGTTGTACAGACTATACCGACCAGAATCCATATACCACTCAACAAACCAATCATCACAACATAAAACAATTTTTATTTTCACTAACAAATACGCGCTCATATCTATTATTACACTCACACTCATTCTAGAGTACTACTGACTCTATCTCTAATGAGCAATTCCCAACAGAGCCAAGGTTGTCGCTTAACCATATGCTCTGATACCAAATGTAACATATCGATTTTATCGGGATCCGAAGGTCGGCATTCTAACGTCCACTGTATCAAATGCCGCATAATCGAATGCTGGAATATCGAACTGTTATGGTTAAAGAAGAGGAGGTAGAAGAAGAAAACAAAACAAAAACAATAATAGAATCTCACAGTCGCAGCGGAACAATATATAATAGATAAATGAATAATCTTTAAATCAAAGAACTGTACATTTTATACATTACCTCATCAGAGTCAACATACAACACAACAAAACCGAAATATCATATAAACTTGTCCTTACAAGTGAATTCACAGCGGAAAAGATAATATCATATACAAATAATATGTCTCGCTATCCAGCTCGCCTCCTGAGCTCCATAGCACTCCTAAATCCAGAATAACCTGATAACCTGACTCTAGGCTGCCCGTGTGGAAAATGATAGGCACCAAGAGTTTAGGAAAGGAACAATAAACTCCAGGTCAGTCATGGGACTGGTGTGAGAACTAAAGCAGTTATTTATCTTTAAAACAACAACAACATCAAAGGAAGTGGGAAAATATTCGCAATGCTTTTGGAAAATGAAACTACCATAAGGCCTCCCCGCACACACACACACAATGCAAACGCAGAATTGGTGGAGAGTTCTCCTTATGATAGTCAAAGATGCTTAATACGCAAATTCCTTTGATATTATTATTATAAGTGCACAGTGGAAAATCTTTCGAAAGTATAATATAAATCTTAGCCAACATATGACCATTATCGTTTGCCTACTATAGCTACATGTTCAATAGCAGGTTACCGCCACATTCCATGGCAGGTTATACAACTAAAACCGTACAAGGTTCGTATTGTTTCTTTGGATTTCCAACAAATGGTTAAGCTAAGGAACTTCCTACTGCCACATGGGATCGCCTCTGGCGGGACGTCCCAAGAACTTAACCAGCTCTCTGCCAACGCAGGGCCAGGTTACCTTTGTAACTAGGTAACTACTACACGAATATGCCACCGCCCGGTCCTTTGGGACCTTTATCCGAGGGCTCTCTATCACAAAGCAAAAACCACACAGAAAATGAGATTGGAGCAACCACGTAGGTTAAGCATCAGGGCTCCATACCTAACACCACCCTTTTCTAGAAGGAAATGACATAACCTAAAGGGAGCGACCTTCATAACCTTGCCGCATATTCCTATTTTGACCATTTCCGGGGTGTGAGGTCTGACGAAGTCTCGTCCACAAAGCTACGCTTTGATCAACAAATGATCAATAAATAATCATCACATGACAACACTCAGCATGCTACATTACCAAATTGGGAGTATATCGCTGATAACCTTCAAATACAAAACCTCTGAGCTCGTACGTCTCAGAGAAGGGTGTTAAGCTAAGAGAATAAATTCTCCGCCACCGACAGAGATGTATTTGAAAGAAATCTGCTTTATATCTTAAAATGTAATGTCAAGCACGTAACCATACAAGTTTGTTCCGGGTTCGAACAAAACCGAAGGTATTTCCAAAGAAGCCCTTGCAATCCGGGTATTCACAATCCCGATCGAATTTCCCATCACAAAGGAAATCTCCATACCGTAGCTAACGGTGCAGAGACAATCGATAAGTCATCCTATCGTTTTCACAAATACCCGGTCTTCACCGCTGGTCTTCAATGCTATCCATTACATCGTATCACTTGTTCGGAATGGGTTATATGACACAAAGGTCCTCTCCCGGCTATTCCGAATAGTGAACACAATATTTTTAAAACATATGGATATTGGGATTTCAATTAAGTCACAACGTATTACCCAAACCCTTTCTTTCAAATGGTTTAAACAAATTACCATTTTAAATCTTTAAACAAAAGATTTACTTCACAAAGTTTACCCAGTTTCACAAAGATTTATTCCCAGATTCCCAGATAAATTTCCATTTCAATTGGATTAACTCATTAAATCTTTAGTCAAGATTTAACTTATAGCTTTCAAAACTATTCACAATTCAAGTCTTTTATAATATAAAAGATACACCATTTGAAATACTCCTTTATTTCAAGTCAAGATCAACAACCTTTCACAAAGATTAATTCATAGCCTTCAAAACAGTTTAATTTCAAATTTACATTCTTTTAACACAAAGGGGAATTTCTTTCCTTATGTGAAAGTTATTATTATTTGAAAACAGATAGTTTTCATATGGGAAAAACTGATTACAATTTTTCATGAGTTAAAGCCACTCAAGTATAAACTTGGATTTAAATTTAAAATTTCCAAAACCATATTTTAAATGGTTAAAAACCCATATAAACATCTTTTATAACTTGTACAATCTTTTAGACCATAGTTCCCAAATCATTGAATTCAATTTCAAATATTGAATTCAAAATTTAAATCAAATGATTTAAATTCCAATTTTTATTAAGTTATTTAAAATAACTCTTATTTTTTGAAATTCATTTTCAAAAATTTTCAATCCCAATTCCAAAACTAATTTGGATTCAAAAATTCAATCTTTAGAATTGTCAAAAATCCGTGACTTAACTGATTTCCACGTGAAATCCACATTTTGTGTGTGTATTGTGTAGTCCAAGGGTTTAACACAATAGTGCAACAACATTCAACCATAACAGATCAAAATATAACAATATATTTGATAAGCGGTATAAACTATAACGCTTACCTTTCATTCACAGATCACAGATATATATATATATATATATATATATATATATATATCACAAATAAACAAATTACAGATCACAACACACATCAGGATGTATCACAAAAAATCACATATCAAAGATATCAAACAATTCAACATCTAATATAATTCAAACATCCATAAGTAGGATAAATTTAATCATCTGATTAATTTAAATCAAATAAATTTCTATGAATAAATTTTGCTAGTTATGGTAAATTAATAGCCAATTTATTATAAAAACATTTAATAAATTATCCTTTCACTGATCATTAATTAACTCTTAATTAATAGTTAATACTTGATTAATTATTCTTAATTAATTATCAAAACCAATTAATTTCCGATTAATAAATTTCCAATGAATTTACAAAATCATTTCTTTTTAAAATAAATTTCTTCAACATATAATAATATAAATCGAAATCCATTTACTTAGCCTTTTTTTCCGTAATTTGGAATTTTATTCAATATGGTTTCAAAAATAACTTTATCTTTTTAAAACTCCTTTTTAACTTATCCAATTCTCAAAAATAATTTTTACTATAATTTTCAACTTGAAATTTCAAAAATCCAATTTTTATCTATTTTCGGTATCCAATGATACCAAAAATATATTCGGCTAACCTATAGCCTTCAAAAATCTCAATCACAAAGATAATCACACGGATTATTAATCAACCAACACACAACATGTGAAATAAATTCAAATGTTTGAGGAATCCAGTTGGATCCCTCCAACCTGTTTCCCTGCATCCAAAGATGTTAGTACAATACCAATTCCACTTCGAGATGAAATATCACGGTATATGGGATTTATAAAATATTATCTGCTATTATGCGGCGCAATAGGGTCTCATCCGCTATATAATGCGGGAAGTCAACTCCAAGTATATATATAATACCAATTCCACATCAAGATGGAATTATCGCGGTATATGTGTTTAATAAATAACATCCGCTTAATATGCGGCGTATAGGGTCTATTTCAATACAACAGATAATAATTTATCATCCAAACATACAATCAAGCAATTTTAAATTTAACTATTTAAAATTTAAATCGAAACAATTCGATTGAGTGAGAAGTTCTCACCTTGAGTTTCCGATAACAGTTGTAGCATTTTATTTCAAATAAAATTAAACATGCGTTTAATTTTACCTGAAATTATCACTAGCTCCAAATGACTCCAAACTAGCTCTATTGCGTAGTGCTCGACAAAACGAATCCAACGCAGGTTGTTTCGTGCTTTTTCGACCTCGTATGACAAAGTTACGTTAGTTTAAAGTTTATACAAATTATAACATAAATAAATTTACAACTTTATTTTATTATTTTTCAACCTTTTAATCTCAGGCCGTCCACTATAACTCACGAGATCAAGGCCGTTGCACGCATTCTTCTTCCCCAGGCAATCAAAACGCACGCGAAAACCACCAAGCCATCACCAATCCCTAATTCACGTGACAAATACGAACTACCTGAAGACGATCAGCAACCTCCATCACGCGCGCGCCTCTACGCCACCCACGACCCAAATCTGGTCGAGGACGTTCAACTACAAGCCTCGAAAAACATGTGCAACTTCCGGCCCTTCTAGGTCGAATTGTCGTCAATCGGCTTCGTAAAAATTGATCTCCACCGTTGTAGTCGTCGAGCTCGTGAAGCTCTCCAACTTTGTAGTTGATGATTTTTGCTCAAAGATGATGGATTTGAAGGAAATAATGAAGGAAGATCACGAATTACTGGCCATTGATAGAAAGGATGGCGGCTAGGGTTAGCTTCTGACTAGGGTTTGCAAAATGGAAGTGTTGAGGTCACTTTATAGAAATTTTTCAACGCACTATTCATCCGAGATTTTCCGAACTCCAAATCTCGCACAGTGACCGGCGTTTCTAGGGTTTATCCCGCGTTTCGGACGCAATGGAATAGGTATCGAGTGCCAATTCGATCATATGTGCAAGTTACGGCAATAAACGATCAAATTTAAATGAAATCGATTAAACAAATTTTTATACGTTTTGACTTGCCCCGGATTAACCGTAAATCCGACTGACACGAAATTTGAAATCTTACAATAATATAACATTATGGATCCGATGAAACTAGTTTCATCGAAATCCGAGACTATTTGAAAAATGACTATTTTCACTAGTCGATCAAATATTAGAATATTCAATTTTTACAAATTAACTTTTAATTCAATTTTAAAAGTTCACAAACATTATTCTAACTCCAATATGATTTAATATAACTTTATAAATCATTTTTAATCACATTAAACCCAAATTCCAAATTTTTCTGTAATTTCAAATATTAGATTATCGATTTAATTATCCAATTAAATCCTGATATTCGAAAAATAAATTATTCGAATTATAAATTTTACTTGTTAATATTTAAAATAAATTAAATATCTAAATTTCAAATGACAGAAATTCTGGGTCATTACAAAATGATAGTCATTTGTAATCTAGTGAGAATAAATGTGAATCATTCTTCACGTTTAGCTAACTTTTCTACTCATCTAAGAGATTATCATATACGTTTTACTTAACCATTTGATCATGTTGTATGGTACACTGATATGTTGGCAATTTGATTTATGGTTGAAGGATGTGGATTATGGATCCTAAGGCTGGATTAACATTGGAGGGGAGAGGGTAAATAGTGTTTAACTAATTTTATGAATCTTTTTAAAAAAATTTCAAATTAAATCCAAACAGATGCAATTCATAAACACAGAAATAATCATAGAATCAGACACTGATGCAAATAGTAAACAAAAGTAATAAAGGAAAGAACACGTCGGAATTTTATACCAGTTCGGAGTTACCCTACATCCAGTCCCATGCAATTTCTTGTGTAGATTTCTTTTCAAATATAATGTCGATATTACAACCTTGATTTCAAGGCCACGAGATACACCCTCCTATCTCCGAGTCTAGGGCAAAATATCTTGATTTAACCAAACTACAAGATTATCTAATTAATTTACGGACCACAATCATACCCAATTGATTTAAGGGTCACAATCATACCGTTTTCAATCACACTTTGATAGAGAGAGACTCGATACACTTCTTTAATTACAAATAATTCTATACTTCTGAATAGCACCGAGATCTTTGAGAGAGAGTAGCAGAGAATCAAACTAGAGATGATCGAGTGTTATTCACTTTGAATTTCGGTAGATTTTTGTTAAAGCATTAGAAATATAAGAGAATATTTGAGTGGAGAAGAAGGAGTAAAGAAATGAAGAAAAACTAATTAAAATTCATCGAAATCAACTGTTATTTATAGGAAAATAACGGTCATGTTCATTCATGAAAGGTTATGACGAATAGAAATTTCTTTTGAAAATTTAAAATTTAAAATCTACGACTACCATGTCGACATGGGGGATGAGGGATGTCGATATGCCTATGTTAATTTTGAAAATAGATTTTGCTTTAAAACGATTTCTACTCTAAAACTTGTCAAAACAATTTCTAAACATTGTAAACAATTTTGAATATAGTTTAAATTTATAAAAGTGTTTTAGAAAATAATCCTAAAATATATAATCTATAATATAAAAGCAATAAAAACTAAATATATAAATAGTTTGAGACTGAAGCTAAAACATTAAAACCAGAAGATAGTTTTAAAAAAAGAAATGATTTTGAAATTAATATGATTAAAAATACTTTTGAATTAAGGCTAAAATATTTAAATAGAAAGAGATGTCTTTTAAAAAGATAATTTTGAAAAAAAATCTAAAAACAAGTCATTCTGAAAATTTCGTGGATTCCATTCCAATAGAGAAGGTCGTGGGTTCCATCCCACTAAAGACGTCGGAGGTTCCATTCTACTATTAAAGCGAGAAGGTGGATTCCATTCCATAATTAAAATATGAATAAAGATTTTAGTGCTATTATGAAGTTTAAATATAAATCTAGACTCTATTGCTCATCTTGATATCTTGAACTCTTGATAATCTTGATACTCATGAGTCTTCAGTCTTGATTTCTATAATCTTGAATTCATCAGTCTTTAATCTCTTTATTGTACGGCCTTCGTTCTCAGTACCTACATATATATATATATATCCTACATATACATACATACATACATACATACATACATACATACATATACATATATGTATATATATAGACAAAGATATTAGTATTTATACTTTATAACAAGTCCTAAGGTTGTTGTCGTTCACATCATCATTTCAAGAACTAACAATCTCCCTCTTTCTGATGATGACAACCTATGTTTATAAAATATACTCCACCAAAACTCTGATTCTACTTTGGATCATCCTTATTCCAACAACTCCCTTTTAATCTACTAACCCCCATTATTCTAAGCCTAACTAATAGTCTAACTATCCTATTTTATAATTCTCCCCCTTTGTCACCAACAAAAACTAAGTCTAAACTACATAAGTCCCCCTTAAACTAATAATATGGAACTAAATGCTAATAACAAAGTATAATAAGTGAAACATAAATATAATTTTATTATATACGATGTTACATTACACAAACATGTATAAAGGAAAAGTCTATTTAGACACAAAATATGGACACAATTGGTGACACAATTGATTTTCACCATTAGATTGCCCCCTGATTTCCACCTCCTTATAAGGACAAAACTATCTAACAGCTGAGATTCTTTGTGTCCCCAATTTGTGTCTAACTTTGTGCCTAAATAGCCTCCCCTATATATAAAACATAGACACACACATATATACAAGTACACAAAATATGCAAACATTAATATAATAACAATCTAATGAGTGACTTTGATAATTGGTGATTTGTGAATCAAACAATTAGGGTGACAGAGATAAAAGTTCCCATGTTGTTCGACAAAATTACCATTTTTGTCAAAATAGGCTTCTCCAACACAAATAACTTTATCATCTTCATCCATTTGCGCTTCTTCCTCTTCCTCTTCTTCGTCGTCCTCTAATGGATTATGAATACGTATGTTAAAAGAATTTTCTTCAATCATAATAGGGTCTACATGATTACCCATTAGAAATTTTTGCAAATTTCTAAAAATCTTGCCTTGTTTCTCTTGTTCCTTTGCCATCCTTATTTGCATGACTTGTAGTTCAGTCAGCATTTGCAGAGAATGCTTCATGCTTTCCTCGATCTTCATTACTTGAGTCAATGTAGTTCGTTGGAATGGACCAGAATTAGGAGAAAGTAAGGAAGATGTTGCATTTTGGTTTGATTTAGAAGAGGAGGCCATTTTTTTATATTTTCAGAATTTTATTACAGAGAAAATGAAGTGAGAAGGCCAATGAATTTGAAATAGTGTGATTATATAACCGCCAAACCAATTTTAGAGGAAAAAAAATCAAAATTTCAAATTTTATCGTTGTATGTCGATACGGGGGTAGGGGCATGTCGACATCCCTTTGAAAATTTTGACAGTTTTGTTTTTCTTCATTATTTAAAGATATATGTTACTATATCTATATTCTATATCTCGGTTATGGAACAAATACCTAGTTCTCTTCTTAATTTAATAAAGGTTAATTGATTCAAGAGTTTGGTCAGAATATCAGCAATTTGATTCTTAGTGCTGATAAATTTGAGAGAAATAATCTCTTTACTTATATTATCTCTAAGAAATGATGTCTGATATCAATTTGTTTGGTTCTGGTATGATAAGTAGGATTTTTGGATTAATCTGTTGCACTTGTATTGTCATAATAAATTGTAGATTTTCAAATATTTAATCCAAAATTCTTTAGGGTCTGTTGCATATTGATAACTTGAGAGCAGGCTAAAGCAATAAAAATATATTATGCTTCTGTGGTTGATAGTGAGACAATATTTTTCTTTTTACTAAACCAGAAAACCATAGAATGTCCTAAAAAGTGACAAGTTCCACTTGTACTTTTTCTGTCTGATTTACAACCAACACAGTCGGCATCAAAATATGAGATTAAATCAAATGAATCATTTTAGGGTAAAATAGACCATAGCCTATAGTGTGTTTAACATATCTTAGAATACGCTTAGCAGCTTTTAAATGAGTTTCTTTGGGTTGAGATTGGTACCTTGTACAGAGGCAAACACTAAGAATGATATCGCAGTTATATAGAGTAGCAGTCCAATCATTCCCCTGTATAGTTTTTGATCAACATCTTTAAACATGTCTTCTTTATTCAAGGCTTTATTGGTTGCCATAGGAGTGGGGTTTCCACTCGCAGTGACCATACCAAACTTACTAACTAAATCCCTAGCCTACTTTTCTTGACTAATGAAAATACCACTTTCGAATTGTTTTATAAAAAGAAAGTAAGTTCGACCATATGACTCATCTCAAACTCTTTTATTATTATTTCAGAAAACTCTTTGTTCATTTCATTGTATGTTGATCCAAAAATTATATCATCTACATAAATCTGTACTAATTGGATATCATTTTTATTTCTTTTAATGAAAAGAGTATTATACACTTTACCAATTTCAAATTTTGATTGTAATAGGTAAGATCTTAGTCTGTCATACCAGGTTCTAAGAGCTTGTTTCAGACCATATAAAGCTTTTTTTTAATTTGTAAATATGATTAGGAAACTTTTCTTTTCTTTAAAAAGTGAACATCCTGTTAAACAAAACCATTTAAAAAAGCACTTTTGACATGCATTTGAAATAATTTAAAATTTACGTGATTTGCGAAAGCAAGTAGAATTCTAATGGCTTATAATCTTGCTACGTGTGGAAATGTTTCATCAAAGTCTATTCCTTCTTCTTGACAATAACCTTGCATGATTAACCAAACTTTATTTCTAACGACCTCACCTTATTCGTTCATTTTATTTTTATAAACCTATTTAATTCCTATTATAGTTTTGTCCTCAGGTGTAGGAAAAAGTACCCATACATCATTACTGGTGAATTATTCAGTTCTTCTTGCATAGCAAAAATCCATGAATCATATGATGATGTTTTTTTGGGATTTTTGGGTTCAATAGTTGATATAAAAGCTACATTACTCATCTTATTTAGTTGATTTCTAGTTCTAACAGTAGATTCAATATTTCCTAGTATATTTTCTATACGATGATATTTTAAAAGCCCGATCCTTTTAATAGGATGAACAATTTCACAATTTGTTGCATTATTTAAAGTAATAAAATCATCTTCATCAATTATTCGAACAAAATCTTTGAAATTTTCATTAAAAGATACATGCATTGTTTGTTCAATGGTGTTAATTTTTAAATTAAAAACTCTATATGCTTTAGTTCTATTAGAATATCCGATAAAGATTCCTTTGTCGAATTTAGGATAAATTTATCCAAATTGTCCTTTGTATTTAGAATTAAGCTTTTGCTTTCAAAAACTTTAAAAAGATACCTTTGGGTTTCTTATTGAAAAGAAGTTCATATGGTGTTTTATTGGTTAGAGGTCTAATTAAAATCCTATTCAAAATGAAGCAAGCTGTAACGACCGCTTCAGCCCAAAAATTTCTTGGTAATTTACTATCTGAAAGCGTAGTTCTTGCACACTTTTGAATCGTCCTATTTTTACACTCTACCATTCCGCTTTGTTGTGGAGTTCTTGAAAAAGAAAATTTATGAGTTATTCCCTTTTTATTGTAGAAATTCTCAAAATTTTCATTTTCAAATTCTCCACCATGATCACTACAAATAGGTTCGATTTTTAAAGAAAGTTGATTTAAATTCTTTTTTCAAAAGTTTTAAATAAATCAAAAGCATCACTTTCATGTTTCAAAAAAATTGTCCTTGTAAATCAAGGATAACATCTACAATTATAAAAATATATTTACAGTGATTTATTAACTGAATCTGAGATGGACCAAACAAATCTAAATGAAGTAACTCAAGAGGTTTGAAATTGAAATCATATCTTTAAATTTGAATGAACTCTTCCTTAGTTTTCCTAATTGACAAGCATCACATGTACTATCTACTTTAAATTACATTTTAGGAAGACCTCTTACTAGATCAAGTTTTGAAAGTCTAGATAAAAGTTTTAAATTCAAATGCCCAAATCTTTTATGCCAAATCCATGGGTCACTTGTATTAGCCAAAAGACATAGGTTATTATTTTGAGATTTTCATACCGAGAATATTTTTTTTCCTAATTCCTTCAAAGATAATATTTCATCTATTATCATCTATGTGACACTTATCCTTTTCAAATTTAATTTTATAACCCTTGTCACATAGTTGACTTATGCTAAGTAAGTTATGTTTTAGATTCTTAACTAACAGAACATCAGAAAAATAGTAGAAGTTTTAGAGTTACCGACATTGCCGATGCCAATCACATATCCTTTTGAATTGTCTCCAAATTTGACCAATCCTCCATCTTCATAAGTCATGTCATTCAGTATTTTTAGGTTACATGTCATGTGTCTTGAACATCCATTATCAAGTATCCATTTGTTTTTCTTGATTTGCACCATTGTCCATCGAATTTGATTCTTCAAAAGCCATATAACACATCTATTCCTACACAACATACCAATTCGGTAGATAACTTGATTTTCTATAATAACAATATGTAAAATTATGAGACAATGATGATTTGGACGGTTTTGAACTAGTGTGAACAGAATCTCCAAAAAATTTCATTTTAAAACTTATTCAAAATTCAGATTATGGGAAATTTGAAAACCAATGCTCTAATACCAAGTGTAGGAAATGCGTATTACAGATCGTAACACTGGATTAACACCAAAGGGACGATGAATAGTGTTTAATTAATTTTATGAATCTTTTTGAAATCTTTTCAAATTAAATCCAAACCGATGCAATTCACAAACACAAAAACAATCACAGAATCAGACACAAATGCAAATTATAAATAAAAGTAGTAAAGAAAATAACACACTTGAATTTTATACTGGTTTGGAGTTACCCTACATACAGTCCCACACATTTTCTTATGCAGATTTCTTTTCAAATATAATGTCGATATTACAACCTTGATTTCATGGCCACAAGATACAACCTCCTGTCTTCGAGGCTAGGGCAAGCTCTCTTGATTTAACCAGGCTACAAAATTACCTAATTGATTTATGGGCTACAATCACATTTAATTGATTTACTGGCCACAGTCGCACCCTTTCCAATCACACTTTGATAGAGAGAGACTCGATACACTTTTTTGATTACAAATGATCCTTTAACTCTGAATAGCACCGAGATCTTTGAGAGAGAGTGACAGAGAATCAAACTAAAGATGGTTGAGTTTGATTCACTTAGAATTTTGACAAATTTTTGTTAAAGCATTTGAAATATAAGAGAATATTTGAGTGGAGAAGGAGTGAAGTAATAAAGAAAAACTAACTTAAAATTTGTAAAAAAACTAGTATTTATAGGAAAATAATGGTCATGTCTATTCGTGAAAAGTTATGACGAATAGACACTTCTTTTAAACATTTGAATTTTAAAATCTACGGCTACCATGTCTACATGGGGGGATGAGGGATGACGACATTCCTATGTTAATTTTGAAAATAGAGTTTTCTTTAAAATGATTTCTGTTCTAAACTTGTCAAAACAATTACTAAATTTTGTAAACCATTTTGAATATAGTTTAAATTTACGAAAGAGTTTTAAAAAGTAATCTTAAAATATATAGTCTATAATATAAAAGTAATAAAAACTAAATGTATAAATATTTTGAGATTAAAGCTAAAACATTAAAACCAGAAGATAGTTTTGAAACAAGAAATGATTTTGAAACTAAAACAATTAAAGATAGTTTTTGAATTAAGGCTAAAATATTTAAATAGAGAGAGATGTCTTTTAAAAAGATAGTTTTGAAAAAAATCTAAAAATAAGCCATTTTGAAAATTTCGTGGATTCTATTCCATTAGGGAAAGTTCTAGGTTCCATCCCACTAAAGAGGTCATGTGTTCCATCCCACTATTAAAGCTAGAAGGTAGATTTCATTCCACAGTTAAAATTCGAATAAAGATTTTAGTGCTATTATGAACTTTTAACATAAATCTAGACTCTATTACTCATCTTGATATCTTGAACTCTTGATAATCTTGATACCCATGAGTCTTCAATCCTGATTTCTACAATCTTGAATTCATCAGTCTTGAATCTCTATACTGTACAGTCTTCATTCTCAGTAGCCGCATATATATATATATATATATATATATATATATATATATATATAGCCTATACATATACATCCAGACAAATATATTAGTATTTATATTTTATAACAAGTCCTAAGGTTGCTGTCATCAAAACCATCATTTCAGGAACTAACACAGCTTTCACAACAACTTATAATTTTTCGTTTATATATATACACATATATGTGCGTGTGCATACACACACACATTTATGTAGTTCAGTTGATCATCGAATTTAAATGTCACGTAGATCAACATAAGTAGCTGTCCACTAGATGCGCATATGCATAATGGATATATATGATATAATATCATGTTCGCTGAGTATAGAAAGGGTAAGGAATCAATTCTAGTTGATAGAATTGCAGCTTCGGTAGCGAGATTTACCACTGACATAGAAATTGACTGCAACAACAACCAAGTACTATTGCTGCTAAGATGCTGGCAGCAACATGTAACATTCATCGCTAGTTCCAACATTGGAGGAATATATCTGCATACTGAAAATTTTGGGTTCATTATATAACTAATACAATAATAATAAAAATATCCAAAATTTGAATATATAATATGAGTCAAAAACCGTAATTGAATGGTATAAATGAAGATATATTTTAAGCATAATAACTATGTTGAGAAATGATTGCATACTTTCGTTAGTACTAAGACCGAATAATTTAAGAAACAAGGAGTATTAGCTACCATCTTCAATCCACTAAATTTCAAAAAAAAATGCAATCGTCACAATATCCAATTGTTTATTTATTTTAACCTGAAATTCTTTTTTCTCAAAAACTCAACCTGAAATTCCTTAGTAGCACATAGCGATCCATGTTACATACAAATTGATGAGTGAGGAAAATAGGCACCATTATAGCGATCCATGCGTAAGATCTGTTTGGTTTCATTTTGTCTTTTATGTTTTCAATTTCCAACATTCATATCAAAATATAAGGAAGTGGAGGGTAAATTTAAAATTTTAGACTATTACGACGACAATGGATGAAAGGTGGATAAGATGGAGGAATGGCGGATGAGTTGAACTATTTTCCATTTTTTTGGTTATTTCTCAAAACATAAAAAACAAAATATACTTGTTTTCTATTTTATATCGTTTGTATCATTTTCCAAATCGGTTGTTTTTCAAAAATGCATGCATCGTGTGCACATTTTTTGAATGAAAATACAAAACTAAAAATGATAAACCAAACGGGACCTTAATTTTTTATTTGCATAAACAGAAAAAGTATGGACTATATGCTCCGGTTGACACCCATCGCTCCTAAAATTTCAAAATACTTTCAAACTTATCCTCCTCTTAACATTATACATACACGGATTTACAATTTAGATTGACATAATTTTTGTAAGATGAACATAAGTTTATCTCATAAATGTTCCTGATGGCTTAAGGCTAACACAATTCCAAATGCAAATAACCAACAATCATAATATGAGATCGCAAGCTGTAACTAAAGGATTTTTATATTTGCGATGTTATGATTAAGGTACAAGTATTACGCATAAAATATTTCAAGATTTAGACATTGTGTTTGGAAATGTAAAAGATGACTATTGACATTTAAATCGATGCATCAACATCTAAACTTCTAATTTATTATGAATATAGCAATCACTATGTAATCATTCCAATGAAATAGATGGATTTTCGAAATCTTAAGGTGTAATCTATGTTATAAACTTAACATGACAATAGTAAGTTGATATGAAAATTATGCAAACTACCACCAAATAATTTAAATCATAGAATTTTTATTTTATTATATGCTCATCCGCTTTATATATTTTAGGTAATTAAAATCCTAAAATTACACAAACTACCACCAAGTAGTTGAATTTTTGGGTAATATAATGGATGTATCCACTTTTTAAACTTAGATAGAAATCAAAGTAAAATCATTAATTACTTAGCCTGAAAAATAAGCACCCAATAAGTATAACCCAATTTATTACAAACTTTACCAAACATGGTTGTATGTACATACTTCCCACTATGGTTGTAACTGTATTTTAGTAATCTACCGCTCTTTTCTTTTACACAAATGAGTTTATAATAATAGAAAATGAGCACTGATAGAAAAGGAATTTTATTACATATAATTTATTGTACTACAAAAAATAAAAGCTACAGGAAGCCAACTTTCTACACTGACACAAAATTTGCAATCACACAAAGAGCGAAAAAAAATTCTTTAGAATATAATATGTGAATTTTAAATTCAAGTAGATTTTATAATTACCAAAGATGCTTATCATCCATGCGAGCTTTTCACACTTATCAATCCAAAGATAATTATATAAATGACCATTCACACTTATTAATCCACACGAGCTTCTCGTTCTTTATCGTCAGGGTGCTACTATACATGAGAAATCCTTAATGAATCTTCGATAATAACCATATAAAGATAATAAACTTCTCATCTTCGTAACTTTCTCCGGTCACTTCCACTTATTAGTGGTCCCTATCTTGGATAGATCTATAACTAATCCATTTTTTGATATAACATGACACCGAAATTTGACTTCTCGTTTTCAAAAGTGACATTTGGAAAGGTCTTCAACACTATTATGAGATGGATTTCATGGTCTTTTTCATTCTCAGAATACATCAAAACATCATCAACAAAGGCCACCAAAAATATGTCAACTAATCCTAAAAAGTTCAGTTCATATTATCCACAAAGAATGTAAGGGGGTTGGTGTGACTACCCGCCCGTTTGACCCCAAAAATTGATATAAATACGCTCTTTGTATAACATGCCGAACGACCGAGTGCTGGAAAGACAGATAGTTGAGGGAAAAGAAAATAGGTCGAAGAGGAAGAAAATTAAACAAAATAGAATCTCACAGCGGACTGAATAACATACAATATAAACAGTTCTTTACACAAATCAAAACTGTAATATACATATTTCACATCAGAGTACACAAATCAATTATTACCAGCCTGGGCAGTTATAACAACATGCCCTCACAATTTGCTGGTACTTTCAAACAAAACACTACATCAGAAATAAAATCAAATATGAGTAATACGTCTTCGCCACCTAGCTCGTCCCTTGAGCTCCATAGCATCCTACCCTAAACCTGTAATACTCGGTCTGACCCAAGCATTATAATAAAATAACATCCGAGTCAGTTTGAAAAACCAACGTGAGAAAACACACTCAATTCGAATTATTAACTTGTCAAAAATCCCTTTAAAATCAAAGGTATCTCGTAAGACCACTCCACACATAAACACGACGGGTTTTTACCATACGATAACCAAAACATTATATCAAATCCTTTGATATTATAATAGTGTCCAATTACAAATACTTATTCAAATAGCTGAAATTGTTGCATTAATTAAATTCTAGCATACTAGGCTCTACAATCAAAACCGTAAAGGCACGTATTAGAGAATGAATTCCATACGAAAGACTAGGTATTGGGGTATCACCTATCACAATACACGTCCAGAACAACGTACCGAGGACCACGCCAGGATCCCCTACTACACAAGACTAGACTATCCGTAACCTGGATAGACCGAATATGCTATCATCCCGTGTGTTCCCACCCTTTCCGAGCTCCTTCCATGAATCATAGTTATAATATCTGAGGGTATCTAGAAAGGTGAAAAACATACCCTAATTGGGTGCTACCCACTTAGCCTTGCTGCATCTCCCCTGCTTTTCAGTCATTCCCAGTTGATGAGGCTAGAGGCTACGATTACCTTTTCAAGGAAAATTTCACTTAGAACACTCATTGTCCTCCAATGACAATATACCGTTAACATTCATCCATACAAGTCCATTCCGAACGGATCCGAAGGCACTATTCCTACTACATTCATTTTGGAATCACCCTTAGGATTAGTAGCGATTAGCCCTTACACTTCAATGCTCCATCTTCGACTCCATGGTCTTGTCTTCTTTTCGAAAATATACTTGTTGGATCAAGTGGTTTCCGGATAACTTGTCTGATCCCGGTCTCTCCGAAACAATGTTCGATATTTTCCGTAAACTCAATTCTTGTTCTTTAGGAGATAAACATACGAAAATATAATTGGAGATCACCTAGTGGACGGATTTTCTTATCATCATCCTAGAAGAACACACGAGTTTATACGTACAGTATAGCACCTATAGCACCTCGAATGGCAACTGTACGATATAATTCCCGTGTTTTCCCTAGATATTCCCAAAGTAGTATTTTGGGTCTAGAATTGATAGTCGGTTATTTAACTATCAATAAATAATCATTCCCAAATATTTTCATTTCCACTGGAAAACACCTTGTCTTATTTAATTTAAATTTCAAATAAGTCAAATTTCTTAATCCAAAAGTATGTACTTATCTTATTGAATTTATCATATTCAGCAATTATTATTTTCAAAAATATTTGAAAATCCTCTTTAAAATTATATGGAAAGTACCACTGCGGTATTAAACCATGGATCCACAGCTCAATGGTTACGTTTCTATCCCATAGAAATCCAAAACTTAACTGCTGGCATTCACTACCTCTTATTACGCCATGCGAGCATACCATTATTTTTTGAAACTTTATTTAGAAACGAGTATATAAGCAATCTCAGATGGGCCTGCATTTAATCACAACATGCATGCATTTTTAGTTTGTACGTGTGGAAGTAGATTTGATAGTAACATCCCCATATTTGAACTCCGCTTATGCAGAAACGACTATTTGTTTTGTTCAAAATGCAATAACTTCATTATACTAACTAGGAATTAGGCGAGACTTTGAGCGATAAACTCCCATCTAAATTATAGACAATAAAGAACACGTGGATACTTCATCTATTAAATGTATACCGTAGTTCTCCATGATGACTAATAGTTGTACTTAAAAACTAACAGGCTACATCCCATATCTTGTGAATGCACATGGATATCACCTAAATAGTTACATAAAATTGAAATAGTTTTTTCTGTTTAATGATTAACTGATGTTGGATAGGATATTTTAATACTATGTTTATTTAAAAGGTGTTGTTAATAGTTACTTTGATGATAACATTCAAAACCATGTAGTCATTATTTAATTATGTGGTCATAGCCATTAATAGAAAAAGTTTTTTATATACCTATATGACAATAATATTTTTTAGTTGGGAAATGCATCGCTATGACAGTTTGGTGTAGCGTGCAAGTATCAAGCAATGGGCGATAGATAGCTAGAATATACAAAAGTGGCTTGTTTAGAAAATGAAGCATATCCAAGAGGTCACAGAATTAGAATAGGTGCAACAATTAGAAAATAAAATATCATATGTTAACTGGAGCAGCTGTCGTTGGGAAAACAGAAAGCACGAAGCTACTCATCCATTTTGTATTTGGAGCTAAAGTTGAAAAATCTTGATGTAAATCATCCATTTTGTTAATGTTCAAAATGGAGTTAAGTGGGCTGGTAGTCTATGCAGGTAGGCACTATTATTTTTATACATTGGTAGAACTTAATATAAAGTCAGCTAAATAAATCATAAAAATATCAGGTGTGCTCCATCCAAACAATTGTCAGACAGTTAAACTCAATTTGCACCACTGGTGCAAACTCGGTTGAGTTTGCATAATGGTTTGAGATCTCGGTTTTTATCTCGGTTTGGTCTTTTGTAATTTTAGGAATTTTGGTGTAATTCGTAAATTTTGAGAATTTCAATTCTAGGTTCAGTTTCGGATATCCTTATTATTTTTCATATTTTTTTTTTAATTTATTAAAACAAAAGGTATAAGTTATATTAGTTGAAAAATAAGATGTAAAATAACAATAAGGGTTAAGTATAAACATTTATAATACTAAAAAATGTATATTTACTATTTCATTTTCTATCTTTTTTAGTTACATCATTCATATATTTTGTGAATTTATATGTTTTCCAAGATATAATTTTAAATTTAAATATTCATGTACTTGAAACTCCATTTGATTATTTTTTGAGACTTTTTTGTTGCAATAAATTATTGAACCAGAATTTCATCTTGGTTCCGTTTCGGTCCCTAACGAAACCTAAATAGAACGACCGGAATCGGGGTGTTTCGATCGAAACCTCAAACCTTGGTTTGCATTGGTTTTTTTTCCCTATTATATATAGTGCTCAAACGAATTAATTTAGTTTTGTTTGATATAATAGTTGGGTATTTATACATTTCGGTAAGAAATGTAAGCAAATCTACTATTTTAATATTAGGTTTATTTACATAAATTATTATTAGTAGTCTAAAATAATGAAAGCAGCATAAGGAATGAAGTGCCTTGATTTGTCAACACATTATTTAATACAATACCTTGTACCTAGATTTTGAAACAGCCTTTGTGATGTTGTACAGTAGGAAATGGATTAATACTTAGGTTGAAACCCGTGCTTCGCACACGGGTACCATAGATTAATGTAGTATTGGCGAGGTAATGTATCTAATGATTTAATAATTACAAATGTGCAAAATTGCTTTGGAAATAGTTAGGCATATGAATTGTGAAAGTTTGCACTATGTTGGTAGATTATTATTTATTAGATGTATCACTGTCATAAATGTCCATTCATAATCTAACTAGATTTATCCCTTTTCTTTAATGAAGGCTAATGCTAGCACATCAGCGATCGTTGTACTAATTTCATTGTATATGTTTAACTTATTTGTGTGGCATGAGTCATGTAGATTCTATTGAAGTATAGATGGTTGGATGTTTATTAAAACTCCCTTTATTTGACACAAAATTGTATTTCAAGTGTGTTATCCGATATAACCAAAAATAAAGCTTGGACATCACATTCTCGTAATAATCTGGTGCAAGTTGCGTGTGATTGAAGATACATAAATGGAAAACTGAGGTTTTCAATAAAATCAAATTTTGATTTTATTATGTGACGCACGTGGTACATCATCCACCGAAATAAAACAATATTAAACAGTTGATGTACATTTTTAGTTAATCAGCTCTACCTTTTTCTCGAATGGAAAAAAGATATGACGAACAAAACTTGAACGCCGTGGTCCCAATAATTAATGCATCAAACATGCAACCTGCACAGATACTGGGTTTTAATCCAACATTTTTCAGTGAAGCATTGGTTGTTGATATGGTTAAAAAATCACTATGTGTCAGTAATCAATTTTTTATTCCAACTATTTTATACTATTGATTTATATAATTCCGACAATTAGAACTTTTTCGTAAGCAAGGAGATCAAAGAAATAATCATATGTGAGTCCCACCAGGGATATTAGCCTTAGCAACAATGACAATTCAATTATCCTCTCCTCCCACACTCAATAACCTTGCATAATGGTTGGGCCTATAGTGCATACATCACCAATATGAGTTTAATAATAGGAAAATGAAAGCTTCACTCAGTTATGTGGTGGATAATTAAAGACAGTAAAGAACTCATTTTCCATTATTTGACTTATGGAGTGATTTAGCAAGAGAGGCATGTTTCCTTTATTTGTTCATTTTATTGCATATATTACAACTTAGTAGGAATATAAAAGTATAACAAACTTGATATAAGGAAAAAAAAGGACAAAAACAATGTTACGAAGAAAAAATGAGTCAAAATAGTGTTATAAACAAACATACTCCAGATATGCCGAGTCGAAATAGTATTATAAGTGTTGTAGCTCACATACGGTGATCCCCTAAAATCAACATACTACAGATTGCAACTCCTGCTTTGCACACTGACAGTTATTGAGATTGTAATGGGTCCATTGATTATTGGGCAGTATTTATAAAGCAACATTTGTAATGTTTGAGATTACATGTATTTAGCAAATGAAATACAAAATAGTCAGTTAGGGTACAAAATGAGACTATACATAACTGCACCTTTTTTGGAAAGAAGAATTAGGAGTTTATGTAGGATCCATCAAACTTGAGCATGTTACTTAGATTGAGTACTGTAATGTTAAAGTTATAACAAAGCTACATACGTATATAATGCAAGTGCACACATAGTTAAAGCGCAAAATCAGTGAGAAAAACTAAACAAAGAAATCAAATAAAGATATGTATGGAGGCCGATTTCTGAGAACCGAACTGCAAAAATTATAACCTTTCTTCTTGCAACTTTACTTTAATGCTTCATGTTTCGGTTGGTAGAGTTGGTTGCTGCTTCCTCGACATCCCGGGAGGAAGAGTATGTGTACAGAGGGAAGAATTTTGGTGCAGCAGGAAGTACTTTAAATTCTCGGCTTATTCTTGAGCAGATTAGACATCATATAACAATCAGTTACATGCATATTGTCGAAGAAGTTAGTGTAATATTACACTCATTCACTGCAGTTTTTATGTGGTCAAGAATTTCTTTACATAGTTTTATGCAATAATATGCTCATAGGGTGGAAAAAAATAGACACTTATGTGTATCACTATGTCTATTTTGCCTCCCTTCCTAGTTCAAGCTTGTAGATTACGGGGACAAAATTTTGTTGTATTCAAACTATGGTTGTCCTTATCTAGACAAAAAAAGACAATTTTATTATTTGATATAGTATATTTTACACAAATTCATATTTCTTTGTTGTGCAATTTATTATCTCAAAGATTACAATTTTTCTCTTTGAAGTTGCATTAGTTAAGCTAGTTTGAGGTGCCGCTGCGGTGGCATTACTATGCTTACATGGTGAGGTGGGCAACAATTTAATGTTACATATTATAGGGTGTATTTTTTTTGCTTTACATCAAATTTATAGAAATAATTGTGTAATAAATGTTCAGAAAAAATTTGATACCTCGGAGAAGATAGTACTTGATTGTGTATCGCCAAGTTTTTGGGAGATACTTGTCGTAAGGAGGAGCTTGCCAATAGTCTTCATTTCATACTTAATCATTATAAACTCAAAGCCAAGTAAAAAAAACCCTATGATTTTCAAAAAATTAATTTGAACCTTTGCTACCCTATTTTCTTGATAATATTTGTTTATGGTTCTATGAACTTGTTTCATAAAAATGATCATAGTGATGTCTATGTACATGTTAGGGTATAGTAAGTTCGTGGATTATTGTTCATTTTACCTATACACGTTTATGAAGAATAATATCATATAGTTTTCAATGAGTGTGATACATTATAGAAGTACTTATCTTAGCAGCCATATTTGTTAGACACCTTTACGTATATTTTTCATCATCCCTCACATTGTGGTAATAAATAAATCAATATGTAATAATATGCATACAAAAATAGAAACTAGTTGTTGTTTATATTTAAACCCCAACTTACATGTTCTTTTGAAATTAAAGGATCTTCGGTGGTCATGAAGATTATCCCAGATACATCTCCTACAAAAAAGATTAATTCATGTCAAAGTGGTTAAAGATGGTTCAACAGAGCATACAGTAGGAAGATGTGTGTTGATACTTAATATTGAGCTACAAAGTACAGTATTATTATTAAAAAAATTACACAAATGAGAATTAGAAACATCATTGTAGAAAGGAATTCAACCATTAAGCATTTTGGAATACCTTATAGGAAGGACATGTCCATATGGATCCATCTACAAACAACAAAAACTATATGTTCTTAAAGGTTCATATATGCATAGAGCATGCATAAGTTATCAGTTATCCATTACCAGTTAATTTAGCAGCCCTTATGATGCTAAACTAATGCATCAATTAATGATTAGTCCTTAGATTTTAGATTCAACGTCTCCAGTTAATCAACCCTCAAGAACATTTCTTGTTCATGATGTATGATTTCTTTCAAGATTTGTTTCACTGAATCTCATCATCAAAATTCTCTATATATAGCTAATCTCTCTAAAAGATTTGGGATTCTTTTCTATATTGATCAACCCTCAAAAATATTACTTGTTCATGATGTATGATTTCTTTCAAGGTTTGTTTCGCTGAATCTTATCATCAAAAATTCCCTATATATAGCTAATCTCTTTAAAAGATTTGGGATTCTTTTCTGTATTGATCATGATGAGCCTACATTGAAGTTACCAGGTATCTAATTTAAATACTCAACGGAACCAAATATACTCAAACAGTAGGTAACATGATAAAAGAGGTTTTCTTCTCAGGTTATTGTTCAAACGGTAGGTAACCAAATATATCCTTCTCAGGTTATTTGTTGCCCAATCCTACATATGTACAAATGCATCTTAGGTTTCTATTCAAGTTATTTTTTTTCTCGCTTTTCTTCTTGCAATCTTTTAGTGAATCGAGATAAACTTTAATTCACTTAAGGCCTTGTTCTAACTATCCATGACCTTCATTATATTGTCCAAAATGGATATTTATTTGTTATCTAATTTCCTATTAATTACAAAACATGAATTAGATGTGAAATTTGTAGCATCATGCTTGAAACTTGAGGATCTAAAGTCAAGAAATGTAGACTCTAATTTCAGGATCTTTAATTCACTTAAAACCTTGTTCTAGCTATCCATGACCTTCCATGTATTGTCCAAAAATGGATATTTATTTGTTATCTAATTTTTTACCATTAAAGGCATTAACATTGACACAACTTGTAATTGATCAACAAATTCATCACAATCTTTATAAAATTCCTATAAATGAATGAATGAAAGTATTGGAAATATGCATCCAATCAAACTTTCGGTAGCCAAACTTCAGATCTCCATCACTTTAATTCGTATGCTGTAAAGTTGATGAGCATTGCTTATAGAATACAGCTACAGAAGTTGTTCATAGACAGATGGAACCAAAACAAAAAAAGACCACAGATATCAATAAGCATGAAGTAATGAAAATCATTGATGAATCAGAGAATATGAATGGTTTGACCATAGTTATCAACAAGCTACAAACAAAAATCATAAAATTAAAATTCGAAAGAACTAATGAAAATCAGTGAATACTTACATGAGATCAAAGGTTAATGGATGTCATACAATGATGATTGAGATTGGTCCATAATCGAACTCAGGAATTGCAGTTTAATGGTTTGACCTTAGTCTTGATCGATTTGTAATTGATCCACCAACAATTGATAATAAGTGATAGAAGTTGGAGAAGATCGCCCTGACTAACCCTAGCTTGTTTGAGGAGGTGCAATGGGAAAGAAATTGGTTACATCCTTTTGCAGTTAGGTGGGTTGGAGAGTTGGACTCTCCTTAGTTTTGGAAGAAAGATAGAAGCGAGCAAGGCAGAGAGGAACGGAATGCAAAAAGGGTAATATGGGGATTCCAAAAACACCTCGTTGATTTCTGTTCATTGAATTATCATTATTAATAAGAGATATGTTAAAGTGGGTTATCTGAAAGAAATTTTTAGCAAAATATTTGACTTCTTCAAGATGTTGATTTTTTATCCAAAATTAATCACCAAAACTTGATCTAAAAAAATATAAAATAAATATAATTTTTTAACCACTAACTTCTCACTCTAAATCTTATATTTTCTTTCTCCAATTATCATTATAAAATCTACTTTCAAAAAGTTTATTTGCATGAAACCCAACCTTTAATGGTTCCAGATTTTTTTGTGGGTCACAGCACCCACATATCAGCCTTGCTTCATTGTAGGTGACCATACCTGCTTTGCTAATGAAAAAATGTTAACGTATGTTCGTCGACGTATATTAAATTTTGAATTAATCAAAATATGCACTTATTTTGTAATTAAAATTGCATTTTGAGTTCCACATCTGCTTTGGTAGCATTTGCCGATGAAACACATATTAACCCAGCTCCCTAGCACTAATAATATTTACATAGGTTGTTGTATTATATATCGTTAGATAAAGTACATCTCCACATAATTTTCCACCTTTGCTTTTTCTCCATGCTGGAACTCCTTATGAAAGCAGTCCCAGGTACAGTTGCAAAAGTGTGGTGAATCCTCACTACTAAAATTAGTTGGGATAGGTTTCTATAACTTGCTCCATTTTGCATTCTTCTCAAATTATTCTTATTACTTTAGTATGTTGCCTTTGTTAGGGGATATAGAGAAATGGAAACTTAGAGTAATGGACTAGACGATCTAATCGAGTACAAATAAGAAGAGGTCGTAGGTGGGCTTAGACTTTGGAAAACAGCTGCAGCGGCGGGTTTTAAGATGCAATAACTATCACAACTCTTGAACAATTAATATGTTTTATCGTAAAATGAGTTTCTAATTGAAAAATTCCCAATTCAAGAATAATAATTGCCCATATTCATCAAGATGAATCTTGGGAACCGATGATTGTGAATTGGTTGGACCTTTTAAACCTGATTGGTTACTTTGCAAAAGCCAAAAAAAAGACAATTGAAACACTAATATTGGGGTAAAGGGTATTTTGGGTAGTTCAAAAGACACGGATGAAATTAGTTCAAAGAATTATCATTATTTGTAGTGTAGATTATCAAATTAATACTTATAAAATCCTTATATAAATTTCCAATTTTATTTTTAGGGAAATACTCTTAAATAAAAGTTATTGAATAAAACTATATTAATATTTAATACTTTATCTGTTTATGTTAATAATTCTTTAATAATAAACCTTTAACAAATCATTATACGGTAACTTAATTAATAATATAATCACTTTAAACAATTTATATAATTAAATAGCCATTTCTGGAATATTTTAATACCTCTAAAATTACATAGTTAATAACTAAAAATCCTCTTTTCTAAAACAAGCACAATTTCTCGATTTTAATTTCATTTTGTAAATTTGGTAATCTTACTTGAGTTTCAGTATAACCAATTTTGTATTTACTCCAAATTTTCACTTCTATTCCTTCAATCTATTAAAAATCTGGATTTAAAAACCTTCATAATTAAGTACCACTTAAGAATTCATATTTAAAAATCCTTTTATAACTTTATTCCCAAATCTTGATTTGCAATATTCCGATTTAGTTAAGTATAAAATACAAAACCATTTATTTCATCCGATTAATTTATCCAAAATGCTTTATAAATATTTCACTTCAAATCTCTTTTAAAATTCGCTTCAAATTCAAAACATATATTATTAGTATTTAAAAATACCAAAACCCGGTCTAAAACTGTCATAACAACCAATCAATTCAGATCACACTATAATCTATCACAGATTATCCAAATTAAACATATACCACTATACATGAACTTAAATTCAACATTTTCTGAGGAATCCAGTTGGATCCCTCTAACATGTTATCCTGCATCCATAGACATTAATACAACATAAAAATACCAATTCCGCTTTGAGGCAGAATATCGTGGTATATTGGGTTATCCGCTATTATACAGGGTGCATAGGGTCTCATTCGCCATATATGTATGCAGGAATATCAATCACTCCAATATATATACTAGTATATATATAATATCACATTCAACTGACAATAATTTATCAATTCAACCAATCAATCATTAATTAATTTTATTCATTTAAAATTAGTGCCAGCAGTCCAAAAAAACGAGTGGGATTAACTCACCTTGGGTTTTAAATTTGCCAAGCGTTCCAATTTTAAATTGAACCGAACAAGTTTGATTTAACCTAGAATTTTAACTTGCTCCAAATATCTCCATATCTATTCTAAAGAGTAGTAATCATTGCCACGATTCCATCGCCGCTTGTTTCGTCCGATTTCGACCTCATATGTGAAAGATATTCAATTTTAAAGTTTTGAATAAATACATCTTTTTTTTAAACCTAGAGTAATCGGGCCCGTTGATCACAGGTTGATGAAATCAGAGCCGCTCCTAGCTTCTTCTTCCTCACGCTGCAGCTCGTCCAACCCACTTCACACGTTACTTCCCATTGATCCCGAGCTTCCATCCTTCCTTATATCTCGATCGGAGATCACCAACCAATAGCTCGTCGTGAGCTCCACCTTCAGCCAGAGGCATGCTAAACTCGGTCGCCGCCTTCCTCTGGAAAATGTGAACACACGTCACGCCTTCAAGGCCAAATTTCCATCGATCCATCATGTTCCAGCCGAACACAGCCGTTGAATTTATATATCTCACTACACTCTTCAATTTCCTAGTTGAGAGATTTTGATGAAAGCTTACGGATCAGAAAAGATTTGAGGAAGAATGAGATAAACTTTCAGCCATTGGTTTTGTATGGCAGCGGCTATGTGAATAGGGACTAGGGTTCTACTGTCCTAGGGTATATACAGGATTGTATATATTATTTTAGTATTATTTTCCTTTTTCACATGCGTTTTCAAACGAACTCCAAACGAAGCGTGCCGCCAAGCATTTATAATGTTTTACCACTATTCCGAACACCATGGAACATGTTTCGGGGCCTGATTTGATCGTATGTGGAAGACAGATTTTCAAATCAAATTACAAATATTAAATTTTTGATATTTATTTCAACGCGTTTCTGTCCCGTATGACCAAACGGTAACTCCAAACACTACAAAATTTAAAATCTGATAACAATAAACTATTATGGATCTAATGGAATTGGTTTCGTCGAATTCTGAGACTGTGCCTCAGAAGGCTAATTTAAGGCATCGATTTAAATTGAGCGATTTTCAAAATCGACAAAATTTCTTGAAATTTCCAGTTTAAAAACTTACCAACTCAATTTAATTCAAATAGAATTTATATTCATATTGGAAATCATTCTTATTTATATTAAATTCATAAATTCAATTATTTACACTATTTCTATATATTAAATTTCACTATTAAATTAATATGTAAAATTCCAAATTTTACTTATCGATTTTTAATCCCATTCCAAGTCCATTATCATCGCTCTAATTCAAACAGAGTTTAAAATCACTTGTAAACCATTTTTATTCCCATTTAACTCCAGATTCCCATATTTACACAAATTCAAATATTAAATTGCCATTTATAGAATCCGTTAATTGCTATACTTGAAATTTTAAACTATTTCACTAATTCTTCCATAATGAAAGTTAGTAAGTAATTCAAATTCAACATTTAAAAATAAATTAAATATTCAAAACTTAACGATCAAAATTCTGGGTCGTTACAATTGGTTAGACCAATGGGTATGGCTAACCACCCATATGAACTACACCTTGTTCTAAACATGATCAATGAAACATGATGACCTACTATTTTTACATCTAACTTCAACGAAAAACACCTTTAAATATGCTTGCACACTAACCTTAGACATTAAAAATAGCGAATTATGGTTTTTTTAGTTTAAAATCTTAGATCGGGGAAAAGCTCACGGTGGAATAAAAATAAACATGTCTCACAATTTAGGCAAACATACAATATTTAATGCGTCAAATAAAATCTATTCTAGCATACTAAGAAATATTAAATCTCTAAAACAATAAAATAGTAAAATAGAGAACATAATTTAAGTGAACAACATATATGTCTTTTGTATTCAGACCTCCTTTTTTTTCCTTCTTTGCTGACACCTGCAAACTTTACAAATGCATGGAGAGGAAAGGAAGAAAAAAGTGTTCAACTATGATTGGATTGCTTCTAACCTTGTACACTTTGGCTAAAGGCTTAAGAACTATTGTATAGGAAAAGACTGGCTATGTGCCCTTTTGGGAACAAGCCTACATAGTTCTATTTTCTACTCTTCTTTTGCATTCAGCTACTAGTTGGCACATAACAACTATAGCATTCATGCAACCCATGCAAGCAGAAAATACAACTTGTTATAAGCCATCACAATCAATTATCATATGGGATAATAATAATAATAACACATAACCATTAACATCAATAATACTCAATGTCAGAAAATTGTCAAAAAGCCAATAACAACAAATGTGCTTACATATATACTAAGCATCAACTATTAGTAATACATCATGAATGTACGTATAAATCAAGCAAATGTGTACTACTACTTCACAACAGTAGCATAACATTAGTACCATCAAATGAATACTAACCAATCAACATTAGTAACACAAAAATAAATAATTAAATGTGTACTAACCAAAAAACGTTAGTAACAAAAACATAAATAATCAAATTGTACTAGCCCATCAACATTAGTAACACAAATATCAATCATCCAATCAATCGAGACAATAATTAACGATCTGTCGTCCGGTAGAAATTGTGGTAAAATATCTCACACTCATCAAAATGTGATTTTATCATCATACAACAAACTTATGTGATAATAACAAATAATAATTAATCACACATTCTACAACATTCTAAATAATATATTTGCGACCATTATTCTCAAGTATAAAATTATTTTATTATTGTTTATTATAAAAGCACCTTTATTTATTTTATCTCAAAACGATAATAATTCTTTAAAAACGATAATATACTTATGTAACAGCCCATCTTTTCGATGCTTGGAAGTCGACATTAATACATCCATAGTATTCATGTGCCGAACATCCAAGTGTCGAAAAGATAGATTATTGGGTGAAAGAAAGAATAAGTAGAACATAATCTCACAATATGGAGAGTAACATATAACATACCAATCATCTTTATAAAAGAAAAAAAATGTTAATATACATACATAAAATCAAAGTATTAACCTATCATCAGCCTAGATAGTTATAATAACTTGTCCTTACAAATGTAGATAATTACAGATAAGAACAAATAGCGGAAGATAAAATACGGGAATACAACTTGGAGGATCTATCTCGTCTTTTGAAGCTCCAAAGGTATCCAACTTAATTTTAAAAATATACTCAGGCTGACCCGAGCATTATTAGAAAAATAATGCCCGGATCAGTCTGGTAAAACCAGCGTGAGAGCCACAATCAAACGGATTTTTAATATTATAAAATCTTTCAAAATAAAGGTATCTCATAAGACCACGCTGCATATAAACACGGATGAGTTTTTACCTTAAGATAATCAAACCTTTTTATAGAAAATCTTGTGATAATATAATAATATCTTGAAGGGAAAATAAATATATAAATAACAGAAATGCTAGCAGTAACAACCCTGTTGTTAATTGCCTAATTAATTGCGATTAATTATGGTTAATTAATATTTATATATGAATTATGAAATTAATTATTATTTTTTGTTTAGGCCTTTGTCTTAAGATAAGCCCACTAGCCTTTAGGAAGGAAATATGATAGTTATCATTCCCTTGGAGACTTAATCCATCATTCTCCTCTCTATCGTACATAAACAATTACTCAGAAAAAACATCAAATAGAAACCCAAAACCTAGGTCTTAGAAAATCAAGATCAATTCATATAAAATCCTAAAATCAAAAAGAGATATGGGTAATGTAACATTCCTGAAATTCATTAAGTTTAAATTGGCAATTAAATTAATTTTTGGAAATAAATTGTGATTTAATTAGAAAAGTTTCTAGAATAAATAGATAATTTTTATTTTAAATAGTAATTTATATTAGAAATTTAAGAATAAGTGAGTTATAAAACAAGTATAGAATTTCAAAATAAAATGTATTAAAAATAAATTAGAGATAAAAACTTTAACAAGTTGAACAAACAAAATAATAATAATAAAAAAAAAGAATGTAAATTGTGTAACATATAGATATATGGATAGTTACTTATTTAAAATATAATAGTTTGAAAATAAGTTTAATATTCTTTTTCTTCAAGTGATACAAATATAAATAGAGAATATAGATAATATATGTTACTAAAAGTAAACTAATATACATATCAAAATCTTGTCTATACAAAGCTTTGAGATGAATGCATAATTTGAAAGTGTAAAGTTTAAAGTACATGAAAACAAAACAAATGTAAACATTCCTTTAGATTTTACATATCTATATACATATAAATAGCATCACTACTTTTAATTAAAATAGTGAAATTTAATAAAAAAATACAAGAAACTTCACATCTTCCCATATGCAATCATATAACTTTTCAGTAAATCTAAAGAATACAGTAACATTAGATTGAGATTCCAAATCTGAAAATCAAACTCAAAAGCCTCAGTTCAAAACTTTCAAGTTAAAGGAACCAAAACCTGGCAATCAATCAAACAGTAAGGGTAAGTTTCAAAACTGGAAAAAAATAAAAAAATCAGATCAAAGCTCTCAAACCTGATGCAAAACAAAAACATTCCAGCTCAAAATAATTCGAGTCTTCTGTTTGAAACAAGAGCTTGCAAATTTTTAAATCTGAAAGCAAAGGATTAGTAAACCAGAAATCTGCAAATTCTTTCAACATCAAGCAGTGGGTTTGTGATTCATCTTTCAGGTGAATATTATACTTTACAATTTATAGATTTGTAGTTTTAAAATCAAATTCTAACACAAACAAATCAAAAAGGAAAAAGAAAAAAAACTGCAGATTACAGATGAAGAAAGTGCTGCAGTGTTAGCCAAAGGAAGCAATGCAGTAATTTCTGAAAATATTAAAAGGCAAGTAAATTCTTTCTGTAAAAATGTGAATCAAATATTGTTAATCAGTATTTGAGCAAAAATATTTAAACAATTTTATCAATTTAAACTGCAGGTTTATAAAAAGAAAATATAAAGAGAGAGGGGCTTCAGTTTTGCCAATGCAAGTCTTTGGAAAATAAAATAAAGGCAAGTGACTTTCTTTACAAATTTGAATTTAAAAATGGTTAACTAGTAGGAAAACAAAGATTTATACAACTTTGTAAATCAGTTACAGAGGGGAATTCAAAGCAAGTGAAAAAGAAAAAGACATGAAGCCTGCAGCTGGGAAAATAGAACAAGTTTGAAGTTTTAAACAAAATTCAAAGTTGTAAGTAAAAAAATTTAAAATTGTTGTTATTGTTGAAGTAAGTAAGTACAACAGAAACTAAGCAAAGTTTTGTTTAACAAGCTTTGCAGTTGTAACTTCAAGATTTAAAGAAAAAAAAAGAGGGTTCAGGCATTTGAAACTGTCAACACTCCTATGTCTCTGTTCTTCTCTGAGCAACAAAACTTGTGAGCAAACTTCTTTGACCCAATCTTTAAATTTATGTGATGTGTTATGCTTGTTTCTGCAAAGTAGTGAAAATTGGTTGCATGAATGTAAATGTTGCTGTTGTATAGGTTGTTTAGTTCTGTGATATTTGGAAACATAAACACAAACTAAATTCTGTTTAAATTTTGAAATAGAGATATCATGAATTGGTGTTTTCAAGAATACTTACAGAATCATTTAGTAAATTCAAGAATTTAAAACTAAAACTAAGTTTACAGTGTTAAGAAAATAAAATACAGTGTTAAGTTAACTGTATTTTTCATTTTTACCAAAATCAGTTGACCCTTGCATTGGATTTGAGTGAAATTGATTCTGGAGTGAATGTAGATATCAATAATTATGGGAAATTTTTTTAATTGAGTTGAAGTTGGGTTTGGTGTTGAAAATTTGGAAGGTTACAGTGATGAACCCTAGTTTACTTTGGGTTACAGTTTTGGGTCGAATTTGAACTCCTCTGTGCATCGAGTTCAAAGATGTTTGGGGTGATGGTGGATGGTGAAGTAATGAAGCTAGTACCGGAGTTTGTATGTTGATAGTGGTCGAGAGGTGGAGAGATTGGTGTTGACAGGTTTGAAGTGGAGGTGGTTGGTCTGTTCCAGGTTTGGGGTAGGTTCTGGGTTGCAGAGTTTTGACTCGGGTTGGTCTCGAGATTTTTGGAAGGTAACTCGAAGTAGCAAGGGTAATGACTCGAAGTCATATAGAGTAGTTCAGTGTTTTGGGTTTCAGGCTTTATTAAACAGAAACTGTTCTGTTTTAGAAATTTTTAAAATAAAGTTTAAATTTAAATCTGGGATTTGAACTTAGAATGAAATATTGAATCTGTAGAAGAATTCAAAATGTTGAACTCTGATGTTGAAATAATTTAAATACAAAATTCAAATTTGGTTTGAAATAAAAAAAAAATATAAAAGGAGAAGAACAGGAAATTGTTTCCAGTTTTTTTAAAATTGGATAAAATTACAAACTACAATGTTAGCATTGGATTTTAAACTGAATATAATAATGAATTTAAATAAGTCTAAATTTTGTTCTTTTGAAATTATTTAAAATTTAGAAAATTTCAAAGTTAAGTTTCTAAATAAAACAGAAAACTGTTTCTGTTTTGAATGTAAAGGGTAAGTTTAAATTTGAAAGTGGAGATTTAAACTGGGTTTAAGTCTGAAAATTTGAATATGAATTCAAATTTTGTTGTCTGAGATTTGAAAATAATTATGTTTTCAAATTTAAATTTGATTTTAAACTCTCAAGTGTGGATGCTTGTGTGTTTTGCATTTGTATTGGAAGGTTAAGTATTTGAATTAGAAATTCAAAATGAATTCAAACTGAGTTTTTAAATCTGAATTTAAAATTTTAAACTTCAGTTTTAAAATAAAGACTTAAGTTTAAATTTCTTTTAAATGATTAAGTGATTTGCATTAAATGGAAGGTGTAATTGTAAGAAGCATTTTAAAGAATTTAAACTAGAATGAGAATGGAAGTTATATTTAAATTTTGAAATTTAAAGAATTTTTAAATTTGATTTGAATTTGAATTGAGATTTAAATCCTTTTCAACTTGTTTATTTAAGTATATGTTTCTTGTAAACATATAAGGTTTAGATTTGTATTATTTTAGAATCTTATTTTAAATAAATTCGAGTCTTGAGTTTAAAGAGAATGTTAAATGGAATTTAATGTAAATTTAAAAACATTTTGTTTTTAAATGCATAATTTAAATAAGGAATGTTTATCTGAAGATAAAGAATTTTTTTTAATGATTTGTAATTCATTTAATTATTAAGGTAGTACAAATGGATAATTAATATAATTAATTAATTAATGAAATGGATAATTAATATAATTAATTAATTAATGAAATGGATAATTAATATAATTAATTAATTAATGAAATGGATAATTAATTAAAGTAATTAAGGGTTTTAATTTGATTAATTAAAGTTAAGATTAATTTTTCTTAGAATAATTAATTTGTAATTAAGAAATCATAAATTGAATGATATTAGATTTTAAATTAATAATTGAAGATTTATTAATTGAATAAATATGGATAGTTAATTAATTAGGGCTAATAAATAAAAGTAATTATGTGGGTAATAAATTTATAACCACATGGTTTATTCATCTTAATTAAAGATGTTTGATTGTTATTGGATGTTCTGTGATGGATTGATATATTTGATACGTGATGTGATATATACATATTGTTATGCAAACCCCTTGACCCGTAGAATGACATTTGGATTTCGATGCGACAGGGAGTCGGATTCCAGTCGGTTATCCGAAACCCACATCGAATCATATTAGTTAATCTTTGTGAATGATATTTTACTTTATCTATGAATCTGTGAATATAGATAAGCGTTATGGGTTATACCGCTTATTGATATGATTGAATCTGTGATGATGATGTTGTGCACTATTGTGTTGAACCCCTAGACCACACCTATACACACACAAATATGGATGACACGTGGAAATGGGTTAAGTCACAGATTTAAAAAAAAATCGCTTTAAAATTGAATTTTTCCAAAATAGTTTTGGAATTAAAATTGAAGTTTTTGAAAATGAGTTTTCAAAAATAAAAGTTATTTGAATAACTTGATTGAGTTTTTGAAATGTAAATAAATTAATTTAAATTTGAATTCAATATTTGAAATTGAATTCTGTGACTTGGAAACTATTGTTTAAAAAGTTATTCAACTTACAAATGGGTTATATGGGTTTTAAACCATTTTTAAAGATGACGTTTTGGAATTTAAATTCAACTCAAGATTTCAACTTGTATAAATTAGATTTGCTTTCCCATAAGAAATGGACTTCCAAGTTGTGTTAAAAGGATTTTCAAGTCTAAAAGGAAAATTGTTTTCCAAGTTATAGATAAATCTTTGGAAATGAGTTTGAAAGCTATAAATCTTTAATTTAAGGATTTAATTGGGTTAATCCAATTGAAATGGGAATTGTTTTGAAATCTATGAATAGATCTTTGTGAAATAAATATTTTTGTTTGAAGATTTAAAATGGTAATTTGTTTAACCATTTAAAAGAAAAGTTTGGATTTTTAAGTTGTGACTTAACTGAAATCCCATATCCATATGTTTTAAAATATGGCGCTTACTATTCGATTTAGCCGGGAGAGGACCTTCGTGTCATATAGCCCATTCCGAATAGTGATACGACGTTATGGATTGCATTTGAAGACCGGTGTTGAAGACCGGGTGTCTTCGAGAACGTTAGGATAACCTATCGATTTTCTCTGCACCGAGTAGCTACGGTATAGAGATTCCCTTAGTGATGGGAAGTCCGATCGGGATTGTGGATACCCGGATTTGCAAGGGCTTCTTCGGAAGTGCCTTCGGTTCTGTTCGAACCCGGAACAGACTTGTATGGTTGTATGTCCGACATTACACTTTGAGATGTTAACTGATCTCTATCAAATACATTTCTGCTTGGTGGCGGAGAATTTATTCTCTTAGCTTAACACCCTTCTCTGAGACGTACGAGCTCAGAGGTTATGTAGTTGATATTTATCAGTGATATTCCCAATTTGGTAATGTGGCATGCTGAGTGCTACTGTGTGATGATCATTGGTTGATCATTTGTGATATGATCATTTGTTTGATCATTTATCTTTGTGATCATTGCTTTGGTCATCTGTTGACCCAAAGCATGGCTTTGTGCCAAAGCGTAGCTTTGTGGACGAGACTGCATCAGGACCTCACACCCCGGAAATGGTCGAAACAGGAAACATGCGGCAAGGTTATGAGGGTCGCTCCCTTTAGGGTATGTCATTCCCTTCTGGTAAAGGGTGGTATCATGATATGGAGCCCAGATACTTACTCATGTGGTTGCTCCAATCTCATTTACTGTGTGGTTGTTGCTTTGAGGCGCCTCGGATAAAGGTCCCAAAGGACCAGGGGATGGCATATTCGTGTAGTAGTTACCTAGTTACAGAGGTAACCCGGCCTTGTGTTGGCAGAGATCTAACCGTAACGTTAGTTCTCGGGACGTCCCGCCAGAGGCGATCCCATGTGGCAGTAGGAAGTTCCTTAGCCTGACCATTTGTTGGAAATCCATTCATCCAATACGTGCCCTGTACGGTTTTAGTTGTAGAACCTGCCATTTAACATGGCAGCTATAGTAGGCATAGCATCATGGTACCTATGCTGGCTAGGATTTATATTATACTTTCGAAAGATTTTCCACTATGCACTAGTAATAATATCAAAGAAATTTTCTCGTATTAAGCATATTTGACTATCATAAGGAGAAATCTCCTCCAAGTCTGCGTTTGCATTGTGTGTGTGGCGGGAGGCCTTATGATAGTTTCATTTTCTAAAAACCATTGCGGATTTTCAAATTTAAATTCTGTTGTTTGTTTTAAAAAGACCAAATGTTTTTGTTTGCTCATACCAGTCCCATGACTGACCTGGAGTTTATTGTTCCTTTCCTAAACTCTGGGTGCCCACTATTTTCCCACACGGGCAGTCTAGAGTTGGGGTTTTCAGATAGTCAGGTTTAGTAGATTATCTAGAGCTAGTTCCGTCTTTGGATCGGGACTGCACTTGCTTAGTTTTGTGCATCGTTATTGAGAGTCCGAGCTATCTCTGGATTGATGCCTTGGAGATGGAGTTACAGCTGGAGTTCTTTCTTGAAGCTACATTGGAGATTTTGTTCCGCTGCTAGTGTTATCTTTTATTTCCGCTGCTATTCTTTGTAACTCTGATGTATATTGATGTTCATTGTATCATTCTGTTGTATCAGATATTGTATCAAATGTTGTACATTGATATATGTTATTCATTTCTTCCGCTGTGTTGTACTTAATGTGTTATAAGCTCCGGCGAACCAGATTCGACGTTTGGATCTGCGGCATTTGACTACGAGTGTCGTATTCGGTGCCGATTTTCGAAGGTCAATTCAGGATCGTCACAGGTAAGCCTTCTTTTTATCTCCTATATTCAATTCTATCATTTATTTAAGGTTTATTTTAGTTTTTGATTATGAAATTATTGGCTAGGAGAGGAAACTAGGTGCTTTAGAGAAGGCGGTGATTAGCTTAGCATATTTGAGAAGATGGCTAGTAATCTCTAGTGAAAGGTGAGTTGAATACTTACCCTGCTATCTCTAATTCAAATGTATAAGTGATTAGTCACTGTTTGGATTGAATTTGATGGTTTGTTGATTGAAATGCTTTTAATTTCATTGTAAATTGGTTGCTTGAATTTGATGATTTTTTTATTGTTTGTTGAAAATAAATTATGAAAATCGCTGCTATAAAACAACGATATCTTGGTGTGAAATGATCCAAATTGGTTCAATATTTTTATGCGAGAAAGTTGCTAAGATAAGCTATAAGTTCTCTTTTGATCTTTTTCCGAAATACTGTGTTTTTATTTGGTCTAAATTTAGTTTGAAACCAATGTTATAGCACAGCTAGATCCAATTCTCCGAGTTGATACCTGACAGTAAAATGGTCATAACTTTTTAACCGTAAACCTAATTATGTAAACTTTTTTGATAGAAAGCTGAGACATTAAGGAGCAACTTTCGTATTGCAAGTTTTGTAAAATTCTGTGATTTATAGTATTGAAATTTGGTTTGAAACTGGTATACATGCTCTGCTCTTTCAATTTTCCGAGTCGAAACCTAAAACTAAAACAGCCATAACTTTATACATAAAGCCAAATTGACCAAATATTTTTGTCTTGGAAAACTGAGAGTTTAAGTAATCACTTTTTTGTTTTATGCTTTTGGAAATTCTATAGTTTATGTGGTCTAAACCGAGTTAGAATCAAATAGTGTTGCTCTATCTTTTGTATTTGCTATGTTAAAATACGAAATTAAAATAGCCATAACTTTTTATCTATAAATCCAATTGACCAAATCTTTTTATGATGGAGAGCTGAGACATTTAGGAACAACTTTTGTGTTCTGAGGTTTAATGGGTCTAAATTGCACTTCAAAAATGAAAAATCAGAATTTAGTCATTTAGTGAAAAAGTCTTTTGTTGTTTGTTCGGAGATTTCAGTGCTTGGTTATGTTGGCTTCAAGATAATCTTTCAAGTGTAATTCTCGAGTTTAAATTCTTTAAGTCTATGGATTTAATTTAGTTGAGTTTTGGCATGATACTGATATATGTATGGTTTTAAATAAGAAATCATATAAAGTTGTGTATTAAAATAATATGGTTTCCAACTTGTTTTCCAAACAATATTACTCCTTCTATAAATGATTTTAACAAAGTTTTATACGAATATTAAATATTACTAATAAAATGATTTTATCACGATAAATGGGCTTATTTAATATGGGAATTGGAAGCACGAATTTGGGTGCAGAAACTTATGTTGTTTTATATAAATGTAATATATTCTCGTAATTAAATAATAAAGATGATTTTATGGTTTTGAAATTTTGGTTTTTGGGAAATACTAGGGTAAGAGATTTATTTAACCAATTAATTATAATACTAATTTGGTTAGGGAAATGGAGGATTCATGAATAAATGAATACTTTATAAGCACCTTTTGGAATATGGTGTATAACCTTATATCCATATGGAATTTAAGGAATCAATATGATTTTGGAATATGTAAATTCTTATTTTGTAAAATAATTACTTTTGGAAAAATTTAGAAGAATGGTAAATTTTAATAAGTGACAAATTAAATAAATGTTTTGAGAACCTTAATTCTATAATTTGAGGAGTACTAATAACCGACTTAGTGTCATCGATTGGTTTAAAGGCTTTCGAATAATGCTTCATCGAATATGGTATAAGTCATTGAATATAATGTTTGAGTGGAATTTACTAACCCATTAATGAATACTCGAATTTCACCGGGTAGTATGGGGTGCCTTGGTTAAATTCTTGTGATCGTATTTGGGAAAGGTATTAACACTTTAGAGTTGTAATGTCTTTTGGTGTGCGAAAAGTGGTTGCTAGATCCTTGAGAGAATATGGTTCAGGTTTTTCAGTGGTATCCGTAATAAGTGATATTTACTAGCTTTTAGTAAATACTTGAATTTCAGTGTATGGTATGGGACGTATTGGTTAAATTCTAGTGATTACTGAAGGTGACAGTATTTGGCACTTTAGACTTTATTCTCTTTTGGTGTGCGGCAAATGGCTGGTAGATCCTTAAGAAGTTTATTCGTGGATTTTTTTTTGAACATAATAAGTTAAGAATATTAAATAAATGTAGAATTATCGAGTCATGGTTTTTATGATCACCTTGATCGGTATGGACTATCCTTGAGATCATTCTGTGATTCTGTGATTGTGTGTTCCCGGTGTGAGTACAATCTTTGGTATCGGATCGGTTCGAGTGATACCAATTTGTTTGTTTGTTTTCTGCCATGGGTTTTGAGTACAATAATTGCAATTGTTTTGGATGATCATTACAATTGGTTTGGATTAAGATCTCTTGGATTCTAGATATTTGGATTCTGGGACCGTTCTATGTTCGTGAAATATGCATATATACTTATGTCTTGTGTTTATGAAATAAACATATATTCTTATGTCGTGCGTTCCTGAAATAAATATATATACTTGTCTTGTGATGGATTCTAAATTAAATTAATGATATTTGTGTGCTTAGAGATGTTGTGCTTTGTTATGTGAAATCAGTGTTTCGTGACTAATTTGTGTTCGTGACCTAAATTTATAAACCCGTGTCTTATGATGAATTCTAAGTTAGGTTAATCTCGTGACCTGTTATTTCTTAGATATTTGTAGTGCCTATATATTATATGTTCTTGTGTTATATCTTGTTCTCACCCTACTGGATATTTAGAGATAGTCTGACCCAAGTGTTATTTTGCTTGAGTCGGGTTAAGACTTTTCAGGTTATAGAACAAGTTGACCTTTGGATGTTTGGGATAGCAAGGAAATAAATACTTTGGACTTTTAGTTTATCTCATTTAGGAATTTGGACCTTGTATATTAAATATATAATTAAGATTAGAGATTTGTTAAATTTGTATAACAAGTGAGTATAATATTTCACTTTGTAAGCTAAATTTTTGTATGTATATTGCTCCAATGTGATCTATGAATGTTATTTATATGATATATTTTTATGATTCTAAGAAATTGGTGTGTCTATTACTTTTTATTAATATTATACATGTCAAATTTAGTTCAGATATTAAGTGAAAAGGTATAAATGACGTGTCAACATTAGTATAAGGATATATTCACATTCAATCACCGTTAACAAGCCGTATTCTTCGGATTAGCAGACGACATTACTTGTAATGTTCTTTGCTAAACTGGGCATCACGGTGGGGTCGTTACAGTTGGTATTAGAGCTTTGTCAGAACAATATAATATATAACATCATGGATCCAAGACCTAGATGATCTAGAGATTTGCCCCTTGGGTGTGTGGTAGGTAGTCCTATAAATTATATAATTAGGGATATAAAAAAATAAATAAATTATGGAAATAATTAATTTGGACATAAATCAGTTAAATTGGAATTTAGATATTAAAATTTTGGAATATAAAGTGTTAAAATTCTTTTGAGGTTGGAAATTATTTCCATATTACTAGAAATTAACTCTAAAGATTTTAAAGGGATAAATTGAAATGAATTAATTTAAAAGTGAAAATTTTATTTTAGCAGAGAATTTGTGTAATTTGAGTATACGAGTTTAAGATTTAAATAAAGTAGGAATAATCAGAGTTGCACAGCCGAACCTAGTAGACTATTTCCGCTGAGCACAACAATTAGTGTATTGTACATATGGTTAGTTGCATAATGTGTGCATGGTTGATTGATTGCTATGAATTGATTGCTTTGTTGCATTTATTTAAAATTGGATGCATAGATTTTAGTGATAATAAATTAAATGCACCTAAATAGTGATTTCCTATTGTGTTGATTTATCCGGACATTGTTTAAGGATTCTAATCGATATGCGGGACGCCATGTTATCGATAGGGATTCCTAAACTTCGAACGTGGCATTTTGACATAAATAAGAATTGAAACTTGGAAATTTAATTATGGATTTCTTCCATTAATGGAACTGCGAGGATGCAATTTCATTAAGGAGGGAAGTCTGTGACAACCCTGTTGTTAATTGCCTAATTAATTACGATTAATTATGGTTAATTAATATTTATAATATGAATTATGAAACTAATTATTTTTTGTCTTAAGATAAGCCCACTAGCCTTTAGGAAGGAAATATGATAGTTATCACTTCCCTTGGACTTAATCCCTCATTCTCCTCTCTACTGTACGTACACAATTACTCAGAGAAAAAAAAACATGAAATAGAAACCCAAAACCCAGGTCTTAGAAAATCAAGGTCAATTCATAGAAAAATCCTAAAATCTAAAAGAGATATGGGTAAGACTTCTTTTCATCTCATCTATTCAATTCTAGCATTTATTTAAGATTTATTTTAGTTCTTGATTTCTAAAATTATTGGCTAGCAGAGGAAATTAGGTGTTTTAGAGAAGGAGGTGATTAGTTTAGCATATTTGAGAAGATGGGTTGCAATCTCTAGTGAAAGGTGAGTTGAATACTCACCCTACTATCTCTAATTCAAATGTATAAGTTATTATTCACTGTTTGGATTAAATTTGATGGTTTGTTGATTGAATTGCTTTTAATTTTATTGTGAATTGGTTGCTTGAATTTGATGATTTTTTTTGTTGTTTGCTGAAAATAAATTGTGAAAATTGCTTCTTTAAAACAACGATATCTTGGTGTAAAATGATCCAAATTGGTCCAATCTTTTTAAGCGAGAAAGATGTTAAGGTAAGCTATAAGTTCTCTTTTGATCATTTTTCGAAATACTGTGTTTTAATGGGTCTAAATTTAGTTTGAAACCAATGTTGTAGCACAACAATATCCAAATCTCTGAGTTAATACCTGACAGTAAAATGGTCATAACTTTTTAGCCATAAACCTGAATTATGTAAACTTTTGTGATAGAAAGCTGAGACATTAAGGAACAACTTTCATGTTGCAAGTTTTGTAAAATTCTTTGATTTAAAGTGTCGAAATTCGGTTTGAAACTGGTATACATGCTCTGCTCTGTCAATTTTCCTAGTCGAAACCTAAAACTAAAACAGCCATAACTTTTACACATAATGCCAAATTGACCAAATATTATTGTCCTGGAAAGATGAGAGTTTTAGGAATAACTTTTTTTATTTTATGTTTTTGGAAATTCTATAGTTTAAGTGGTCTAAACCGAGTTAGAATCAAATAGTGTCGCTCTGTCTTTTGTATTTGCTATGTTAAAATCCGAAATTAAAATAGCCATAACTTTTTACCCATAAATCCCAAGTGATCAAAGATGGAAAGCTAAGACTTTTAGGAACAACTTTTATGTTTTAAGTTTTTGAAATTTCTAAGTTTTAATGGGTCTAAATTGCACTTCAAAACTGAAAAATTAGAATTTAGTTGTTTAGTGAAAAAGTGTTTTATTGTTTGTTTGGGGATTTTAGTGCTTGGTTTTGTTGGCTTCCAGATAATCTTTCAAGTGTAATTCCCGAGTTTAAATTCATTAAGTCTATGGATTTAATTTAATTGAGTTTTGGTATAATATTAATATATGTGTGGTTTTAAATAAGAAATTATATAAAGTTAGTGTATTAAAATAATATGGATTCCAACTTGTTTTCCAAACAATATTACTCCTTCTATAAATGATTTTAACAAAGTTTTATATGAATATTAAGTGTTACTAATAAAATGGTTTTATCACGATAAATGGACTTATTTAATATGGAATTTGGAAGCATGGATTTGGAAGCAGAAACTTATGTTGTTTTATATAAATGTAGTATATTCTCGTAATTAAATAATATAGATGATTTTATGGATTTGAAATTTTGGTTTTTGGGAAATAATAGGGTAAGAGATTTTTTTAACTAATTAATTATAATACTAATTTGGTTTTGGAAATGGAGGATTCATGAATAAATGAATACTTTATAAGCAGCTTTTGGAATATGGTGTATAATCTTATATCCATATGGAATTTAAGGAATCAATATGATTTTGGAATATGAAAATTATTGTTTTGTAAAATAAATACTTTTGGAACAATTTGGAAGAATGGAAAATTTTAATAAGTGAAAAATTAAATAAATGTTTTGAGAACCTTAATTCTATAATTTGAGGAGTACTAATAATCGACTTAGTGTCATCGATTGGTTTAAATGCTTTCGAATAATGCTTCGTCGAATATGGTATAGCTTATTGAATATAATGTTTGAGTGGAATTTACTAACCCATTAATGAATACTCGGATTTCACCGGGTAGTATAGGATGCCTTGGTTAAATTCTTGCGATCATATTTGGGAAAGGTATTAACACTTTAGAGTTGTAATCTCTTTCAGTGTGCGACAAGTTCTTGCTAGATCCTTAAGAGAATATGGTTCAAGTTTTCCAGTGATATTCGTAATAAGTGATATTTACTAGCTTTTAGTAAATACTTGAATTTCACTGTACGGTATGAGACGTATTAGTTAAATTCTAGTGATTGCTAAAGGTGACAGTATTTGGCACTTTAGAGTTTACTCTCTTTTGGTGTGTGGCAAGTGGATGCTAGATCCTTAAGAAGTTTATTCTTCGATTTCTTTTCAAACATAATAATTTAATAATTTTAAGTAAATATGGAATTATCAAGTCATGGTTTTTACGATCACCTTGATCAGTATGGACTATCCTTGAGATCATTCTGTGATTCTGTGTTCCCAGTCTGAGTACGATCCTTCATATCAAACTGGTTCGAGTGATACCAATTTGTTTGTTTGTTTGCCATGGGTTTTGAGTAGAATCATTGCGATTGTTTGGACGATCATTACGATCGGTTTGGATTAAGATCTCTTGGATTCTGGATATTTGGATTCTGGGACTGTTCTGTGTTCGTGAAATATGTATATATACTTGTGTCTTGTGTTTGTGAAATAAACATATATTCTTGTGTCGTGTGTTCCTGAAATAAATATATATACTTGTCTTGCAATGGATTATAAATTAAATTATTGATATTTGTGTGCTTAGAGATGTTGTGGTTTGTAATGTGAATTTAGTGTTTTGACTAATTTGTATTCATGGCCTAAATTTATAAACCCGTGTCTTGTGATGAATTCTAAGTTAGGTTAATCTCGTGACTTGTTATTTTTTAGATATTTGTAGCGCCTATATATTACCTATTCTTGTGTTATATCTTGTTCTCACCCTATTGGATATTTAGAGATAGTCTGACCCAAGTATTATTTTGCTCGGGTCAGGCCGGACTTTTCAGGTTACAGAACAAGTTGACCTTTGGATGTTTGGGATAGCAAGGAGGTAAATACTTTAGACATTTAGTTTATCTCATTTAGGAATTTGGACTATGTATATTAGATATATAATTGTGATTAGAGAATTGTTAAATTTGTATAACAAGCGAGTATAATATTTCATTTTGTAAGCTAAATAATTTGTATATGTATATTATTCCACTGTGATCTATAACTGTTATTTATATGATATATTATTCGGATTCTGAGAAATCAGTGTGTCTATTACTTTGTATTAATATTGTACATATCAAATTCAGTTCAGATATTAAGTGAAAAGGTATAAATGATGTGTCAATATTAGTATAAGGATATATTCACATTCGATCGCTCTTAACAAGCCGTATTCTCTCGATTAGCAGACGACATTACTTGTAATGTTCTTTGCTAAGCTGGGCATCACGGTGGGGTCATTACACTAGCATTTCACATGTCAACATAGTTGGGATCAACTAAGTCCGTAAAGGCATGCATTGGAGATTAGATTTCCATTAATTTCAAGGCAACCAACATACCGTCTACCATGGTATACCTCTAAAAAGTCTATCGAGGGCCTCATGTGGACCCTCTACGAATCAAAGTCGGCCTACCCCTTGAAATGATAAGTTTCGGATTACATCATTCCTCGGGAACCAAGGCTATAAAACAATATGCACCAGCTATCGCCCCACTTTATCCATGCATAAGCATACGACATTTGTAAATATCTATTCTAGATTGAGGAATGGCTGATCCTAATTGTAGCGAACCACATTGTGACGACCCAACTTTCTATCCACAGAAAGACGTATCATCTTGAAGAAAGAAAGGGATGGAAAAGAGAAAAGATGGAGAAGAAAGACGAAACAACATCAGAATCTCAACAGCGGAACGAATAAATTATATTAATCACATAAGTATTACATAATATACAATCAGGTTACATAGATAATACATCTTATACTAGACATTTATAAACACCTGTCTAGTTATTACATCTCAATACAACTCAGAGAAAATAACACAGAGAAACCAACACAGCAGAAAACTATATATCTATGATGATGAAGCCTCCTGCTCCATGCCTCCTGCTCCATGCCTCCTTCAGAATTAGTCAAAGCCAACCTGAATCCCTAGGCTACTCGTAAAAATTTGAGTACCCGAGAGTTTAGGAACAACAGAAATAAACTCCGGTCAGACATGGGTCTGGTGTGAGTAACAGGTTAAGGTTGCTTAATTTTGAAAAACCTTTGAAAACAAAAAGTATCACATAAGACTCCCTACACATAAACATGGACAAGTTTTTACCTTACGCTAACCAAAACATTTTATAGGAAAGTTAATGATATTATAATAGGGTCTAGAGTTTTCAAGTAAATAGAAAATAGCCGAAATTGTTACATTTATTAAATTCCAGCTACTAGCCACAAAAGTGGGTAATACAAACCAAAACCGTAGGGTCTCGTAGGGAAAATGGGTTTCCATCAATAGAAGGCTACTGGGGTACCGCCCGTCATAGTACGTGGACTAGATCACCGTACCGAGGATCCACCCTAAATCCCCTACAACACAAGGCCGAAACCATTCCTTACTGAACAGTCCCGAACAAGATAACCCTGGCAGTTGGAGCTCAAAACTGCCCACACAGCCGAAATAAAAAGGGACATCTAGACAGGGGAAAATCTCGTTCTGCTTGGGCATGACCCACCTAACCTTGCTGTACATCCCCTTTTTTAGCCCTTACCGGTTGATGAGGCTTGAGGCTATGATTATCTTTAGAAAACACATCTCCTAGAATGCTCAACGCCCACCTGACGATGTTCTGAAAGCATTCAATCTTTACAAGTTCGTTTCGGGTTTGAACGAAACTGAAGGCATTATCTCGTTACACTCATTTTGGAATCACCCTCAGAGTTAACGACGATAACTCTTGCACTCTGAATCTTCATATTTACTTCAGATTCATGACCTATCGTTAATTTGGATCGATGTGCTTTTCGGATGTCAAATATGGAAACCCGATCCCGGTCTCATCGAAATCCAAAACGCCATCTTTTAAGTCAAGTTGTTTTTAAAGTTAAAACAATTCAATTCCATTATCTATATACACACAGATAGATAATTCACAATATCACAATAGATAATCAACATTATCATCATACACAGATAATCCATATTATCATCACAAATAGGTAATCCATATTATCATCATATTTTAATCAAAGCATCTATTTCACACAACATCACTTATCTGAGATCTCAAACCATTTAAGGTAAACAATGTCATCCATCCATACATAAGCAATGATTAGTAATCACACCATAATTAATTTAAAATTAATTAAATTAATTACTTGCATCTCTAATTAATTTAAAGTAAATTAAATTAATTACTTCACCATTATAAATCTTGCTTATAACTATTGATCAATCACCAATTAATTAATAAATCATTCACTAATTATTCATTTCAATTAATCACCTTTGATTAATTAACTTTTAATTATATTCAAGTAATTGTCCTTTAATTAATTTCATAAATTAATTATCCTTAACCAAACACAGTAGTTAACCTTTAATTACCTCATTAATTAATTCACTATAATTAATTACATTAATCTTTAATTACATTAATTAATTACTCTTTAATCACTTATTATTGATTAATTAATCTTAATTGATCAACCCTTAATTACATTGTTAATTATATTTATTAATTATTTCAAATTACATTTTAATTAATTATCCTATTTAAATTAATTACCTCAAGAATTGATCTTCAATTAAACCACATTTATTAATCACCCCTGATTAATACCATTCAGTAATTAACTACCCTTAATTACTCCATCAAATAAATAAATTATTCCTTAATTAATTATCTTTAAATTAATCCCTTGATTAATTTCACAAAGTAATTTAGACTTAAATTACTTCCATTATGAAATCATCCTTAGATAATTACATCTAGTGATTATCATTAATTACTTCCCTAAGTAATTATACTTATCACATCATCAAATGGTTATTTAAATTAATTAAACTTAATTAATTAACTTAAACAATTCATATTAAACTTATGAGTAATTAATTCCTTAATTTACTTCCATTAAGTAATTATACTTAAACAATTTACAATTTTGTCTTAAATTAATTATTAAAAATTAATCACATTAATTAATTATTAAATAATTCTAGTTAATGACCTTCATTAACTATTATCAATTCTTTAATTACTTTTCTAAAGTAATTAACTAAGATTCATCATTACTAATTACAAATTAATTTTATCTTTAATAACTCATTAATTAATCCTTAATTATTTAATTAATTAAGTGTTAACTGTAACTTAATTAATCCTTAATTAATTTATTAATTAATAACTAACCACTAATTAAAAATTTAAAACCTTATTTAATTAATGATCTTTAATTACCAATTTATTTATCCTAAATTAATTAGCTTAAACCTTAATTAATTAACTTAAACTCTTAATTACTAAATTAATTAATCCAAATCATTAATTAATTAAATTAGTTAATTATTCATTTTTATTATTCTATTAATTTAATGAATTACAAATCATTAAATTCTAATTAATTTTTAAGATAAAACCTTATTCATATTTATGATTTAACTATCATTAATAAAGTATTTAAAAACAATTTATTTTTAAATTTACTTTAAATTTCATTTTAAATTTAAGATTTAAAATGAATACCAATTTAACTTTAAGATTTAAAAACCATTTTAAAACCTTTAAAATCACATGTTAAAGAAGTATTTATCTTATAAAAGAAATTTTTGAAAGAATTTTTAAAACCAAATTCACCTTAAATTCAAATCATATTTAAAATATGCTTTAATCATGCAAAAGTTGTTTAAAACAATTTAAACTTAAAAACTTTCTTTTATTCCAAAACTAAGATTCAAATTTAGATTTGAATCAGATTTAAACCTTCGATTTAAAACTTCGCTTACATTTAAACCTTCATTAAAAATTCAAATCATTTAAACATTTAAGATTGTTAAACAATTTAAATTTTAAAAACTTTATTTTATTTCAAACTAAGATTCAAATTTACTTGAATCAGATTAAACTTGGATTTAAACTATTTTTTTATCTTTTCTTTTCATTTAAACTTAGCTTTTAAATTCTATTTTAAAATTTTAAAAACAGCATAAGAGGTTTCCTGTAAAACCTATAGCAAATATTTAACCCGAGGCAACAGCTATTTGCTTCGAGTTCAATACCCTGCTTCCCCGAGCAGAGAACCTAGCTACTTCGAGTCAACATACCCATCAACTCAAAAATAACAAAACAATCTCGCCTGAATTTGCAGTGCACCGTGCGCATGCATGGTGACGCTGATCGTTCCTGGCCACCGATGACAATCTCCCCACGTCGACTAGCATCTCCGAACACAAACTCGTTCATCAGATCGCTTCCAAATCGACTCGAAATCGAATTCGAGTCAAAACCCAAAACCTGGAAACTGAAGCCACCACCACACCCAAACCTGTCATCGCCTCGACCACGAAGCTCCGGCCACCAAAAAATCCACAACTCCGGCTACGACTTCGACTATGGCCAAGCTACCACTACCCAAAATTTAAAGCACTCGATCAACTACGCAAGCCATTGTGATCAATACACTAAGCATAGTAAAAAATAGGGTTCTAGACTTAAATCGATCGCTTGCGCCCCCACAAAGATCCTGATCATCTTTTGGTATTTTTGCCTTACTACCCTATCACTCCTCTATCATCAGAGAGAAACCCGACCCTCCAGCCCATAACGATCATCAGAGATCATCAAAAACCCACATATTAATGGACCCAAAACTGCACCTTAACCTCTTTACTAAAAATTATAATTTTTGTTTTAAAAATCATATTTTGATTTTAGTATTCAATTTATATTCATGAATCTAGAAACAGGATGATTGAATTTTCAATTAAATTTGAACTTGCTCAGTTGTTTGATTTTCTAGAGCCAATTCAAGTTTATATTAACTTAATTCAATTTTAAAACTTACTTTATAACTAAACAAACAATTTTTGTTTGTAAACTAAATCCTAACAGAAATTGAGTCAAAAAGAATATGAATTTAAACAAATCGGAAAACTGGAAAATATAAACAGAGGACATTCATATAAACATGCATACAGCAGATTACATTTATATATATATATACACACTACAATATTTATCATAGAAATAGCATGCAACCAGATAAAATTTAGATTTTTAAAAGTTAGTCACTGTTGATTTGAGAAGATGGACAGAGCACTTCTGTTTGAAAACAGCTTTGAACTTTTTAAAACTGGGAAATGTTTTTGCTTTGATCTTCCTTTAAATCATCTTGCTTGATTGTTGTTTTGAATTTGTAGAATGATGATGTTTATTTTTCTTGTTTCTAGTTAGCTATGTTTTGAGAATGAACTGAAATAAGAAGATGTATATATAGAAAGAAAAGATTTGTAAAAGGTAGGTGTTATCTGGGTTTGCATTGCTGGTACAAATATTATCATCTTTGATCAGAGATTTTTTTTATATGGAGGCTGAATTGATTTTTATAACATTTCGAATTGACTTTCATTGTTTGCTGAGATGAAAGCATTTAATGCTAATGTCTTTTATGTTTCATACTTATCCTATTTTTGAATATGTAGATATTTCTTTTTACTCTGTTCTTGCCTGGTTTGCTTTATTATATATATATATATATATATATATATATATATATATATTTGTCTTATTTTGTTCTTGCCTTGCATATTTAAAGGTTACATATAATATTACTTTGCCTTGTTATGTTTTCATACTTTATGTACATATATGAAGTTGTTTTGGTCATTGTTATAAATTTTTAACTTAATTTATATTCTTATATTTTTTTATACTTAATGTGACGCCCCACCTCTATACCCACGCTAGCCAAGAACACTACGGAGTAATGCTGTCGACTGACAGGGAGAATAAGGCTGTTGAGGAGCGACCATCTGTATAATTGCTTTGTGCGAGTACCGGTATGCCTGATAAAAATATAACTTTTCATCTCTAGAGGAAATCCGACATACAGATACAAACTCAAAGCTATCACACAGTGGCTATATAAAATCTTCGGAAACAAATATAGAAATAAACATAACATAAATTAGTCACAGATAATTCATATCACAAAGGCGGAAAATATATATGAATATTACACTAGGAAGTGTACATCAGAGTAGTGGTCTAAAAAGATCCACAATATCACAAAAGAATAGTTACATGAACTACACAAAAGAATAAGTATACATTATGGAGTCTATATCTCAAATGTATACAACAAAAACTACCAATCTAAGTAGTTAACCAAAAGCAAGAGAAATCAATCCCAAGAGAGAAGTCAAGCAGAAGCACCTGTAACATCTCGGTCTGACCCGAGTATTATTTAATAAGAAAATAATAAACGGATCAGTCTAACTATAGATATCAGATGAAACGATATAGAATCAGAGTTATGACTAAACACATAATAATCACAAGGCCAAGATGTGATATATAAGTAGTTGATAATCAACAAGAGATTAATCAATATCACAAAATCTACACAAGAATCCAAGAAGTGTCATACTCTTTATTTCGTTCATCAAACCACAAATATTGACGATAATATCAATGTCAATCGCAAAAGTCAATGACGCACAAATTCCAGAAGACTACACAAGAAATCCATAAATCACTAAAGTCAATGACACACAAATTCACCAATGCACAAATATCGATAAGACTTATCAATGGGAATCACGAAAAATTGGTGAAACACAAATTCTAGAAATCTACACAAGGAATCCAGAAATCACAAAAAGGGGGGGGGGGGAAGGCCTATCACAAACGGGAGCATAAAGCTCACCAACACGTGCATCACAAACGGAACACTAATTCCATGGTCGCTAACCATCACAAATTGAGCCGAAGCTCCACAAACGGCCCGAAGACCATGGGTTGCTACCCCATCACAAATTGAGTCGAAACTCCACAAAACGGGGTTTAGTCTCCCTCGCAGACAAAGAGACATCGCACATTGCTAGTCTAAATCACAAAGATGATCGTCATGATCAACGAGAAGTGTCAATTACACTGAGCTAGTAAATATATGAGTTTAGCCTCATGTCCCATAACCACTTGCTTAACTTAAATATTTACGAACAAACTGTAAATCTCCACTAGAAAATTGTCACAAGAGGTTCAATCGAACAAGTCCAAGAATTAACCGACAAAGTAAACGCAAGCGTTTCATACCACTTGTTTTACTAAGCCGTTTAATTAGATTTCTCATACGAGTGAGGTAAAGGTTTGTATATACTAATAGATTGGAAAACTGTTTTATAAACGAATTTGGTATTAAAATTGTATTGAAATCGTTTGCGGAAAGAGTTTTGATATTTACTACTAGTATAGAAAACCTTTATATTTTTAAAGTGACAAATCACAAAGAAGATTGTAAGAACAATCAATCACAAAAATTCACATATGAAGACGTGAATAAAATCCAAAGAAATCGATAAAGGGTCCATCGAAATGGATATTCAAAAATCCCTAAAAAGAGTCATCAAAGTCATAATAGATGATAACAACAAATAGGATTATCACGAATCGATTTAAATTGGAATTTCAATCCAAAAAGGCAAATTGGACTCAAACAGCAGGTTCAGTCGACTGAACAGAGTTTTCAGTCGACTGACCCTGTGCCTGGAAATTTTCCAGGTTCAGGAAACTTTCTGTTTCCAGTTTCAGTCGACTGTGCAGAGTTTTTCAGTCGACTGAATCATGCCTGGAAACTCTCGGGTTTCAGGTTCAGTCGACTGAACAGAGTTTTCAGTCGACTGAATCATGCCTGGGCTGTTTTTCAGCCTTATTCAAATGAAGAGAAAACTCTTCCAAAATGCAACCGGACGAACCTTGGCTCTAAGGGTTTATGCCAATCGGCAACCCGGCCCTATATGCTCCTCGGTGCATCACTAGAAGCATGATCAAACATCCATAAAAGGATTTCACACAAATTGCCTTAAAAATTCAAAAATTGGAATATTCACAAAACCAATCCAAATCAAGAGCAAATGCACATGAAGAAGTGTTAGGAATTTATACCCAACAACCAAAGATAATTATAGTCATAGATGTGAGATAAAAATCTCACCTTTTCACAAAATCGAACAAGAAGAAGCTTGAAAGCAAATGGAGAATCAACCTCTCTTCAACACAACCCAATTGATCTTGAATCTAAGATAAAAAACAAGAACATTCCCAAAATTAGGTTTAGGAATTTCTAAAATTGGTAAGAGAATAAGTTGGAGAAGAAGAAGAGAAGCTTACCAATGGGTTCTTATTGAGTTTGGAGCTAGGAATTTGATTTGCAAGGGAAACTAGGGTTTTGGAGTTTTAATTTCCAATCTCTCCCACCATTAAAGCTAAGAAAACTGAAAAGAGAAAGAAGTGAGGGAGAACGGGGAGAGTGGTTCAGTTTTGGAGTATAAGTTAACATAGGGATGAGCCCAAAAAACCAAACCCAAAGTAAAAAGTAGCAAAAATCAACTTTCTCCAAACATATCGAAGCTTATACTCAAAAAGGTTGCAAACGGCATTTTAAACTCAATGGGAGTGGTCCCGAGTCCTAATTTGACCGTATGCAAAAAGTAGCTTTTCGGACTAAAAATCCGACTAACGATGAAATATTTAAATAAAATATTTAAATATAAAACCGATAAATATGCGGGTTGTTACACTTAAATAATTTACAAGTTTATCTTTCTTTTTATTTTAAACTTAGACTATCAAATACTTAATTTACTTATTATCTATTTTTATACTTATGTTAATATCATAGTTTCTTATGTTTATGTATTTATACTTATATTTATAACCATATATTTGATTTACACTTATGTTTAAATATTTACAAGATTCATTTTATTTTAAACATTTTTGAAAGACTTCATTTTAAATTTTCAAATCATAGCTTTCTTTCAAAATACACACACACACATATATATATATATATAAATAAATTTGAAATAACAATTTCTATTTGTATTTAAAAATCCATTTGTAAAGTCATTACATTATTAATATTGTTTAAAAATAACTCATTATCAAATTAAAATAATTTATAAAAGAAATTATCTCTTTATTAATAAATCATTTATTTTATCAAGCTATATTTAAAAAGAACAAACAAACCTTTTTGTTTAAATTTAAACTTAAGCTAGAATCATTTAAAAAATATTAAACTTTTATCTTTAGTATCTTAAATCCATATGGTTATTTATTTAATAGCTTAATATCAAATTTCCAAATTACCAAAAAATATTAGAATTAGAAAACATGCCTTTATTTATTAAATTTAAAACAAAGCTTATATATTTACAATATATACAAATATATATATATTATAAATAGAAAATAATTTAATTAGATTTTAAAAGATAAAATAGCCCATTTAAATATTTATTAAGAAGATTATTAAATCAATACAAATTTATTATTAACAATATTATCAAATCTATTTAATTTTAACACAGATTATTAAATTGATATTGCCAAAAATTCCGAGATATCGCACATATAGTCCTGTTGCATATCCCTCTTCACTAGTCATTACCAAGTTATGAGGCGTGAGGCATGTGAGGTCATAATTACCTTTTTTTTCTCTTAGCAATCCCACTTGGAATTCTAACATTTTCTACTATGTCAACGGTATATGTAAATTACAAAACATAATTATTTCAATACTTAGAAAATAAATCCATATATTTATCTTAACGACATAAGTATATTAACAAAACTTAAGGAAGATTTTCTCTTTTTTGAATTTATATTTAAATGGGCTAAAATCAATTATTATTTAAGGCATTTTTTACTATAAACCAAACCATCCATCCTTCGGTATCAAGTATGAAAAGAATGTTTCATACCACCACAATTAAGAAAGATTAATTATTAAAATCAAATCTCATTCCCATTATATTCTCTTATTGTAAGCCTATTTCATATTTACAAATCCTTTTAAATCTCCAAATTTATTTATAAAACTTCCTTTATAAATCTCCAAAATGATTTATTAACTTCTTATAAAACTAATTTACCAAATATCGTTTATATTCTCCTTTACAAACTGTCATTTGTAAATCTCCTTTACAAAATATCATTTGTAAATCTCCTTAAATAAATCCTTTTTACCAATTATAGTCCCTTTTATGAAACAATTTATCATTTGTATATATCTTTAATTAATTAACCAATTACCTTTAAACATCATAATTAATTAATTAACTTAAAAACATCATTAATAAAATAAGTTATTAATTTTAAACACATCATTAATAAAATAATTATTAATTAACTTAAAAACATCATTAGTAAAATAAGTAATTAAGTTTAAACACATCATTAATAAAATAATTAAATTAACTTTAAATAGAACTAAACCAATTAACTAACTTAAAATAACATTAGTAATATAATTAAATAGCCTAAAATATCATTAATAATATAATTAAATAATTTTGAAAATATTTATTAGAATAATTGAATAACTATAAACATCTTTAATAAAATTATCGATTACTTACTTTAAAACATCATTTATAAACACTTAACCTCGAATTGGTATAAAATTGAAGTTATTTTAAATTTATAACTACAAATTAAAAATGAGCCTTAGAGACCATGATGATACTAAATCAAGTTACTGCTTAATTCATTTTGACTTTCCAAGTAACATAACTAGTATTTACATGAGCAACATATATCTAAATCAAATCCATTATTAACCATCCAAAGTTAATGTCATTTTACCCATATAAATCAACTGACATAAAACTAAATGTCCAAACTAATATAATAGCAGAATGAAGATTGATCTGCTAAAAGGATATTATCACCAATCTACAAATTTTATTTATAGTAGAACAATGTTTTATATTGCTAAACAAATATCCAAAATGATTTATTCAAGTTGGTTTAACAGAGCGGTGTTTTATTTGACCAAATAGAAATCCCCAATGAAGTATAATTAATCAACTACGTTATTATTAAACTAACATAATTATAATCTAACCACTTTTATTATATTAAAATTATACTTAATCCAAACTATCAACATGTTAAACCATATTGTTCTAGATGCCATTATGAGTCTAATGCAAAAATCTGTAGGTTAAATAGATTTAAAATGAGCAAGTTATAGATATTTAAATTTAACATACTTAGTTAAATATAAATTAAATTAAATAAACTTAAATTATTCCTCACCAACATTAAACAAGCCTGGCCCAAGAAACATCCACCCTCAACCCACTTGCTACAGTCCTCTTCCTTTTCTTTCGCAAACCCAAACAAATCGCCTAAAACCCTATCCAATGTGCACGGTGTGCACGTGCATGACCATATCCACCTCCATTCGTCGATTTGAGACAACATGCAGACTTCTTTACTGAGCTCGTCCCAAGGCACAAATGCCATGACTTTCGTAGCCCCTCAATCAAACTCTGTCCATGTCCGTATCAAGAGAAATTGCATGCCTAGATTTTTAAAACGCATGGACCTGCCTTCGAACAAACACCTCCTCCCGCCACCATGATCATCTCTCTAGACCATGCCACCACCACTATTGCAACCACCACTTACCCACGCATCCTCGCCCTACTTCTTGTTTTGACACCGTGAATTGCCTTTGGCAACCCAAAACACACTCACTAAAAATTCAAAAGCTGAAACCCTTATTGACCTACTCCCCCTCCTCTGACCAACAAAGCACCTGCCATTACCTCACATGCTTCGGCTTTGACTCCACACCACCTCCATCACCATCGCTCCTTTCCTAGACAATCGCAATGCCGAAATTTCAAAAATGAACAGAAGCAGTTCATCTTACCACCACATCACATCCTGGCCACCTAAAATCACGCGTTAAACCTTAAAAATCATGATCCTTAGAGATGAACGCTACTGTACTCATCGTTCGTCGATTTGTGCACGTCTAAATACCTTTGTTGTGTCGACCATTACTGTAATCGATAGATATCTAACAGGCTACTCGATAAAAATGACTATTTTTAGAAGTATCTACACACTCAGATGAATAACATTACAGTTGGTTCCCTTTGCTAATTGCCTATGGTTTGAGAGATAATGATTTTCGAATGGTGTAATTGTTTCTTTAAATAGAGAATATGAGACATGATTTTTGCAACGAGCAATGTATGTTTCTTTAAATAGAAAACAGAGAACATTGTATGTTTTCTTTTACAGTGAGCATATCCATCATTTTTCAAAGCAAATTGTCAACAAAATATGATTTTTAACCCACTACATAAGCATTAGTATCATCTTTAATTAATGCTACCAACATAATATTCAATTTTCATTTTGACAAAATATTTAACCAAGATAAAAGATGCAGCGTTCTCACCTTCCCAATTTATTGAAACATAAACCCAAGCTTCATGTTTTGATCTTTGAATGAAGTAAAAATGGTTTATGCTAAGAAATTGTGATTTGTACAAAAATTAAAAAGTTAAGTGTATGAGGATGGAAAAGATGAAGTTAAGAAGGTAAAAATGAAAGATATAATGAAAAAAATGAGGTGAACATTTATTTTTATGAACTCACAAACTAATGACCATAATGCCTCTATACCTAATTTTCAACTTTTCCATCATATCAAAGTCATCAAGATGTAAGTACATGAATGTAAGTTGCATATTGAAGGGTTCATGTACTTTTGTTAATTTAAATACTTAATGAATCTTTGAATTTCACATCTATTTTTTCATTATAAATCTAAATATAGTTTATATTTATTATTCTTATTCTTATTACTTTGCTCTTTATTAATTTTCAAAAATTGGTATATTTAAACATTTAAATGTTGTTTTAGAGTATAAGCATGGGTAAACAACTTTCTATAACTTGTCGTTCGATAAAAAGATGAAAAATCCAAAAAATGAATTTCGGTTACATCTTCCATTTCATCGAACTACCTACAAAATTCAAAAATGAATTTGGTACCATTAGTTATAAAATAATAGTGGGTTATTTAATTATTAAAAACCATTAGTCGAATATTTAAAATAAATTAAATATTCACAAATCAAAGTGACAAAATACCGGGTCGTTACATTCTTCCCTTTTAAAAGAATTTTGACTCCAAAATTCCATCTCAAACAAACAAATAGGAAACAAGCTAGCATAAAAACTTAACCATTTTACTTTCATACCTATTTATGAAAACATTTTCATAAAATCCAACTTAAGTCTAGAAACTGGTATAATACCCCCACTACATCCTGATGGTATATACCACTAGCTGATTCAAACCTTTTTATTTTTAATTTATTAACCTCAAGTTAACTCAAAATCAAAATACTCGGTTTTATTTCCAAAACCCTTTTTGAAACGATACTATATATTTTAAATATATATGTATACATGTATATATATAGCTTGTGTTACCCCAAAATGATACTAAGTAACTGAGTACAACTAAATAGTGTCATACATTCCCTTACCAAGAAGGTTAATACCTAAGCTGTGCAGTTAAAGCGCTCAGCAGATTCAATTCGGCGGAGGTGTAAAAAGTCATAGCGGGAATACAGCGAGGATACAACGGGATATAATAGGTGACTCTAAAATAGCATATAAAACTCATACATAATGTTTTCAAAATTATATAAATGGAAATCATATGAAAAATTGACATTCAATTGAATTATAATTAATAAATAAACAATATTAAACAAAAAAAAGTGCGAATAACTACAAATAAACGTAAAACTGTTATATAACATAATTGAGTTTAGTAAAATATTAGAGTATTTTCATTTTTGAAAGTATATTAAAAATTCAATTACAATAATTAATTTCATAATTTTTGTAATGTATAAATGTCATTTTTCAATTCATTTATTTTAAAGAATATATACTGGAAATTGCGAAATGTAGTGGGAATAACGGGATATAGTAGAAATAGCGGTGTTTAAAGCAAAAAGGCTATATTTGAGGCTATATGGAAAAATCGTAGCGATAAAAATTCGCTACGAGATATAGCAATGTTATAGCGGGGCGTTTACTGCACAGTACCTAAGAGAAGTGCTTACCATCTAATCACCTCTCTTTCCCATTTCTAGATATCTTCGAGTTACTCGAATTAGTTAACATAAGAATGCTTCTTCTATTCTAAAATTCCCTTTTGAAAAAAATCTGTATATATTTGTAACCAAATAGTCTTAAAGAAATATATATTACTAACTTTCTTTGGGTTTATTCGACTTGAACATTTTTCGATCATATAATAATAAAGAGAATAATTTACTAAGTGCACTACAATGTTCGCCAAGAAAAAATATCTGATCGTCATTTAGAAGATTATTCTAATCATCACAAAACAAATTGAGACTCTTTCCCAAACCAATCCAAAGAATATAACTTACTCCAACATTTCCTTCCAAAAATATTTACACTTGTAAAAACATTCTCGAGTAAACTATTGTTACTATTTCCAATAATCATTTGAAATAATAATGTACATATTTCCTTTTGCAAATCAAATCATGCTTATAGGATCAAATCAAAATCTATTTTATCAAAACATTTCTATGATAATTTTTTATGGTAGCATTACCCATTTAAAACTCGAAAACGAACATCGACGATGTTGCAGTCATCATCGGAATTATTTTTTCAACGACAGTAGTGAGATCAATGCTTCCTATCTCATTTAAAATCCTATAGAAATATTCTAATTCATGGATACTTTCAAATAATATTACTTTTATTTTTCCTAAAACCATGATTTAAAAAACATTAGGATTTAAGTCCTTAAATTCTTTACTTAAACCCTTATTATTTATAAGTCATTTTTTTTTATAAATCAAAACTTCAAAATCATCCTTTTATATTAATTTCTTAAATATTTATTCTAAAATATTTCTCACTTCCTCTTAATAAACACCCTTATTAAAATCTAATTTTAATCCAGTATTATCATCGAGTTCCTTATAGTCAAATTGTAAAACTTAATTCACAAGGTGTTAGTTTTTATGTTTTCCCCAAAATTCTATTTACCCAACGCATGCTTTACAAAGAAATTTTCTGATTAATCAACAAACAATAGTCAATGCTCAAATCTGAACGAGCATGATTAATTAAACAACAAATGATAATAATTGAATATTTTTACTTCCTAACACATCAAAAATAACTTGATTAACTTTTGGAAAACATTCTTTTATATATAAAATATATTCATAGGTAAAATTATTTCATTTACCAAATTTTAAAACAATACTGTATCGGTTGGCCTTGTTCATGTTTAGAGATCCTTATCAAAAATGATAGCTACTCACATTGACCATAATCCATAAAACCACTCAACAGATCAATTGATGCAATATAAAATATTTTTATACCACTAACAGATACGCGCTCTTATATATACACTCAAACTTATTCTAGGGTATTACTAACCCTATCTCTCATGAGTTTACCTTACCAAGGACAAGGTTATTGCTTTACCTATAACTTTGATATCAACTGTAACAACCCGCCTTTTTGATTCTTAGAAGTCGACACTAATACATCCATGATATTCGCCAGCCTAATATCTAAGTGCCGGAAAGATAGATTATTGGGGTGAAAGAAAGACTAGACAGAACAGATTCTCATAATGTGACGAGTAATATATAATATACCAATGATCTTTATAACAGAAAACTGAACTTTAATATACATACATAAAATCAAAGTAATACCCTATCATCAACAGTTTAAAAACCTATCCTTACAAATACTAATAAATACAGACAAGAACAAACAACAGAAGACAAAATATGGGAATACATCTTGGAGGATCCAGCTCGTCTCTTGAATCTCCAAAGGTGTCTAGCTAAATTTGAAAAAATACGATCAAGCTGACTCGAGCATTATAAGAAAAATATTGCTCTGATCAGTCTGGTAAAACCAACGTGAGAAACACAATCAAATGGATTTTTAATATTATAAAACCTTTCAAAATAATGGTATCGTGTAAGTCCACGTCCTACATAAACACGGACGAGTTTTTACCTTACGATAACCAAATCATTTTATCAAAAATATTATATTGTAATAAAGTATAGAGGGGAAAATAAATATATAAAATAGCTTAAATGCATGCATCTCACATTTCAACATAGTTCAGCACAACTAAATCCGTAAAAGAATGTATTGGAGACTGGATTTCCACAAGGACAAGGCTACTAGGGTACCACTTGCCATGGTATGCCTCTAGAAAATAGTACCAATGGCCTCATGTGGACCCCCTGCGAATCAGAGTCGGCTTGCCCCTTTAGAATGACCAGCCAGATTACATCATTTCCTTAGCACTAAGGTTACAAAACAATGTGCAACATTTATGGCCCCACTTTTTCGATGTGCATACATACCAAATCCATAAATATTGATTCTGGATCAATGAATGACTGCTCCTAACGGTAGCAAACCACATAATTCTAGAGCATATCCCCAGTTTTGGTCATTACGGAGTTGTGAGGCTTGTGAGGTCACAATTATCCTCCCTTAGCAATCCCACTTGAAATGCCAATGCTGCCTTTCAGGCAACAATGCAATGCCTGTATTCATCTATATAATTTTTTTAGGATATGAATAAACCGAAGGCACTTCTTCTACTACATCCATTTTGGAACCACCCTTAATTTTAGTAGCAAGTAGCCTTTGCACTTCAAGAGCTCCATCTTTGATCATATCATCTCAAACCAGTCTTGAACCTCTTCTAAAGCGTTGAAGGCGCATATAGTTTTGGAGTAGTTACAGTTTCGAGTCATCTCGTACAAGCACACTCCCTAACTTATCAGTTGCTTCCAATCCAAATAGATATTTTAGATACAACTCCGGTTCTTTTGGACATAATCAAACAATATATAAGAGCAGGGATTACCTCCTAAACATTTAAGTAAACAGATTTCCTTATCATTTGTTTTCTTGGAGAAGAAAACAAGATTTATACGCACAGTATAGCATCATCGAAGATGACTATGCCATATAACTCCAATGTTTCTTCTAGACATTTCCAAAGTAATATTTTGGCCAAATTTTGATAGTCGGTTATTTAAATATCAAATAAACAAGCAATCGACATAGATTTAGTTCCATATGGGATCCACTATGCCTCGATTAATTAATCTTTCATTAATTAAATCTCATTCAAAACATATGATTCAAAATACCTTCACAAAGGTAATATTTATAAACCTTTTATACTCCTTTCAATACTTGAAAAAACATTCATATACTTAGTTCATTAGTATAATTTTATTACAAACCATTATTCTTTCAATACTTAAAAAATACATCCATATACTTATCTCAACAGTATAAGTTTATTAATTAAACTTAAGGAAGATTTTTTCTTTTCTGAATTCATATTTAAATGGGCTAAAAATTAATTTTCATTTAAGGCATTATTTACTATAAGCCAAACCACCTATCCTTCACTGTTGAGTATGAAAAGAATATTCCATACCACCATAATTAAAAGGATTAATTACCAAAATCAAATCTCATTCCATTTATAAAATCCTATTTTTATAATCCCATTTCAAATTTATAAATCTCTGAATTTATTTATAAACTTCTTTTGTAAATATCTAAAATGATTTATAAACTCCTTATGAAACTCCTTTACCAAATGTCATTTATAATCTCCTTTACAAACTATGAGTTGTAAATCTCCTTTACAAAATATTATTTGTATTTATTAAGCACAATCCCTTTTATAAAATAATTTACCATTTATAAATATCTTTATTCCATTAATTAATTACTTTTAATCATTATAAATAAATAAATTAATAAATTAATAAATTAAACATCATTAATACAATAAGTAATTACCTTTAAACACATCGTTAATAAAATAATTAATTAACTCTAAACAAAACTAAACCAATTAACTAACTTAAAAACAACATTAATAATATAATTAAAGAACTTAAAATTTCATTAATAATATAATTTAATAACTTTAAAAATCTTTATCAAAAAAATTAAATAACTTTAAACATCTTTAATAAAATAATTAATTACTTACTTTGAAACATCATTTATAACCATTTAACCTCCAATTGTTATAAAATTGAAGTTAGTTTAAATCCATAACGCTACAAATTCACAAAGAGGTTTAGTGACTTCAATAATACTAAATCAAGTCACAATTTAATTCTATTTGACTTTTCAAGTCACATAATTGGTATTTACATAAGCGGCATATATGTAAACCAAGTCCATAATTAACCACCCATAGTTAATATGTCGCATTTCCCATATAAATCAACTGGCATAAAATTAAATGCCCAAAACTAATATAACAGCAGAACAAGGATTTATTCTACTAAAAGGATGTCATCACTAATCTACACAATTTTATTATAGCAGAACGATGCTTTATTCTGCTAAATAAATGTTCAACATGATTTATTTAACTTAGTTTAATAGAGCGGTGTTTTATTTGGCCAAATAGATATCATCAATGAAGTATGATTAATCAACTACACTATTATTTAAAATAACGTAATTATAATCAAACACCTATTATTATATAATAAAATTATACTTAATGCAAACTATCAACAAGTTAAACCATAGTGTTTCAGATGACATCACGAGTCTAATGCAAAAATCCGTGGGTTAAACAGGTTCAAAATAAGCAAGTTATAGATTTTTAAATCTAACACACTTAGTTGAATATAAATTAGATAAAATAAACTTAAATTATTCCTCATCAACATCGAACAAGCCTGGCTTAACAAACATCCACCCTCAACCCATTCGCTATAGTAGTCTTCCCTTTCTTTGCCAAACCAAAACAAATTGCCTAAAACCCATGTCCAATGTGCACGATGTGCACGTGCACGCACAATTCCCACCTTCATTTGTTGATTCGAGACCACATGCAAACCTCTCTTACCGAGCTCTCCTAACGACACCAACACCACAACTTTTGGCCCTCCTCGATCAAAATCAGTCCATGTCCCTAACAACAGAAATCGCGTTCCTAGGTTTTGAAAATGCATGGACTTGCCTTTGAACAAACACCTCCTACCACCTCTAGGATCATCTCTAGACCACGCCACCACATCCTTTGTAACTACCACTTACCCATGCACCTTTGCCCCACTTCCTGCCAAGCTCAATGCCATGAATCAACTCCGACAACCCAAAACATGCTCATCAAAAATCAAACTCTGAAACTCTTTGACCTAGTCCCACCTCCTCCGACCATCAGAGCACTGCTGTTACCTCCCTGCTTCAGCTTTGACCCTACATTGCCTCCAGCACCACCGTTTCTCTCCTAGAAAATCACAACGCTATAATTTCAAAAATGAACTGGAACAGTTCATCTAACAACCACGTCATATTCCAACCACCTAAAATCACTCGAAAAGTCTTAACTCATGATTCTCAAGGGTGAACATAGAGTACTCCCCATTCGTTGATTTATGCATCGAAAAATTGTTGTTATTTTGACCATTAGCGCAAATGATAGATATCTAACACCTTACTCGAACAAAACGACTACAAATATTGAAGAAATATCTAGACATTAATATGAACAACTTTATAGTTGATCGCATTTGCTAATTCCCTATCGTTTGGGAGATAATGATTTTTGAATCGGTGTGATTATTTCTTTAAATAGAGAATAGGAGGACATGATTTTAGGTTTCTTTAAACAGAGAACAGAGAATAGTGTATGTTTTCTTTTTCAATGAGCATATCTATCATTTTCAAAGAAAATTATTAACAAAACATGACTTTTAATCCATTATAGAAGCACGAGTATCCTTTTCTAGTCAATCTTCATGCATAATATTCAAAATTCATTTCATAAAATATTTAGCTAAGATAAAAGATGATGTGTTCTCACCTTCCCAATTTGTCGAAACCCAAACCCAAGCTTCAACTTTTGATTTTTGAATGACGTAAAAATGTTTAAGCGATAAAAATATATATGATATTTTACAAAAATTAAGAAGTTAAGAGTATAAGGATGGAAAAAATGAAGTTAAGAAAGTAAAAATGAAAGATGTTGGATATTTTTCTAAGAGTACGTTTATTTTTCTAAACTCAAATACTAATGACCATAATTCCCTTACACCATATTTTCAATTTTCCATCATATCATGGACACCAAAAATATGTTGGATAGTTAAAGGGTTCATGTGCCTTTGTTAATTTAAATACGTAAGGAATCTTTGAATTTAGCATCCATCTTTTCATTTTAAATTGAAATAAAGTTTATATTCATTATCCTTATTATTATTATTTTACTCATTCTTACTTTTCAAAAAATGGTTTCTTTAGACATTTAAATACTATTTTAGAGCATAAGCAAGGGTAAACGTCTTTCCATACTTTGTCGTTCGATAAAAAGCTAAAAATTCGAAAAAGGGGTTTTGGTCACATTTTTCCGTTTTTCATCAAACTACCTATCTTTGTAAATAAAATTTGGAACTGTATCTTCTATCAATGCTTATAAAATAAAAAGGGTTATTTAATTATTAAAGACCATTAAAAGAATACTTAAAAAATTAAATGCTTACAAATCAAAACGATAAAATTTTGGGTCGTTACAACTTCCAAAATCCTATGTTATACTTCAATTTCTTCATTTAACTTAAAACATTGTATTTTAATATAAAAAGTAGTCTTTTACATCAAATTACTACTTAAAACAATAATAATATTATTTTACGTTGTTACACTGTATTTCAACAAAGTACAAATTGTAAGAAATGCGGATTACGGATCTTAAGGCTAAGATTAACACTAGAGGGGGGGGTTGAATAGTGTTAATGAAGAATTACTAAATCTTTTTAATTTATGTTAATTTAGACACAAAAGTATGCAATATACAGACACATATATGATCACAGGAACAATCACAGATGCAGAAATAAAATAAAATCAGTAAAGGAAAGAACACACCGGATTTTATACTGGTTTGGAGTTACCCTACATCCAGTCCCGCAACACAAGTAGGGATTTCCTTCCAAAAGCAATTGTACAATTACACCCTCGGTTTCAAGGCTACGAGGTAGACCCTCCAGAATTTCGATCCTCTTGGTAGAGATACTTGATTTCCGGGCCACAAGTTTACCAATTTATTTACCAAGGCTACAATCACACCTTTTCCCTTTTGATTGATTTCCAAGGCTACAAACACACCTTTTCTCTCTTAATAGATTACAAAAAAGTCTATAACTCTGCATAGCACTGAGAATCTTGTAGAGATTGTGATAGATAATCAAACTAGAAGTAATCGAGTATGATTTAATGTTGATTTCGACAGAGTAATGATAAGAATATGTATTAAGAAATGAGGAAGAAGAAGAGGAGTAAAAACCAAAAAATTATATTTGAAAATTCGTTGAAACTGACCCCTATTTATAGAAGAACAACAACCATGACCATTCATGAAAAGTTATGGCGAATAGACACTTCTTTTGAAATTTGAATTTTTGAATCAAACTGTCACTATGTCGACATGCTCATGCTAGGCATGTCGACATCCCAAAGGATTTTTTGGTGTTTTTGATTTTCTTTGAAAATAACACTTATCTTATATAAAAACTATTTTAAACTTTATAAATATACTTGACTATAGTTAAAACTCATAAGTAAATATAAAGAATAATATATATAGATTTTAACTATAATTTTATATTTAAATCTAAGTATAAATATATAAAAGTTAAATATATTATTTAAAAAGATAGTTTAAAATCAGGAGTAATTTGACTTTGAAAATAAAGATGTTTTTGAGGCTAAAATTATTTGAAATCAGGATCGAGGGTTTTGAATCTTTTAAAAGGAAAGTTTTGAAAACATTTTTAAAACAGGATATAATTTTGAAAAATCATTTTGAATAAAAGTTAGTGGATACAAAACAATGTTCCACCAGATTTTTCGTAGGTTCCATCCTACTTAGGGTTCCATCCCTTTAACGGGCTCGAAGTGGATTCCATTCCATGAATAAATTGGATTTTAAGACGCCAGTGCTTTTCTACGAGTTTTAACAAAAATTCCTAATAATAATAATAAATACTTGTCCTTGAAATCTTGAACTCTTGATAGCCTCGATACTCATGAGTCTTCTATCTTGATATTTTATCTTGATATCTTGAATCTCTATACTGTACAGTCTTCATTCTTAGTACCTGCATGGTTAAAACCTGCATATACATATATGTATAAACTAACAACTCCCCTTAATCTATACCTAACTATCCTATTTTATATTTCTCCTCCTTTGTCATCAACAAAAACTTTATCTAAACTAGATAACTCCAAACTATTTAACTCCCCCTAAAAATATTACTCTATGACATGTGATTATAATGATAGTGTTATCATAAATAATCAACACTTAAGTATAATACTAAGACATAGTCCTAAACTATTAACTATCCTAACTAAGAATTCACAATAATACTTATAATAAAAACACATATAAGAACACGAGTTATTTATTACGTATATGGTTGTATTTATATTTGCAATTGGAAAACATAAAACCACAAACAACAATGGAAGGAAAGAGAAGAAACTAATGTGTGTTTCTGAACATAGAAGATCTATGAATCGAACAATTTGGATAGTGGAAACAGAAATTTCCACGTTGTTCGACAAGATTCCTATTTTTTTCGAACACACTTCTCCAACACACACTACTTGGTCATCGTCCTCCTCGTGTGCTTCTACCATGGGTTCTTCTTCTTCTTCTTCGTCGCTGGCCTCTTATTCTTGATTGAGTGAAGAGTCTTCATCGATCAAGATAGGGTTGGCCTGGTTGTTCATTAGGAATTTTTGCAAATTCCTAAGAATCTTGCCTTGCCTTTCCTGTTCCTTTGCCATACGAAGTTGGGTTACTTTAATTTCAGTTAACATCTGAAGTACATCAATCATATACTCCTCTATTTTCGTTACACGAGCAAGAGTAGTGCATTGGAATGGACCAGAAGTAGGAGAGGGAAATGAGAAAGTTGATTTTATGTTTAATTTTGAGGATGAAGCCATGGTTTTATTTATTTCAGAAGAGTGAATGAAGAGAAAACAGAGAGAATGAATGAAAAGTCGAAATTGAGAAGAATATATAACTAATTTTTTGAATTTTGGTAGGAAAATTTAAAAAAACTTCAAAAACGTTACATGTCGACATGTATACCTAGGGGATGTCGACATGGTCTTTTTAAATTTTAACTCTTTGATTTATTTTGATACCAATTGTTAATTATACTTGTTATTTATATTTTATATTTCAGTTATAGAACAAATTCCTAATTCTCTTCTTAATTTAGTAAATATTGATTCATTTAAAGGTTTTGTTAAGATATTAGTAATTTGATTTTCAGAATTGATATAATCGAGAGTAACTACTTCCTTGCTTATATTATCTCTGAGAAAATGATGTCTGATATCAATATGTTTAGTTCGGGCATGTTGAGTAGTATTGGGTAAATTTATCGCACTCGTACTGTCACAATAAATTGGAGATTTTGAGAAATCTAAACCAAAATCTTTTAAGGTTTGTTGCATATATATTACTTGAGAACAAGCCAAAGCAGCAGAAATATACTCTACTTTAGTTGTTGATAAAGAAACCGTGTTTTGCTTTTTACTAAGCCAAGAAATCAGAGAATGCCCCAAAAAGTGACAAGTCCCACTTTTACTTTTTCGGCCTGATTTACAACCAGCATAGTCAGCATCACAGTAAGATATTAAGTCAAAAGAATCATTTTTAGGGTAGAATAAACCATAATCAGAAGTGTGTTTAACATATCTTATGATTCGTTTCACGGCTTTTAAGCGAGTCTCTTTAGGTTGGGATTGATATCTGGCACGGAGACAAACACTATGCATGATATCAGGTCTGCTAGCAGTAATATTGAGTAATGAGCCAATCATTCCTCTATATAATTTTTGATCTACATCTTTCGAGAGATCTTCTTTACTAAGGTACTCATTGGTTGCCATGGGAGTGGGTTTTCCACTCGCAGTGGTCAAACCAAATTTACTAATTAAGCCTTTAGCATATTTTTCTTGACTAATAAAGATACCATTATCTAATTATTTTATTTGTAATCCTAAAAAGAAATTTAATTCACCCATATGACTCATCTCAAATTCTTTTTTCATTATTTCAGAAAATTCTTTATTCATTTCAAAATTAGTTGAACCAAAAATGATATCATCCAGGTAAACTTGTACTAGTTGAATATCATTTTTATTTCTTTTAATAAAAAGAGTATTATCTACTTTACCAATTTCAAAATTAGATTGCAATAAATAAGATCTTAGTCTATCATACCAGGCTCTAGGAGCTTGTTTTAGAACATGTAGTGTTTTTTTAAGTTTGTAAACATGATTTGGTAATTTATCATTTTCAAAAAGTGGTAGTTGTTCGACATATACTTCTTCTTTTACAAATCCATTTAAAAAGGCGCTTTTCACATCCATTTGAAATAATTTGAAATTATTATGATTTGCGAAAGCAAGTAGAGATAGTGATAGAGAATCAAACTAAAAGTAATCGAGTATGATTAAATGTTGATTTCGGCAGAGTAATGATAAGAATATGTATTAAGAAATGAGGAAGAAGAAGAGGAGTGAGAACCAGAAAATTATATTTGAAAATTCGTTGAAACTGACCCCTATTTATAGAAGAACAACATCCATGACCATTCATGAAGAGTTATGGCGAATAGACACTTCTTTTGAAATTTGAATTTTTGAATCAAACTGTCACTATGTTGACATGGTCATGCTAGGCATGTCAACATCCCAAAGGATTTTTTGGTGTTTTTGATTTTCTTTGAAAATAACCTTTATCTTATATAAAAACTATTTTAAACTTTATAAATATACTTGACTATAGTTAAAACTCATAAGTAAATATAAAGAATAATGTATATAGATTTTAACTATAATTTTATATTTAAATCTAAGTATAAATATTTAAAAGTTAAATATATTATTTAAAAAGATAGTTTAAAATCAGGAGTAATTTGACTTTGAAAATAAAGATGTTTTGAGGCTAAAATTATTTGAAATTAGGATCAAGGGTTTTGAATCTTTTAAAAGGAAAGTTTTGAAAACATTTTGAAAACAGGATAAAATTTTGAAAAATCATTTTGAATAAAAGTTAGCGGATACAAAACAATGTTCTACTAGATTTTTCGTAGGTTCCATCCTACTTAGGGTTCTATCCCTTTAATGGGCTCGAAGTGGATTCCATTCCACGAATAAATTGGATTTTAAGATACTAGTGTTTTTCTACGAGTTTTAACAAAAATTCCTAATAATAATAAAAAAACTTATCCTTGAAATCTTGAACTCTTGATAGTCTCGATATTCATGAGTCTTCTATCTTAATATTTTATCTTGATATCTTGAATCTCTATACTATACAGTCTTCATTCTTAGTACCTGCATGGTTAAATCCTGCATATACATATATATCTAAACTTATAATGTTAGTATTTATATTTTATAATCTATTCTAAGGTTGTTGTCATCAAAACCATCACCTCACGGACTAACACAAATTACTAATGTTCGAAGTGGAAGTTCCTTGGCTTGTAATTCCAAGACCTATTTTCCGACTTCCAATGATAGAGCTCGCAATCGAAGAGTATGAATCAAAGTATCAACCAAGGCTAAGATCATTATTCAGCTGAGATAAGAAGCCTGACCAATAGCATCAGTTGTCGAAGCCCTATACGATTCAATTAATAACAACAATCAACGGCTTAGATATACTAGACCGAGAACAAGGATTAAGATAAGTGGAAGATACCCGAAAAAATATATATGAAAGCATCATGTCAGCAATCTGCATCCAATCACACAAAATCAGATGATTACAAGTGTCCAAATCAAGACTGCTCATAATGAGCCAGATCATCAGTCCAAATAGAAGGCGCTCAACCAATGGCATCATGGCTTATTGGCTACAAATAGGCGGCAATCCCATGACATAAAGGATCTTCGGACAGAAAAAGGATAGTAATAAAAAATAGTTCTTTTATATATTAGAGGTCTAATCAAACAATCATTAATGGTGGGAATGATAAGATTCAATATAATAGGCCTAGGCTATATAATCATGACTAAAAATGGAAAGGAAAATGGACATAGGGACTTTCAGTCCAAACCACTATAAAAGTCTCGATGTTATTTACTTTACGCATTTTACCCTTTTGGTATTTGTTTATGTTATCTTACGATGTAACATTTCACCTTTCAAGTTTGATTATACTATATCTCGGGCATCACCTCATCGAACTCAATATTTACGTTAGCTTCCATAACTCTACATTTGGATTTTTGGGTATTGGTATGGACAAAATTCTGCACTAACTTTTTTTGGTGCTAGAAGGATGGCCTAAACCTCCGCATTCCTTTTCCTTCCAGAGATCTAACAAGACCTTTCAACCAATTATATGTATTCCCGAAAATAAAAGAGTCATCTCTAAAATACCCCTTAACCTTCACATTAAGCTTATTGAATAAGTACAAATGAAAGATTGGTCACCCTCATTTCGGAGAAGGGGAATGGTAGAGAGTACGATCCTGTCTATGAACTTTTGTCTTTTCAGATCAAGCAGCTTTTGGAATACCTCCAAGAATCACTTCATGAATCAGCCCGGCTCTGAAAGATTGTCAGGGCTCTGTACGATGAAATTAGGGACAAGTTCATAGAATTTTTAAAATATGTAGGTCTTGTTGCTTCCAATAAGATAGCTCTCCCGGATGCTCAAGACAGTGAGTTTCAAAAGAGGTTGAAGCGTGATCAAGATCTTACTCCACTCGATCATAATCTGTCTTATATATTCATGGAAATGCATAACGACCTCCCTACCTGGATTTCCTCCCTTTAAAAAAACCCAAAGATTGAGAGGTATTGCGCTTATCACCTGTTGAATGGGCATAAAACGGACAAATGCCGAAAGACCTCTTACACGGTCGAAAGATTCATGCAAAAAGGGGAGCTAACTGAATTCATTAAACATTAGATTAAACATCTTGTTTTAGAATTGTCTACTTTATCTTATTTCAATAATTCTAGGAGAACTTTATGTAAACTTCGCTAAATAAATACAAGGGACGTCTCTTTTTACAAAGAAGATGTTATAGGAAGAATTCTTTTCCTAAGTCAAATTCCCATAAACAAATAAAAGGCACTAGTTCCATTAAAGTGCTTATCACAATTATAACTTCAAAAGTTTCAACTCCAAAGGGAAAGGGCACCTCATAGTTTTGGATCTTTGGAAGCTTAATCTGTAGGTCTCATTACATCCATCTTTGACATAACCATGTATCGGGTTCCGATTCTGAGGGAATATTCAAGTCTCGGTATTCACGACCTCCCTTGCGGTATGTTTTCTCTCCTTAAGAATTTTTGTATATCATACTTACATTTAGGATTTGAAAACTAAAATTCTTTATTCATACATGCCTTTAGGACTTAAGGATTGAAACTCCCCACAAATTTGACGAGATCAATGAGTAGTTCCATTCATATAAACTAGTTTGGACCCGTGCTTCGCACACGGACAAGGGCATTTTTGGAATTTCAAAAGGACACCGAGTAGATTAGTTTAGTGAATTTTCTTTATTAGTAGTAGAGATATGTATAATACTAACATTTCCATGGATAATATTCTTTCTCACGCTCGAATCAACTTCCTATTTAACAATGTAATCTAAAAGCTGTATAATTTCAATAACTTTTACAAAACAGTCCAAAAGCCTTCTTTTCAAAGAGCACATATTTCCTATCTTTCAAACTATAATTAACTTTCCATAAAATTTTAGAATAAAATAGAATTTGATGATCGACACCAGCCAAAAGTGGTTGTAGATGGCTGACACTAGCTAAAAGTGGTTATAGATGGTTGACGCCAGCCATAAGTAGTTGTAGATTAGGACCCAACGAAGTTGGTAGAACTTGCCATAAGAGCACACCTACAGTGATGTGCAACAAAGTGTTGTTCGATATCAGCTGGGTTTAAAAAGACGTCGAAAAGTAGAATGCATGGAAATAATGAGTCATGGTCAGCGAAATCATGCACTAGGTAGATCCCCAGTTGATTAGAATATTGGATAGATTCCTAACAATAGTGAGCCATGATCAAGTAGTACCATGCATTGAGTAGATTCCCAATTAGATTAGAATGTTGGATAGATTCCCAATCAGAATAGAATGTTGGGTGGATTCCCAATCAAATGAGAATGTTGGGTGGATTCCCAGTTAGATTAGAATGTTGGGTAGATTCCCAGTCAGATTAGAATATTAGGTAGATTTCCAATAATAATGATCGTGGTCAAGTAGTACCATGCTTTTGGTAGATTCCCAATTAGATTAGAATGTTGAGTAGATTCCCAATTAGATTGGAATGTATGATAAATTTCTTAGTGGATTAGAGCGTGCGGTAGTTTCCTAATGTTAGTGAGCCATGGGTAAGAAGTGCAATGCATTGAAAAGATTATTAGTTAGATATGAAGTGGTAGATTCTCGATAAGAATAGAATGTTGGGAGAAGTTCATAAGTTAAGACATTAAGTATATTCTCAGTAAGCTAAAAATAAGTAAAGGTGAACATAGAATCAGAATAAGACAAATTCTTGATTGTATTACTGGATTGGCTCCGGGCAAGAATCTAATCATAAAATTCGGTTGAGCCCAAAACCTTATTTTAATATAAATATGCCCGAGGGTAAAAGATATCCCATAGAAGGAAAGTCCTAAAAAGCACACTCAAGTAAAGTGACAACATAAAGAAGTAAGTAGAAAGGGATAAGGTTCTTCACACATAGTTTATTCAAGAAAATATTGCAAGGGATAGGTTAAAAGGAACACCTAAAGAAATAATACTAAAAAGACTGGATTACAAAATCAAGAGCATTAGAGGATCAAGTATAACAACAAAAGGAGAAGATCCATCCAAAGGGGCAAGCCTGGCAAGTTAGAGCTCTTTGAAAAAACTCTAATTTTATAGTCTCGGAAGGGACTCTTTATTCCCACTATCCTTAACCTCTTCTCCTCCCCTCATTTAAATAGAATGACATTATTCTCTCCCAAGGATTTTGTCCAAATCAAGACCGCTCATAATAACCCAGACCATCAATCCAAAAAGAAGGCGCTTAATCAATGGCATCACGACTTATTGGCTATAAATAGGCGACAATCCTAAGACACAAAGGATCTTCGGGAAAAAAAAGGATAGAAACAAAAAATAGTACTTTCCCACATTAGAGTTCTAATCATACACTCATAAATGGAAAAAATGCTTAGATTCAATGTAATAGGCCTCTCAGCTATCTGACTAAATAAGGAAAGGATAGTGGACATAAAGAATTTTGGCCCTAACCACTATAAAGGTCTTGGTATTATTTACTTTCCACATTTTACCTTTCTGTATTTTTTTATACTACCTTGCGGTTTGAATTTCACCTTCCAAGTTTGATTATACTATATCTCGGCAATCACCTCATTGAAAACAATATCACATTAAATTCTGCACCAACATACTTCAAAATCTAATAGTATTAAAACGTTTTTAATATTTTTCCAAAACCTATTTATTACTATTTATATTAAAAATAATCGTATTCTATGTTAAGCTCCAAAACCTCATTTATCGCCATTTGTCCCAAAATAGTAATAATTTAACTTAATCACTTTTGGAAACATATCTTTACGATTATTATTGTTTCAAAGACATCTCTTGTTTTGTTATCCAAACAACAAATATTTTCTTTAATAAAATCCTTAAAACCAATTTTATAGTCATTTACTCAAATTAGGAAAAAAAGTCCAATATTATTCATGAAATCTCATTCTAATCTATAAATAGTACAAAATTAATTAATTTTTAATTAAAAAAGATATTTCGTTATATTTATGAATTTCCTAAAAAATTCATAGACAATATCCTTATTAAAGTTCTCTAATTAATTTTAGTTTAATTCATTAACATCGTTATTTACAAATATCATCCAAAAGTCTCTAAATAATTTCATATTGCATTTTTTTATATATGTCCTGTTGTTACATAATTTGGTCCATTTTATTTTAATAGGTTATTTTCATTCTATCCAAATTTTCTATTTTTTATTATTAAACGTCTAGTAATATGATAATGAATAATAAATAGTCCCATAAGACACAGCACATCCAAAACATCATAATAACCAAACAATCAATCAGTCATTAATATAACACAACACGCATCAATAAATATAAATTTCTATTGATGGATATGCATCTAATATTTGAAACTCAAATAATTAAAAAATAACTAAACGATACCAACATTGTTTTGCAAACAACGCCAAAACTCAGCAAACCAAGTACCATATCTTTTGGAATTCCGTTGAAAGTCCAGTAAAAGAAACCGTACATGAACCGAAGTTTGTATGCTAAAGATATGATAATTAGAAGATTCGGTATATTATTTGTAATTAATAAAATATGAGGGCTTTCATGCAATTTTACCTCCTTCTCCACATTGAAACTACCGTATGAATACATCCGTCATGGACTTTGACCAACTACTACAGCCATTTTCGATCGCCAATACTTCATTTGAGACCACCATCAACCTTAGTGCGATGCGGCCTCTTCAACCGATCCTTCTTGTTAGACGTGCCAACGCCGTTTCATATCCAATGCCTCTAAGGTTTCATCACTTTGGAAAATTACTCCGATCAACGTCGTCAACATCTAAGACAATCGGCCATCGCAGATGCATCCCATTTTTCATCTCTTATGCAACGGTTTTTCCCGAATGTCAATTTGTCATTGTTTCACCATTAAATCAAAGAATCTAGAATCAATGATCCTCGAGTTTCCAATGATTCCTTATCTTTCATTAAAGATTCAACCGAGATGCAATTGAATTTTGGAAAAAAAAACTTCATCATTGTGTTTGTGTTATAATGCAATATGAAGTGACATACCGTAAGTCAATTTTTGGGGTCGATTTGTAGTTCATATGTTTTGAGTTTTGTATTTAGTAGAGATAATTAGGGATAATATCAATTAAGAGGAGGTTAAAGAGAATTTCATGATTGGTATAGAAAACTGAATATAGATATAATAGCAAAGGTTCTATAACTTCACATTTATAGGCGAGATGGGTCATGTTGGGCCAAAGCGATAATAAAAGCCCGAAAACCCATTTTCTGAACGACACCGAAACTATGTCATGCCATATATCAGAATATAGGTTTCTGATATTTATAAACCCAATGGGAACACTAAAATTCTTAAAGACGTTTATACTCAAAATTTCCTTCTATCGCCTATTAAACTTACAAAGTTATACAAATTTAATTAATAATTAATGTATCATATTTGCGTTCATTACATTCTTCCCCCTTAAAAAAATTTCACCTAACAATTCCCTTAAATACAAACCTCAACCAAATCAACAAAACACCATTATAGGGTAAATCACAAAATATGGGGAAGTGTACCAATCATAAACTAACTACTTATAAAGCCGTATGCAACTGCTACTTAGTACAAAAATTCATGGCATAATAAAATTCTTCACAACTATAAATTCAACCTTGTACACACTCATACTATATTAAGACTTATATTTTCTCAAACATGAAATCTAGAATATAACATGTAAAATTAACATTCCATCAACAAAGGAGTAACAATTTCAACCATATATCTACTCCATTCACAAGTCCAATTATGAATTTCAACAATCCAACCATAATTGCCTATAACGAAAGTCCATAGCAAAACTTAGTTTGGCCCAAACATGCATGCACAAATAAAAACATCAACAATCAACATAACTCATCAAATAAAGCACTCCCACACATAAAAAAGGCCATCGTCACAATGCTATACCAATAAATAATGGTCGACTAACTTCCTTATAGTCTCATCCTCAAAGTCATTAGTGTACCATCTCATTTTTAACAACTTTCAAAATAATAGATGTGATAAAGTTAGGGGTATGCCCTAGAGGCAATTATGTAATTTATTACATACATCTAACTCGATAACCAGTCTTATTCGGAACAAAAGTGGTTTTCTTTCTACTATATAGTCGGTATAACGTGTTATATTAATTAATTAATTTAATTAAAAGTACATTTAATAGAAAATCCATAAATGTTATATTTTGTGATAGTAATTATAAAGTGTTGTAACCGTGAGTAATTTATCACAATGAAATCAAATATACCTTTTAAATGTTCCGAGTCTAGGTGCATTGAGAATGGATATCGATGTATCTGTTGAGACTAGAGTACGTAAGTGTATTAGTTATGACTGCTGGGGACACCTTGAGGTTATGTACCGAGTCATTGGGTAACTATGGAACAACTCACTCCATAGTTTTCCCTTGGTTAACATAACTAAGGTTAAACAAAAAACATCGATGTGATTAATTTACACAGTGATCTCGATTTGAGAATACTGCCAATCTTCTATATGAAAGATCTACTTTGATTATAATCAAATCATGATACGACATCCATCGAGTGACTATAGTTGGGTCGAGATGAAGTATGTAACACCCCTAATTTTGATTAACATTATTTAGGACATTTAATTAGATAAATAAAATAAAATAATATAAAATGAAAAGGAGAACTGGATTTAGGAATTAACATGGGTCGAGCTTTAATTAATAAGTTAACAGGAATTGTTATGATTTAATTTAAAAGGAGGAAATTATATGGAGGGTAAAATAAGAATAGACATACTTTCTAAGCACAAACCCTTACACTTTCATCTCCCTCATTCAGCTTCATTTACATAAACTAAAGAAAATACAAGATCAGCCATTACTAAGGAGTTCAAAGAGAAAGAAAAGCTAGGAAATCAAGATTTCGTTAGGGGGAATCAAATCTAAACTCAAATCTCATCCTTCTTTATCCAAACAAGGTGAATAATAAGTATCCATCTTACTATTTGCGTCTTTATTTTGGTTTTGTGATCAAACCTGAATCTTATGTTGTTTTTATGCCATGTTTTGAATGAGTGGTTGAACATATGCTTAAATGATAAATTATTGAATTTATTATGATATTATCTAATAGGTTTTAAGAATGAAACTTAGTTTATGACATCCGTTCTACTTAAAATTTCAATATGATGTTAGGAACAATATTTAGATGTGGCTTTTTACTTGCATTTTCAATCAAATATGAATATTTTATGAATTTCTTAAGTGAAGAAAATGGTTTATTTTGGCTTTTAATTATTAAAATAATTAAATAATGTTTTTGGTACCGAAAAACTTTTATATGATAAAGAATATGATAAATCAGATTTATTATGATTTTTGATGATTTTTCCCAAGTGCTTATGATTTCATGTGAATTTATTAGGTTAGAAAATTTTAATAATTCTATTAAAATATTAATATAAATCATATGGGATGCAAATTATTTTGGAAATGGGAAATCTAATCTATAACAGTTTTCTAAAAATGATTTGGTAAAGAAGTTATTATACAATAAGAATTTGGCAAATAATTGGAGTTGGTAAAAAGATATTGCTTTCTAAAGAAATAAAAATGTTTTCATGTTAATTACGAGATTGCCATGCGTTATTAATCAACATCGAAGTCTAGCCATGCCGCATGTTATCTCTAACCTATAGGGAAACGTACAATAGCATCTTCATTCGTATACAATGATTCCACTAAGGTTGAGATGTATCAATGTCGACATTCACGCTTTCGATGTCAATTATGCCGCATCTCTCTATGCCACATATCACCATTTATCAATGTCGGGATTAATGATTGTTAGTTTTAAAAAACAACTCCTTATGATTTTGATGCCTCTTTTTTCTATGCCGCTAGTGTATCCTTTCAACATTGACTATACTATGGCTGTAATGCCGATATTACTACTTTCGACATTGGTTTTATATGGCAACGATGCCGCTAGTTTCCATGCCACCGTGTTTTGACTATAGTGACATTATATGTAATGTCCCACTCCGAGACTCACATTAATTACCAAGTAATTCTGTCTGCTAATGCGGAGAATAGAGCTGGTTAAGGGCAACCACCATAGTGTTTTCTATTTTGTACTAAACTTCAAACAGTAGATTAGAGTATTAAACGATAAATTTTTGCAACGAAAATTGACAAGCGTAGAGTTTAACATCTAAACTACAATATGGAAAAGATCCGGCAACAATTCGAGTTAAAATCAAGAAGTTATTGCCATTAAAGTGGCAATCGAAAACAAGGAATTCAAATAAACACAGACAACAAGAGAATTTTGGTAATTTGAGTTAATAAATTAATCTAGCAATGCATTTCAACATTTAATTGTTGAAATAATTATAAATTGATGAAAATTAATAGTGTATTAGATTGGAATTGAGTATGTTGAATACTTAAGCCAAAATGGAAAGAAAAAGAAATGAAAAATAATGAGTACCAAGTCGACGTACTTAGCTCTTATTTAATGCAAGACTATGATGGTCGCTCTTAACCAGCCTTATTCTCCGCGTTAGCAGACAAAATTACTCAGTAATTATCTTTGTTAACATGGATCATAGGGTGGGGAGTTACACTATAGGCTATTTTTGACATTGATTTTACACGGAAATGATTTCATCTAGCCTTTATTTCGGCATTCCTATACTTTCTGCTCTTAAAGTTTTATACTATGCAAACCCATAAATATGCCACTTATGTTCAAAAATGTACATGTATTTATGATATGCGATGTAAATGGTTTTGGCCTTGTGGCCTTATGCTTTATAAATTAGATGTTTTGACATGATATAAATATAGAAGTGGTGCGATAACCCATATAGGAAATATCAATACCACACTTTATCAATATAAATGGTTTTATTATATATAGCTTCATAGCCTAAGGTTTTGAGGTGTGGCAACTTCTAAGTATCTTTGAAATTCATTAACATTATTTTGTAAAAGCATACATACTTGGCATAATATTTTGGTAAGCAAAGGGCAATAGTTTTCATTGTTTTAAGTACGATTTCAAGGGTTAAATCAATTATAGAGTTCTATGTTTTTAAGGAAACAAAAAGGGTATTTAGCGCAAATTTTTACTAGAAAGATTGTTCTTATCGTTTTTAGATAAATTGTGATAGGATGAATTGGCTCAGAAATTAGAAAACTACATGGGACTGGTGTAGGGTCGTGCCCTATACTTCAGCTATTAGCCCCTAGCTGATATTAGTCTAGAATTCCAATGCGTAGGACTTCGTCAAGGGCAAGACTAAAAGTAAGTTTACACACAGAAAGGAATACACAAAGATGAGGTAGGTTGTTGGTTGGTCCAAAAAACTATTAGGATCAGAGTGATCATAGGAATAGTACGTTCAGATATACCGTCCAGTTTTCTTTTAATAGTAAGTGGGAGAAATTAATATATCTAATAAGCCAAAGTCAACCATATAGGTTTGTTTTTTTCTTAAAAAGCTAAGATGTTGTGATAGATAGTTCATTTATTTAGCAGATTGGTCTTGGCTACCCAGGTTGCATCCATGCATATGATTATTTATATTATCTAGTTTAACTATTATTGTCATGACCCGTTTTCCCACGCCCTTTGAATCGGCAATAAATCACACATGTCCAACTCAAATTAAATACGAAACATGAAGTAATGAAGAAACATAGGCAGAACGGAATCTCACTCGAATGGAATAACATATATTATTGAACAAATATCTTTACCGTGGAAAACTTTTAAATACCTATATCAGAGTCTAAACTAAATTCAGCTTGGACAGTTATAAACATCTGTCCTTACAATTGCTAATAAACATCAAACTAAAACAACTAAGTATAGCGGATAATAGAATATGCTCACACGTATGATGAATATCTCCAACTCTCCTTTGGAAACTCCAACCATCTTTGACAAACCTGAAACTACTCGGATCTGACATGAGTATTGAAAATACTAGGACCAGGCTTAATAAACCAGTGCTAGAAAAACTCAATGGTAAATGACTGTGTCATATGTCAGCCTTTTATAAATTCTTTGAAAATAAAGAGTATCTAATATGACCACGCCCACACATAAACACAGACAGGTTTTTACCTTATGATAACTAAAACGCTTTTATGTCAAAACATTTGATATTATTTCTAATGACATCTCTTTGAAAACATTTGAAAATACACTTATTAATTTTATCCGAAATGGTTACCCATATAGCATTTCGAGGCTATTCATTACGCCAATACAAAAAAAAAACTGTAGGTTCTTATTGAAGAATGGATTTCTATACAAATGATCAGGTGAAGGATCTACCTTTCAAAATGGGTACACGTCTAGATGGATGTCCCGAGAAACCATCACAAATCTCTCTACCAACACAAGACCGTCCTACCTCTATAACTAGATAGTACCGAATGTGTCATCCCCCGGTCGTTACCGACCTTTAACCGAGCGCTCGTTTTCCATACGCCACATTAATTTACATCCCGAACATTATAGGGGAAGAAATTATCTAAAAGGGGATGATCATACCCAAATTGGGAATGACCCACTTAGCCTTGCTGCATCTAATCCTATTTCGGTCATTTCCGGTTTGATGAGGCTTGAGGCAGCAATTACCTTTTCACATAGCACATATCACATTTTTGAATGCCACATTGGCATTTTCGTTAACTACTAATTTCCTTCCATAAAAATTCAACCCTTGAGCTCGTATGTCTCAAGGAGGGTGTTAAGCTAAGAGAAGTTACCTTCTCCGCCACCACTGATGTACGTTTGTAAAAAACAATGTACGTAATCTTTAGAAATGCAATGTCAGATAAACGCCCATACAAGTTTTCCAGGAACAGGACAAACCGAAGGCACTCTCCGACTACCACTAGTAGCGAGTAGTCATTGCCATCTGAAAACCCTCCATCACGAGGAGACAACTGCTATAAATAACTCTATAAAAGGGCCCAACCAGAGCATGTTCAACAAGAAGTCTTCATGCTATGAAGATCCACGATCTTCAATAATCATTATCTTCAACATGTCTTCACGTTCAAACGTATACATTGGTTCGAAGTGGTTTTGGATAGGAATTACCCAAATCCGAACCCGGTTCCTTCGAAATCCAATTATCGAAAAAAGTGAATATGTGTATACAGGGTTTATTAAGTTTCCTTTCACATAAATTCTTTTCAGATGATTTCCAATTATCTTTCTTTTGACTTAGGATAATTCTAAGTAATTAATTCTTTTACTTTGAAAAATATCTCAAATTTCCTCAGTTAACTCTCGATCCAAAATCTTAATTTTTAGGCGGGTCAAAAATAATGTCATTTAAGACATCGTTCACGATAAACCCTAAATCAATTTGAGCAAACATTTTTGAGTAATGAGGATCATAGAAATCGTTCATTTTGGAGATTGCTTAAATTTTGGATAATAGAAATCGTTCATTTAAGAGCATTCGGGCTTTCGTTTCGATCTGTCCCACCCCTCGCCTAAGATAACAAAACATAGGCCAGGTAAGTTCAGGGCATTGCTTGCTCCATCCCTAACCTTAGTTAACATCTTATTTTATCTCCCTAGATCTCATGGGCGGTACAAATGTACTAGTCGTTGTTGCATACTCGGTTTGTTATTACATTTAATATTCTTCAATTATTGTTTAAGTGTTATAAACAATTCATCTTAATCCTTTATTCAAAATTCTTGTTAAAACTTCAAATATATCTTTAAAAGACATAACATTCCTTTTAAAAACATTCACAATTGATTCCAGGAGGAACCGTTACGTTTAAACTCTTATTCAAAAAGCTATACAATTCGCAGCATAAAAGTGCTACTGAAAGTGCTATATAAGCTTATTTGATTTAAACAACTTTTAAACATGCGATAATTCATATTTTTCATTCTGAATCTCTTTTAAATCATTTAAATAGAGTTATCAAATTCATTTCATGTTTTTCCATAATTAAAAACGTTCATTTAAACAAATTTCCTGTTTCACTTAACTGCACCAGTGCGAATTTTCTAGAAAATTGATTCGGACTTAATTCAAAATCTACTTATCGAAATTTTTATTTTCTTCCTTCGTTTCAAATATATGGATATAATAGTCTAAAATTTTCTTATCTTAAAGAATTCCGAGCTATATTTTACTCTACACATTCATTTGAACTTTTCGGCGCGAAATCGCGAACTACCGTTGCGCGACGCGTCAAATTTGAACTTCTTTTTCAATATTTGAAATAATTTTTTCAAATTGAATTTTAATATTTATAAAACCATTACCAAATCATTTTAAAATCAATATTTCCACTTTTTATTATATTATTATATTTTCATTATTTTAATATTAAATTTTAAATTACAGTTTCAATTCAATTTCAATTCTAACTTCAAACTAACTCTTTTAAAACTTAGATTTCAAATCTAATTCCAATTTAAATTTCAATTCAATCTCAAACTAAACTTCAATTTTCAAAATTGATTTTAATTTTAATTTCACTATTCATTTCAATTTCAATTTAACTATCCTTTTCAAATCCATTTCACTTCAAATTTCAAATTCTCTTTTATTTTAACTTTAATTTCACTTCTAAATAAAAAGAGACTTATTTTTTCAAAATATCTCATATCACTAAAATATGGTCTTATTAACAAAAGTGACTACTTAATCAAAATGAACATAATCAATATCCATATTTATCACTAACATAACATCGATTCAACCAATCACATAACATATGATTTTAAATCCAACATGCACAATTAATACCATAACGGAGTATATTATCACAATTCAATTATCTAACCAATTATCAAACATCCATATTAACAATGAAATAAACATTCATATGTCATATGGTATAAATATGATTGCTTTAACATAACCAAAATATAAATTCAAAAGCGATGAAAATTTCTCATCTTTACCCAAAACGTTTAACTTTCTACCAACATTCATTAAATTCAACACTTCACTAAACCACCACCTAAACGTTCTTCCACTTTTCCAAGTGTTCGTCCATCGCTTCTACCTTTGCTTTGATCACGACCCTGCCTCCCCATCTGAATATTTCTCACGGTCAAGCGCTATTTTTTAAGAAGAGAAGAAGTGAATTAAGAAGAGGTTAGAGGGTAAAAAATGGATCAGTGCTTAAACACTCCACTATTTTTAACCCTTCTACCTCTCTAAAAGAGAGAAGCCACTAAGATAGCTTAAAGGAAGAAGAAGAGAATGATTTGTGTGAAAATGGAAGATGTATGCTTGGCTATTTATAGGAAAAAGTTTGAAATAAAATATTATTATGTAAAATGAACAAAATGCTCTTTACTAACTTTTTAAGAAACCTTACTTTTTTCAACACTTAACATCACATTTCAAATCATGTTTTATGTCACTTCCAATTAAGGAGTAAGAAAAGTAAAGTAATAATTATGTTTGGTTTGATTTGACATGTTTTGTCCTTTTGTGTTTACTTTTACACTCATTTTATATTTATGTAAATATTTTCAAAAGTAAACTCTTTTCGTCTTTAGTGCTAAATGTAGAATATTTAAATATTTTGTAAACTTGTATTTATGTGTTATAAAATGTATCAAGTTGCAACAACTTGTCGACAACTTGTTTGGGTTGAAAACGGTGTTTTTGTCGACAAATATTACCGTCAAAATTTGACGTTTTTATTAAGCTATATATTGAAGTAAAGAAAACTTTAAAATAAACTTTTTTACTTCTTTAAATAAATTGAAACATGTCTCTTTATATTTTGAAATCATATTTAATTAATATCAAAATCTCTATTTTTTACAGCGTATGTAATACTGACAAAATGTGACAAATTTTGGTTACTTTTGTAAAACGATTATTAACATATTTTTAAATCTTTAAATATACTTTATTATCTTTATTAGATGTTTTAAATAAGATTTACCTTTTTCAATAAATATTTAAATCCATTTACTTAAGCCTTTATTTATTATTAACAAAATTTAACTTTTGTCGATTTGTTCAAAATCCAAATTTATACTTTTTAATCTATTAACTATAAGAATAGATAAATTTATCTATTATTATTTATTATATATAACATATTTATTTAAGATTTAAATTCCTTTTAAATCTAAAATGAACAAAATATCTCATTTTCGAAGTAGTGAAAATACGGGTCGTTACATTCTCCCCTACTTAAAACCATTTCGTCATCGAAATGAAAGTTAGATAAAGGAATCTATCTCATACTAATATCCTCAAATAATTTGACTTATTTCAATAGATGATAGAAAAGAAGAAGGTCAATATCATAACACTACTAAAACAAATGATGCCAAACATACATACAAAGATTCCCAACATTAACCAGAGTATCTATCACGTACTTACGGTTATATATACATACATCAAGTCAAACTTCTATCCTACCCATCTTAGTGCATATTGCACACTTAAGATAATATATACAACAACCAAACAAGGCTATACATCCAAAAACAACCAAACTAATACTAAATCAACATAAATGAATACATCCACATAACTCATCCTTTGACTTAAACACGTACTACACTTGAGGTCTATATATATACATATCAAAACATCAGTCCAACCACTATATCTTAGTGCCTACTATTTGAGATAACTATTCAACTACTAAGTAGACAGACCCAAGGCATCATACTATATGTGATATTTGATTCAATCTATTATTCAAATTCATAACCTTACTTTTGAACTAGTATCGGTCCTCCGATTTTCTAGTGCAGACTTTGGTCAAACTTCTTGATCACAAACCCTTACTTTCCTTGCGTAGCTCTCAACTATGATAGAAAACACATGTATATAATCATAAACTCATCAATATTTGCGTCAAGAATCGAGTGATAAATCCTTTTTCAGATTGGTGTAAACACCTCAAATTCTTTACTCAAATCTTAGATCAAAATTTATGTGTTGAAATGCTGTACGTTTAACTTATGTACTTATTCACATTCATCCTTACTTAATACATTTCTCAAAATTTCTATTAATCCAAGTTTAATTCACAACCATTTACCTTTTTTTTTACTAAATCCATTATTAGTTAAGCACATAAATATGACTTAAACTTGTGTAACATACCTTTACTTCCTAAGAGTACATATACATATCCCCGAACTTCAAATCATCATTACTTCAACTAAGGTGTTCAACAAATGTGGAATTCTATTATTATCTTAAATTAATAAGTTATAAAACTCAGTCCTTAATTATCTAAGGTCTCAATTTAACTAATATTATTTATCTTATCCATATATATATATAAGACAACTTTACTAAGTGTATATCCTTTTCTTACAAATCTTATGATTATCAACTTAACTTATTTACTTAACCATTTCTTAATCAAATTTCTTAACCTTAAATCCATCAAATACCTTATAGTCAAATTGTGAAACTTAATTCATATGACATTTGTTACTTAAACATTTTCATCCAACATTCAACCTACTAACCATATTATTCAAAAATATCCACTTCTAATCTTACTTCATTTTGAATTACAAATGTTACCCTGAATGCATCACTAATACCAATTTTATATTAGGATGATATTTCTTATACCTTTTGTTCCTAAATTTCAAATTAACTTATCTCTCTATAAGTGATGCAACTTATCCTTTTGTATTATATTTAGTAAAAAGTCTCAACTTAGGTTTATCTTTTTTCTATCTTATTGATAAGAATTTTTTTCTAAATATGCATTTTCCTTTTTACTTTCTCCAATTACAACTTGTAGCATCAATATTATCATCAAATATCTTACAGTCAATTATGAATTTTACTTCATAAGATATTTGTACTCAGCATTTAGATTCATCTATTATGATAATCACTTAATCAATATTATTTCTTAATACTAAATATCTAAGGGTATATGATTAAAGTTCTAAATTCTAGCTTCCTACTTATTAATTCTATATGGAATATCTTATAGTCAAATCGTGCAATTCTTATCACAAGATATTCATATTTTAGTTTTACTAAGCTAAATTACAATCGATCCTTAATTCCTAAACCAAAAATAATATATCCCCTTTTAATATATAAAATATAATCCCAAGGTGAAATTATTTCATTTACCAATTTCTTTAAAACAAAATCATTTTTATAAAATTAACTAATACGCGCTTGTATATATAATACTCTCATAACTCATTCTAGGGTGTTACTAACCCTATCTCTAATGAGTTACTCATCCTAGGATATTACTAATCCTATCTCTGATGAGACTTTACCCATAACAAAGCCAAGGTTCTTGCTAAACCTTCAGCTCTGATACCAAATGTCACGACCCGTTTTCCCGTATCCTTTGAATTAACAATAAACCACACATGTCCAACTCAAATTCCATGAAAATACGGAACATGAAGGTAATAAAGAAAAATAGATAGAACAGAATCTCACTCGAATGGAATAACATATATTATTGAACAAATATCTTTACAGCAGAATTTTTTTAAATACATATATCAGAGTCTAAACTAAATTCAGCTTGGACAGTTATAAACATCTGTCTTTATAATTGCTGACAAACATCAAACTAAAACAACTAAGTATAGCGGATAATAGAATATGCTCATACGTATGATGAATATCTCCAGCTCTCCTTTGGAAGCTCCAACCATCTTCGACTAACTTGAAATTACTCAGATCTACCCGAGTATTGAAAATACCCAGATCAGGCTTGATAAACCAGCATGAGAAAAATTCAATAGTAAATGACAGTGTCATATATCAGCCTTTTTATAAATCCTTTGAAAATAAAGAGTATCTCATAAGACCACGTCCATACATAAACACAGACGGGTTTTTACTTTATGATAACTAAAAATCTTTTATATCAAAACATTTGATATTATTTCTAATTACATATCTTTGAAAACATCTGCAAATAAACTTATTAATCTTATCCGAAATGGTTACCGATATAGCATTTCGAGGCTATTCATTACGTCAATACAAACAAAATCGTAGGTTCTTATTGGAAAATGATTTCCATACAAATGACCAGGCGAAGGATCTACCTTCCGAAATGGGTATACCTCTAGATGGATGTCCCGAGGAACCATCACAAAGCTCCTCTACCAACACATGACCGGCCTACTTCTGTTACTAGATAGTACCGAATATGTCATCCCCCGGTCATTACCGACCTTTAACCGAGCGCTCGTTTTCCATACACCACATTAGTTTACATCCCGAACATCATAACGGGAAGAAATATATCTAGAAGGGGATGATCGTACCCTAATTGGGAATGACCCACTTATCCTTGCTGCGTCTAATCCTGTTTCGGTCATTTCCGGTTTGATGAGGCTTGAGGCAGCGATTACTTTTCTACATAGCACATATCACATCTTTGAATGCCACATTGCCATTTCCATTAATTACTAATTGCTTCCATAAAAAAACAACCTTTGAGCTCGTACGTCCAAGGAGGGTGTTAAGCTAAGAGAAGTTTCCTTCTCCGCCACCACTGATGTACGTTTGTAAAAACCATTATACGTAATCTTTAAAAATGCAATGTCAGACAAATGTCCATACAAGTTGTCCAGGAACAGGACAAACCGAAGGCACTCTCCTACCACCATTAGTAGCGAATAGTCCTTGCCATTCTAAAAATCTCCATCACGAGGAGACCACTACTATAAATAACTCTGTAAAGGGGCCAACCAGAGCATGTTCAACAAGCGGTCTTTACGCTACGAAGATTCACGGTCTTTGATGTGCACGTAAATGTGCATATTTTTACCACCATATTTATTCTATTTGAATTAAATAAATGATCATATCGGGTATTTTAACTTGTTTAAACCACAAATTCAAATTATTCCAAATTGTCACATATTCATCTTCATATATGGGCAAAACGGTCATTTGTGTGCATATATTTCTTTGAGAAAAATTAATTGAAAATTTATATATATTTTTGTAGGAAAATGGTCTCAAATAGGAGTGGTTTCATGAAGATATGCATGCACAAAATTAATACAAAGGAATGAAGATGGAAATAATTCAAAGTGAAGAACATGGAGGACCCCACCTACCCACCTACCTTAATGTACAAATTAAAGGCTAATGCCCATGCTTTTGGACTTAATGGTTTCATGTACACTTAATGGGGGATTAAGACATGTTAATGGTTACTTGGCCTCCACACTTCCTAAGGGGCATTTTGGGTATTCCGCAAAAAATATGAATTAGGGTTTCATACATGTATAAATACCCATATGTTTCATGTAACATGATCTCCTCTTCTTTAGTCTCTCTTAGGCCTCCTTCTCTTTAGTTTAGTTTAGATCAAAAATAAAATGAAAGCTCCTCTTTCTCTTTTCATGGCTACTTAGCCATTTTTATTTTATGTAATCTTTTTTATTTTATGCAATTTAATACATGCTCTTTCCTTTTCATGTTCATTTACTTTCATGTTGTAGTGTAGATCTCTTTTATTTTATGCAAGTAGAATAATTTTTCCTTTCATTTTGCTCTCTTTTTCTCTTCTTGTTTAATGTTGTTTTCTACATTTGTTGATTTGATAACAAATATGAGAGCTTAATCCCTACAATTTAGGGGTAATGAAGCTCTCTAGTATGTAGATGCAACATTTTGATGTTTATACTCTCTTTTTGTGCTTTAATGGAAACACTTGAAGTGGTTCAATGATGTTGTTTAGCTTTGAATTTGATAGTCTATGTTGTTCATACCAAATAGACTATGCTTAAACAAACATAACACAAATTGCCTCTTCATCTAAATATGATTATGGCAAAGAAGTGATTGTTGAAATTGAAATTTGATAGCCTATATTTCTAAACAATAGTTAATAGGCTATGCTTAAAATAGATTTTGCTTTCAATTTTGTTGTCATATTTCATGAGAGTTAAAAGTGTATTAGTGGTTGTGTTATAGTTTGATGGTTTATATTGAGCTAGTTAATAGCACAAATATACCATACTTATGATAAGCACATCAACTAATTACACTAATGAAAAGAAAAGAGAGATCATAACTTCATTTTGTTGATTTATGTGATCTAAAGAGCGGATTTATCTCTAAATTGTTCTTAAACTCTCACATTTTTTATCAATTTTCTTTTGCTTGTTTTTCTTCTTTTCTAGTTTAACATCCTCTTCAAGCTTGGTTTAATTTGATTGAGTAGGAAATTTAAATCAACAATTCCCTGTGGATCGACCCGTATTCGCCGCGTGCTACATACGTACACCGTGCGCTTGCGGTTATTTTTAATTTAAATTCGTTCGACGGTTTTCTAAACCGATAGAATTTCCGTCGTCCGAACAAGTTTTTGGCGCCGTTGCCGGGGAATTGTTTTGATTTTAATTTTCTATTCTTCGGATTAGTGTTGTTTGATTTTATTGTGTGTATTTTGTGTGTTTGTTTACATATTTAAAAAAAAAAAAAAATTGTTTGATTTTTGTTTGCATTTTGTTTGTGTGTTATTGTTCTCAAGTGTTTTGTTTACAATTTGCATTTGCATTTCATACTAAAAAAAAAAAGAAATTATTACATACACAAGTTTATTTCAACTAACAAAAAAAAAATAAAAAAAAAAATTATTGCATTGTATTTCAATTTTCATTTACATTTGCATTCTTCCTATTTTCATTTGCATTTACAAAATAGTGCACTGTTCATTTCCCTTCTCTGTTTACTGTTCACTGCATATCAGTGCACTTCACTGCACTGTGCATATCTCTCTGGCACAAACTGTCATCCCCCACTTCTGCATTGTTATATTTCATCACTTCATTACCCCTTCAATCCTCACCTTTCAATCTACTGCATTTCTGTCTACTGCACCTTTCAATCTACTGCACCTCTCTACTGTTTCAGCTACCATAGCAACCATCTGCACTGCGACCACCATCTCGGCCACCCTCCCCCTCCAATACATTAAACAAATCAGTGACATCCACAATCAACCCCCAAACTGTTTCTTCCACTTCATTTCTGTCTATTCTACAAACTCATTCGCAACATCCAATCACCCATATACAAACCATCTTAACCAGAAACACAGCAGTTCCAACCTAGTCGAGCAACTGCAAACAACAATCTTCCACCAACCACAAATAAAACATCCTCACCACTTTCCCCTTGCCACTGTAACCCACAACACTTCAATCACAACATCCCGAACTGCCATCACTTCTGCACCACTGCCAAATACTTCCTCACTGTTTCTCTGTGCACAAGTGTACACACAAGTTCTCCACTGGTTTCTTCCGTGACCATCTTGCCATCTTCCACTGCCCTAACAAAACAACTGCAATCACCTTCAACAAACCTCCTTACCTCCCCTTACACCAATCGCTTCATTACAACACAGTCTCGCCTCCTGCCTTTCACAGTGCTCCATACCATACAACATACATCACTTCCCTACCTCTGCCCACGATCATCACATCATCTTTTCATTCCAACTGCCTGCATCACTTTTCTACTTGCCTTAACCACTGACTTCAACCTGCAAATACACACTGTCTCATCTCACTACAAACCATCAGTCACTGCAAGCTGTAACTCACCATTCACTATTGCTTACTGCTTCATAGTACACTTCTGCACTTCATCCACTGTTGCATTGTTGCACATACACGGTGTATACAATCATTTCTGTCAAACCTCATCATCAGTTCCACTAACTTCCTCCACAACCACTCACCAATACCTCCAAGCAACCACCATCCAACCATATACCAACAGTTGCACTTCACCACTACAAAATCACTGTCTAACTTCAATTCCACACCACAACTCGAACCAAACAACATCTCCTTCACCTGAAAGCACATCCCCACCATCTCAATACCCCTCAACAAACACTGCCATATTTCACATATTTCCACCATCGCATTTCTCAGAAACCACTGCCTAAGTCCACCAATCGATTAGAAGTGAACCATCTGCAATCGCCTCAAGCAAAATCCTCAAATCGAATTCTGCAACATCTCCAATCCACTCGCCTTCTAGACCATATACCCCCAATCATCTCCTCCGCCAAACCTAAAACCCATCGTCAGAACCCCCTCCAATCTGCTGTCAACCAGGAGAACACCCCACGCGACAAGAATCGAAGCCTAAATCGCCAATCACTCGACCCGATAACTCGAACTTCAAAGTGGCATCAGCAAGAAATTTCCGTGCTTGTGAGAATTTCGATTCTTTTTCTTTGAGAATTTAAGTTTGTTTGGGGACGAACAAGTTGAGAATTTTGATTTATTTAGTCGTGTGCTTTTCCTTTGTTTACTGTGTGTATTAAAGGAGTGGGCCGGGCCCTACTTAAGTTTTTATAGTTTTTTTTTTTTGTGTCTTAGTCTTCTTTTGTCCAAAAAGTTAAAAAAAAAAAAAAAAAAAAACCAGAGGCCACAAAGTATTGCGTTGAGATGTTTTGTATGTTGTTTTTCTTTGAGTTGTAAATAATTTAATTTCCCTATCCCTTAAAAAAAATATTTGTTTGGTTTTATTTTGATTTGTTTTAGTTCTCCCTTTCATTTAAAAAAAAAACCAAGGGCTTTCATTTGTTTTGTAGTTCGCTTGTTTTGATTTCTTCTTTAATAAACTTATTATTAAATTTTTTTTTTTTTTTTTTTTTTCAAGTAAAACCCTACTTTTAAGTTTCCTTTCAAAAAAAAAAAAAATCAAAAAAAAAAAAAAAATTGTACATATTCTTGTTTTATATTTCAGGTTGCCAAAGCAGAATTTCAGAAGGAAGACTGCTGCCAAAAAAAATTGCCTGCTTGCTAATAGTTTTTTTTTTTATTTGCCTTGTACTGTATATATCTCTTGTTTTTATTAGTTGCATTATTGATTGCTTGCATTTGAATTTATATATAAAAAAATTCAAAAAAAAAAAAACAAACAAAAAAAAAAATTCATTCGTAGTTGCATTGTTAATACACGTTTAGCTTCTGTTCTGCATTTCATCTTAGATTTTGATTAATAATAACGGTTAGACATCGATAACACTTAATTGTATATTAACAATTTGTCATTTTTGAACAATTTAATTTCTTGGTGTCTAGGCTACGGCAGAGTAATAACCATTTATAAATATTACGGTGATTCGTAAATATTATAGTGGTTGTTCCTCTGAAGGTACTTAAACCTTCGGCTGCATTGCTACGGTGATTCGTGGTGCACCGATAAATCCTGCCCGTTACCTGGCTGAGAACTATCTTGTTTATCAAAGACAACTTGTGAATATACAATTTTGTGTTAATTTAGGATAAATAATTCGTAATTAGGCCCCTGCATTCATTTAGTTGCATTAGTTCATGCATATTTAAAAAAAAACAAAAAAAACAAAAATTCAAAATCCAAAACTAGAAAAATTGTTAATATTTCTTAACTTAGTTTTTTTTCCTTTTCTTTTGAAAATTTTCAAATCAAAATTCCAAAAATCCAAAAAAAAAAAAAATTTAAAATCAAAAATCCAAAAAATCTTTTCAAAAAAAAAAAAAAATGAAATCCAAAAACAAAACAAAAATCAATTTTCCATTTTGAAAAATAAATTCCACTTGTAAATATTTTTCTTTATAAAAAAAAACAAAAAAAAATTCTTGAAAATGTCCGAGTTTCCTCCCTCTTACTCACTTGAATTTAGTTGTGAAAATCAATATAAACCATATGAGTTCACTCCAAATTCGTATGGATATTTTAACAACAACTATTGTTTAAACGATTCGAATTTTGAACCACAAAATTTTCAAAATGAGGACCAACCTTCAAATCTTGAAAATAGCATTTCATCTTTACTTGAAATCGCTACACAACAAAATCAAATGATAAATAAGTTGTGTAATTCATATTTGTGCAATAACTCGAATCAAAGTTTTCAAAATAATCAAAATTTGAATTCACTTCAAAATTCAAATGATTTCGAGTATAACCCATGCCAATTCAATTTCGAGCTTCAAAATGAATTCCAAAATCAAGACGAAAATGTGAATCAATTTTCAAATAATTTTGGCAATGGGAATAGTTTCAATAACGACACGATTGAAAACTTTGGTTGTCAACAAATTCAAAATGAAAATTTTCAAATTAATAATCATGAATTTGATTTTGTTGACCAAATGGAAAAAGATAACGGGGATTTATTATTTGAAAAATACAAAACTTTTCATGAAAATCATAATCAAATCTCAACTTGCGAAGAATCAAATAATAATCTACCGTTTGTCGAAATTGACATTTCTTGTTCTCAACAAGTCCAAATCGAAAATTTTCAAGTTAATAATTACGAATTTGACTTTGTTGAGCAAATGAATGACATGTACAATGATCACATGGATTTGGTGTTCGAAACATATTTGAATCAACGTGATAAAGATACTCAAATTCCAACATGTGACAAGTCAAGTGATAATCCACCTTTTACCCAAATCGATGATTTTCAAATAACAACTTTCGAAATTGAAAGTGAAAATCTTAATGAAGTTGTTGAAAACATGGTAATTGAGTTGGATTTCAATTCTTTTGAGGGTATGGAACCAAATTTAAAATTCGATCTTCCTTTTCTCGATTTCGAAAATTTGAATACAACAACTTTGGATTTTGAACTTGAGATATGTAATAAAGTTGTTGATAATCCAACAAAGGAAGACGAATTTAATGAACACGAATCTTTTGGACTTTTGGATGACGAGTTGTTAAATTCCGACGGGGAAGATGAAAATCACCATCTTGATTTTGAAGTCAATAACTCTGAAAATGTTTTCAATAATAAACTTGAATTTCAATTTGGTGAAAATAAATGTGAATTTCAATCAATTGTTTTATCAACCCCAAAAATCATTGAAAACCAAACAACTCGTTCATTTTTTAATAAAATAAAATTTGTTTTTCCAAATCGACAATCAACTTCAAAATCTTTTACGATTTGGTTTTTCATGCTTAAGCTGTGTCTCGCGCATTTGATGAGACAAATGAATCGGTCTTTAGAAGACCGTTTCATGTACTTTTTGACTGTATACTTTCTCATCTCTTGTAAATAATAATCTTTCATGTAAATATTGGATTTTTATTTTTATTTTTCTCCTTCCACTTGAGTTGACTGTGGGGACACAGTCAAGATCAAGTGTGGGGGGAGACTCATCTTCAATTTTTCTATTTTTCATAGTTTATTTTTGCTTTAAAATTTCAAAAAAAAAAAAAATCACAAAAACAAATTTTATTTTGATTTATTTTTAAAGGAAACACTAAGATAAATATATGGTTTTGGTTTATTAAATTGAAATTTTTGAAAATTTATTTGTCTTAACAAAAATAAAAATGAAGTTTGATTGCAAATAATAATGGTTTAACTAGTATATAGGAAGATTCATATGTGTTAATTATGAAGTACATCCTAATTGAAAATCTTTGTTTTAAAAAGTGATTGATTTAAAGTAAAGGATATAACATTTTTTTTGCCGTCTAAGTTAAATGGTGCTAAGATGATTTTGCAGAACTCTCTCTCTCTCTTTTTCAAAAAAAAAATATATAAAAATAAAAAATAATAACATCCAAAGTATTCACTCTCATTTAAAAGTCCTCATGGTTATGCATGAGTGGATTACTTGGAATCTTTGATTATGTGCTTTCATACTCATTTAAAAGTCCTCACGGTTATGCATGTATGGAACACATATAAAAAAAAACAGACTTAATAAAAACCACCTACGGTCGATAGGTGTATGCACGAAAGTGTGTGCACTCGCCATGCTCTATACTCCCCTCACATAAGCCCGAAAGGCAGTGCATGGGTAGTATATCTGGCCTCAGTTAACCTGAGCTAGGTGTGTAATTTTTCTTGCAAATAATGAGAGAGCAAGCAATTGAAATCCTAGCACCATTTTTACTTATTTGATTTGATTTGTTATTGAAAAGAAATGAAAATACCACTTTGATAAACTTTGATAATCAATTAAGGATCCATTTTATAATTACACTTTGTTATCAACCGAAACAACAAGTTAAACTGTTGTCTATTTGTTATGATAACTTGATTTTTGTTGGAAATTTTGACGAGTAAATGACATAAATTTTCAAGATAATAACCAAAACCTATATTTAACTTATTCGTGTCAATTTTAAAAAATTAAATCCTTCATTTGTAAATATTTTCAAAAATTTCCATTCATCTCTTTGTAAATAAATCTTGTATTTTGTAAATATTTTCATCCTGCATTTGGATTTTGTGGGTAGTATCCGCTGAAAACCCTCACGAGACAACACTCGTCCTACTGGGGACACCCAGAGGTTTAACGGCTTGTTGCATACGCTCAATGCAATCGTGCTCCTACGAAAACGGATTTATCTTAGTTTTTTTTTATTTTATTCGAGGACGAATAAAAAGATAAGTGTGGGGGTATTTGATGTGCACGTAAATGTGCATATTTTTACCACCATATTTATTCTATTTGAATTAAATAAATGATCATATCGGGTATTTTAACTTGTTTAAACCACAAATTCAAATTATTCCAAATTGTCACATATTCATCTTCATATATGGGCAAAACGGTCATTTGTGTGCATATATTTCTTTGAGAAAAATTAATTGAAAATTTATATATATTTTTGTAGGAAAATGGTCTCAAATAGGAGTGGTTTCATGAAGATATGCATGCACAAAATTAATACAAAGGAATGAAGATGGAAATAATTCAAAGTGAAGAACATGGAGGACCCCACCTACCCACCTACCTTAATGTACAAATTAAAGGCTAATGCCCATGCTTTTGGACTTAATGGTTTCATGTACACTTAATGGGGGATTAAGACATGTTAATGGTTACTTGGCCTCCACACTTCCTAAGGGGCATTTTGGGTATTCCGCAAAAAATATGAATTAGGGTTTCATACATGTATAAATACCCATATGTTTCATGTAACATGATCTCCTCTTCTTTAGTCTCTCTTAGGCCTCCTTCTCTTTAGTTTAGTTTAGATCAAAAATAAAATGAAAGCTCCTCTTTCTCTTTTCATGGCTACTTAGCCATTTTTATTTTATGTAATCTTTTTTATTTTATGCAATTTAATACATGCTCTTTCCTTTTCATGTTCATTTACTTTCATGTTGTAGTGTAGATCTCTTTTATTTTATGCAAGTAGAATAATTTTTCCTTTCATTTTGCTCTCTTTTTCTCTTCTTGTTTAATGTTGTTTTCTACATTTGTTGATTTGATAACAAATATGAGAGCTTAATCCCTACAATTTAGGGGTAATGAAGCTCTCTAGTATGTAGATGCAACATTTTGATGTTTATACTCTCTTTTTGTGCTTTAATGGAAACACTTGAAGTGGTTCAATGATGTTGTTTAGCTTTGAATTTGATAGTCTATGTTGTTCATACCAAATAGACTATGCTTAAACAAACATAACACAAATTGCCTCTTCATCTAAATATGATTATGGCAAAGAAGTGATTGTTGAAATTGAAATTTGATAGCCTATATTTCTAAACAATAGTTAATAGGCTATGCTTAAAATAGATTTTGCTTTCAATTTTGTTGTCATATTTCATGAGAGTTAAAAGTGTATTAGTGGTTGTGTTATAGTTTGATGGTTTATATTGAGCTAGTTAATAGCACAAATATACCATACTTATGATAAGCACATCAACTAATTACACTAATGAAAAGAAAAGAGAGATCATAACTTCATTTTGTTGATTTATGTGATCTAAAGAGCGGATTTATCTCTAAATTGTTCTTAAACTCTCACATTTTTTATCAATTTTCTTTTGCTTGTTTTTCTTCTTTTCTAGTTTAACATCCTCTTCAAGCTTGGTTTAATTTGATTGAGTAGGAAATTTAAATCAACAATTCCCTGTGGATCGACCCGTATTCGCCGCGTGCTACATACGTACACCGTGCGCTTGCGGTTATTTTTAATTTAAATTCGTTCGACGGTTTTCTAAACCGATAGAATTTCCGTCGTCCGAACAGTCTTCAATAATCATCTTCAACATGTCTTCACGTTCGAACATATACATTGGTTCGAAGTGGTTTTCGGAAAGGAATTACCCAGATCCGACCCCGGTTCCTTCGAAATCCAATTATCGAAAAAAAGTGAATATGAGTATACATGATTTATTAAGTCTCTTTTCACTTAAATTCTTTTCGGATGATTTCGAATTATCTTTCTTTTGACATAAGATAATTCTAAGTAATTAATTCTTTTACTTTGGAAAATATCTCAAATTTCCTCACTTAACTCTCGATCCAAATTCCTTAACTTTTAGGCAGGTCAAAAACAATGTTATTTAAGACATCGTTCACGATAAACCTAAAATCAATTTGAGAAAAATTTTGTGAGTAATTAGGACCATAGAAATCATTCATTTTGGAGATTGCTTAATTTTTGGATAATACCAATCTTCTTTTATTTTGGAAAACTTAATAGAATCTTTTTATTTAAGAGCATCCAGGCTTCCTTTCGATCTGTTCCACCCCTCGCCTAAGAGAAGAAAACATAGGCCATGTAAGTTCAGGGCACTAGTTGCTCCATCCCTAACCTTAGTTAAACACCTTGTTTTATCTCCCTAGATCTCACAGGCGGGACAAATGTACTAGTCGTTTCGCATACTCGATTTGTTATTACATTCAATATTCTTCAATTATTGTTTAAGTGTTATAAACAATTCATCTTAATTAAAACTTCAAATTCATCTTTAAACGACATAACATTCCTTTTAAAAACATTCACAATTTATTCCAAGAGAAACCGTTACGTTTAAACTCTTATTCAAAAAAGTTATACAATTCGCAGCATAAAAGTGCCGCGGAAAGTGCTATATAAGCTTATTTGATTTAAACAACTTTTAAACATTCGATAATTCATATTTTTAAATCTAAATCTCTTTTAAATCATTTAAATAGATTTATCAAATTTATTTCATATTTTTTCATAATTAAACATGTTCATTTTAACAAATTTCCTGTTTCACTTAACTGCACTAGCGCGATTTTTCTAGAATTGATTCGGACTTAGTTCAAAATCTACTTATCGAAATTTTGATTTTCTTCCTTCGTTTCAAAGACGTGGATATAATAATCCATAATTTTCTTATCTCGAAGAATTCCGTGCTATATTTCATTCTACACATTCATTTGAAGTTTTCGGCACAAAATCGCGAACTACGATTCCGCGACGCGTCTAGTTTTAACTTCTTTTTCAATATTTGAAATAATTTATTCAAATTGAATTTTAATACTTATAAAATCATTACAAATCATTTTAAAATCAATATTCCATCTTTTTATTATATTATTATATTCCCATTATTTTAATATTAAATTTTAAATTCCAATTTCAATTCTAACTTCAAATTAAACTCATTTAAAACTTAGATTTCAAATCTAATTCCAATTTAAATTTCAATTCAGTCTCAAACTAAACTTCAATTTTCAAAATGGATTTTAATTTCAATTTCACTATTCATTTCAGTTTCAATTTAACTATCCCTTTCAATTCTGTTTCACTTCAAATTTCAAATTATCTTTTATTTTAACTTTAATTTCACTTATAAATGAAAAGAGACTTATTTTTCCAAAATATCTCATATAACTAGAATATTGTCTTATTAACAAAGGTGATTACTTAATCAAAATGAACATAATCAATATCCATATTTATCACTAACATAACATCGATTCAACCAATCACATAACATATGGTTTTAAATCCAACATTCACTATTAATACCATAGCGGAATATATTATCATAATTCAATTATCTAACCAATTATCAAACATCCATATTAACAATCAAATAAACATTCATATGTCATAAGGGTATAAATATGATTGTTTTAACATAACCAAAATAAAAATTCAGAAGCGATAAAAATTTCTCACCTTTACCCAAAATGTTTAACTTTCTACCAACATTCATTAAATTCAACACTTCACTAAACCACCACCTAAAAATTCTTCCACCTTTTTCAAATGTTCGTCCATCACTTCTACCTTTGCTTTGATCTCGACCCTACCTCCTTATCTCAATATTTCTCACGGCCAAGCGCCATTTTTTAAGAAGAGAAGAAGAGGAAGTGAATTAAGAAGAGGTTAGAGAGTAACAAGTGGATTAGTACTTAAGCACTCTACTATTTTTAACCCTCCTACCTCTCTTAAAAAAAGAAGCCATTTAAATAGCTTAAAGAAAGAAGAAGAGAATGATTTGTGTGAAAACGGAAGAGGTATGCATGACTATTTATAAGAAAAAGTTTGGAATAAAATATTATTATGTAAAATGAGCAAAATGTCATTTATTTTCTTTTTAAAAAACCTTACTTTTTTCAAAACTTAACATCACATTTCAAATCATGCTTTATGTTGTTGAGTCACAAGCTTTATGAAAGTTTTGATTTCTGACAAATAAGGCGATTGATTTTTGACAAACAAGGCGATCGACAAAAACAAGGTCAATAGAGCTATATATGGTACTCTAGATTATAGGTTGATTATTTGTTGTTGTAATAGTAATAAATTTGTTAAAATCTATCCTCAAATAATCATGCATATCAAGGGAATCAATATATATACGAATAATTTATAAGTTGCATGCAGTTGCACAATTCAATGTGATTTAACAGGCACCGGTCGACCGGTCAATATAAGTGCGGTCGACCGTTCCTGTGTAAATTGCACAGTGAACGTGCACACATGCACATAACGTATATATATATATATTTGAATTCCTGTCTACCGGTCCATTTTTGACCTGTCGACCGTTTTTAAACAGAAAGCAACTTTTCCAAAAGACACTTCTCTTCTCCAAAGGTTGCATCTCCTATCTTTCATCAATGATCATAACTCTTAATGGCAACTGTTCACAAAGAGTTACAACTATTTTTCTCTATATATACTCATCTAAATCATTGATTCATACACAAGTTTTTACAACGATTTCATATATTCTTTTAATCTAATCTCTGATCTCAATACTGTATTATAAAAGCTCTAAATTATTTATTGAATCTTTGAAACTATTTCATATCCTTTGATTCAATAATATACTTTCCTTAATATTTTCAAAACATCATATCGCATACTTTGAGGATAAGATTATAGGAAGGGTGTACTGCTAGTGACAAATCCGTGTTTTCAAGAACACAAGTTGTCAACAACAATTGTATTTGTTCTTTTGTTGAAGTCCTCTGTGTTGTAAGAGGCAAGTGTTGAAGTCCTCAGTGTATTAGAGGCGTGAAATCCCGTTCGGTTGTTCGGGTATTGTAAACCTGTTCCTCCGGGTGAAGCGAGGTAGTTAATAGTGAAAATCCAGATAGAAGTCTGGGACTGGACGTAGGACGGTGCTCCGAACCAGTATAAAAATCTCTGGTGTGATTTTTCTATTTTCTATTTACAATGCTATTATCATCTATTTCCGCATTTGTATTGTAATCCATATTATACGATCCGTGTATACTATATTAGCACATATAATTGTATACACACCGCACTTTCAATTGGTATCAGAGCCAGGTTATCATATAACCGTAACACAGTTATTTGATATATTCTTGTAATATGGCAAATAACGCAAGTACTAGCACTCAAAACACCACTTACACAGAAGGGCAATCGACACAAAGACCTCCATTTTTCAATGGTCTTAACTACAGTTATTGGGCAACACGTATGTCATTCTTTATGCAATCAAGTAGCTATGATGCTTGGAATGCTACTCAAAGAGAAATAGTAAATCCAACAACTGATTATTCAGAATGGACTGTGGCTGAGAAAACGGCAGCAGCCGTAAATGCAAGAGCAATAAATATGTTGTTCTGTGCATTAGACCAAAATGAATATAACCGTGTTAGTATCTGCACTACTGCATATCAAATTTGGCAAACGCTAAAAATCACTCATGAAGGTACTAACAAGGTTAAACAAGCCAAAATAGCCATGCTGAAAAGTCAATTTCAAAATTTCAAAATGAAACCAAATGAAACAATCAATGACATGTATTCACGATTTCAAACTATTCACCATGCACTTATTGGGTTAGGACAAAAGTATTCTGATTTTGATGTTGTTTCAACAGTCCTACATTCTCTGACTAATGAATGGGAAGGAAAAGTATTAGCAATTGAAGAAGCTAATGACCTTTCCGTCATGAAGCCAGATGAATTGATAGGAAATTTAATGTCCTATGAAGCAAATTTGCAGGCTATAAAAGAACAGAAAGAAGAAAAGAAAAATGTAGCATTTCATGTTGAGAAAGATGAAAATGAATCAGATTCTGAAGATGAAGATTTGGCGTTCATTGCTAAAGGTTTCAAAAAATTCCTAAAATATCGAAAAGCCAGTCGCTACAATAAAAGGAAACCTGGATCAAATAAACCATCTTCATCTGCTATAGAATGTTTCAACTGCCATAAAAAGGGACACATGCAGAAGGATTGTCCAGAACAAAAGAAAAAGTCAGAAAATGACAAATTCAAATATAAGAAGGACAAATCAAAGAAACGAGCCTTCTCAGTAACATGGGATGATTCAGAGTCATCTTCATCAGAAAGTGAAAGTGATTCGGAGAATGAACAAGCTAATGTTTGCTTTATGGCAACAGAAGATGAGGTACAAATTCCTACATTTGATGAATTACTTGATATTAATGCTGAATTGATAGTCAAATATAAAGACTTAAAACGTCAATTAAAAGTAGTCAAAGCAGATTTAAGTAGAGCAGAGTTTGAACGAGATATGTTAAAAGATGAGAAGAAAATATTAGAAGAAGAACTTGAAAATATTCAAGAATCATCATCTAATGTTGACTCTCAAATATCTCTTTTGAGTCAAGAAATAGAAGCTCAAAAAGAGAAAAATAATGCTCTCACTACTGAAAATCATGAACTTAAAGCAAAAGTCAAAATTCTAGACCTAGAAAAAGCTAGTTTACAAACAAAGTTTGATGACATTACTCAAAATGTTTCTAACTTTAACAAAGGTCGAGAAAATTTGACTAAAATCATTGAAAGTTCACAATCTATTTCAGATAAACAAGGTTTGGGATATAACAAACATGAAACTAAGAAACATCTTAGAAATAAAAGGAAGAAGAAAGTACAAAAAACTGAAGCTAAGAAAAATCTTAGTTTATTATATTTCAAACCAAAACCAATTGTGAAATTTCAAAAGAGAAATGTCAAGATTATCAAAATATGGGTTCCTAAAACAAATAATAATTTGATTAGGAATAAATACATTCAGCAATTCATGAATAATGTACATTTTAATAACAATTATATATATAAAGGGGATACCGGACCCAAATGGGTTTGGACTCCTAAGACCTAACTCTTAGGACCCTATAAAAAGTGGGTACCATGAACTTAATTCTATTTTTTGCAGGTCCCACTGAAGAAAAGAGGAAAGTGGATATTGGACAGTGGTTGCTCAAAGCATATGACGGGAGACAAGAGCTTATTAACAAATATTAAATACTCAGATGGTGGCTCAGTCACTTTTGGAGACAATTCAAAAGGTTATATCATCGGCAAAGGCGATGTGAGCAATTGCGGTACATCTAACTTACCTCTTATTACTAATGTCATGCTAGTTAGAAATTTAAAACACAATTTACTTAGTATTAGTCAATTATGTGACAAGGGTTTTATAATTTCCTTTTCAAATAATAAGTGTAGTATTTTAGATAAAGACCATAATTTGGTTTTTGAAGGTTATAGAGACAGAAATATATATATTCTAAATATGAATATTAATCATAATTCAGATATGTGTCTTGTGGCTAATGACAATGATCCATGGCTATGGCACAAACGTTTCTGTCATATAAACTTCAGAACTATTGACAAGCTAGCCAAAAACAATCTAGTTAGAGGACTACCCAAAATGAGTTTTAAAGTTAACAACATTTGTGATGCATGTCAATTAGGAAAATTGACCAAATCATCGTTTAAATCCAAGAAAGTCATATCAACATTACAACCACTTGAGTTACTGCACATGGATTTATTTGGACCTACTAGAGTTCAATCAATAAATCACAGTCAATATGTGCTTGTAATTGTTGATGATTTCTCTCGTTATACATGGACAATTTTCTTAAAAAATAAAAGTGATACTTTCGATCATTTCAAATCTTTCGTCAAAAGAATTCAAAAATCAAAAGGGATTAAAGTTAAAAATATAAGAAGTGATCATGGCGGAGAGTTTGAAAATAATGAATTTGAACATTTTTGTACAAAGAAAGGTATATATCATAATTTTTCGTTTCCCAGAACTCCACAACAGAACGGAGTAGTAGAACGAAAGAACCGAACTTTACAAGAATGTGCAAGAACATTAATGAATGGAACCACCTTACCAAAACATTTCTGGGCAGAAGCTGTCGCAACTGCCTGTTATGTTTTAAATCGTGTGTCCATAAGACCTCTTACCAAGAATACTCCTTATGAATTGTTTAACAAAAGAAAGCCCAAAATCTCATACTTCAAAGTTTTTGGTTCCAAGTGCTTTATTTTAAATACGAAAGACCAGCTTGGAAAATTCGATCCAAAAGCCGATGAAGGAATATTTGTCGGTTATTCGGAACGAAGTAAGGCCTATCGGATATTTAATAAACGAACCAAAACTATTGAAGAATCACTTCATGTCTCTTTTGATGAAATTTATCAGCATCCTCACACAATATCAGATGATGACGAATCAATAGTCATTGATAATCCAATCATCTCAAATACTGATTCTGACTCAGAAGTAATTATTGAGAATACTCCTCAAATATGTGAATTACAATCACCACCAAGAATATTAAGAGACCATCCGGCCCAAAATATAATAGGTGAAATAACATCACATGTCAGAACAAGGAGTCAACTCAATCAAATGGGTCATGTCGCTTTTCTCTCAAATATCGAACCCAAGAATCCAAAAGAAGCTGCTACAGATGATTACTGGATCATTGCCATGCAGGAAGAACTAAATCAGTTTGAGCGCAATGACGTTTGGGAACTTGTTCCGAGACCAACTGATCAGTCAGTAATTGGTACTAAATGGGTCTATAAAAATAAGGCTGAAGAACAAGGAAATATCACCAAAAATAAAGCAAGATTAGTAGCACAAGGATACAATCAGGAAGAAGGTATCGATTATGAAGAAACTTTTGCACCAGTTGCTCGACTAGAAGCTATTAGAATTCTATTATCTTTTGCTTGTCATCATAATTTCAAACTTTATCAGATGGATGTCAAAAGTGCTTTTCTCAATGGATTTATCAAAGAGAATGTCTATGTCGAACAACCTCCTTTATTCGTACATGAAAAATATCCTGACCATGTGTTCAAACTTAAGAAAGCTCTGTATGGTTTAAAACAAGCACCTCGTGCTTGGTATGAACGATTACGTAGCTATCTTATTAATTCAGGATTTGAAATAGGAAAAGTCGATCAAACTTTGTTTATTAAACATTCTCGAAAAGATATTCTGGTTATCCAAATATATGTAGACGATATCATCTTTGGTTCAACAAACGATAAACTCTGCAAGGAATTTGCAAGTATTATGACCAAAGAATTCGAAATGTCTCATATGGGAGAACTATCTTATTTTCTTGGACTTCAAATCAAACAACTTTCAAACGGTATTTTTATCAATCAAGAAAAATACTGTGAAAATCTTATCAAACGCTTCGGATTACAAAATACATCTGGTAAACCAACTCCTATGAGTACAACTACACATCTTGAAAAAGATGAAAGTGGTAAGAATGTTGACCAGAAATTATATCGAAGCATGATTGGTTCTCTTCTTTATCTTACAGCTAGTCGTCCAGATATATTAATGAGTGTTTGTTTATGTGCTCGTTTTCAAGCCGATCCAAAGGAATCACATTTACGAGCAGTGAAACGTATAATTCGTTATCTTAATAATACCAAAGATTTTGGTCTTTTCTATCCAAAAGAATGTCCATTTGAATTAGTATCATATAGTGATGCTGATTTCGGTGGCTCACGAACAGATAGAAAAAGTACAAGTGGTACATGCCATTTTATTGGAAAATCACTTGTCTCTTGGTTTAGTAAGAAACAGAATTGTGTTTCACTATCAACATGTGAAGCTGAATATATATCAGCGGCTCTCGCTTGTACTCAAGTACTATATATGCAACAAACACTTCAAGATTTTGATATTCATTTATCAAATTCTATTATATACTGTGATAACACAAGTGCTATAAATCTTTCTAAAAATCCAGTGAATCACTCTCGAACTAAACACATTGATATCCGTCATCATTTTCTTCGAGATAATATTGAAAAAAGAAATATATGTCTTGAATATGTCCATATTGAAAATCAATTAGCAGACATTTTTACTAAGCCGCTGCTCGAATCTAATTTTATTAGATTACGAAGAGAGCTTGGATTAATTTCAAGAAAAAATCTTGACTAAGCAATTACTAATGTACACCTTCTCTTTTGGTTATTCTCTTTAATTATAATTTTTTGTTTAAACTAAACTAATGTCTTTTCTCCTAGTAACCGTATCTTTTACTTAACCTATTTTTTATATTAAATATTAGCCATTGCTTTATTTAATGGTTAAAATCTATTTACTCATTTTATAAATTCAGTTTTAAAAACAAAGCTATTTTTAGATTTACAATAAAATTTCTGCTTATATTTTCGTGGTTAAAAGTTATCATTAACTCTCATCCATAAAAGTATATATAAGAAACTTATATATATAAGCTTGCAAAATTTTTTTTATTCATCTTTACTTCTTATCTAACCATAATACTATATTCAACTTACACTATGGCTCATATTTGTGACAAATGTGCGCAAGAATCTCACATTTCTATTACAAGCTCTGAGTCGGACGAATATTATTCTCCTACTACTCCAAAACAAAAATCGAGCTGTCATCATCAATGCTCTTATATGTCTGACAAAACTCCAAATTCAAAACGAGTTAAAAGGACACTATTCTATTCTCCTCGAACCAAAGCTCAAATTGATGAGATACACCACTACCAAAAACATCAGATAGACCTTCAGAGACAACTCCATTACGGGCAAAGTCAACTTTATCACGAGCAAAAACGGACATCGGCACGATTGTCTGTTTTAGAAAAGTTGGCAACATTTTTCTGCGGTTCCAACAAACATGACGTACATGAACCAATGCCATCTAGGCCATCAACATCTAAAAGTCCTAACTCATGGGATCGGAACTATGAAAAGAATGAAGGAGCTCAGAAACAATGGAGTCCATGGTCGAATCGTATTGAAGGAAACAACGATAATTCTAATGACGAACTTTCTCATTAGATTTATATATAGTTGTTATATATTTATCTATCTCTTGTATAATGATGGTTATATTTTGTATTATGTATAAAATATAATATATATATATAGGTTGATATATAATAATAAAAAAATAACTTGAAAAAGAATCCTATATGCACACAGACCAGGACCGGTCGACCGCCCATTTTATTGCCGGTCAACCGTTTACTCTCTGGTTGAAAACGGTCGACCGGCCAAAATTTGTAGGTCGACCGGTTACGCATTTTTCAGTTTTTTATATATAACCCTATACGTTACTTTACCCTCTACCCTCATTCACTCTCTACTCAAACTATTCTCTATCCCTAAATCACAAACCCTAGTTCCCATTCTTCAATTCCCAAATCACAAATCCTCCAACAATGGCTCCTCCTCAAAAGAAATCAAAGAAAGGAGCAATCTCTGAAACTTCATCTCATACCATCTCCGTCAAAAAATGGCTTCAAACTCCAATTGCTATAACACGATGGAATCAAATGACAAATTACAAGTTTCATCCGGGATCTTTTATCAAATTTGATGATTTCACAGCTTACGGAGTTCGAAGGTTAGCCGATAATGCCAACATTACTCCATTGATAGATTTTTCGGCAAATAGTGTGGAGATAAATCATTTAATGATTAAATTATTTTACGCCAACATGAATCTTGATGAATATCAACCTGATAATCCAAACGGCGTCATCTGGTCTATGGTCTGTGGAAAACAAATTTTTCTTACTCATGCTAGAATTGCCTCTATACTTGGCATACCAAATCGAGGCGAAGAATTTTCATCTACCTTCTGCGAAGTTTTCACCCGAAATAGTACAAGTCATCAGTTTATAGAAGACAATAGTGATGGCACTAAGTCTATTGGACTTCGACCGACAGCAAGGTTACTTCATCGGGTCTTGATGCATTCTCTTTTTCCTAGACTTGGAAATTATGATGCAGTGTACAAAGAAAACTTCAAGGCACTCTATGCTATCTATGGTGAAATCCAAATCAATTGGGTTCACATGCTTTTTGATGAAATTCTCAAGGTAAATAATTCAACCCGGCCTCATTTCTTCTATAATGAATATATCATGAGACTTTTGTTAGCTTGTGGGGTCAATCCTCCTGATTCTGCAACTTCAACACCAAAATGCATTGATTCCATAACCATCAAAAGAATGAAGCTTCCTCCACCTTATCTTGAGATTATGCCTTTTGAAGAATGGCAACAACGAGGACCGAGAAAACAAAGAGCAACTTCCTCTCGATCTCGTCCCGATGAGGTGAAACTTTTAAAATCAAAGTCATCAACAAAAGAATCTCTTGAAACCATTGCGCGTAATCAATTTCTGCTTGAATCTCGTCTCAAGCGTATGGACTCTAAAATTGATAAGCGCTTCAATAAGGTCAAGTCGTTCTTCGGTATGCTATGGGACGCTATATCATGTTCCTCATCCACCTCTGTTCAAGCACAAGATCCAGGAAAACGTCATGCTGCTCCAGTTTTCACATGGACATCATCTGACGAGGGCGAATCGTCTAGAGGGAACAATGATGAGGAGGAAGAGGAAGAAGATGAAGATGATGATGATGACGACGATGACGATGATGAAGAGGAGATTCGATCTGCTTCATCCTAGATTCTATTATGTTTTAGCTCTTTAAAAACATTCTTCGACACTTGTACTAAATAGTGTCGTTATTTATGCTTTTCAAATTAACATTATGTTCTGTAGTAAACTCTGTTATGTCTTTGATGTGTTAATGATTTATTTTTCTATGCTTATCATATTCATTTTACGCATATCATATTCTAGTAATCTGTTACTCCTTTTTGTCGATGACAAAGGGGGAGAAAGGGCTAACAATTGCTTGCAGGAAAGAAATCACATACTCAGGGGGAGATTCAGATTTGCAGATATATATATTGTCATCAATCAAAAAGGGGGAGAATGTTGAGTCACAAGCTTTATGAAAGTTTTGATTTCTGACAAATAAGGCGATTGATTTTTGACAAACAAGGCGATCGACAAAAACAAGGTCAATAGAGCTATATATGGTACTCTAGATTATAGGTTGATTATTTGTTGTTGTAATAGTAATAAATTTGTTAAAATCTATCCTCAAATAATCATGCATATCAAGGGAATCAATATATATACGAATAATTTATAAGTTGCATGCAGTTGCACAATTCAATGTGATTTAACAGGCACCGGTCGATCGGTCAATATAAGTGCGGTCGACCGTTCCTGTGTAAATTGCACAGTGAACGTGCACACATGCACATAACGTATATATATATTTGAATTCCTGTCTACCGGTCCATTTTTGACCTGTCGACCGTTTTTAAACAGAAAGCAACTTTTCCAAAAGACACTTCTCTTCTCCAAAGGTTGCATCTCCTATCTTTCATCAATGATCATAACTCTTAATGGCAACTGTTCACAAAGAGTTACAACTATTTTTCTCTATATATACTCATCTAAATCATTGATTCATACACAAGTTTTTACAACGATTTCATATATTCTTTTAATCTAATCTCTGATCTCAATACTGTATTATAAAAGCTCTAAATTATTTATTGAATCTTTGAAACTATTTCATATCCTTTGATTCAATAATATACTTTCCTTAATCTTTTCAAAACATCATATCGCATACTTTGAGGATAAGATTATAGGAAGGGTGTACTGCTAGTGACAAATCCGTGTTTTCAAGAACACAAGTTGTCAACAACAATTGTATTTGTTCTTTTGTTGAAGTCCTCTGTGTTGTAAGAGGCAAGTGTTGAAGTCCTTAGTGTATTAGAGGCGTGAAATCCCGTTCGGTTGTTCGGGTATTGTAAACCTGTTCCTCCGGGTGAAGCGAGGTAGTTAATAGTGAAAATCCAGATAGAAGTCTGGGACTGGACGTAGGACGGTGCTCCGAACCAGTATAAAAATCTCTGGTGTGATTTTTCTATTTTCTATTTACAATGCTATTATCATCTATTTCCGCATTTGTATTGTAATCCATATTATACGATCCGTGTATACTATATTAGCACATATAATTGTGTACACACCGCACTTTCATATGTCACTTCCACTTAAGGAGTAAGAAAAGTAAAGTAATAATTATGTTTGGTTTGACATGTTTTGTCCTTTTGTGTTTACTTTTGCACTCTTTTTATATTTATGTAAATATTTTCAAAACTAAACTCTTTTTGTCTTTAGTGCTAAATGTAGAATGTTTAAATAGTTTGTAAACTTGTATTTATGTGTTAGAAAATGTATCAAGTTGCAACAACTTGTCGACAACTTGTTTTGGTTGAAAATGGTGTTTTTGTCGACAAATTTTACCGTCAAAATTTAAGGTTTTTGTTAAGCTATATATTAAAGTAAACCAAACTTTAAAATGAACTTTTTTACTTATTTAAATAAATTAGAATATGTCTCTTTATATTTTAAAATCATACTTAATTAATATCAAAATCTCTATTTTTACAGCGTATGTAAAACTGACAAAATGCGACAAATTTTGGTTACTTTTGTAAAACGATTATTAACATATTTTTAAATATTTAAAATTATTTTTATTATATTTATTTTATGTTTTAAATAAGATTTACCTTTTTAAATAAATATTTAAATCCATTTATTTAAGCCTTTATTTATTACTAACAAAACTTAACTTTCACCGATTTGTTCAAAAATCCAAATTTATACTTTTTAATCTATTAACTATAAGAATAGATAAATTTCTCTACTATTATTTATTATATATAACATATTTATTTAAGATTTAAATTCATTTTAATTTAAAATGAACAAAATCTCTCATTTTCGAAGTAGCGAAATTGCATGTCGTTACTGTGAGGACCCGCAAATCCGTACGCCTTGAATATACACTAATCTCCATATATTAACTCAAGATGAACAGAAATACGAATTCTCAATTTTTAAGAAAAAGAAAAGAAGAAGAAAAAGACAGAAGAAGAGAGAAAAGATAGAGAGATAGAGAGGAAAGAAAATAGAAAATAGAACGGAACAGAAAACAACAGAACAACATCAGAATCTCACAATCGCAGCGGAACAACATATAATAGATAAATGAATAATCTTTAACAAAGAACTATATCTGTTATTACATTTCATTACATCATATCATCAGAGTGTACAACAACATACAACAACAAACAGCGGAAAATAAATACTATATACTAGTAATACGCCATGCCATCCAGCTTGCCTCCAGCAACTCTTGAATTCCATAATATCCTGATAAACCTTAACTCTTGACTGCCCGTGTGGAAATTGGTGGGAACCCAGAGTTTAGGAAGGAAAACAATAAACTCTGAGTCAGTTCATGTGACTGGTGTGAGAACTTAAAACAGTTTATTTATCTTTAAAATCAAAATAGAGGAATATTTTTAAAGTCAATTCGCAATGCTTTTTAAAAATGAGACTACCATAAGGCCTCCCGCACACACACACAATGCAAACGCAGAATCGGAGGAGATTTCTCCTTATGATAGTCAAAGATTCTTGATACGCATTTAAAAGAACATTTGATATTATTACTAGTGCATAGTGTAGGAAAAATTCATTTCGAAAGTAGAATATAAATCTTAGCCAGCATAGACATTCTGAACTATGCCTACTATAGCTACCATCCACACAGTGGGGCGCCACCATAAGTAAATGATAGGTTCTACAACTAATACCGTACAAGATCGTATTGTTTCTTTGGATTTCCAACGAATGGTCAGGCCAAGGAACTTCCCATTGCCACATGAGAATGCCTCTGGAAGGACATCCCCGAGAACCAAACCGGATCTCTGCCAACACAAGGCCGGGTTACCCCTAACTGAGTAACAACTGACCGAGTATGCCATCCCCCGGTCCTTTGGGACCTTTCACCGAGCGCTCGTAATCAATTCACACAATCATAAAGTGTTTTCAACGTGAGTAAGTATCTGGGCTCCATACCATGATACCACCCTTTTCCAGAAGGAAATGCACATACCCTAAAGGGCGCTACCCCTCATAACCTTGCTGCATCTTTCCTTTTGACCATTCCGGGGTGTGAGGTCCGACGAAGTCTCGTCCACAAAAATACACTTTATACAAAAGCCATGCTTTGGGTCAACAAATGATCATAGAAATGATCACTAAGATAGACGATCAAATAAATGATCCTATCATAAATGATCAACACAATGATCATTTCACAGCAACACTCAGCATGTCACATTACCAAATTGGGAATATATCGCTGATAACCGTCAACTACATAACCTCTGAGCTCGTACGTCTCAGAGAAGGGTGTTAAGCTAAAAGAATAAATTCTCCGCCACCAACAGAAATATATTTGAAAGAAATCGGCTTTATATCTCAATTTGTAATGTCAGACATACAATCCATACAAGTCTGTTCCGGGCTCGAACAGAACCGAAGGCACTTACAAAGAAGTCCTTGCAATCCGGATATCCACAATCCTGATCGGATTTCCCATCACTTAGGGAGTCTCTATACCGTTGCAACTCAATGCATAGACAATCGATAGGTCATCCTATCGCTCTCACAAATATCCGGTCTTCAACACCGGTCATCAATGCTATCCATTACGTCGTATCGCTATTCGGAATGGGTAATCCAAATAACGAGCGCAATAATTTAAAAATAAGTGTAGCATTCAAATTCAGCAAATCACAACAAATACCTTTCAAAGGTAAATATTGATAGTCGGTTATTGAACTATCAATGGATATGCACAACATCACCAGATTCCAAATAATTTTTCAAATTATTTATTTTCCAAAAATATCTTTACAAGATAAATAATTTTCATACTTCAAAAATAAATCAATATTTATTTTTAAACAGATTCCACTTTCTTTTATAAATCCCATAGTGAATTTATATTCTAAAATATCTATGCATATACGATTTCAATTATTCATTTCAATTTATCTTCAAAAAGATAAATTCTCAAAATATTCACTTTATATTGGAAAACATTTCCATACTTATTTAAAAATAAGTAATTCACAAATCTATTTATTTTCAACACTTGGAAAATATTCAATATACTTAAATCGAGATTAAGTATATATTTCATTCTTTAAGGAAATCATTCTCTTAAACATATCTATTTGGGCCAAAACGAATGTTGCGTACAACATCGTTACGACAACCCAAAATCACTAGTATAGGGATTCGAAATTAAAATAGATATATAAATCCCAATACTATACAAAACATTTCCTTTCGGAAATCATTTACTATAACAATAGTGCTATAGTCCACCATTTCCTTTTATTTCTCGAAAACATCTATTTCAACAATGAATGTTGAAATCTATGGTTTCGAATCTTAACACCTTTTGAAAACATCGTTAGATCGTTTTAATTCTATTTAAAACATCACATCTAAAACATTTTCTTTAACATAACATTCACTATTCAAAAACGTGAATATACTACGTTAACAATTTCATCATTTCTATACGTTTCATTTTAAAGGATTATTCACTGTCTAAAACGTGAATATAACTTCATAAATAAGTTATAAAAATTAACTTATCAAAATAAGTCGTTGCGAATTTATAAAACAATGTTTATAAATTCCTTTATTACCCTATATTCAATTCATAACTCAGTTATATACCAAAGGTTCATATTATAAGTTAAATACTTATAATTTATTTGTTTGCAAAATCGTTCCTTTGAACTTCATAATTATAAATCTTATAACTTATAAGATTCAATTATTTATCCAAAACCATTCTTTTAATAACTTTATAAATTTTATAAACCTACTGCTTATAAAATTCCATTTATAACTTCACCGTTTATAATTCTATGAATTTCAGTCATTTATGAAATTCATTTACAATTCATTCTAACACTTATAAAAACTCGTTTTATAATCCAAAATATTCTAATTTATAAATATCCATTTTATAAATCTTTTATACAAATCAATTTTTATTATTATTCTAAAACGTCTTTAAACTTCTTTATAATTTCATCCTTTTTGATTTATAAAATTATCAAATTTTATAAATCCTATATTTAAACTTTTTACAATAAATTCAGAGATCCAATTTAAACTATTTTATAAAATCATTAATCCATATTTCTCAAAAATCAACTTTAACCGTATTTCTCAAAAATCATAATTTTTATAACTTTTAAAAGTATAACGTTTATTTATTTATAATGGATCAATTCCAAAAATATTTTATAACTTATACTTTCAAAAATCACTTTAAAAATCTTTTTAAAATTCCAAAATTTGGTCCAATGATGCTACATACCAAATAGTCAATCACGACAACAACGATATCATATATCGATATGATAATCCATCAAATATCAAAATATCTGCAATCAAATAAAAACTGTTGAGAAATCCAGTTGGATCCCTCCAACCTGTTTTCCTGCATCCACAAACATTAGCACAATACCAATTCCGCTCCAGTACGGAATTATCGCGGTATATGGGATTTAAAATATTATCCGCTTAATAGACGGCGCAATAGGGTCTCATCCGTTATACAATGCGGGAAATCAATAACTCCAATATATACATATGCCAATATATATATATATTGCTATTATATATAATACCAATTTCACTGTTTATGAAATATTCGCGGTATATGTTTTTAATAAATAACATCCGCTTACTAACGGCGCATAATGTCTATTTTAACAATCAATAGATATCAATCATCATTCAAACATGCATTCAAATATTTTAAATCTAACTATTTAAAATAAAAATCGAAACTGATTCGATTGAGTGAGATGTTCTCACCTTGATTTCAATTTCGTTTTAGCGATTTATTTCGAATAAAATTAAACGGACGTTTAATTTTACCTGAAATTTTCACTAACTCCAAACGACTCCAATCCAATTCCATCGCGTAGTGCTCGTCCATACGATTCCAACGCAACTGGTTTCGCGCGTTTTCGACCTCGTATGAAAAAGTTATGATTTTTACAAGTTTTATACGAATTTTATATAAACTAATTACAACATTTTATTTATAATTTTAAACCTACTCTAATCATCACCGTCCATTTCCAGATCCAACGCCTCTACCCCATCTTTCCAACTCACGCACGCAACACCTCCAGGCCGTGCAAAAGAAACCCACTATATCAATATTAGGGTTAAGAAATTCGACCACCACGACGACTTTAGTGACGATCAGATAGCGCCATGTTGAAGAGCGCCTTCCACTCCATGCTCGGCCAGAGCATAGGCCAACTCAGCCTCCTCCTTCCTCAGAAAACGCGCACGCAACGCATTGCCTTCATCACCATTTTCCCGTTGATCCATAGCTCCAATCTAGATCTCCACCGTTGAACACGAAGATCTCGATGTGCTCTATAACTTCGCAGTTGAACACTTCTTGAATTGCTTCACGGATTTGAAGAGATTTGGGGATGAAGATCATAAATTTCTGGCCTTTGGTTTTAAGGGGTGGCGGCGGCTCTGTTAGGTTTAGGGTTTAGTTTATTTTTTTTTATTTGTGAATGGTTGGTCTATTTATAGGGAAACGAACGAAACACTATTCATTCCGGAAATTCCAAACTTCGATTTACGCGTCGTAACCAGCGTTTCTAGGGTTTACCCCGCGTTCCGGACACAATGGGACAGGTTTCGGAAGCTAATTCGGTCATCTGTGCGAGATATGGCAATAAACGTTCAATTGAAATTAAACCGATTTAAACGATTTTCTAGGCGTTTTAATTTGTACAGGACAAACGGTAAATCCAATTGACACGAAATTTGAAACCTTACAATAATATCACATTACAGATCCGATGAAACTAGTTTCGTCGAAATCCGAGACTTTTTGAAAAATGGCTATTTTAACTCGCCAAATTAATATTAAAACAATTTCGATGCGTTTCGAGCTGCCACGATCAAACGATAACTCTGATTGCTACGAAAATTGAAATCCGGTAATAACAAACTATTACGGATCCAATGGAACTAGTTTCGTCCAATTCTGAGACTGTTCAAAAATTAGCTATTTCACTAGTCGATTAAATATTCAATTTTCACAAATTAACTCTTAATTCGATTTTAAAAGTTCTATAACATCATTCTAACTTCAACATGATATAATAAAATTTTACAAATCGTTTTCAATCATATTTAACCCAATTTTCTATTATTTCCATAATTTAACATCTTAAATTATCGATTTAATTATCCAATTAAATCCAATTATTCGAAATAAAATTTATTCGACTTATAAATTCACTTATTAATATTTAAAATTAATTAAATATTCAAATATTAATTAATAAAAATTCTGGGTCGTTAGAGTTACAATTATGGTTGAAGGTGCTTGATTTCTAAAAGACTTATTCTAAAGGATACTAGTGAGGAGAAACCCTTCTACTAAATGGCGTAGTCTCATTAAATATCTATTAACCGAGATGGCATGTTACTATTCATACTAGACTTTTTGTCTGATCCGAAATTTTTGTTTTTCCTCTTCAACTTTCGGGTACTCATTTGAGTAGTTTGAGAGTAAGGCTTCCAGGTTATTCAAGTTTGGCGAATAAAGCTTTCAAAGATGTGCAGAGATAAAGCCAGCTATATAAAAGTCTATTTATGTCCACCATGTTACCATTTTGTTTAAATGCATGTAATGGTAGAAGTTATATCTGACTAGTAGTAAACTTCGATCAACGAAGAGGAATCTTCATATGTCACATTTTAAAGTATTTGTAATAACTATATTTTTCTAAACCTAGGATATGTTTTCCATTATTTAACGAAAATGGAAATTAAATAATGAAATTTGTGTATTGAAATTTTTCATATTCATGTGTTTTTATGTGAATGACACTAACTGATCTCATTTTATCACTGAAGAATAATACTATCGATGACTGCAACATCGGTGGCGCTTATTTTCGGGCCTCAGAATGGGAGATGTTACAACTTGGTATAAGAAAATGTTTTATGTAAAACTAAAAGAATTTTGTACTTTCAAAGAGTTTCTGAAAACATATTCCTAATGAAGTGGAGAATGAGATTGGGGTATGGGATAACATCATAGTAACTTACTTTTATTTTCTATATGTAAGTATATATCTTATCGCTATTCTTTCATCTCTCTTAGACCATTCTTCCGTATCTTACTAAGCCTCGAATGTAGATTTAAGGAAAGTAAGATACGAAAGTAGGAAACGGAAGAGTGAATCTCGATGTAGGAAGTAACATAACTGGTGGAAATGTTAAGCCAATTACTAGGAGGAATCTAGGTAGACAAACAACTAGTAATGTTGGTATTGGGACACTGTTGTTGGATATGGGAGCTATGTATCAATTTTCGTCAACATGATGCAAGCGGGAGCTGTTGTTGGGTTATTTGGTGGAAATGCTAGAGGAGAAAATCCTAAAGTTCTGATCGTCAATAACTATGCTATTTTTAGTCGAGATTATGCAAGACTTGAAGAAAAGCCATTCATTGGAATTGAGGATCCTATCGTGGTGGAAAATTGGCTGCATTATTATGAAAGGATCTTTGCTGATTTAGGACTAAAAGATGAGCAGAATAAGAGATGACATTAAGAAATTTACAAGGAGTTATGTTAAACTAGTGGAATAATGTTACTGTTGAAGTGCCAGAGGAAATTTTGACATGGGCTGAGTTCGAAAGGAGGTTCGAGGAAAGATTCATATATGAAATAGCCAAGTCAACTTTGTTTCGGAAGTTTGCTGAGTTAGTACAACGGGACATAACAATGTTAGAGTATGCAACAAGATTTGAGGAGTAATCCAAGTATGCGTATGCGTATGCTACGGTTGATACATTAATTAAGAGAAATGAAAATTTCATCCGTGGATTAAAACCAAAGCTTGCGAGGGAAACCTTGCTGAATCTCAGAATCCATGTGATGTAGTAATGGAGATGGATTTTAGGAATGAAGAGACGCTTTCTTTCTTTAGTGGTAACAAAGCAGTAGAGACTCTAAAACACCCCACACCCCTTAGTATATCCAAAAGGACATACTAAAAGATGTGGTACATTATAGGTATAGAAAAAAACATTACAGAGACAAAGATTCACAAGACAAAATAAATAAAATAGCGGAAACATTTAAATAGTAATTTCATTATTCACTTCATAAAATAGAGTCATAAAAACTGAATATGCCTCAAAATACCTAATACACTTATCTCATGAAAATACCATCTCAATCATAACAGCAGAGTACAAAAACCATCCCTCTCATTAGCACCCAGTACATCCAAAATCAAATGAAAAAGGAAACTGGAAAGAAGAAGAAGAATACATGAAGAATCTCCAAGCATATCTCTCCAAGAAAGCTGAAATCTACAGTCCCTGCATCTGCTGGCCTATGGGGGAGGAAGGGGAAAATAGAGAAGTGGGTTGGACTAAAAATCTGGCGAGTGATAGTAATTACTAGTATTCTTAAGCAATGTAAAGATAATAGACTTTGCGCCAGTTCTAGTATAAAGAAAAAAAGGAAATAAAGGAAAAGACACACTTAGATTAAATACGATTTAACTGTTTGCTTTGTTTATATAGTTTTGATTTGATTGTTGCACTTTTCTAAAACTGCTTTGATTGGGTTGATTTCTCAATCCTAGTTTAATTAGACTGAACTCCTAATTCTACCCCTTGATCGGCCTTCTATCTCTATTGTGCTACTGTGAACTAGTCCCATCCTATGCATCCCACAGCAAAAGACACCTTTTTAGTGCTTAGAACTCAATAGCGACTTATCTCCCTACACCGTGGCCACACGCTCGACCATCCTTAAGCTCGCACTCTTGTTGCTCCCTATTTGGACCTCTTCTTTACCCTAAATAGCATAAGTTTTCCCAACCACACCTCCATGTGTTGTGAGACCATTTCCTACTTGAAGGGGAATGCTGTCGATACGGGTCCTAACAAACAAAATCTAGTTTCCATAAATTACTTGTAACGACCTGCTATTTTGGATTATTTGTATCCGCACATGTCAGACTTGAATAATTCAAAATACCGAATTGTTAATTTAAATTTGGCAGAACTGAACATATACAGTAAACAAATAATCACAGAATCATAGACACAGAGCAATAATATACAGCGGAAGCAAAAGATAGTAGTTCATGAAGCTACTATACATATAACAAAGTTAAATCAGTTACAACAGAAGTTTCGAATATAGTAGTCGAATACAAGAATCAGAATACATCACTGGAATCAACTGAATATCTGAAAGCTGGATAGATAGCTGGATCTCCAAGCGAAGCTCCAACTCCAAAGGTGAGTCTCAAAACCTGAACCACTCAGTCTGACACGAGCATAAAGCAAAACACAAAACACTCGAGTCAGGATTAATATTCTTATATCAATAAATCCAATTTAAGTGAAGTAACAATTGGAATACAAGTAACTCAAATGACGTTGGAATAACCGTCCTCTAAAAATCCGTTAAACTATCTACTATGTAGTAATATACGCTACATAGATAATGTCTATCAGTAATACAATATATCAAAATATTGTTAAGGCGTTACTATTATCCCCCTTAACACATTTTATATAAGCGTTATAGTCTATACAGCACTGTCAACTCCACCGTAAACTAGTGGAATATCAGGGAGTACTCCATAGGTATAACACAAAACAAATTCGTAGTGGTCGCGTATATAGGGATACAAGTATGACAAGGCACATGAGGCAATACCCAAGGTAGTAAAACTACCGTCTGCCTGATCCGGACTGGTGAGAACGCATCGCCGCAACGATCTCAACACCGCGAAAAAACACTCCCAAAATTGCGAGAGTGCACCAATCAATAACAAGTAATGAGTAGTTTACAAAGAAGTGTGTTCGCTCGAGGTGGCTAACCCCATTTGGCCCGGCATGGCTCTTGTTTTAGTCATTTCCAATTTGACACAAGTGTCAAAGCTATCCATTATCGTTCTCTTTCTTCAGTCATCACGTACATCATTCCAACCACTTTGTTCTGGATCACACTCCGCGTATAGTTATTAAAGTGGTTTTCGATTTAGACAGAGAGTATGTCCATAACCGATTCCAGTTCCTTTAATAAATTTCGTAATTATTAGACCGATTGGTCGTTTAATAAATTTCAAAACCAAATCAAATTCAGTTACAATTAGAGTTTATAAATCAACATTTCATTTATCTTTCCAAAGTTATTTCCATAATTTACGTTTTAAAACTTCCAAATACCATTTCAAAATCTTATAATTCAATTCCAACTTTTATTTAAACAATTCAAATATCGATTCACGTTCATATATAAGTTTCATTCCATAATCATTTGAAATATATTTAATTTAACGTTCAAATCAATTTATACTCATTTATCGATTTCATTCAATATTCGTTAAGTAAATTTGTCATTCAAAACAATTTCTATTTAATTTCCAATTCATTAAATCAATTACTTAAGTTCAACTTTATTATATCAAAACTTCAAATTGGATTAAATTAAATTCGTCAAATCAAATTCTTTAAATTACAAGCCCTACATTTGTTTCAATAAAAAGCATTTATTTCTTGTTAAAGAAATTCAATTTCGTTTATTTATTTACTTAGTTACAATTTCAAAACTCAATTAATGAAGAAACTAAATTTCACATATTCAAGAAGTTCAATTTCACTTATTAACTTACTTAAATTTTCCAAAACTCAATTAATAAAGAAACCCAATTTCATTTATTAACGAAGTTCAAATTCACTTATTCAAAGTTTAATTTTTCTTATCAAGAATTCAAACTTTTATTTAATTATCAAATAATTCAATTTTATTTAATTATTAAATAATTCAATCTTATCTAATTAATACATAACTTCAAAACTTAATTAACAATTTCGATATTTGATTAATAATTAATTCCAAATCTAATTATCAAATAGTCCCAATTTTAATTTTTAAATAATCCAACTTAATTATTAATTAATTAAATCTAAAACAACATTCTTTCATCAACTACTATATTAATATTCTCTTTCAGATTAATTAATATTAACATTTCCCTTTTTATAAAATCTCAAATTTCAGCTTCATTTCAAAACATTATTCTTTATTCAAATAAAATCTTTATTTTATTTTAAATGAAATTATTGACCAATCGGGCTTATTTAGTTTTCTATCATAGGTCAAAGTCTTATTTGGGTATTTATCATTTCAACCCGATTCCATTTCAATTCAAAAATCAAAGCATAGCAAATGGAACTTGCAGTGTGATAACTGGGTTGTTGTCAAAGTAAATAAACAAGCAATAGCAACCATTAATAAAAATTCAATAATTCATTCAAATCATCCCGAAATAATCATATTAATTTACATTGTTGTTTTTGCAAATTAATATAATTATTTCTAGAATCTACACTATCATTTCATGTAGATTAAAGATTATTACGCTAATATTTATACAGGACATCAATTATTCAATTTCATACTTCATCAATTAATACAACATAAATTCAAATGGTTCAAGGGTAATTAATCATTTCTACATGTCAAATAATTAACATTTAAGGGGGTCATATTATTCAAATTCAACATATATGTCGATTTAAATTTTTAACTACCTATGACAAATTCAATTGCGTAATATTTATCACTTATACATTACAATATAACATATAATGTCAACATCAATCAATCAATCAATTATCAACCAAACTGGATTATTATCGTATAAATAACAGATAATGGTGTCAGATGTCATAGGTGAACTGATACAGGCAATAACATATATAACGGTGTAATTATCTAATAGCAGCATATTTTAATTGTCGTTTCAATTGAAATCAAATTCAATAATAAAAGAACATTATTCGTGAGTGATTGCTCACCTTTCGAGGTTAGAGACATTAGACTACGCGACGGGTTACGAATCCAAACCCGAATTCCAAAGCAAGCACGATGGTACGAGTTTTGACGATCAAAGCTGATGACAAAGAAATGGCGGAATTGAATTGGAACTGGGTTGATGGCGATAAATTGGTATAACTGAATTGAAGTACAACTATATATAAAGTCATATTTAACTTTCAAACGTATATTAAATTAAATATATATATATATATATATACACATTTCAAAATCCATTGTCTTAACTTGAAACACATATATAATATGATTTAAAATCAAACTCAAGTACTTATGTGTAATAAAAATCAATCATATCTATACAAATCAGACTAGAAAAATCAGGTTGTAAATCTCACATCATTATACAAATCAAAGTCGAATACGAGTACACTTCATACCCTACAAACAAATACACCTCATATCATATTATAGTACACTTTAGAATCCTAAAGAAATCAAAATATATAGAAAATACTATAACATAAATATATATACTTACTAATGAAAATCATATATGAAACAACTATCGTACACAATATACTGTAACAAATAAAATTATGTATATATTACTACATTATTGAAATAGCAAACATACTTGATAACTGCATAAACTTATTTTATAATAATAGATTTATATACTAAGAATAGAAATATACACTTTATAACCAACAGATTGCATAGGGACTGATATAACCTATATTAGTATATCCAAAACAGGTTCCAAAAGAAGGCAAAAACATATAAGGTTTAATATATAGACACATGCACACTATGCTTTTTATAACAGTACATATAAACTAATAGATTACGCAAAAAAACTAATAAATAACTTAGATACATTCCATACATTATAATATATAATAACATGATATGGGTTAAACTGTATATACTCTATACTTGCAGCATACTTTGACGATATATTTATATAACTTACATCCCATAAGATAACTCATAATATATATATATATATATATATTTTTATAAACAATGCATACCATATTCATCACAGAGAGGCAACACGAGAGGGAAGAAAAGTGAAGGCCGAAAGGTTGCGAGGAAGAACAGGGGAGAGCTCGGCCTGGTCTGTGGCGGAGAGGCAGCTTGTCGAGAGGAAGAAGGCGTCGTTCAGTGATGGGAGAAGAAGGGATAGATTGGCAGTGGCTTCATGGTATGGGTGAGCACGGTTTCAGGTGAGAAGTGGCGGGAACACGGCGTTGGATTCAAGGAAGGAGGCGGAGCTGATGGAGGCCGAGGCGGGTGTTGCACTTGCCGAGGCGACTGCGAGGTGAGCATGGCAAGCGAAGGTGGTTTGTTGAGTGTACAAGGGGAATGCTACTGCGTGCAACCGAGGCGGAAGAGGATCTTGATTTGGGCGCGCTGAAAGCTTGGCGTTGGCTGCGTCGCTTCGGTTTGCAGGGGATTCAGATGGTCGTGGGGTGGCGGACTTGTGGTGGAGAAAACTCAGCTGGTGGAGGCATGTGTTGTAGGCTTCGGAGTCGAGGTGACGTGTTTTGAGTGGGAGCGGAAGATGAAGGAGTTTTGCGGAGGGTTGAGTGAATTGGCATGAGGTAGAAGATGATGTAAAAATGAATGGAGCATTTCTTTTTTTTATAACAGACGAAAGAGGAGCATACTCACAAATGAACCTATGTACAAACTTCTATATTATAACTAGTTTATTATTATCTGCATGGAGGAGCCGAAAGCATATGTAGCGTCAATTATTATGGAACAAGTTGGAACTTTAAAAAGTTGAATTCAACAAGATATAAATGCCAATGACCATTGAATTACACGGAGGATAATGAAAAGTGTCAAAGCAAATTGCAAACCGATACGACGCACTGTTTCATCGTTTCCGTCGCGAACTGAGCCTTAAAACACAAAATTAAGTATACGGTAGAGATCAGCACAACGAGACGACCAAAACGGTATACCGATATCAGTGGTACGATTGAATTATAAAAATTCGAAATTTCTACAAGCGGAAAATGCAAGAAAAACGTAGAAAAATAAGATCGACGGAGCTAAAGTAGTCCGAATTTGGAAAAATGAAAAATGACGTCTTGCTCAGAAGACGATTTATAATTTTTCTATGTAAAAATATTTGGGTTTCGAAAATGTTTTATTTTCGATTTTTAATTGATTAAATTGAAATAAATTTGCGCACGAAAATAAACTTCATATTTTCGAACGAAAATTTACCAGTGCTGTGTTACACTAGACGCATTCCAAATATCAAATTTGTATTTCAAAATTTTATCGTTTAAAATTCCACAAAATTTCTATTAATTACGTTATTAAAACCAGTTAAATTTATGGGTCGATACATTACTAGGGTTATATAACTTCATATTTATGAGGGTGAAGTGTCATTTGGGGGCAAAGCAGCCATATATACCCTAAAAAACCATTTCTGAACGTCAACTAAACCTGTCATGTCATATATCGAAATATAGGTTTTTATACTTCTAACACAATGAGAGTATCAAAATCCCCAAAATGATATCCCCACTCAAATTGCCTTTATCTCCTATTAAAATTAAATAGTTACTCAAAATAAATTAATAATTAGTGTTTCAAATTTGTGAGTCATTACAACTATCCTCCGTTACCCATAGCTAATGGAATCACATTACCAGATCAAGCTGCGAGAATACTCCAGCTCCACTCAACTATTCAAACAAATAATCCATCCTAGGCAATGTATAACGATTCTTTAAGGTAAACTCATTCAACTTTCTACAACCGATGCACATCGAAAGTGATCCATCCGACTTCTTTACAAATACAGTGGATGCTCTCTACGGTGAACTATCCAGTGTAAGAAAACTTTTATGCTCAAGTTCCATTAGCTGCTTCTTTAATTCCTCCATCTCCTTAGGTGACATTCTGCTAAGTAGTCTACTAATAGGTTGTGCTCCCGATATCAAGTCTATACAGAAATCAATTTTTCTTCTAGGTGGTAATCCCTTCACAGGCTCGAAAACATCTGCAAACTCTCAAACTGCTCACATATTATCTAACGCATCCTCTTTAGTCTCTAATGTAGACAAAGAAACTTCAAACTCCTCATTCAACATAACTATTTCCACCATAATCCTTTCACCACTTCTAGGATGTCATAAAGTAATAACTCTATTAATTATTAACATTGTAAATTCTAGCATATGTACGTCCTAACCAGCCCATGACCAAAATTATCTTGTACTATACGATTTTAAATGCATATGAGTTGCAAACAAACAAGTGTCCACATAAAACAAACTCAAACTTAATGCACCTTGATCCGAGAGCGACATACTACTTACTGGATTAACAACATGCAAAGACGTAACTAAATAGGCAGTGCCTAACTCTAACATATAAATCAAATCTTTTGAATGAAAGAGTGTGTAGCCCCAGTATCAATCAAACATCTAACTATAATGTTGGAAATTAGAATCAAACCTCCAAGCACTATACCCTTTCCTTACTCCTCAGCAGTTGGTCCAATTGATGGTCCTTCCAAAACATGTGTTTTTCCTAACTTAATTCTGGACAATCCCTTTTCTTATGGCTAAGCTTATCATGATTGAAGCTCTTGACCTTCCCTTTATTCTCCAGAAGGGTACACTTGGTTAAGTAGTCATCGTTGTCCATAATTAAAGCAAGTAACATCCACCATATTCAACTTTTGAGCTCCTCCTCCCAAAGGTCTTTCCTCACTTATTCAAATTTTTATTACCATTCTAATAGGGGTTGAATCTTTTCTTCTACCACCACCTTAATCCTAATGTTGGCTTTCCTTTCCTCTTGGTATAAGAAATCATACCTCATTGCCAGTTCTACCACCATCTCAAAAGTAGATAATTAAGTACCCCATCACTTTATGGTTCAGCCTTCTTCTTAGCTCTTCAATAAAATTTTCCTTCTTCTTTAGTGGAGTCCTGATATGCTACCTTCCACTTATTGACAAAGCATTTAAATATTGGATATATTCTATTAGCATCATCTTCACTTACTTCGAGTCTAATAATTTCCTATATAAAGCATTTTTTGGCATTTAGGTATAAACCGAGCCTCAAGTGGCTCGTTGAACTACTCCCTAGTAATCTTCTTAGTCAGAAACTTAGTAGTTGATGCTTCCCGCCACTCCATGACATCCTTTTGAAGATGGCGAGAATCCAACCCCCTCTTCCAAGCATCATCATATCCTATATCTCTAAATATATGTTTGCTTACCTTTAACCAATTTAAAAATTCCAAAGCTGCCTCTTTTCCCATTAACATCTTTCCTCTATAATTCTTATAATCCTAGTTCATCTAAGAAAATCTCCACCTCTAACTATTGGTCTTGGCTTAACAATTCCATCTAGTTATTGCCTCATTATCTCCATAATATGCTTACGGAAAAGAGTGTTCATATCAATTTCTCCAATAACCAGGGCTGGTATCTGATTTTGGCTTCAATATGAACTTGTAGGTCTATCTTCCCTCCTTAGCCACTAGTTTGAGTACTGTGGTTCCTCTACTAACATTTGTCCTTGCAACTTCTAACACTAAATTTCCGCTTCAAGTTTCTTATTCTTACTTTCTATGTAAGAAGGTGTTCGTAAGAAACTGAAGTAAAGAGAGTGAGAACAATAGTGAAGGATAGATATATTACTTGTAAATCTATATCGAAATACAAGTATGTTATATATATATATATATATTTAAATCTGTGTGTATCTTATATGTGCTTGTGTATGTGTTTATATATATTATGTGTGTATGGTATGTATATATAGCATAGGCCCTCTCCAAGGTGTAGAATGTTAACTTAAATGTCCCATAACCTAAGCTCTAATACCACATCGTAACATGCCCCACTTTAAGACTGAAATAAACATTGACGATGCTGGAATCATCACTAAAATTATTTTCAAGCAACAAAATGAGACCATTTTTTCCACAACATTATGTAAACAACGCGGTTAAATAAATTCCATTACACATTATCGTGTTTAGATTCTCATAAACCCAAAATGTGCTAATCAAGGGTAAAACATACTAAACATAAATAATAGTGTCGTGCAAGGCATATGAAGAAGCTGGCGTACAATTTAACCAGTTATATAACCTGGAATTACAATCACGGAATTTTATAAGAAGTTTATTAACTACTTAGCCTCCTTCTTTGTCTTTGGGCTTTTATTCATCTTCTAAAAGCAATTTGTCTAAACTATAAATTTAGTCTACTCAAATGAGTACCCTTGATTTGATGGAGAAAACAATAATAAAAATACCGGTTAAACATAAAGTGTGATATGCATAATACATTCCCTGAACGTACATGTTGTGAGACCACGTCACTTAGCAGAATGAGTTTTTCCTTTACTAAACCAACAATATTATTTACGTCCAAGTATATAATAAATCATCATATCATAAGTGTAACGACCTGAAACTTTGGATACTTTGTGTTTAAATATCTTAATTGTTTAAATATTTGAATCCTCAATTTAATAACCTTGTTAACTCCTTTTTAATTAATAACCATTGAAGGTCAAATTGTTTAAAAAAAATGTTTATAAAAGCAAATAGTTCGAGGAAATATCAATAATGTGACCGAAAATCATTTTAGCGATAAACGGTCTCAAAAATCACGAAATTATCATCCTAGTGCACTAACTCGAATTTTAATGAAGTATAAATGGGATCATAATAATGAGGTGATATACGTCAACAAATTTCATAACAGTCTGATGTCCCATGTGATCGTATGAGGTCAAACGTGTGCTGATTTTATTGGAGAAATTGAATATATATATATATATATATATATATATATATATATATATATTATATTATATTATATAAATTCCATGCACGTCCATTTCGCTTTCTATTCTTTTACCTCTTCCTTCTTCTCTCTTCATCTCTACTAGTAAACAAAAACAAAGCCATCGCCTTCTCTTAATTAAATCCGGAGCTACAGGCTACAGAAGTTGACGACGTTGGATATGTTGGACTCATTAGGAAGAGGACTTCAAAGATATAGTGGCATGGTAAGGTTCCTTTATGCTTGGGCATGTTTGACGTTTGTCAATGTCAACCAGGGTTAACGATTAGCAATGGTTAATGAAGAGTTATGCGAAACAGTAAGCACCGCTGTGTTCCTCTTGCAGTAGTGCTTCGTTCCACATGAATCGCTTAAGCTCCAATCATTCATGGGTGATTGTGGCTTTGTAAAGGCATTAAAGGTGAGAGTAGATTGCATATCAATTTGGGGCACCGAAGTTGTCAAATTAGGGACCATTACGGCAAGCGTGCATAGTGTTGCTTGATGGAGGCGATTGTTCCTCAATTAGATGTCCATAGAATGAGAATTCGAGGAGAGAGTACACGACCATAGTGGGTTGTCATGAGCACATGTACTATGCACGATCTGTGCAATTTGAAATTGGGGAAAGAGAGGATTAAGGGTAATTTTTTTTAATTAATGGATTGATTAAGGTAACTGATTAATATTTTAATCTGTATTCTTATAAAATTCGTATCTTTTGCATATGAGGTCCAATCGAGACGCCATCTTTACCATTGCACTCATAAGGAGATTATCTACGTCTTGGTTTTTCACGGGCTTAGGTAGTTAACTCACTATTTAATTCATATAATAATGTGCGTATATTTGTTGTTCTTGAAAATATAAGTAAAGATAAATAATAATGCAAGTTATTACTTTTGGACCCCTCCTTGCTTTAAAAAGCAAGTGACAATATTATATGTAGTATAATCTCTCTAATAACCCTCTAAGACATATATCGTTGCCAATACTTGTTATTTACATGTCTGTTAATTTTGTATGTGAAGTTGAAGTGTGATGTAAATGGTTGAAGCGAAATAGTCATTATAAATGCACTTTGAAATCCTATGTATTTGACCTATGTTAAGTTGATCAAAATGTGAACATATTCTGAAAATATATATTGGATTTTTCTCTACACATGTTTATTGTGTGTCACATAAAGGAATTGGTTTCGGAAGTATAGAACTTGTGAATGAAAGCGTGAAAGTTAGAAGCGTAAAGGTCGCTATGTATGCACTTTGAAAATGCCTTATGTTTGATGATTTTTAAAGTTTACTTTGAAAGACATCCTAGACGCTTCTTTATGTTTTAATAAATACTATGTGTGTACTTATTACCGAAAAATATCAAAATTTAAATATATTTTTAGTAGTAATTTATGAATTTTGAAGTAAAGAGTTTTAAATTATAGAACATGTTTTTATGGTTTTTAAATAAGTTAAAAATGAGTATTTTTAAGTATTTAAAATAAATGTTTTAAACCATAGTATAAGTATTTTTAAATATATATAGTTTTTAGAAAATTAGTTAACAATTTATTTAAACTGTTAAGAAGTTTATTTAATGTATTATCTTTCAAATTGTTTTGGAATTTTACTAATTATATTAGCTTATAAATATATTAGTACACTTATAAATATATACATCATTTTAAAAGGTTGTTAGTAAATATACATAAGTTTTTTTTAGCAAAGCTAGCTGGCTTTATTGTGAGCTGTTCACACATATAAATGAATTAGGAATATGTGTTTGGCACAAGCATTGGAACAACTATAAAGAAAAAATACAGGAGGTTGGTAAAAAAGCCAACTTATTAGACAAAATCCTAGTCCCCTCTTGTAGAGGAAGACCCACGGCCCTCACTCTCATCATCCAAAGATTCAGGCCTAATAACATAAAGATATCTAGAAAAAAGTATCGTTAAGGTAAGAAGGTAGTCCATAGAGTACAAGCTGTATAGAAATCTCTTATCTCATGTATCATCCAATAATAAAATGCGATTATTGTCTCCAATTCGCCCAAGAATAGTGAAGGCTAATCCTTCGTACTCTACAATGAAAAAATAGCGATCTTTCTTCATCATTACTGTCTGCATACTTGTAAAATCATCCATTCTCTGGCTCACACCTCATTTCAGAAGGCACTTGAATCCATGCCTGCATAGACGCACCTTAAAAAATAACATCAAAGGAAGGAAGATCACAAATGATTTATCCTACGATAAATCTTCAATAACACTAGCTTGAGTGTCTGAAGGAACCTTTGTACTATCTCAGGAGGTGCAACAACTAAAGTAAAACTGGCTTAGGAACCCACTTCAAAATCGAATGAGGAAAAGGAATTATTAGAAAGCGAGACAGGTGAATCATTAGACAGATGTTTACAATTTTCAACAGGAGATTAAAAGAGTGACATGATATGAAAATTTCAGCTTTCCAATTGTAACAGACATCGACAATTGCAACATGCCCTTTAGTAATACAAACAGATATTTGGAAAGGCAAAGACTTATTTCGGGATATTTGAATTAGAGCCTTGGCATAAACTAGCTTACTTCGTGCTATGGTATTTGCATCGAAGCATGTGAGTTTACCAACAACACTTTCTAGCCAATTAAGCCCAATCATTGGTTGTAACACAGAAGGGAGGTGACTAAAAAGTACCCGAACTGGATATAAAGTATTTGCTCCTTAGCTTTATCCTCTAAGCGGCTCCATGGAGAAATAATGAACTGTTGACCTATGATGATAGAATGGTCCGCCTTTAGAATGTGAAGTCTTTCATCTTTTCTGAAGAACTTGATAAAGAACATAGTACTATCAAAGTAAACATAAAGACCTCCCTTTAGTTTCCAAAAATGATGATAGTGATCGCAAACAACTTGATACGAGGGTTTGAATTAAGAAAGAATCTAAGTAAATACTCTGACCAAATCGAGCCCTTGCCTCCAACACTTCTATTGGAGGAACCATAGTTTTAAAAAGCATGTTAAGTATTTTTAAATGTATTAGAGGAAGTTTGGGTTTTAATACTTAATTTAAAATAAATTATTTTGAGAAATTCAGCTAAAAGTGTATTACATTAATTAATAGGTGTTGACATGCTTGAATCTTTAAAATGAATATTTTAAAGTTAACGATAAGTATAAAAATGGTTTTGGGTTGTACTAATCAATGTTTTAGTAACACTTGTTTTAACCCTTATTAATTATACATAGGAATATAAAGATATTTAATAATGAATATTTTAAAGATAACCGTCAATTAATGTTATTGGGTTATAGTAAACAATGTCTAAGTAGCATTCGTTTTTAATTATAAATAGGAATATAATTAATTAGGACTTTAATAATGAAAACTTTAAGGAAAATTATAAGTGAATATTTTAGGTTGCCGTGATAATGTTTAAGTAACAATTATCTTAAACCTTATTGAAGTAATAAGATCTTTATAAGAGAGTTTTAAAAATAATGGTTAAGTGTGAAGTGTTTTGGGTTTGTAGTAAACAATATTTTAGTAACATTTATTTTTAAGCTCTTGAATTATATTTTAAGTGGAAAAATATTATTAAATGATTATGAAATACATAGATCTTTAATAATGAACTTTTAAAGATAATAACAAGTATAGAACCATTTGCAATAATGATAGACAAAGTTATATGTTTAATTTATAAAAAAGAAGTGGTTTATAGTAACAATGTTTTTAGTAACATTTGTTTTAACCTTTTTGATTATATTTTAAAGTAAGTAAATACGTAAATAGATTTTTTTATATGATAGTGTGGTCCTCTTTGCGAAGAGAGCGCACTATATTTATTTAAAATTAAACATAAAACCAAAAGTCATCAACAAGCCTGACGAGTGACATTACATAAGTTGATATAGGTTCGATTTTAAGATACTAGATCATCACCAAGATGATCAACAAAAAAAGGCAAAAATATAAGCACTTAGATGAGTCAACTGGCTTATATATACAGTGGAAACAACTATCGGTAAACTCTGCTTGATAGCTTGGCTATTGCATGGGTAGATTGAAGTAGAAGCAAGCTATGGCTGGCAGTGAGTCTGAGAGTGCACTACGGAACTAGCAGGTAAGAAGGCTAGAGCTGCAGTACCGTTGATGAGCTGATGAGACACTTGAGAAGCTTGGCTGCTTATGTAAAATTTGTTGAGCACTGGAAATTGAGAAAGTTAAATGAGCTGATGCACTTGATGTTTTGGCTAGAATCAGAATTTTTCTGAAGCTACTCTAGGCAAGAAATCAAGGAGGAGGAGTGGTGTTCGAAATCCCTGATGTAGCAGCTACAATGTCATGCAGATAGGTGGCTGCTGGTATGATGAATGAAAGAAGAAGCTATAATGTACTGAAGGGGAGATTGTTGAAACCTGGAACAAAATGCAGGAGCAAACGGTGTGTAAAGCAATGATATGTCATAGCCAAAACATGGAGCAACGATGAAGACAAGATATCGCAAGACAATGAGGTCTCTTCCACTTTAAACATGTTATCCCAAGTTGAAGGAACACCTATATATGATGCACGACTAGGCGGGAGGCTATGATCGGGCGAAATATACGTCGAAGATAATATGCTCTAGAAAAACAGTCGTAGCAAGAAGTAAGACAGGTGCCTGAAACTGATCGAAGCTACATATGCAAAGTAACAGCATGAGAGTTACAGGCTGCAAACTCAGCATGTGCTGGTGATGGTGGAATCTGGAGACGCAACAAGAGCCATGCTATATTATGAGACATTGAACTGCAAGTGTTGATGTGCCGGGAGGTGCAACCAAAGTCATGTTATACTGTGAGAAGCGAGATACTATGCAGAGAAGAAGGTTTGTTAATAACCTGAGCCAGATGAGGTCTCTAAGCCACATCTCCACCTACAGAACCTGTCCGTATAAAAATATTCCTGGCAGTACCATATATGGTAGAAGAGGGATTTTTGTATAAAGCATTAAAAATTCTACTTCTCTCAAGCCAAAGTCCCCAACAAGTGAAAGATTAAATTGAATCGAAATGAATTCTAGTAGTTTTACAAAAATTATATCTTAAGTCATTTTAATATTCAAAAGGCGGAGGAATAACAGAATTGGTGACAATGTTAAAAATATAGAAGAAGATGTTAATAATAGGTTAGGTGAACTGACAATCATAAAACAAATGCCGAGTTGTTTCACGGTGAAGGCTAGAAAAGTAACATATGTTAATATTGTTAAATTTTTTAGTGCTAACACATTCAATGGTATTCAATTTATTATGTAATTCAATCCGCATATGAAACTTTATTTTATGGCGAATCCTCATTTTGCAGACGCACTTGAAATAACGATGAGATGGAACACCCAAGGACGTCAAAAATCTATACATGGATTTCGAAGTGTATCTTTCGCTGTTGTCCCAACACCAAATTAAATTATCGTGTTGGTCTTCTAAAATGATGTGGTTAATTTTATAAATTAGACTTTCAAATTGGGTAAACACGTTTCCTACCAGATTTTGATTAAATGAAAGATTCCAGTTAAAGTTCTTCTAAAACTCAAAAATGTTAGAAATAAGATCGTTCTTGTTGTTGAAAGTCAAAAAGGTCAGGAAACTCATGTTTCAAGGTGATAGATAAGACCCAAGGATCGTTTCCGTCATGTATATTAAATTTTAGTCCCAATTTAAAAATGTGAAATAGAGCAAAAATGTATTTCCAGAATAAAGATGTCGGGTGATTGTTTGGTTAATATAAATTTTTGGTACCATTGTAGTAGTAGTTACTAATGATGGTTTTCTACGAGGATGGATTATCATCTAGAAAAATTCCAAGCCCATTATTTAATGCCATCAAATCGGTGATTCCTAGACCTCCTTGGGCTTTGGGTTTACAAATAATGTGACGCCCCACCTCTATACCCACGCTAGCCAAGAACACTCCGGAGTAGTGCTGTCAACTAGCACGGAGAATGAGGCTGTTGAGGAGCGACCATCCATGTAATTGCTTATCACACGGTGGCTATAAATAATCTTCGGAAACAAACATAGAAATAATCATATCACAAATCAGTCACAGACATCCATATCACAAAGGCGGAAGAAGATATGAATATATAACTAACACATGAAAGTGTACATCAGAGTAGTGGTCAGTAAGTCCCACGATAATACAAAAGAATAGCAACACATGCTATACAAAAGAATACAACTATGAGTCTATATCTCAAGTGTATACAACAAAAACTGCTAATCTAAACAGTTAGCCAAAAGTCAGAGTGATGAATCCCTGGGAAGAAGTCAAGCAGAAGCACCTGTAACATCTCGGTCTGACCCGAGTATTATTTAAGAAAATAATAAACGGGTCAGTCTAGCTATAAATATCAGATGACATGATATAACATAAAAGATATGGCATAAACATAAACATCCATAATGACATACCACTATAAGTATGTAAATAATGATCAACAGAAGATCAATCAATAAGAGATAATCAATATCACAAGAATCTTCTCAAAGATTCGAAAAGGGCATCATACCCCAAACTTGTACTCATAACAAGTCAATGACATAAATTCTAGAAATCAATGCAAGAAGTCCAGAAATCATAGAAAAGAGAAAGAGGCCTATCACATGACGGTCCGAAGACCAAGGGGAGCTACCCCACATGTGTGAATGGAATCACACAGATTAAGGTCCAGACTAACCAAAAAGCAAAAAGGTATGTGTGAGTGGAATCACACAAGTGGTGTCTAGTCTAACCTCGCAACAAGAGACATCGCACAGTTGCTAGTCTAAATCATCAGAATGATCGTCATGATCAACGAGAAGTGTCAATTACATTAAGCTAGTAAATATAGAAGTTTAGCCTCATGTCCCATATCCACTTGCTTAACTTAAATATTTACGAACAAACTGTAAATCTTCACTAATAAAATTGTCACAAGAGGTTCAATCGAACAAGTCCAAGAATTAACCGACGAAGTAAACGCAAGCGTTTCATACCACTTGTTTTACTAAGTCGTTTAATTAGATTTCTCATTCGAGTGAGGTAAAGGCTTGTGTATACTAATAGATTGGAAAACGGTTTAAGAAAAGAGCTTTGTTATTAAAAATAGAGTTGAAATTGTTTGTTAAAAGAGTTTTGATATTTACTACTAGTATTGAAACCTTTATATTATAAAGTGACAAAACACATAAGCAAGTGTAGAAACAATCAGTCACAAAGATCGCATACGGAGATGCGAATAAAATCCAAGGAAATCAGCTCAATGTTTTTCAGATAAGATCCCCTACGGAGGGGGGGTCCAGGGGGGGTGGCAACCCCCCAAGGTGGGGGTGTGGGGGCAACGCCACCGCCTACGGGGTTCGACCTGCCCGGTCAGGTCGTGGGGGTCCAGGGGGCAGCGCCCCCGGCGGGGTGCGGGGCAGCGCCCCGTCGAAAACGGTACGACTTAGTGAAGACAAAATGAGGTCTAACGACCTAAGAGGGATAGAGTCGAGCGACCTAATGGTTGCGACCTAGGGGTCTAAGGGGCACGACCTAGTGGTCCAGCGACCTAAAGGGTAAAGGTCATGCGACCTAAAATGGGTTCGCGACCTAACGGAGACGAGGTCATGCGACCTAAAGTGGTTCGCGATCTAAAGGTGTTCGCGACCTAACAAGGTTCACGACCTAACGGAGACGAGGTCATGCGACCTAAAGTGGTTCGCGACCTAAAGGTGTTCGCGACCTAATAGGGTTCGCGACCTAAAGGTGCACGACCTAAGGTCTTTCAACCTAGGGGTATATAGGTAACACGACCTAAAGATGTCGCGACCTAAGGGGCCAAGCGACCTAGTGGGTCATACGACCTAAAGGAAATAGGGTCCAACGACCTAAGGAAAACAAGGTCCAACAACCTAAAGGGATGGGAGTCATGCGACTTAAAGGAGTATGCGACCTAAAGAAGCGCACGAGCTAAATGAAGGCGGAACAACTCAGGGTCTAACGACCTAAGGGGTGCGACCTAAGGTCTAACGACCTAAGACCGAGGAGACGTTTCCAACAGAGGGAACGACTTAACGACCTAAGCCTAACGACCTACGACCTAAGGTCCCACGACCTAATGAGGCAGGCAAGGCCGAACGACCTATACGCGAACGACCTAAAGTCCAACGACCTACGACCTAAATCCGAGGCGACCTAAATCCGAGGCGAACGAAATATGCAGGCCTTGACTTTTCCACACGCGCGAGCTAATGATTCTGAGCGACCTATACCTGGGCAGAGCGACCTAAGCTCAGGAAGTTCACCAAACAACTAAAAATTGGAGTTTTTCGCCAATCCAATCCAAACCAAATGCAAATATACATGCTAAAGTGATGGGGAATCATTACCAACAGTCCAATATAGTTATAGACTAGAATTGTGAGATAAAAATCTCACCTTTGCACCAAATATCAATGAAAATGAAGTTTTAAGCAAGCAAGAATCAATCCTTCTTCTATCTAAGCACAAGAAGCTTGAATCCAATGTCTTCTTCTTGAATTTGGAGTAGAAAGATGGATTGCAATTGAATTTGAGTTTTGGAATTTTAATTTCCCATTCCCTCCACCATTAATGCCAAAGCTTGATTAGTTAGGAAATTTATGAAGAGTGAGGAGAAGAGGGTTAGAACTTGGGCTTAATAGGCTAAACTAACCCAAAGTCCAAAGCGGGAAAAGTTAGTGAAATTTCACTAACTCCAAACCTATCGATGTTTATACTTAAAAAAGTTGTAAACGACATTTCGAACTCAATGAAAGTGGTCTCGAGTCCTAATTTGACCGTTTGCAAAAAGTAGCTTTTCGGACCAAAATCTGATTAACGAGTTAATATTTAAATAAAATATTTAAATACAAACTCGATAAATATGCGGGTTGTTACAAATAAGTTCTCACTTGACAAGACAACTTAGGTTAGAACAATTCTTATTCTCTTTCTAGAGGAATTTCTTTCTAATGATGTTTATTCCATCGATTGCCCAGTTGGGAAAACGAAAATAGGACATCCAGTAAATAGGAATAGCAAATAAGACATAGTTTACAAGATTCGCTCTGCCTATCCTAGCAGACAATTATATTTCCATAAAGGGAGTCTTTTATTGATTTTATCTACAACTATATTCCTGTCCTCTCTTATAGGTATCGATTGTTCAATGGGAATGCCTATATAGTTAATCAGATTTTCATATTGTTACCGTTTAGTGTATTTGCCAGATTATTAGTTAAAATAGAGTGGTCGTTGATTACCAACACAAAACATTTTTGGAAGTAAATTTTCAGACCAAAAAGAAGTTTGTAGTTGTAGAGAATTAACTTAAGTAACGCGATGTGATGTGCAAGATAAGAGAAGAATAAGAGAGTATCATCTGCATAATGTAAAGAATATAAACCTCCAGTAGTAATTTCACTCCAATAATGGCAAGCATATTATTATTTAAAGCCAGCAGTATACTTTATTGAAAATGTTAATCGATAAGCCAAAAAGAAGGGGAGATAAAGGATCTCCTTGCCTAAGGCCCCTCTTAGATTGAATTTTGTTACCCTTAATCCCATTAACTAGAATGTAGGACACACTAGATTTTAGGATGAGCTAGATCCAGGAGATCCACCATGAACCAAATCCTCTAGCTCACAGCAGATCCTGTAAAAAGTTTCAATTGACCGACTCGAATGCTTTAGAAAGTCTAATTTAAGGAGAGCATAAGTCATATTTTCGTTTTTACATTATCTAATAAATTCTTGGGCAGTGGCAACGCCATTCGAGATATGTCTTCTTAGCATGATAGCGGATTGAGATTTATCGATTAGATTGTTCATTTATTTTTTAGTCTATTCGCCAAAACCTTGGAGTTAATTTTGATTGAGCCGTTAATTAAGGAGATGAGTCTATAGACTGAAGGTTCTACCGAATTTTTTTAGGGATTATGATTATATTGACTTGGTTGAACCTACCTAGGAGAAGCCACCTATCAAAGAATTTGTCCATAAGAAGCATGAAATCATTTTTGATGGTAGGCCAAAAATAATGATAAAACACTAGTGGAAATCTATCTAGTCCCGGGGCCTTATTACTAGATAAATTCTTAATAGCTATATAAACCTACTCTTTGGTAAAATGAGCATCTAATTCAATTAAAGAAGGGTCCTGAGTTGGACATAAAGAAGACCTATTAGCATAAATTCTGTGACTACATTTACTACCGAAAATCTCTATGTAATGATTAGTGAAAAATGTTATTAAGTGGGGATTATTCTATAATTTCAGTTTCATTCAATTTAATAGAGTTGATGCAGTTTAATCAACATCTACCATTTATAATACAGTAAATTTTTTAGAGTTTTTATCCCCTTTATTAATCCAATTGATTCGGGATCATTGACGCCACATTTTTTTCCTCTTGATATGGTAAATTATTCAATTCTAAATTTAAACTTTGTAAATTTTTTTCCTTTGTGCTTACGTTCTTAAGTTCACTTGACCTATCTAAGCTTAAAATCTCATTAAGGATAATATTCTTTTTTAACCTTATATTACTTACAACGTTGGTTTTCCAAAACTTAAGATGATGTCAAAGTTCTCGCACCTTGAAGACCCAGTTTTTGGCTGCGTTATTGAACACTTGGTTATCCAAAGGTATCAATTTTGAAATAACCATATTTACAAAAAATATTTTCCATGATCCACATTTTTTCGAATTTGAAAGGTGTGTCTATACATATATATATATATATATATATATGAAGATTAGAGTGAGAGTTATATAAAATAGGACAATGATCTAAGATACGGCTAGCTAGGCCATAGGATTTAGAGAGCGGGAACATCTCCTCCCACTCCTCACTGAAAAAGAATCTATCTGTTAAGTCGATCGATGGATTCTCCCCGCCGCTGGACAAATGAATCTCCTACGAAATAGAGATAGTTTAATGAGAAGATTTTGATCAATAATTATTGAATTATTCCATATCAATAAGGTTACCCTCCATTGGTAAATGCTCCTAAATGTATCTAGTCAGATTGAAGTCACTGCCCATAATCCAAAGGCCATAGGAAAGAGTACTAAAGTCATGACATTTTGACTAGAGTGATCGACTAAGAATTTTATTATTAGGGGCGTAAATGTTGGTGAAGATAAGAATTTGATTATTATTAAGGTCTAATAGGATGACGTGTATAGAATGATATTTACATATAGCTTGTAAAAGTTTAAATCTATCTCTCCTCCAAAATGTCATAACTCCTCCTGAATAACCAGTCGAAGTAACAAACTCCCGTTTAGTAAGGGTATTGCTACCGATCGATCTAAGGAGACAACGGTTTGGCAAATTAATTTTAGTTTCTTGAAGAAGAGTTATATCTATTTTAGTATGTACAAGATTTTACTATTATCCTAGAACGTTTATTGGGTAATCCCAACCCTCTCATAATCCTATGTGAATTTATCTTTTATAAAGAGAAATTATTATAAAAGTCTAAATAAGTTAAGTATTTAATTAATAAATGAGTTTAATTAATAAACGAGTTTAATTAATCAGGAATTTTAATTAATAAATAAGTTTAATTAATAAGGAAGTTTAATTAATAAACGAGTTAATTAATAAAGTAGTTAAATTAATCAAATGTGTTTACTTAATAATGAAGTTTAATTTATAAAACGAGTTTAATTAATAAAGAAGTTTAATTAGCAAAACGAGTTTAACTAATAAAGAAGTTTAATTAATAAATGAGTTTAATTTATAAAGGAATTTTATTAGATAAAATGAATTTAATTAATAAGGAAGTTTTAATTAATAAGTGAATTTTTAATTAAATAAAGAGGTTTTATTAGATAAAGTTTTATTAATAAAAGTGGTTTTAACTAATAAAAGATTAATTAACTAAAAAGTGGATTAAAAGTTGTTTATGTGACTTGGTCGTTCTTTGTGTGTGTTAAACGTGCTTTGTGTGTCACTTGTTTATGGATAGTATTTGGTCGTGTATTTAGCACTAAAGTCGACAAAGTAGACTTGTTCTATCCGTGGGAGTTAAGAATGATGATTTGAGTAGGGTGTATAAGCAATATTGCTCTAACCTATCGGGCTTCACTCTTTACCGAGGGACAATGGAGGTTGAGAAGATTCGAAATGTGATTAGTACAAGACTTGGTTTACATATGCGATCATTTCATTTTTGTTAAATATAACCAAATTAACTTAGGAAATATCTAGAGGAAACGTGTGAATTATACGGTACTATTATTCACTCGGTGATGATATAACCTACATATAAATGCATCTTTCTCTTTTAGGACAAATGATAAGGAAATCCGTCTAGATAAGAGATGATCTCACCTTTCTGTATTGTCTATTTATTTCCGAAAGATCCAGAGTTGAGTTAACCGAAAAACCTATTGATTGATTTTGGAGAACTCGATAAGCGAGGGAGTGTAGTTATATGAGATGACTCATAATGGTAACCACTTCAGAATCATATATATTTTCTATCTTTAGAAGTGGATCTATTCAAGATGTTGGATTCTATGTGGAGATTCAAGATCTGTTAAAGATGCTTGAACCCATGTAGGGGGTTTGTGATCTATTCAAGATGCTAGAATCCATTTGGATATACATGATCTATGTGAGTTGTGGCTCGTTTGTAGAAATCTTGAACATGACTTCACCATCGGTAATGAAAGAAAACAGGGTAGGGGTGTAGCTTGTGGGTTTAGCTAACCCAAGGGTATATCAACTCCATTTGAGGGGATGCTTTCGATAAGTTGTGCACGAGAGTTAATGATATTCAGCATTACATGTTAGTACGTAGTCTAGCTATTTCTTTCCTTATTGGTATATTCTATCTAGTGATATATGATGCTCAAAGGTAAATTTTGACCCTTTTGCAGTAGAATGATTTAGGCATAACCGGAGAGATCTCCGTGGAAAATCCGTACGCGAACGGGCCTTAGCAGTTTTGAATGTACTTCAATATTGTTGTGCCATGAGATGTAAGAGGCACAACTATTTTTTTATTTATATTCTTCGTCCTAGACATTATCATTTATATCACAATATATACTTATTAGATGGGTTTTGCTCTTTTAAGGGGATAACCGTTACAACGGTCTCAAAGAGTGCTGTTATATATTGTACACATATTTCTTGAGTTTCTCACATTAGACTTATGCTTGACATGTGGTTTTTGTTTTCCCTTAATTCCTTGTGTGCTCTTTCGAGTAGTCTAAGAAATGCATATTTTTGTTGATGATCATTAGAGCTTTCATAGAGGAGCTGGATGTTACTTACTATAGTATTCTTATTTCCGATGCACTACTTTAAATGTATATATATCAACAATTCTTAGAGCATGTTGTTATAAATGTCCAGGCTGATGATAGTCCTCTGATTAGTAACTTTGAAATGATATGTATATTAGGGTATCTCTGTGTATTATGCTTTAATATTATATGTTGTCATTCTGCATGTGAGATTCTGATATTTTTGTCTTCCTCTTTCTTGTTTCTTTTCTTCTGTTTATTTAACCTAACGTCCTCTCTTTCTGGCACATGGGCGCTCGACACATGAATACCATAGATGTATTAGTGTCAATTTTTGAAGGTCGAAAAGGCTGCGTGTTACATTTGGTATCAAAGCTCAAGGTTAGGAGAGAACCTTGGCTTTGGTTAGTTACAACTCATTAAGAAATAGGGTAATGTAATGCCCTATTATGAGTTGAGTATATTATATATATGAGAGCCTATTTATATTTGTTATATATTAGTAATATATACGTATAGGTTGATAGTGTAGTAGATTAATGTGGAGATTAATGATGTCCATTTATCCCCCATCTATTGGCTTAATCATGCTTGGCCAGTTTATCTGCATTGATTGTTATTTATTGATTTTTGTTTTGTGCTTAGCAAGTATGTAAGTAATTTAACATTTTACTACATGGGTTGGGTAGATAGTAATTTATGGAACATTACAGCGAACACCTTGTGAATTAAGTTTCACAGTTTGATTATAAGGTATTTGGTGACAATGTTGGGTTAAAAGTTAACTTTATTAAAAGATGTTTATTATGATCTCAAAGAAAGGTAAGATATCTACAATAAGTATTTGTTAAATGATTTTACATAAGAAGATGGTTTAAAAGTGTGGTTTATAAAAAAAAGGATTTAAATTAAGAATTTAAGAACTTAAATTTGATGTTTTGAAAAAAAACCTTTTTTCAATATTTTTGAGAAAATAATTATAGCATTGTTTAAAAGTATCTATGAATAGAAATATTTCGTAAAGGGTGTTGAAGGAGATAAAAAGTGCTAAACTCACTTCTGTCGCTGTAATATAATTCCGGTGATGAGTGTGGCATCATTGGCATTCAATTTCGAGTTTCAAAGTGAGGGATGCCCCTATAGTGGTTTGTTGTAGAGTTGTTGTTTGCACCAAAATTGGTCACAAACACCTAATAAATTTTAGTAGAGAAATAAAATGAAGAAACAAAAATTAAAGCAGAGGGAAATAGTAGTAAACAAGTAAAAAACAATGACAAACATATTTATAGTGTTTTATTGTTGGATGCCTACGTCCACTTTTGAGGAAATAACTTTATTGCCACTTGAATTTCTGACTACAATAGGGATCAGATCGGAATCCGTAATTACAATGGATTATAAAGAAAACAATAGCTTAAAGATCCTTAAAATGAAGTACGAAGCCTTTATTTATAAGAGTAGACAACCGAATATCTTCCTGAAATTTCAGTAGCATGATCTCCAGATGTAAACGAGGTCACCCAGAAAATTTTGAGGCCCAATTCCCTTAAATAACAATCTGCCTTGGTCGGTCTTTCATGACACATGGCAGCATGCAATCCCTCTGTGTGACAGCCCGCAAATCCGTACCCCTTGAATCATCAATATACTACCCTAATTGACTCAAGTGGAACAGAAATACGAACCATTAAGGTTAAAAGAAAAAGAGATAGAAGAAGAAGAAACTAAACAATATCAGAATCTCACAGTCGCAGCGGAATAAAATATAATAGCAACTATATATCTTTACACAAAATGAAATCTATAACTGTTTATACAACATATCATCAGAGTAACTCATACATCAATCAACACATATCAGACATACCATACAACATAGCAGCGGATATATATATATATATATAGGTAGAATAGTACGTCTCGGACTCCAGCTCCTCTCCTGCTCCATAGCAACCTATCCTGAACAAATAATACTCGGTCTGACCCGAGCATTATAATGAAATAACACCCGAGTCAGTCTGGAATACCAGCTGATAATAATGCACACAATTAATTATTAAAGTTTCAAAAATCCTTTTGAAAACAAAAGCATCTCGTAAGACCACGCCACAAATAAACATGTCGGGTTTTTACCTTACGATAGCTAAAACACTTTTTATAGAAATCCTCTGATATTATAATAGGGTCTATTTACAAATACTTATAAAATAGCCGAAATTGTTACATCTATTAAATTCCAGCTACTAGCCACCGAAGTGGGTAATACAAACAAAACTCGTACAAGGCTCGTAGGGAAAATGGATTTCCAACAATGACTAGGCACTGGGGTACCACCTGTCACAGTACGTGGTCTAGATCACAGTACCGAGGACTACTCCCTTCGTCCCCTGCAACACAAGACCGGAATCACCTATGGGCAATTCCGAATAAGATCACCCCGCGGTTGGGATCAGCAACCGCACCACTAAGCCGAAATAAAAAGGAACCTCTAGACAGGGATGACCTTACTCTCCAGTGGGGGCTACCCACGAAGCCTTGCTGCATATCCCCTGATTTTCAGTCATTCCCGGTTGATGAGGCTTGAGGCTTAACGTTACCTTTAGAACGTTTCACTTAGAATGCCCATCGTCCGTTGACGATGTCACGAAGCATTCGTCCATACAAGTCCGTCCCGGGTTCGAACGGAACCGAAGGCACTATTCCTACTACATCCATTTTGGAAATATCCTCAGGATTAGTAGCGACTAGCCCTTGCACTTCACTGCTCCATCTTCGACTCCGAAAACGTTTTATCGCACGAAAACGTACAAACCGGATCGAAGTGGTTTTCGAGAAATAAATCTCGATCCCGGTCTCTTCGAAACGATCAACGAAATTTGTCCAATATTGATAGTCGGTGATTTAACTATCAATTTATATTCATAAACATCCATAGCATCCATCACACAATAAATAACTCCCAAATTATTTATTTGCCTCGAATATCTTTAAAAGATATATTTCAAATTTCCAAAGCTCATTTGAAAACAATTTCCAAAGTTCTTCCTTTACAAGGTAAATCTTTTACCATAGATTTCCATTGGAAATATCCAAGTTCAAAACAGTTTAGATTTAAAAATAGTTAAAAACATTTTAAATTTAAAATATACTTTAAAATAGGAAAATTAACTACTAATTATTTACTCAAAATATAATTTCAAAATATTTAAAGCAAAACCTATTTATAAGATATAACTTAATTTAAAATAGGTTTGGTCATACTATATATTAAAAATAGAGTTGTAAAACGATTAACTCTTATTTCAATATACTTAGGTCAAAACTAGCTTTTAAAACAAATCCATTTGTAAACATAATTATTAAGATATTTATAAAATTTTACTATTGCTAATTTATAAATAATCACTTTAAAATAATAATTTTCAAAACATACTTTAAAACCAGTTTAAGATTTTAAAACTTTCTTTTTATAAAATCAATTTAAAACTCGAACTTGGTTTTTTTTTTCAAGAAAATCTCATTTCTACTAAATCATCACAGAAATCCTTCTCACGATTTCTGTCCATTTATTTACTTTAGTTTTATGGTTTCATAACATAAATTTATTTCCCAAATCTTCAACTAATAACATTTATCTTAATTATCATTCCAAATTTTAAAACTTCCAATTTACATTTTAAAATAGATTTCAGATTTTAATCCCTTTTAAATCCATTATTTAACAATACCTTTATTTCTCTAAATTCAATTTATCAAATATAATTAATTTTGGATTTATAATTTATCCAGTAATATTTCTATACAAATTTATTTCAGTTTTCCATCCAAATCAGGTTTCAAATATTTATATTCTTTTAATTTCTTATTTAACCATTTCTCAATTTCTTTGAAACCCAATTTAATTTCTTTATAATTAAAACTGCAATTTCTTTATAACTAATATTCTGGGTTTATAGTTGAAACCACAATATCACAATGCAATTAAATTCCAACTTATCAATCACAATATATAAACAGGCATAATCATCAATATAAAAATATTACTACTTTGTGAGGAATCCCGTTGGATCCCTCCAACCTGTTTTCCCTGCATCCACAAATATTAGCACAACAGTGTATATATCAATTCAATTTGATAATAACTAACATATTCAGCTAAACATCCAAACAACCAATCAATACTAACTGTCTACTTTACTAGTATCCAGATGTGAGTGAGAATAACTCACCTTGAGTTTCGGCGAGCGTTCGAAATTTAAATTAAACCGAACGATGTTCGATTTAACCTAAATTCCTACTTGCCCGGAATAGATCCGGATCTGCACCATCGCGTAGTTCGCGCTCCTGCGATTCCGGCGTATCCAATTTCGTCCGAATCTGAGTACGTATGAGACAGTTATGATTTTATAAAGTTTCAATTTGAATTTAAAACAAAATTCCCCTTTTTTTTTTTTTATTACCAAAATATACGGCCCGCCCCTCTTCCCTTCCCCCTCTTCTCGTTCAACACGCGAACAAAAGCAGCCGACCCAACTCTCAACTAGGGCTCGAAATCTTCCGCCTCCATACTTGTCGATGAGTAGATCCAGAACCACCACCATGAAGCTCGCGACCTGCTCCACCTTCGGCCCTAACAGCTTCGAGCTCGGTCAATCATAGCCCTCGGGAAACGTGCACGAACGCACCCAATACTCGAGCAATTTCTGGCCCCCACGACGAGCTTCGTGACCGTCCACCGTATGGATATGTAGATCTCTTCATGATCTACAGTTTTCCTTTAGAAAGTTTTTGGAATTGAAGCCTGGATTGGAAGCAAACTCAAGACGAACGAAAACGAGTGTCGGCCATTGAAAATTATAACCGGCGGCCACGTTTTGAAGAGCTAGGGTTTGATATAATTAAAAGAATATATATGATAGTTTTAATAATATTTAATTAATAGAATTCTCAATTAAACCACTAATGCAAACGAACTCCAATTCTCACGATCCGACAGACTATCCTGAGGTTTTTCCGCGTTCCGGACACAATGGAACAGGTTTCGTAAGCTAATTAGGTCGTATGAACGAGTTACGGAATTAAACGTTCAATTTCAAATTAAATCGATTAAAACGATTTCGATGCGTTTCGAGCTGCCGGGGTCAAACGACAACTCCAATTGCTACGAAAATTGAAATCCGATAATAACTAACTATTACGGATCTAATGAAACTGGTTTCGTCGAATTCCGAGACTGTGCCCCGGAAGGCTATTTTAACTCGTCTATTAAATTAAGCGATTTTCAAAATTATCGAAATCACTCAAAATTTCCACGTTTAAAATTTTATTAACTTAACAATAATTCATATAACATTTATAAACATATTAAAAATCGTTTTGGCTCATTCCGGACCAAAATCTGATTAATTGCATTTTTAACAATATTAAATTCATTTTAAATTAATATAAATTCCCAAATATTAATTTATCAACTTTAAAATTCTTCCAAAAATCCAATAATATAAATTATGTCCCATTGAACTTAAAAACACATTTAAACATCATTTTACAACCATTCACATTTAATTTCCCAAATTATCTAAATCCAATATTCAATTATTATTATTCAATTTTCAATTGAATTTCCACATTAAAAATTATAACTTGTTATTTCAAATTTAACCCAATTCTTTTAGTTCAAAATCACACTTAAACCCGTAGTGAACATTTAAAATGAATTAAATGTTCACAAATCCCGTACTCAAAATTCTGGGATGTTACATTCCTCCCCCCTTATAAAAATTTCGTCCCCGAAATTTGTATAAGGTAGAACATACACTTAAACCCATTTACTTATCCCATTAGCTTAGTTAAAAGCTTATATACACTTCACAAAATCCTTTTTGTTCAATTCCCAAACCTATTTGCTTTACTTCCCTAAAGCTTTAATTTTTAACTTATAACTTCATAAGTTACTTAACTTTTCCCAAAACCCAAAAAATTTTCTAACTCTCAAAATTTACGGAAAATTTCGGCAGAGTCTCCCCTGTACGGAGGAGCTTCTGCGATATCGCAGGATACACAAATATATATACATCGGCCCACACGGCCGGAAACCAAAATATAACACAATATATATATCATTTTCCAATTTTATTTGCGTAGGCGTACCTTTTAGCAAAATTAATAGCAAGTAGCTAATATATAATGCATATACGCGCTTCAAACCCTCTCGAGCGCCTCGCATTCCTGCACTTACTCAACATACTCATTAGTTACAAGATCTGTGCATTTTAATCAACATTTTCCAATATAAAAGCAATCCAACATATCTATGGCATAATCCAAACCAAGCAAATTTCAAAATTTTACTAATATTAACCATCCTTTACCAACAATTCAAGATTTTAAATCATCTTTCCAATTATCTATTCAAGTCCAACATTATTTACTTTCACTTGAATGATTTATACTCAAATCAACCATATACAATTCATATTTATCTCAATAGGATTAACATATGCTTCACTAATAGCAATCTATTTCAATACAATTCCTAATTGATTTACAAACCACCTTTATCTTCAGGGTAGAAGCATCTTCATTCTTATGCAAAATTACTTAATAACATTTCAATGCATTCCAATTAATTCAAAACCAAGTTCAGTGTCGAATACACTAAGACAACTCATTCATATTCACTTCAATATTATGAATAGGTGCTTTAATTCATTTATATGCAACATTATTTAATTTGATTTTCAATCAAATCCTTATTTCCAATTTGAAACACTCACATTCCTTTTATTAAAATTTCGCACATTTTAGTTTCATCCAACTAACCTCATTTTACTTCACTTGAATGATTTACATTCAAGCTTTCTATACACCATTCATATTTCTTATAACCAATTTATTTCTATTTCAAAATAATTAACATATGCCTTGTTCACACTTCTTAATTTTAACTTACCCTTCCAATTTGATTTGTAATCAAATTTTATTTTAACTTACATTCCCAAATTTGATTTAAAATCAAATTTTATTTTAAACTTGAGACATTTGCACTTCTTTCATGATTTATTTCCATATATATGCAAACATTGCTTATTAAAATGTTAATTCATCCCAATTGATTCCAACTCAATTCCATTTGCAACTTGAAACCAATTTACTTGCATTCATTTACCAACTCTTTGAATTGGATCCTAATCCATATCAATTTATTCAAACATCAATTAAATTGCATAATATCTCAATTCTTTCTTGCATACCAAATTTAGTTTCATTTTAATTTGACTTCACTTAATCAAATTCTAATTTATCCAAAACCAATTTAGTTGTTTAAACAACTCAATTCTAAATACATTCAAATATTCAAGTCATTCAAGCAAAACAATTGCCACTTAAGCTTATAACCATTTAAAATTAATTTCAGATTAGACTTTTCTTAATTTTATTCAATTCTGCATAGTTCTCCATCCAAGCATCCTTATTCTACTATAATTATTAAATCAATTCTTATTCTCACCCTCTCCAAATTTATTTTACATCTTAAGTTTATCTTTATTATTCCATCTTGGATTTATTTACAACTTAAACATTCTTGCTTTATCCCCATTATCAAAATTAAATCTCAACCTTATATTTCCAATTCATTTTCCATATAGGTTTATATTAATACCATTCAACTCCGGTTTTATATACAACTCTTATATCCATATTACATAATTTAATTAAACCCATTCCACTTACAATTCAAATTTATTATCCAAACAAAATTACAAAGCTTAACCACAATTACCATTCAGCTTGCTTAAGTTCTTTCCACAAGATTTTCATTATCTTGTCGTATCAATTTTATTTCCATTTGATTCTCATCCAATCAAATTAAATTTCAATTCATATACAAATTTAATGCTCTTTGTTTATTAATCAAATCCATTTACAAATTTATTTGCTTAACAAAGAGTCCTTTTAAATTATTTCACTCATTTGAATTTTATTCACAATTCAAACCATCTTTAGTATATTCAAATCCCATTATACATTCACCCTTCCCATATTTATTACCAAAATTAAATCCCAATCCAAACTGGATTTTTATTTACCTTCAAATTTTGACTGATTATCATATTCTATCCATTACAATACAAATTCCATTAATTTGTAACTTAATTCAGTCAATATCCTAATCCATATTAGTTTTCAATCCACTTTCTTAATTCACTCTGAATTCATTTATAATATCACTATTTTCCAATCATTTCATTTAGCAAATTTAAATTTCTACCTTTCCTTTTTACTCCTTTTAAAAAGAATTTAAATTTCTTTCAATATTATTTATTACACAATTGAAATTTCAAATTCAATTTCATTATCAAACAAATTCCATCTCCCCAATAAATAAGTTCAAGACTTATGTGCTAACTTAAGAATATTCACTGTTATGTTCTCATTTTGCTTCATCAGACTTTGCATATCATTTATGGTCAAAGTTTGAATTTTCCACACCATTCCACTCTTCCATTAAATAAATTTGCAACTTTACTTCCATTCAAGAGTTTAAAGTGCTTACTTAAGTCCATTCTCATTTTATAATCTCCAATTTAAATTACTTAATAACTTAAGAATGTGAATTCCTTAATGCAATTATAAGCAATTTACATTTCACCTTTATACCTAATCCAAATTAATTTCACTTCACTTAGATTTAATTCAAGTTCAAATTCTCAAATTTAGTTCTTCATATACAAGTTCAAAACTTGTTTACTAACTTAAGTTCATTCACTTCTTTATATCTCACTTTACCTTATCTCAATTCACAATTTCATTTGAGATTAGATTTTTAAATTCACCATTCCATTCAACTACTTCCATTTGTGATTATAATCTCACTTTCAATTTTTATAAGTTCACCAACTTATTTATTTTAAAAGCTTATATTGCTCATTTTACTCCACCATCATTTTATAATCACAATTCTAAATTCCATATGTATATATATACATCTGAATTCTTCAGGATACAAATTCCCTTAATTTATTTCTTTGCAAACTTCAAATCCGCAACCTCAAACTATAAGTATAATACTTAATAGCTTATGGGTACAATCTATTACACAACAACCCAAATTTTCAAATCAACTTACTTTTGATTTAAACCCAAATCCATTTAATTCTGGGTCCAATATATTTAACTTGTCCAAGTTAAATTTAAATTTCCATTCACCTCAACATATTTTATTCACTTCAATATATTTTACTCACTTTCAATTTCTCAAATTAAATTTTAATTCCAAGATTTAAGATTTTCATTTCTTCCTTCTTATTAATATTGCTTTACATAATAAGTTTAATAGTTAATTCATTTCACTTATCCAAGTTAAATTCAAATTTTCATACACTTCAATATATTTCATTTACTTAAGTTAAATTTAATTTCTAGATTAAAATTTCTCATTTCCTTCTTATTAGCATTAGCTCCACTTAACAAATTCAATAGTTGATTCATTTCAACTTTACTCATTATTTAATTAGAACTTTCCCAGAATTCAATTTACCCGGTTTTATCTCAAAACCATTTTGAAATATATCAAATATATATACCCATTTGGTATATCAAATCAAATTTCCATGTTTTCCAAACCAATTTGTTTGTACCCAAAACAATTTGTTCATATCCCAAACAAATTTCCATTTTTGAAATATCCAAAACAACTGTTATCCCCAACAAATCCAAACAATACCATAACCAATTACTAGGGAAGCAATCCATCACTTTTAGAAACTCGAAAATGAATTCTAATGATGTGGCCAGCATCATCAGGATTATTTTCCAGCGACTGCAGTGAGTTCAATGCTTCTTAACTTTCCCAAATTCATTTCAAAACAGTTGCCATTCAAAAATATTTCCCAAAACAACATTCCATTATTGCCTTCAATACATTGGAAACATTTCAAACTTCCCAGGATTTTAAATTTCCAAACTTTTATTTTCAATACTTTTAAAAATCCTTTCCAAAACTTCCGGGTTAAAATTCTGGTTTAAATTCAAATCTAGTTATTTTATTTTGTATAATTTATACCCTCAGAATTTATTTGGTTGCAACCAATTCAAGTTTTACTATCCTAAATTCCTTATTTGCTTATATATATCATTTCAAATTTTAGATCATATTCAAGATCTTTACTTAAATTATGGTACTAACAATCCAACAAACACCCAATATATAATAAGCTAGAAAATCATTTCTTTTATATTAAAATATAATTTTGGGTAAAATTATTTCATTTACCCACTTTAAAAACAATACTATGTCGGTTTATCTTGTTCAAGAGTTTAGAAACCCCTATCGATACGGTTGTACTTCCCGCACCGACCAGAATTCATAAACACTCAACCGATAAGTCAACACAGTATAAAAACAATTTTATAAACACTAACAAGTACGCTCTCATATTTATTATTATACTCAACTTATTATAGAGTACTATTGACTCTATTAAATGAGTAATTACCCCACCAAAGCCTAGGTTGTCGCCAACCTAAGCTCTGATACCAAGTGTGACAGCCCGCAAATCCGTACCCCTTGAATCATCAATATACTACCCTAATTGACTCAAGTGGAACAGAAATACGAACCATTAAGGTTAAAAGAAAAAGAGATAGAAGAAGAAGAAACTAAACAATATCAGAATCTCACAGTCGCAGCGGAATAAAATATAATAGCAACTATATATCTTTACACAAAATGAAATCTATAACTGTTTATACAACATATCATCAGAGTAACTCATACATCAATCAACACATATCAGACATACCATACAACATAGCAGCGGATATATATATATATATATAGGTAGAATAGTACGTCTCGGACTCCAGCTCCTCTCCTGCTCCATAGCAACCTATCCTGAACAAATAATACTCGGTCTGACCCGAGCATTATAATGAAATAACACCCGAGTCAGTCTGGAATACCAGCTGATAATAATGCACACAATTAATTATTAAAGTTTCAAAAATCCTTTTGAAAACAAAAGCATCTCGTAAGACCACGCCACAAATAAACATGTCGGGTTTTTACCTTACGATAGCTAAAACACTTTTTATAGAAATCCTCTGATATTATAATAGGGTCTATTTACAAATACTTATAAAATAGCCGAAATTGTTACATCTATTAAATTCCAGCTACTAGCCACCGAAGTGGGTAATACAAACAAAACTCGTACAAGGCTCGTAGGGAAAATGGATTTCCAACAATGACTAGGCACTGGGGTACCACCTGTCACAGTACGTGGTCTAGATCACAGTACCGAGGACTACTCCCTTCGTCCCCTGCAACACAAGACCGGAATCACCTATGGGCAATTCCGAATAAGATCACCCCGCGGTTGGGATCAGCAACCGCACCACTAAGCCGAAATAAAAAGGAACCTCTAGACAGGGATGACCTTACTCTCCAGTGGGGGCTACCCACGAAGCCTTGCTGCATATCCCCTGATTTTCAGTCATTCCCGGTTGATGAGGCTTGAGGCTTAACGTTACCTTTAGAACGTTTCACTTAGAATGCCCATCGTCCGCTGACGATGTCACGAAGCATTCGTCCATACAAGTCCGTCCCGGGTTCGAACGGAACCGAAGGCACTATTCCTACTACATCCATTTTGGAAATATCCTCAGGATTAGTAGCGACTAGCCCTTGCACTTCACTGCTCCATCTTCGACTCCGAAAACGTTTTATCGCACGAAAACGTACAAACCGGATCGAAGTGGTTTTCGAGAAATAAATCTCGATCCCGGTCTCTTCGAAACGATCAACGAAATTTGTCCAATATTGATAGTCGGTGATTTAACTATCAATTTATATTCATAAACATCCATAGCATCCATCACACAATAAATAACTCCCAAATTATTTATTTGCCTCGAATATCTTTAAAAGATATATTTCAAATTTCCAAAGCTCATTTGAAAACAATTTCCAAAGTTCTTCCTTTACAAGGTAAATCTTTTACCATAGATTTCCATTGGAAATATCCAAGTTCAAAACAGTTTAGATTTAAAAATAGTTAAAAACATTTTAAATTTAAAATATACTTTAAAATAGGAAAATTAACTACTAATTATTTACTCAAAATATAATTTCAAAATATTTAAAGCAAAACCTATTTATAAGATATAACTTAATTTAAAATAGGTTTGGTCATACTATATATTAAAAATAGAGTTGTAAAACGATTAACTCTTATTTCAATATACTTAGGTCAAAACTAGCTTTTAAAACAAATCCATTTGTAAACATAATTATTAAGATATTTATAAAATTTTACTATTGCTAATTTATAAATAATCACTTTAAAATAATAATTTTCAAAACATACTTTAAAACCAGTTTAAGATTTTAAAACTTTCTTTTTATAAAATCAATTTAAAACTCGAACTTGGTTTTTTTTTTCAAGAAAATCTCATTTCTACTAAATCATCACAGAAATCCTTCTCACGATTTCTGTCCATTTATTTACTTTAGTTTTATGGTTTCATAACATAAATTTATTTCCCAAATCTTCAACTAATAACATTTATCTTAATTATCATTCCAAATTTTAAAACTTCCAATTTACATTTTAAAATAGATTTCAGATTTTAATCCCTTTTAAATCCATTATTTAACAATACCTTTATTTCTCTAAATTCAATTTATCAAATATAATTAATTTTGGATTTATAATTTATCCAGTAATATTTCTATACAAATTTATTTCAGTTTTCCATCCAAATCAGGTTTCAAATATTTATATTCTTTTAATTTCTTATTTAACCATTTCTCAATTTCTTTGAAACCCAATTTAATTTCTTTATAATTAAAACTGCAATTTCTTTATAACTAATATTCTGGGTTTATAGTTGAAACCACAATATCACAATGCAATTAAATTCCAACTTATCAATCACAATATATAAACAGGCATAATCATCAATATAAAAATATTACTACTTTGTGAGGAATCCCGTTGGATCCCTCCAACCTGTTTTCCCTGCATCCACAAATATTAGCACAACAGTGTATATATCAATTCAATTTGATAATAACTAACATATTCAGCTAAACATCCAAACAACCAATCAATACTAACTGTCTACTTTACTAGTATCCAGATGTGAGTGAGAATAACTCACCTTGAGTTTCGGCGAGCGTTCGAAATTTAAATTAAACCGAACGATGTTCGATTTAACCTAAATTCCTACTTGCCCGGAATAGATCCGGATCTGCACCATCGCGTAGTTCGCGCTCCTGCGATTCCGGCGTATCCAATTTCGTCCGAATCTGAGTACGTATGAGACAGTTATGATTTTATAAAGTTTCAATTTGAATTTAAAACAAAATTCCCCCCTTTTTTTTTTTTTATTACCAAAATATACGGCCCGCCCCTCTTCCCTTCCCCCTCTTCTCGTTCAACACGCGAACAAAAGCAGCCGACCCAACTCTCAACTAGGGCTCGAAATCTTCCGCCTCCATACTTGTCGATGAGTAGATCCAGAACCACCACCATGAAGCTCGCGACCTGCTCCACCTTCGGCCCTAACAGCTTCGAGCTCGGTCAATCATAGCCCTCGGGAAACGTGCACGAACGCACCCAATACTCGAGCAATTTCTGGCCCCCACGACGAGCTTCGTGACCGTCCACCGTATGGATATGTAGATCTCTTCATGATCTACAGTTTTCCTTTAGAAAGTTTTTGGAATTGAAGCCTGGATTGGAAGCAAACTCAAGACGAACGAAAACGAGTGTCGGCCATTGAAAATTATAACCGGAGGCCACGTTTTGAAGAGCTAGGGTTTGATATAATTAAAAGAATATATATGATAGTTTTAATAATATTTAATTAATAGAATTCTCAATTAAACCACTAATGCAAACGAACTCCAATTCTCACGATCCGACAGACTATCCTGAGGTTTTTCCGCGTTCCGGACACAATGGAACAGGTTTCGTAAGCTAATTAGGTCGTATGAACGAGTTACGGAATTAAACGTTCAATTTCAAATTAAATCGATTAAAACGATTTCGATGCGTTTCGAGCTGCCGGGGTCAAACGACAACTCCAATTGCTACGAAAATTGAAATCCGATAATAACTAACTATTACGGATCTAATGAAACTGGTTTCGTCGAATTCCGAGACTGTGCCCCGGAAGGCTATTTTAACTCGTCTATTAAATTAAGCGATTTTCAAAATTATCGAAATCACTCAAAATTTCCACGTTTAAAATTTTATTAACTTAACAATAATTCATATAACATTTATAAACATATTAAAAATCGTTTTGGCTCATTCCGGACCAAAATCTGATTAATTGCATTTTTAACAATATTAAATTCATTTTAAATTAATATAAATTCCCAAATATTAATTTATCAACTTTAAAATTCTTCCAAAAATCCAATAATATAAATTATGTCCCATTGAACTTAAAAACACATTTAAACATCATTTTACAACCATTCACATTTAATTTCCCAAATTATCTAAATCCAATATTCAATTATTATTATTCAATTTTCAATTGAATTTCCACATTAAAAATTATAACTTGTTATTTCAAATTTAACCCAATTCTTTTAGTTCAAAATCACACTTAAACCCGTAGTGAACATTTAAAATGAATTAAATGTTCACAAATCCCGTACTCAAAATTCTGGGATGTTACACTCTGGTGGGTCCCTTTCTAAACTAACTTCATGTTTCCAAAGTTGTTTGTATAGTTGCTTTCATGTTTTCAGATACATCAATCGACTCCTGTTGAATTAAACTACTGATCCAAGTTATTTATGGCCATAGTAATCTGATCTGATCTCCTGCCTAGGGGAAGTACTATTCCATACTTAGAATGTAGGGTTTATCTCTTGGCCTCGTATGAAAGTGACTTCATATTGTCGTCCGTGCAGATCTCTGGCCCCTATAATGACCTCTCCGGATTGCTTGTCTTGTCCATCATGAGTCTAACTTGTCTAATCAGTTTTTATATAGCCGGGTCAAAAGACCAAATAACACTTGCCTCCAAATTATGTCTTATTCTGAACATGACGTGCTTTGAATTGAAGCAAGTTAGAGTCACCGGGAGGAATTCCATCTGGTTTTCTGAAAAGTCATTATCCTTCCATTGAATTAACTTGTTGAAGGGTAGTATCTCTCTCCATTCATTATGTTGCTTAGTCGATACTCATCAATATAAATTCGAAGTGTAATTGCTGGCCTTTGTCTATACTCAGTTCCATTTAGTTTGTTGATTGAATTAGATGGCTTTGGTTTTCTGTAGCGATATCTTTTCTGTGTGATCCAGGTAAGATTCAATTTCTATCGATTCAAGAAATTGAATGTTGGATGCACACAAATGCACATTCATTTATGTATATATAGTTTAGTCACTGGCTCACAATCATGTTTACACATCCATGGGTCGTTGCCAATTACTTGTAGTGCAAATGTGATTGCGTAGTTATATATACACACACACTTTTTATCAATCGCTTATTCATCCATTTTTTGGTAAGGAGGAATTTGGTATCGATCCCCTAAGCAAGGGATCAGCACCGATCACATAGCTGAAATGGACTTAAACAAAATACAAGGCCATGTAAGCGGGTCACATTCATATACAAGCTATAGACTTAAGTTATCCCACTCCACTTCGTTTATTCTCCCCCTTAACCAATCTATACTCTTACTTCCCTTCAAAACCACCATTATCAAACTCATGCTCAAGGCTATCACCTCACTATCCAAATTCATTGCCGATTCAAAATTTTCCCTATAATCGTCGTCGTTGTCTCCAAGCGCGTCCAATTACAATCGATTCAATTTTCTATTTAATTTTGGCATGAACCTATAGTTATTTGGGAAAACTCTCGTCTATTCAACAAATTTATCTACATACTCATACAAAGGTGAGTTTAGAATATAAATCGAGGCAAGGCGATTTTGATTCATATTTCATATGACTTTTGGGATCAGCTTGGATTCATAGGGATTGGCCGATGGTAATTAGTGTTGATGCGAAAGAGATGAAGTGATGGGGAGCGATCGTCGACGTGATGTAATCGTTCGTTGTACTTTGGAGTTGAGCTGGGTCAATCCATTACAGTGTGGTCGGTTACTTAATGTAATGTAGGGGTTGATCAAAGAGTATTTGGTTCTGGTATAAGATGGAGAAGACTTCTATGTGGAGAGAGGGATCGTTTGATTGTTGAAGTAGAGAGAAGCAAGGGAAGGAAATCTGTAATGGGTATGCGGTCGATCGTGGTTTAGGTTGAGGGGAATGATCATTGGCACATCGAGTTCAAAATGGAATGGGGCTATGTTGCCTATGTGAGGGATCGGGTACGATCACTCTCCCTAGGAGGACTTTGCCATTTTTTGTTTAGTGAACTTGAACTCGATTAAATACACACGAACAATTGCTTTAAGACTGAATTCAAACTTTGAACTCATATATGTCCTCAAACTCAAGCACTTAACTTTGGAATGAATGCATTTGACTTAGAATTTGAATGTTTGGACTTTTATTTTGAACTTATATGTCTTTAATCACTGGAACCCAAGGTCACACAATCTTGAATATGACTTGAACTTGACCAAGTATAACATATAGTCTCGAATGAACTTGACTGTGAACTTCATACTCCAATATGCGATGACTGATCCCAGAACTTAAATAAAATCCACAATGATCGACGTGAATGACGGTTGGACGGCCAACAATGATGGTCACTCCAATCGTATCCTAGATTCTCATCATAACTGTCATTTTAATTCCGAACTATTTATCACTGCACTACACAAAATGCACCACACTACACTAGTTTACACTTAGCATGAGGAGAACAAGTTTATTTTCCTAATCATTACTATCTGTTGAATTTGATAGTTATTCGTTCCAGACACTCGAAGCATTTAGCTGCAATGGGTACTGAATAAACTTCTTCGCATGACAATCATGATGCAGAATCATGTTCTACAACAACATCTGCTCGAAACTATCTAGACCAGCAATCTGAACAACCCGAAGGTTCTCATCAAATACCCAAAATTCCTTTGAATCATAAAGTAAAAAGTTGAATGAATAGGAGAAATCGGTGCTTCATAGGTTGATGAGGCCTCTCCCCATAGGTTGTGAATTAAAAATCGATTCCGTATGAGGATGTGCGAGTCCCATCCCATAACGATAGGGCTCACTTGCCCCTAGAAGGGTACAACAAGTTTATGTGCTGGGCTAGCTACATTTCACTTTTCAATCCATTTATTGGGAAAATGTTCCATTATTTAAGATTAGCATCGGTTCAGCCACACCCAAACAGTTATGCGTTTTTGAATTGCACATACATGATATTCCTCAGGTTCTTATATCATGAGTCGACTCTGAAAGACATTAGATTCATTTACAACCTTAAACGATGAAGAGGAAGCCTATTGTACACTTTCCTTGAATCAGTCACAAACCATCAGGGCGTAACTGGTGCTTGGAACAAACTGAGTGCTTTTAATAATGAATGGTTCTACGTGCATTGCTCACCTGGTTTTGTAGGATGGTGATTGGAAGGATGTAAACATTGCTTTAAACTTAACTTTAAGTGCTTTTATTCAGGTCATACCCTGAATTAAGCAGTTTCTCATTGAATACTATAGGTAGCCATCCAAGTCCCACTGGCGACATATGCTCGAAGGCGGTTTTAGTGCTTAAATACATACCAATGGAGGATAGAGACATCATATCTCTTCTCACTGATGAGTGCCATTTTGTCTTCAGCTTAGTAAAAGAAGGTCATTCATGGGACTGTCTAGAAATACAGAGGTGGAAGTTGTAGCGATAAGAGGTATCGTTGGACAAGGAGGTGATGAAGCTAATCCTATCTTGCCTCCATTTGAAGGGGCTTAGTATGTCACTGAGGAAGGCGAGGTGAGGGGCGATGTTAATGGGCCTATTTGTGATAATGTGTGCTCAAGTCATGAGCCCATGGTTGATCCTTCCAAGGCCCACAACTCCCTACTTCAGAGAAGAGAAAAGGAAAAAGGCTCGTTTATAAGCTTCGCAGAGGGCGGGTCTTCAAGAAACCTAAATAAACCCCTGCTCCTACTGATCAATCTAGCTCTTTGGCTTTAGAAAGTCTATTTCAGGGGTTTTCAGACATTCCACTCTCGGACGATATCAGAAATTATGATTTTGATTGTCCCAGCGAGATTACTCGAACGAGCAAAGCTCCAACAATTGATCCGTCGATAGGACAATAGGACACCGACGATCACGCGCACTACACCGCACGACACTTATCCACCTTTAACTCTAATGACTCTTACACCCTTTCATTTTACTTGTAGGCTCAACAAGACATCCCCATAACTAAGATCGCTTGAAAATATCTACGTACTGTTAGCGGTCCAATTTTAGGCCCAACAGAGGTCCGGACCCTTGTCAGGATAGAGAAGGTTATGAAGAGAGAAAAGACTGAGACTGAAGCTATTAATCCCAGGACTCGTCGTCTAAGCATAAATCAAAATATCAATCTTCTCATGATAAGGGTATTGGTCAACGCCCTACTATACATAGAGTAGTAAGTTGCATTCTTATGCTTCCACCTCGGCCACTGTGATTGAGCAACATTCGGGTTCTTCCAGTGCTCGTCAATCTTCGAACTGCTAGTCTGGCTTAGAAGGCCTTCATATTTCATCCGGCAAGCATAACAGATGGATGCTCATAGCCCCGACCACTCTTGATACCGCTGCTGCTTAGAAGATGGCTGAGATCAAGGTCGCATTTACTAAGTTGTGCTTCAGCCGGTTCAAATTTGTCGCTGCTTTGCATTCAATTCCTCCAGAGGCCAAGGACGCGGTGCTGTCCAATGTTAATGATGTCTATATCCAGCACGGTACAACTCTTCGTGTTGCTGAGAGAATTTCTAAGAAGCCAATGGAGAGGAAACACAAGATCGATTGCTTATCTCTTGAGGTAATCCATGACAAAGACATTATTAAATGCTTTGATGAGGAGGTCAAGCAATTGGGTATGAAGCTGCCGAGCGCTTAATTAAAGAGCACCAAGCCGAATTAGACACTGTCGTTCATTGCAGGGGTAATTTATCCCTCGAAAAAGACATTTTACAAAAGGAGAAAGAGATTCTGAAAAAGGAAAATGATATTATTTCCCTTCATATTAAACATCTTGAGAAAAAGCTTGAAAAGGAAAAACAAGAGAAGTTTGAGGCTCAACTGGAGTCACAGTAATACTGGGAGGAAGCTTTCAAAGCTCGTAAAGCTAAAATAAAGCCAATTGACAACTCGTTAAGATTAAGGCCCTCAAGGAAGAGGCTAAGGAGGCGGGCTAGATAGAGATTAAGGATGAGTTTGATCCTTTGCTGATATATTACATTGCATGCATCCTGATGAATCGTATCCCCACTTCCTTGAAAAGGGTATCCCAAGTTTCTAATTGAAGCCTGGGACCATATTATAGATTTGAAAATGAATTCCCTTGGTGGTGCTGAATTAGAAGAAGAGTAGCTCATCCATGAAAATTTTCACGATGAAGAGCCAGATGAGCTCAGGGCTGCTCGGCTCAGTTTACTCAACGATCCTACGATCACTCAAAAAGGGAAAGATGGAAGCGAAGTCTCAGGATTTGGTTCCCAACTCTACACTACTACTCAAGCAGTTGGTGTTTCAATTTCTCATACCCTAGAGAAGGATGTGGGCTATGATTCAGGTCATCCAAGGATACACACAGCTTTTGGGTTGTCTTCGATTTTGGAAGGCGACACTAAAGCTACGCCAAAGGTAAATCAGGTGACGGTATATCTCTTACTTCTTCGACATTCGAGAAGGTTTACATCTAGTGTTGTATAGTCATGGGATCACCCATTGGTCTTCATGAAATTGCATGTCTGTCTACATCTGTTGATGCTCCCGATGATGATGTTTCCCCAGGACAGCTGCCGTGGACCACAGGGCCGTCTACGACTTTTACTATAAGTGGCTCCTAACAATCAACCCACCGAGACTGTAGGCCTGGATGTTGATGTCATAAGAGCTCTACATTACGAAAAAACCGATGATAACAAAGACAGGATGAAGTAAAGGACATCGTAGTAACCCATGCCTTTGAACATAATGGTAAGCTTAGCATGAAGGAGCGAAATGAAAAGAAGGAACTAGAGTTGCAAGCCAAGAAGGAGAGCGTCAAAGTGAACATTACTCCACTTTAGGTTATACTACCAGGAGGCATCACCCATGAGAAGGTTGATTCTTCTGCATCCCAGAGTGAGACTGCTTCTGTATCTGAAAGCATTTCTCCTAAGGTTAGCAATGGCAAAAGAGGGTCAAAAAGGAGAGAACGAGGCGGTAGTTTTGAAGAATCCACCTCGAAGGATACCACAAAGAAGCCCACAAAAAGGGAGAAATAGCCATCAAACAGGCTTGGGTAGTACATTTCTAGGTAGTTAGTTTCTTTTGTTGGCAATGACTATGTAGGTACGACACCCATTTTTGGTTTTTGGTTTGTGAAATAAATTTGTACTTAATTTCTAAGTATGTGAATAAAGATTCTTTCATTTCTGTTCATCTTCTATATAAAATTTGTCTGATTTTTCGAGTGGTTATGTTTCCCGTTTAATGTACTTGAAATTCATCACTCATTGTTTAAGTTACAGTGTTTTTCTACTGCCCATTGCTTCGGGCGTTGATCCGCCAAATCCTTCTCGAGGCCTCCTTTTGATCATAGCCTTGAGTCATATCAAACACTAGACATGATCCATAGTGTTATGCTATTATGTTCAGTGGTTAAGTGATCATACTCCAGCCCAAGTCTTGGGTTGGCAGAGCGAGTTCGTAGATGGTCAGGTCGCGTCCATTATTACTTTATACTTTTCCTGTCGGGTTTAGGTGAGAGTTGGAGAATGAATTGTCGAATCACGTTTCCTTTGATTAATTTTATTACTCCTAAGTCTAAAGAAAAAGTTCTGAGAAATTGTTGAATCGCATTTCACGGATATGGAAAGAACTTCATATTTATTGCATAATAAAAAAGAAGTGACATAATATGTCTTATTACACGACTTTGAATTCAAGTACAAAATAAAATTTTAAATTAAATACAATTGAACGAAGCAAAACTAAGTGAAATTTCATCATAAATGCTTGCTATTCCATCTCCAAGCTTTCGATTAATGACATATGGTCCTTTCCATCTTGGACTTATGTTTATGGGACAAAGAAAGATCCATTTTAGGACAAAATCACTAATTTCAAAGGTCCTAGGCTGGACATTTACATTGTAGCACCCGACGAATCGGTATCGGTGTGTAGCTGCCCTCAAGTCTACTTCGTGCTTTTCATCGACAATGTATAGTGGTTCCAAAAGGAAATCATGGTTAGTTCTGGGGTCATAGTAGGTCACTCAATGAGAAGGGACTTCAAGTTCTATAGGGATCATGGCTTTGGATCCGTAAGCAAGGGCGAATGGAGTATGTCCAGTCATGGACTTGTGGGTAGTTTTATATATGCCTAGAATGCCGAAGGGAGTTCGTCAACCCACTTTCCTCTAGCCTTTTCCAAATGCTTCTTCAGAATACGATTTATAATTTTTTTGATAGCTTTAAACTATCCATTAGCTTAAGGTGAGCAACTGCAACAAATCTTTTCTCGATGTGATGTCGACAACAGAAGTCTTTGAATTCAACACTATCAAATTAAATTGCATTGTCGGTTATGATTGCTCAGGGAGACCGAAATGACAAATGATGTTTCGAACAACAAAATTGATCACTTTCTTCATAGTGATCATGGCCAAAGTTTCGGCTTTAGCGCATTTAGTGAAGTAATCAACTACTGTAATGTCATACTTCGTGCCACCTTTGGAAATCGGCAAAGAGCCGACGATGTCAATCCCCTAAGTAGCAAACGACCATGATCTGACCATTTGAGTGATTTTCGTCGACAGGGCTCTCGGAATTTTTGAAAACATTTTGCATTTGTCGTATTGTCTAGCATAATTAGTTGCGTCTCAATCGATAGTTGGCCAGAAATAACCATAACGGAGTGTCTTCATCGCTAGGGTTTGCCTCCTAATCTATTTGCCAGATTCTCCTTCATGGACATCTTTTTAATACTCGCTTGATTTCATCGTCGGCGATACACCAAAGTAGGGGTACAGAGAAACCCTTCTGGTATATGATTTTTTCTTAGAGGAAGTATCGTGACACTTTACAAAGGACTTGCGGTTTTGCATTCCTCCGTACGGGAAGGATCCCTTGTAAATAATCTTTAATCCAAGTCATCCACGACCCCTTCTCAGGCTTCGTTTCTAAGGCCCAATCAATCTGCATCTAGCCAATACTCATACAATGAGTATTTCAACTAGGACATGCCTATTTGCTGTGCATACCCAAAAACTGGCTAGATTGACCAGTGAGTCTACTTTATCATTCTGTTCTTTGGGGATGTGGGTAATGGTGCAATGCTCAAAATTGATTAGTAGCTCGTGGACCTCTGGCTAAGGTAAGAAGCAAATCACACTCCTTTAGCATGGTATTCTCCCCTAACTTGATACATTACTAACTGGGAATCGTAGAAAATTTGCAAAGCTTTTACTCCTAGCTCTCTAGTTAATTTAATACCAATGATTAAGGCTTCATATTAAGCTTTGTTATTCATTGCTGCAAGTCAGGTTTCAAGGCATAGCAGATCGAGTATTCCTTAGGAATTACCAGTATGAGTCCGGGGCTTGAACAACGATTGTTGGATGCTCCATCTTTGTACATCTTCTAATAAATGGTAGGTTCTTCACTTCTCTCTAGAGAGTTGTCTTCTGTAGTAAATTCGGCTATGAAGTCCACTGGTGCTTGTCCCTAGATGGTTCTCCAAGGGAGATAAGTGATATCGAACTAGCTCAATTTGACGTTCCATTTAGGTACTATATGACATATCGCAATGGTTGGTCAGTGAAGACATTGATTGGATGAGCCTAGGAATAAGGGCGAAGCTTTCTTAACACAATCAACAGGCAGTATGCAAGCTTCTCTAGCTTTGTATAGTTCCTTTCAGCACATGCCAATCGCTTGCTAACATAAGACAATGACCTCTGAATTCGATTTTCTTTACGCAGCAGTGCGGCACTTATGGCATGTACTGGCACTAATAAATTAATGCACAAGTCTTCATAATCCAGTGAATTTGACAAGATGGGAGCTCTCTCTAGGTGATGATGTACCTAAGCTTAAAATGCATCAATACAACCCTATGTTCATTCAAAGTTTCTTTTTCGTCCTTAGATTAAGTCGAAGAAAGGAATGCACTTGTTAGTGGCTCTGGAAATGAACCTCCTCAGTGCGGTGACCTTCCCACTTTGATTTTACACCAGTTTGATTAGCTTTGGCACCTAGATGTCTCTTTTCGCTCGAATATTCTTGAGATTTGCTTCAGTTCTATAAGGAATAACAATGAAACCCAAGAATTACCCTAATGCAATGCCAAAAGAGCATTTCAAGAGATTAAGTTTCATTCCAATTTTTTAAAGGGCACTAAACATCTCCACCAAGTCATCAATATGGTTATTTCACTGTCGTGACTTCATAAGCATATCATTCATGTATACTTCCATTGATTATCCGATCTGGTCTTTGAGCATCCAGTTGACTAGTCTATGTTAAGTTGCTCCAACGTTTTTATGTCCAAAAGCATCATGACATAACAGTATAATCCCAAGTCAATAATGATGCTGGTGTATTCCAAGTTGGGGATGTGCATCGAGATTTGATTGTATCTAGAGTACGCATCCATGGATGAAAGCAGTTCATGTTCAATGGTCGAGTCTACCAGTTGGTCAATCCTTGGAAGTGGAAAACTATTTTTCGGGCATGCCTTGTTTAGGTCTGAGTAGTCGACGCTTGTTCGCCATTTCCCATCAGTTTTTCTCATAAGAACTGGATTAGATACCCATTTTGGGTAGAGGGCATCACGAATAAATCCATTATACTTGAGTTTATCCACCTCCTCTTTAAGCTCATTAGATCTTACTAAATCCATGTCGCGTCGCTTTTGTTTCACCGAGACATTCCTTGGGTTGACATTCAATGCATGGCTCATGACGGTCATCAAGATCCCGCATATGTTAGAATGGGTCAAATTGAACACATTAAGATTCGCATGGAGAAAGCTAGCTAATTCCTTCATCATCATTGCGCTGAGCTGCGATTCGATCTTCAGGACCTGTGACAGGTCATCGTGGCTTACTGTGATGTCAATCGTCAGCTCAGCATGTGCAATCTTGGTTTCTTTGGTCCCCCCTTCTTCATCTCTTGGATTTATATCTTTATATAACCAACTATGGTGCTTGAGCCAAGCCTAGGGGTTAATTGCTAGGCTTTATTGGTTTTGATGCAGAAAGGCTTCTCTACATCCTTTCCATTTCACTTCGTTGAACATCTCTCAACTCAGCCACATAACAGGAACATCCATTCGCTTGATCTCCAGTCGACTAATCTCCATAAATAATTCCCCACACCAATCTCTGTTAGGAATTTTAGTGTTAAGCACCAAGGGGCAGTAAATGCCCTGAATTCAACAATGTCTGGTCAGCCTAAAAAGGCATTGTACAGAGAGATCACATCCGTCACAACAAAAGGTAGCACCCGCACTCTCCTACGATTGTTGTCTCCCAATTACACTTATAGCTCGACATGACCTACTTCTTCAGTTGCAATACTGTTAAAGTCATAAATACGGGATTTGCATGGTTTAAATCTTTGGCTTCTAGTAACATCTGGTCGTATGCCTTCTTGAAAATGATATTCATATAACTTCCACAATCAATGAGTATCTTTCTTACCAAGGCGGGGCCAATCATGGCCGAGATCACTATTGGGTCGATCGTAGGGGCCTCTACCTTGTCTTCATCTCTACTTCGAAATACGATATCATATGTCATAGTTCGCTCCTGCTTTGCTAGAGCGCCATCATCTGTGTACAAGCAACATTCAATATCAACATGTCTTATATCGTCCACGTAATACTCCATCTCATTCCAAATTTTATCTGCCAGATATGGTACTCCGACAATGATATTAATAACTAATCTACCTCCTATCCGTCGAGGTTTCTTAGCACAGGGCGAAGCTTGTCCTCGATTGGGGTCAGATGTCCCCTGCTCGCTGCCCTATGGGGCTTTAGCAAACCGCTACAACTTCTTTCTCGAATTAAATTCTTAATAACATCTGAAGGTGGCATTATTCATCCATGGTATATCGATAATTCTCACGAAATCTACTTTCTGGATTGTCTTTGATTTTCTGTCTTTTCTTTCGGAGGTGGTTTTCTTTACTATAGTGTTACAGGTCGATAGATAAACATTCTCTAGCAAAATATTCAATAATGTGTATGTATCGAACATTGGATTCCTTGGCATCCCTCTTGGAATCTAGTCTTCGGTCTTGGTTTCTACCATCGCTTTCTTCTGCTCATTCGGTTTGTTCTGAACATTGATCTAAACTTTTCCAAAACTAACACCGTACTATTTTACTGCACATTACTTTATACTCCCTCAATGCTTAGGCCTGCAACATTTCTCTTCCTGATTCGCTTTACCTCCTCCTTCCTTAGAAATTGAGCATCTTTTGCAAAGAAACAATCTAATGTAGAAGGAGACTTCCCTTCTAACCAATTGCCAAACTGGTAATCAGGGTCGACTCCCCTAGTCAGTGCCATGAGTATATCATCATCATTTAGATTACTAACTTCTGTAAACCTATAATAAACCTTTACATATAATCTTTTGTGACTCACCGGGTGCCTTGACCAAGCTGGAGAGTGACATTATGTCCTTAAGTGGGTCGTGTGCATAAAGAACCGCTCTAGGAACTTCTTTGTCAACTCTTAAATGATAAGATTGACGGTAGTAGCTTTGTAAACCACATGGTCGCAACAGCTTCCATAAAAACGGGAACCACCTGCATTTAACTGTATTGGTGGCTTTGGAGGAGTCCATATGCCATTCATATGTCAAGAGATGCTTCTTGGGGTCAGTTTTTCTGGCATAGGTAGACATTATAGGTGTATGAAACCTCCATGGACATTCTGCATGTAGAATGTTGTTGGTGAATGGAGCATGACTTATAGGGAGTCCCTAATCAATTGGTCAAGGCTTGACTTTGTTTCACTAACTGCCACACCATAGCTGTTAAGTCTAGTGTTTGGAGAGTTGGTGCCTGGCGGTAGTCTTGCTCCACCTCAAATTAACATCCTAATCAATCCCTCCGGGAAGTGCCACATTATATTGTCTCCTCCTTCTCTTGATCCATGTCCTGAGTAGCAGTTCTACCATCGTCTCTTAACTACAGTTCAACCACGTTTTCCTAAGCTCTAGTACTTTAATTGATGCAGCACCTCTAGAGTAAGCACCTCTACCTACATATCAATCCCCCTTGAATAGAGGGTTTACTGCCGTTCCCCTGAGAACTTCGACATCGACCGACCTTAGCCAATCACCTGATCTCATTTTGATGTTCTAGGTGTGTATGTATCCATTTTGCAACGTCTGATTCGTTGATGGTTGTCGGATGAGGAGGAATTTTTCGATCCTGAATATGGAGTAGGCTCCCTCCTTTTCATTCCATGCTGGTCTTTCAACTGGTTCGTTAGGTCGATGTTAGCCCGAATTTGCTGATTGAATGCTAACAGCTATCCATCAGTTCTTTCATTAGGACTTCAAAATCATCTCTGTTGATATATTCGGTTGGATTCTCGACATCGGCAGCCGTTGGTTGTACATTTTGTTCAACTTGGTGAAAACTAGCATCGTCATTTCCTTCAACAACATGGGGGTTGTAGATTTTCCTCTGGCTATGGCTAATAGCTTCCTCCAATATCTTCTTAAAATTTACGCGATAATAGGACTTGCTGGTAGCAAATTGGATCTATCGCGTGGATATGGAATCGGCCAGTAGATGGTGAGATCCAATCAGGCTGGGGAATTTTTCTCAGTGAAGTACCAAAATGTTTGCACCAAAATTGGTCACAAACACCCAATAGAGTTTTAGTGGAGAAATAAGATAAAGAAATCAAAATTAAAATAGAGGGAACAAGCAATAAAAAGTAAGAAAAACAACGAAAAATAGCTTTATAGTGGTTTGGTATTGAATACCTAGGTCCACTTTGATGTATAGCTTTATAGTCACTCGAATTTTCGAGTACAAGAGCGATCAGATCAGAATCTGCAATTACAATGGAGTACAAAAAAACCAACAGCGTAAAGATCCTTCAAATGAACTATGAAGCCTGTATAGGGGTGGATGATTGAATATGTTTTTGAAATTTCGACAGAAAAATCTCCAGATGTAGAAAAGGTCACCAATAAAATTTCATGGCCCAATTTTCTATGTATAGCGATCGACTCCGATGGGCCTTCCATGCCATGTGGCAGCATGTGATCCCTATGGTGGGTCCCTCTCCATGCTAACTTCATGTTTCCAAAGTTATTTGCGTAGTTTCTTTCATGTTTTAAGAGATATCGTTCAACTATTGTTCGGTTAAACTGCCGATCCAAATTGTTCATGGCCATAGTGATCCGATCTGATCACCTGCCTTGGGGAAGTACTATTTCTGTGATATCACGAAATTTTGGACAATATCAATTTAATAATCTATGTTTAAAATTAAATTGATTTGATAATTTTTGTAAATAAATTTGAATTGATTTAATAATCTTACTTTAATAAGTAATTAATTTGTGAATTTATCTTTTAATAAGTTAATAAATTTTTTTTCCATTTATAATATATATATATATATATATATATTAAATAGATTAGTTTGGTTTTAAATTAAATTAATATAGCGTATTTTTAATTATAATATTTTGGTAATTGGGAAATTAAGTTTTATTAATGATTAAGCTTTTCAAAACTATTTTATAAATAACCATATGATTTTAAATATATATGATAAATGTTTTATTTGTTTAAAATATATTTTGACTTAAGTTTGAATATTAAAATAAAGTTATAAAAATGTTTTATTTCTTTTTAAAATATTGATTAATAAATGTGATTTGTAAATTAGATATGAAATTTAAGATACAAATTAATAAATGAAATATGTATTCATTTAAATAACAAGTAATTTATAATCTCTTTTATAAATTTATTTTAAATGATTAAAAATATTATTTTCAAATGATTAATATATATATTGTTTTTATTTATAAATATAATGGTTTTTTTTAAACATAGCTATACATATAAATAAGTATTAGAAACTAATTAATTTAGTTTAAAACTTTCATTAACAACTTAACTATAAATACTAATTTATTAAAAGGACATGTGTTGAGTGAATAAATAAGTAAATTAACAAGTATTAAAATTTAAGCCAAGTGTTATAATTTAATTTTATTTTTATTTAATTTTAATAAATCCTAATTCAAATCTATATAAACCCATACTCTTTTCTCCTTTCATTTTCTTTGTTTATTTCACATTCTCAAATTCAAACCAAAACAGAAATCTGAAAAACATTTTCAATCATACTCTTCATCCTCATATCCAAAAACAAACCATCTTCAAAACATCATGCAAAATCAAATCCCTGATCCATATTCAAAAGTTGTAAAAAAAAATTCCAGCATGCATTCAATTTTTCAAAAAAATCTGGAAATCATCTTCAAAACCTGTATATTTCCAAAACTAAAATCTGCATTTCCTTCTTCTAAATCTGGAAACCATGAAAGCCTGCATTCAATTCATTCAAAACCTGAAAAATTGGCCCTGCATGCAACAATTAAAGCAAATTAAATCATCAGCAACATTCAAGATTAAAGGATACAAAGCACTAAAATTTTAAAGGCAAAGCAAATTCAGTTTTTAAGTTTCCAGGGGCTTTTCAAATCTGCAACTATGCTCTGCTCTGCATGTTTAAAACTGTGAGTAAATTTACATTTTAAAATTTAAGTATGAAATATAGTTGTTTGATTTATCTGTAGAAATAAGTAGAATTTCATATACATATACATATATATATATATATACTGTTAAATATTGCTGTGTTTATATAAGTATAGATGTGATGCATGTTTAATTTCCTAAGCTACTGTCTACACAATACAAGCTCAAATTTAACAAAATTTGAGTTTCCTTTGATCTGGATGTTGTTATGACTTATAATTGAATGAAATTTGTTTATTTTATGATAAAGTAAAACGAAAAAATTTATACAAGTTAAATAAATGTTTGTATTTCCTGGAAACATAAATAACAGCGTAAAAATTTGTAAAAGTGAAAATTTTAAACATTACAAATCAATGTTTCAGGATTATGAATCAAAACATCATGCAAAATCATGAATTTTAAACCAAAAATTTCAATTTAAAATGCTAGAATCAAAGAGAAGTTTTATTTTGACTGTAAATTGAGTTTTGAGGCATCTCTGTTGCCAATTAGAAATGCCAAGATTGTTTCTGAAGGAGGTGGAGTTATCGGGAGTGTTGTGAAATATTTTGGATTGGGTTGCATTTCATCTTTAAGATTGTGATTTTGATTTGAATTTTAGAACCCTAGTTTTTACAAGGTTTGAGAAAAGTGATCATTTCGGCAAATATAATTGTTCGAGTTGCTTGGGGTCTTGGGCATTGGAAGATGATGGGTTGACGAAGTCATCGCCGGAGTTGCAGAGTCAACGATGGCCAAAAGCGCGTGTACGTGGCGTTGACTGGTTTGGAGTAGAATTCTGCCTGTTGTTCCAGGTTTGGGGATTTTTGGCCGCGATTTTGAATTCTTGCATATGTCGATTTGATTTTTGTTTGGATGGCCTGAGGAGTTGAATATCGACTTTGGGAAGGTCTCATAGTTGGCCAATGATGGCCTGAGGCGCTGTACATGTGCACAGAGGGCTGTGGTGATGCTGGTGAATGTTGAGAGGTTACAGTTTTTGATGTTCTCGTGTTTATCTCGGGTGAATCGAGTTTTAGCTCGAAGCTGATTTGTTTTTGACCCGAAGTAAATTTAAGTTTGCTCGGGTATACCTCATCGATTTAGGTTTAAGTATAAAAACGGAAACCTGATCTGTTTTTATATTTTTAAAGAAAAGTATAAAATGCAAATTGAAATCTAAACTGAGTTTTTTGAAATTGGAAATTGAATATGAATTCAAATTAGATTGAATCTGAGAATTGAAATAATTTAAGTTTTAAAATTTAAATTTGGTTTTAAAACTTATAAGTGTAAAAGCATATGTGGTTTTGAATTTGAATTGGAAGTTTAAAATTTTAAATTAGAAATTTAAAATAAGTTTAAATCTGGGTAATTAAATCTGAATTAAATTTAAACTTCATTTTTTAAAATAAAATAAGTTTAAATTTAAATTGTTTAATTACATTGAAAAGGTTAAATGATTTGAATTTTTAAAAGGAAGATGCAAAATGTAAATAAAGCTTTAAAGATTTAAGTTAAATCTGGATTAAAAGAAAATTTTAAATTGAATTTGTTTTTAAATAATTTGGAATGCTTAAAGTGTATTTTAAACTAACTTGAATTTAAAGATGAATTTGGTTAAATTCTATTAAAAACTCCTTTCTAAAATGAATGTTTTCTTTAACATGTGAGATAAAAAGATTTTAAATTGTTTTAAACCTTGTTTAGATAAAATTGTATTCATTTTAAAATTTTAAAATTTTAAAATGAAATTTAAAGTGAAATTTAAAATAAATTTGAAACAAAGTGTTTTTAAACACTTTAAATAAGTAAGAAATGTTTTCTTAAATTAGGTTAGAACTTGAGAATTTGGATTCATTAAAATTATTAAGTTAATTTAGATGAATAATTAATTATTTAATTAATTAATGATATGGATGATTAATTAAATAATTAAGAGTTTTTAAATTGATTAATTAAGACTTGAAGATTAATTAATTAAGTTTAATTAATCTGTAATTAGGGATTATTAATTAAATTTTAATTAATGATTAAAGACTAATTAATAGAGTGATTAAGGATTAATTAAGTTGCAGTTAACACTTAATTAATTTAATAATTAGTAATTAATTAATTGGTAATTAAATATTAATTAATTAATAATGGTTAATCTGGGTTAATTTCTTAAGAAAGAATTATAGAATTGTTAATGAAGGTCATTAACTAAGATTATTTAACAGTTAATTAATGTGATTAATTTTAATGATTAATTAGATTAATTGATTAATAATAATCATTTTCAAAATTTGTTTTAAGTTTAATTACTTAATGGAAGTAATTAATGAATTAATTACTTAATGTAATTAGTTGTGTTAATGTGATTTGTTTAGGTTAATTAATTAAGTTTAATTAATTTAAACACTTGATGACTTGAGAAATAATTACTTTATATAATTAATGGAATTCTAGTTACTTAGGGAAGTAATTAATTGATAATTACTGGATGTAATTAAAGATGTTTAATGATGGAAGTAATTTGGATTAAATTACTTGGTATTTAATCAAGGGATTAATTGAGATAATAAATTAAGGAGTAATTTATTAATGAAGTAATTAAGGGTAGTTAATTACTGGATTGTTATTAATCAAGGGTGATTAATATATGTGTGGTTTAATTGAAGATTAATTACTTAATGTAATTAATTTGTATAGAGAAATTAATTAAAAATGTAATTAGAAATCATTAATAAAATTAATGATGTAAATTTGGAATTGATTAATTAAGGAACAAATGAAGTAATTAATTAATAAAGGATTAATGTATTTACTTTAGTTAATTAATTGATTAAGTTAATTATTGTAAAAGGATAAGTATAATTAACTTGTGTAATTAATTTAAAGGCTAATTACTTATTGTAAGTAGGGAATTGTTAATCAGTAATGATTAATTGAAATGAATAATGAGATAGTGGTTAATTAATTGATTTGTAATCAATTAATGGTTAAGTTAAGCAGGATTATAATGATGAAGTAATTAATTTAATTCATTTTAAATTAATTAGAAATGGAAGTAATTAATTTAATTTATTTTAAATTAATTATAGATGGTGTGATCATTAAATCATTTCTTATCTATGAATGGATGATATTGGTTTCCTTGAATGGTTTGTAATCTCAGCCATGAGATGAGTAATGTTATATGATATGGATGCACTGGTTGCATTGTGACGATGATATGGATTATCTATTTATAATGATGATATGGATTATCTGTTGGCAATGATAATGTTGATTATCAATTGTGATGTGAATTATCTATCTGTGTGTATATATATAATGATTTGAATTGTTTTAAACTTTAAAACAACTTGGCCTTAAAAGATACATTTTGGATTTCGTGAGACCGGGATCGGGTTTCCATATTTGGATATCTGAAAACCACATCGATCCAAATTAACGATAGGTCGTGAATCTGAAGTGAAGATGAAGATTCAGAGTGCAAGGGTTATCGTCATTAACTCTGAGGGTGATTCCAAAATGAGTGTAACGAGATAATGCCTTCAGTTTCGTTCGAACCCGGAACGAACTTGTATGGATTGAATGCTTTCAGAACATCATCAGGTGGACGATGAGCATTCTAAGTGATGGGTCCTATAAAGGTAATCGTAGCCTCATGCCTCATCAACCGGGAATGGCTAAAACATGGGAGGTGCAGCAAGGCTAAGTGGGTCATGCCCCAGTTGGGCGAGATTTACCCCTGTCTAGATGTCCCTTTATTTTGGCTTTGTGGTGCAGTTGCTGATCATAACTGCGGGGTGGTCTTGTTCGGAACTGTTCAGTAAGGAATGGCTCCAGCTTTGTGTTGCAGGGGATTGGGAGTGATCCTCGGTACGGTGATCTAGGCCACGTGCTGTGACGGGCGGTACCCGGTAGCCCTGCCATTGTACGGAATCCAAAATCCAATAAGTGCCCTCGGTTTTGATTGTATTACCCACTTTTGTGGCTAGTAGCTAGAATTTAATGAATGTAACAATTTCGGCTATTTCTTATTTACTTGAAAACCCTAGACCTATTATAATACCACTGGATTTCCTATCAAATGTTTTGGTTAGTGTAAGGTAAAAACTTTTCCATGTTTATGTGTGGGAAGTCTTACATGATACCTTTTGTTTTCAAAGGTTTTTCAAAGTTAAGAAACTTTAACTTGTAACTCACACCAGACCCATGTCTGACCCAGAATTTATTTTTGTTTTTCTTAAACTCTTGGGTACTCAAATTTTTACGAGTAGCTAAGGGATTTAGGTTAGCTTTGACGTATTATGGAGGAGCAATGGAGCAGGAGGCTTCTGCGTGTAGATATATAGTTTTCCACTGTATTGGTATCTCTGAGTGATTTATTTGTATTGTATTGAGTTGTAATAACTAGGCATGTGTTTATATCTGTCTAGTATGTGTTGTATTGTCTGTGTAACTATGATAGTTGTTGCATGCTATGTAATGCTTATGTTATTAATATAATTTACTCGTTCTGCTGTTGAGATTCTAGCGTTGTTTCTTCTTTCCCTTCTTTCTTTTCTCTTTTCTGTCCCTTTCTTTCTTTAAGATGATGCGTCATTCTGTGGAAATGATTGGCGGGTCGTCAATTTCATATTTAAAATGTTCTATAGGATCTATCTCTTGGCTTCATGTAATGATCCTAATTTTGACTAACATTGTTTATGACACTTAATTAGACAAATTAAATGAAATAACATAGATGATTAAGGGATTTAGATTTGTTAATTAATAAGGACCCATGTCTTAATGAATATGTAAGCAAAAGAGAATAAAATAAGTAAGTAGAAGGTATATGGTAAGGGGAAAAAAGAATGGTCTTTGTTCTTATACCCTAAACACTTCTTACCTTCATTTCTTATTTATTTCAACATTTACAAACAAAACGAAAACACTTGTAAGCTCGACCGACCACCATTACGAAGAATCTAAAGAAGATAGGCTAGGAATCAAGTAGAAAGCTTGAAGAAATTAACCAAAAGGAAAATCTCAACCTTCTTAACATCAAGCTAAAGTGAATAATTTGATTTACATGTCACTTTCGTTAATGATTTCTGTTTTAATGTTGGATCCAAATTATTTTGCAAATAATATGCCATTTTATATTTGCTTAGATGGATATATATGCTTGTTGATGATTTATATTGTTACATATTGATTTTGTGACAACTTTAGATTCGAGAACCTATTAAATGACATCCAAATGATTTGTATTTTTTCATATAATCAAAAACATTATTTTAGAAAAGGGTTTTAAGTTTCATAATTTTATAAATTATTGTGAATTTATTATGAATTTTCTATAAGCAAAAATAGTTAATCTTGGATTTGAACTAATGAAATCAATTATATAGCAATTTTGGGTCTGAAATTTAAATATGATAGAAAACATTTAAAATAAATTATTGTGATTTTAGGGGGAATATTCTAAAGTATTTTACTACGTTATAGAATTATTTAAGTTAAGGGACTTAAATGTTTTATATGTTTTATCAAGGAGAAGGGCTTATTTGTTAAACGTTATTGATTGATTATTTTGAATATGGTAGCCTTTTTAGAAAAGGATTTTGATAAAGAAATGACAACCAATTAAAATTTGACAAATTTGGTATGTTAAGTGAAGGGAAATTACTTTGAAAGGAATAAATTCATTTTTGCTTAGACTTACCACTTTATCACTTCTAATAGCTTTCATCACCATAATTTCTGTCAAATAAGAAACCAATGCAAATGGTATCATGCAGTTGATACATAGCACGTTGTAGAAAGGCAGAAGGGATGAGGGTGTCGATGGCCATGCTTTCGAAGGGGTTCTTTTTAACTTGTCTTTGTTTTGAAAGGAAGCTTTCAAAGTACTTGCCGCTTGCCGAATGAGTTGCCGCTTTCATACCTTTCGAACTAGTTAATGCCGCTTTTCTTTATAGTCATATAATAACGTATTCAAAAGGGTGCTTTTTCCTTTTTTGCTTTGAAGATGCCTTCCCAGTGCTTTCAAAAAGCTCGTATAGCTGCTTTCAAAATGGTTTTGAAGGCAATGGTTTTGAAAGGGTAGGCTTCAAAACTATCCTCTTTCTTTTACTTAGGATTAAAGCTTTCGATGGTAAAGTTTTCGCCCCAGTTCTTTATGACCTTATAGTTAAATTATACGTTAAACCAATGGTTTCGAAAGGAATGATTTTAAATCGTTTCGAAGCTATGATTCTACAAATACATACTTAAGCCTAATATTTTCGAAAGGAACGTTTCAAATGTTTATAAGAGGAAGGATTCCAATGTTTCGAAAGGTATACTTCGAATGTTTCGAAAGGTATGTTTTGAGCGTTCTGAAAGGTTTATTTAAGTATTATGAAAGAAAGTTTTCCAATGGTTTCAAAAGACAAGTTTAAATTGTTTCAAAATGAAATGTCTAAGGGTTTAAGAAATGGTTTCAAAAGACATTTTTTCAATACATTCGAAAGATATGTTTTGGCCTCACGTCCTAATATTTCAAGGTTAAAATAGCTAACATGTTTTGAAAGAGGCAGTTTCAATGAATTCGAAAGAGATTGTTTAAAGTATTAAACAAAGGTTTCGAAGGATTGTCTTGGCCTTATAGCCTTAAGCTTTCTAAGTTAATAAGAGGTTCTAACTGATTATGGAGGGATGGATAATCCCGTTGATGAGATTTCATCAATATTATTTTATGTATGGCATATATCATGGCATAAGTGTTTTGAGCAAAGCAAAGTATATAATTTCCTTGTTTTGTAAAGTCATGATTTTAAGGGTAAATCATTTACAAAGGTTGTTTCCAAGGAAATGAAATTTGAACAGGGTATTCAATCCTATGTGTATGACAGGAAATGAAACTTGAGTAGGGTAGTTAACCTTAAGTTTATGACTTAGATATTAAAAGACCAAATGGGACTGGTTTAGGATCGTGCCTTATACTGTAGCTAGTAGGCTCTAGATAATATAAATCCAAATTTCCAGCGTGTTGGGCTCTGTCATAGATGGTACTAAAATAATGTTACGCATAAAAGGGAATATACAGAGTAAAGATAGGTTATTAGTAAGCCCGCAAAACCTTTTGGATCAGTTGACCAAAGAAGAATAAAGTTAAGGGCAGTCAACCCTGTATTGCATTTAACAGAAGTTAGATTATTGGTTATGATTGGTAGGCCCGAGTCAGCCAATGGTTATAGTTAGCCAAATAAAACTATAGTGTGGACAGATAATCCATTGATGTCCTTATTATTATGCAAATATTTATTTATTTATTATTATTATAATCAGTTTAATTGTAGGGTTTAGATTTGCAAAATATATGATTTTAAAAATATATTAGTGAGGGAAAACCCGTTTCGCTAAGCGGTGTAGCTTCACAAAATATAAATAAATCGAGATGTGATAATATTATTCACACTAGGCTTCGTGTCTAACTCAAAATTTATGTTATCCATTTAAACTCTCAGGTGCTCAAAATTTGATTTGAGTAGATTGAGAGTTAAGGACTTTTCAGGTTTAATAGGTTACAAGAATAAGCTTCCGAAGACATGTAGGAGGCAAAGCTAGCTATGTAGGAGCTATTTAGTATTATTTCCACTGTGATGTAATTATGATTGATACGTTTATCTAGTACTCTGATCATCCCGGAGGGCATCTTCATATGTCGCTCTTTTCATAAGTTTAATAGTTATACTTGATCAAAACCTAGAAATCATTTAGGGATTATGTAATTGAATATGAATTATATGGATTTGATATGTAGTCGAAAAAGTTTTTTTGATATCTATGTTGATTTTATTTCATAATTCATGCACTTCTGAATTATGAATACCATTAACATTACCATATTTTATCATCGGAAGTTAATACTATGGATGACTATAGCATCTGCAAAGCTTAGTTTTGTGCCTCAAGAAAGAGGACGTTACAACTTGGTGTCGGAGCATAGGTTTATGAAAACTTAAAAGAAATTTTAAAATTAAAATGATTTTGAAGCCATAATCCTAAGGATTAGAGAAAAGATTGGGGTATGGGATAATGCTATAGTAACATACTTGTATTTTGTATGTATAAGTATATGCTTTTTGTCTATTCTCCAATCTAGACTATTCTTCTGTATCTTGCAAAATCTCAAATGAAGATTTTAAGGAAGTAAGATATAGATCCTAATAATGGAAGAGTTAACATTGGTGGAGGAAGCACCACAACCAATGGTAATGGCAGACCAAACACTAAAAGGAATCTAGGTTGGGCACATACTGCTAATATGGGTGCTGCAGCTGCGCAAGTTGATATGGTAGCTAGGTATCAGTTCTTCGTCAACTTGATGCAAGAAGGAGCTGCCGCATGATTAGTTAAAGGAAATTAGGAAGATCCAATGGTCGATAACTATATAGTACTAAGCAGAGATTATGTCAGGATGGGAGGGAAGCTGTTTATCGAGATTGGGAATGTAGTTGAAATGGAGAATTAGTTGCTTCATTGTGAAAGGATTTTTGCTGATTTAGGGCTTAATGATGAGCAAATGATGAGATTTTCTTCCAGACAGTTGCAAGGAGTAGCACTATACTAGTGATATAGTACTACTGTTGGAGTAAATGAAGAGACCATGACTTGGGAAAATTCATAAGGAGGTTCGAGGAAAGGTTCATGTTGGAGACTGCCAAATCAACTCTGCTCTGGAAGTATACGGATTTGGTGCAGGGAGATGTGATAGTGCTTGGGTATGCAACCAGATTCGATGAGCTATCGAGATACAGATATGCTACGGTTGATATGGTTATCAAAAGTAATAAGAAGTTCATCCGCGGAGTGAAACCCAAGCTTGCTTAAGTAACATTTCCACATATTAGGGATCTGTGTGATGTAGTTGTTGAAATGGCTTTGAGGTATGATGAGATTCTTGCTTGTTGTGATGGTAATAAAGCAGGGAAAGATCATGGTGGCAAGAACCAAAAGAGAAATATTTTCCATAAGAAATGCGCTCAGAAAAGAGGAGCAGCCAAGAAAGGAAGGTTGATGTAGTTTAGTATAAGTGCAACAAGAAAGGACACTATGCTCATGAGTGCCGTACAGGTAAAGGAAAGAAAGCCGTGGATAAGAAAGAAGTAAATTTTTTTATTATGATAAAGACTGGACAATGTAAGAACCAGTGCTAGGAACCAGCCAAGGATCGAAAGGGCAAAGTGTTTGAATTGGAACCAGCTACCTCAAAACCTGAAAGTCTATATGAGTGGATCGTATGATATATATGTGCAAGTATAAGTAATCAATAGTAAACTAGATGATAATAGTAGTAAAGTAAATTAAACCAATCACACCAGGATTTTATACTGCTTCGGACCTCCCGTCCTACGTCCAGTCCCGAAGCTCCTCTTCGGAATTTCCTTTCACTAAATAACCCTCACTTGACCCGGATGAACAGGTTTACAATAGCAGAGTTTCTTTGTCAAAGATGTGTTCTTATAACACTGATGTTGACTGTTGAATACAAGTGCTTCCAATATATTTATCTAGAAAGTGTTGAATGCGTAATCCAGAATATATGGAAGTGTAAGTAGTTAATTGCATTGAGAACAGATATAAGTCAGAGTATAGAAATCAATAGCATAAATAAGTATTGTGAGTTTTCTTTGCATTGCTGATGCTATTTATACTGATGAAGGGTTATCTTGTATAGTTGTATCCGTTGTAATCTCCCTACAGTTGCTTCTGATGATAATGAAGAGTTGCGGTAAGAAGAAGGACGTGTCCCTTCGAGTGTGACAGTTGGAGTTTGAAATTGCTCTGTCGAATTCAAAATCAGACGTCTGAGAGCATGTTTCAGACGTCTGGCCTTCATATTTTTTTTTTGTGTATGGTTGATTTTCAGACGTCTGAGTTTAATGCCAGACGTCTGATTCCTTCTGAAATATAGAACCAGAGAATATCATCAGACGTCTGGTATTTTTGTCAGACGTCTGTTTTATACTGATTTGCAATACAGAGGAATAATCCAGTCGTCTGGTAAGTGCACCCAGACGTCTGAAAGTGTGTATTCTTGCTTTCTTTGTGTCTGTGCATTTCCATTTCAACTTCTATTGATTTGTTTGCCTTTTGATTCTTGTTTCTATCTCTTTGGTGACGCTACTTCATCAACTACCTGTAAATATAGATATATACATACATACGATTTCCATTGTATAGTTGTTATCATCGAAACCGTAGAATAGATTTCCTAACAATCTCCCCCTTTTTGATGATGATAACTTATTCAATGTACTTATATATAGATTTGAAATCACCCCTTGAATATATGCTTATTCATATTGTTTTATGAGAATATTAATATTTCTCCCCCTTTGACATTATCAAAAAGAATTTATAACAATTAAGTCAATATGTCAGAAAAATATTCATTAATAAGAAAAAGTTTACATGCATTGTTCTATTAGAGAAGTACACAGAAGCTACAAAAGTAAACTTAAATTTATTTCGGAGAGGATTGATTTGGGTCATCTTGTTTTGGTGAAGCTAGTTTTGGATCACCTTCCTTTGGCAAAGCTTGATTTGTATCATCCTCGTGTTGATCTTCTTTTGTAGAAGTACTAGTTTTTGAAGGAGATATCATAGCTTCCTTTGGAGGTTCATCCTCAAATAATTTAGAGTGATTTGTAGGAGGGGAAGGAACGGGAGTTGGCCAATCCTCAGAGGGTGGAGTTGGACCACAGACCCGTTGTAATACTTCTTTCAGCACTGACAAAGAAGTTGAAAGGGAATCTTCAACTGTGGCTAGGCGAGTAGCAAATGATACTTCAAGGTTGTCAATTCGCTTAGCCAAGTGTCTTTGATTTTGGGACAGTATGTGTTGATTTCGAAGAGTGAGATCTCGAATACTTTCATTTGGTTCTGTTTCTAGTCGAGTCTCCATAATATCCTCTTGTCCCGGGTAATCAAAAGGTTGAGGTGGAGGAGGAGTTGCTTCTTTTTGTTCTTCTCCTTGAGAAGGAATCATGGGTGGTTGAGGAGGAGGCTCAATACGTCGAGATTGTCGATTGCGCGTCCAATCCTCAAATGTTATGAATTCCGGGGGAATTTCGGGCAAGTGCATCAAGGAGAAAATTTTTGTTAAAGAATATTTGGGTGAAATTTCTTCGAATGTTGATAAATACGATTGAATGTTATTAGCCCGAAGAAGCCGCATAATATAAGTCGGGTAAATAATGGAAGGTCGAGAGCGATTCCAAAATTGCTTAAGCTCATCGAAAATAAATTTTGCCCAATTCACTCTTGTCCGACTAAATATAGCATATAATGCTTTATGCTCCACTTCTGTGATTTGCTCGTGACTACCTAATCGTGGAATAATGGTGTTTATTATCATCCTTGTTAGTAGTCGAGCCTTCGGGCGTAATACTTGGAAGCAAATTTTGGCATAATATCTTCCCAAATTTGATGTGTAACACTATCCCTAGGCTTAAATCTTATATCGGGAATGTTATACAGGTCTTCCCCGGTGTCAGAGCAACCAAGGGTTCGACCTATTAAGCCAGGGTTAATCGAATTGTGTTTCCATAGACACTGAACCAAAGCCAATTTTCTTCATTCTCAGTATTCCAAACTGCGGTGCTATCTAAATTTGCGTAGAATAGGAAGATGGCTAATTGGTCAATTTGAATATCGTTTGTTTGAAAAGAAATCAGGGTTTCTAAACCGGCCGTTTCACATAATTCGTCTAGGTCATACATAGGAAATTTTAATAAATTGTAGAAGGGACCTGTGTGAAGTTTCTTTTTTTGAATATCTTCGTACCTTTTAGAGAATGAGGAGCTCTATTCATCCAACGTTCGATTTGATCATCCGAACAAACTTGCGGATGTGAAGATGTCGTTGGTTGATCTTGCTTTCTTTTTTTAGTAGGATTTTTAGTACGAGGCGGCATTGTTGTTTAAAAATGCTGTACGATTTGGAAAAAAAATTATTTGAGAAGATCGTCGGGAAAAAAACGTTTTTGAAGTAGATAAAAATGACGTTAATCTGATCGATTTTATATGGTAGATTGGGAATCAGACGTCTGAAAAAGTAATAAGACATCTGGTTTGCCCTAATTTTTGTCCAGTAGGTAAAAGCAGACGTCTGAGATCTTGATTAAGACGTCTGGTTGTTAGTTTACGTATAATATTTTGATGCAGAGAAAAATTTCAGACATTTGGAATTTAAAGGAGACGTCTGTTTTGGTTTGAGATTAAAATAGAGAACTTATATAGACGTCTGGTTATCATTCCAGACGTCTGAAATGGACATAATTTTATTTTTGAGAGGGCAGAGGCATATTTCAGACGTTTGGCATTATTTCAGACGTCTGATATATGCACATATCAACAGTTTTAGTATAATATCATAGTATCAGACGTCTGGTAGCTGTTGGAAGACGTCTGAAGTTTGTAGATTGTCAAAGAAATGATAGAAATTTTATTTACTGAACGTAAATAATTAAATTTCCTTATTGTTATAAAAACACGTATACTTATAGATACATACACCAATTAATATAAATAATTTATTTAGATGGAGACGGAGTTTTAGGATTTCTTGATTCATCATCATTTCATGGTCGAAGTGGAGACCATATATTTCCACGTTCGTGTGTTCATGGAGAGCCAGAATATCGTCTAGGTGAAGTGTCTGAAGGAGTACGATACGAAGAAGATGGATCCAATGAACTACAAGGTTTTGGAAGCGGTTCATGAACATCTTTCTTTCGTGACGAACAAAACTTCATTGCAACTTCCTCGAGAAAGTTTAACCTCCGTGCCGTAACTTTTTGTTCGAAATAAAGTTCCCGTTGAAGATCCATCTGTTGTTTTTTGTAATGATGGATTTCATTGATTTTCTCCTTTGTGTAAGGAGACGTAAACAAAGATTTTTTAGCTTTCTTATTATCTGGTGTAAAACTTGTGCGATACGATGAGTTGGTTCTTGCTTTGGGGTAGGCGTTAGGAGTTGTTGTGGTGTGTCAACCGCGCTATCCGTCGAGGGTGTTGATACGGAGATGGATATATAGGAATCTGGTGAAGACATTGTTATATATATTTTATTTTTATTTTTAAAAAAAATTTTAATTGGTTGAATAAAGTTTTTCTATTTGGCTATATTTATTATTTGGAAAGTATGTAAATATAGACAAACTAAAATTTTAAAGGTGCAGAACTAAATAACCTAATTTGTGGTTATTACTTTTCTGAAAACCTTAGAAGTGCAGAAATCAACAATATATCTTGTGGTTAGTATATTGGTAACTAAATGTAGCTTTAAATTTTATTAAATATTTTTATATATAATGTATTAAGGAAAAAGATCATTTAGTGAGAAAATTCCTAAACTTCGTCGAAGCTTAGAAAAAGTTTGTTCATTTAATGGTTTATTAAAGATGTCGGCTACTTGATTTTCGGTACTAACGTATTCTAATGAAATGGTTCCTTTTTCAACATTGTCTCTTAGAAAATGATGTCGTATATCTATATGTTTGGTTCTTGAGTGATTAATTGGGTTTTTGGACAAATTAATTGCACTTGTGTTATCACAATAAATTGGAGACTTGATGATAGTTTTACCGAAATCTGTTAGTGTTTGTTGCATGTATATTACTTGAGCACATGCTAGTGCTGCGGAGATGTATTCGGCTTCGCAAGTTGATAAGGAAACACAATTTTGTTTTTTGCTAAACCAAGAAACTAACGATTGTCCGATAAAATGACAAGTTCCACTAGTACTTTTACGATCTGTTTTACATCCTCCGAAATCCGCATCACTATATGAGATAAGTTCAAATGAGGATCCTTTAGGGTAGAACAACCCATAATCTTTAGTACTAGAAAGATGACGTAAAATTCGCTTAACTTCTCTTAGATGTGACTCTTTTGGTTTGGCTTGAAATCGAGCACAAAGACATACACTCATCATAATATCAGGTCGACTAGCCGTTAAATAGAGAAGAGAACCAACATGCTACGATATTTCTTTTCATCAAAATTTTTTCTGTTTTCATCTTTTTCTAAGTGAACAGTGGTACTCATTGGAGTTGGTTTACTTGAGGTTTTATTCATTTCAAAACGATTTAATAAATTATTACAATATTTTTCTTGATGAATAAAAATTCCATTATCAAGTTGTTTTATTTGTAAACCTAAGAAAAAATTTAATTCTCCCATGTGGGACATTTCAAATTCACTTTTCATAATATTTGAAAATTGGTTGCATAAATTTTCATTAGTTGAGCCAAAAATGATGTCATCGACATAGATTTGCACTACTAAAATATCATTATTTTTTCTTTTAATAAACAAAGTTGTATCAATTTTGCCTATTTGAAAACCTGATGTAATTAAATGATTTTTAAGACGTTCATACCAAGCTCGTGGGGCTTGTTTTAATCCATATAAAGCTTTGTGTAATTTAAATACGTGATCGGGATATTTTTCATGAATAAATAGTGGTGGTTGTTCTACATATACATTTTCTTTGATAAACCCATTTAAAAAAGCACTTTTGACATCCATTTGAAATAGTTTAAAATTATTATATGTTGCAAAAACGAGTAATGTACGAATGGCCTCCAATCTTGCTACAGGAGCAAAGGTTTCATCGTAATCTATTCCTTCTTCTTGATTGTAGCCTTGAGCAACTAATCATGCTTTATTTCTAATAATATCTCCATTTTCATCTGATTTGTTCTTAAATATCCATTTTGTTCCTATTACCGATTGATCTTTAGGTTGTGGTACTAATTCCCATACGTTATTACGTTCGAATTGATTAAATTCTTCTTGCATAGATATTATCCAAAAATTATCATTTGATGCTTCTTTATAATTTTTTGATTCAAAGTTTGACACAAATGCTATATGGCTTATATGATTGAGATGATTTCTAGTTACTCTTATATTAAAATCTCCAGTAATATTATCTATTGGATGATTTTTAAGAATTCTAGGAGGTGATACCAGAGTGTTATTTTCAATAGTTATGTCATTATTAACGGTGTTCGAGGAAAAGAAAAATTGTGAGTTATTCCTTTTTTATTACAAAAATTTGTAAAAAGATCATTTTCGAATTCTCCTCCATGATCACTTCGGATATTTTTAATTTTTAAGTTCATTTGTATTTTAATTCTTTTAGCAAAATTTTTAAACATTCCAAAAGTATCACTTTTATGTTTTAAAAACAATGTCCATGTATATCTTGAAAAATCATCAACTATTACAAAGACATATTTGTTGTGATTTATAGACCGAATTTGTGTAGGGCCAAATAAATCTAAGTGTAACCATTCTAATGGTTGTTTTGTAGAAATATTATTCTTAGATTTAAATGAGCTTTTCTTTAGTTTTCCAATTTGACAATCATCACATAAATTTTCTACTTTGAAATTTATTCTAGGTAATTCCCTTACTAGTTCATATTTTGCTAATTTATTAATACTTTTAAAGTTGATATGACAAAATCGTTTATGCCAAAACCATGGATCATCATGTTTGACGGTTAAGCATAAGTCTGAATTTTTATTTATATTCATGTTTAATACATAAATATTTTTGTTTTTTAATCCTTCAAAAATGAGTTGTTTGTTATTATCTAAAATATTACATTTATCTTTTTCAAAATTTATTTGGAAACCTTTATCGCATAATTGACTAATGCTTAGTAAGTTGTGTTTTAGATTTTTTTACTAATAAAATATTTGTAATAATAGGAGAATTTGATATACCAGAGTTGATGACTTCTCCAATGCCCACGACGTTTCCTTTTGAATTGTCTCCAAATGTTACCATTCCACCATCAATGTATGATATATTTTATAACATCTTTGAATTTCCGGTCATATGTTTAGAGCAGCCACTATCTAGCATCCATTTCTCTTTATTTTTTATTTTGGGTACCTGCAAAATAAAAGATGTTTCAATTGGTACCCATATATTATTAGGGTCCTATTTGTTAGGAGAAGGTAGCCATACCCAAGATGGTTTGATACCTTTATAAAGATAATTTTTATTATAGACCACATTCTCTATATAATTATTGATATACTTTTGTCTAATTAAATAATTATTTGTTTTTGGAATCTAAATTTTTATAGTTTTGGTATTAAATGTAGACTTAGGTAAACTTTTAGTTTTTTATAACTAAGATTTTTTGCAACTTTTTCTTTTTGTTTAGAGGAATTTTTACAACCTATTCCATTTTTGTTGCTTGATGGTTTTGATATTTTAATAAGGTTTTCCAAATCTTGTTTTCCTTTATTAAATTTTGACACATTATTTGTAATCTTATCTAGCTTTTCTTTTAGTTCTATTTTCTCAATTTTAAACAATTCAATATTATTTTTAAGGTTGGTATTTTCTTTCAAAAAATTATCGTTTGCTTTTTTTGTGCTTTCAAGTTCTATAGTGGTAGCCTCATTTATTATCAAATTACTTTTGTATTTTTCTTGAGATAATTCAAGTTCTTCTAGAATGATTTTTTCATCTTTTAACATACCTACTTCAATTTCTAATCTATTTATTTTAACTATATATTCTTTATTCAATTTTTTAACCTGCCTAAATTTATCATCCAATTCCATGCTTAGTTCAAATAATTCGTCATAGCTAAGTTCCGGACATACCTCATCGTTTTGTGCCATAAAACACACATTTGCTTGTTCTTCGTCACTATCGCTATCACTTTCCGATGATGAAGAATCCGAATCATCCCATGTTACTTTGAAAGCTTTCTTCTTCTTGAATTTTTCAAATTTATTCTTCTTTTTATCATTGTTGAGTTTTGGGCAATCTTTCTTCATGTGTCCGTATTGATCACATTCATAGCATTTGATTTGAGATTGATTTGTCGAGTTGGACTTTCCTTCTTTTTGAAATTTTGTCATCTTTCTAAATTTCTTAAATCTATTATAGTTTTTGGAAATTAATACTATCTCATCTTCATCTAAATCCGAGTCATCATTCTTTATTGCCTGAAATGCTATGTTCTTCTTTTTCGAATTTAGTTCTTTTCGTGCCTGCAAATTTGCTTCATAGGACATCAAATTTCCTATCAACTCTTCAACTTTGAGGGTAGAAAGATCATTAGCCTCTTCTATAGCCAATACCTTTCTTTCCCAGTTAGGTATTAAAGAGTTGAGTATTCGAGAAACTAAATCAAAATCAGTAAACTTAACTCCTAATACCATAAGATCATGTTGAATAGTTTGAAATCTAGAATACATGTCTACTATAGTTTCATTTTGTTTCATTTTGAAAGATGAGAATTGGTTTTGCAAAATTGAAATTTTAGTTTGACCTTTGTTGTACCTTCGTGTGTAATTTGTAAGGTACGCCAAATATCAAATGCATTGGTGCATATCATTACACATGAAAATTCATTTTTGTCTAAAGAACAAAATAAAACATTCATAGCTTTAGCATTGTTTGATGCTAAGGTTTTTTGTGCATCGGTCCAAGTGTTCATAGCAGTAGTGGGTGCTTCATATTTATCTTGAGTGGCTGACTAAATTTCTAGACCATTAGCTTCCATAAAAATTTCATACGTGTTGACCAATATACATAGTTAGAGCCATTAAAAAGTGGGGGTCGTGCTGTGGATTGTCCTTCTTGAAAAATACTTGCCATATTTAAAGAGATTCAAAAACGTGTTACTGTTCTTTGATCAAACCTTGCTCCGATACCAATTGAAATTCTATATGAGTGGATCGTATGATATATATGTGCAAGTATAAGTAATCAATAGTAAAACTAGATAGATAATAGTAGTAAAGTAAATTAAACTAATCACACCAGGATTTTATACTGGTTCGGACCTCCCGTCCTATGTCCAGTCCCGAAGCTCCTCTTCGGAATTTCCTTTCACTAACTAACCATCATTTGACCAGGAGGAACAGGTTTACAATAGCAGATTTTCTTTGTCAAAGATGTTTTATTATAACACTGATGTTGACTGTTGAATACAAGTGCTTCCAATATATTTATCTAGAAAGTGTTGAATGCGTAATCCAAAATATGTGGAAGTGTAAGTAGTTGATTGCTTTGAGAACATATATAAGTCAGAGTATAGAAATCAATAGCATAAATAAGTATTGTGAGTTTTCTTTGCATTGCTAATGCTATTTATACTGATGAAGGGTTATCTTGTATAGTTGCATCCGTTGTAATCTCTCTAAAGTCGCTTCTGATGATGATGAAGAGTTGCGGTAAGAAGAAGCAGACGTGTCCCTTCGAGTGTGACAGTTGGAGTTTGAAATTGCTCTGTTGAATTCAAAATTAGACGTCTGAGAGCATGTTTCAGACGTCTGCCCTTCATATATATTTTTGTGTATGGTTGTTTTTCAGACGTCTGAGTTTAATACCAGACGTCTGATTCCTTCTGAAATATAGAACCAGAGAATATCATCAGACGTCTGGTATTTTTATTAGACGTCTGTTTTATACTGATTTGCAATATAGAGGAATAATCCAGTCATCTGGTAAGTGCACCCAGACGTCTGAAAATGTGTATTCTTGCTTTCTTTGTGTCTGTGCATTTCCATTTCAACTTCTATTGATTTGTTTGCCTTTTAATTCTTGTTTCTATCTCTTTGGTGATGCTACTTCATCAACTACCTGTAAATATAGATATATACATACATACGATTTCCATTGTATAGTTGTTATCATCGAAACCATAGAATAGATTTCCTAACAAAACCAACAATAGAGGGGAAAGGAAAAGCTGTGTTGGATGGTACGCTTTTGATTCATGATATGTCAGTTAAAATTTATTTGATTCTAGTGCATCACATTCTTTTATATTTCATTGTTTAGTAGATAAGCTCAATCTAGAACCCTTATACCTAGTTACTTAAGGGTTGCGAATCCGATGGGATGGTACGCGACTTGTGACGACCCGAAAATTTTGAACATTTAGAAATGAAATATTTAATTGATTTTTAATATTGGAAGTTATTTTAAACTTGAATTTCAATTATAACTATAAATTTGGCAATTTAATTATTGGATTTAATTATAGAGATTTGGGTGAAAATTTGAATCTTTAGTTTTAAGCCTGTTAAAAAAATAATTTGATGGCTTGAAAAATTTATATTGGTAACACTAAAGAAAATGGAAGCTTCATAGTTGAATTTGGAAATGTTTCATTTAGTTTTGAATTTATATAGTTTAAATCGATATATAAAAATAGCCTTACGGGACACAGTCCCGGAATTCGACGAAACTAGTTCCATTGGATCTGTAATAGTGTTTTATTGCCGAATTTCAATTTTCGTAGTGTTTGGAGTAATCATGTGACCGTACGGTTGATAAACGTGCTGAAATAAAATCGAAAATTTAATTTAATAGCTGGGTCCAAAAAGCTATCTTCTCCATACGTTCGAATTTGGACTCGGAACCTTTTCCATTGCGTTTGAAATAGGCGTATAACATTATAAACGCCTGGCGACTCGCCTCGATAGGCGGTCGAGATTTTCAGCTCGATTTCAAGTCGTTTAGATTCAAAATTCAAATTTAATTTGATATTTTAATTAGTCAAGAACGAAATACTGTTGATTCAACATGTTTCATCATTTCGAACACTTGTCTTCTTTTCTCTATCAAATAAACACGCGTTGAATTTTTTTTATCTCGTTCAAAGAAATGCAACTGTCTCGTTCAAAGATATTAAAACAAAAAAAAAATGAAAACTATCTTTCGTTCAAAAATTTGGTTAATTGCCGCGTTTCCCTCAAATTTGAAATAAAATATAATGATCTTTCGTTCATTAGAACAAAAAATAATGGCCGTTCCTCAAAATCAAAATCTAGATAAAAATCAAAAGTAGGAAAAAGAAAAATATTTGGAAACCACGGTCGATCGAATTGAGGCGCTGCATTTTCGCGGCATGAATTCAAAATTGCTTTGGGCTAGGGTTCCGTGTTCGAGGCGACGAGGGGCGAGATTCGTTCGAATGAATTGGGTCATTTCCTCTGGCTACAAGCGCACACTCATGGGAAGAGAGAAAAGGCTCAAACGTCAAAAGTAGGAGGCAACAAAGTTTGCGATTTGATCTTGAAGGTGCACGTGTTCGCACTCGCGCACGTGAAGCGACGGTTGTTTGCGTCAGGGGATGGACCGCGATGAAGCTGTCGGTCGATTTGAGGCTCACGTAGAGAACGTCAACAAGGCGTTACGAATGGGCGGAATGAAGGTGACTGGGCCTCATGTTGGTTTCGATCGCATCGATGTGTCAATGAAGAGTTCAGTCCGTGTTCGTCATCGTCGGTGAGGTATAACATTTTAATTTAGATGTTCTTAAGTTTAAACTGGTAACTTAATATTGTTTTAAATTGTTTAGTTAACTAGTAAAGTATAAAATGGAGATAAATTTGTTTAATTGTTTTAGAAATGGTTGAAAAGAAATTATTTTAGATGTTTGGAAAAAAAAACTTAGGTTATATACTGTTTATTGAAATTAGGTTGAACTGGGATTGAAAATGAAGTTATATATATATATATATATATATATATATATTTTCGGTAAACTTACTGTTTCAGGAATTTTAATTATTTAAGTAGTTTATATAAAATCAAAATTGTTATTTAAAGGAGGATAGGTTCAAAAATTTTAATTTTTAGTTTAAATCACATAAATATATTAAATGGAAATTTATTATTCGATTATTTTGAATATTAATCAACTGTATAAAATTGTTTACACAAGCTCAAAATTGTGAAGAAAACAGTCTAGAATGGAAAATGGATTGCATGCATAGTAAAAGGTGAGATCTTCTCACTCAATTGGATTTTTCGATTTAATTTTAAATAGTTAAATTTAAAATTGTTGCTTGTGTGCTAGGATGATAAATTATTATCATTTATATTGGATGAGACCTTATGCGCCGCATAATAGCGGATGATATTATATTAAACCCATATACCGCGATATTCCACCTCGAAGTGGAGGTGGTATTATGAATGTACTTAGAGTGATTGATTTCCCGCATTATATAGCGGATGAGACCCTATGTGCCACATAATAGCGGATGATATTATGTTGATCTCATATACCACGATATTCCACCTCGAAGTGGAATTGGTATTTAATTGTTGTGCTAATGTCTGTGGGTGTAGGGAAACAGGCTGGAGGGATCCAACTGGATTCCTCAAATGTTTGAATTTGTTATAATATTGTGTGTTGTTTATTTATAATCTGTGTGATCATATTTGTGATTGAAATTGTTGAAGGCAATAGTTTAGCCAAATATATTTTGGTATCGTAGGATACCATAAATAAATAAAATTGGATTTTTAAAATTCAAGTTGAAAGTTGAAAATAAAATTTATTTTTAAGAATTGAGTAAATTTAAAAGAAGGAATTTTAAAAGGATAAAGTTTTATTTTTGAAGCCCATTGAATAAATTCCAAAATATGGGAAAGGATTTTAATAAATGGATTTCAAGTAATATTATTCAAAAGTTGAAGAATTTATTTTAAAATACGGATTTTAAATAGGTTGGAAGAGTTAAAGGAATTTATTTTAAAAATAAATTCGAAAATTGATTTGGTGTTAAAATAATAATAATAATAATAAATCTTTGAGAAATCAATATGAAAATAGATTTGGTGTTTGAATAAAAATCGATTTTGTAACGACCCGCCTTTTTGGACAGTTTAAACCGACGATCAAATACCCATGTCGAATCCAAACCATTAAAAGGGCAGATAGTTATTGGGGTAATTAAGAAAAGAAAAGGAAGGGAAATAAAGGAAATGAAACAACACAGAATCTCACAGCGGAAGGCTAAAGTATAATAATAAAATAACAGTTCATGAAGCTGTTAATTAAATGAATACATTTGAAATGAATACATTTGATTATTATTATACAACATTTATCAGAGTTACATACACAACAAATATCATACAACAATGCAGCGGAATGGAATGAATATAATAGTAGTAGATAATATACCAAATCTTCGTCTCCGTCCTCCAAGGAAATGATCTTCACCTAAACTGAAAACTCAGGACTGACCCGAGCGTAATGAAAAGACAAAACACTCGAGTCAGGACTAAAATATCCTTATGAAAGTTAAATCAATCGTCAATAAATATGAGTGTGACGGCGTCAGAGATGTTTACGGGGTTTTACATCTCATATCCAGTGTCAACGTGCGTGCAATAACTTAAGAGATGTTACGGGATTTTCCATCTCTCAAGGATCCGTGAAACTATCTACTATGTAGTAATATACGCTAAGTAGATAATGTCTATCAGTAATATAAAATATCAAAATAGCGTTAAGGCGTTACCATAATCCCCCTTAACACATTTTATATTCCCAAAAGCATATACAAGACCGTAGTTTCCCCAAAACCGGAAGTCACCAGAGGGCAATCCATATACTCAAGGTACAAATCAAAACGTAGTGGTCGCGAATAGGATAATCAGTATGACAAGGTACATGAGGCAATACCAACTAGGATACTAGTAGTTGCGTGATCCGGACTGATGTTGGGCATAGCCAGCAGCTACCCCAACACCGCGAAACAACACTCCCAAATCAAGGGGTGCACCCAAATCGCATCACAAATGTAATAGATATGGTATCGAAGAAGTGTGTCCGCTAGAGGTGGCGAACCTCAATGGCCCGGCGCGGCTCCTGTTTTAGTCATGTCAGGGGTCATCCAATAATCGTTCTCTTTCTTCAGTCAACGCGTTCACCAAACCATCCACTTCATTCTGGATCAACACTCCGCGTATAATAGTTATTAAAGTGGTTTTCGGTATCGACAGAGAGTATGTCCATATCCGATCCCGGTCTCTTTAATAACTACGTATTATTACACCATTGGCTCTTTTACATTTCAAATCGATTCATAATTGATATCGACATATCATATTCGCTTCAAAATTAAATCTATTTCAAAAATCATCGTATCTTTCCAAATGTAATATTTCGTTTCAAAATCATTTTCCCGCATCAATATCTCATTTCGATTTCAAATTCATTTCGGATTTCAATTTAGATTGCAACTTCGTTTAACTCAATTCGTATTTAAATTTAAGGTTTAAATATAACATTTCACCTTATTTTCTAGCTTAAAATTTTAGAAATAGTTTTAAGTAGTTTAAAAGTAGTTTTAAGTAATTACAATAGTTAAAATACTTTAAAATCTTAAAATGGATTTGAAATAGATAAATTTAGTTCAAAATAATTTAAATTGGGTTAAGTAGATTTAAAATGGATTAAAATAGTTTAAGTATTCAAAATGGTTTATATAACCGAGAAATTTGGAAAACAAAATAAAACAGCTTCAAAACCAATCCATTTCAATTATAACTTCCCAGTTCAAATCAATTTCAATTTCCATTCTACTGATTCGATTTCGATTTCAACTCAAATCAATGTCAGCTTTGATTTCAAATTAATTCAATTTTACATTCACCTTCAATTAATTCAATTTCAATTTATATCGATTCAAAGCTTGATTTTCCAAAATATCAATTTGTAACACTTAACAAAATTATCTTTCAATATCCAAATTTAAAACCCAATTACAAATGTGATTCAATTTCAAGTTCAAATTCAAAATATCTTTTATATCGCTTTTACTTAGTAATACTCAAAGCTCGAAATAATGTTCAATCTTCAAAACAAATAAATTTCTGAAATTCAATCATATCCAAATTTTTAAATTTCAAAGTCTCAACTTAAATTATTTAACAATTTCTTTTAACCAAAATTTATTTCAACATTCCAAACTCAATTTTTCGACAAATTCAATTTCTATAAATCGATTTCTATTTATAACCTTTAAATCAAAACATTTAAATAAATTCAAATCGACGATTTTTAAAATTATTAATTTAGCCAATTCGGTGTCCGTATATAATTTACTATCCTATGGCCAAGTAGTTATTTATTTCAATTAAATGTCAGGGATGAATATATATTACTTAAATTTTATCACGGTATCATATGTATGCATAACAGGATCTATATAAGCAAATAAACATCCAAACATTCAATTATCAACCAATAGCATCCATCAAAATACATCATCCAATAAACAATACAATTCATGGCAGTTTCATAGTTATCAACGTTAGGTAATTTAATCGCAATTCAATTTTAACTTCAATTTAACTGTCAATTTAATTTTTCAACGGTTAATTCAAATAACAAGCTATATGACAATTAAATTTATATCAACGACGACAAATAAAATTCAAATCACTTCATAATGTCAAATTAACTAGCATAAAGATATTTAGTACGGTGTGAGCGTTATAAAACACTCACCTTGATTTAAATGTAGTTCCAGCGTTTGTTTCGAATAAAATTAAACGAGCGTTTAATTTTACCCGAAATTTCCACTAGCTCCAAATGACTCCAATCCAATTCCATAGCGTAGTGCTCGTCCATACGATTCCAACGCAATTTGTTTCGTAATTTTTCGACCTCGTATGAATAAAATATGATAGTTTAAAGTTAACACGAATTTTTATATAATTAATTACAACTAAAATTTAAATTTTAACCTAATCCTTCATCTAGCCGTCCATTTCAAAGCAACCAGATCTAGGCCGTCCTCGTTTTCTTCTCCCCCTCCAGTAAACACACGCATACTTGAACCCATAGCCGTCGCCCCCTCTTGAATTCTTGTGACCACTACAAGCCTCTTCGAGATGATCGGCCTACGGCATATCAAAGCTCATCACCTACTCCACCCACGCCCGGGAGGACGTGGCACTCGGCCTCCCCCTCTGCGCATAAAACACGTGCGAATGTGGCACGAACGCGGCCAAATTCAGGGCTACCCACTTCGCCAAACAACATCTCAGCCGTTGGATCTATCGTGCTCGACGAGTACTTCGACCTTCCAGTTGGTGATTTTCGCTAACGATCTACAGATGTGAAGAAAAATGAGGAGGAAGGAGGGAGTGTATCGGCCATTGGTTCCATTAGTGGCGGCTCTGAAGTAAAATTAGGGTTTGCTTTGTTTTGAAAAAAAAAAAAAAAAAAAAGAAAATAATGAGGTGCCTTTATAGAAGAACGACGAACACCATTCAACCCGGGTTTTCCGAACTCCGATTTACGCGCGGTGACCGGCGTTTCTAGGGTTTATCCCGCATTCTGGACACAATGAAACAGGTTTCGGAAGCTAATTCGATCGTATGTGAGACTTATAGCGATAAACGATCAATTTAAATTAAATCGATTTAAACGAATTTCTATGCGTTTTGGCTTGCCCCGGACAAACGGTAAATCTGATTGACACGAAATTTGAAATCTTACAATAATATCACGTTACGGATCTGATGAAACTAGTTTCGTCAAAATCCGAGACCGTTTGAAAAATGACTATTTTAACTCGTTAAAATAATATTAAAAACAATTTCGATGTGTTTCGAGCTGCCACGGTCAAACGACAACTCCGATTGCTACGAAAATTGAAATCCGATAATAACTAACTATTACGGATCCAATGGAACTGGTTTCATCCAATTCTGAGACTGTTCAAAAATTGGCTATTTTCAATCGATAAATAAATATTAAAGTATTCACTTTTCACAAATAAATTTTTAATTCAGTTTTAAAAGTTCTATAACTTCACTATAACTCCAATATGATAAAATAAAATTTTACAAATCATTTTTAATCATATTAAACCCGTTATTCAATTATCCAATAAATTCAAAATTTAAAATCTTATTAACTCCATTAAAATCCAAATATAACTTACATTCACTTTGGAAACCAATTTGAATCATATTAAATCAAATTTCAATTATTCACTCTATTTTCATATATTAAATTTCATATCAAATTAATCATATCAAATTCGAAATTTAATTATTCAAACATTCGTAATATTAAATTTAACAAGTTTGATTATTCTTAAATCACTATCTTTTGAGATATTCAAAACGAACTTATAAAAATTTAACTTTTGAAACAAATTTAAAATTATAGAACAACTATTTCCATTATACGGTTATTCAATTCCCATTGTTAAATTATTCAATAAATTCCAAATATTTAATTTAAACAATTTCGCTTATCCAATAATTCATTATCATTTGAAATATTGAAATTGAACTTATAAGATTCAACCTTTAAAAACAATTCACAATTTAGAACACTATTTTCATTTTACAGTTATTCAATTATTCAATAAGTTTTAAATATTTAATTTAAACAATTTACCTGTTCAATATTCAATATTTGATTTTAAATAGATTTTACTTATCAATCAATTACTCTATTATACCCAATGAATTAAGCATTTATTATCCTATTCAACTTTTGATTGCAAAGGCATTCACTAAGTAGCTTTTATTTTTCATTACTTGGATAGTTATTTTTGCAATTCATTCCAGTCATTATTATTTCAAACGAATTACAATTTTTTTCTAACATTAAATCACGAAAACTTATTAAATTAGCTATTTTAATTATCGAAAATTTATGGGTCGTTACACTCTCCCCCACTCAAAACTTTTCGTCCCCGAAAAGGAAAAAGAAGGGAAAAGGAACTAAGTATAGAATTCAACATTAGATGTATTTTATCCAAAGTTACCCACTAAGTCACTCCGAACGGCTTTCTAACTTTAAAGTTAGTTATCAAAACAAGTTATAAAAAATTTTAAAACTTGAAAATTTTCTAACACCCGGATTTTACGGAAAATTTCGGCAGAGTCTCCTTTGCGCGGCTCGATCGATACAACTACAAAACGCCTCTACGGGCCCCAAACAAACAAAAGAAAATCCAAAAGCCAAGTGGCTCATCAAAAATCACCAAATCCAATGATAAAATAAACATGTACCTTATATTTTTATTAGCGAGCATATACGAATAATATAGCGTGAAAGCGAGCTCCAAATGCGAAGCAAGCGCAATCCGCACCTACTAAACACTCAACAAACCATGAGAAACATGCATATATGAAAATAATATCAATATACACAATATAGCAACATAACAACTACATGTGCCAACATAGCAAATGCAACAAAACAACAAATGCAACCATCAATCAACTATCATCCAACAAATCCATAACCAATCAATATAAATTCACTTCTCATTAATATTTATTGACTTGGTTTCAATTTTAATCATAGTTGATTCATTAACGTTGGATTTTTCTAACATTCATCCTCAATTCAATTAGTTAACATTCACTAATTTATATTTACATTAGTTAATATTCATTTAACTTCTAATTTGATTTCAATGATTTATAGCTTTCAATTTCAATAACATTTAATGAATTATATATACTATCAACTAACAATCATATAACAACCAAATCATACCCAACATAACCAAATTATTAATTTTTACATTCAATTTGGTTTATCTCTTTTATATATATCCTGTTATATAATTTTAAAAGAATCACTTTATATTCGGCATCTTAAATTTCCAATATTAACTTTAATTAAGTCCGTAAGCCGTACATATATCATCCGTGAGCAATATCGATCTAATCGCTTATTCGATCACACAATTTCGCTTCCAAACTAGTATCGTTCACACGACTCTCTAGTGCGGACTCAGATTTGGTTCCTTGATTGGAAACTGTTACTCTTCTTGCATAGCCATATACTATGATAGAGAATTCCAGAATCAAACCAAAAATCCATATCCAAGGTTCGCCGTCGAAAATCGAGTGAAAAATCCTAACTTGGATCGATATAAATCATCTCGAAATTTTGTGCTCGAATTTGGATCAAATCGTTATGCGAATAAAATAATATACGTACAATCTCACGTATTTCCTTCCAATGGGTTTCTATCCAATTTATCTATATTAAATTATTTTATTGACTTCTATTTTTTTCACTTAATTACTCACAATCCATTATTCAGTTAGTATATTCATTTCTTTACATAGCATATTCTTTAACATTATCTTTTCTCAAACATCATATCAAAGAATTTGCTTACTTAAGTTCATTTAAACATTCTATATAATATAATTAAATATAATTTCATTTTCCAATTGATTCTTAGCTATACCAAATTCTTTTGTTTTCATTTACTTTGATTTCATAATTTTAGTTAATAACAAATTTATTTATGGAACATCTTATTAATCATCACTTTAGTTTATTAATCATCCTATGAAAGTCTAACTTCTCAATTATGACTTTTCTTAGTTTACGGTTATCTCAAATTTACAATTTCAAAAAATTTCTCCATGCAATTTATATTTATTTTCTATAACCAATTTACAAAGATATTATACAATTCATTTGTCTTCTTTCTTAAGTTCACTTACTTGTTCCATTTATCCATTCATCATTTCAGGTTATATTTAAGTATATAACATTTTTATCACAACCAAAATTTTCATTTATGTACATTTTAATTCCTTTTTAGTTTTCCTTACTTGTATACTTCAATTATTTTCAGGTTCTGTTTATTTGTACAATATCTCATTACATATCCAAAACATTATTTCAACTTCTTAATATTTGGTAAGTCATATTATATGTTATTAGAATGCAAATTCGGTATTATACAAATTTATAGAATTTCATTTTACTTGATTAGAATGTACACAAATTTGATTTATTTAAATTCACTTTACCTTTCAACTTTAAAGTTTTCCCAAACAATAGCTTAGATATCCAAATCCTCTTATTTTATAAATTTGGTTATTCACATTTCATTCAAATAATTTGAAAATTATTAATTAATGGAACTTAGAAATTTAAATGCCCGGTTCTTTTCAAATCATTTGAAATAAACATATATACTTATCTTTTTTTTATATATATATATAACAAATCATACCTTTTGAGTTCAAACCAAAACCCATTTACCCAAAATAATTTTTGAAGAAAAGCAAAGCTTCTTAGAAGTCTCCCCCACTTTGAGACTCGAAAATGAAAATCGATGATGCTGCGCAGTCATTACCGAAATTATTTTCCAGCGACATAAGAGAGGAGTACTATATTCATTCCTTCTTAAAAATCCTTTCAAAATATTTCCATAAACAATTTCCAACTAATATTACCATATATTTCTTCAAAACTTTGAGAACCGTTTTCAAAATCTCCGGGTCTTAAATTCAAGAATTTTTTTCCAATCTAATTCTATTTTAATTCATAAGTCACCTTTATAAAATATTCTTATAGGATTTTCTTTCTTAAAACACCCCACAAGTGTTTTATCATAGTTCATTTTGTAGTTCACCTTATTTATTTAAATTACAATATCCGATTAATGTTAATAGCCAATATTTCATTTCCAACAACCAAATAAGCTAGATTGATCACAATAAATTTTGAAATAAATTCTTTATATACAAAATATAATTAGGGCAAAATTATTTCATTTACCCAATTTAAAACAATACTATGTCGAATTGTTCTGTTTAAGTGTTTAGAGATCCCTGTCAATGACGTTAATTACTCGTATTGACCAGAATCCATAAGCCACTCAACAAATCAACCGACACAATATAAAACATTTTATATCACTAAAAATACGCTCTCTCATATACACTCAACTCATTCATATAGTTTACCTCTATTTCAATGAGTTATTCCCCACTAGAGCCAAGGTTTATCGCTAAACCAAAGCTCTGATACCAACTGTAACGACCCGCCTTTTTGGACAGTTTAAACCGACGATCAAATACCCATGTCGAATCCAAACCATTAAAAGGGCAGATAGTTATTGGGGTAATTAAGAAAAGAAAAGGAAGGGAAATAAAGGAAATGAAACAACACAGAATCTCACAGCGGAAGGCTAAAGTATAATAATAAAATAACAGTTCATGAAGCTGTTAATTAAATGAATACATTTGAAATGAATACATTTGATTATTATTATACAACATTTATCAGAGTTACATACACAACAAATATCATACAACAATGCAGCGGAATGGAATGAATATAATAGTAGTAGATAATATACCAAATCTTCGTCTCCGTCCTCCAAGGAAATGATCTTCACCTAAACTGAAAACTCAGGACTGACCCGAGCGTAATGAAAAGACAAAACACTCGAGTCAGGACTAAAATATCCTTATGAAAGTTAAATCAATCGTCAATAAATATGAGTGTGACGGCGTCAGAGATGTTTACGGGGTTTTACATCTCATATCCAGTGTCAACGTGCGTGCAATAACTTAAGAGATGTTACGGGATTTTCCATCTCTCAAGGATCCGTGAAACTATCTACTATGTAGTAATATACGCTAAGTAGATAATGTCTATCAGTAATATAAAATATCAAAATAGCGTTAAGGCGTTACCATAATCCCCCTTAACACATTTTATATTCCCAAAAGCATATACAAGACCGTAGTTTCCCCAAAACCGGAAGTCACCAGAGGGCAATCCATATACTCAAGGTACAAATCAAAACGTAGTGGTCGCGAATAGGATAATCAGTATGACAAGGTACATGAGGCAATACCAACTAGGATACTAGTAGTTGCGTGATCCGGACTGATGTTGGGCATAGCCAGCAGCTACCCCAACACCGCGAAACAACACTCCCAAATCAAGGGGTGCACCCAAATCGCATCACAAATGTAATAGATATGGTATCGAAGAAGTGTGTCCGCTAGAGGTGGCGAACCTCAATGGCCCGGCGCGGCTCCTGTTTTAGTCATGTCAGGGGTCATCCAATAATCGTTCTCTTTCTTCAGTCAACGCGTTCACCAAACCATCCACTTCATTCTGGATCAACACTCCGCGTATAATAGTTATTAAAGTGGTTTTCGGTATCGACAGAGAGTATGTCCATATCCGATCCCGGTCTCTTTAATAACTACGTATTATTACACCATTGGCTCTTTTACATTTCAAATCGATTCATAATTGATATCGACATATCATATTCGCTTCAAAATTAAATCTATTTCAAAAATCATCGTATCTTTCCAAATGTAATATTTCGTTTCAAAATCATTTTCCCGCATCAATATCTCATTTCGATTTCAAATTCATTTCGGATTTCAATTTAGATTGCAACTTCGTTTAACTCAATTCGTATTTAAATTTAAGGTTTAAATATAACATTTCACCTTATTTTCTAGCTTAAAATTTTAGAAATAGTTTTAAGTAGTTTAAAAGTAGTTTTAAGTAATTACAATAGTTAAAATACTTTAAAATCTTAAAATGGATTTGAAATAGATAAATTTAGTTCAAAATAATTTAAATTGGGTTAAGTAGATTTAAAATGGATTAAAATAGTTTAAGTATTCAAAATGGTTTATATAACCGAGAAATTTGGAAAACAAAATAAAACAGCTTCAAAACCAATCCATTTCAATTATAACTTCCCAGTTCAAATCAATTTCAATTTCCATTCTACTGATTCGATTTCGATTTCAACTCAAATCAATGTCAGCTTTGATTTCAAATTAATTCAATTTTACATTCACCTTCAATTAATTCAATTTCAATTTATATCGATTCAAAGCTTGATTTTCCAAAATATCAATTTGTAACACTTAACAAAATTATCTTTCAATATCCAAATTTAAAACCCAATTACAAATGTGATTCAATTTCAAGTTCAAATTCAAAATATCTTTTATATCGCTTTTACTTAGTAATACTCAAAGCTCGAAATAATGTTCAATCTTCAAAACAAATAAATTTCTGAAATTCAATCATATCCAAATTTTTAAATTTCAAAGTCTCAACTTAAATTATTTAACAATTTCTTTTAACCAAAATTTATTTCAACATTCCAAACTCAATTTTTCGACAAATTCAATTTCTATAAATCGATTTCTATTTATAACCTTTAAATCAAAACATTTAAATAAATTCAAATCGACGATTTTTAAAATTATTAATTTAGCCAATTCGGTGTCCGTATATAATTTACTATCCTATGGCCAAGTAGTTATTTATTTCAATTAAATGTCAGGGATGAATATATATTACTTAAATTTTATCACGGTATCATATGTATGCATAACAGGATCTATATAAGCAAATAAACATCCAAACATTCAATTATCAACCAATAGCATCCATCAAAATACATCATCCAATAAACAATACAATTCATGGCAGTTTCATAGTTATCAACGTTAGGTAATTTAATCGCAATTCAATTTTAACTTCAATTTAACTGTCAATTTAATTTTTCAACGGTTAATTCAAATAACAAGCTATATGACAATTAAATTTATATCAACGACGACAAATAAAATTCAAATCACTTCATAATGTCAAATTAACTAGCATAAAGATATTTAGTACGGTGTGAGCGTTATAAAACACTCACCTTGATTTAAATGTAGTTCCAGCGTTTGTTTCGAATAAAATTAAACGAGCGTTTAATTTTACCCGAAATTTCCACTAGCTCCAAATGACTCCAATCCAATTCCATAGCGTAGTGCTCGTCCATACGATTCCAACGCAATTTGTTTCGTAATTTTTCGACCTCGTATGAATAAAATATGATAGTTTAAAGTTAACACGAATTTTTATATAATTAATTACAACTAAAATTTAAATTTTAACCTAATCCTTCATCTAGCCGTCCATTTCAAAGCAACCAGATCTAGGCCGTCCTCGTTTTCTTCTCCCCCTCCAGTAAACACACGCATACTTGAACCCATAGCCGTCGCCCCCTCTTGAATTCTTGTGACCACTACAAGCCTCTTCGAGATGATCGGCCTACGGCATATCAAAGCTCATCACCTACTCCACCCACGCCCGGGAGGACGTGGCACTCGGCCTCCCCCTCTGCGCATAAAACACGTGCGAATGTGGCACGAACGCGGCCAAATTCAGGGCTACCCACTTCGCCAAACAACATCTCAGCCGTTGGATCTATCGTGCTCGACGAGTACTTCGACCTTCCAGTTGGTGATTTTCGCTAACGATCTACAGATGTGAAGAAAAATGAGGAGGAAGGAGGGAGTGTATCGGCCATTGGTTCCATTAGTGGCGGCTCTGAAGTAAAATTAGGGTTTGCTTTGTTTTGAAAAAAAAAAAAAAAAAAAAGAAAATAATGAGGTGCCTTTATAGAAGAACGACGAACACCATTCAACCCGGGTTTTCCGAACTCCGATTTACGCGCGGTGACCGGCGTTTCTAGGGTTTATCCCGCATTCTGGACACAATGAAACAGGTTTCGGAAGCTAATTCGATCGTATGTGAGACTTATAGCGATAAACGATCAATTTAAATTAAATCGATTTAAACGAATTTCTATGCGTTTTGGCTTGCCCCGGACAAACGGTAAATCTGATTGACACGAAATTTGAAATCTTACAATAATATCACGTTACGGATCTGATGAAACTAGTTTCGTCAAAATCCGAGACCGTTTGAAAAATGACTATTTTAACTCGTTAAAATAATATTAAAAACAATTTCGATGTGTTTCGAGCTGCCACGGTCAAACGACAACTCCGATTGCTACGAAAATTGAAATCCGATAATAACTAACTATTACGGATCCAATGGAACTGGTTTCATCCAATTCTGAGACTGTTCAAAAATTGGCTATTTTCAATCGATAAATAAATATTAAAGTATTCACTTTTCACAAATAAATTTTTAATTCAGTTTTAAAAGTTCTATAACTTCACTATAACTCCAATATGATAAAATAAAATTTTACAAATCATTTTTAATCATATTAAACCCGTTATTCAATTATCCAATAAATTCAAAATTTAAAATCTTATTAACTCCATTAAAATCCAAATATAACTTACATTCACTTTGGAAACCAATTTGAATCATATTAAATCAAATTTCAATTATTCACTCTATTTTCATATATTAAATTTCATATCAAATTAATCATATCAAATTCGAAATTTAATTATTCAAACATTCGTAATATTAAATTTAACAAGTTTGATTATTCTTAAATCACTATCTTTTGAGATATTCAAAACGAACTTATAAAAATTTAACTTTTGAAACAAATTTAAAATTATAGAACAACTATTTCCATTATACGGTTATTCAATTCCCATTGTTAAATTATTCAATAAATTCCAAATATTTAATTTAAACAATTTCGCTTATCCAATAATTCATTATCATTTGAAATATTGAAATTGAACTTATAAGATTCAACCTTTAAAAACAATTCACAATTTAGAACACTATTTTCATTTTACAGTTATTCAATTATTCAATAAGTTTTAAATATTTAATTTAAACAATTTACCTGTTCAATATTCAATATTTGATTTTAAATAGATTTTACTTATCAATCAATTACTCTATTATACCCAATGAATTAAGCATTTATTATCCTATTCAACTTTTGATTGCAAAGGCATTCACTAAGTAGCTTTTATTTTTCATTACTTGGATAGTTATTTTTGCAATTCATTCCAGTCATTATTATTTCAAACGAATTACAATTTTTTTCTAACATTAAATCACGAAAACTTATTAAATTAGCTATTTTAATTATCGAAAATTTATGGGTCGTTACAGATTTGGTGTTTGAAATAAATTTAGAAATCAATTTGGAATTTGATTTGGTGTTTAAAAAAAATCTGAAATCAATTTGCAAATTGATATGGTGTTTGAAATGATTTTTGAAGTCAATTTGAAAATCGTATATCAGTAGATATTTGGAAAATTTAAATTCGCAATGGAATTTAAAAAGGAAACGGAAATTTGTTTTAAAAATAAATATATTTGTTTCAAAATAATATCGATTTATTTTTAAAAGTGTGGAAAGAAATTTGCGGATCTGGAATATAAATTGAGATAAATCAAGAAGAATTTATTTATTGATTTAAATGGTCCATTTTGAAATGGAAGGTGTATTTTCCCTGGAAAGCCGAGTATGTTTTAAAGTAGCTTTCAAAATTAAAAGTTTTGAAGTTGGTTTTAAAAAGGAGTATTTGTGGAGAAATTATTTTCTTAAGTTGTTTTAAAAATCTTTAAAGTAAAGATTCATTTAATTAATTTTAGAAGTGATTATTTTAAAGATTTAATTGATATTTGATTAGAAAATGGTTATTTAAATAATTACACTCCATCTAATAATTTTATTTTAAAATTATTTTAGACTTAAGTTTATATGAGATATTAGTATAATATTTTCATAACTAATATTTAAGCATGTGTTTTAAAATAGTTATATTTTATATGTTTCCAAATATATTTTGGATAAGTGTTTTAAATTATTTTTAAAGAATTTGAACTCGGCAAATTTTCAGTGGAATCAAATAAATATTTGGAAATTTATTCCACGTGAGGAAAGTGAATTGAAATTTGTTTTCAAAGGATTGAAGTGTGAAAGGTGAATTGAAATTTATTTTCAAAAGATTGAAAGGTGAAAAGTGATTTGAAATTTGTTTTCAAATGGTTGAAGTGTTAAAATTATATCTTGCAAAGGTATTTTGAAACTAAATAATTGGGAAAAAATTATTTAAATCTGGTGATTGTTGTGAATGTTGATAGTTAAATAACCGACTATCAATACTGGCCCTTAAATGACGTTTGAATTTCGATGCGACCGGGGGTCGGATTCCAAATGGATATTCGAAAACCACATCGAATCTTTGTGGTAGTGATGGATCTTTTGTTTAAAAGATCAAAGTGGAGATTTGTTATGATTTGCTTGAAATATGAGTGTAGCACTTATTTTTAAAATAAGCGCTCGTTATTCGGTTTAGCCGGGAAAGGTTTTGTGTAATAAAACCCATTCCGAATAATGATACAACGAAATGGGATTGCATTTGAAGATGGTGCAGAAGACCGGGTATTTTCGAAAGCGAAAGGATTACCTGTCGAATGTCTCTGCACCGGGTTGCTCTGGTATATGGATTTTATCATCCTTTGTGATGGGGATTCCGGATGTGATTAGTGAATATCCAAATTTGCAAGGGCTTTTCTGAAGTGCCTTTGGTGTTGTTCGATCCCGGAACGGACTTGTATGGATGTATATCAGACGTTACACTTTGAGATGTAAAGCTGGTTTCTATCAAATATATTTCTGTTGGTGGTGGAGAATTTATTCTCTTAGCTTAACACCCTTCTCTGAAATGTACGAGCTCAGAGATTATGTAGTTGATGGTTACTATTGATACATTCCTAATTTGATAATGTGGAATATGAAGTGCTGCTTATCAGTTGTTGATCAAAGCATGGCTTTGTGAATAGTGTATCTTTGTGGACGAGACTTTGTCAGACCTCACACCCGGGAAATGGTCGAAATAGGAAGAATGCGGCAATGTTATGAGGGTCGCGCCCTTTTGGTTATGTCATTTCCTTCTGGAAAAGGGTGGTATCATGGTATGGAGCCCATATACTTAACTTATGTGGTTGCTGCAAATTTATTATACTTTATGGTTGTTTCTTTATAGTTGAGGATCCTCGAATAATGGTTGCAAACGACCGGGGAATGGCATACTCATGTAGTTGTTACCTAGTTACAGAGGTAACCCGGCCTTCTGTCAGTAGAGAGCTGGTTAAGTTCTCAGGGCATCCCTCCAGAGGCGTACCTATGTGGCTCAGGAAGTTCCTTATCGTGACCATTTGTTGGAAATCCAATAACCAATACGCGCCGTGTACAGTTTTAGTTTTAGAACATGCCATCTAATATGGTAGCTATAATAGACATACTACAATGGTACGTATGCTGGCTAGGATTAATATTATACTTGAAAATGTTTTCCACTATGCACTAATGATAATATTAAAAAGAATTTTGCATATCAAGCATGTTTGACTATCATAAGGAGAAATCTCCCCCAAGTGTGCGATTGCATTGTGTGTGTGGCGTGAGGCCTTATGGTAGTTTCATTTTCCAAAAGCATAGCGGATTTCTTTTCCTTTCTTTGTGAAAATAATTGTTTTTAAGATCTCACACCAGTCCCATGACTGATTGGAGCTTATTGTTCCCTTTCTAAACTCTGGGTGCCCATAATTTTCTACACGGCCAGCCTGTAGTCAGGTTATCATTATTCTGGAGCGAAGTCAGAAAAGAGATGCTGTGGAGATCTAGAGTTCAAGCTTGATGGCAAGACGTACTACTTATACTATGTAGTATCCGCTGCGTTTGGGTTGCTAAAAAGTAAATTTCCATGTAGTCAAGTTATAATGACCGCCAGTGTTGTATTATGTTGTTGAAAACTCCGATGATGTATGTATAAAGCAATATAGTTCTTTTTTTAAAAAATTATTCATTTATCTAATATATATTGTTCCACGGTGAAATGCGAGATTCTGTTTATTGTTTCTGTTCTTCTTCTATCTTCTTCTTCTTTAACCCTAAAGGTTTGATTTTCCGGCATTCGACTGTGTGACATTTGATACAGTGGACGTATTGATGTCGAATTTCGAAAGTCGAAATATTGGATCGTTACAAGTTTGGTATCAGAGCATTTGGTTAAGCGACAACGTTGGCTCTGGTGGGGATTACTCATTAGAGATAGAGTCAGTAGTACTCTAGAATGAGTTGTGTATTAATAGACATGAGCGCGTTTTTGTCGGTCAATATAAAAAATTTTGTTTTATATTGTGATGATTGGTTTGTTGAGTGGTATATGGATTCTGGTCAGTATAGTCTGTACAACTCTATCAATAGGGATCTCTAAACACTTATATAGAATAATTTGACACGATATTGTTTTAAATCGGGTAAATGAAATAATTTTACCCAAACTATTTTTATATGTAAAAGAAATCATTTTCCATAAATTATTATAGTATAAGGTTGCTTGGGTGTTAGGAAGTGATAATATTAAATTATCATCATTTGATTATTGAATAAGAAATTGAAATCATAACTAAAGCTAAGAATGTAAATTTATATACAAATAGGATTTGTAAATATAAATTTTAAATGTTATTCATAATTTGAAATAGAATTCCAGAGGAATATTTGGAAATGCTTTTGAAAAGATTTGAAATTTGGGAAGTTTGGAGATTAAATCGCTTGATTTGGAAATGGTTTTCAAAGGTTTAGAAAAAATGTTTTGGAAGGGATAAAAGCAATAAACTCTTTTCGGTCGTTGGAAAATAATTCCAATAATGATCGCGACATCTTCGGTGTTCATTTTCGAGTCTCCAAGAGAGAAATTGCTGCCAAATTGTTTTTAAATAGAAATTGTTTGCAAATTGGGTTTGGTTTTGAGAATTCAAAAGATAATTTGAATTAATTTCAAAAATGATTTTGAAATGTTGGAAAGACTCTAGAATTTGATAAAAATAGTTATGGAATAAAAATTAAGGTGGAAAATAAAATTGTGAATGAATAAATGAATTTACAATTGCAAGTAAATGAAAGTGAAATTGAATGCTGAATTTCGTTTCGAATTAGTAAGCAAATAGAACTGGAATTGGAATTGAATTTGATTTGTGATAAACAAAGTATAGAAATAAAATTTAGTAAGTGAAATAAATTGAAAGAATGATAAAATAAATGTGGTTTGAAATGAATTGAATTCAGTAATTATAAATGAAAGGTAAATTGAATTCATATGTAATTTGAAATCCATTTTAAGTATAGGGTGTATATGGAATATTTATATTGGACTTAAGAAATAAATGGCAAAATTCTTAAGTAAATTTGGAATTAAGAAAATATTCTAATTTGATAAGTGAACAAAGGATAAACTGGTAATTAGGAAATGATGATTGTGAACAAGTGAATAAAAAAATCAAAATTAATGTGAATCAAACGAAAGAAAATTGATATAGTTAATAATCAATTTGGAATTTATATGTGGGATGTACATATATTAGTTTATTCGCATAACGATTTGATCTAGAATTTAAGCACAAAATTTTGAGATAATTATATCGATCCGAGTTTGGATTTTTTACTCGATTTTGGACGACGAACCTGGATATGGATTTTTTTGTTGATTCTGGAAATTCTCTATCATAGTTTACGGCTATGCAAGGAGAATGACGGCTTCTAATCAAGAAACCAGATCTGAGTCCGCACTAGGAAATCGGGTGGACGATACTAGTTCGAAAGTGAAATTGTATGAGAGTGAGCATTCGGATTTGGTATTGCGTACGAATGATATAAGTGCATCATACGGATTTGAATATAATGAATATGGAATTTTTGTAAAGAAATGTGCAAAATGATATTTGAATGTTGTCATTGGATATTATGGCTAGTAGGATATACAGGAGTGTTACAGGAAAAAGATAAATTGGGATTTAATTTCGAAGATAATTTAACTGCTCGACAAAATGGTATGTAATTGAATTTCAGTATGAAATTTGATGATTTTCTTGTCCTGCTGGTTGGCTTTTCGTTTTCTTTTTGAATCTGGAGACTGCTGTGGCATTTTGTAGTCGTACCGAGTTAACCGTGCAAAGGAGATGTTGGCGAAATTTTTCAAAAATTTAAGGAGTTAAAAAAATTTTGAGAAATTTTGATAATTTAAATTCGAGTTGTTAAGAAAACAATATTGTTCGAAAACTATGGAAGATTTTGAAAAGTTAGATGAAATGATAACGGGGCTCTAATAAAATATTTGCTTTGACAAGTTGATAGAATTGTTTGGATTGGGAAAATAATGATGGGTTAAGGATCATTCTTCTTAACTAGTAATTTCAGGATGAAATTCTTTTAAGGGGAAGAATGTGGCGACCCGAAAATTTTGAACATTTGGAAATGAAATATTTAATTGATTTTTAATAGTGGAAGTTATTTTAAACTTTAGTTTCAACTATAACTATGAATTTCGCAATTTAATTATTGGATTTAATTATAAAGATTTGGGTGAAAATTTAAATCTTTAGTTTTAAGCTTGTTAAAAAATAATTTGATGGCTTAGAAAATTTATACTGATAATAGTAAAGAAATGGAAGCTTCAGAATTGAATTTGGAAATGATTTATTCAGTTTATAATTTATATCGTTTAAATCGATATTTAAAAATAGTCTTCCGGGGCACAGTCTCGGAATTCGACGAAACCCGTTCCATTGGATCCATAATAGTATTTTATTGTCGGATTTCAATTTTCTTAGTATTTGGAGTGATTGTGTGACCGCACGGTTGATAAACATACTGAAATAAAATCGAAAATTTAATTTAAAAGCTGGGTCCAAAAAGCTGTCTTCTTCATACGATCGAATTTGGACTCGGAACATATTCCATTGCGTTTGAAATAGAGGTATAATATTATAAATGCCTAGCGGCATGCCTCGATAGGAGGTCGAAATTTTCGGCTTAATTTCAAGTCGTTTAAATTCAAATTCAAATTTAATTTGACATTTTAATCAGTCAAGAATAAAATACTGTTGATTTAACACGTTTCATCATTTCGAGCACCTGGCTTTTTTTCTCTGTTAAATGAACACGCGTTGAAAAAATTTATTTTATCTCGTTCAAAGAAATGCAACTGTCTCGTTCAAAGAAATTAAAATGAAAAAACAAAAACTATCTTTCGTTTAAAAATTTGATTAATGGCCGCGTTTCCCCCAAATTCTAAAAAAATATAACGATCTTTCATTCGTTCAAACAGAAAACAATGGCCGTTCCTCAAAACCAAATCCAGACAAAAATCAAAAGTAAAAAAAGAAAAAGATTTTGAAACCATGGTCGATCGATTTGAGGCGCTGCATTTTCGCGGCATGAATTTGAAATTGCTTTGAGTTAGGGTTCCGTGTTCGAGGCGACGAGGGGAGAGATTCGTTCGAATGAGTTGGATCACTACCTCGGGCTACAAGCATGCACTCAGGGGAAGAAAGAGAAGGCTCGAACGTCAGAAGTAGGAGGCGACAAAGTTCGTGATTTGATCTTGAAGTGCACACGTGTGCATTCACGCATATGAAGCGGCGACTATTTGCATTAGGAGATGGACCACGATGAAGCTCTCGATCGATTTGGAGGCTCGCATATAGAACGTCAACAAGGCGCTGCGATGGGCAGAGCGAAGGTAACTGGGCCTCACGTTGGTCTCGATCGCGTCGGCGTGTCAATGAAGAGTTCAGTCTGTGTTCGTCATCGTCGGTGAGGCATAACATTTTAATTTAGACGTTCTTAAGTTTAAACCGACAACTTAATATTGTTTTAAATTGTTTTAAATTAATAGTAAAGTATAAAACAGAGATAATTTGTTTAATTTACTTGTTTACTTATTTTAGAAATGGTTGAGGAGAAATTATTTTAGATTTTTGGAAAAAAATCCGAGGTTATATACCGTTTATCGAAATTAGGTTGAACTGGGATTGAAAATGAAGTTATATATATATATATATGTGTGTGTGTGTGTGTGTGTGTGTGTGTGTGTGTATATTTCTAGTAAACTTACTGTTTCAGGAATTTTGATATTTAAGTAGTTTATATAAAATCAAAATTGTTAATAATTGAATTTATTAAAGGAGGATGGATTCAAAAAATTTAATTATTAGTTTAAATCAAATAAATAAATTAAATGGAAATTTGTTATTCAATTATTTCGAATATTAATGAACTGTATAAAATTGTTTATACAAGGTCAAAATTGTGGAGAAAACAGTCTAGAATGGAAAATGGACTACGTGCGTAATAAAGGGTGAGATCTTCTCACTCAATCGGATTTTCCGATTTAATTTTAAATAGTTAGATTTTAAATTGTTGATTGTGTGCTTGGATGATAAATTATTTTCAGTTATATTGGATGAGACCCTATGCGCCGCATAATAGCGGATGATATTATATTAAACCCATATACCGCGATATTCCACCTCGAAGTGGAATTGGTATTATATATGTATTTGGAGTGATTGATTTCCCGCATTACATAGAGGATGAGACCCTATGCGTCATATAATAGCGGATGATATTATATTGATCCAATATACCGCGATATTCCTCCTCGAAGTGGAATTGATATTTAATTGTTGTGCTAACGTCTATGGGTGTAGGGAAACAGGTTGGAGGGATCCAACCGGATTCCTCAAATATTTGAATTTTTTCAATATTATGTGTTGATTATTTATAATCTATGGTGATCATATTTGTGATTGAAATCGTTGAAGGCTATAGCTTAGCCGAATATATTTTTGGTATCGTAGGATACCGAAAATAAATAAAATTGGATTTTTAAAATTCAAGTTGAAAGTTGAAAGTAAAATTTATTTTTGAGAATTGAATAAATTTAAAAGAAGGAATTTTAAAAGGATAAAGTTTTATTTTTGAATCCTATTGATTAAATTCCAAAATATGGGAAAGGATTTTAATAAGTGGATTTCAAATAATATTATTCAAAAGTTGAAGAATTTATTTCAAAATACAGTTGTTGAATAGTTTGGAAGAGATAAAGGAATTTATTTAAAAAATAAATTCAGAAATTGATTTGGTGTTAAAAAAATAATAATAAATCTTTGGGAAATCAATATGAAAATTTATTTGGTGTTTAAAATAAATTTAGAAATCAATTTGGAATTTGATTTGGTGTTTAAAAAAAATTTGAAATCGATTTGGAAATTCATATGGTGTTTGGAAATGATTTTTGAAATCAATTTGAAAATCATATATTAGTAGATATTTCGAAAATTTAAATTCACAATGGGAATTTAAAAAGGAAGAGGAATTTTTTTTTAAAAATAAATATATTTATTTTAAAAAAATATCGATTTATTTGTAAAGTGTGGAAAGAAATTTGTGGATTTGAAATATAAATTGAGATAAATCAAGAAGAATTTATTTATTGATTTAAATGGTCCATTTTGAAATGGAAGGTGTATTTTCCCTGGAAATCTGAGTATGTTTTAATGTAGCTTTCAAAATTGAAAGTTTTGAAGTTGGTTTTAAAAAGGAGTATTTGTGGAGAAATTATTTTCTTAAGTTGTATTAAAAATCTTTAAACCAAAGATTTATTTAATTAATTTTAGAAGTGATTATTTTAAAGGTTTAATTGATATTTGATTAGAAAATGGTTATTTAAATAGTTACGCTCTATCTAATAATTTATTTTAAAAGTATTTTGGATTTAAGTTTATATGAGAAATTAGTATAATATTTTCATAACTAATATTTAAGCAAGTGTTTTAAAATAGTTAAATTTTAAATGTTTCCAAATATATTTTGGGTAAGCGTTTTAAATTATTTTTAAAATATTTGAACTCGGAAAATTTTCAATGGAATCAAATAAATATTTGGAAATTTATTCCACATGAGGAAAGTGAATTGAAATTTGTTTTCAAAGGATTGAAGTGTGAAAGGTGATTTGAAATTTGTATTCAAAAGATTGAAAGGTGAAAAGTGATTTGAAATTTGTTTTCAAATGGTTGAAGTGTTAAAATTATATCTTTCAAAGATATTTTGAAAATAAATAATTGGGGAAAATTATTTAAATCTGGTGATTGTTGTGAATGTTGATTGGTGAATGTCTCTTCCCCGGTTTGCTCCGGTATAAAGATTTTACACCCATTGTGATTGGGATTCCGGGCGTGATTGGTGAATATCCGGATTTGCAAGGGCTTCTTTGAAGTGCCTTCGGTTTCGTTCGATCCCGAAACGGACTTTATGGATGTATGTCTGACGTTACACTTTAAGATGTAAAGCTGGTTTCTATTAAATACATTTCTGTTGATGGCGGATAATTTATTCTCTTAGCTTAGCACCCTTCTCTGAGACGTACGAGCTCAGAGGTTATGTAGTTGATGGTTACTAGTGATACTTTCCCAATTTGGTAATGTGGCATATGAAGTGCTGCTGATCATTTGTTGATCAAAGCATGGCTTCGTGAAAAGTGTAGCTTTGTGGACAAGACTTCGTCAGACCTCACACCCCGAAAATGGTCGAAACAGGAAGAATGCAGCAAGCTTATGAGGGTCGTTCCCTTTAGGGTATGTCATTTCCTTCTGGAAAAGGGTGGTATCATGGTATGGATCCTAGATATTTAACTTATATAGTTGCTGCAAATTTGTTATACCTTGTGGTTGTTGCTTTGTGGTTGAGGATCCTCAGATAAAGGTCGCAAACGACCGGGGGATGGAGTACTCATGTAGCAGTTACCTAGTTACAGAGATAACCCGACCTTGTGGTAGCAGAGAGCTGGTTAAGTTCTCGGGGCGACCCTCCAGAGGAGTACCCATGTGGCCCAAGAAGTCCCTTGGCCTGACCATTTGTTGGAAATCCAATCATCAATACGCACCGTGTACGATTTATTTGTAGAACCTGCCATCTAATATGATAGCTATAGTAGGCATACTATAATGGTAAGCATTCTGGCAAAGTTTAATATTATTCTTGCAACTATTTTCCACTATGCATTAATGATAATATTAAAAAGTATTTTGCATATCAAGCATGTTTGACTATCATAAGGAGAAATCTCCCCCAAGTGTGCAATTGCATTGTGTGTGTGCCGAGAGGCCTTATGGTAGTTTCATTTTTCAAAAGCATAGCGGATTTCTTTTCCTTTCTTTGTGAAAATAACTGTTTTTAAGATCTCACAGCAGTCTCATGACTGACCAGGAATTTATTGTTCCATTTCTAAACTCTAGGTGCCCATAATTTTCCACACGGCCAGCCTGTAGTCAGGTTATCATTATTTTGGAGCGAAGTCAGAAAAGAAATGCTGTGGAGATATGGAGTTCAAGCTGTATGGCGAGACATATTACTTATACTACGTAGTATCCGCTGCGTTTGGGTTTCTGAAAAGTAAATTTCCATTTAGTCAAGTTATAATGACTGTTAGTGTTGTATTGTGTTATTGAAAACTCTGATGACGTATGTATAAACGGATATAGTTCTTTTTTTAAAGATTATTCATTTACCAATTATATATTGTTCCGCTGCGAAATGCGAGATTCTGTTTATTGTTTCTGTTCTTCTTCTATCTTCTTCTTCTTTAACCCTGACGGCTTGATTTTTCGGCATTTGAATGTGCGGCTTTTGATACAGTGGACGTATTGATGTCGACTTTCGAAAGTCGAAAAATTGGGTCATTACACGACTCTTGGGATGAAATGTGACCACTTAGAGTTTGAATTGTTAGGTCATGTATTTGCTTGCAATTTGTATGAATTTTATTTCATAGGGTCCGGAATTATTTTGGGTATGGATTGGTTAAGTAAATACGATGATAGGATATTTTTCCATGAGAGGTAAATATCATTTAGACACCCTAATTGTAGTGATCGGATTATATACTCTATAGAATACTCTAGTTTTTAGGTTAATGCTTTGTTAGGTGTTATGAAGGAAGAAGACGAGTTAAACCGAGTTTTCATGGTTAGAAAATCCATAGATGTTTTTGAGCCCATGATTGGAGTAATGGTAAAATGAGCCATTGAATAGTACGAGGAGCAGAACCGGTGAGTAGACCACTAAGTAGAATGACACCTACTAAGATAAAGGAGTTAAAGGTGTAGTTGGTGGATATAGAAGATAAGAATTTTATCAGATCAAGCAGTTCGCCTTGAGGAGCAGCCATGGTGTTTGCAAATAAATCGGACAAATCGTTGAGGTTGTGTATTGATTATTGTAAACTGAATGTGAAGACAATAAAGAATCAGTATTCATTACCTAGAAATGATGATTTTTCAATTAGTTGAGTGGAGCCATAGTATTTTTACAGTTGGATTTGGTATTAGGGTTCCATTAGCTTATAGTAGCAGAGGATAGCAATCCTTTGGTGGCGTTTATGACAAGATATGGATCATACGAACGGTTAGTAATGTCGTTCTTTCTAATTAATGCCCCAGCATTTTTCGTGGACTTGATGAACAGAATCTTCCAGGAACATCTAGATAGATTTGTGTTAGTATTGGTAGATAACATCTTAATATACATCAAGGGTGAAAAAGAGCATGAAGTTCATCTTAGAGTGGTGCTTGAGACGTTGAGGCAGCATTAGCTGAAAGCGAAATTTTCGAAGTGACATTTATGGAAGAAGGAAATAAATCTTCTTGATGAAGTAGTCTCAGGGTTGTCAATAGATCAGGCTAAGATCGAGGCGTTGAATAATTGGAAGAGACCTGACAAAGTGATTGAGATAAAGAGTTTTCTTGGATTAGTTGGTTATTATCGAAGATTCATTAAGGACTTTTCATAGATAGCGGCACCGATGACTACGCTAACTCATAGAGATGTGAAGTTCGTTTGGACTAATAAGTGCGAGGAGGCATTCCAGAAACTGAAACATTTATTGACTAATGTACTTGTGTTAGTTGTTCCCTTGGGGAATTAGGACTTAGTGGTATACACGGATGCATGTCGAATAATGTTAGGAGCTGTGTTAATGCAAAGAGATAAAGTGATTTCCTATGCTTCTCGATGCTTAGAGCACATGAAATTAGATATCCAACTCATGATTTGGAATTAGCTATAGTAATTTTCACATTAAAGGTGTGGAGACATTACCTTTTGGGAGAATGATTCGTGTTGTATAGGGATCATAAGTCATTGAGATATCTATTCTCTTTGAAGGAGTTGAATATGAGACAATAGAGGTGGATAGAATTTTTAGCCGCTCAATCCTTTAGTATTGAGTACAAAGCAGGAAAAGGGAATAAGGTTGCAAATGCACTTACAAGAAAATATCAGAATGCAGTGTTGAAAATGATAGCTGAGTGAAAAGATTTATAAGCATTGACTGCATGTGGAGTACATAGAGATCTATGAATATTTCTAGTCAAGAAACTGCTATGTTGTTATGTTTAGACGTTCGATCATTGATGATCGAAAGGATTGCTTCTAAACAAGGGTAGAATCCATTATTAGCTGAACGGATCATAAAATTAAGGGATGGAATGAGGATCGAAGAAATGATAGATTTCAGTCTTGACCAGAATGAGTGGTTGAAGAAGAAAGGATGACTATGTGTTCTGAATGTAGGAAACTATGGGAAGGCAGTTCTTGGAGAATGCCATCATTCAAAGTTCACTATTCATCTGGGAGCAACTAAGATGTAACAGGGTATGAAACTCATTGTGTTAGATGACCCAATAGTGGAACCGGACATGCCTATAGTTAGAAACCTAGTGCATATAGTTACGAGAGATGAGAAGAGGCAAGGAATAAGACAGTTAGATAATTTAAAGTCCAGTGGAGTGACTATGAGAGGGACTGTACTTAGGAAACTGATAGCAGGGTTATAGATACTTAGCTTGACTTGTTTCATGGTATGATTTACCTTTATGTTTGATTACTGTGAGTACCTTATCATAATTTCAAGGATAAAATTCTTTAAAGAGGGAGTCTGTAATGACTATAATTTTGACCAACATTATTTAGGACACTTAAATAGACAAATTAAATGTAACGATCCGCCTTTCATATCACAGAAAGACGTATCATTATTACGAAAGAACGGGATAGAAAAGAGAAAAGATAAAGAAGAAAGAATGAAACAACATCAGAATCTCAACAGCGGAATGAATAAATTATATAATCACATAAGAATTACATAATATACATCATCTATCAGAGTTACATAGCTTATACAACACATACTAGACAGTTATAAACACATGTCTAGTCATTACAACACAACGCAACAAAGAGTTTCCCAATACAGCGGAAAACACTATATCTCTACAAATGTTGAAGCCTCCTGCTCCATATCTCCTCCAGAATTCTTCAAGCTAACCTGAATCCCTTAGCTCCTCATTAAAATTCGAGTACCCAAGAGTTCAATAAAATAGAAAATAAACTCCGGGTCAGACATGGGTCTGGTGTGAGTAAACAGGTTAAAGTTGCTTAAGTTTGAAAACCTTTGAGAACAAAAGGTATCTCGTAATACTTCCCGCACATAAATATGGAAAAGTTTTTACCTTATGATAACCAAAACATTTGATAGGAAATCCAGTGATATTATAATAGGGTCTAAGGTTTTCAAGTAAAATACAAAAGTAGCTGGAATGCTTACATCTCACGTTCCAACATAGTTGCGCATAACTAATACGTACGACACTTATTGGAAATTGGATTGCATACAATGGTCGGGCTACTGGGGTACCGCTCATTACAGTACATGGCCTAGATCACTATACCGAGGATCCATCCTAAATCCTCTGCAACACAAGGCCGGAACCATCACTTACTGGATAGTCCCGAACAAGACAACCCCGCAATTGGTGCGCAATTCCAACAGCCCACGAAGCCGAGTAAAAAGGGACCTATAGACAGGGAAAATCCCGTCCTACTTTGGCGTGACCCACTTAGCCTTGCCGCACCTTCCCTGTTTTAGCCATTCTCGGTTGATGAGGCTTGAGGCTGCATTTACCTTTATAGAATACATCTATCATAGAATGCTCATCGTCCACCTAACGATGTTCTGGAAGCATTCAATCCATACAAGTTCGTTCCGGGTTCGAACGAAACCGAAGGCATTATCTCGTTACACTCATTTTGGAATCACCTCAGAGTTAATGACAATAACCCCTGCACTTTGAATCTTCATCTCGAATCTGAAAGTACTACCTCCGTTAAACTCGTATTGGAATCACCCCTAGAGTTTTTAACGACAAATAGTTCTTACACTTCGAATCTTCATCTTTACTTAGGATTTCACGACCTAACGTTTAATTTTGATCGATGTGGTTTTTGGATATCCAAATTTGGAAATCCGATCCTGGTCTCACCGAAATCCAAAATGCCGTTTTAATGTCCAAGTTATTAAAGGTTTAACAATTCAATTTATTATCTATATTCACACAGATAGATAATTGACATAATCACAGATAGATAATCCATATTATCACTATTTAAAACAAACATCTCATATCACTAAGCAACACATATCAGAGATGTCACATAATCCAAGGCATTTAGCATCATTCAATCATCTATAAGCAGAGATTAATTAGCCACACCATTCCTAATTAATTTAATTCCACCAATGAATTAATTAATTACTTAATTACTTGTAAATCCTGCTTGTTTAACATTAATTAGCTACAAACCAATTAATTAATTATCATCTTAATTAATCATCCTTGACTAATTATCCTTTAACTACATTAAGTAATTAACACTTAATTAATTACACAAATTAATTATCCTTAACTATCCATAGTAATTACGCTTTAATTACTCTCATTAGTTAATGAATAATTAATTACATAAATAAATGATCCTTAATTAATTACGCTCATTAACTAATTAACCATAATTAATTACATTGATCCTTAATTGATTATATTAATTAATTACACTTTAAATTAATCGTATTCATTAATTAACCCTAATTAATCACATTTAATAATTAACTATCCCTAATTATTTTCATTAATTAGTTAATTTTTAATTAATTATATTACTAAATCCTTAATTAATTACATTAAATAATTAATCCTTAATTACTTCCACTAAGAAATTACCCTTTAATTACTTTCCATTAAGTAATTTTCCTTTAATTAATTACATCCGATAATTACCCATTAATTACTTACCCAATGTAATTACACTTTTTAATTACATTAAGCAATTATACTAAATCAATCATCAAGTGATTATCTATAATTAATTAATCTAGTTAATTAACTTAAATTAATCACATTAATTCAATTAATTACATTGAGTAATTAATCCCTTTAATTAGTTCCACTAAATTAATTACTTCTTAATTAATTACCTTTAATTACTTAGATTAATTAACCTTAAATTAATCAAGTAAATTTACTATTTCTAACTAATTAAACCAATTAATTATCTTAATTACATAAATTAATCATATAGGTTAATTAAGTATTAAGCTTTAATTACTTCTGTTAATAAGACTCTAATTACTTAAGATAAACCATTTATCTTAATTAAACTCTTACTTATCATTTAAATTAATTTAAATATTGAAAATAATTTATACTAACCTTACTTAGAAAATTCTTTGATTAAATAAAATTTAAACACTCTTTCTTAAATCATGTCTTAATTTCTATACATCATCTTACTTTTTTTAAAACACTTAGGAATATAATTACAAAATTAATATAATTACTTTAATCAAAAACAAATCTCAAACTATTTAAATCTTTAAAGACCTATTTAATTTGTTCTAATTCTTTGGAACTTTGTCCGTAATGCTTTGGAACATATCCATTTTAAATTTTCTTAAAACTATGCTAATAGTCTTTTGGAAACCAAATCATTTTAAATAACTTAAAAAAAACTTTAAAACTCATTTTTAACATTTTCTTTGCAATTAAATAAATACTTTGATTTGGTAAATCTCATTCTTGTTTTACCTTTAAACTTGAATTCTTTCTTAAAACTTGAAAACATGAATCCCCTTTAAAAAAATTTAAACCAACACACTTTCTTCATTTTTTTCTAATTTTTTTTAAAGAACCTGTTGGCTTAACAAAACAAAATTGACTCAATACCATATCCCCGAGCCAGCTACACAACATCTCAGAGCTAAAACCACAAATTTCCAAGATCACACTCGACAAATTCGCCTCCACAAAAAAATCGAGACCACCCACTATCGCTCTGAGATCGACCTGTGACAGAGCCTTCTTCCCCATCGTTAACTTTGCCAGAACTTAAACATGCACCCCGCAAGTGCACGGCACCAAACTGCCCTTCGACCATCTCTTCGGTCTTAACCAAACTATCCACGACCTCGACAGTCAACACGTCAACCCAAAAATCAAAATTTGAAAGAAAAACGAAATTTCTTCCTCGATCGAAAATCTGGAACAAAACACTCGATCAACAATCACTTCATCGATGACGAATTCAACACCAGAGATTCAGCCATGCCATCTCTAACTCTAGCATTGTCTCCCACTCACGCGATCAGTTCCGATGCACAGTCGAGCACGCAATCACCTGGAATATCTCGATGGCCTAAACTATTGTCAAAACCCTGGATCACCTTCATCAACCAACTCCGGCCATCAGAAAATTACTCAATTTCTATTTCCGCAAGAAGTTTCTGTTGCTGTATATTTTCAGTTCTGCATTCAAGTTTTCTGCTTTCAACTTTGGGTTTTCAATTTGGTAACAGAGCCTGGCTAACACTAGGTAAGTTATTCTGTTTTAGATCATTCTGTTTTATATTTTCTGAACTCTATCTTTCTGTATATGTTCTGTTGAAGTAGCAAAAAAAAAAAGAGTACAAATTTTTTTTAAAATTTTAAAATGAAAGCTTAAGCTATTATTTTGAGCATGATTCGTTATGAGTCTACAAAACTTTTGTGACAGCTAAAACTTTTTTCGAATTTTAAGTCAATTCGACGACCTATTGTTTACTGATTATTACGCACTGGAGTAGGAAACGAACCATTGCCGTGCTCTACTTAAGTGAAGCAACGATATAGGCTTGTGGTTGTTAATTCGAGGCCTAACCCTACTATAAAACCACAGTATGCTAGGAAAGCATTAAGGGGTATCGTGTTTAGCCGCTTACGTTAGGGTCAAAACTAATCTATAACCGTAGGTCTGCAAATCAAGACTTATTATTCGAATGAATGCTTTTATCTATTTACAAATGTTTTGTATAAACTCATAATTGAATTCTGTACAAAAGACCCTCGTTTATGGAAAATAATAAGATTGTTATTCTGGACACACATAAGTGTCAATTAGATCTAAATACCGAACAATATGAACATGTTGTTCATATCCCCACTCATAAAAACCCAGTAAATGGGATTCATAATTTTATGATTGATCTACTTCAAGAAATTAAATTAGAAGTTAAAGATATCAGTAATAAACTTCAAAAACAAACTGCGACCTTAGGATTTGGTCGAAATACACCAACAATCCATTCGCTTAACAGCATTAGAATGGTCAAATATACTTCTGAAGAAAATAACAAAATAAATGTTGAAGAGATTGATCCCACCTACTATAAAAATTATCTTATTCTTCAAGAAAAAGAACTTGCAGGAGAAATAGATAGTACTGAACTTTATTCTTATTTTAAAGATCATTCAACGGCAATAAACTATTTTAAATATAAAGCAAATGAAGAAAATTCTTCATTTGAAGATTCTGAACTAGAATCTGAAAATTCCACAGAATTTGAGTATAATTCAGATACATCAGATAACCTTATTTACAACATAAACGCTAATGAAGCCGGATCTAGTAGAGGTGCTCTAATTTTACCTCCGCCACCTCCTCCGGATGCATCTTCTGTTGTAAACGATCTTAACTCTGATATAATTATGGATGATCAAGAACAGGAAGAAAACACATATAATAGGCCTCATACTGATCCTTACCCAGAAATGCTTAGACATGGTACTAGATCAGATTGGATTAAATTTCACTCCTCCAGAAAGCAACTTAAAGATTTTTATAATGAACAACCCTCTTCTACATATACCCTAACATTTAATATAGATAAACTTCCACATAGAAAAATAAGAAAATATATTATAACATGGCTTCAACATATAAGCGGAACAATCTATCTATTACTTCCAAATATGAATGTGATGGAATACATCCATTACGCTACCAGCTATTGGACAGGAGATGCTTTAGCTTGGTTATTAAACCTTGAAAGAATAAATCCAAATGAATTACAAAGAATTAGAAATATTCAATCTAAACAAGAAGCTCTTGGGGAATTATTAAAATTATTATTAGCAGACTTTACAGGAGAAACTTTCCTAGAAGATACTGATTATGAAAAACAATTATTAAATATACAATTATGCGACATATGTATGTTAGAAGAATTCGCTGCAAAATACATAGGCCTACTTTTCCATTTAAAAAATAATGACAGAAAGTTTTCTAGGTAAAAGGCTTTTTTACGAAAATACCTTATCCATGGAATAATATTATTCAAGAAAGATACGACATTTTAAGACAAAGTAATACGGATGAAAATCATAACACAGGCTTATTAAAAAAGGCATGTATGGATACTATGGAAAGAGTTTGTGAACAAGCTAGTGCACACAAACAAATGAAAAATAAAATTAGAAACTCAAAACTAGGATTTTCTTGTTGTACCAAATACACTGAAGATATTAACACACAGTTTGGATGTTCTCCTGAATTCGAATGAAAGAGAACAAGAAATTTCAAAAGAAGAATAAAACCAAAATATCGTATCACTAGGAAAAAATGGAAACCAGAATATAAGAAAAAATTTAGAAAAGAAAACAAGTTTTCTAAGAAAAAGTTTATTAAAAAGAAAAATTTCCGTAAAGGCTGCAAATGTTTCAAATGTAATAAAGAAGGACATTATGCAAATGAATGTCCTACGAATATACAAAATATCATAATATCAAAAATCGAAGAATACGGTATTAATGTTGGCACTATCGAGGATATTTCTAGTGATGCTAATTCATCTGTATATGAAATTGAATCAATTTATTCTGACACTACTGAAAATGAAGATTAAATTAATGATTCCTTTGATAATTTTAAAATAAACATGATCACAATCAATCAGACACATAACCAAATAAAAATTATTCCGTTAACCATATATGCTATACTTCCCAAAAAGGAAAAAGTAAATTCTCCAGGTTATACATTATATGCAGCAAAGTGCTCCAGATTAAGAAGGTACTTCACAACCGAAGTATTCTTAGATCTAGTAATAAAAATCCCACTTGGATATTATGGACAAATTTAGATCCGGAATTGATACTCCAATAATGATAGTTTGTATGGATGAAAGAATTATCAATAATCCTTTAAATAGTATTATTGGCGGAGCTAAGTCAAATTTAGCAAACAGATTATTTGGAGTAAATATACATCCCGATTTTTGTATAAGTCTTGATGATCAAAATATAGAAAAGGCTTGTACATTATCAGTAAATTTACAAAATATAAAACTTCTTTCAGGATCCAAAGTTCTTGGCATACAATGGGAACATTGTATGGCCTTGAATGATACTGCTACGTTCAAATCAATTACGCCCAAACAATTTGTTAAATTGTTCGAAGTCGGGTTAGGAAAAACAATTCAACCCAGATTGATTGACATAAGACATTTAAAATTCGATAACGAAATTCAAGTTTTTGTGAAATCACTTAAACCAAGAATTCAATTACCTACAGAATATTTTATAGCATCAGGAAATACTATTTCCACCATAACCAAGAATAATGAGGAAAATGCAAATTCATCCAACACATTAAAAAGAACTCAATCATACAATAAAATGTCTGATGTGGAATTAACTCCTGATATATTAAAAACCATCAGTCATCGTATGAGCTTTAAACAAGAAAATCCAATAGAAGGAAGAACAATGAGAATACTTGAAAAACAAAAGGAACAAGAATCAAACCGAATGGTTATCAAGGTTCCTACAGAAAATATAAAACATCATGATTAGATACATAGATCTTAAAAGAAAGGCACAGTTACATATATATCTTCCAATAACGATATGTATCCCTGAATATCAAGAATTCACGGTACATGCATTACTGGATTCTGGTGCAGAAGCCAGTTTATTACAAGAAATATTTATTCCCCAGCAATTCTGGGTACCATTAGACAAAAAAGGAATGCTAAATGATTTTATGGGAAGACAAGTCCTTGTTACTCACAAAGCAAAACACTTACAGGTACAAATACCTGATATACATGGAAATACTAAACTATACAACTTTGACTTTGCATTACTACCAAAGGAATTTGATAGTGATTGCATCCTGGGGATGGACAATTTAAGACATCTCCCTCCCTTCAACAAATACTATTTGGAACTGGATGGCGTTCTTGTGCCTCGAGTAACGCTACCTGCTACAATTGCACCACGTTATACTCCGGCAGCATAGCGTGGTGAAAAACCTGTTACATTAATTGAACATATAAAAACACCGAACATCATACAACCAAAGATTTGTACATACAATATACCAACCACCAACGAATTTGAAATATTAATACACAATATGTTAGAACCTCTTTATTTCAACAATCCATTAAAATGGTTTGACAAAGCGCCACGGTATTGTAAAATTGAATTAATGGAACAATACAAAGACGCTAAAGCCAGAGTTAACAGTTTCATGGTATCACCAACTGATAAAGAAGAATTTGCAAAACAAATAAAAGACCTCCTAAATTTGAAATTAATGCAGAAAAGTTTCAGTATCCACTCCTCTCCAGCCTTCTTAGTATGAAATCATGCTGAAATTAAAAGAGGAAAAGCTCGAATGGTAATAAACTATAGAAAACTTAACAACTATACAAAGTTTGATGGATATTTTATTCCTTCTGCTGAACATCTAACAAAACAAATCCAAGGAGCAAAAGATTATAGTAAATTTGATGCAAAATCGGGTTTTTGGCAATTAAAACTTGCTGATAAACAGTCCATAGAGCTAACCGCCTTTAGTTGCCCACAAGGACATTTTGAATAGTTAGTTATGCCTTTTGGATTAAAAAACGCACCACAAATATTTCAAAAATGGATGAATTCTATGTTCGGACATTTACCTTTTGTATCTGTCTATATAGACGACATTCTTGTTTTCTCTAATTCTGCAGAAGAACATAAACAACATCTTCTGGCAGTTGTTCAAATATTACTTCAAAACGGTGTTATTTTAAGTCCTAAAAAAATTGAATTATTTAAAAAAGAAATAGATTTTCTCGAAAAACGAATTAAAAATGGACAAATAGAATTACAACAACACATTTATACTAAAATTAAAGATTTTCCTGATACATTTAAAACATTAAAAGAACTCCAAAGTTTCTTAGGATTATTAAACTACGGCAGAAAATTTATTCCTAATTTATCCGCTAAGACTCAAAATTTACAGAAAAAGCTTACTGACGAACAAGCAAAATATAAACAGCATAATGGAGAACAACCAAGAAGATGGAACACAGACAAAATTCCGATTACCTTACAAAAGCAAGAAGAAGAAGAAATACAAAAGATTAAAGACCTAATAAAAGATCAAAAGATCCTCTATTTTCCTTCAGATGAAGAATTACTTACACTACAAACTGATGCTTCTGACAATTTCTGGGCAGGAGTATTAATTGCAAAACAAAAAGAAGTTGTAGCATATTCCTCTGGAAAGTTTAGTAAACCTCAGATTAAATACGCTATCTATGACAAAGAATTACTAGCTATTAAATTAGCAATCAAAAGTTTACGAATTTATCTCTTGCATAGACAGTTTATAATAGAAACAGATAACAAATCTGTTGCTCAATTCCTAAAAAAGAAAACTGTAAACAATCCAGAAGAAAACCTTCGAAGAATTAGATTAGCTATGTATTTAGAAATTTACAACTATGATGTCAAATACATTCCGGGCTACACTAACTTTGCAGCTGATCTTCTTACCAGGTTATGAAACATGGATGAGGACGATATAAAAAGAATCAAAGAATTATTAGAAACCATGAAAAGACAAGAAGATTTCAAACAAGTGAAATCATCTAAAAAAGCCAAGCAAACCTCCACAGAGGCTTCATCTTCACAGGAATCCGAAGAAACTAATGCTCCCACAGGAGTAAATGAAGAAAAGGTCCAACAGACCAAAACCACTCCAAAAAACAAAGGCAAGGCAACACCTTCCAATACAACTCAGAAATTTGTTCCAACGAACAAAGGAAAAGCAATTGCTCCCACAGGAATACTAAGACCATACATCTCAGCGGTGGTCAAAGATTGGTACAATCTAGACATGAAAGCATCAAATCCTAACTTATATGACAATTTCAATGGATGTTTTAAAGCCATCCAAGCTGCAGACCATAGAGCTGCAAATTTCTGGTTAACTCAACTAGAAAAGGCTTATCTGGGATTGAAGCATACAATATCCCAGAAAGAGAAAAAGTTACAAGAAACTCAGAAACTAGTGACTAAATTGTCACAACATTCTTTTACATCTAGATTTGAAGCTCTAGATTTAAAAGAAGCAGAGTTGTTCACTGATAACACAGCTGAACACAGTCATTTGAAAACAATATTTTCTCAAATGAAAATCTCCGATCTCGTAAATCTAAGAATTCAAGATTTTCTAGAATTACTTAGACTTTATGAGATAGATAACGCAAAAACCAAAGAGATGGAGGCTGAAATGACAGTCCAGGATATGATCTCCTTATATCAGCAACATCTCATAGATGAAAGCAATCTTCTTCTATTCTTCAAAAAGCTTGAAGACACAGAATTAGTTAAACTCTTAGAAAATGAAGAGTTAATTCTCAATAACAACAGAAGACCAAGGCTTATAGCCTGTTTTTCTAAAATACAAAAATATCAAAAACATATCAAAAAGGGCTTAGTACACGAAACTTATGTCAACACAAGCCATCCTGAAGAATACTCAGGTTATATTCCAGAAATATGTACACCAAAGCTTGCTGAACATTCAAGCAGATTTTTTTACTATGTTCATGTTCAGAATTTGGAGTGTTTGGGAAGAAAGACAGTACATATGTCTTTATCCCTCCATCCAATTATGGGAACTACATCGGGTAACTGAAAATCCTCAACATGAATTCGTTAAATTCAACCGCAAAGAATTTAATGAAGAAAGTGAAAGAATCCTAGCAGCACAAGAGTTCTTCTCAGAAGCCATTAACAAAGGCGAAATCGGATCACACTCTGCCACTGAAGGCAAAACAGTATTACTATTGGACTACATATCGGCTTTCGAACCATCAACAGAAAGAATAATGAAGGTTCAGCGTTTTTTAGACAGTCTCAAAATTGGCCCAGTTGGCACAATGGCTCAAGAAGAATACTTTGAAGAACAAGTGGAAAAAGAAAGAATTAGACAGGACTCTATAATGAGAGATACTATGGGTACCGACCCTTTTGACGACGAATCTCTAGCCAATCTAGAAATTCAAAATTAAAACAGAAGCATGGTGGACCAGCATCCTGGATAAAAAGACAAAGAGCACATCCTTTACACTAGGGTGACATATCACCCCTTAGCCTTTCCAACTCATCCTCTGCACAGAATAAACTAAAGGACACATCCTCAGCCTACAAGCCTAAAAGTCATCCCTTAGCCTTTCCAACTCATTCTCTGCAAAGAATAAACTAAAGGACACATCCTCAGCCTAACAGCCTAAAAGGGACACACATTAGCCCTATAATAGACAGGTGTCCAACCTAAGTAATAAGAAATAAAGGAGAGAAGACACTATAAAAGGAGGGGACTAGTCTGAAGATGATCATCAGAAAATTTTTCTTCATTTTCGTGCTTTCTCTTCATTGTATCTGAGTTCTGTAATATTATCTACTGTGGTAATAAAATTTCTATTTCCGCAAGAAGTTTCTGTTGCTGTATATTTTCAATTCTGCATTCAAGTTTTCTGCTTTCTGCATTCAAGTTTTCTGCTTTCAACTTTGGGTTTTCAATTTGGTATCAGAACCTGGCTAACACTAGGTAAGTTATTCTGTTTTAGATCATTCTGTTTTATATTTTCTGAACTCTATCTTTCTGTATATGTTTTGTTGAAGTAGCAAAAAAAAAAAAGAGTACAAATTATTTTTAAAATTTTAAAATGAAAGCTTAAGCTATTCTTTTGAGCATGATTCGTTATGAGTCTACAAAACTTTTGTGACAGCTAAAACTTTTTTCGAATTTTAAGTCAATTCGACGACCTATTGTTTACTGATTATTAAGCACTGGAGTAGGAAACGAACCATTGCTGTGCTCTACTTAAGTAAAGCAACGATATAGGCTCGTGGTTGTTAATTCGAGGCCTAACCCTACTATAAAACCACGGTATGCTAGGAAAGCATTAAGGGGTATCGTGTTTAGCCGCTTACGTTAGGGTCAAAACTAATCTATAACTGTAGGTCTGCAAATCAAGACTTATTATTCGAATGAAAGCTTTTATCTATTTACAAATGTTTTGTATAAACTCATAATTGAATTGTGTTCAAAAGACCCTCGTTTATGGAAAATAATAAGATTGTTATTCTGGACACACATAAGTATCAATTTGATCTAAATACAGAACAATATGAACATGTTGTTCATATCCCCACTCATAAAAACCCAGTAAATGGGATTCATAATTTTATGATTGATCTACTTCAAGAAATTAAATTAGAAGTTAAAGATATCAGTAATAAACTTCAAAAACAAACTGCGACCTTAGGATTTGGTCGAAATACACCAACAATCCATTCGCTTAACAACATTAGAATGGTCAAATATACTTCTGAATAAAATAACAAAATAAATGTTGAAGAGATTGATCCCACCTACTATAAAAATTATCTTATTCTTCAAGAAAAAGAACTTGCAGGAGAAATAGATAGTACTGAACTTTATTCTTATTATGAAGATCATTCAACGGCAATAAACTATTTTAAATATAAAGCAAATGAAGAAAATTCTTCATTTGAAGATTCTGAACAAGAATCTGAAAATTCCACAGAATTTGAGTATAATTCAAATACATCAGATAACCTTATTTACAACATAAACGCTAATGAAGTCGGATCTAGTAGAGGTGCTCTAATTTTTCCTCTGCCACCTCCTCCGGATGCAGGTTCTGTTGTAAACGATCTTAACTCTGATATAATTATGGATGATCAAGAACAGGAAGAAAACACATATAATAGGCCTCATACTGATCCTTACCCAGAAATGCTTAGACATGTTATTGTAGGATCGATTTCACCCTAGAGGGGGGGGGGGTGAATAGGGTGATGGTATAAATTATAAAAATTAATCGCGGAAGCTTATTAATTAATTTCAATTCAGATCACAGAATAGCAGCACAGATATCGCAGAATATAAATAACCGAATAAAAAAGAACAACACAGAATTTACCCAGCTTCGGCAAAACCCTGCCTACGTGCTGCCCCCAAGGTTTCTACTAGAAATTAGATAGTCCCTCGCTTACACACCTAAATTCGCTATACCCGCTATTGACTAATCTAACTCTACGCTCAAAACCCTGCCACAACTCAACTACCGAGTTGCGAATTCTCAAGCTACGCCACGTGGCTTGTCCCCTAGTCACACGACTAGAAAAATAAAACGGTTTAAAAAAAGGAAAATACAATTAAAAACAATTAAAATGAAATAACCCTAATTTTACTTAAAAGCCCTTAAATAAAATATAAAGACCGGCCCCTTTTATTATTTTGACCCGATCCCTTTTTTCGTTCCTTTGAGATAATGGTGGCCGTTCCTCTCGTTCCTCCTGATTGCAAAATTAGGGCTTTTTCTCCTTGCGCTCTTTGTTCCAAATTAGGGCTTCGGGAGGAATTTCCGCTTGATGGTTGATGATTCGGTTTGCTTGCTTCAATTGTTTGCGGCTTCTCCTCCTTGATCGAGTTCGATTGCTTCGGTATGTAATTTGTGCTTTTTGCTTCTTCTAATCTTTCGTACTTGAACTCGATGATCTGCCGATGATGATTTGTGGTAATTTATAGGATTCTAGTTCCTATAATTTCGTCGTATATATTTATTTGACTTCGTCTGATAATTATGCTTGAATTCTTCTTGGCTGTACGATTTTGATCGAATGCTGTGATTCATTTTTGACTTATTCAAATTCGCATAACTGATGGCTTGGCTACTTGATAATCACGGCTTTGAATTATTCTTGTGATGATCACGGCTTGATCGTTTCTGACTTTGACTTCGGTCATTTTTAATTTTTTTAACTGCACTTCATGATATTGATTGAACCTGTACACATGCTTGCTTCGGCTTCAGCTCGATCATTTTACTGTTGACTTATTCAACATTGAATTGGCGATTTCACTGTCACTTCGGCCTTTTGATTTTCTAAGCTTCGGTCTTGTATCACTGATTGACTTTTAACTTGTTGCGTGAATTTCATTTCTTTGTCAATAAGGCATTTTGATCGAGCTCTGTCTTCATGTAGCTTGCTATGTTGTTGGTTCATTTGAAGTTGTAGCATTCATATTTGACATATATGCACTGTGTGGTCTTGAGCATTTGGTTTGCACTTGTTCATCATGTAGCTTGTTCTCTACATTTACTTGACTGATCTGCATACATGTTCTTAAGTGCTGTTTTGTTGACACTGGTTTGAGCCCTGTTGTCTGCACTTGTATGCTCTCGTGTATTGCCTTGTATCACTGCTTCCATCCTTTCTTTCTCTGGCACACTGACCTTCTTGTATTCATGTGCCACTGAGTTTTAGCATTTGTACATTTGGCTTCACTGAGTTGTTTGTTGTAGATATTGTAGTTTGCATTGTACCATGCTCCTTGCATTGTTCATCTCAACTGGTTCTTGTATAATTCCATGTTGGTTTAGTTGTGCATGTCACTTTTGCCTTGAACTTCTGGTTGGCCACTGTTGCATTACTGTATCTTGTGGCACTTGCTATGCCTCTGTGCATACTGTATTACTCTGGTCTGCTGTCATTTGAACTGCTGCCACTTTGTAGTTGCTCTGCACTTTGGTGGCTCTGGCTTGTTTATCTGAGCTGTATACATTTCATACATATGTATATGCTTACTGTTTTTGTACCTGTCTCTGATGATGTTGAACTTCACTGTTGCATTCCATTTAGTTGCACTTGCTCATGTTAAATTGCATTGTTCATCTTGATTCTGCATCCTCTTATAATCATTCTGGCCTTAATAGATGTTGACTGCATCACTGTTATTTGATTGCCGAGTTGTTTGCATTCACTTCATTCATTTGTATCAGTTGTTTATATGCACTTCATCACTTCAGTCGTGTATTGTTTTCACCTCTGGCCTGTTGTAGTTTGATTGTGTGATGTTGTACTTTGGTCTAGTTGTGCTTAGTTCATGTGTATGCTGTACACTAAGCATTTCTTAGTTTGCATATCAACTTGTTGCAGTTAATGGTTGCTGTGCACTTTTGTGCTTGCATTTTGATGCAGTCTTCATTAGCATGCTACTGATTGGTGTTTCATTTCTTGTGATATCCATGTTGCAACTGTTTTTGACATGTTAACTGCCCTGTGTTGAATCCAGTTTCAAAAACTCGGGTTTGACCTTGTGCTCGTGTTGTGATGTATTGCATGTGAGTTGAACCCGGTTTTTCATTTGGGTTTGACCTGTGCTCACCTGTCCCTGTAAATCAATCAAGTGTATATATCGGCGTGCATGGCCTTGTGGCATATACAGTAATACAGTGTGTATGTCACAAGTTGTTCGTGTATGATGAATTCAAATATAAATGATGACGAACAACCCAAATAACTGAGGCAAAAATTATTTTCAAAAACCATATTTTATTTTATATTGCAAAAATATTTCTTTTTCAATTTTACTGCGTTAGTGAATATTTTTGCAGATTGCTCAGATACTGGATTCTAACTGGAAGGAAGTTGAAGATAAAATATGAGTGAATGAGCGATATGTAGTGAGGACATTTGTAAATATGAAATTGTGATGTAATTGAAATCAAAGTTGTATATGTGAATAGTGAGAGCTTGAATTTGTATACTATTCAAATTCTGTGTTATTTAATTTATTCAACAAATATTTATTTAATCTGTGAAAATAAATAGTATATTATCAAATACATTTAAAAGAATGTATATATGTTTATTATCATCAAACAAAAATCATATAAGCGCATATTCAACAATCTCCCCCTTTTGATGATAACAAACATATATTTAAGATTTTGAATATGTTAAATGTATTTGATCATAGATATATCCTAATTGCTCCCCTATTTAAATGCTTCCTCTCTACACAAAGCTCCCCCTACATATATGCATACAAATAGAAATATATAAATGAGCCTATATGCAAATGGAAAATTATTTGACCTTTGCTTGATTCTATTTGACAAAATCTTAACTTTTCTCTCCCCCTTTTGTTATGAGCAAAAGAATAATAGTGTTAGAGAAAAATAGAGATAAAGTTATCGATATTAACCAACATTAAAACTCAATTGAATATAAATATTAAATTTCAATAAAAAATCAAACAAAAATCATAAATATTTTGTTAGGCGCATATTCCACTTTTAGAATGATAGGAATGATATCATCATATAAAACCATACAGTTGTGTCTATTTGTGGCATATTATATCAGGAATTTGAATATCTACTAACCATGCATAACCGTTAGGACTTTTAAATGAGATTAGTAGTATTCCAATTTTATTTTAAAAAAAAATGAATTCAAGTATCTTCTAACCACGCATAACCGTGAGGACTTTTAAATGGGATTAGAATCAACTTGTTTATTTTACAAATCAACTTTTGATATGCGTTCCATACATGCATAACCGTGAGGACTTTTAAATGAGCATGGAAGCACATAACAAATTCCAAGTAATTCACCCATGCATAACCGTGAGGACTTTTAAATGAGAGTGAATACTTTGGTATTTATTATTATTATTATTACCTTTTTTTTTAAAAAAATGTGAAAAATGAAAAACGAATGATTCCTGTTTAAAGTACCACATATTGACAAACTATATAGAATTTTGATGAGTGATGGTCGTTAGAAATATGATAGATATAGAGATGGTCATGGAATTTTTACCAACAAACAGTTTTATAACTCTTGTTTAAATTTCTAAAGAAATTTATTAATTATACCATCTCGAGTTATAATATATAATCAATATCAACGCTCATCACTTTTTCAATCACTATTTTTCTTTTCGATAATCATTTGGAAGTCAGATTAGTCATAATGGTCATTTAAAATCAAATTCAAAAATAATTATGAAATTAATTTTTCAAAAATGACTAATCTGAAAATATGGTCAAAAATGATTTTCTCCAGGGGGTTTTTAAAAGAAAATTTCTGCTATTTGAAAATTATTTGAAATGAAGAATATGCAGATATTTTCTTTGAAAAACGATGCAGTTATTAAATGTCTCAACAAAAATCACGTTTCACTAGTAATTTTTCTATCAACTAGATTACCAGTGTAATCTGCATCTGAATTTCTATTTCACTCAAAATTATCATCAATTGAATTTTATAGACCAAAACATGAAGTGTGCACCAAAAATTTCAAACTTAATTTTAACAGCATTTTAAATAACATTCTCTTGAATTTGAAATGAAGCCGTGTAAATACTCAAAAAACCGTGAATATATAGTTGCCGAATTATAACCAAATGTATTATTCAACAAAACACTATTTTTAATCCAAAATGATATATATGAAGTAATTCAAAGAATTTAGAGATTTATTATAGTGTTTTTGGCAAAAGAATATAATTTGGCCAACTATGTTGAATAAGTCAGAGTCAAAATCATCATCTCAATATTGGCTGATTTTAATTCAGAATACGGTGCAGATTATCACATTTAATATATCATTTAAAACATACTATACCTGTTTTACCTTTACGATATTTTTCGTTGTTGTCCATTGTAATTCTGTCACCTTTATACTAGGCTAAGGAACTTTGCTTCGTCGTCCGTTGTGTTTCTGGAACAGCCAAAAATCCAGAGTACACTGTTGTTGTTCCTTAGCCTGCCACCACACCTACACGATGAAAGATTTATGTGACCTATTTGTTTTTATAGGTCCATGGTTGTTAGTGGCAGAAAATTTTGAAAAATAATTTTGTGTAGACCCAAAACTGTTTATAATTGTTCCCTTCGGCACCCAATTTGTTTAACTTTGAGAGATTTTATATTTGTGCCTTTTGGAACCCAAATTGGTATAGTTTTCACATGTTTGGGTCTATACCAACAATTATTGTGATCGTGTCCAAATTTTCTACAAATTGTGCACAAAGAATTAACTTGATTAATATTGCTTTCAATAATTTTCGAATTATTATATCCAAGTCCTTGTCTAACCGTATTAACAGTTTGCTTTCCTAATAGCATATTCAACGATTTTTCACTTTTTGAAAATTTATCTAAAGTCGTTGACAATTGTTGGACTTGTGTTTTGAGAGATTCATTTTCGTTTAACAACTGTGTGCACTTTTTAATAGAATTCTCTCTCCTAGTATTTTCATTCTCCTTTAGAATTAGAATTTCATTTTCAAGTGATTTTATATTGATTTTCGATTTTTTAATTTCTTCTTCGAATGTTGGACACTTATCACACTTAGGGATCCTACTTTGATAGGTTTTAACTAATTGGTCAAGTTGTTTATTTAAATCTATCAAAGTGTCTTTTTGTGATTCAAGTTTAGCGTATTTTTCCCCAAGTCGTTCAAAACAGCCATTTACTTCGTGGAAATAAATAAGTAATTCAGAGTGAGTAAGTTTTGATACCTCGCTTGGCTCGTCATCATCGCTATCAGTTATATTTCCATGAAGGCACATATCTGCTTTCTCACTCTTACTGCTAGAACTTTGATTATCTTTATCACTTGTATTCCACGTGGCTGTAGCATTTCTCCGTTTTTATTTCTTTTCAAAATCGCGTTGAAATCGGGGATAATTGGGCTTGATATCACAGGGTTTGTTGCAAATGATCCCGTGTTCTTCCAAGTTGTCTAGTGCTTTGATTATTCTGCTTTTTAATTCTTGATTTAGAGCTGGATTTCCATATTTGTGGTTCCATCTTTTGAATTTCTTCATTATTAACGCCAGCTCAGCTGCTCCATCATCATCATCCTCATCACAACTGCTTTTTACAAATCCTGTTAAGCACATTTCTTCAACTGAGTCGGTTGTGGAGGACTTCTCATTGCTGTTGACTGTTGCACCATATATTGCAATTAAAGTATTCCAGATTTCATGTGCATTTTCACAATGAGAGATGAAATTAAAATTATCTTGATTAATATGAGAATATAATATATGCATAGCCATAGCATTAAACGAGATAATTTTCTTATCTGTTATATCACACCCATTTCAATAATATCCCAACATTTAATATTAACAGATTTTAAATAAAATTCCATTTTCAATTTCCAATTCAAAAAATCTGTTCCATCAAAAATAGAAGGAATAATATTGGAACGACCCTCAAAATTATTATTAAAAGAAGCCATTTTAAAAAATTCAAATTTTTAAAACAAAAACCGATTTTTTGAAACATGAATTTTTAAAACAAAAATTGATTTTTGAAACACGAATTTTTAAACAAAAATTTGTTTTTGTAAAATCAAATTTTTAAAACAAAAACGGCTTTTGTTCCTATCTCTGATACCACTTGTAGGATCAATTTCACCCTAGAGGGGGGGTGAATAGGGTGATGGTATAAAGTATAAAAATCAATCGCGGAAGCTTATTAATTAATTTCAATTCAGATCACAGAATAGCAGCACAGATATCGCAGAATATAAATAACAGAATAAAACAGAACAATACAGAATTTACCCAGCTTCGGCAAAACCCTGCCTACGTGCTGCCCCCAAGGTTTCTACTAGAAATTAGATAGTCCCTCGCTTACACACGTAAACTCGCTATACCTGCTATTGACTAATCTAACTCTGCGCTCAAAACCCTGCCACAACTCAACTATCGAGTTGCGAATTCTCAAGCTACGCCATGTAGCTTGTCCCCTAGTCACACGACTAGAAAAATAAAACGGTTTAAAAAAAGGAAAATACAGTTAAACACAATTAAAATGAAATAACCCTAATTTTACTTAAAAGCCCTTAAATAAAATATAAAGGCCGGCCCCTTTTATTATTTTGACCCGATCCCTTTTTTCGTTCCTTTGAGATAATGGTGGTCGTTCCTCTCATTCCTCCTGATTGCAAAATTAGGGCTTTTGCTCCTTGCGCTCTTTGTTCCAAATTAGGGCTTCGGGAGGAATTTCCACTTGATGGTGGATGATTCGGTTTGCTTGCTTCAATTGTTTGCGGCTTCTCCTCCTTGATCGAGTTCGATTGCTTCGGTATGTAATTTGTGCTTTTTGCTTCTTCTAATCTTTCGTACTTGAACTCGATGATCTGCCGATGATGATTTGTGGTAATTTATAGGATTCCAGTTCCTATAATTTCGTCGTATATATTTATTTGACTTCGTCTGATAATTATGCTTGAATTCTTCTTGGCTGTACGATTTTGATCGAATGCTGTGATTCATTTTTGACTTATTCAAATTCGTATAACTGATGGCTTGGCTACTTGATAATCACAGCTTTGAATTATTCTTGTGATGATCACGGCTTAATCGTTTCTGACTTTGACTTCGGTCATTTTTAATTTTTTAAACTGCACTTCATGATATTGATTGAACCTGTACACATGCTTGCTTCGGCTTCAGCTCGATCATTTTACTGTTGACTTATTCAACATTGAATTGGCGATTTCACTGTCACTTCGGCCTTTTGATTTTCTAAGCTTCGGTCTTGTATCACTGATTGACTTTTAACTTGTTGCGTGAATTTCATTTCTTTGTCAATAAGGCATTTTGATCAAGCTCTGTCTTCATGTAGCTTGCTATGTTGTTGGTTCATTTGAAGTTGTAGCATTCATGTTTGACATATATGCACTGTGTGGTCTTGAGCATTTGGTTTGCACTTGTTCATCATGTAGCTTGTTCTCTACATTTACTTGACTGATCTGCATACATGTTCTTAAGTGCTGTTTTGTTGACACTGGTTTGAGCCCTGTTGTCTGCACTTGTATGCTCTCGTGTATTGCCTTGTATCACTGCTTCCATCCTTTCTTTCTCTGGCACACTGACCTTCTTGTATTCATGTGCCACTGAGTTTTAGCATTTGTACATTTGGCTTCACTGAGTTGTTTGTTGTAGATATTGTAGTTTGCATTGTACCATGCTCCTTGCATTGTTCATCTCAACTGGTTCTTGTATAATTCCATGTTGGTTTAGTTGTGCATGTCACTTTTTCCTTGAACTTCTGGTTGGCCACTGTTGCATTACTGTATCTTGTGGCACTTGCTATGCCTCTGTGCATACTGTATTACTCTGGTCTGCTATCATTTGAATTGCTGCCACTTTGTAGTTGCTCTGCACTTTGGTGGCTCTGGCTTGTTTATCTGAGCTGTATACATTTCATACATATGTATATGCTTACTATTTTTGTACCTGTCTCTGATGATGTTGAACTTCACTGTTGCATTCCATTTAGTTGCACTTGCTCATGTTAAATTGCATTGTTCATCTTGATTCTGCATCCTCTTATAATCATTCTGGCCTTAATAGATGTTGACTGCATCATTGTTATTTGATTGCCGAGTTGTTTGCATTCACTTCATTCATTTGTATCAGTTGTTTATATGCACTTCATCACTTCAGTCGTGTATTGTTTTCACCTCTGGCCTGTTGTAGTTTGATTGTGTGATGTTGTACTTTGGTCTAGTTGTGCTTAGTTCATGTGTATGCTGTACACTAAGCATTTCTTAGTTTGCATATCAACTTGTTGCAGTTAATGGTTGCTGTGCACTTTTGTGCTTGCATTTTGATGCAGTCTTCATTAGCATGCTACTGATTGGTGCTTCATTTCTTGTGATATCCATGTTGCAACTGTTTTTGACATGTTAACTGCCCTGTGTTGAATCCAGTTTCAAAAACTCGGGTTTGACCTTGTGCTCGTGTTGTGATGTATTGCATTTGAGTTGAACCTGGTTTTTCATTTGGGTTTGACCTGTGCTCACCTGTCCCTGTAAATCAATCAAGTGTATATATCGGCGTGCACGGCCTTGTGGCATATACAGTAATACACTGTGTATGTCACAAGTTGTTCGTGTATGACGAATTCAAATATAAATGATGACGAACAACCCAAATAACTGAGGAAAAAATTATTTTCAAAAACCCTATTTTATTTTATATTGCAAAAATATTTCTTTTTCAATTTTACTGCGTTAGTGAATATTTCTGCAGATTGCTCAGATGCTGGATTCTAACTGGAAGGAAGTTGAAGATAAAATATGAGTGAATGAGCGATATGTAGTGAGGACATTTGTAAATATGAAATTGTGATGTAATTGAAATCAAAGTTGAATATGTGAATAGTGAGAGCTTGAATTTGTATACTATTGACATTCTGTGTTATTTAATTTATTCAACAGATATTTGTTTAATCTGTGAAAATAAATAGTATATTATCAAATACATTTAAACGAATGTATATATGTTTATTATCATCAAACAAAAATCATATAAGCGCATATTCAACAGGAACTAGATCAGATTGGATTAAATTTCACTCCTCCAGAAAGCAACTTAAAGATTTTTATAATGAACAACCCTCTTCTACATATACCCTAACATTTAATATAGATAAACTTCCACATAGAAAAATAAGAAAATATATTATAACATGGCTTCAACATATAAGTGGAACAATCTATCTATTACCTCCAAATATGAATGTGATGGAATACATCCATTACGCTACCACCTATTGGACAGGAGATGCTTTAGCTTGGTTATTAAACCTTGAAAGAATAAATCCAAATGAATTACAAAGAATTAGAAATATTCAATCTAAACAAGAAGCTCTTGGGGAATTATTAAAATTATTATTAGCAGACTTTACAGGAGAAACTTTCCTAGAAGATACTGATTGTGAAAAACAATTATTAAAAATACAATTATGCGACATATGTATGTTAGAAGAATTTGCTGCAAAATACATAGGCCTACTTTTCCATTTAAAAAATAATGACCAGAAAGTTTTCTGGGTAAAAGGCTTTTTTACGAAAATACCTTATCCATGGAATAATATTATTCAAGAAAGATACGACATTTTAAGACAAAGTAATACGGATGAAAATCATAACACAGGCTTATTAACAAAACCAAATATAGTAGTAAAAATCACGAATCCTATGTTAAAATTCATGAATTTCTAATGCTAACTAGGTTCTATAATCAAATTCTGAATTAATGATGATTGATTTTTACCTATTATTTAGATCTTCGCTGTATTTGTTATTTTTGTGAAATTTACTAAATGTAAAATCCTAAAACTATTTTTAATATTAATGCTACACAGTAATAAATATTTTTCATTCAAAGATCGAGGCTTAAACTAAATGTTTAAAGAGGAATGAATTTAATTTGAAATGGTTAAATCCTGACATAGAACATAGAAGTATATATTCATGCACACAGACTTTTGTTCATGAATTTCATTTATACAAGCATGCGTTCACATGTATAAGCAAACGATATTCTACAAAAATTCATCACAAGCATTTAAGCGTATTCATAGGTTTTAAAACTGTTTTTGACAATAGATGTTTACTCACCAGGATTTAAAAGCAGAGAACAGTTTTGTTTTGTTTTTCCTGGAACTTTGCTTTTGAATTGATTCTAGACCTTTTGCATATGATTTAAATTCATTGATGTTGAAACTGAATTTGCTCTTGTTATTTGATCCGGTTGAAACAGCTTGAATTGTTGTAGATTTTTGTTTAGTTGAAACAAAGATGAACTGGTTTAGTTTTGATTTTTGAAAATGAGATTTACAGGATGTTGAATTTGATTTCTGGTTTGAGGAAGTTTTGATTGTCAGATTTTGTTTAGAGAATTGGTTTGAGTTTCTTAGCTTTTGAGCTGAGAATAGAAAAAAGGGATGAAGAGAAGAATAATGTTTACATAAGTTAATTTGTGATTTAATATAAATAAAAGAAAAATGAAAATTATAAAGGACACTTGTTAAAAATTCACCATTTGTCATTTACATTGTTAATCAATTAACACTTGTTAAGACAAGCATTTATAAATTTACATTTGTCATTTGTATTATTTTATTTATTTAAAATATTAATAAAGAGCTTTATACTTAATTTTACTAATTTATAAACACTTGTCTATATATATATATATATATTTCTTTAAAGAGAATATTATAAAACTAATTATATATAAATAAAAGCTTATACATATTTTTTTAAATCCAAATATTTTTAAATCTCTATCTTTTGAATTTCAAAATTAAATTCAAATCCAAATACAAATTAAATTTCAAAAATTCAATTTAAAATCAACTTATATATACATATATAACAACACATTTAATTTGAAAATAACAATTCTATTTTTTTTAAAAGTATATTTATATCTATATATAAAAACAACACATTTTTATTATTATTTAAAAATAACAATTTGCCAATTCTAAATTATTTATAAAAGAGATCATTACATTATTTATAAATTACTTATATTACTAAATGTATTAATGTATTATATGCTTTATATATTTGTAAATTGTATTTTAAACTTTTATATATATTCTATATCATATTTATCAAGCAATATTTAAAAAGAAAATAAAACGACCCTTTTTGTTGATCTTATTTAAATTTAAACTTAATCTAAAATAAAATTTAAACTATTAAACATTTATCTTAAGTATTTTAAAACTATATAGTTAACTATTTAAATAACCCTTGAAAAGTTTTGTATTAAATTTAATCGTAATTTCCAAATTTCCAAATACATATATTAGAATTTGAAAACATGATTTTATTTGTTAAATTCAAACCAAAGCTTTTCTATTTACAATATATACAAATATATATACATTATAAATAGAAAACTTTTTATTAACTGTTAAAACATAAAATTTACCAATTATATATTTATTTGCTTTTAAAAGAATAATTTGCCAATTTAAATTACAATTATAAAATAAAATTATCAAATAAATTTAATTATTAATACAGATTATTAAATTGATATTTTCCAAAATTCTAGGTCACCACATTAAATGAAATAATGTAGATAGTTAAGGGATTGCGATTTGTTAATTAATAAGGGGTCGTGTCTTAATGAATATGTAAGCAAAAGAGAATAAAAATAAGTAAGTATAAGGCATATGGTAAGGGAAAAATATGAATGCTCTTGTTCTTATTCCCTAAACCTTCTTACCTTCATTTCTTATTCATTTCAACATTTACAAACAAAGCCAAAACATAAGTAAGCTTGGTCGGCTATCATCAAGAAGAATCAAAAGAAGATAAGCAAGAAATCAAGTAGAAATCTTGAAGAAATTAATCAAAGGGAATATCTCAACCTTGTTAATCTCAAGATAAGGTGAATAATTTGATTTACATCTCACTTTTGTTAACGACTTTGTTTTCAAGGTTGGATCCTAATTATTTTGCAAATAATATGCCATGTTATATTTGTTTAAATGGATATTTATACTTGACGATGATTTATTTTATTTCATATAAATTTTACAATAAGCTTAGATCGGAAAATCTATTAAATGGCATCTAAATGATTTGCGTTTTTGATATATATTCTAAAGTTTTATTTAGAAGTGGGTTTACGATTTCATAATTTTCTACATTATTGTGACTAATTATGAATTTTCTATGAGAGAAAATAGTTAATATTGTGTTTGAATTATTCGAAGTAATTATGAAACGATTTTAGGTCTAAAATTTAAATATGTTAGAAAACATATTTAAAATGAATTATTGTGTTTTTGGGGAATTTTTCTAAATATTTTACTACGGTTATAAAATTATTTAAGTAAGGGACTTAAATGTTTTATATGTTTTATCAAGGAAAAGGGCTTATTCATTAAACGTTTTTAACAGGTAATTTTGAATTTGGCAGCCTTTTTAGAAAAGGATTTTAATAAAGAAATGGAAACTAATTACATTTTGACAAATTAGGAAGGTTAGGTGAAAAGAAATTATTTGAAAGGCATAAATTCAATTTTTCTTAGATTTACCACTTTGCCACTTCCAATAGCTAGCTTTCATCACCATACTTCTGTTAAATACAAAATTAATGCACATGGTATCAAGCAGTTGATACATAGCACATTTGAGAAAGGCGGAAGGGATGATGGTGTCGAAGGCTATGCTTTCGAAGTGATTGTTTTTAACTTGTCTTTGTTTTAAAAGAAAGCTTTCGAACTACTTTCCAATTGCCTTTGCTTTTAAAAAAGAGATTTCGAATGTGTTGTGCATATTTATGTCAAAAAGAAGCTCTCAAATGGATAACCACATTTGAATCCATTCAAAACCCATGCTGCTGCATTCATATCTTTCAAACTAGTTAAGGCCACTTTTCTTTATATTCTTTGGACAACATATTCAGAAGGGTGCTTTCTTTTTTTTTTCTTTGAAGCTGCCTTCTCAATGCATTCGAACGAGTCGTATAGACGCTTTCAAAATGGTTTTGGAGTCAATGGTTTCGAAAGGGTAGGCTTCAAACCTATCCTTTTTTTTAATTGGGATTAATTCTTTCGAAGGTAATGCTTTTGCCCTAGTTCTTTATGACCTTATAGTTAAATTATGTGCTAAACCCAATGGTTTCAAGAGGAATGATTTTAAATGGTTTCGAAGCAATATTTCCACAAACTCATACTCGAGTCAATACTTTCGATGGAATGCCTTAAGTGTTTATATGATAGAGGATTCCAATATTTTTGAAAGGTATACTTTGATTGTTTCGAAAGGTATATTTTAAGTGTTTCGAAGGGTTTGTTTTAAGTATTTTGAAAAAAAGGTTTCCAATGCTTTTGAAATACAAGTTTAAATGGTTTCAAAAGGGGATATCTAAAGTTTTAGGACATGCTTTCAAAAGACATATTTTCTACACATTCGAGAGGTATGTTTTGGCTTCTCGGCTTAATGTTTTTAAGGTTAAAGTATAACTTTTTTTGAAAGAGGTACTTTCAATGAATTCAAAAGAGATTTTTTAAGTTTTTAAACCATATTGTTTTGAAGGTATTGTCTTGGCCATGTAGCCGAAAGCTTTTTAAGTTAAAGAGGCTCTAACCGATTATAGAAGGATGGATAATCCCATTGATGAGATTTCATCAACATTATTTTGTGTAAAGCATATATCATGGCATAAGTGTTTTGAGTAAAGAAAAGTATATGATTTCCTTATTTTATAAGGACATGATTTCAGTGGTGAATCTTTTGCAAAGGTTGTTTGCAAGGAAATGAAATTTGAGCAGGGTAATAAACCCTAAGTATATAACAGAAAATGAAACTAAAACAAGGTAGTTAACCCTAAGTTTATGACTCGGATATTAGAAGGCCAGATTGTACTGGAGTAGGGTCATGGCCTATACTCTAGCTAATATCCCCTAGCTAATATAAGTCAGAAATTCCAGTGTGTAGGGCTTTGTCATAGATGGTACTAAAATAATGTTACATACATATGGGAATATACAAAGTAAAGATAGGTTATTGGTGAGCCCGCAAAATCATTAGGATCAGTTGACCCTAGAAGAAGAAAGTTCAGGGCAGTCGGCCTAGTATTGCGTCTAACATAAGTTAAATTATTGATTATGATTGGTAGACCCGAGTCAACCAATGGTTAATAGTTAGCCAGATAAAACTATATTGCGGAAAAATAGTCTATTATTTCCTGATTATTATGCATATATGTATTTTCTATTATTGTTATAATCAGTTTGATTACAGGATTTTGTTTTCAAAAGATATGCTTTCAAAAGGATATTAGTGAGTGGAAACTCATTCCGCTAAGTGGCATCTCCTCACTTAATAACCCGAGGTTATTGAGCGAAAGGTACGCTTAGTAGTTTATTTATCATCCTTGTACGATGAAAAGGTTTTGAATCAAGGCAAACCACGGGTTTTGTTTGCTAATAATTGTAATATTATTAAGTATTGATGTATGATTGTTTCTTATGCTGCTTGTGTTCTATTTTCGAGGATGAAATATTCTAAATGGAGGAGAATGCAACGACCCAGAATTTTGGACATTTCAAATTTAAGTATCGGAGTTATCCAAATATTCGAATCTTGGATTTAATGTGATTAAATTGATTTAATAACCTTGTTAACGTCCTTTTAATCAATAACCAATGAAGGTAAAATTGTTTTTGAAAATTTGAAACGTTTACAAAAAAAGAAGTTCGAGGATATATTGATAATGTGATCGAAAATTATTTTTTCCATAAATGACCTCAAAAAGCATGAAATTATCATCCAAGGACAATGTCTTGGATTTTTATGGAACTAGTGTCATTAGAACTAGACTAATGAGGTGATGTATGCCGATAAGTTTATAGTGATCCAATGTCCCGTGTGATTGTACGAGCTCGAAACGTGTGTTGATTTTATTTAAGAATTTAAATGTAATATATATTACGTTATATATACCCTATTGTTTGTACCAAAATTGGACATAACACTCCTTGAATGTAATTGAAGAGATTAGAATGAAGAAATTAAATGGAAACGGAGGCTAACCTAACAATCACACTAATAAAATCAAACAAAAGTAGAAAGAGAAAAGAATTTATAGTGGTTCGACGTTGTAGCCTACGCCCACTTTAAATAGTTTTTATGTTTATTGATGATTCTCAACTGATTACAACAGTACAAAGCACTAACACTCAAGTTACAATGTAGTTGCGATAGAGTAATGCCGTAGAAGAGACAAAAACCCTTTTACTGTAAGCGTAGGGATGCTATTTATAGGAGTTGATCTGGAATATCGCCCTCAAAGCTTGGAATACCTCTTCTCACTCGTAGGTGGGCCTACCAGACCGATTTGGGGTCATTTGAGATCGATCCTGATCGATCACCATCATCTTGTGTCGATTAATTTTAGCTCCATTTGAACTAAGATCGATCATAATGGTTTCTCAGGTGATATGTATGATTCTATGAAAATTTTGTGGCATATGGACTTGTAGTTTTTGAGTTATGATCGATCCAAGATTGGATTTGCAGTTTGGCTGAAACATGCATATCGATGCTTTCGTATTGATGGTGTGGAATGATAACTTTATGGAGATCAATATTTCATGCTTGTATACCGCTTCCCTTGGTCAGACTACTTCCTTTGCACTTATCCGATGTGATTCCTTTAGTATCGTTGCTCGCATATGGTCTTTGTATCGACGCCTGGTTATTGTTTCGTATCGATCGATTGGTTTCTGGTTTTGTATCGATGCTTGGCTGGTGATACAAAATGGATGGAAGTGGGATCGATATGAAATGGGCAGCAGTCGAGCAGATGGGTCATGATCGATGTCGTTGCTTGATGAATACGAAGGGGATGGATATGAAGTGGGACGAACTTTGATGGATACGAACTGATATCTTCTACGTGGATTTTGATCCATCTATAACTTGAGCATATGAACTTTCATTAACTCAAAATTTGAAATATTGTCTTTCATAACCTTGTTAGTCATACCATGCCAATTGTATCTCGATCCAGACTCGGGCCAAATTTGCCCATATCCATCGTGGACTCATAGATAGCCGATCTTCGGGATGAATCATTTTCAATCTCTAGTCAAGTCTTTGGTGTCACAGCCTTGTCAAAAGGCGGGATAACATTTGCCTTCCAAAGTATGTCCTGTGTGAACCTGACGTGCTTTGAAAAGATGCATTTTTTACTCTGAAAGAGTTCTATCCGAATTGTTAAATAGTTGTTGTCTTTTCTCCAAGAGATATAACCCTTAATTAATTTCTAGTAATATAAATGCTGAATTGTAGACTGCCATTGATCATGTAGTGTTTCGTAGTAAATGAAGGTTAAGTGCTAGCAATTTGTTGTTCACTGATTTGGTGGTCACTAGGTAAGCGTTCAATTCCTGATAACTTTGAAAATTGAATGTTAGTTTGGTACATATGCATATATATTAGCTTGACTCATGTTCACGTTTGCACGTTCATGGGTTATTGTCAAGTTCTTTTGTTCTTGTTTGGATTGAGTTTCGTATCGATCCTCTCCTGAAATGATCTGGGATGTAGGAAAGTATGCCTTGTATCGGTGGAGTTGAATGGTCCAGACGTGATCTTGCAGTGACTTCCATATCGACAGCTACTAAACAATGGGCTTCAGATTGATCCTGATTGATGGATACGAAGTGATGATGGATATGAAAGTTAAGCCCTGGACTGCCTTGAGTTCATGGGTACGAAATTAAATCATCGTATCGATGCGTGCTGACCAGTTCCCTCTGTATAACAACTGGGGTACGAAACGTTTTCCTTGAGATATGAAGCAATATAAAAGGATTCGGAGTTAGAATTTTTTTTACTTGCCTTTGTTTTTTTACATTCATTTCGTATCGATCGGAAACACGAGAAAAAGAACTGTAAAGTCTTCATCTTCAAACAACCAGTCTTTAATCCCTAAACCAAATACTTTAAACTAGGTAAACGATCGATTAACACCACTTTAAAATGATAACACTCGAGTCTCGATGCTATTTTTTCTAGGGTAATGGCCGGTTCCGGCATTGTCGGTGTTGGAATAAAGCTGGAGTGAGGTTGAGGAAGTATTTTAATTATATCTTGGCAGCTTGGGGAAGGAGGAAAGCAACCTATGGAGAGGAGAAAATCATTGGCTTCCAATCTCTTTCTTTAAACTCGTATCGATATGAGGTGGGGGAAGCTGCATAGTGTCGATCTGGAATCGTGGGAGTTTGCATCGATTCAAGATGATGGATACCAAAATGCAGGCTTCAGGATCGATACGAAGAGCATCGGTCTGGGGTGATCGACATGAAGCCAAGGCTTTGGTATCGATACGAAGTGCGGTGACCTGTGGATCGATCAATATGAAATCTAACCCCTGGTATCGATATAAGGAAAGGCTTTAGAGGAACGACCTAAATTGAAACTTGATGAATACGTACCATTTTCCATTTGCATAGTCAAACATTTGACTCCGACGATCTTTAGCCTTGCATAACTGGACTTGACCATTAAACTACATATTTGACTATCCTTCGAAGCTCGTCGATGGAAATGTAATTTGACAAACATAACAAACTTTAACATGGATCGTTCTTTGAAGTAAGGATGGCATGGTGGGGATGGCCAGTGATGATGGTCACCCCGGTCGAATCTTGAAGTCTTGTCATTTTACCATCTTCCGAACTTATAGAAATTTAAAGTATTATGTAGCATTGCACTATACAACACAATCACCCACTTTACACTGGGGGTACATTGATTTCTTATCATCTAACAATGATTTTTACCGAGTTCAATAGTAAGTCCTACTCCGGATGAAGTGCCCGGTGCAGCTATAGTTTTGAATCCGGAGGACTCAGTTCGTTCAAAATCTCTGAAGATATGCTAGGAAGAACTTGTCTCAGGGATGGATTGTCTCTAGAATATTTTCTACACCCAGGGCCGGAAGACAGAGCACACAATCCCCCGGAAGGGTTTACTGCTTGCAACAAATTTATGTGCATAGCCGAAACGTTGACCTCGTTCAATCAATTTATCCTGGATATGCTATTCTTTTTTAGGATTGCGCCTTCTCAATTGCATCCGAAAGGTATGCACTTCTCAATAGCTTATGTATCATCTTTATGGAGCATCTTTTTCGGTCCTCGACCGTAGAAGAGATCAGATACTTATTTAATGTCAAGAGTAAAGGAGATAACCATTTACTCACTTTTCTAGAAGCAGTCAGGAACTGCCAAGCAGTGGCTGTGCTTGGAGTAAATTAAGCTACTTCAAGACGGAGTGGTTGTTTGTTAGATGTCCACCAAGATTTGTTAGACGGTGGTTAGTTAGACGTAAGTTCTTTAGATTCTTTGTCAATTAATTGGATAATATAAGTTAATGCCGAGTCCAATACTTGTTTCTTTTACAGCTTTGATTCGCCAACCCAAAGGAGCGCAACTCAAGGAGATAGTAAGCACTCTCCAATCGGTGCCCGTTGAAGTTAGAGAAATCGATGAAATCCTTACTAATGAAAACTTGATCGTCATAAGGCTTATAGAGAGAGATCAAAACATTGGGCTAATAGGAGTTCCCAGGGTGGCTCTCGAAAGGGAAGGACGAAGAACAACTCCTAGTGTCATAATCACTAAACAGAGCGATGTTAAGAGTATGTCAGCCCTGAGATGAGGCCATAGTTGTGTATGTCAGCTAGGGATGAGCCCGTAGTTGCTCCTTCGTGGAGTCTTCAATTATCAGAATAAAAATAAGGCAAGACTCTCGCCTACATATCCAAGAGGTGTAAGACCGTTGTAGTTCTTTGCCTACAGCGACTGCTATAGGTCCGGAGGTTTCTTCCCCACAAATGAACGGCTCATTAAGAGGATTGGCAGATATCCCTATTCCAAATGACATAGCTTCGTTTTAAGATCTTGGATTAGAGGGGCTCCATTACCCATCGCAGACTTACATGGGGCTTAACTTCTTTTGATATAGGGGATCCCATTCCACAAGCAAGGCTACCAAAATCAATTGGTTGGGGGGTTTGCACATGCATATACGCACTTTATGAAACCACATAATTTCTAATCACATGTTTTCTAATCTCCGAAGATGACTAATTCTACTTCACTTTTCGTTTTGCAAATACGATGGTGAAACAGGGGTCTATGCTCAACAACCTTCGTTCTACACGTTGTTCTTCCAACTCTTACTCTAAATCTCAAAGGGATGAAGGTGAATGAGACTATGATCATGGCCACCACTCCAGCCAAGAGCATGGGCGTTATGAAATGGAGAAAGAAAGCTCATATCAGAGTGGGCCTCGCTCGCAATCATGATCTCCACCATCTAAAGGACCCTCAAAATCATCCGACTCTGGTAGGTAATTTTCTAAAACTACACACCAAGTAGTGCCACCTCATGCTTCAAAATTCGGTGATCAATCCCGTAGAACTGAAATGGAAGCTCCCATTGTCACTGAACAAACTGCTTTAGAACCCACATGGGAGGTAGCCATTCGAATTGCCAAGTTAAGGAAAGGTTTCCCAAGTATTAGTTCTGAGGGCTTCCACTTCCCCCTAAACTTGAAAAGAATACCCAACGAAGCAGAAAAAATAGTACAGAATTACGTACGCGACGTATACATCCAATACCGGGAATGGGTTAAAACTGTAGAAAAGGCTTCAGCGGTAGCTTTCGAACGGGCCAAAATAACTTAGAAATGGAGGCTGCCCATGCTCGGAAAGTCAGAATAATAGGAATGCTTAATAATGAAGTTGAATCTTTAAGGAAATCAGAGATAGAAGCCAAAGAGGTCAGACAATCTATGGAGAACATGAGAAAAATCCACATGGACTTAGTGGAGGAAATGGGCCACCGTAATACTATTATTACTGAAGAGAGGGATGCCGCACTAAAAGAGATTTGTGAGCTAAGGGTGAAATTGGCCAAGGTCAATAAGGGAAAAGATAAGGCCAACAAACCCACCTAGGAAGCATGTGAACAGGCAGTGGCACTTAAGGATGAGAGGGATGTGGTGAATTTAAAGGCTCAGGAGGCCGATGCCAGGATTGAGAATGAAATTAAAGCGGTGGAGGATAGGATGGAGAATGAATTTGAAGATCTCCTGGTCACATACAATGCCAATGTTTTGAGAAACCGCAACTTAAACTGGCTCGGTGAAGATTACCCCTTCCAATCATACAAGGCCTGAAGTCTCTTGGTAGAGGATCAAAAAGCGATTCACAATGCTACGACTATCGATGAGTTATAACTAGAAGCTCAAATACTTGGCAGAGATGAACCGAAGGTCCTCTATGATACAATCGTTGCTCTTGAAAAAGAAAAGTTGGCTGCCAAGTATTCGGATGCTGGAGAAGGATCTGGAGTTGAGTATCATGAAGTAGGTTTCGAAGCACTTCCAGTCTCTCAATCTGAGCCTACTTCTTCTATCAATCCCCTAGTTGTCCCAAGATATGACTCTGAGAGGCTGCACCTTTCTCCAATACATGAACGCGGCTCGGAAGGAACATCAACTCAACTCGGGAGCCAACCCGAAGAAGGTATTATGGACACTTCTCCTATCCCTCAAAATGCAGGAGCGCTATCGGATGATATTACTAATATTTTCTCCTATCTTTATTCAGCCTTAGATTCTGCACCAGCCGATCCTCTTGTAACTCAAGAAGTACTTTATGAGTAGGAAGCGCTAATGATGGAGTCTATAACCATGACTATCGCTACGTTGGCTAGAGAAATGGACAAAAGTAGATGTGTTCTTGATGATCAATGATGGAAGCACTCCTCGGCCAACAAAGTGACCCAAACATCGTAATGCCTTTCAACATGGATAAAGATGTGGTCATCAAGGGCTCCTCTGGCCTGAACAGTAGCATCCCAATGGGCATTCGAGTGGACCGGGCTGAGCAAATAATGGAGGGGATAAAGGATGAGATGGAGCAAATTGCATAGGCTCATGGAACTGGTGGAGTTATGGCAGGGCCCGGTCCGATCCTGATACTTGTTGTTTCTCTAGGTAACATCATCATTAATAACGGCACACCTCCTCCCTCTAACATCGAAAGTGCCACCATCCCTCTGGTTTTGCACACAGAGGACATTCCGATCCCTGAGAGTTAAAGGAGGAGACCTCATTAATACCCCCAACCGAAGACAAGCCTGCCAGAGTAGGCTGGGGAGGCAAAGGTTCAAAAAGGCAGAGGGTTCTGAGCGATAGATCGAGCAGGTCTATGACGAAGAAAACCAAGAAGGATAGAAAACCAAAAGGCGTAGACTTGCACTTTTGCTTCTTCTCTTTTTGGTAGACAATTAGAATAGTCTTTTCCTTTTTCTTTCATAGGCCATGTATAGATGCGGGTTTAGCCCCTGCTTATAGGAATCCTTAGAATAGATTTTGTACTTACTTTTTCAAAGAATAGAGGAAATAATTATTTTATTTTGTTTTTCAACATAACTCTGTGTTCATTTTATTAAGTATTTCAGCACTCACATTTCCATTCAATTTACTTGTGAAGCTTTAGTTTATGAGTCGAACTTGAGTCTAGTCACTAAATCCTGAAGTCATGGCTTCGGGCCATAATCAAAAGTCGAGTCGAAAACCAACGTTGCGCTGTCTTGATTAGCGGCTGGTACCTGAGTTATGGCCCCAATCGTAAGGGGAATTGAAATAGTCAGTCGTTAGTCGTTTCCCGCCTTTGCTGATTTCAATTTACCAAGTTGGAACAAAGTTAAAGTGAAATAAGTTTGAGTGATCAGATCACACTCGCTCATTTGTTAGTATTTGCATCCGCACTCTGGGGATGGAAGTTGTATACCAGCTGTCAGTCACGCCTGCTTATCGCTTAGAATCATATCCAAGCTCCGAGGACATGAACTAATTTATGGGAGATTAGTCATACCTGTTTAATGTTCAGAATCATATTCATGCTTTAAGGACATGATTTAATCTATGGGCGGTCGGTCAGGCCCGTTTAATGATTATACTCTAGTCTGCACTCTCAGAGCCAGAGCCACCAATCTAACATATAGGATTATATCTGCACTGCGGGGACATAAGTTGTTTCACGGGTGGTCGGCCACACCCGTTTAGTGTGTATACTCTAGTCTGCACTCTTGGGACTAGAGTTAGTTGACGGGTGGTCAGTCACACCTATTTGGTGTTTGTACTCCAGTCCGCTCTCTCATGACTAGTGTTGATTGATGTGTGGTTTGTCACACCCATTTGATGTTTATACTCTAGTTCACACGTTAGGAATCCGAAGTCTTTCAATAGATGGCCGGACACATCTATTTAAGTATTTGAATCTTGTTCGCACTTTGGGAATAAGGAGTTGATCAAGGTTGTGGATGGTTGGATCACATCCACCTTGATTTGGCAAGCGAAGTCATAGATGGACGGATCCATCCTCTTCGAACTTAGAAGAATGAAGGTGAGATCATGTATGGATGGATCCATCCTCCTCGAGCCTGTATTTTGGAGTTTTGTACTTCAGATTGGACTCTGGCAGTTGGAGTTCGTTAGTGGATTGTCGTGTTTCAATCCTTCTTGACTTTATCGTTGCTTACCTCTAAGTTCAGGGTTTCACTTAGCGAGTGACCAGTCAGATCATGATCACTCCCTATTTGAATGAGTCCCACCATAGGATGGTACATAGCTCTTCATACATCGTAACGGTCGTATGATGCATTTCAAGGATTGGCACTCTGGCTTGATGAGTTTGCATTTTATTGTTGAAATAAGAAAGCATGGAAAATTCAGTTGCCTTATCACAGGTTCAAATTCAAAAAATGCATAAAAAAATTTCAAAGGAAAAGCAGACTAAAATAATAAAAGCCAGTTATGTGTAATAGCAATGGAGACTCTCGCTATTCCATGCCCTTGGTAATGTGAGACCGTCAATAGTTGATAGTTTGAATGTTCCGTCTCCATGTCTCCATTCAATGACATATAGTCCTTCCCATGTCGATTTCATGTGTGAAGGGACCGAATGAGTACTCTTAAATATGAGATCTCCAACTTCGAAGGTTAGGGTCGGACCTTAGCATTATACAATCAAGCGACTCAACCATGGTGTGTTGCTGCCCTCAAATCAGCCTCTTCGTGCTTCTCGTCCAGTAAATCCAGAGATTCTGCAAGTAGGTTGGCATTTATCTTTGGATCATAATAGGTCATATTATGAGAAGGTACTTCTAATTCAACTGAAATAACGGCTTCAGAGCCGTAGGAAAGTGCAAACGGAGCACGGCTGGTCACGGAGTTGTAGGCAGTTCGATGTGCCCATAGGGCCATGGAAAGTTCATCGACCCACTTGCCTCCAGCCTCTCCAGTCGTTTCTTCAAAATAAACTCGATAAATTTGTTAATGACTTCAACTTGTTCATTTGCTTGAGGGTAAGCTACTGCTGAGAACTTCTTCTGGATGGCGGTATCATTGACAGAATTCTTTGAATTCGACATTATCGAATTAGGTCTCCTTATCAGTTACAATGGTGTATGGGGGTCAAAGAGACGAATGATGTTGCGCACAATAAATTTGATTACTTTCTTCATCGTGATAGTGGCAAGAGGCTCAGCTTCCGTCCATTTAATAAAGTAGTCAACTACAACGATGGCATACTTCACACTACCCCTCGCTAAAGGTAGGGACCCTATTATATTAATGCCCCACATGGAAAACAGCTATGGACTGATTGCCTGAGTGATTTTTTTAGGTGGGTCTTTTGGAATTCCAGCATGTTTCTGGTACCTATCACATTTCTTGGAATAATCTGATGCATCTCGGTTCACTATTGGCTAGTAATATCCATATTTGAGTATCTTTTTGGCAAGGGATTTCCCTCCAATATGGTCTCCACACTCACCTTCGTGCACATCATGTAACATTCATTTGATCTTATCGTGGGAGATGTAATGAAGTAATGGAACAGAATATCCCCTTCTGTATAGGACTCCATTTTAGATAATTTATCGCAAAGCTTTCTAGAGTACTTTTCTTTCTCACTTCCGTGCTCGGGTAACGTTCTGTGCTAAAGATAATTTTTGATTGGAGTCATCCAAGACTCCCTCTCAAGTGGTACTTCATGCACCCAATCTGTCTCCATCTGATCGATACTTGGAGTAGTAAGCATCTCCACGAGGACGAGTACCATCTGTTTGCTTCGCTAGTGCTAACCATTTTCCCTAAAGAACTGGCTTTCTAATTTTGCTCTAGGGGTATACAATGGATAACATAATAGTCGAACTGATTCAACACTTATTGAACTCGAGTAAGGTAGGTAGGCAATCTCGGATCTCTGGCTTAATACTTCCCTCGAACCTGGCATACGACCAATTGCAAATCACAGTGAATATCCACAGCAACAATTCTCAAGTCTCTGGCAAACCTAAGTCCATCGAGTAAAGCTTCCTACTCGGCTTCATTATTAGTTGCTCGTAAGTCAAACTTCAAAGCATAGCATATAGATCGACCTTCTAGGGCTTCAAGCACCACTCCAGCGCACGAGCAACAGTAGTTTGATGCACCATCATTATATAGCTTCAATGTACACTTAGGAGATTCACTGGCTTCAAGAAAGTGCTATGGTATGGTGAATTCAGCTATGACATCCCCTAGAACCTGTCCTTGAATAGCTCGCCTTGGTGTATAAGTAATATCAAATTGACTCAGCTTGATGTTCCATTTAAGTAATCTACCAGACGTCTCATTCCATGTTAAGATCTGTCGTAATGGCTGGTTGGTGCAAACAGTGATCGGATAAGCTTGGAAATATGGACCGAGTTTCCTTGAGGCTATGACGAGATAATAAGCTATTTCTTCCCCCTATGATTATTTTCTTTCTGCCCCAGCTAACCTTTGCTGATATAATAGACCCGTCTTTGGATCCTCTTCTCAAATCAAAGCAACACTAATTATGTATAACGAAACCGCTAGATAGACATACAATCTCTCGTGATCAACTGGCTTCGAAAAAATAGGAGGTGTTGCTAGATATTAAACTAGTGCTTAGAATGCACTCTCGCACCCCTCTGTCCTCTCAAAGTTTCATTTTCCTTTGCTGATAATATCGAAAAAGGGAATGCACTTGTCCACAGATCTGGAAATAATCTGCTTAAGGCCACTACCTTCCCATTGAGGCTTTGCACCTGCTTTATGGTTTTGGGAGTTTCGAGATGCTGAATCGCCCAGATTTTTTAGGATTGGCTTTAATTCCTCTGGTGTTGACAATGAATCTAAGGAATTTTCCTGATGTGACTCTGAATGACACTTCAACTGATTGAGCTTCATTCTTAGCTGTCAGAGTATGTTGAACATTGTATCCAAATCAATGATATGGTTGATGGACAATCACAACTTCATGATCATATCATCCACGTACACCTCCATAGCCTTTCTAATCTAGTTGGAAAACATTTGGTCCACAAGCCTCTGATAAGTTGCTCCAGTGTTTTTAAGTCCATAAGGCATCACCTTATAGCAATAGAGTCCCAGATCAAAGACGAAGCTGTTATTTTCCTGGTCAAGGAGGTGCATCATATTTGGATGTAATCGGAGTATGTGTCCATGAAAGAAAAGGGATCATGTCCGACTGCTGAATCTACCAGTTGATCAGTTCTGGTAAGAGGGAAATTGTCTTTTAGGCAGGCTTTGTTCAGATATGAGTAGTCCATATATATCCGCCATTTTCCATTCGACTTTCTGATAAGCACTGGATTCGATACCCACTCTAGGTATAGAGAATCACGAATAAACCTATTTGACTTGAGTTTATCTACTTCTTCCTACAAGGCGGCAAATTTCTCTAGATCCATACCCCGTCTTTTTTTAATTGGGACGTGCCATAGGTCAATGTTTAATGCATGGCTCACGATGTCTGGAGAGATCCCACACATGTCTGAATGAGTCCAGGCAAATGCATCAAGGTTTGCCTGGAGAAAATCAACAAATTCCTGTCTCATCTGGGGCTGAATTGAGATCCGACCATTACCATTTTGGAACCATCGTCTTTGTGGATCGGAACATCGATCATCAACTCCGCCAAGGAAGCCCAGCAGTCTTTGGCTTCCTCCTCACCATTATTGTCTCTAGGATCGAGGTCCTTAAGGAATTGGTTGTGGCACCCGAGCGTATGCCTAGGTGTTAATTGTCAATTTTCAGAGAAACGGACGCAGAGAGATTCCTCTACGCTCTTTCCTTTCTCCTTCTATTGCACATCCCGCAGCTCCGCAACATAGCAGGCATGCCCATCCGCCTGATCACCATGCACCACCTCGACCCCGTTATCAGTGGGGAACATCAGATTTAAGCACTAAGGGGCAATCGCTGCTCTGAGTTCCTAGAGGGCCATTCGGCCCAAAAAAGCCTTATAAGGGGAACGTATATCCCACACAACATACTACAACATCTGGACTCTCCAGCGATCTCCAATACCCAACTTAATGGGTAACTCTACCATCCTAGCTAGTATGGTTGCGCTTCTATTAGAACCATGAATACGCGAGGCATGGTTTTAAATCTTTTGACTCCGTCCTCAATTGGTCGAAAGCACGCTTGAAGAGGATGTTCATAGAGCTTCCGCTGTCAACCAAGATCCTCTTCATTTAAGTAGGACCTATTTGGGCTGAGATGACCAACGGATCAATAGTAGGGGCCTCGACTCTGTTAGCATCTTGGTTCCAAAAAAGACGTCTACAATCGTCCTCTGTTGTTTTGCCAAGGCCCCGTCATCAACATTACTACAGCATTCAAAGTCCATATGCTTAATCAAACTGGCATATGACTCCATTTCCTTCCGGCTCTGGTCAACCGGATGAGGACCACCACTCAAAGTATTTATTACCAACCTTCCACCAGTGCACGTGGGTTCTTTGGGACTAGCTTGGCCTTTACCTGATTTGGATTAGATGGGCACATACCTCCATCTTGCGGAGCCCGAATAAACTGCTATAACTTCCTTTCTCTAATGAACTTCTCGATGATGTCTTGTAAATGATGGCACTCATTAGTATTATGACCGTAACAATCATGGATTCTATAGAATTTCCCAGTTTGAATTTGTTTCTCAGGTGATGGTTTCGGAGCTGGCTTTTTATACTGTTTGGTATTACAAGTCCGAAGGTGAACATTTTCCAACGACTTGTTTAGAGGAGTATATCGATCGAAAATGGGAGTTCTACGTCTCAGTCCATGATTTGGATCTCTCTTCTTTCCTTGGCCTTCGTGCCCTTCTTTTGATCTTGCTTATTCTGAATATTCAATTGCACTTTGTCAGAGTTCTCAACACTCTGCTTCACAGCAACATTACTTTAAATGCCTTCACCACTAAGCCTCACTGCATCCTACTTTCTAGATCGTCTAGCGTCTTCTCTCCTTGAGAACTAGACCGCCTTAGCATAGAAATGATCCAATGAAGTGGGGGGTTTCCTAACCTACCAATCACCAAACTTAGAATCGAGATAGATCCCTTTAGTCAATGCCATCAGAATAGAATTATCGTTGAGGTTACTGACCTCCACACAAGTAGCATGGAACCTTTCCAGATAACGTCTACGAGTCTCTAATGGAGCTTGAGTAACACAGGACAACGTTTTGGCATCCTTTGTTCTAGTAGCATGTATACAGAACTGCTCAACAAACTTAGTAGCCAATTGATTAAAACATGAGATGGATCTGGGTGGTAATCGAGTGAACCACATAGTTGCAATGCCTTCCAAGGAGATAGGGAAGCTTGTACACTTGACCACATCATCACCTCTAGCGCCGTACATGAGCCATTCATATTTCAAGATAAGCTGGTTAGGATCCGAATTTCCTTCACACACTAGCAAGGTCGATATACTGAATCGATGGGGTGTTTCTTCATAGAGAATATCATTAGTGAACGGAGTATGACTCCTAGAGATCTCTAATCATCGTTTGTAAGGCTCGAATTTCTTTTTTCATCTGGTGTATCGTGGTTGGAATGTCAATCATTTGGATGTTCGAGGCCAAGGCATGGTCGGGTACCATGTTGTGGAGATGGTTCAGTCACTGTCTACGGTCCGTTCCTTGTCACCTTGGCTCCCAATCTTCAGCGCAATGAGGATCCTGAGCGTGAATGTGTTGATGATGAGCTAGATCTGGTTGGTTCTAGATCTTGACTTCTAGATCTATAGTTGCAGCAGCTGCATGGTCAAGAATTGTGTGATAAGGAAGTGCCCCTCCGTGGGAGGAGGGTCCAGCTCGATGCCCTTTAGAAGGACCAATCCCAGCTTGTTCGAGATTCATAGCATGCTGATGCCCGGAGCCTTCTGCATAGTTTCTATCTTGCCGACGACGTGTAGAATAGTGATTGAAGTCGGATGAAGCCGAACGTTCGGTTAGGGAATGAGAGACATGATCCCTTCTAGATCTCATTTGCCTTTTTTCGTTCAGTTGGTTTGCGAGCTCCATGTTGGCACGGATCTGCTGAGTGATCTCTTGACGACTCTGAGTAAGCTCTTGCATGAGGGTATGAAAGTCCTCTCTAGTCACAGGACCTTATGGATCTGGAGTTCTAGTTGACATTTGGCTTGCTGTGGTCAGCTGCATGGGATTTTTCCTATCCCTTCACTTTGTATCTGCAGTAAATGAAGTAGTTCTGGTAGTGCGCACGATGATGAATATAGCATTTTCCTAGATCTAAAGTCATCTAAATAGAATGGAAGGAACTACCGAAAGATAGATCTAGATCTCTTGCTTAGATTTTAGCAATCCAACAATGGTAGGGGATCCTCTGAATTAGAGAAAAGTAGAGTTTAGTCGGTGAAAGCACCAAAGTATTTGTACCAAATCTTCGAATGTAATTGAAGATACTAAAATGGAAAATTAAATGGAAAAAAGGCTAATCTGACAATCACACCAATAAAATCAAACAAAAATAGAAAGAGACAAGAATTTATAATGGTTCGACGTTGTAGCCCACGTCCACTTTGAATCGTTTTGCTATTTATTGATGATTCTCAACTGATTGCAACAGTACAAAGCACTAACACTCAAGTTACAATGGAGTTGTGGCAGAGTAATGGCGTAGAAGAACCAAAATTCCTTTTTCTGTAGGTGTAAGGGTGTTATTTATAGGAGAAGTTCTGGAAATATCTCCCTCAAAGCTCGAATACCTCTTCTTACTCGTGGGTGGGCCCAGCAGACCGGTCTGGGGACATTTGGGATCGATCCTGATAGATCCCCATCATCTTTGTATCGATCAATTTTAGCTCCATTTGAGCTGTGATCGATCATGATGGTTCCTCAGGTGATATGCAAGCTTCCACGAAAATTTAAAGGCAATTGGACTTGTATTTTTTGAGTTATGATCGATCCAAAGTTGGATTTCGAGTTTCGTTGAAGCATGCTTATTGATGCTTTCGTATCAATGACGTGGAATGATAACTTTGAGGAGATCCATATTTCACACTTGTAGACCACTTCTCTTGGTCAGACAACTTCCTTCGCACCGATCCAACGTTGTTCCTTTCATATTGATGATTGCATATTGTCTTCATATCGATGCTTGGTTGTTATTTCATATCGATCGATTAGTTGTTGGTTTCATATTGATGCTTGGCTGATTGATACGAAATGGATGGAAGTGGGATCGATACGAAATAGGCAGCGGTCAAGCAGATGGTTATTACCGATGCTGTTTCTTGATGGATACGAAGGGGATGGAAATGAAGTGGGATGGACTTTGATGGATACAGACTGGTATCTTCTACATGGATTTTGATCGATCCATAACTTAAACATACGAACTTCGATTAACCTAAAATTTGGAGTACTATCTTTCATAGCCTTGTTAGTCATACCATGTCAATTGTAGCTCGATCCGGGTACAGAGAAAATTTTCCTGTACCCATCGTAGACTCATAGATAACCGATCTTGGGGACGAATTTTCTTCAATCTCTGGTCATGTCCTTGGTGTCACGGCCTTGCCAAAAGGTGAGATAACACCCACGCACATTCATTTCCCCTTCTGCTCTTTTCCCTCTTTCATTTTCTCTCTTCCTTTCTACCAGTAAAGAAAAATAAAGCCACCACTTCCCCTCAATTAAATCCGAAGCTTCAACCATAAAAGTCGATGACATTGGATCCATTAAACTCGTGTGGAGGATGGCTTCAAATCTACATGGCATGGTAGGGTGTCGTTGCGCTTAAGGATGTTTAATGTTATGTCAACGTATTTTAGGGTTGACGGTTGGAGGAAATTAATAAAGAGTTACGCGAAATGGGGAGCACCATTATGTTTCTTCTACCTGAGTGCTTCTTTCCATATAAATTGCTTGAACTTTGATCATCCATTACTGATCGTGACTTTTTGAAGCATTGAAGGAAAGAGCATGTCGTATTTTGATTTAGGGTGCCAGAGTTGTCAAATTGGGGACCATTGCAACGAGCGTGCGAAGTGTTACATGATGGAGGCGATGGTTTGTCGATTACTGGTCTATGGAGCAAGAATTCGAGTTGAGAGACGACCTATGCAATTCACAACCTATGCAATTTGAAATTGGGAAAAGAGAGGATTGACGGAAATTTGTTAATTAATGGATTAAGTAAGTCGATTAATTAATATTTTAATCCATATTGTTATAAAATTTGTATCGTTTGCATATGAGGTTCAATCGATATGATGTCTTCGTCGTTGCACTCATAGTGAGATTATCAACGTCTTTGTTTAGCTTAGGCTTAGGTGAGTTAACTCATTATTTTATTTGTATAATATTTTGTGTGTATTTTTTGCTGTTCAAAATATAAGTAAAATTAGATAACAATGCAAGTTATTATATTCGGTCTCTCCTTTCTTTAAAAAGCAAGTGACAACATTATATGTATCATAATCTCTCTTATAACTCTCTAAAACATGTATCGTACCTAAGACTTACTATTTACATGTTTGTTAATGTTATATGCGAAGTTGAAGTGTGTTATAAATGGTTGAAGTAAAATAGTAGCTATAGATGCACTTTAAAATCCCATGTATTTGACTAATGCTTAGTTAGTTAAAATGTGAATATTGTAACGACCCAAAATTTTGACCACTTGAAATTGGAATATGTAATTGATTTTAAATATTTAAAATTTAATTTTAACTTAAATTTCAATTACAACGATCATTGGATAATTTAATTATTGAGTTTAATAAATGGAAATTTGGTTAAATAGTGAAGTTTTGATTTTTTAGCTTGATAAAATAATTTAAAGGTTTATTAAATTTCTATTAATAAGAATGAAGATAATAGAAACTTTAAATTGGATTTAAAAATGATTTACTCAATTTCAAAAATAACTCATTTTAATTTACATATAAAAATAGCCTTCCGAGGCACGTTCTCGAAATTCGACGAAACCTGTTCCATTTAATCCACAATAGTGTATTATTATCGAATTTTCAAATTTCATCACGTTTAGAGTTACAGTTTGGTCGTATGGGACATAAGCGTGTTGAATTTAATATTGTAATTGGGTTCAAGAATCTATTTTTTCCATACGATTGAATTAGGACTCGTAACATTTTCCATTGTAGTCTGAATAGGGGTATACATGATGAACGCCTAGCGACACACCTCGACAGGGGTTCAAGATTTTGAGTTGCGTAAATCGAGATATTTTGAAACTTAAAGTAATATATTGTCTAGTCAATATTCACATCAGCTTCTTTTCTTCCCTTCAAGTCACTGTACATAGCCCCTACACGCCACCCTTCTTTTCTCCCATCACTTCCCTCTCTTCTTCATTTTAAAACAGCCGAAATTGAACACGGTGAAGAAAATAAAACAACGAAACTTAAAAAAATCATTTCTCATAATATATACATTTAAAAATGATGAAAAAATTCCTAAATTCCTATTTTCTATTCTCTTCAATCTGATATGCAAACCATAGGGTGCGACTTGGATTTATAATGATCGACATTTGCTGTCGATGATAGGGTTTGGGTTTTCTCAAGTTTTAGACATCGATTTGGAGATTGGACTTTAGATGCGGGTTCGACACGGTGAGGAACATCTTCTAGTGGATTTTCATGAGGCACGATGGCGTTTTGGAGTCCGCGTCCTATAGCATGTCAGGGGGGCCGTGTTATCGCTTTTCAGATTGATGGCTTAGTGATGGCGTTGTGGTGATGGTCATGAATCTCGAGTGACATGGAGGGCGTTGGTGATGGGGGTTTGGTCGTAGGTGGTCGATGGGAGTGTATCCGTGCATGTCCGTGCACAAGGCAGTGAGTTCTTTCATATTAGGCAAGTGATGATTGGGGGAGAAGAAGCATAGTATAGTGGGCCTTAGGCCGTTTAAAGTTAAATAATAAAAAATATAAAGAAGGAAAGGAAGAAAAAAATATAATAGAACGGAAGCTACATGATTATTTTAATTTTTAAACTAGGTAATTTAAAAATGTTTTAGCATAAAAATATCTTAGAATGTTGGAATTTAAATATTTTTAAATTGTCAAAATGAATTATAACTTTTATAAACAAGTCTTGTAAATCGATTAGAATTTTATTAATAAATCAAGATTTATTATTGTTTCAAAGTTATGTAATTACTTTGATTGTTCAAAAATATATTTAAATTATTAAATATAGTTTTCGAAAAGTAATGGTATACTTTCATGGCGAAAGTGGGAGGCAGAGATTGCCTACAGTTAAGTTTGGATTTCTTTGGGATAGAGACGTAATTATCAGGCTGCAAATCCATCGTCGATACCACATAGTGCTTTCCATATCTATTTCAAAAAAAAAATCAAATATTTTGAAGGGAATGGTTTGTGAATGTGCTTATTTCGGCGAGATAAGCATATACTTTTGAATAAAGAGATTTAAATAAGTAACCCCCAGAACTTATAGAATTCATTATAAACGAGTTAAGGAATTTACAATATAAATTGTGAAGAGTTTTGTAGAAAAGAGAAATCAATGGAACTTTCCTAAGTACTGGGAAGTAAGGGGTTTAAAAAAATATTTTTTTAAACATTTTTTCTAAGCATTGAAATAAGAGATGGTTTGAAATATCTTGATATGGATGTAAGTATTTGAATTGTCTCAAATATTGAAAATTTGGAAGGGATTTGAATATATATCTTATAAAGATATTTTGGAAATAAATTTTGAAAAAAATATAATATGGGCCTAGTGAGTGCTTATGGATGTTATATTGATATTTAAATAACCAACAATAAAGTATTGGCCAATTTCGTTGATCGTTTCGAAGAGACCGGGATCAGATTTAATTGTCCGAAAACCACTTCGATCTGATTTGAGCGTTATGAATGGGTATCGTGAAGACGGTGAAGACAGTGATTTGGTTTGTCCAGACCAAGGACAAATCGCATGGACAAATGCTATCGGAACATCGTCATTAGAGGACTATGAGGATTTTAAGTGAAATTGTTCTTGCAAAGGTAATCCTAGCCTCAAGCCTCATCAACTAGAATGATTGAAAATCAGGGGAGATGCAGCAAGGCTAGTTGGGTCATACCCAATTAGGGTATGTTATCACCTTTTTAGATACTCTTGAATATATTATAAATTATGGATATGGTGATGCATGGAAAAAGAGCTCTCGATAAGGGTAGGAACACCCGAGGTAATAACAAATTCAGTTCTATCCAAGTTAGGGATTAGGCTGGTCTTGTGTTATAGGGGATCCTGGTAAGGTCCTTGGTACATCAGAAGTGTACTGTGATAGACGATACCATAATGCCCAGTCATGTATGGAATCCATTCTCTAGTAAGCGCCGTACGGTTTTGATTGTGCCCAACTATGCTAAAACGTGAGATGTAAGCATTTCAGCTATTTTATATTTACTTTGTTTAGACATTATTATAATATCCGACGATTTTGATATAAAGTGTTTTGGTTATCGTAGGGTAAAAAAACCTGTCATGTATATATGTTACGCGGTCTTATGAGAACCTTTGTTTTTCAAAGGATTTTTATAACTTTAATAATTCAAAATTGAGTGTGTTTTCTCATGCTGTTTTTTCAAACCGACTCAGGTGTTATTTTATTAAAATGCTCTGGTCAGACCGAGTATTACAGATTCAGGCTAAGACGCTATAGAGCTTAGGAGACTAGTTAGATGTTAGAGTCATATCTCCATACTTGGTTTATATTTCCACTGTGTGAGGACAAGTTATTATAACTATCCAGTATTGAGTTGTTGTTTTATTGTATTCTTATGATGATATGTATAAATAAAAGTTATAGCTCTTTTTGTATAAAGACGTGTTATTATCTATTATATGTTGTTCCGCTGTGATTGTGAGATTTTGTGTTGTTGTTTCTCTTTTCTTTTACCTCTTTCTTCTTTTCCTCTAACGATCTGGTATTTTTAGAACTTGATTAATCGGCATGTAATATAGTGGACGTATTAGTGTCGATTTTTGAGGGACGAAAACATCGGTTGTTGCATTTGGTATCAGAGCTGAAGGTTGAGCGAAAACCTTGGCTTTGATGGGGTAATCATTAGAGATCGGGTCAGTAGCAACCTAGAATGAGTTAAGTGTGTGTGTACATACATACATACATACATACATACATACATACATACATGCATACATACATACATACATATATATATGAGCGCGTATTTCTTAGTGATACAAAATTGTTTTATATTATGTTGGTTGATCTATTGAGTGGCGTATGGCTTCCTGTTAATACGAGTAATTAACGTTATTGACAGGGATCTTCAAACACTTAAACAGAACAATTCGATAGATATTGTTTTGAAATTGGGTTAATGAAATAATTTTACTTAGATTATTTTTATATATAGAGGAATAATTTTTAGAAAATTATTATATATGGTGTGCTTGGTTATTGGGAATGACAATATTTACTATTATCATTTCTTGTTGCAGTGATTGAATAAAGATTGATATTATAATCAAAGGTTAAGAAATAATTTCACATAACTAAATGAAATTATGAAAATGTGAATTTGTAAGTGTGATCTATAATTTGAAATGAAATGAAATTCTGGAGTATATTTAAATGTGATTTGTTAAAAGGGCTTGAAGGATGGGAAATTGGGAATTTAATCCCAGTTGGTTGTGAAATGTTTTTCAAAGTCTTGGAAAATAATATTTATATTATTTGGAGGATATTTTTTTGAATTGGCAATATTTAAAGTGCATAAAAGCACTGAACTCACTTCGGTCACTGGAAAATAATTTCGGTGATGACTGCAGCATCATAGACGTTCATTTTCGAGTTCCAAAGGAGGGATTGCTACCAATTGGAGTTTTGTTTCAAAAACTGGTTTTGGTTTTGAAATTCAAAGGAATGATTTGATATGCCAAGGGATTTTCAGTATATAGGGTTTCAAAAATGATTTTGAAATATTTAAGAAATTGTTTAAAACTTTGGATTTTTTAATTCAAATGTTTATTTGGAAATAGGAGAAATAAGTTTGATAACTTATAGAATTTGGAAATTAGCAAGTTACAATAATGTTTAAAATTGTTGATTAAGAATGCAAGAAAAGTAAAAATTGGATATTTAATTATGGAATGGAATTTAACTTGAATTGAGTTAAATAAAGTGAGATTGAAAATTTAGCCTAAGTTGGACTAAATGAAATAAATTCTTGGAAATAGAATTGATTGAGATTGAAATAAATTACTAAATGAACTTATTAACTTAATTAGTAAGTTAAATGGAATCGGAATTGAATTTGAATAGAAAAGGATATAAGCCTAAGTTGTGAAGTGGTAATAAACATAAGAACTTTTGTATAAACGTTTATAATTGGCTTAAGGAAATTTGATGGTGAAATTCTTAAGCGAAATTGGTATTAAAGAGATATACTAAGTGAATAGATAAATGTGAATGATAATTGTGTAATCAATTGGAATAAATATGTAAGTTGTATGTATATTATTTTATCCGCATAACGGTTTGATCCAGATTCGGAAACATAATTTTCAGATAATTTATACCAATCCTAGTTAGATTTTTAACTTGATTTTCGATGGTGAACAATGCATATGGATTTTTGATTGATTTTGATACTCTATCATAGTACATGGCTATGCAAGAAGATGACGATTACTAATCAAGAAATCAGATCTGAGTCCGCACTAGAGAGTCGTGTGAACGATACTAGTTCGAAAGTGAAATTATGCGATCGAGCGAGCACTCAAATTTGATATTACGTACGAATGATATATGTACATCGTACAGGATTAAGTAAAGCAAATATTGAAAATTTAAAATTTTATAAATAAAATGATTATGAATTATTTGATGGATATTATTGGTTAATAAGTTGCATGTGTTTAAAATCAAGAAAAAAACTGGATTGCCCACAAAAAGGTACATCTTTAAATTGATGTTTGAATTTGATGGTTTTATGCTTGACCACTTGGCTTTTATTTTCTATGTATAGTTTAAGCCTATAGTGGCGTTTTGTGGTTGTCTGGATCCAGCCGCGTAAAGGAGACGCTAGCGAAATTTTTTTGAAATTAAAGGAGTTAGAAAATTTTGAAGAAATTTTTGATAACTAAATTTGATTTTGGTTTATAACTTGAAAAGATTGAGTAGATAATATTATTGGGAATACATGGATGAATTTGGAAATTAGTAAAAGAGATAATGTGGTTTTCAATAAATTGACTTTGGAAAAGTGTGTTAAACTAATTGATTTTGAGAAAGTTAATGGGTTTTGGACCACTCTTCTTACCTTTGAAATTTCGGGAACAAAATTCTTTTAAGGGGGAGGAATGCAATGACTCGGAATTTTGACTATCTGAAAGTGGAATATTTAATTGATGTTAAATATTTAAAAGTTATTTTTTAACTTAAATTTCAAATATAACAATCATTAGATAATTTAACTATTGAGTTTAATAAATGGAAATTTTTTAAATAGTGAAATTATGAGTTTTCAGCTTAATAAAAAATATTAAAGGTTGATTAAATTTTTATTAGTAAGAATGAAAATAATAAAAATTTCAAATTAAATTTAAAAGCTATTTACTCAATTTTAAAGATAACTCGTTTGAATTTATATATAGAAATAGCATTTCGAGGCACATTCTCGGAATTCAACGAAACTAGTTCCATTTGATACGTAATAGTGTATTGTTATCCGATTTCAAATTTCATCGCATTTTGAGTTACAGTTTGGTCGTAGGGAATATAAACACGTTGAATTTAAAATTATAATTGGGTTCAAAAGGCTATCTTTTCCATATGATTGAATTAGGACTTGAAACCTTTTCTATTGGTTCGGAATAGGGGTATAACATTATGAATGCTTAGCGGCACACCTCAGTAGAGGTTTGAAATTATGAGTTGTGTAAATCGAGATATTTTTAGACTTAAATTAATATATTATCTAGTCAAATGTTCACATCAGTTTCTTATCTTCCCTTCAAGTCAATTGAACACAGTTAAGAGAATAAAACAATAAAAATTAAAAAATCATTTCTCACAATATACACACTTAAAAATCATGAAAATAATTCCAACATTCCTATTTTTCCATTCCTTCAATCTGATATGCAAATCATAGGGCGCGGCTTTGAACTTTTGACGATCGACATTTGCTGTCGAAGCTAGGGTTTGGTTTTTCTCAAGTTTTGGGCATCGATTTGGATATTGGACTTTAGATGTGGGTTTGGCATGGTGAGGTGCATCTTCGGGTGGATTTTCACGAGGCGCGGTTGCGTTTTGAAGTTCGCGACCTGTATCAGGTCGAGAGGGACATATTGTCGTTTTTTGAATTGGTGGCTGGGAGGTGGCGTCGTGGTGAAGGTCGCAAAGCTCGGGTGATAGGGAGGGAGTTGGAAATGTTGGTTTGGGTGTAGGTGGTTAATGGGAGTGTGTTAGTGCACGGCCGTGCGAAGGAGAGTGGGTTCTTTCATATCAAGCAACTGACGATTGAGGGGAGAAGAAGCATAGTATAGTGGGCCTTAAACCGTTTAAAGTTAAAGAAAAAAATAGAAAGAAGGATAGGAAGAAAAGATATAATCGAAGGGAAGCTACAGGGATTATCTACGTGCAAAGAATTGGGGAAGAAAGCTTTTTCCTTGTTGGGCCGAGTCCGTGATTAAGTTGAGTATGGATTTTAATAAATTTAAAATAGTGTTTAATTCAAATTAAATTATCGTCAATTTATAAAATGTATAACTCTCACATACGAAATCAGATTTGAACAAAACGAATTGTATGATATTTATTTTTGCGAGACCTAGGGTATGAAATTAAATTTGTCAAGATCTTAGCTATTGTAATTTCGTGCTAAAATCAAATATCTGTTTGATTTTAGACCAAGGATATGAAACGGAAGCGACAATAAAAATTAATGTGAGTAAATATCACTCATTTTTGGATTGCTGGTTTAATTTTAAAATTTTGAAAATTTAAATTATTGGTTGATTGGACGATTTCATAATTATTATTATCAGTTGGATTTATACTGTATATATATATATATATATATATATATATATATATAAAGTAATATATATTAGTAATTGGATTGATTTTTTCCCGCTTATTGGAGCGGATGAGATCATATGCGCTCCGCATAATAGCTGATGTCCCTATACTATCGCGATATCCCGCCTTGAAACGAGATTGGTATTTTCATGTTATATTAACATTTGTGGTTGTAGGGAAACAAGTTGGAGGAATCCAATTGGATTCCTCAAAAATATTGAATTTAATTTCATATATAGTAATACATGATTTGTTTGAATGATTTGTGATAGATTATTGTGCGACTTGAATTTGGTGGATGTTAGTGTGGCAGTGGCCTAGATTTTGGAATTTTAAAATGTCATAATTTTATGTATTGAATTTTGAAAGGAAATTAAAAAGGGATTTTGGAAGTAAAATATTTATATAGAATTATTGGTTAGTTAAAAGAAAATTGATTGGATAAAATAAAGGGCTTTAAATTTGTACTTAACTATCTCAGAGTATTGTAAATAGAGATTTTGGAATAATGTATATAAATAATTTTAAATAATAAAACTTAATTAATAATTTTTTTAAGTGTAAAAGGATTTTAAAAATCGAGATTTTAAATAGTTTAGGAGAATAAAAAGGAAATTTAGAAATAAATATAAAATTAGTTATGCTAGATCTTAAATAAGATTTTAAATTATGAAATGGAAGTAGAATCGAGATTTGGTTGGTTTTGGAATATAGTTGGCTTATTTAAGAATTAATTTTAAATAGAATTTAATTTAGAAATCGATGTGATGGGAAACCGTTGTAAACTAGAATTGAGACCGTGGAATTTATAAACAATGTTTATAAATATAAGTTAAATGAGTATCATTTGATAAATTGAAGATATAGATTCAGGGCAAGAATTTATAATGAGATGGGTGAATCGAGTTGAAAAGTAATGACAGATTTTACCTTGGAGATGTGAAAAAGGGATTTATGAAAATGGGACGCAAATCAATTGGTGATAAATCGAGAGAGATTATAAATATTAGATTGGTTATATTGGAATTGAAAAAATATTTTATCGAGAAGTTGAGTTTGCTTTAAAACGGTGATTTTTTAAGCTAGGTAATTTAAAAATGTTTTAGCATAAATATATCTAAGAAAGTAAGTATTTAAATATTTTTAAATTGTCAAAGTAAATTATAAGTTTTATAAATAAGTCTTGTAAATCGATTAGAATTTTATTAATAAATCAAAATTTATTATTTTTTCAAAGTTATGTGATTACTTTAATTGTTAAAAAGTATACTTAAATTATTAAATAAATTTTTGAAAAGTAATGATATACTTTCATGGCGAAAGCGGGAGGTGGAGATTGCTTACAGTTAAGTCTTGATTTCTATGGGATAGAGATGCAATCATTGAGCTGTGAATCCATGGTTGATACTGCATGGTGCTTTCCATATCTATTTTAAAATGTTTTCAAATATTTTTAAAGGGAATTGTTTGTGAATATACTTATTTCGGTGAGATAAGCATATACTTTTGAATAAAGACATTTAATTAAGGAACCTAGAACTTATGGAATTCGTTATAAACGAGTTAAGGAATCTACAATATAAATTGCAAAGGTTATTTGAGAAAAGAGAAATAAATGGAACTTTCCTAAGTGTTGGGAAGTAAGGGGTTTAGAAAATATAATTTTAAATATTTTTTCTAAGTGTTGAAATATGAGATGGTTTGAAATATTCTGTTATGGATATAAGTATTTGAGTTGTCTCAAATATTAAAAATTTGGAAGGGATTTGAATGTATATCTTATAAAGATAATTTGGAAATAAATTTTAGAAAAATTATATTATGGGCCTAGTGGCTTCTTAGCAGTTAAATAACCAACTATTAACTATTGGCCAATTTCAATGATCGTTTCGAAGAGACCGAGATCGAATTTAATTATCCGAACACCACTTCGATCCGATTTAAGTGTTAGGAATGGATATCATGAATATGGTGGAGATGTTGATTCGATTTCTCCAGACCCGGGATAACTTGTATAAACGAATGCTATCAGAACATCGTCATTGGAGGACGATGACCATTCTAAGTGAAATTGTTCTTAAAAAGGCAATCACAGCCTCAAGCCTCATCAAACAGAATGATTGAAAATCAGGGGATGTGCAGCAAGGCTAAGTGGGTCATACACAATTAGTGTATGTTATCATCTTTCTAGATACCCTCAGATATATTATGAATTATGGATGTGGTGGTGCAAGGAAAAAGAGCTCTCGATATGGGTCGGAATACCCATAGTGATAACATATCGGTTCTGTCCAAGTTAGGGATATGGCCGGTCTTATGTTGTAGGGGATCCCGGTGAGGTCCTCGGTATATTTTTTAGAAGTGTATTATGATAGGCGGTACCACAGTGCCTAGTCATTGTAGGGAATCCATTCTCCAATAACTGCCATATGGTTTTGATTGTGCCCAACTATATAGAAATGTGAGATGCAAGCATTTCAGCTATTTTCTATTTACTTTGTTTAGACACTATTATAATATCAGACGATTTTGATATAAAGTGTTTTGCTTATCGTAAGGTAAAAAACGGTTGTGTTTGTGTGTGATGCAATCTTATGAGATACCTTTGTTTTTCAAAGGATTTTTATAAATTTAATAATTCAAATTGAGTGTGTTTTCTCATGCTGGTTTTCCAGACTGACTCGGTTGTTATTTTATTATAATGGTTGTGTCAGACCGAGTATTGCAGATTCAAGTTAGGATGCTATGGAGATTAGGAGATGAGCTGGATGACAGAGACATATCTCCGTACTTGGTTTATATTTCCACTGTACGAGGATAAGTTATTATAGCTATCTGGTATTCAATTGTTGATTTGTTGTACTCGGATGATGATACATATAAATAATAATTATAGCTCTTTTTATATAAAGACATGTTATTATCTATTATATATTGTTCCGCTGCGATTGTAAGATTTTATGTTATCGTTTCTATTTTTTCTACCTCATTCTTATTTTCCTCTAACGATTTAGTATTTCTGGCACTTGATTGCTCGGCATGTAACAAAGTGGACGTATTAGCGTCAATTTTCGAGGATCAAAAATCTCGGTTGTTACAAATATATTCTAAAAGTATATATTGGGTTGTTCTCTACACATGTTTGGTGCGTTTGACATAAAGGAATTGGTTTGGAAAGTATAGAAATTTTAAATGAAAGTTGTGAAAGTTAGAAGCTAAAAAGTCGCTATAGATGCACTTTATATTGCCTTGTGTTTAGCGATTTTTAAAGTTAACTTTAAAAAACTTCCTAGAGGCTTCTTTGCATTTTTATTAAGTACTATAAGTTTAATTACTACTAGAAAAGGGTTTTAAATTATAAAACATGTTTCTATGGTTTTTAAATAAATCATAAAATAAGCATTTTTAAGTAATATTTAAAATAAATGTTTCAAACCATAATATAAGTATTCATAAATATATATAGTTTTAAGAAAATTAGTAAAGATTTATTTAAAGCATTAAGAAGCTCATTTAATATAATATCTTTCTATTTTTTTAGGATTTTATTATTTATATTAGCTTATGAATAAGTTTGCATATATATATATATATATATATATCATTTTAAAAGGATTTTAGTAACTATTTATAAGTTTTAAGAATTATATTAGATAAATTTAAATGTAGTAAAGGAAGTTTAGGTTTTAATGCTTAAGAACATAAATTATTTTAAGAAGTTCAATTAAAAGTATTACCTTAATTAATAAGTGCGGCTTTAACCTTTTAAATGAATATCTTAAAATTAACGGTACGAATAAAAATTCTTTTAGTTTGTAGTAAACAATGTTTTAGTAGCATATATTTTTAACCCTTATTAATTATATCTGAGAATATAGTTGGTTATTTAATAATGAATATTCTAATTATAAGTAAATGGTTTTGGGTTAGTAAATAATGTTTAGATAACATTCGTTAATTATAATTTGGAATATAATTAGGACTCTAATAACGAAAACTTTAAAGAAAATTATAAGTGAATAGTTTTGGGTTGTTGTGATAATATCTAAGTAACACTTTTCTTAAATGATTGTAAATGTAATTAGATCTTTAAAAAAAGTAAAGATAATGGTTAAGTATGAAGTGTTCTAGGTTTGTAGTAAACTGTATTTCAGTAACATTTGTCTTTAAATCCTTAAATTATATTTTAAAGTAAAAAAATATTGTTAAATAATTATGAATATACTTAGATCTTTAAAAATAGACTTTTAAAGATAATAAGAAGTATAAAATCTTTTGGAATAAAGATAGAAAAAGTTATATGTTTGACTTATAAAAGAGGAGGGGTTTATAGTAATAATGTTTTAGTAACATCTGTTTCTAATTTCATTGATTATATTTTAAAGTAAGTAAATCGTAAATATATAAACAGTAAATACGTGAATATATCTTTTAAAAGGGACATTAAATTATATACAATTTTAAATAAATTAAGTTTTTATTAAATAAAATGAGTTTAAATAATAAATGAATTTTGTCAATAATGAAGTTTAAACTGGTTTTAATTAATAAAAGATTAATTAACTAAAAAGGGGATTAAAAGTCATTTGTGTGACTTGATCGTGCTTTATGTGTGTTAAACGTGCTTTGTGTGCTATTTGTCTATGTAAAGTATTTAGTCATGTACTTAGCACTAAAGCCGAAAAAGTAGAGTTATTCTATCCGTGAGAGTTAAGAATGATGATTCGAGTAAGGTGTCGAAGTAATAGTGCTTCAACCTACAGGGTTTCACTCTTGACTAAGGGATACTGGGAGTTGAGAAGGTTGGAAATGTGGTAAGTATACAAGACTTGGATTCCATATGCTATCGTTTCATTGTTGTTGAATATAACCAAATTAACGTAGGAAATATCTAGAGGAAACATGAGAATTATATGGTATAATTATTCATGATGTACCCTAAATATAAACTTTCCTTGCTCTTCTAGGAAAAATGATGAGAAAATCTCCGGATAGGAGATGATCTCCACTTTTATGTATTGTCTATTTATTTCTGAAAGAACTGAAGTTAAGTGAACCTGGAAATATTTCGATTGGTTTTGGAATACTCGGTAAGCGGGAGAGTGTACTTATATGAGATGACCTGAAACCGTAACCACTTCAAAACAATACACGCGTTCTATCCCTTGGAAATAGATCTGTTCGAATGTTGGAATCTATGTAGAGATCCAAGATCTGTTCGAGATGCTCGAAATCATGTGGGGATTCATGATCTGTTCAAGATGCCATAATACATTTGGGGATTTATGATCTGTTCGAGTTGTGGCTTGTGGGTAGAGATGCTAAACGTGATTTTACCATCGGTAACGACAAAAAATAGAGTAGCGTCTCTAGTAGGTTTAGGTAAGCCAAGTGCATATCAACTCCAAGTCTAGAGATGTTTTCGATAAGTTGTGCACCAGAGTTAATGACATTCGGCATCACGTGTTAGGGAAAGGTCCAACTATTTCTTCACTAATTGGTATATTCTATCTAGAGATATACGATGCTTGAAAGTTATTTCTGACCCTTGTGCAGGAGATTTGATTTAGCTTGACCGAAGAGATCTCTATGGAAAATCCTCATGCGAACGCACCTTAGCGGTTTTGATTGTACTTCAATAATGCAGTGTCATGAGATGCAAGCGACACAGCTATTTTTTGATTTATATTTTCACCCAAGACATTATCTATTATATTGCAATATGTACTTATTAGATGGGTTTGGCTTTTTTGAGAGGATAATCGTTACGACGATCTCAAAGGGTGTTTTATATGTAGTATACATATTTCTTGAGTTTCTCACACTAGACTTATGTCTGGTACACGGTTTTCGTTTTCCCTAAATTTCTCCTGTGCTCTTTCGAGCAGTTTAAGAAAGGCATGTTTCCGTTTCATTGGAGCTCTCAGAGAGGAGTTAGATGTCACCTACTACAGTGTTCTTATTTATGCTGCACTAGTATTGACACCAAAAATGGATCAACACCAAAGAATGAGTTGTAGGGATCCTATAGGACCTAGATCTAGCAGATAATATTTAAGATGAAAGTAAGTATAATACAGAGACATAAGATTTTTATAGTTTATTTAACAATTTCTAGTCTATATCTACTTTATAGTTTAATTGATTGATGACTTGAGATAGTTTATACGAGATTACAAGCTAAAGTATTAGAAGTTGACAAGTTCATAGATCTAGAACTTCCAATAATAGTTGTCTTAGTGACTATTATGAGGTGGGAAGATGGTGAAGTGTAGTGGAATCCCATATTCAAAGCAAAGATATGAGATCCAGGAAGAAATCCTATTTTAATTGCTCTAAGGTTTGTATTTATAGGGAAAAAGAGGTAGTAGGTTAGAAGCTTGCTTGCACATAACTCTAAACAATAGCTTAATGTTATATAAGAGAGCTTGGAGGCCCACAAGTCAAAAGATCAACTTGGTACCATATTATTTCCTTTGATGCAAATTGAATTCTCTCATTTTCATAGCTCTTCCACCTTCTACTTGATGTTTTTCAACCTCTTTTCATCGACTTTTGGTTGATTCTAGTGATCTTTCCATTAATACTTGAGTTATCCTGCATTCTTGGTTCTCTTCTCATCAATCCTTGGAGTTTCTTGTCCAAACTCTAGAAAATGCTTAATCATGAATGGTTGGAGTAGAATGTTAGATGTATGGAGTTTGGGAGGAGGAATGCGGTGAATAAATAGATCAGCGTCGACCTAGATAACTCATTGTTGAGTTATTTACATAGCTCCATTTCCTTTGCAGCCTGTTTAGTTGCTTCGTAACATCATTCTAGATAGCTATATTCATGTTTGACTGAATCATGAAGGTGAAAGCCATGCTGGTTAAAATCATGAGCTTTAGGTCGTGGTTGACCTGACTTGGTGTCTAACCCAAGTGGTTTATGTGTTTGTTTCAGGCCTTGCTTGGAGTTGTCCAAAGGTTGGAGTGCTTGGATTCCGATCAGAGTATTTTATGAGTCTAACTCGAGTTATACTTGGTAAAGCTTAGAGTCCGACCTGAGAGTTTTGTTAGTCCGATCCGAGTTCTGCTTGGAAACGATTGCTTGAAGTCTGACTTGAGAGTTTTGTGAGTCCGACCCAAGAAAAATCATAACTCTATATCGAGTAGTGAGTTATAACTTAGTACCGAGTTGAACTCTGGTTCGACTTAGGTTTGACTTCGGTCATGTTGTCTTGTTTTCCTATTTCTTAGCTTAGGTTATCTCGTTTTTCCTGTGATCAACTTAGGTACAACTCGGGTCTGACCCCAAGTGCGAAGTTGAAAAACTCAAGTCAACTTTTTTTTCCCTTTTGTTGACATTTCCTTTTTCATGCATTTTTATGACGTTTTCCAAATTCCTTGAATTGTTTTGTCTTCATTTTGATATTCTAACTTCCGATTGAAATTGGCTTGGTAGAAAACATGGTTAACACTTGCCCTCTAGGGTATGCTTTTGTAGAAAATAAAGCATGCTCTAGATCAAGACAAGTTCTGATTTCCTATCCTTTGTGTAACAACCTTAATTTTTAATAACATTATTCAGAAGATTTAAATAGATAAGTTAAACCAAATAATGTAAATTGTAAAGTGATGAGGGGTTTGAGAATTTAAATTAAAGGTCATGCTTAATTAAATATAAAGAATGGGCAATGATAGGTTCTATATGTTAATTAATAAGAACACAATTAACACAAGGGAATTATAAAAGTTTCCGCCATCATGATCCTATTACCCTTAAAATTCTTGTTTCATTTCCTTTTCACGTTCATTTTGCAAAACTCAAAAACTTAAATCAAGAGCTCAAAGCCGACCATTACCTAGGAAAGAAAAAGGGGGAAAATCAATTTCAAGCTAGTCAATCAAGCAAGTGGAATTAATCAAGGATCAAATCTCAACTTCCTTATCCTAATCAAGCTGAAAAATAATCAAAACCATCTCTATTTTTTTAATGATCATTATATTTCGGGTTTAATTTTAAATCCATGAGATGATTTTTGATGATGATATGCTTGGAATTCAAGATATGTCATATTCAAAAAAGTTTGTTTGATAAATGTTTTATACAATTTTTAGATAAAAGTCATTTATATTGGATTATGAATGGCATGAGGAATTTATATGCTAAAATATTATTTTGGAGATGTGTTTTAATTTTTATAATATTCCAAGCTATGGAAGTTTATTATGAGTTTTCAAAGGAAAATATGAACAATTAGGTTTAGAAATTAAGTTTGGTTATATTATGAAGAATTTGGGTTTGAAATTTATATATGTCAGATAACATGTTAAAAGCGTATTTCTATGATTTTTGGGATCCTAAGTAATTTACTATGAAAATTAAATTATTTTAAGATGGTGGACTTAATTGTTTTAGTTGTTTGCTTTGCTAAATTATTTTATTTAGATCTAAAATAATTATGACAAAGAAAGAATTTGAAAAAGTTTATGGCAACCAATTAATTGTTTACAAATAGGTAGGTTATTTTAAAAGCAATAACTTAAAAAGACATTAAAATAGTCTTTACCCTGAATTTTTGTTTCGTCGCTTTCAGAAGCTGCCTTTCGACCCTATACTTCCGCCTTAACCAACCAAACTAAAGCTAATATACCAGGTATCAATAATTTGGTATGCATTGGATTAAAGAAAGGCGGATGGTATGGAGTCGAAACCAATACTTTCAAAGGGATCGAAACCTTTGTTTTACTCAAATATATGTGCTTGCCTTATTTACAAAATGATGCTTTCGAAGGGGTCGAAACCCATTTAAAAATCTATCAAAAATGTTGCCACCTTTTTGGTTTTGAAAAGAAAGCTTTCAAATATGTTGCCTTGTTTTAATATAATGCTTTCGAAAACGCTAGTTTCAACCCAGTCAAAACCCTACCATCGACCTTATGCCTTTCGAAAAGATTGAAGTCATCAACTAGTTCGAAAGGTAACTATTATTTTATAAATATAAGCCGCTTCCTAAATCTTTCGAAAGGTTTAATGGTTTCGAAGGCAGTGGCTTCGAAAGGGGTTTCGAAGCTATCCTTCAAATGTTTTACTTAAATGATAAGTGCTTTCGAAAGGATGGTACTAAGGCCATCAGTTTTCCCCAGTAATTTTTAGTAGAAGGTTAATAGTTTCGAAATAGGTACTTTTGTTTAAATTCACTTTGACCCATAAGATATTTTCAGAATAAAACCAATCATTTTGAAAGGGATAATTTCAAAATGTTTTGAAAGGGGTACTTTCAATGATCTTGAAGCTATGCTTATAAGATTTAATAAGTAGTACTTTGTTACTTTCGAAAGGTATGTTTTAAGGATTTCGAAAGAGATGATTTAAAATGTTTCGAAAGTCATGCGCTAGTGTTTTGAAAAGAAGATTTGAATGCTTTCCAAGGAGGTTATCCAATGGTTTCGAAAGTAAAATTAAAAAGTTTCGAAAGCCTTACTTTCCAAAGTAATGAAACCAATCTCATTTTTAAAGGAAAACCATGGCATGATAAAAGAGTTTTAAAATGGCTTTTAAGTATGGAATTTTTGAAGAAGCTTTCTTAGATAAAATAATAGGTTAAAGGGATTAACCATTTTTCATATGAAAATGTTTTCACAGATATTAAACCACAGATGTTGGTGTTAATATGTTATTTTTTGCTTCTTTTAATATATATACCTTCAATGGACCCATAACTGCATTTTAGGGAGTAAGGGCACACTAACCAGGGGGGTTGACCCAGTAGTGAATATAAATTAAGTAACTCCAGAATAAATAGAGTTGCTTCCAGGAGGTCAGGTTGACTAGAAAATAGGATGCCCAAAGACTAATTAAGAAGTAGTTAGTTAGATAGGTTCATAGTAAACCCATGAAAACTATGTTTAGAAAGAGTTATTGGCAGGGGCAAATAGGTTTGTAGTGAACCCATGAAAACTATATCCGGATAAAGTTATTGATTAAAAGTCGATAGGTTCATAGCCAATCCATGAAAACTATGATAAAAGGAAAGTTATTGGAGACGCTAAAACATTCAAAAAGAACTCATAAAATAATGAAGTTATTGGCAGGGTTCGGTTGGTTCTTAGTGATCCCATGAACACTATGAAACCAAACAAGGAGTCGATAAGCTTTACACAGGTTATTTGTCAGCCTAGGAAAAATAATAGGTTAATAGTGACCCGAGAAAATATAAATAAGACAGATAGTCAAAAATGAATAGTGATGAGTAATCCAGAATTGATTTACTTGTTTGCATATCGCCATAATATTTTGAATTATTATGTTTTAGCTATTGTGGATGCAGGAGCACAGTATATGGTTTATCAAGTTTTGGATAAGATATTAGTGAGCAGAAAACCCGTTCTACTAAGCGATGTGGTCTCACTTGATATCTAAATGGTTTGAGATGGTAGGTTATTTTTCATACTAGGATTTATGTCTGACTCGAAGTTTATGTTTTCCCCTTAAATTCTCAATGGCTCAATCAACTTTGAGTAGTTTAGAAGTTGAGGTTTTTAGGTACCTAATTAGACGAATAACCTTCTGGAGACATGCAGGAGGCAAGCTAGATAATAAGAGTTCTTTTCTAGTTTTAATTTCACTATGTTTTTTGTGAAGGCAGAGTTGTTTAATTGCCTATATTTAGACTCTGATCTTCTAAGGAGTCACTTCATATGTCACTCTTGGCATACGTTGTAATAGTTATAATTTCTCTGAACATGGTTCTCATATTCGGGATCATGTAAAGAATTTGAAATGCTATGAGAAAAGTTTTATTTTGAAATCTGTGATTTTATTTCATATCCATGTGTTTCTGTTGTATTAATGAATCTAGCATTACAGCATTTAGTCATCGAGGATTAATAACTTAGATGAATGCAACATCTGTGGCCGTAGTTTTGGCCTCTAAGTGGGGGATGTTAGAAGTTGGTATCATAGCATAGGTTTGTGAAAACTTAAAGGAAATCTAAACCTAAAAGATTTTTCAAAATATTTTCTAATGAATTCAAAAACAGGATCGGGGTTTGGGATAACGCTATAGTAACATACTGATGTTTGAAATATGTATATATGTAAGTACGTAGTCTCATTTAGACTATTCTTCTATATCTTACTAAGGCTTGTATGTAGATTTATGAGAAAGTAGATATGGAGGCAGGAAATAGAAAAGGAAATTTTGGGATGTGGGGATGATGTATCAGTTCTTTGTTAACTTGATGCATGCTGGAGCAGCTGCAGGAGTTGCTGGAAATGTTGTTCCAATTGGGAATGACTATGCTAAGTTGAGCAAGGATTACACCAGTCTTGGTGGAAAACCATTTGTGGGAACAGAGGATGCCATAGAAGTTGAGAATTGGTCGTTGCATTGTGAGAGAACCTTCGCTGACTTGGGTTTGAATGATGAGCAAAAGAGGAGATTAGCCTCAAGACAGTTCCACAGAATAATGCTTCATTGGTGGAATAGTGTTACTGTTGGAGTGCCCGAGGAAGAGTTGACTTGGTAGAATTTCAAAGAAGATTCGAGAAGAGACTCTCATCTGAAGTTGCTAAGTCAGCATTGTTGAGGAAGTTTATGGATTTGGCGCAGGAAGAGATGTCGGTAATTGAGTATGCTACTAAGTTTGATGAGTTTTCCCGATGTGGGTATTCTACCACAGACATTGTCATCTGGAGGACTGAGAAATTCATTCTAGAATTGAGGCGTGAGATTTCTAGGGCGACCCTGCCATATCTCTGGGATCCTTGTAATGTAGTTGTAGAGATGGTAATCCGACATAAGGAAATGCTTGCTATTTGTGGGAAAGAAAAGATAGTTGAGACCCAGGGTTCTCAGGGAAATAATGAAACTTCTTTAAGAAGAAGGGAGCCCAAAGGGAGAGGCTACCAAGAAAGAAAAGGCTGATTTAGTTTGCTTTAGGTGTAACAAGACAGATCATTATGCTCATGAGTGCTGGTCGGGCGAGGGGAAGAAGGCTGTAGAAAAGAAGAATGTGAAGTGCTTCTACTTTGACCAAGTTGGGCATTATGATAATTATTGTCTGGAACAAGTTAGGGTGGACCAAGGAAATGTCTTTTCTTTTGGACCATCATCTGCTAGGCCAACTGCAGCTGAAAAAGGGAAGACTGTGATGGCAGGTAGCTTTTGATTTAGAGTATATTGGTTAGGGTACTATTTGATACAGATGCATCATATTCATTTATATCTCGGTGTTTGGTTGGTAGGTAATGCTTAGAACCCACATACCTTGTTACTTTCTTAAGGGTTGTGAATTCTACAGGAGGGTATGCAACTCTAGGGATGAGATGTGACCAGTTAGAACTTGATGTTTTAGGTCATAAGTTTTCATGCAGTCTACATGTTTTTTATTTTGTAGATTTTGGGATCATCTTAGGTATGGACTGGTTAGGTAAATATGAGGCTAGGCTATTTTTCCAAGGTAGGGAAATATTATTGAGACACCCTGATGGTCATAGCCGAATCGGATTCTCAGTGGAGAATTCTGAACGAAGTGTATATGCTTTGTTAAGTACTATGGAAGTGGGAGAAGAGTTAAGTCAGGTTTGAGTAGCAAGAGAGTTCGTAGATGTTTTTGGGATGGTAACGGAACTACCACCGAAACGAGCTGTTGAGTTCCGGATAGATCTTGTGCCAAGAGCTGAACTTGTAAGTAGACCACCTAGTAGGAGGACAACGACCGAAATGAAATTGAAGGTGCAACAAGTGGATATAGAAGGAAGGAATTTTATTAGACAAAGCAGTTCGCTTGGGGAATGGCCGTGGTGTTTGTGAAGAAACCGAATAGATTATTGGGGATGTGTATCGGCTATCGTAAGTTGAATGAGAAGACGATTAAGAATAAGTATCCTTTATCGAGAATCGATGATCTATTTGATCGGTTATGTGGAGACAGAGAATTTTTCCAATTGGATTTGGTGACAAGTTTCCTTCAATTAAGAGTGGTAGAAGTTAATATTCCATTGATGACATTTCGAACTAGATACGGTTCACATGAGTGGTTAGTGATGCCATTCGGGTTAACAAAAGCACATACTTTCTTCGTGGATTTGATGAACCGAGTTTTCCGAGAGTACTTAGATAGGTTCATGTTGGTTTTTATAGATGAAATTTTTGTATACTCTAAGGATGAAAGAGAGCATGAAGATCATCTTAGAGTGGTTCTTGAGATGCTGAGGCAGCATCAGCTGAAAGCGAAGTCTTCTAAATGTAATTTTTAGAAGAAAGAGGTTAAGTTTATTGGTCATGTGGTTTTAGAGAAAGGCTTGTCGGTCGATCTAGATAAGATCGAAGCCGTTAATAATTAAAAGAGACTAGAGACAGTAAATGAGATTAGAAGTTTTCTTGGACTTGCTGGCTATTACCGGAGATTCATTAGTGATTTCTTGCCGATAGCAACACCATTGACTAATTACATTAAGAAGGAAGTGAAGTTTGTCTTGTCCGACAAATTTGAGAAAGCAATCATTAAGTTAAAGCATTTGTTGACCAATGCACCTGTACTGGTAGTTCCAGACGGAAACCAAGGTTTGGTGGTGCATACTGATACATGTGGGATTTGATTAGGAGCTATGTTGATGCAGAAGGGTAAGATTATTGCCTACTTGTTCCGAAAACTTAGACTGCATGAAGTAAGATATCCTACTCATGATTTGGAGTTGGTTGCGTTGATCTTTGCATTGAAGATATGGAAACATTATCTCTTAGGGGAGAGATTTGAGCTATATATCAATCATAAATCTTTAAGGTATTTATTCTCTCAAAAGGAGTTAACTATGAGACAATAAAGGTGGCTAGAATTTTTAGCTTCTTGTAACTTTGATATAGAGTATACTCCTAGGAAATGAAATAAGGTAGTGGATACTCTTAGCAGAAGACATCAGAATGTGATGTTAGCTATATTGGCAGAATGGAAAGATTTAAAAGCTTTAACTACATGTAGTATGCAGTTAGGATCGACTGCTACTTCTAGTCAAAGTACCGCCATGTTGTCCTTTTTGAAAGTTCGACCGGTATTGAATGAAAGGATTGCTTCTAAGCAGAAAGAGGATCCAGTATTAGCCAAAAGGATTAGAGGACTTGAAGTTGGAACTAAGATTGATGATCTGAAATATTTTATTCTTGACCAAAAAGGATGGTTGAGAAAGAAGGGACAGTTGTGTGTTCTGAATATTGATGACTTAAGGAAAGAAGTTCTTAGGGAATGTCATCGATCCAAATTTATGATTCATCCTAAAGGGACTAGATGTATAAAGATACAAAGAGAAGCTTCTATTGGGAAGGTATGAAGAGGGATATTGGCTTGTGTAAAGTTCAGCAGTGTGTAAACTGTCAACAAGTGAAGGCCGAACATTAGAAGCCGAGTGGGTTGCTTCAACCTTTAGTGATTCCGGTTTGGAAATGGGATTCGATATCCATGGATTATATAGACGGGTTGCCAAGATCAAGAAATGAAAGTATACGGGTCTTAGTAACAGGTTGACCAAGAGTGCCCATTTCATTCCAGTTAAGTCAAACAGGACGACACCTGTATTAGCTAAGTTGTTCACAAAGAACATAGTTAGACTGCATAGAATTCCTAGTAGTATAGTCAATGTCAGAGATTCTTTGTTTACTAGTGAATCCTGGAAGAGTTATAAGCTTTAGTAGGTACTAAGCTCAAGATGCGTACAATATATCACCCTTAGACGGATGGGCAGACAGAGAGAGTCAATAAGATACGAGGATTTACTGATAGCTTGTGTATTGCATTTTGGTGGAACTTTATACGATCATCTATACTTAGTGGAGTTTTCCTATAATAATAGTTAATAGACTAGTATAGAACTGGAACCTTTTGAAGCTTTGTATGGAGATTGACTTAGGTCCAGATTTGGTAAGAGAGACGACAAAGAAGATTGACTTAATACGAGAAAGGATGAAGGAAGCTCAGTCCAGACAGAAGAGTTACGCAAATAAGAGGCGTAAATACCTTGAACTCGAAGTTGGAATAAGGTTTTCATTAAGGCATCACCGATGAAGGGTGTTGTGTAATTTTGAAAGTCAAGGAAACTGACATTGAGATACGTTGGTCTGTTCCTAGTTAAAGAGAGGATCGGGAAGCTCACATACAGAGTAGAGTTGCCGAGCAGTATGGTAGGTGTCCATAATGTGTTTCATGCGTCTCATCCTTGCAAGTATGTGCATGATCCAAAGACTAATATACCTCCGATAGGGTTGGAAGATTTGATAGTAGTACTGAATTTGAATTTGGTTAGCCAACCAGTTCAGGTTGTAGTGAGAGATGAGAAAAGGTTAACGAACAAGACAGTCAGGTTGGTAAAAGTTCAGTGCAGTGACAACGAGAAAGACTGTACTTGGAAGACAGAAGACATGACTAGAGATTATCCTGGTCTGCTGTGAGGGCATGTTCTATATTAGCTTTATACATATTGTTGCTAGTCAGGTAGGCTAGTATGCTTGTTAGGAGCTGTTACAGGTGATTGATATGTTTAGTATTTAGTCCTTACTGCATTTCGAGGACGAAATTCTTTAAGAAGGGGAGCCTGTAACATCCCAATTTTTTAATAACATTATTTAGGAGATTTGATGAGATAAATTAAATAGAATAAACAGTAGAGTGATAAGAGAATTAAGATTTGAGAATTTAAATTAGGGGCCATACATAATTAAGTACAAAGAATAGGCTATGATAGGTTCCTATGTTAATTAATAAGAAAACAATTAACACAAGGGTGCAGTAGGAATTGCCACCGTCATGATCCTATTACCTGTAAAATTCTCATTTAATTTCCATTTCACGTTCATTTTGCAAAAAAATGTAAATCAAAGCTCAAAGTCCGCCATTATCTAGGGAAGAAAAAGGGGAAAATCAAATTTAAGCTAATCAATCAAGCAAAAGGAATTAATCAAGGATCAAATATCAACTTCCTTATCCTAAATAAGGTGAATAATAATAAAAACCATCTCTATTTTTGTTTTCTGATAATCGTTTGATTTCGGGTTTAAATTTAAATCCACTAAGATTATTTTGATGATGGTATGCTTTATTTCAGGATATGTTATGTTTAAACAAGTTTGTTTGATAAATATTTTATATGGTTTTAAGGCAAAAATCATTTATATTGGATTTCGAATGCCATGAGGAATTTACATGTTATGAAAAACAATATTTTGGATATGGGTTTCAATTTTCATAATATTCAAAGCCATGAAAAGTTCATTATGATTTTTCAAAAGAAAATATGAACAATTAGGTTTAGAAATTAATTTCGGCTATATTATGAAGAATTTAGGTTTGAAATTTATATATGTTAGATAACATATTAAAAGTGCATTTGTACGATTTTTGGAGATTTTTCCTAAGTAATGTACTATGGAAATTAAATTATTTCAAGATGGTGGACTTAATTGTTTTAGTTGTTTGCTTAATGGAAGGGATTATTTGCTAAATGATTTTAATTAGTTCTGAAATAATTGTGGTAGTTTTATTTTAGAAAGAATTTGAAAAGTATATGCAACTAAATAATTGTTTACAATTAGGCAGGTTAGCTAAAAAGCAATTACTTTAAATGGCATTATAATTGTCATTACCCAGAAATGTTGTTTCACCTCTTTCAGAAGCTACCTTTCAACCCTATACTTCTGCCTTAACCAACAAGCCAAAATCAATACACAAGGTATCAATAGGTTGGTATGTAGTGAATTGGAGTAAAGCGGAAGGTGTGACGTTGAAACTAATGCTTTTGAACGGGTCAAAGCCTTTGTTTACTCAAATATATGTGCTTGCCTTGTTTTCAAAAGGATGCTTTCGAAGGTGTAGAAACCCATTTAAATAGCTTTCAAAAATGTTGCCACCTTTTTGGTTTCGAAAAGAATGCTTTTGAATAAGTTTCCTTGTTTAAGTTTAATGCTATCGAAAGGGGTAGTTCCAACCCAGTCGAAAATCCTACTGCCGACCTTATGCCTTTTGAATCAACCGGTTCGAGAGGTAGCTTTTGTTTTATAAATATAAGCCACTTCCTAAAATTTTTGAAAGGGTTTAATAGTTTCATAGGCAATGGCTTCGAAAGGGGTTTTCGAAGCTATCCTTTAAATGTTTTACTTAAATGATAAGTGCTTTCTAAAGGATGGTTTCAAAGCCATCAGTTTTCCCCAATAATTTCTATTAAAAGGTTAATGTTTTCGAAAGTGGTACTTTCATTTATATTCACTTTGACCCAAAAGGTATTTCTAGAATTATCCCTATGGTTTCTAAAGTGAAAGGTTTCGAAATGGGTGATTTTAATGGTTTCGAAGCTATGCTTTTAAGAGTTAATAAGTAGTACTTTAACACTTTCGAAAGGTATGTTTTGAGGATTTTGAAAGAGTTGATTTAAATTATTTGGAGAGGCATATGATAGTGTTTTGAAAAGAAGATTTGATTGCTTTTGAAGGATGTTATCCAATGGTTTCAAAAGTAAAAGTTAAATGTCTCGGATGCCTTAGTTTTCAAAGCAATGAGCCCAATCTCATTTCTAAAGGAAAACCGTCGCATAATAAAGGAGTTTTAAAATGGCTTATAAGTATAGAATTTTTGAAGAAGCTTTCCTTGATAAAATAATAGGTTAAATGGATTAACCATTTCATATAAAAATGATTTCAATGATATTAAACCATAGGTATTGTGTTATTATTTTATTATGTTTGCTTCTTCTAATATACATACATACATACATATACATACATACATACATACATACATATATATACATAGATATATATACACATACATATACATATACATACATACATATATATATATATATATATATTCACCTTATAATGGACCCATAACTGTATTTTGGGGAGTAAGGGTAGAATAACCAGCTGGGTTGACCCAATAGTGAAAATAAATTAAGTAACTCCTATATGAATAGAGTTGCATCTAGAAGATCCGGTTGACCAGAATGTAGGATGCCCAAAGACTAATTAAGATGTTGTCAGCTAAGCAGGTTCATAGTAAAGCTATGAAAACTATGTTTAGAAAGATTTTTGGCAGGGGCCAATAGGTTTGTAGTGAACCTATGAAAACTCTATCCAGTTAAAGTTATTGATAGAAGTCAGTAGGTTCATAGTCAACCCATGAAAACTATAATAAGAGGGAAGTTATTGAAGGCACCAGTTGGTTCGGGGGGAATTGAAACGAACCTGACCCGACCTTCGAAAATCAGCACCGAATACGACATCGTATTCCAATGCCGCAATCCAAACGTCGAATCTGGTTCGCCGGAGCTTATAACACATTAAGTATAACAACATAGCGGAAGAAAGAAATGAATATCATAAACAACTCCAATGAATACAATATCCAATGATATAAAACAATGATATCAATATGATACAAGAATATCAGAGACAATAAACAACAGCGGAAAACGAAAAGCAAAAAAGATAACTCCAATATCAAACTGTAACTCCAATCCAATGCTCCAAAGCCACTAGCTCGAACCACCATCATGTTTCACCAAAATAAGAAAGATTGGTGTGTGAATCCAAAGACTCCAATATCCAAGATCTCCAAAGAATACCAAAGAGAAATCTGAAAGCTATCGAATCGATATCTATATCTACTATCTGAAAAACCTAACTCTAGACTGTCCGTATGGAAAATTGTGGGCACCCAGAGTTCAGGAAGGAAATAATAAACTCTAGTCAGTCATGGGACTGATATGAGCAAACAAAATCAGTTTTATCTTATAAAACAAACAAAAGAATTTAAAATTGAAATCCGCAATGCTTTTGGAAAATGAAACTACCATAAGGCCTTCCGGCGCACACACAATGCAATCACGCACTTGGGGGAGATTTCTCCTTATGATAGTCAAACATGTTTGATACGCGAAAATCTTTTTAATATTATCATTAGTGCATAGTGGAAAACATTTCGAAAGTATAATATTAATCTTAGCCAGCATATGTACCATTATAGTATGCCTACTATAATATTAATCTTAGCTAGCATATATGCGTATTGGTGATTGGATTTCCAACAAATGGTCAGGCTAACGAACTTCCTGGGCCACATGGGTACGCCTCTGGAGGGACGCCTCTAGAACCTAATAGGATCTCTGCCAACACAAGGCCGGGTCACCTCTGCAAAAAAAGGTAACTACTACACGAGTATGCCATCCCCCGGTTGTAAACAACCATTATCCGAGGATCCTCAAACACAACAATCACAAGTAATATATATATTTGTGATATCCACATAAGTTAAGTATTTGGGCTCCGTACCATGACACCACTTCTATCCAGAAGGAAATGTAAATACACTAAGGGGCGGTACTCCCTATAACCTTGCTGCATTCTTCCTGTTTCGACCATTCCAGGGTGTGAGGCTCGACGAAGTCTCATCCACAAAGCTACGCTTTTCAAAAGCCATGCTTTGATCAACAATGATCAACAACACTTCGTATGTCACATTACCAAATTGGGAATGTATCACTAGTAACCATCAACTGCATGACCTTTGAGCTCATACGTCTCAGGGAAGGGTGTTAAGCTAAAAGAATAAATCTCCGCCACCAAAAAGATATGTATTTGATAGAAACTAGCTTTACATCTCAAAGTGCAACGTCAGACACACATCCATACAAGTCTGTTTCGGATTCGAACAGAACCGAAGGCACCTCCAAAGAAGCCCTTGCAATCCGGATAATTTCTAACCACTTCCGGACTCCCCATCACAATGGGTGCTCAAATCTCTATACCGGGGGCCATTTGGTGCAGAGACATTGGACAGGTCATCCTTTCGTTTTCGAAAGTATCCGGTCTTCACCACCGGTCTTCAAATGTTATCCATAATGTCGTATCATTATTCGAAATGGGTTATATGACACAAGGTCCTCTCCCGGCTAAACCGAATAATGAGCGCAATATTTAAAATATGGATAATGGGATTTCAGTTAAGTCACAACTTTAAAACCCAAAACTTTTCTTTCAAATGGTTTAAACAAATTACCATTTACAAATCTTTTGAACCAAAAAATTTACTTCCAGAAACCTTCAATGGCTTAAACAATTTCCATACTTAAATCTTTTAAACAAAAGATTCACTTTTAAAACCCCTTTCAATTTTAAAGCAAGGTTCACCAATCTTTCACAAAGATTTATTCATAGCCTTTTAAGACAATTCTATTTCAAATTGGATTAACTCATCCGGTCTTTAAATCAAAGACTCATTTCATAGCTTTTAAAACAATTTTCAAACATTCATTCATAACTTTCAAAACAATTCCATTTCAAATTTTTCAACACAAATTGAAAACCCTTTCCTTATATGAAAGCTATTATTAATTGAAATAAATAGTTTTGTTTTGGGAAAAACTAATTATATTTACCTAAGGTAAAGCCATTCAAGTATAAACTTGGGTCTAAATTTAAATTCCCAAACCAATACTTTTTCAATGGTTAAAAACCCATAAACACTTTTATAACTTGTATAATCTTTTTAAACCAAAATTTCCAAATCATTGAATTCAATTTCAAATATTGAATTCAAACTCAAATCAAAATATTTCAGATTTCAAACTAAATCAAGTTATTTAAAATAACTTTTTATCTTCAAAACTCCTTTTCAATTATTTTTCAAATTCAATCCAATTTCATTTCCAAAACCATTTGAATCCAAAATTCAAACTTTAAAACATTTCAAAACATTAAATTCAAATATCTGTGACTTAGCTGATTTCCTCGTGAAATCCATATATGTGTGAATAGTGCGACAACATCAACCATTACAGATTCAAATACAGCAATATATTTGACAAGCGGTATAAACTATAACACTTATCTTTCATTCACAGATCACAGATAAAGTAAATTTATCAATCGCAAAGATTTATCATTACTATTCGATGTGGATTTCGGATAACCGACTGGAATCCGACTCTCTGTCGCATCGAAATTCAAATGCCGTTACGGCCCAAAAGGTATTCACACAGCAGTATATTCATCACAAATATCAAGCTCAGCACAAAGCAATCATATTACATAGCATCACAACAATATATCAATCCACCACACACAATTCAATAACAATCGACCATCTTCAATTATGATGAATAAATTATGTGGTTTAAAAAATTAATTTACCACATAATTATTTTCATTAATTATCTTTAATCAACGATTAATTATCATTAATTACTATTGATTAAGTCTTAATCACCTTTATTTAATTAATCATCCCTCGTAATTAATTAACCTTTAATTAACAAATCAATTGTCCTGTAATTACTTTCATTGAGTAATTAATCTTTAATTAAGTAATTGTCCCTTAATTTTCCACCTTAATTAATTACAATAATTAATTAAGCCTTAATTAATAATCATCCCTTAATTGCATTTACTAATTAATTATCCTTTAATTAATTTATCACATTAATTAATTAATCCTAATTAATTTAAAATAAGTAATTATCCCTAATTAGTTAATTAACTTTTACCATTAATTACTTTATTAATTAACTATCCTTTAATTAATTAATTCATTACCTTAATTACATTAATTAATTATCCTTAATTAATTAACCTTTAAACACTTGATTAAATCAAACTTTATTTATCAATCCTTAATTACTTATTGCTTAATCACTTGATAAATTAACCTCTAATTAATCACTCAAATAAATTTACCTTTATTTAATTTCATAAAATGATTGTACTTCAAGTAATCATTCTTTTATAAATCTGATAAATTAATCCTTCTTAAAATTAAGTAATAATCTTTTAATTACTTACAATCCAATTGTTAAAACAATTCAAAGGTATTTAACTTTAAGCATTTTAAACTTTGAAACTTTTTTTCAATAATTCATTTTAGCTTCAAAAACTTTGAAAACTTGTTTTACTTTTCAATATACTTTCAATTCTAAAACCTGTTGAAGCATTTATCCTTTGTTTAAAATGTGCACATGTTTTGATTACTTAAATTTTCAAAAACTGGTTAATATCACAAAATCCGAGCAAATTCGTCAAACACACGAGCTAATTTCCGTTTTACTTGAGTATGTCCCTGAGTACAAACGTTTTTCTTTTTTAAACTTGTTTTTTTTTAAATTTCAAAGCTGTTTAAATTCACACGCGAGCTCACACTTGAGCCGAACATCTAGATCCTCGTGAGCAAACTCGAGTAAGCTTCTTCTTCGCCGAACTTTTATTAACCCAGACACGAATCTCCACTCGTGCACGTCCACAACATCTCCGACGAACCGTGGTCGATGCAGTGACCTTCGACGAGTTGGCAATAGCCCTTACAAACGCTACGGCCACCTAATTTATGAAATTCGATCGAAATACAAAATCAAGCAGTTCGATCCCTTAACTGGAACTAACAAGATTGCCTAAAAATGCCTCGCACAGATGATCTCGCCCATCATTAACTAAGATACTTCGAACAGTGTTGCCCAAATGATCTATGAGCCTAATCCCCTTGGTGCGATCGACCATCGACCTTTTGACGACTTCGCGGTTCCCCCATTAACTCTGTCGACCCAACTGAGTTATTAAACCCTAGATCAACAAAAATCGGCCACCAGAGCTCGTTATAAAATCAATTACTATTTTTACATTGATCAACACGTACCAGGCTACCCTCCACGTCAAGCATGACCCGTAGTTCGACGTCGGTCATCGAAATTTTTTGAAAATATATATTCTGTTCAACAAACAAGTTCTCACGATTTACAAAGCTAAAAATCTTGAAACAATTCGCTAAAATCATCATTTTGTAAATCAATACTAGTTGTATAATCGAATTATGGAATTAAAACATTAAACATACGCACTCATAAATATGTATATATCTAACATGCAGTTGTTTTAAAACGATCATACTTCAAGTGTCAACTATTGTATCAAAGCATATAAGCAGATTCAAGTGAATTTGCTCACAGATTCTCAATCATTGTATTCAAAGAAATGGTTTTAAAAACTAAAGTTGCTCACCTGTAGGTATTGAAAAAGAGAACTCAACTTTTAGAACTGAAAACTGGAACTTGGATTTGATCCTGCCCCTTAGATCTGTAGCTTGCTTTATAATGTTCAATTGTTATTCCCAGGTTTGGAATTTGAAAACAGGCTTTTGATTTGAATTGCTTTATCTTCTCTCTGATTTTGATTTTGTTTGAGCTCTGATTTTTACTTGATTAAATTTTTTTCCAGTTTTTTTTAATCTTATTTCTTAGTTTTGAAAAATAGAGGAGATGATTCTCAAAAGGAAATGTAATAGCCTTGTTTGTGTTTATTTGTAAACTAATATCTTTTTTAAAAAAACAACGTGTCACTTGTTTATTCATTTCACACTTGTTAAATCCACATAAATTTACGTAAAGACCTTCTTTTTAATTTATTTACCAATTGTGTTTTAAACCTTGTCTTGATTTAATTTATAATTTTTATTTTAAAATCTTTTCATTTTAATATTTTACATATGTATATTTTTAATTTTTAATCCTTAGTCTATCATAATTATGTGATATGTTTATCTACTTTGTTTCCTTACATTCTATTTTATACTAATACAATTTAAAACAAATGATTTGAAAAGTTACTCATTACAAATAAATAATTATTTATATATATATATATCCATATATATTAATCCTTTGGAAATATAAAATCAATAAACCAAATTTTATTTCTAAAATATATTTAAATTTCCAAATTCAAAATTTAATATACAATCAATTTGTACTTATAAATAATCAGATACCTTTTTATAAATATATTTTTATATTCCACTTATCATCTACTTCTTTTAAAGTTCAAATCAAATTCTTATTTATAACAAACACATATCCTATTTATCTTTGAAATATAAAGTTTGATATACCCAATATTTATTTATAAAAACTTATTCTTAAATTCCAAAATCAAATTCTATTTATAATCCATTGGATTTCAAATCAATTAATTTTATTTACAATCTTTTGATATATTTATTCAAATTTTCGAATTAATCCACAATTAAATTTGTAATTAAAATATTATTCAAAATATTTTTTTCAGAATTTCCAATTAGAAATTCTATTTAAAAATCATATTTACATTCATTTATATTAATAAACAAACAAATATCTATTAAATTTTGGAAAACATCAGATTAATCCATAATTTAATTCCAAAAATTAAATTTATTTCCAATTTCAATTTGATTTAAAAACGGGAATGTTACAGATTTCCCCCATAGAAAATTTCATCCTCGAAATTTTAAGTAGGGAGACAACAAAGAAATATAGAAAGATCGAGAGACGAATCACCAGATCAAACTGAATATCTATTCTGCATTTGGCTTTCCAAATCAGAATATCAATAATGGATACAAGAACGAATCAAAATCTCGGGTCATCCAGATCTATGAAGTATGTAGGGCATTGGTTAGTTCGAAGGATAACTAACCCCTCATAGGATATATCGAGACCCAAAATAATAAACAGATATATGGATACAATCCCAAAAATTTTAGTTTAAACAACCAAAATATACCTATCAACCATAGCAACCAAAGCAAACAATTCACCCAAACAAATAATTCCGACCCATCTGGAGTTTGTGTCACATGCAAATATATCAAAGCTTCCTCCTGGAGCCTCCAGGAATCAGCAAAGAATTGAAAAGATGAATCAAAGGAGATTGATGGAGAAAGTTGTTTCCGCTATTGCAGGGCACTGACCATTTGTAGTGGTACTCCCTTGTTCCTTATCTCGTCTTCTTCTTGCGCTCATACTCACTTTCAATGGATAGTAAGAGAATTTACTGAGGCACAGGAACATATATCTTAGGGATTACTCATTCTAGTGTATACTTCACCCTATCTCAAATGACCTACTCAATGTGTCATACTCCTGAGCTAAAGTTTTAACCTTCAGCTCTGATACCAAATGAAATAGTCTCGGGTCTTCGACCGTCTGACAGCGGCCACTCTCGACTGGTAGGCTTTTCAACCATCCCAGCCCCAACGTGGCTTTCACTGGTACCCCAAACTTGATTTTACGGCCAGCCTTTCGACTGTCACACCTAACCGGCTAACCAACCCCATAAAGAGGACATGTAGGGGTAAGAGTCTCCCGTTCGCCACCTAACGCGAAGCGAGAACCCCCCGTCATGTTTCGCCTAGATAAACAAGACTGATATGTGAATCCAAAGACTCCAATATCCAAGATCTCTAAAGAATACCAAAGAGAAAGCTGAAAGCTATCGAATCGATATCTATATCTACTATCTGAAAAACCCAACTCTAGACTGCCCATGTGGAAAATTGTCGGCACCCAGAGTTTAAGAAGGGAATAATAATCTCCGGGTCAGTCATGGGACTGGTACGAGCAAACAAAAATAGTTTTATCATATAAAAAGCCAAAAGAATGTAAAATTGAAATCCTCAATGCTTTTGGAAAATGAAACTACCATAAGGCCTCCAGGCACACACACAATGCAATCGCACACTTGGGGGAGATTTCTCCTAATGATAGTCAAACATGTTTGATACGCGAAAATCTTTTTAATATTATCATTAGTGCATAGTGGAAAACATTTCGAAAGTATAATATTAATCTTAGCCAGCATACGTACCATTATAGTATGCCTACTATAGCTACCATGTTAGATGGCAGGTTCTACAACTAAAACCGTACAAGGCGCGTATTAATGATTGGATTTCCAACAAATGGTCAGGCTAAGGAACTTCCTGGGCCACATGGGTACGCCTCTGGAGGGACGTCCCGAGAACCTAACCGGATCTCTGCCAACACAAGGCCGGGTTACCTCTGCAAAAATAGGTAACTACTACACGAGTATGCCATCCCCCGGTTGTAAACAACCTTTATCCGAGGATCCTCAATAACAACAATCACAAGTAATATATATTTGCGATATCCACATAGGTTAAGTATCTGGGCTCCGTACCATGATACCACTTCTATCCAGAAGGAAATGTACATACCCTAAGGGGCGGTACTCCCTATAACCTTGCTGCATTCTTCCTGTTTCGACCATTCCTGGGTGTGAGGCTCGACGAAGTCTCGTCCACAAAGCTATGTTTTCAAAATCCATGCTTTGATCAACAAATGATCAACAGCACTTCGTATGCCACATTACCAAATTGGGAATGTATCACTAGTAACCATCAACTACATAACCTCTGAGCTCATACGTCTCAGAGAAGGGTGTTAAACTAAGAGAATAAATCTCCGCCACCAAATAGAAATGTATTTGATAGAAACCAGCTTTACATCTCAAAGTGTAACGTCAAACGCACATCCGTACAAGTCTGTTCCGGGTTCGAACAGAACCGAAGGCACTTCCAAAGGAGCCCTTGCAATCCGGATAATTTCTAATCACGTCCGGACTCCCCATCACAATGGGTGCTCAAATCTCTATACCGGGGACATTCAGTGCAGAGACATTCGACAGGTCATCCTTTCGTTTTCGAAAGTATTAGGTCTTCACCACCAGTCTTCAAATGCTATCCATATCGTCGTATCATTAATCGGAATGGGTTATATGACACAAGGTCCTCTCCCGGCTAAACCTAATAATGAGCGCAATATGTAAAAACATATGGATAATGGGATTTCATTAAGTCACAACTTTAAAACCCAAAACTTTTCTTTCAAATGGTTTAAACAAATTACCATTTACAAATCTTTTGAACCAAAAAATTTACTTCCAGAAACCTTCATTGGCTTAAACAATTTCCATACGTAAATCTTTTAAACAAAAGATTCACTTTTAAAACCCCTTTCAATTTTAAAACAGGGTTCACCAATCCTTCACAAAGATTTATTCGTAGCCTTTCAAAACAATTCTATTTCAAATTGGATTAACTCATCCGGTCTTTAAATCAAAGACTCATTTCATAGCTTTTAAAACAATTTTCAAAGATTCATTCATAACTTTCAAAACAATTCCATTTAAAAAATTTCAACACAATTTGAAAACCCTTTCCTTATATGAAAGCTATTACTAATTGAAACAAATGGTTTCGTTTTGGAAAAAACTAATTATATTTACCTAAGTTAAAGCCATTCAAGTATAAACTTGGGTTTAAATTTAAATTCCCAAACCAATACTTTTTCCATGGTTAAAAACCCATATAAACACTTTTATAACTTGTATAATCTTTTTAAGCCAAAATTTCCAAATCATTGAATACAATTTCAAATATTGAATTCAAACTCAAATCAAAATATTTCAGATTTCAAACTAAATCAAGTTATTTAAAATAACTTTTTATCTTCAAAACTCCTTGTCAATTATTTTTTAAATTCAACCCAGTTTCATTTCCAAAACCATTTGAATCCAAAATTAAAACTTTAAAACCATTTCAAAATATTAAATTCAAATATCTGTGACTTAGCTGATTTCCTCGTGAAATCCATATTTGTGTGTGTATAGTGTGGTCCAGGGGTTTACACACAATAGTGCGACAACATCAACCATTACAGATTCAAATATAGCAATATATTTGATAAGCGGTATAAACTATAACGCTTATCTTTCATTAACAGATCACAGATAAAGTAAATTTATCAATCGCAAAGATTTATCATTACGATTTGATGTGGGTTTCGGATAACCGACTAGAATCCAACTCCCTGTCGCATCGAAATTCAAATGCCGTTTACGGCCCAAAAGTTTTTCGTATTCACACAGCAGTATATTCATCACAAATATCAAGCTCAGCACAAAGCAATTCATATTACATAGCATCACAACACATATCAAATATATCAATCCACCACACAACATTCAATAACAATCGACCATCTTCAATTATGATGAATGGATTGTGTGGTTTAAAAAATTAATTAACCACATAATTATTTTCATTAATTATCTTTAATCAACGATTAATTATCATTAATTACTATTGATTAAGTCTTAATCACCTTTATTTAATTAATCATCCCTCGTAATTAATTAACCTTTAATTAACAAATCAATTGTCCTGTAATTACTTTCATTAAGTAATTAATCTTTAATTAAGTAATTGTCCCTTAATTTCCCACCTTAATTAATTACAATAATTAATTAAGCCTTAATTAATAATCATCCCTTAATTGCCTTTATTAATTAATTATCCTTTAATTAATTTATCACATTAATTAATTAATCCTAATTAATTTAAAATAAGTAATTATCCCTAATTACTTAATTAACTTTTACCATTAATTAATTATTTTATTAATTAACTAACCTTTAATTAATTGATTGATTACCTTAATTACATTAATTAATTGTCCTTAATTAATTAACCTTTAAACACTTGATTAAATCAAACTTTATTTATCAATCCTTAATTACTTATTGCTTAATCACTTGATAAATTAACCTCTAATTAATCACTCAAATAAATTTACCTTTATTTAATTTCATAAATTGACTATACTTCAAGTAATCATTCTTTAATAAATCTCATAAATTAATCCTTCTTAAAATTAAGTAATAATCTTTTAATTACTTACAATCCAATTGTCAAAACAATTCAAAGATATTTAACTTTAAGCGTTTTAAATTTTGAAACTTTTTTTCAAGAATTCATTTTAGCTTCAAAAACTTTGAAAACTTGTTTTACTTTTCAATATAATTTCAATCCTAAAACCTGTTGAAGCGTTTACCCTTTGTTTAAAATGTGCACATGTTTTGATTACTTAAATTTTCAAAAATAGGTTAATATCACAAAACCCAAGCAAATTCGTCAAACACACGAGCTAATTTCCGTTTTACTTGAGTATGTCCCTGAGTACAAACGTTTTTCTTTTTTAAACTTTGTTTTGTTTTAAATTTCAAAGCTGTTTAAATTCACACACGAGCTCACACTTGAGTCCAACATCCAGATCCTCGTGAGCAAATTCGAGTAAGCTTCTTCTTCGCCGAACTTCGATTAACCCAGACACGAATCTCCACTCGTGCACGTGCACAACATCTCTGTACCAACCCGCATATTTTACGATTTAGTATTTAAATATATTATCGTTAGTCGAATTATAGTCTAAAAAGTTACTTTTTGCATATGGTCAAATTAGGACTCGAGACCACTTCCATTGAGTTCAAAACGCCGTTTGCGGCCTTTTTGGGTATAAACTTTGATATGTTTGGAGTTAGTGGAATTTCGCTACATTTTCACTTAGGGCTTTGGTTTTGTTTCAGCCCATTAGACCCAAGCTTCACCCCTCTTCTCTTCATTACTTCATTTCTATTTCCTAATACTCAAGCTTTAGAACAATGGAGAAAGGAATGGAAAATTAAAACTCCAGACCCTAGTTTTCATTTGCAAATCAAGTTCTAGCTCCAAATCCAATGAGAAGCTATTGGTAAGCATCATCTTCTTCTTCTCCAACTCATTCTCCTTTCAATTTCGGAAATTCCTATACCTAACTTTGCGAATGTTCTTCTTTTGAGCTTAAATTCAAGCTCATTTGGGTTGTGTTGAAGTGTGGTTGATTCTTCCTTTGCTTTCAAGATTCTCCTTCATTGATTTTGTGAAAAGGTGTGATTTTTATCTCACATCTTTTCTTATAAATATCTTTGATTGTTAGGTATGAATTCCTAACACTTATTCTTGTGCACTTGCTTTTGGTTTGGATTGAATTGGTGAATATCTCAACTTTTAGTGTTTTGGGTTCAAAACTTTAAAGATTCTAACATTGATGTTTGAACATGTTTTTGGTGATGCATCGAGGAGCCAATAGGAACAGGTAGCCGATAGGCGTAATCTCCTAGCGTCCATGCTCGACCGGTTGCAAATTGAGTGAGAGATTGCACTTCTATTAAATAGGGCAGGAATTGCAGTTCGGCTAACCGAACCCCCTAGGCCGGTCGACCGAAGCTGTAGCCGAAACTTTCTGCCTATTTTTGGTCGACCGACTCAGGAAGTCCGGCCAACCGACCTGCTCCTATTTCTCTGTTTTGCCTATTATTCTCATTTTTCTTTGCTTTTCCAACCTTTAATCGATTCTTCTTCTCAGATTAGTTGTTATCTCCTTTGTCAACTTTGATAACTTCTATTTTTCGAATTATTGGGTATTTCCATTTTGATGGATTCGGAATCGATTTCTTTGGATATTATTCACGTCTTCGAATGTGAATTTTAGTGATTGATTGTTTCTACAATCATTTTTGTGACTTGTCACTTTTAAAAATATAAAGGTTTTCAATACTAGTAGTAGATATCAAAATTCTTTCATCAAAACGATTTCAACACTATTTTATTACAAAGCTCGTTTCTTAAACCGTTTTCCAATCTACTTGCATATGCAAACCTTTACCTCATTCGTATGAGAAATCTAATTAAACGGCTTAGTAAAACAAGCGGTATGAAGCGCTTGCGTTTACTTCGTCGGTTAATTCATGGACTTGTTCGATTGAATCTCTTGTGACAATTTTATAGTGGAGATCTACAATTTGTTTGTAAATATTTAAGTTAAGCTAGTGGTTATGGGACATGAAGTTAAGCTCATATATTTACTAGCTTGTTGTAATTGACACTTCTTGTGATCGATGATGATCATTTTTGTGATTTAGACTAGAAATGTGCGATGTCTCTTTGTCTGCGAGGGAGACTAAACCCCGTTTCTGTGGAGTTTCGACTCAAAATTGGTGGGGTAGCGACCCATGGTCTTCAGGCCATTTTGTGGAGCTTCGGCTCAAAATTAATGGTTAGCAACCACGGAATAGCATTCCATTTTGTGATACACGTGTTGGTGAATTTTCATGCTCCCGTTTTGTGATAGGCCTCCCCCTTTTTGTGATTTCTGGATTTCCATTGATGATTTCTAGAATTTGTGTTTCACCAATTTTCGTGACTTACACTTGATAAGTTTTATCAATATTTGTGCGTTGGTAAATTTGTGTGTCATTGACTTTTGTGATTGGCGTTGATATAATTGTCAATATTTATGGTTTGGTGAATAAAAATAAAGAGTATGACATTCCTTTTGATCTTTGAGAAGATTCTTGTGATATTGATTAATCCCTAGTTGATTTTCAATTGCATACTTATCACAGTATGGCTTTATGGTTATTTTTTTGTCATATCTCTTATTCTATATCATTTCATCCTATATTTATAGCTTGACTGATCCGTTTATTATTTTCTTATTAAATAATACTCGGGTCAGACCGAGATGTTACAGGTGCTTCTGCTTGACTTCACATCTAGGATTAATATCCTGACTTTTGGCTAACTACTTGAATTAGTAGTTTTTGGTTGTATACATTCGAGATATAGACTCATTGATGTATGCTTATTCTTTTGTGAAGCTCTTGTAACTATGATATTGTGGATCTTGTTTGACCACTACTCTGATGTACACTTTCATGTGTTACATTCATATCTTTTTCCGCCTTTGTGATATGGATATATGTGACTGATTTGTGTTATGTTTATTTCTATATGTGTTTCCAAAGATATTATTGCCACTGTGTAGTAGCTTTGAGTTTGCATCGGTATGTCGGATTTCCTTTTGAGATGAAAAGTTATACTTTTATCTGGCATATCGATACTCGCACAAAGCCATTACACGGATGGTCGCTCCTCAATAGCCTTATTCTCCGTGTTAGTTGACGACATTACTCCGTAGTGTTCTTGGCTAGCGTGGGTATAGAGGTGGGGCGTCACAGCTTGGTATCAAAGCCAATCTTCGGAACAATGTAGAATAATCTAGCAAGGATCATCGTCCTAAGTCGATCTTAGGAGTCGTGCTTTAGGATTTAATTCGAGTCTTCGTACCGATTCATCCTATTTTCTTTATGATTCCTTGTTTTATCTATCAAGATTGCTTGATATTCATTTTGTGAATAACCTTTTTCTTCTTCTTCTTTCTTTATTAATGAAGAAAAATGGTTAGGCTTGGTCATCCCAGCACCATCAATCTAGTGCTACTCCCCAGGATGGAGTATTTATGTCTGCCTAGCAGCTTCTTGATCTCGTAAAGAATTCTCAGGCAGCCGGTTCTAATCCGGAGTCTACTCACCCTAAGTCTGGATTTGCACGTTTGTGCAACGGTTATATCAATTTGGGTGGGAAGCCATTCAAAGGTTCTGAAACGATTATTGAAGTCCAGGCTTGGGTGAGAACGTGCGATCGAATCTTTTTCGCATGAATCTTATTGATCTTCACCGAGTTCAGGTGGCCTCTAGTATGCTCCAAGAAAGAGCATTAGACTGGTATGAGCTTCTGATTTCTGAAGCAAATGAAGTGGATCTTACTTGGGAGAAATTTCGGGAACGCTTCGAATTAAAATTTGTGCCAGAAGCTGAGAAGGTGACTTTGGCTCACCGTTTCATTGACCTTGTTCAAGGCGAATCCTCTGTGGCAGATTATGTTGCATCCTTTGAGTCACTTTCTAAATACGAGGTCGAATACATAAACACCCCATTGAAGAAGAACCAAAGATTTGTCTATGGCTTGAATAAAAATATCAAGAAGCCATTACTTCTAAAATTAGAAGTTTCTTTTGATCAACTCATTGATATCGCCCTTCGACTTGAATAGGCTGATAGAGTAAGTGATATTGAGGTTGGGAGTGCTAAACCGTACTTCACCAATAAGAAAAGGCCTAATAAGTTCAAAGGTCCTTATCCCAACAATAAGAAAGGGAAGCAACCCTCTCCGGCAACTAAGACTTCTACCTCAAGGTGGGTAATGCTACAATTGTGGTTCTAAGGACCACTATGCGAACAAGTGTTCAAAGCCCCGTGCTTGTCGCTATTGCAAAAGCCCGGACCATTATATATTTTCGTGTCCCAAACTTCAAGGCAGGAAGGAGGGAAAGCTTAATGTGATGCAAACTCCTAGTAACAATTCTCGTGGTCAAGGTATTTCTCATCCTATCCTTAATGGCATTATTTTATTTCGTGATCATCCTATTCGAGTTCTTTTGATACGGGTGCGTCCCACTCTTTTATTTCAAAAGAACTTGTTGATAGTTTTTCTTTGGATGTTATGTGCTTAATGACTTCTTTGAGAATTGCGAATCCGGTTGGTGGATCCGCAACAATCAGTTGTTGTGTAAAGATGTCGAAATTATTTTGTGTGATTACTCTTTCCGTGCCGATTTGCATGTTATGCATTACCTTGGCTTCGGAATGATTTTTGGAACGGATTGGCTTAACCATTATGAAGCTCAAATCCTATGTCCTGAGCGGACTATTCATCTTCGACATCCTCAATCTGTTAAGCAGATTTCTATTGATCTTAAAGATTCGGATTCCAGCTTGGCAGCATCTTTTTATTCTTTAAATCCTCATAACGACGATAATGATGATGAGGAAGATATTATTTCTCTAATTCACATTGTTCGTGAATTTTCCGACATATTTGAGCCCTTTTTAGGATTACCACCTAACCGAGCAATTGAGTTCAAAATTAATCTCATCCCTAGAGCTCAACCTATCACTCGTCCTCCTTATCGCATGTCCAATAAGGAAAATGAGGAGATGCGCAAACAATTATCCGAATTGGAGACGAAGCAATTTATTCGCTCTAGTTCCTCGCCTTGGGGAGCTTCAGCTATTTTCATGAAGAAATCTGATGGTACACTTAGGCTTTGCGTTGACTACCGCAAGCTTAATGATATTACTACTAAAAATAAATAACCTTTACCTCGGATTGATGATCTATTCGATCAACTCAGTGGTGCTAGAGTCTTTTCACAATTAGACTTAGCTACCGGTTTTCATCAGCTTCGTATTGCAGAGGATAGCATTCCTTTGACACCGTTCCGTACTCGTTATGGATCTTATGAATGGCTTGTTGTTCCATTTGGTTTAACGAATGCTCCGGCTTATTTCGTTGACCTTATGAATAGAGTTTTCAAAGACTTCCTCGATCGGTTTGTTCTCATCTTTATTGATGATATTCTTGTGTATTCTAAAACCGAGGAGGAACATGAAAAGCATCTTCAAATTGTGTTGGAAACTCTTAGGAGTAATCAATTGAAAGAAATTTTTTCTAGATGCCATTTTTTGCAATCTCGTGTGAAATTTCTTGGTCATATTATTTCCGGATCCGGAATTTCCATGTATCCTTCAAAGATTGAAGCGATTCAAACTTAGAAGAGACCGGAGAGTGTGACGAAAATTCGTAGCTTTCTTGGATTGACGGGCTATTACCTTCGTTTTATAAATGACTTTTCAAAAATCCTCTTACTAGTTTGACCAAGAAGGGAGTTAAATACATTTGGTCGGCCAAATGTGAAGCTTCTTTTCAGAAATTAAAAGAACTCCTTTTCGATGCTCCCATTCTTGTGATTCCCGAGGGAAACCAAGAATTTATTGTTTATACCGATGCTAGTCGCGTTGGTTTGGGTGCCGTTCTTATGCAAAGAGAACGTGTTATTGCTTATGTTTCTAGGCAATTGAAGCCAGCCGAAACTAGATATGCCACTCATGATTTAGAGCTCGCGGCTATTGTTTTCGCTCTTAAAATTTGGCGTCATTATCTTTTGGGAGAGAAGTTTATTCTCTATATCGATCATAAACCCTTGAAGTATTTATTTTCCCAAAAGGAACTTAATTTGCGTCAACAACGTTGGCTCGAGTTCCTTGCATCTTACGATCTTGATATTCTTTATACTCCCGGAAAGGGAAATCGTGTTGCCAATGCACTTAGTCGCAAGCAACAAGCGGTTGTTTCCATGATGATATTCGAATGGAAGGATCTCAAGGTTTTGTCCACTTGTGAGATTCGAGATCGTGTTTCCAATTTATGTTCATCTCTTGTTTTATGTAGCCTTGAGGCTCATCCTTCTCTTTTAGACCGCATTCTTGAAGCTCAAAAGTTAGATCCCGAATTGGCCCTTCTTGGCCAAAATTTTAGGGATAAAATGGATAATGAAGGTTTGAAAGACTTTGATATTGATTCTCGTGGCGGTATTCGAAAATTTGGTAGACTTATCGTGCCAAATATTAGTGATCTTCGTAAAGACATTTTAGAAGATTCTCATCATTCTAAATTTACCATTCATCCCGGTAGTAGTAAAATGTACGCGGATATGAAGCGACTTTATTATTGGGAGGGAGTGAAATCTGATATTGCTAACTTTGTTAAGTGTTGCATGACTTGCCAACATATCAAGGTCGAACATCAAATGCCCGGTGGATTGTTGCAACCTTTAGAAATTCCAATTTGGAAGTGGGACCAAATTTCCATGGATTTTATAGATGGCCTTCCCCGTTCTCGTTCGGGTCATGATAGCTTATGAGTGATAGTCGATAGACTTACTAAATCCGCCCATTTTATTCTCGTTCGGTCCAATCGAACCGTGCCTCTTTTGGCCAAGATCTTTATCAAAGAAATTGTTAAATTGCATGGAGTTCTTACTTCTATTGTTAGTGATCATGATCCATTATTTACTAGTGGATTTTGGAAGAGTCTTCAAAAAGCTTTGGGAACGAAGCTTAATTTTAGCACCGCTTATCATCCCTAGTCCGATGGACAGACTGAGTGTGTCAATCAAACTCTTGAAGATTTTCTTCGTGCATGTGTTCTTGATTTTGGTGGAAGTTGGGAAGATCATATTTCTCTTGTTGAGTTTTCCTATAATAATAGCTTCCAATCTAGTATTGGTATGGCACCTTTTGAGGCACTCTATGGAAGGCCATGCCGATCTCCTTCTTGTTGGCTTGAGGCCGGTGAGAAGCTGGTTTTAGGTCCAGATTTTATTCGTGATTCCACAGAAAAGATTGACCTTATTCGTAATAGGATGAAAGAGGCCCAAAGTAGGCCAAAATCCTATGCCGATAACCGGAGAAGGAAATTGGAATTTTCTGTGGGAGATCTTGTGTTTATTCGTGTTTCACCTATGAAGGGTGTTGTATGTTTCAGTCGATCGGGAAAATTAGCGCCTCGATATATTGGTCCATTTCCCATCACCGAACGTATTGGTTCCGTGGCTTATCGCCTTTTATTACCGGCTCAGTTTTCTACTATTCATGACGTGTTTCACGTTTCTCAATTACGGAAATGCCTTCAAGATTCCGATTCTATTCTTGAGCCCGGTGTTGTGGAAGAAATTGAAGTTTCGCCTAATTTAACTTATGAGCAACATCATATTCGTACTATTGCTTCGGAGGTCAAACACCTTCGAAATAAAGATGTTCCGCTTGTTAAAGTTCAATGGTCCTCAAATCCTAAGGATTGCTCTTGGGATCTAGAGAATTCATCGAGCGAACACATCCGGACTTACTTTCTCGTGCTCCTTGAGGTGAACTTCTTATTTCAAATTTCTTTTGTGTTGAATATGCTTTAATGGTTGTTACTATGTATTTTCTTCTTAAATATTGCGAGGACGCAATTTTTTTAAGGAGGGGAGTCTGTACCAACCCGCATGTTTTACAATTGAGTGTTTAAATATTTTATCGTTAGTCGGATTATAGTCCGAAAAGTTACTTTTTGCATACGGTCGAATTAGGACTCGATACCACTTCCATTGAGTTCAAAATGCCGTTTGCAACCTTTTTGAGTATAAACTTTGATATGTTTAGAGTTAGTGGAATTTTGCTACTTTTTCACTTAGGGCTTCGGTTTTGTTTCAGCCCATTAGACCCAAGCTTCACCCCTCTTCTCTTCATTACTTCATTTCTATTTCCTAATACTCAAGCTTTAGCAATAATGGAGAGAGGAACGGAAAATTAAAACTCCAATCCCTAGTTTTCATTTGCAAATCAAGTTCTAGCTCCAAATCCAATGAGAAGCTATTGGTAAGCATCATCTTCTTCTTCTCCAACTCATTCTCCTTTCAATTTCAGAAATTCCTAAACCTAACTTTGGGAATGTTCTTCTTTTGAGCTTAAATTCAAGCTCATTTGGGTTGCGTTGAAGTGTGGTTGATTCTTCCTTTGCTTTAGCTTCTCCTTCATTGATTTTGTGAAAAGGTGAGATTTTTATCTCACATCTTTGTTTAGAAATATCTTTGATTGTTAGGTATGAATTCCTAACACTTATTCTTGTGCACTTGCTTTTGGTTTGGATTGAATTGGTGAATATCCCAATTTTTAGTGTTTTGGGTTCAAATCTTTAAAGATTCTAACTTTGATGTTTGAACATGTCTTTGGTGATGCATCGAGGAGTCAATAGGACCGGGTAGCCGATGGGCGTAATCCCCTAGCGTCCGTGCTCGACCGGTTGCAAATTGAGCGAGAGATTGCACTTCTATTAAATAGGGCAGGAACTGCAGAAATTGCAGTTCGGCCGACCGAACCCCCGGGTCGGTCGACCGAAGCTTGTGCCGAAACTTTCTGCCTACTTTCGGTCGACCGACTCAGGAAGTCCGCCCAACCGACCTGCTCCTATTTCTCTTTTTTGCCTATTATGCTCATTTTGCGTTGCTTTTCCAATCTTTAATCGATTCTTCTTCTCAGATTAGTTGTTATCTCCTTTGTCGACTTTGATAACTTCTATTTTTCGAATTTTTGGGTATTTCCATTTTGATGGATTCGGAATCGATTTCTTTGGATATTATTCACGTCTTTGAATGTGAATTTTAGTGATTGATTGTTTCTACAATCATTTTTGCGACTTGTCGGTTTTAAAAATATAAAGGTTTTCAATACTAGTAGTAAATATCAAAATTCTTTCATCAAAACGATTTCAACACTATTTTATTACAAAGCTCGTTTATTAAACCGTTTTCCAATCTACTAGCATATACAAATCTTTACCTCATTCGTATGAGAAATCTAATTAAACGGCTTAGTAAAACAAGTGGTATGAAGCGCTCGCGTTTACTTCGTCGGTTAATTCTTGGACTTGTTCGATTGAATCTCTTGTGACAATTTTATAGCGGAGATCTACAATTTATTCGTAAATATTTAAGTTAAGCTAGTGGTTATGGGACATGAAGTTATGCTCATATATTTACTAGCTTGTTGTAATTGACACTTCTTGTGATCGATGATGATCATTTTTGTGATTTAGACTAGAAATGTGCGATGTCTCTTTGTCTGCGAGGGAGATTAAACCCCGTTTCTGTAGAGTTTCGACTCAAAATTGGTAGGGTAGCGACCCATGGTCTTCGGGCCGTTTTGTTGAGCTTCGGCTCAAAATTAATGGATAGCAACCATGGAATAGCGTTCCATTTTGTGATACACGAGTTGGTGAGTTTTCATGCTCCCGCTTTGTGATAGGCCTCCCCCTTTTTTTGATTTCTGGATTTCCATTGATGATTTCTAGAGTTTGTGTTTCACCAATTTTCGTGACTTACACTTGATAAGTTTTATCAATATTTGTGCGTTGGTGAATTTGTGTGTCACTGACTTTTGTGATTGGCGTTGATATAATTGTCAATATTTATGGTTTGGTGAATAAAAATAAAGAGTATGACTTTCCTTTTGATCTTTGAGAAGATTCTTGTGATATTGATTAATCCCTAGTTGATTTTCAATTGCATACTTATCACAGTATGGCTTTATGGCTATCATATGTTTTTTTTGTCATATCTCTTATCCTATATCATTTCATCTGATATTTATAGCTTGACTGATCCGTTTATTATTTTTATTATTAAATAATACTCTGGTCAGACCGAGATGTTACAAGTGCTTCTGCTTGACTTCACATCTGGAATTAATATCCTGACTTTTGGCTAACTACTTAGATTAGTAGTTTTTGGTTGTATACATTCGAGATATAGACTCATTGATGTATACTTATTCTTTTGTGAAGCTCTTGTAACTATTCTTTTGTGATATTGTGGATCTTGTTTGACCACTACTTTGATGTACACTTTCATGTGCTACATTCATATCTTTTTCCGCCTTTGTGATATGTATATCTGTGACTGATTTTTGTTATGTGTATTTCTATATTTGTTTCCGAAGATATTATTGCCACTGTGTAGTAGCTTTGAGTTTGCATCGGTATGTCGTATTTCCTTTCGAGATGAAAAGTTATACTTTTATCTGGCATATCGGTACTCGCACAAAGCCATTACATGGATGGTCGCTCCTCAACAGCCTTATTCTCCGTGCTAGTTGACGACATTACTCCGTAGTGTTCTTGACTAGCGTGGGTATAGAGGTGGGGCGTCACAATCTCCGACGAACCTTCGTCGATGTAGTGACCTTCGACGAGTGGGCAATAGCCCTTACAAATGCTACGGCCACCCAATTTATCGAATTCGATCGAAATACAAAATCAAGCAGTTCGATCCCTTAACTGGAACTAACAAGATTGCCTAAAAATTCCTCGCACCGATGATCTCGCCCACCATCAACTAAGATACTTCGACCAGTGTTGCCCCAATGATCCATGAGCCTAATCCCCTGGGTGCGATCGACCAACGACCTTTTGACGACGTCGCGGCCCATTAACTCTATCGACCCAACTGAGTTATTAAACCCTAGATCATCAAAAATCGGCCACTAGAGCTCGTTATAAAATTTATTACTATTTTTACATTGATCAACATGTACCAGGCTACCCTCCACGTCAAGCACGACCCGTAGTTCGACGCTGGTCATCGGAATTTTTTGATAATATAATTTCTGTTCAACAAACAAGTACTTGCAATTTACAAAGCTAAAAATCTTGAGACAATTCGCTAAAATCATCATTTTGTAAATCGATAGTAGTTATATAATCGAATTGTGGAATTAAAACATTAAAAAATTTCTATTTTGATTCAAAGCCTCACTGTGAATATTGTTTATGGAAAAATTACTAAGTACAATATTCACCTTTTTTTTTCAAAGATCCTAACATATTGTTGATGGTATGATGAGAATTTAGATTATCAAGAGGGATTGAGCATGTAATTTTTTTTCCAAACAGAGAGATATGTCCCTGTAAACAAGCATGCATACATCACATATATATTCAAATATACGCACTCGTAAATATGTATATATCCAACATGCAGGTGTTTTAAAACGATCATACTTCAAGTGCCAATTATTATATCAAAGCATATAAGCAGATTCAAGTGAATTTGCTCACAGATTCTCAAGCATTGTATTCAAAGAAATGGTTTTAAAAATTAAAGTTGCTCACCTGTAGGTATTGAAATCGAGAACTCAAATTTTAGAACTGAAAACTGGAACTTGGATTTGATCCTGCCTCTTAGATCTGTAACTTGCTTGATAATGTTCAATTCTTATTCCCAGGTTTGGAATTTGAAAAAGGCTTTTGATTTGAATTGCTTTATCTTCTCTTTGATTTGATTTTGCTTGAGCTCTGATTTTTACTTGATTAAATTTTTTTCCACTTTTTTTTTATCTTATTTCTTAGTTTTGAAAAATAGAGGAGATGATTCTCAAATGGAAATGTAATAGCCTGGTTTGTGTTTATATGTAAATTAATATCTTTTTTTAAAAAAACAATGTGCCACTTGTTTATTCATTTCACACTTGTTAAATCCACATAAACTTATGTAAAGACCTTCTTTTTAATTTATTTACAAGTTGTGTTTTAAACCTTGTCTTGATTTAATTTATAATTTTTATTTGACACTCTTTTCATTTTAATATTTTACATATGTATATTTTTAATTTTAAATCCTTACTCTATCATAATTATGTGATATGTTTATCTATTTTGTTTCCTTACATTCTATTTTATACTAATACAATTTAAAAAAATGATTTGAAAAGTTATTCATTACAAATAAATAATTATATATATATATACATATATGTATATATATCCATATATATTAGTCCTTTGGAAATATAAAATCAATAAATTAAATTTTATTTCTAAAATATTTTTATATTTCCAAATTCAAGATTTAATGTACAATCAATTTGTTCTTATAAATAATCAAATACCATTTTATAAATATATTTTTTATTCCATTTATCATCTATTTCTTTTAAAGTTCAAATCAAATTTTAATTTATAATAAAGACATATCCTATTTATCTTTGAAATATAAAGTTTGATATATCCAATATTTATTTATAAAAAATTATTCTTAAATTCCAAATCAAATTATATTTATAATCCATTGGATTTCAAATCAATTAATTTTATTTACAATCTTTTGGTATAATTATTCAAATTTTCAAATTAATCCACAATTAAATTTGTAATTAAAATATTATTCAAAATATTTTTTCCAGAATTTCAAATTAGAAATTCTATTTAAAAATCATATTTACATTCATTTATATTAAAACAAATATCTATTAAATTTTGGAAAACACCAGATTAATCCATAATTTAATTACAAAAATTAAATTTATTTCCAATTTAAATTTGATTTAAAAACGAGAATGTTACAGATTTCCCCCCTTAGAAAATTTCATCCTCGAAATCTGAAAGTAAGGAGGCAACAAAGAAATATAGAAAGATCGAGAGACGAATCACCAGATCAAACTAAATATCTATTCTGCATTTGGCTTCCCAAATCAGAATATCAATAATGGATACAAGAACGAATCAAGATACTCAAGTATGTCCCTGAGTGCAAACGTTTTTCTTTTTTAAACTTTATTTTGTTTTAAATTTCAAAGCTGTTTAAATTCACACGCGAGCTCGCACTTGATCCCAACATCCAGATCCTCGTGAGCAAATTCGAGTAAGCTTCTTCTTCCCCAAACTTCGATTAACCCAGACACGAATCTCCACTCGTGCACATGCACATCTTCGATGAATTTTGGTCGATACAGTGACCTTCGAAGAGTCGGCAATAGCCCTTACAAACGCTACAGCCACCCAATTTATCGAATTCAATCGAAATACAATATCGAGCAGTTCGATCCCTTAACTGGAACTAACAAGATTGCCTAAAAATGCCTTGCACCGATGATCTCGCCCACCATCAACTAAGATACTTCGACCAGTGTTGCCCCGATGATCCATTAGCCTAATCCCCTCGGTGCAATCGACCAAAGACCTTTGACGACGTCGATGTTCCCCCATTAACTCTGTCGACCCAATTGAGTTATTAAACCCTAGACCATCAAAAATCGGCCACCAGAGCTCGTTATAAAATCAATTACTATTTTTACATCGATCAACATGTACCAGGCTATCCTCCACGTCAAGCATGACCCGTAGTTCGACGCTAGTCATCGGAATTTTTTGAAAATATAATTTCTGTTCAACAAACAAGTTCTCGCGATTTACAAAGCTAAAATTTTGAAACAATTCGCTAAAATCATCATTTTGTAAATCGATACTAGTTATATAATCGAATTGTGGAACTAAAACATTAAATTTTTCTATTTTGATTCAAGGCCTCACTGTGAATATCGTTTATGGAAAAATTACTAAGTACAAATAGCAGAAATGATTCTTAAAAATAGTACTACATCCTTATTCACCTATTTTTCAAAGATCCTAACCTATTGCTGATGGTATGATGAGAATTTAGATTATCAAGTGGGATTGAGCCTGTAATTTTTTTCCAAACAAAGAGATATGTCCCTGCAAACAAGCATGCATACATCACATATATATATTCAAACATACGCACTCAAAAATATGTATATATCCAACATGCAGGTGTTTTAAAACGATCATACTTCAAGTGTCAATTATTATATCAAGGCATATAAGCAGATTCAAGTGAATTTGCTCATACATTCTCAAGCATTGTATTCAAAGAAATGGTTTTAAAAATTAAAGTTGCTCACCTGTAGGTATTGAAATAAAGAACTCAACTTTTAGAACTGAAAACTGGAACTTGGATTTGATCCTGCCCCTTAGATCTGTAGCTTGCTTGATAATGTTCAATTCTTATTCCCAGGTTTGGAATTTGAAAATAGGCTTTTGATTTCAATCGCTTTATCTTCTCTCTGATTTTGATTTTGCTTGAGCTCTGTTTTTTACTTGATTAAAAAAATTTCCAGTTTTTTTTTTAATCTTATTTCCTAGTTTTGAAAAATAGAGGAGATGATTCTCAAATGGAAATGTAATAGCCTGGAATGTGTTTATTTGTATATTAATATCTTTTTGAAAAGAAAACAATGTGCCACTTGTTTATTCATTTCACACTTGTTAAATCCACATAAATTTATGTAAAGACCTTCTTTTTAATTTATTTACAAATTGTGTTTTAAACCTTGTCTTGATTTAATTTATAATTTTTATTTTAAACTCTTTTCATTTTAATATTTTACATATGTATATTTTTAATTTTAAATCCTTACTCTATCATAATTATGTGATATGTTTATCTATTTTGTTTCCTTACATTCTACTTTGTACTAATACAATTTAAAACAAATGATTTGAAAAGTTGTTCATTACAAATAAATAATTATATATATATATCCATATATATTAGTCCTTTGGAAATATAAAATCAATAAATCAAATTTTATTTCTAAAATATTTTTAAATTTCCAAATTCAAAATTTAATATACAATCATTTTCCACTTATAATAATCAAATACCTTTTTATAGATATATTTTTATATTCCATTTATCATCTATTTCATTTAAAGTTCAAATCAAATTCTTATTTATAACAAACACATATCCTATTTATCTTTGAAATATAAATTTTGATATATCCAATATTTATTTATAAAAACTTATTCTTGAATTCCAAATCAAATTCTATTTATAACCCATTGGATTTCAAATCAATTAATTTTATTTACAATCTTTTGATATATTTATTCAAATTTTCAAATTAATCCACAATTAAATTTGTAATTAAAATATTATTCAAATTTTTTTTCTTCAGAATTTCCAATTATAAATTCTATTTAAAAATCATATTTACATTCATTTATATTAATAAACAAACAAATATCTATTAAATTTTGGAAAACACCAGATTAATCCTTAATTTGATTCCAAAAATTAAATTTATTTCCAATTTCAATTTGATTTAAAAATGGGAATGTTACAAGAACCCATGAAACAATGAAGTTATTAGGAGATGCCAGTAGTTTCTTAGTGATCCTATGAAACCAGACAGGGAGATCATAAGCTTTAAACATGTTATTAGTTAGTCCATGACAATTAATAGGTTAACAATGACCCTAGAAACTATAACTAAGACAGATGGTCAAAACGAGTGGAATGGGTAATCTAGAATTAATTTTCTTATTTGCATATCATCGTAATGTTTTAAAGTGTTATGTTTTAACCATTATGGACGTAGGAGCAAATATATGGCTTTTATAATGTTTTGGATAAGATACTAGTGAGGGGAAAACCCAGTCTGCTAAGTGGCATGGTCTCACTAGATATCTAAATGGTTTGGGGTGGTGGGTTATTATTCATGCCAGGATTTATGTCTAACTTGAAGTTTATGTTTTCCCCTTAAACTCTTGGGTGCTTAATTAACTTTGAGTAGTTTCAGAGTTGAGGCTTTCAGGTACCTCATTAGACGAATAATCTTCCAGAGACGTGCAGGAGGCAAGCTAGATAATAAGAGTTCTTTTCTGTTTTTGATTTCTCCATGTTTTGTTGTAAAAGTAGAGTTGTTTAATCGCCTACATGTAGACTTTGATCATCCAAGAGGGCACTTCATTTGTCGCTCTTGGTGTATGTTGTAATACTTAAATTTATCTAAACGTGGTTCTCATATTTGGGATTATGTAATGAATTTAAAATGTCGATTTGAAATGCAATGAGAAAAGTTTTTTTTCAAATCTATGATTTTATTTTATATCCATGTGTTTCTGTTGTATCAGTGAGTCTAATGTTATCGCATTTAGTCGTTGAGGATTAATAACTGTGGAAGACTACAACATCCGTAGCCATTAATTTTGGGCCTCCAAATGGGGGAATGTAACACTTTGATTTTGTATAGTTGTTCAGAAACTGCTTCGAACCATTGCTTTTGTCAAGTAGACATTCCTTCAACCATTTTACATAATTTGAATTCCATTCTTCATTTCCATTTTAAGACTAGATCCATGGTCTAGAGATCATTCCATGCCTTAGACAAGCAAGCTCTCTTTTTTGTGTATTTTCTTCATCTTAGCTTTTCAGTTGCCTCAAGAGCTTTTAGCACCTGATTTCTACTAAACATCGAGTGAAAATCATATATGGCTGAAGGAATGGCGATGGTGATGATGGAGGCGGTGCAGCCAATTACTTCATAGTGGAGATAGTCAAATTTTGAGTTGCACTTGACCTGTGATGGATCTCAAGTTTGTATTAACTCATATTCATGTTGCTTTAGAGACACGTCCGACTCCCTCTCTTCGGCTAACTCCTATCAATGCACGGTTGTTCTTATAATGCAACTCGCTTTCAAAGGGTCAAAACCCTTGCTACCTAGATTGGTTTTGAAGGTGTCCTTTTGTTAAAAGTAGCGCTGCTTCTCTAATGCTTTTGAAGGAATTGATTTCGACACCATCCACTTCTTTCACTGAGTAAACTGCTTTCGAAAGAGTTACTTTCGACTTAGTTGTTTTAAGATCCTTTTGATGTATTGAAAGATAAACTCAAATGGTTCGAATAGAATGATTTTAAAGGTGTCGAAAGATATGGTCTTAGAGGTTTCAAAAATATATTCCACATAATTTAACTTAAACCCAATGCTATTGAAAGGTCTATTTCAAGTAGTATACTTTAATGCTTTTGAAAGGTAACTAGTAAAGGTTTCGAATGGGAGGTTCCCTAGTATCTTTGAAAGGAGTATAAAAGATCTTGAAAGTGTGATTCCCCGATGTTTTCGAGAGGTTTACCTTTGTGTTTAAATGGAAGGTTCCCAATGGTTTTGAAAGGCATATTTAAAGTGTTTAAAAGAGGATGCCTAAGGTTTTATAAAGCTTTTGAAAGGGACGCTTTCAATGTTTTTGAAAGGACTATGGTAAATGGTTGGAAAGGTATGTTTTGGCCTTTTGGCTTAAGATTATATTGTAAATTGCTTGCATGTTTCAAAAGGGGTGCTTTCAATGGTACTGAAAGGGGTGCTTTCAATGGTAGCGAAAGAGATACTTTCAATGGTTTCGAAAGAAATTGTTTACAGGCTTAAACAAAGGTTTCGAATGTTTTCATCAACAATATTTTGAGTAAAGCATATATCGTAGCAAAAATGTTTAAGTAAAGAAAATGTTACATTTTCCTTTTTTAAGTATGATTTAAAGAGATTAAATCAATTTGATGATTTAATCAATTAAATCATTTTGGAAATGTTTTCAAGGAAAATTTAAAGAGTAGTTAACCCTAAGTAAAATGACTCGGATATTTGTATACCAGATGGGACTGGTGTAAGGCCGCACCCAATACATTAGCTATAGTCTCTAGCCAATTTTAGTCTAAAATTCTAGTGTGTAGGGCTTAGTCACAGGTAAGACTTAAATGATGATTACACAAAGAAACGAATACGTATAGAGAAGAAGGACAGGTTATTAGTGAGCCTGCAAAACCTTTAGAATCAGGTGACCCTTGAAGGAGTAAGACAAGGATAGACCATCTAGAAGTTTGTCTAACAATTTTTAGATTATTTGTTTATTTTGTTTGGTAGGCCCGAGTCAGCCAATAGTAAGTAGTTAGCCAAATAAAACTATATTTTTCGGACAGATGGACCATTTATTACCTATTTTGAGCATATATGATATTGCTTTCATTGATATAATCAGTTTGATTAACCAATTTGGTTGTAGGATTTTGATTTGCAAAAACATATGTTATAAAGGGATATTAGCGAGAGGAAACCTGCTCTGCTAAGCGGCGTGGTTTCATCTAATATCAGTAAACCAAGATGTAATAGTATTATTCACACCAGGCTTTAAGTCTTACTCCAAGTTTATGTTTTCCCTTTAAATTCTTTGGTGCTCAAAAATTGATTTGCGTAGACCGAGGGTTGAGGTTTCTAGGTTTCCGCTGTGTTGTGTTAAGTCTGATATGACATCATATGTCGCTTTGGCATATTTATGTAATAGTTATATTTGATCTGAACTTGGAAAACGATTGGGATTAAGTAATTTGATATGAAACATGTTTTGTGAAATGGAATCAAAAATGTTGTTTTTGAAATATGTGATTTTGTTTTATGCCCATGTGACTCTGATGTTATGGATACCATTAACATTACCGCATTTTTTGACCAGAAGTTAATACTATAGATGATGGCAACATCTGTAGCACTTCGCTTTTGGCCTCAAGATAGGGGATGTTACAATAGTCTATATGTTTTCTTTCCGCTTTAAATAGATCATGTTCCTTTCGACCGATTAATAGTCATGAAGAATCACAGTTCTATGCAATTCTCGGCTGTCTCAAAGCAGTAGTTGAGATGTCCATCCTCTCTTTGTATGATCTTTGTTGTGAACAAAATCCTGGTGTTGGGACCTGTTTTAATAATGCTCAACTCTGGGCACTAATGGTAGCTAAATGTTGGGGGGGGGGGGGGGTTAAATTACCCTATTGCCCCCAACCTAAGTGTGTCTTGCCAATCCAGATCTTGGATTGGGAAAGTCCAACGATACATGCTTTGGATTCTCCTTAATTAATCTTGCTTATTCTCAACCAAGCATGTCCCTCTAAGCCTCTAGCATTATTATAGGAGTTCAATTGTTGTTTTGATCTCCAAAACTAGCGTGTGAACTGTTCAGTTTCGGGCATCCTCCTTAACGTTACCTACCTCTAGGCAATGGTTGATTTCAGCAAGTTGGGGTTAAGTTATTCGATCGACCCCTATATGGTTATACCCTATATGGTTATACCCTCTTCACATTGCCTTTCTTCGGGCAATGACAGGCTCCTAATGATTCTGGTCCAAGTTCCACTTTTCTCCGTACCACTGAGCAACATTATCTATAACATTTATTCATTAGCTATATGCTTCTTCGTGAACTGGATCTTATTTATGGGGTTTTTGTATCATGAGTCTATTCATTAGTTTGAGTTAAACTTGCGGGGGAGATTATCCAATTACTCACGGTATGATCACTATAGCTACCCTCATGGTCTTTTATAAGAATCTTCCTAGATTTATCCTTAGTTACATGCCAAAGAAGGGGTAGGGAATCCTCTCCTATATAGCAGTCCTCTTGTACCATGAACCACGGTGTTTTTGAAGGAAGTTTCTTCCGCTCATTCTTGCCACTTGGGAGAATTCTGTAACATCCCGGATTTTTAAGACATTGAATTTTGAACATTTAATTCGTTTTAAATGTTTAATGTAGATTCTTAATTGATTTTGAAATGAATGGATTCGGGTTCAATCAATGAATAAGCTACAATTTTCCCGATTGAATTTGAATAATGGAAAATACTAATTAAATATTCGAAATTGAGATAAAAGGTAAATCTCGATGTAAATAATGATAAAAATGGTTTTAAAAATTTATATTTGAGTGTAAATAGTGTGTTGGGAATTTTAGATGAATTTTAAAGTTAATAAGTTATTATTTGGATTTTTATATTAATTTAAAAAGGAATTTAATATTATTGAAATGCAAAATCAGATTTTAGGTCCGGAATGAGCCAGGATGATTTGTAATGTGATTATATATTTTATGTAATTTATTATTAAGTTAGGAAAATTTTAAAAGTGAAAATTTTAAGCGTTTTCGTTAATTTTGAAAATTGCTCGGTTTAATAGACGAGTTAAAATAGCCTTTCAGGGCCCAGTCTCAGAATTCGACGAAACCAGTTCCATTGGATCCGTAATAGTTAGTTATTATCGGACTTCAATTTTCGTAGCAATTGGAGTTGTCGTTTGACCGTGGAAACTCGAAACGCATAGAAATCGTTTTAATCGATTTAAATTTAAATTGATCGTTTAATTCCGTAGCTCGCACATACGATCAAATTAGCTTCCGGAACCTGTTCCATTATGTCCAGAGCGTGAAAAACCCTAGAAACACCTATTGGTACGTGAGAATTGGAGCTCGGTTGCATAGTCGTTAAACAATTGAGAATTTTATTAATTAAATAATATTAAACAATAATATATATATTGATATTATTCTTAAACCCTAGCTAAAAAATGAGGCCGCCGTCGTTCTCTCCTCCTATGGCCGAAAATCACCCACCTTCTCCCCCAATTATCGATCAATCCACTCATTATTTATCAAAACTTTCAACTGGGAAGTCGATGAGCTCGACGAGATCATGAGATCTAACGGTCGTGATGGCTTAAGGTTTGTCAATGGCGAAGTTGTAGGCCTCCGTTCATCGTACGTTCGCACGCGATTTGCGTGATTATGGGGAATTCGAGTTCATCAGGGTCGAAGGTGTTGGTGGAGCGTTCGATGGTCGTTCGTGCAGTGGTACCCGATCGAGTTGGATGCGACGTTGGCGGCGCGATTTTGAAGCCCTATATTTGCGATGATGGGTTCAAATTCTTTCCTGGTCGCGTGCGTGAGGAAGATGGGAAGAATGGCCTTGATCTATTTCCCATTTTGAACGGTCCTGACTTGTTTGTGGTATAAAAAAAAGGAAAATTGTTTTAAATTCAATTCAAACTTTAAAATCGAATATCTAATGCATACTTTATCAGATTTTGACGAAATTTGTGGCGCCGGAATCGCAGAGATGCGTACTACGCAATAGTCCAGATCGGGAGTCATTCCGGGAAAGTAGAAATTTGAGCTAAATCGAATGTCGTTCGGTTTAATTTAAATTTCGAATGCTCGCCGAAAACCAAGGTGAGTTATTCTCACTCACATCTGGATGCTAGACAATTTAAATAGTTAATATTTAAATATTTGTGTGATTGGTTGAATATAAATGTTGATATCGGTCTGGATATATATATATATATATATATATATATATATATATATATATATATATTTGTTGTGCTAATATCTATGGATGCAGGGAAAACAGGTTGGAGGGATCCAACTGGATTCCTCACAATATATGAATTTTTGTTTTAACTGATGATGTATTTTATTTATACACTGCGATAGCTAATTTTGGAATCCAGTTTGTTGTGATATGAGTTGATAAATTTAAACCTGAAATTGTTAAGCATAAATAAAATAAACTGAGTTTACAAGAAATAAAAGAAATTGTTATATAAATAATTTAAAGGAATAAAATTTGGATATGGTTCGGATGAAGAATGAAATTTGTAAATGGAAATTTTAAATAAAGCGGGAAAATTATTAGTTGATAAATGCAAAGTATGGATTTGGGTGAGAAATTCTATAAGAGGATACAAAGCGTTAAAATAATGATGGGTTATTTTTGATAATGAATAGAGGTTGCCGGAAAATTAAATATGTTCCAACGGAGCTTCTAAATATAAATTAAACAGTTTTAAATGTAAATAAAATATTTTGAAATGCATTTTTACCATTGGGATTTTATTTAGGAGATTTGTAAGTATTATTTTCCTTTAATAAATTCTCACAAGTTTTATTTGAAAGATTTGTAAAACTGAATTTTTGAAAGTTAATTTTTGGGAATGGAAATTGTGTTTAAACTCCAAAGGAGTTTATTTTGAAAACCTGGGAAGGAAATTAATGTTTTTAAAACAAAAATCTGAATTGAAATAAATCGACAGAATTTATAAGAAAGATTTTCTAGGTTGTTTGAACGGGAGTGAGTTTCCCTGGAAAACCGAGTTCGAGTTTTAAACAGATTTTAATAAAAGAAAGTTTAAAGTTCAAACTTGTATAAAAGAGTGTTTCGAAAATTATTTTTTTAAAGTAAATATTAACGAATTAGTAATATTAAATTTTTATGAATACCTTAGTAATTATTTTACAAATGGATTTGTTTAAAGGGCTAGTTTTGACCTAAGTTATTGAAATTAGTATTAACCTTTAAAACTCTACTTATAAGTTTAGTTTAACTAAACCCTTATTTACAATCAAGATTTATATCCTAATAAATGGTTTTAGTTTACATATTGAAATTATATTTTTGACTAATAACTAGTAGTAAATTTCCATATTTTAAAGTATATTTCAGTATAAAATGTTTTAAATGTTTAAATCTAAATGTTTTGAACTTGGTTATTTCCAATGGGATTAAATGGTAAAGGATTTACCTTGTAAAGGAAGAACTTTGGGAAATTGTTTTCAAATGAGCTTTGAAAATTTGGAAATATATCTTGTAAAGATATTTGAGGCAAAAAAATAATGTGGAAATTATTTATTGTGTGATGGATGTTTGTGAATGTTAATTGATAGTTAAATCATTGACTATCAATATTGGACAAATGCGTTGATTGTTTCGAAGAGACCGAGATCGAGATTTATCTTGAAAACCACTTCGATCCGAATTGTACGTTTCATGTGAAAAACGTGTTCGGATTCGAAGATGGAGCAATGAAGTGCAAGGGCTAGTCGCTACTAGTCCTGAGGATATTTCCAAAATGGATGTAGTAGGAATAGTGCCTTCGGTTCCGTTCGAACCAGGGACGGACTTGTATGGACGAATGCTTTCGGAACATCGCCAGGAGGGCGATGGGTATTCTAAGAGAAACGCTCTAAAAGGTAACGCTTAGCCTCAAGCCTCATCAAATGGGAATGATAGAAAATAAGGGATATGCAGCAAGGCTTCGTGGGTAGCCCCCACTTGAGAGTAAGGTCATCCCTGTCTAGATGTCCCTTTTTATTTCCGCTTAGTGGGCGGTTGCTGATCCTAACCGCGGGGTGATCTTATTCGGAACTGTCCAGTAAATGGATGGGTCCGGCCTTGTGTTGCAGGGGATCGAGAGTGGTCCTCGGTACGGTGATCTAGGCCCCGTACTGTGACAGGTGGTACCCCAGTGCCTAGTCATTAGTTGGAATCCATTCTCCCTACGTGCCGTGTACAAGTTTTGTTTGTATTACCCACTCTGTGGCTAGTAACTGGAATTTAATCATGTAACAATTTTGGCTATTTTATAAGTATTTGTATATAGACCCTATTATAATATCAGAGGATTTCTATAAATAGTGTTTTAGCTATCGTAAGGTAAAAACCCGACATGTTTATTTGTGGCGTGGTCTTACGAGATGCTTTTTTTCAATGGATTTTGAGACTTTAATAATCAATTTAGGTGCACTATTATCAGCTGGTATTTCAGACTGACTCGGGTGTTATTTCATTATATAGCTCGGGTCAGACCGAGTATTATATGTTCAGGTCAGGATGCTATGGAGATGGAGAGGAGCTGGAGTCCGAGACGTATATTTCGTATTCGTATATATATCCGCTGCCATGATTGTATGGGCTTGTCTGATTGGTAAATATTGTTGTTTGAGATAATCTGATGATTTGATGTATAAAACAGATATAGTTTCATTTTGTGTAAAGATCTATATTTACTATTATAGTTTATTCCGCTGCTACTGTGAGATTCTGATATTGTTTAGCTCCTTCTTCTTCTATCTCTTCTTCTTTAACCCTAATGGTTCGTATTTCTGTTCCACTTGAGTTAATTGACGTAGAATAGTGTTGACTCAAGGGGTACTGATTTGCGGGCTGTCACACTTGATACCAGAGCTTAGGTTGCCGACAACCTAGGCTTTGGTGGGGGAAATTACTCATTAAACAGAGTCAGTAGCATTCTATAATGAGTTGAGTGTATTAATTGATATGAGAGCGTACTTGTTAGTGGATATAAAATTGTTTTTATACAGTGTTGACTTATCGGTTGAGTTTTTATGAACTCTGGTCGGTACGGGTAGTATAACCGTAACAATAGGGTTTCTAAACTCTTAAACAAGATAAACCGACATGGTATTGTTTTTAAAGTGGGTAAATGAAATAATTTTACCCAAAATTTTATTTTGATATAAAAGAAATAATTTTCTAAACTTATTATATATATTTGGATGATTGGTTGTTAATACTATAATCAAATAAGAATCTAAAATCTGATTAAAATTTGAACTGGTTATAATCAAATAGATTCTATAAGTAAATTATGCAAAAGAAGAATAACTAAATTTTAATTGAACCAGAATTTAAATCCCGGGGATTTTGAAAAGGATTTGAAATGTAAGGAAAATAAGGTTTGGAAATTTAAAATCTTGGAAATGTTTGGTAATAGTTTTCCCAAGTGTTCAAAGGCAATAATGGAATGTTGATTTGGGAACTATTTTGAATGGAAACTGTTTTGAAATGAATTTGGGAAAGTAAGAAGCATTGAACTCACTTCAGACGTTGGAAAATAATCCTGATGATGCTGGCCACATCATTATAATTCATTTTCGAGTTTCTAAAGTGATGTATTGCTACCAAAATGGTTGGTTATGATATTGTTTGGATTTGTTGGGTATGCCTGTTGTTTTGGAAATTTCAAGGGAGGAAATTTGTTTGGTATAAACAAGTTGTTTTGTAAAATCTGAAGATTCGATTGATATACCAAATGGGTATGAATTGATTATTATTTCAAAATGGTTTTGGAATAAAACCGGGTAGTTGAATTCTGGAACATTCTATTTAAATGGTGTGTAAAGGTAAAATGCATCAACTAATGAACTTATTTTGGTAAAGTTGATGCTAATAAGAAGGAAATGTAAATTTTAATCTTGGAATTAAAATTTAACTTGAGTAAATGGAAGTGAATAAAATATATTGAAGGGAATAAGAAATTTGAATTTAACTTGGGTTAAGTTAAATAAATTGGGTTTAGAATTAAATTGATTTGGATTAAATTGAAATTTTAGAAATTCCATTTAAAATGTGAAAATGAAGAGAATCAACTATTGAACTTGAAGTTGGTTAAAATAAGAACAGGGGTTGATATTAATAAGGAAGGGAAATGAAATTTTATCCTGGAATGTGAATTTAATTTGAGCATATGAAGGTAAATGAAATATATTTGAATTTAAATTTAAGATAAGTTAAATTAAAGTGGGAATGAAAATTGAATTAAAATTTAACGATTGAATTGAATTGAATGTAAGTTGAATGTAACATGGTTATAGTTGTGAGTTATAATTATATAATGAAAACTTATATCCTTAAGCTATTCTATAATTTGAAATTGCAATTATGAAATGGAAGCGACTAAGATGGGTGATGTGGAATTTTAAAATAAACGAGTTGGGAAACTTATGAATAGAAATGGAATTGAAATTCATATTAGAAAGAGTTGAAATGGTATGGTGGATTCAAACTTAATCTCAAATGAAATGTGAATTGAGATAAGGTAAAGTGAGAGATAAAAGATGTGAATGAACTTAAGTCGGTAAATAAGGTTTGAACTTGTATATGGAGAATTAAAATTAAATTGAATTGGATTTAACTTCAATAGATGGAATTGAGATGGATTTGGATTTAACTGAAAACAAGATTCAATTGTGTTATAAATAGAAATGAATGGAATTTAATTCTTATTTAAGATAGTAAAGGAAATGGTATAAATTCAAGATGGCTAACTAAATTTGGTCGAACTTGAATTAGAATTGGAAAAGAATTAAATTGAGAGGAAATTTAATTTAGAAAAGTAAGAATGATATTGTGTGAATAAAGTTTTAACTCAAATAAATTCAAAGGAATTGTTTGAGCATGAATTTAGTGTAAGCTAAATTAAATGGAATTTGTATTGGCATGAATAGAATTTTGATAGTTTGGTCAAAATTTGGAAAGTAAATAAAAATCCAATTGTGGCATGGGATTTAAATTTGTGGTAACAAGTATTGAAGTGTGAATGAAAAATGGAATTAGATTATAATGGTGATAGTTTGAATTGTGAATAATTTCAAAGGAATGAAATAATTTAAAGTGGTTTCTTTGCTAATAAAATAAATCTAAAAATGGATAAAATAAATAAACAAAGTGCATTAAAATTTGTAAATGGTTTGATTGGGTAAGAATCAATTAAAATGGAAATAAATTGAGATATTATGGAATTGAAATCGTTTAAGAATATGGTGAGATGGTTATGGTTAAGCTTATGAAATAGTTTTAAATGAAATTTATTTAGATAATAAAATTGGAATGCAAGAAAATGAATTCTAAATTAATTTTTTGAGGAAATAAGAATGTATGAGTTGTATATAAACCAGAATTGAATGATATTAATATAAACCTATATGGATAATGAACTGGAAATATAAGATTTGAAATTTAATTCCATAATTGTGATAAAGCAAGAATATTTGGGCTGTAAATAATATAGAATGGGATGTCATTAATTTAAACTTAAATGATGATCTTAAAGTGAAAATAAGAAATTGAGTTAAAAATTGCAATGGAATGAGAATGCTTGGAATGTGAACCATATGAAATTTAATAAATTTAATATGAATATAAGTTGGGATTAATGTGAATGGCTATAAGTTTAAGAATTGGTTATTTGTTTGAATAACCACAACCTGCATGGAAATTAGTCATTAAACTTAAGTGAATGAATTAAAGGAAGTAAATGAAAGTGATATTTGAATAATAGGAATGAATTGGAATCTATTTAGTGGGTTGGTATGTAAATGCAGGTTAATTAAAAAGAAAGGTAAATGAATTAAAAGAATATATTCATAATATTGAGGTGAATATGAATTGGTGGTAGTAATTATGAATTGATAATGGTAAACTTGTATGTAACTCATTTGTGTGAAATAAAATGAAGCTTGGAATTAGAAAAGAAACTTTGTTCATGCTATGAAATTGATTTACTTATGAAATCATGCAAATGTTTGATTAGATTATGAAATGGATATGTTTGGCTTACATTTATATTGGAAATGTTGATTAAAATGTTCATATCTTTGGAAACTGATGAGTTTGTTGAGTTTAGTACAGGTACGGAAGGCGTTCGATAGAGTTGGAGTGCGTATATGTGTTATATTAGCCGCTTGCTATTAAAATTTGCTAAAAAGGTATGCCTACGCAAATATAATTGGAAAATGAAATATATATTGTGATATATTTTGGTTTCCGACCATGTGGGTCGATGTATATATATTTATCTGTATCGCGATATCGCAGAAGCTCCTCCGTGCAAGGGAGACTCTGCAAAAAAAATCCGGAAATTTTGGGAGTTAGAGAATTTTTGGGATTTTGGAAAGATTTAATTAACTTGGGAAGTTATTTTTTTGAAATAATGTTGAAACAAAAGCTTTTGAGTACGAATAAAGCAAATGAGTTTGGATTTGGGCTAAAGGATTTTGGGAAGTGTATATAAGCTTTTAACTAAAGAAGTTTGGGTTAAGTTAATGAGTGTAGGAGCATTTGTTTCATTAGAGACAAGTCGATTTCAAATGACAATTGAAATAAAGGATTTTGGAATAGGATTGAATAAGTAGTTTCGATTTGAAACTAAAGGATCTGGGCAAAGTGAATTTGAGATTTTCACTAGGTTGGTTTTGCTATTGGGTTTGGAACATTCTTCTACCTTAGCAAATTTCGGGGACGAAATTTTTATAAGGGGGGAGGAATGTAGCATCCCAGATTTTTAAGACATTGAATTTTGAACATTTAATTCGTTTTAAATGTTTAATGTGGATTCTTAATTGATTTTGAAATGAATGGATTCGGGTTCAATCAATGAAATAAGCTACAATTTTCCCGGTTGAATTTGAATAATGGAAAATACTAATTAAATATTCAAAATTGAGATAAAAGGTAAAACTGGATGTAAATAGTGATAAAAATGATTTGAAAAATTTATTTTGAGTTACTTGAGTGTAAATAGTGTGGTGGGAATTTTAGATGAATTTTAAAGTTAATAAGTTATTATTTGGATTTTTATATTAATTTAAAAATGAATTTAATATTATTAAAATGGAAAATCAGATTTTGGGTCCGGAATGAGCCAGGATGATTTGTAATGTGATTATATATTTTATGTAATTTATTATTAAGTCAGGAAAAATTTTAAAAGTGAAAATTTTAAGCGTTTTCGTTAATTTTGAAAATTGCTCGATTTAATAGACGAGTTAAAATAGCCTTCCAGGGCCTAGTCTCGGAATTCGACGAAACCAGTTCCATTGGATCCATAATAGTTAGTTATTATCGGACTTCAATTTTCGTACCAATTGGAGTTGTCGTTTGACCGTGGCAACTCGAAGCGCATAGAAATCGTTTTAATCGATTTAAATTTAAATTGATCGTTTAATTCCGTGCTCGCACAGACGATCAAATTGGCTTCCGGAACATGTTCCATTGTGTCCGAAACGCGGAAAAACCCTGGAAACGCCTATTGGTACGTGAGAATTGGAGCTCGGTTGCATAGTCGTTAAACAATTGAGAATTTTAGCAATTAAATAATATCAAACAATAATATATATTGATATTATTCTTAAACCCTAGCTAAAAAATGAGGCCGCCGTCGTTCTCTCCTCCTATGGCCGAAAATCACCCACCTTCTCCCCAATTATCGATCAATCCACTCATTATTTACTGAAAATTTCAACTGGGAAGTCGACGAGTTCGATGAGATCATGAGATCTAACGGTCGTGATGGCTTAAGGTTTGTCAATGGCGAAGTTGTAGGCCTCTGTTCATCGTACGTTCGCACGTGATTTGCATGATTGTGGGGAGTTCGAGTTCATCAGGGTCGAAGGTGTTGGTGGAGCGTTTGATGGCCGTTCGTGCAGTGGTCCCCGATCGAGTTGGATGCGACGTTGGCGGCGTGATTTCGAAGCCTTAGATTTGCGATGATGGGTTCGAATTCTTTCCTGATTGCGTGCGTGAGGAAGATGGGAAGAATGGCCTTGATCTATTTCCCATTCCGAATGCTCCTGATTTGTTTGTGGTATAAAAAAAGGGAAATTGTTTTAAATTCAATTCAATCTTTAAAATTGAATATCTAATGCATACTGTATCAGATTTCGACGAAATTTGTGGCGCCGAATCGCAGAGATGCGTACTACGCAATGGTGCAGTTTGGGAGTCATTCAGGGCAAGTAGAAATTTGAGCTAAATCGAACATCATTTGGTTTAATTTAAATTTCGAATTCTCGCCGAAAACCAAGGTGAGTTATTCTCACTCACATCTGGATGCTAGACAATTTAAATAGTTAATATTTAAATATTTGTGTGATTGGTTGAATATAAATGTTGATATCGGTCTGGATATATATATATATATTTGTTGTGCTAATATCTGTGGATGTAGGAAAAACAGGTTGGAGGGATCCAACTGGATTCCTCACAATATATGAATTTTTGTTTTAACTGATGATGTATTTTATTTATACACTGCGATAGCTAATTTTGTAATCCAGTTTGTTGTGATATGAGTTGATAAATTTAAACCTGAAATTGTTAAGCATAAATAAAATAAATTGAGTTTACAAGAAATAAAAGAAATTGTTATATAAATAATTTAAAGGAATAAAATTTGGATATGGTTCGGATGAAGAATGAAATTTGTAAATGGAAATTTTGAATAAAGCGGGAAAATTATTAGTTGATAAATGCAAAGTATGGATTTGGGTGAGAAATTCTATAAGAGGATATAAAGCGTTAAAATAATGATGGGTTATTTTTGATAATGAATAGAGGTTGCCGGAAAATTAAATATGTTCCAACGGAGCTTCTAAATATAAATTAAACAGTTTTAAATGTAAATAAAATATTTTGAAATGCATTTTTACCATTGGGATTTTATTTAGGAGATTTGTTAGTATTATTTTCCTTTAATAAATTCTCACAAGTTTTATTTGAAAGATTTGTAAAACTGAATTTTTGAAAGTTAATTTTTGGGAATGGAAATTGTGTTTAAACTCCAAAGGAGTTTATTTTGAAAACCTGGGAAGGAAATTTATATTTTTAAAACAAAAATCTGAATTGAAATAAATCGACAGAATTTATAAGAAAGATTTTCTAGGTTGTTTGAACGGGAGTGAGTTTCCCTGGAAAACCGAGTTCGAGTTTTAAACAGATTTTAATAAAAGAAAGTTTAAAGTTCAAACTTGTATAAAAGAGTGCTTTGAAAATAATTATTTTAAAGTAACTATTAATGAATTAGTAATTGTAAATTTTTATGAATACCTTAGTAATTATTTTACAAATGGATTTGTTTAAAGGGCTAGTTTTGACCTAAGTTATTGAAATTAGTATTAACCTTTAAAACTCTACTTATAAGTTTAGTTTAACTAAACCCTTACTTACAATCAATATTTATATCCTAATAAATGGTTTTACTTTACATATTGAAATTATATTTTTGAGTAATAAATAGTAGTAAATTTCCATATTTTAAAGTATACTTCAGTATAAAATGTTTTAACTATTTTAAATCTAAATGTTTTGAACTTGGTTATTTCCAATGGGATTAAATGGTAAAGGATTTACCTTGTAAAGGAAGAACTTTGGGAAATTGTTTTCAAATGAGCTTTGAAAATTTGGAAATATATCGTGTAAAGATATTTGAGGCAAAAAAATAACGTGGAAATTATTTATTGTGTGATGGATGTTTGTGAATGTTAATTGATAGTTAAATCACCGACTATCAATATTGGACAAATGCGTTGATCGTTTCGAAGAGACCGGGATCGAGATTTATCTCGAAAACCACTTCGATCCGATTTGTACGTTTCGTGTGAAAAACGTGTTCGGAGTCGAAGATGGAGCAATGAAGTGAAAGGGCTAGTCGCTACTAATCCTGAGGATATTTCCAAAATGGATGTAGTAGGAATAATGCATTTGGTTCCGTTCGAACCCTTGACGGATTTGTATGGACGAATGCTTTCGGAACATCGCCAGGAGGGCGATGGGCATTCTAAGTGAAACGTTCTAAAAGGTAACGCTTAGCCTCAAGCCTCATCAAATGGGAATGACTGAAAATCAAGGGATATGCAGCAAGGCTTCGTGGGTAGCCCCCACTTGAGAGTAAGGTCATCCCTGTCTAGATGTCCCTTTTTATTTCCGCTTAGTGGGCGGTTGCTGATCCCAACCGCGAGGTGATCTTATTCGGAACTGTCCAGTAAATGGATGGGTTCGGCCTTGTGTTGCAAGGGATCGGGAGTGGTCCTCGGTACGGTAATCTAGGCCCCGTACTGTGACAGGTGGTACCCCAGTGCCTAGTCATTAGTTGGAATCCATTCTCCCTACGTGCCGTGTACGAGTTTTGTTTGTATTACCCACTCTGTGGCTAGTAGCTGGAATTTAATCATGTAACAATTTCGGCTATTTTATAAGTATTTGTATATAGACCCTATTATAATATCAGAGGATTTTTATAAAAAGTGTTTTAGCTATCGTAAGGTAAAAATCCGACATGTTTATTTGTGGCGTGGTCTTACGAGATGCTTTTGTTTTCAAAGGATTTTGAAACTTTAATGATCAATTTGGGTGCACTATTATCAGATGGTATTCCAGACTGACTCGGGTGTTATTTCATTATAATGCTCGGGGCAGACCGAGTATTATATGTTCAGGTCAGGATGCTAAGGAGTTGGAGTCCGAGATGTATATTTCGTATTCGTATATATATCCGCTGCCATGATTATATGGGATTGTCTGATTGGTAAATATTGTTGTTTGAGATAATCTGATGATTTGATGTATAAAACAGATATAGTTTTATTTTGTGTAAAGATCTATATTTACTATTATAGTTTATTCCGCTGCGACTGTGAGATTCTGATATTGTTTAGTTCCTTCTTCTTCTATCTCTTCTTCTTTAAACCTAATGGTTCGTATTTCTGTTCCATTTGAGTTAATTGACGTAGAATAGTGTTGACTCAAGGGGTACGGATTTGCGGGCTGTCACAAATTCCTTTGAGCAAATAGTCCATATTGGGATTCGCCCATAGTTCCACGTTCTTTGCGGTCCTTAAAACCCGGTATGTACACGAATATCTATCTTAGGGGACTAGTAGTTTAACTACATGATTTTGAGCATTGCTTTTTTTAATCTTGCCTATCTTCGAGCAACTATTGAGTTCCTACAGGTTGGAAATCCTGTCGTGCACCAGCTTCTATCTTCGAAAACTAGAACCTAAGTGGTTTAAGTCAAGGGGTCCATTCTCAGCATTGCCTATCTCTAGGCTATGGCTGATACATGCAGGTTAGAATTGAATGATCTAATCGGCTGGAAAGTGAATACATCTTCCTAACCTTGCCAGTTTTCGAATAACACTAGATCTGTAGCGACCTGCTATTTTCAACCATTCGCATCCGCATATCTCGGACTTGAATTACTCAAAATATCAGATTGTTACTTTATATTTTGCAAACTCAGCATATACAGTAAATAAATCAAACGCAGAATCACAGACACAGAGTAATACAATAATACGCAGCAGAATAAATAAATAGTAGTTCATCAATCTACTATACAAATATCAGAGTTAGAAATAGAATACAACAGAATATCTCAAATACAGCAAAGTCTTCAGTATGAATAGATGACTTCTCTGAACCAATCAACTGGAAAGGCCGAAAGCTGAATCAATAGTTGGATCTCCAATGAAGCTCCAAACTCCACAGGTGAGTCTCAAATGCTGTATCACTCAGTCTCACCCGAGCGTAAAGCAAAACACAAAACACTTGAGTCAGGATTAACGTTCTTATATCAATAAATCCAACTCAAGTGAAATATCAACTGAAATACAAGTAACTTAAAGGATGTTTGGAATAACCATCCTCCAAGAGTCCATGGAACTATCTACAAGGTAGAAATATACACTATAACACCGAGGTTATTTCAAATTAATTTATACTTCATAACAAAATATCATTTCATTTCAAATATATATATTTCCAAAGTATATATAAATATTTTATAAAGTAGAATATTTGTAATTTCCTCAAACTTAACAAATCACTTCAAAATCAACCCGACTTCCCTATTCAAATTAAATTCAATCTCAATTTATCAATTTCCATTCAATTCAGTTTCTGACCAAACAAATTCGAAGTATATATATATTTCAAATGCAGATCTAAATCACAAATTAACCATTTAAATTCTAGTATATTTCAAAGCTTTAATATTCAACATTCCAAAGTTTAATTTAACAGTTTCATATAGATCTCGATTTAACCTTATTATTTAGTCTTGAAATGTTCACTTAATAAATTCAATGTTTATTAAATAACCTAAATTTACTGTTAAACTAAATATTCCTTTCGATTTGTTTAAACTTGAAACTTCCATTTAATCATTTAAATCAAAATCAAGTTATAAATCAAATCTTAAATTTCAAATTCAATAGTTCAAATCAATCCAATTAAGTAGAATTCTTAACTAAATACCATTTCAAATAAATTCAACTTTATCTTCTCAATCTTAACTTATTCAAATTATTACAACAATCAAATTTGAAATATAAATTTAAATAAATACTTAAACATATTATATGGATTGATTCAATCATAATAATATTATTATTAAATCTATATATAAAATTTCTATTTATATATAATATTTTAAGAACCAATATTTATCAAAAACAATATATTTCCTTTCAAACTATAGAAATTATTTTCAAACATTTATATATATATATGTGTGTGTGTGTGTGTGTGTGGACCAACGGTGTCTGTATATAATTTCCTACCCTATGGTCAAGGGATACAGATATTTATTATTTCAATCCGAAATTTAAATATACGAGTAGATATCACTTCGACCCGCAATCCCAAATTCAATTTAATTGAAAATCGCTTGGGTTTATCATTTCAACCCATAACGAAATTCTCCTATTCTAAAGTCCATTCAAGTATGTATCATTTCAACCCATAATGAATTCCAAACTATAGGAAATTTGCAGAGTGATAACAGATAATAAAATAAAATAACAGGCATATCATCAATACTAATATAATATAAACAACAAGATATGGTGTCATATCCCACAAGTGAACAATTGCAGATAACAACATACATAGCAATGTAAATAACTAACAGCAGCATATTTCAATTGAAATCAAATTTAATAAATAAAAGAACGTTAATCGTGAGTGATGGCTCACCTTTTGAGGCTAGAGAGAGGTTTGACGATGAAATGAGTTATGGATCTAAGCACGTATTTCGAAATAAAGCTAGCTGGGCACGAATTTAGATGGACAAAGCTGATAATAAGGTATTGATGAAATGAATCAGAATCGGCTAGATATTTGTACAGAAAATATATTTTATTATTGTCATTTCCATGAATAAATGTTTAATTTGAAACAAAATATTAAAATAATATATTTAAAATAAACACTTATGTATATATTTATTTTAAAAATACAAATACTTATATACTATAGTTTATTACTTTCAAAATGCCATAACATATTATATATGTACATAAAAAAACATGACTTATACATATATATACTAATGTATATACAATTTAAATTTATAACATATCCATATAACTTACATGTAGATCTTAACATCACTTTGTATGCCTACAGCCTTTTAAAACACATTACACTAAAATCATAGGTTTAATATATCATTTATTCAAAGTTCGGTATTAGATATCACTATATAATAACAAGCTGCCCATATTTGAAAAAAATACAAGTATTTCAAACAACATATGTAACTTTTATGCATAAAAAACATGTATCACATGCTTATATTTTGAAATATTAAAACTGTTATGTATATAATATATCTATACATTTTGAAACCGACTCATGAAAATATATGTAAATCTTATAGCAGAACAATAAAACTAATACATATAACTTACTTTACAAAAATATTTATTATAACACTATATACATATACAAACAACTTTGTAAAACTATTATACATATGCATATACTTATGGTAACTATATAAAATATAATATTTTCGTAAAATAAATATATACACATGACATATTAAAGCAAATCCCTGTACTGATATATACATAAACCAATATTATTACATAATATATGTAAATCATACTAGGGCGGTTCTAAAATAACTGGTATATACAAAAGCATTGCAGGCTATATAAATAACTTACATAATAATGTTTTAAAGTCAATAAAAATAGGTAAAAAAATATATTTAACTTAACAGATCACAAAACCCTATATAACTTATACATGCGTAGGCTGCTAGTAAATAACTTATACAAACAGTATAAAATAAAATAAAAATATAGCACACTTGCAACACACACAGAGGTAGAGGACGAGATGATGGTTGCCGAGGTTGAGCGACAAGGCCGTAGATCTGGATTTGATTTGGGTGTGGGGTTCAAGGCTTGCTTTGGAATTGGCGAAGGCAACGAGATCCAGGCGGCAAAAGATGAAGCAGCGATGCTTTTATTTTTTTATTCTACATTTTTTTTCCTTCTCTTCTTGCCGAGTTAAATATGATTTGTCAAATATATTGAAGGAAGAGGACAGGGAGCGGAGAAGCAAAGCATGAAAAAAAGAAGAAATGGAGCACGCAAGAAGAAATGAATGAAATGTTGAGATGCAATTGAAAACTATTTGTGTACAAGGCTTATATTTATGACGGTTGCGTTGATTGGGTTGAGAGAATATAGGCAAGAAATGAATTTAAACCAATTATAAACGATTGCGTTGATTGAGGTGAGAGATATAGGCGAGAAATAAATTTAAATCAATTATACACGATTGCATTGATTGAGGTAAGAAAATATAGGCAAGAAATAAATTAAAATCAATTATACACGATTGTGTTGATTGAGATGAGAGAATATAGGCAAGAAATAAATTTAAATCAATTATACACGATTGCGTTGATTGAGGTGAGAGAATATAGGCAAGAAATAAATTTAAATCAATTATACACGATTGCGTTGATTGAGGTGAGAGAATATAGGCAAGAAATAAATTTAAATCAATTATACACGATTGCGTTGATTGAGGTGAGAGAATATAGGTAAGAAATAAATTTAAATCAATTATACACGATTGCGTTGATTGTGTATCAGGCTATGGAATATATTCCTATCAATTTATACCTGAGAGGCAAGGAAATTTCCGTACATATTGGATTGCTGATAAGTTAGTAAATCCAATGCAAAAGTGGCAAGCAAATATTTGTTGTTTTGAACGGTAAGTAAATAAAAGAGTTTTTATACCAAATTAAAACCGTTGAATCAAAAAGAACGTGTAAAAGTTTATACGTGAACTTCAAGCAATCTTGAAATGGATTTTGAATGTCTAAAGAGAAATAAATTTGCTTGAAATGGCTAAGCGAATTTGGAGATTTTATTCCTATTATAGAAATGAAGAAAAAGGGAAGCGTAGAAATTTATACGTAACTTATCAAAGCTTTATTTTAAAGAAATTGAACGGCTAGGGAAATCATTTCTTTTCCACTGGGAATGCAAGGCTACAGATAGATTTATTTATTTAGTTAAGGTAATAAATTTTTATTAAGAATGCGCACTATAGATGCATTAATCAAATCAACTATACGCCCACATTAAAATAAAAGTAACGCATTTAAATTTATACGTTTTCTTATTTATTCACTATTTAGATTTAGTAGAATATATGTTTAAAGAGTATTTCATTAATTACGTACTATTTATATGCTAACCAAATAAATCAAACGGATACGAACGTACAATTTAAAACGTTCATTTTATAAAGCTTATCTATACACTATAAATTTTAAAATTTATTACTTAATTAAAATACGATTTGTTTACGTCCATCTGATTCATTCGTCATTTACCAAGAACTGATGTATATAAGTAAATATATTAATTACTCAATTTAAAAAGTATATAATCTAACATAAAAAAAGCGGAAATGTTGTTCCAAATATATCCAGTTGTATTAAAAGATTTGGAAATTAGAACTTAAAGATTTATAAACTTCAATTAATGTTAAACTTTAACCAAAATAAGAATGATAGAATTTTGCTTATATTTAAAAAAAAAATGGTGACTATTTATAATCCAATTTAAAAAAATTCAATTTTTTTGTAAATTAAAATCCCAAAGTTTATAAATAAAAGAATAAAATACTTGTTAGAATTTTTGTATTGTTACACTCTCCCCCACTCAGAACTTTTCGTTCTCGAAAAGGAACAAAGTAGGAAAATAGAAACAACCAAATGAAAAATTAGACTTTGGAAAACAAATTAACAATTTATTAAGAACCATATTTTTTTTAATATTTGATAGTTTGGTTAAACTCATTTTATTAAATCCATTCAATTATTTATGAGATCAATTATTTATATAAAACACTAAATTTTTTACTATTAAACCAAGTAGTATATAAATGAACAATATTTTAAAGATTATATTCAAAAAGGAAAGGAAGGTAGATTCAGGAAAAAGAATATAGGTGAATAAATAAGCTGAGCAGATAAGGTAGATCCAAAAGAATAGTATCGGGCACGAATTGTAAATTTCAAATCATAAGAGTCTCAATTTCAAATATTAATACAAAATTTCTTTGTTCAAAAATACTTTTATAATAAAATACCTTTATATCAAAACAAAATTTTCTTTCGAAAATATTTTTATAATTCGATGTTTCAACAAGTTTATCCTCGTTCTTGCAGACTCTGGCCGTGCGTTGATCTGGTGCAAAGCTAGAATTCTTCAAGTACTTAGTAGACCTGTTTCAACACCCAGTGAAAATACCGAAAACTTTTAAAAACAGATATGGAAAGTACAATTCAAAAAAAATCACCTGGATCATAGGATACATAACAATGGTTACGCTTGGATCCCCCAGGAAACATCCATATCCTTTAAGCATTCACTGCCTTGCGAATAACGCCATGATAAACAAAACCCGTGGACCATAGGATACATAAAAATGGTTACGCCTGGAGCCCCCAGGAAACATCCATACCCTTTAAGAAGTCTCTGCCTTGCGGATTACACCACGACAAAAAAACCGTAGACCACAGGATACATAACAATGGTTACACCTGGATCCCCAAGGAAACATTCATACCCTTTAAGCAATCTCTGCCTTGCGAATTACGCTACCCCAAAAAAAAAGACCGTGGGTTACACCACGGTAGGACACTCGAGTATAACATCCGAAAAATCAAAAATCAGAGAGAATAATATTGATAGAATGAATCTATAATGTGTCCACAGAGTGGATATCAAGCAGAAGGCACATTCCATATCATTATTTCGAAAATATATATCATATAGTACCTTTCCAAATCACTTTCAAATATCATACTTATATAAAGTCCATTATATATAAGATTTCATTTTCAAATCGAATACTTTCCAAAATCAATAGTATATCAAATCACACTTATATATACTTCGCCTATATAAGATTACACCTTTCAAATTGAGTACCTTTCCAAATCAATAGTTTTTAAATCAACTTCATACTTATACAAATTAATTCTATATAAGTTCGATAACTCCCAAATCAAGTATTTAGTAAAACAAGGTTCTCAATTTCAATTTCTTTCAATATAATTTTGGTTTCAAATCATATATGATTTCACCAAATTATTTCTTCCATATTTAATATCTTCAGTTTCAAAATTTCCAAATAACAGGTTTAGAAAATAATCCTAGTTTCCAAATCAACATAATTTAGGTCAGTCAAATTCATTTCCAAAATCACTATATAAGTACTGGTTTTAATTCCAATCTAATTTCAAAACCAAATATTTTTCTCAAAATCAATTACACTCAAAATGGTCTCCAAATTTATAAATATCCCTTTAAAACCTTTAAACTATTTATTTCCATTCAAAAGATCCAAATTTCCTTTTGCAAATTATTTACTTAACAAAAGTTTCAAATTTATTTAAGACATACTCTTCATAGTTTAAACATACAAAACTAAACTTATGTACTTTATTAAATATTTGTACTATTCGAAATTTACTTATCCTTGATTTGGAAGTGTTCGAAAATCCAAAATAGTCGGAGAAATCAAATTTTCAATTCAAAAGTTGGAAATCAGCAACAAATCAGTAAATCAATTTCAGTAGATAGGGCTATACTGAATCAAACCCGAAACTCGAGGACTGAACACCGGTTCATTCAAATCGTTTCAAATATATATACATATATCCTTTGAATATCAAGTCATACTTCGGAATTTTAAATCAAAATTGGTTTCATAAAATCACTCGCATAGCAAAGCTACTAAAGTGGCCTCTCCTCGACTCTGAAATTTGAAAATCAATGTCGTCGATGCATGCACTCATCACCGAAATTATTCTCCAGCGACGTAAGTGAAACCTGGACTTCTATTTTCTTGAAAATTTCTTTAATTTCTTTGAAATCGTAAGAACCCATTTGAAGTCATTTGAAACATTTCTTATTCGGAAAATACCTTTAAATCGTATTATTATATATTTCCAAAATTTTAAAACCAATTCCAAAACACCGGAATTCAATCCCTCGAATTTCAAATTAAAACCCTTCAGTTATAGATTATTTTTATAGAAATCCATTTCTTATAAAATCTTCAAAATTTCAAATCCTTTCGAAACTTTTATATAGAATAAACATTTCTTATTCATTTTATATATAGGTATATAATCCTTATCGAAAACATTTTTACTTTTATATATAGAATAAAATCATAGTTATCAAAATAATATTTTCGGTATATATAACAATTTCTAAAATACAAACAAAACCCGATTTTTCAAAGGATGATTCAAGAATGGATTTCCAAACAAAGATAGAGATACGAATTACAGGGACTCTAATCAAATGGAATTTTGATTCGAAGCTAGACCCAAACGAAGATGAGATAATTAAATTTCAAAATAGAAGATGGATATTAATCACAGGCGACCTTAACCGGGTCAACCGTGACTTCAGGAATATGATCGATGCAGAATTCCAAGGCAAACCGACATTCGATCGCCAGATATAGAATTCGGCATAACCATAGATAGCAGCATCTAAACTGAGGATATATAAATCTTCGGTGAATCGATGCTATTGTAAAGGAGTTTCACCCCTTTGCAATCATTTAGTGAAATATGGGGTACTCCAGAATCTAGAAAACACGAATAGGGAAAGACAAGAATGGATTTGGAACCGAGGGGATGTTCCAAAATTCAAAGGAGAACCGAATCAAATAGGAAGAGATTCAAGCTCGAACGAAAGTGATTCTGTAAATAAATTTACCACATATGCTAAGTTTGCCTAGAGCCAAAGCTCTGATACCAAATGTAACGACCTGCTATTTTCAACCACTCGCATCCGCCCATGTTGGACTTGAATTGCTCAAAATATCAGATTGTTAATTTATATTTTGCAAACTCAGCATATACAGTAAATAAATCAAACACAAAATCGCAGACACAGAGTAATACAATAATACACAGCGGAATAAATAAATAGTAGTTCATGAAGCTACTATACAAATATCAGAGTTAGAAATAGAATACAACAAAATATCTCAAATACAACGACGTCTTCAGTACGAACAGATGACTTCTCTGAACCAATCAACTGGAAAAGCTGAAAGTTGAATCGATAATTGGATCTCCAATGAAGCTCCAAACTCCACAGGTGAGTCTCAAATGCTGTATCACTCAGTCTGACCCGAACGTAAAGCAAAACACAAAACACTCGAGTATGGATTAACGTTCTTATCTCAATAAATCCAACTCAAGTGAAATATCAACTGAAATACAAGTAACTTAAAGGATGTTAACCATCCTCTAAGAGTCCATGGAACTATCTACAAGGTAGAAATATACGCTATAACACCGAGGTCATCTCAAATTAATTTATACTTCACAACAAAATATCATTTCATTTAAAATATATATATTTCCAAAGTATATATAATTATTTTATAAAGTATAATACTTGTGATTTCCTCAAACTTAACAAATCACTTCAAAATCAACCCGACTTCCCTATTCGAATTAAATTCAATCTCAATTTATCAATTTCCATTCAATTTAGTTTCTGACCAAACAAATTCAAATTATTTATATATTTCAAATACATATCTAAATCACAAATTAACCATTTAAATTCTAGTATATTTCAAAGCTTTAATATTCAACATTCCAAAGTTCAAGTTAACAATTTCATATAGATCTCGATTTAACCTTATTATTTAGTCTTGAAATGTTCACTTAATAAATTCAATATTTATTAATAACCTAAATTTAACTTTAAACTAAATATTCCTTTCGATTTGTTTAAACTTGAAACTTCCATTTAATCATTTAAATCAAAATCAAGTTATAAATAAAATCTTAAATTTCAAATTCAATAGTTCAAATCAATCCAATTAAGTAGAATTCTTAACTAAATACCATTTCAAATAAATTCAACTATCTTCTCAACCTTAACTTATTCAAATTATTACAACAATCAAATTTGAAATATAAATTTAAATAAACACTTAAACATATTATATGGATTGATTCAATCTCAATAATATTATTACTAAATCTATATATAAAATTTCTATTTGTATATAATATTTTAAGAACCAATATTTATTAAAAACCATATATTTCCTTCCAAACTATAGAAATTATTTTCAAACATTTATATGTGTGTGTGTGTGTGTGTGGACCAACGGTGTCTGTATATAATTTCCTACCCTATGGTCAAGGGATGCGAATATTTGTTATTTCAATCCGAAATTTAAATATACGGGTAGATATCACTTCGACCCGCAATCCCAAATTCAATTTAATTGAAAATCGCTTGGGTTTATCATTTCAACCCATAACGAAATTCTCCTATTATAAAGTCCGTTCGGGTATGTATCATTTCGACCCATAATGAATTCTAAACTATAGGAAACTTGTAGAGTGATAACAGATAATAAAATAAAATAACAGGCATATCATCAATACCAATATAGTATAAACAACAGGATATGGTGTCAAATCCCACAAGTGAACAATTGCAGATAACAACATATATAGCAATGTAAATAACTAATAGCAGCATATTCCAGTTGTCGTTTCAATTAAAATCAAATTTAATAAGTAAAAGAACGTTAATCGTGAGTGATTGCTCACCTTTTGAGGCTAGAGAGAGGTTTAATGATGAAATGAGTTAAGGATCCAAGCACGTATTTCGAAACAAAGCTAGCTGGGCACAAATTTAGATGGACAAAGCTGATAATAAGGTACTGATGAAAAGAATCAGAATCGGCTAGATATTTGTACGGAAAATATATTTTACTATTGTCATTTCCATGGATAAATGTTTAATTTGAAACAAAATATTAAAACAGTATATTTTAAAATAAATGCTTATGTATATATTGTTTTAAATATACAAAATACTTATGTACTATAGTTTATTACTTTCAAAATTCCGTAACATATTATATATGTACATAAAAAAAATAACATGACTTATACATATGTATACTAACGTATATACAATTTAAATTTATAACATATCCATATAACTTATATGTAGATCTTAACATCACTTTTTATGCCTATAGCCTTTTAAAACACATTACAATAAAATCATAGGTTTAATATAGCATTTATTCAAAGTCAGGTATTAAATATCACTATATAATAACAAGCTACCCATATTCGAAAAAAATACAAGTATTTCAAACAGCATATGTAACTTTTATGCATAACAAACATGTATGACCTACTTATATTTTGAAATATTAAAACTGTTATGTATATAATATATCTATACATTTTGAAACCGACTCATGAAAATATATGTAAATCTTATAGCAGAATAAAACTAATACATATAACTAACTTTACAAAAATATTTATTATAACACTACATACATATATACACAACTTTGTAAAACTATTATACATATGCATATACTTATAGTTACTATATAAAATATAATATTTTCGCAAAATAAATATATACACATGTCATATTAAAGCAAATCCCTGTACTGATATATACATAAACCTATATATATATATATATATATATATATATATATATATATGTAAATCATACTAGGGCGGTTCTAACATAACTGGTATATACAAAAGCATTGCAGGTTATATAAATAACTTATATAATAATGTTTTAAAGTCAATAAAAATCAGGTAAAAAAGATAATATTCAACTTAACAGATCACAAAACCCTAAATAACTTATACAAATAGTATAAAATAAAAATATGGCACACTTACAACACGCACAGAAGCAGAGGAGGAGATGATGGTTGCCGAGGTTGAGCGATAAGGCCGTAGATCTGGATTTGGTTTAGGCGTGGGGTTCAAGGCTTGCTCTGGAATTGGCGAAGGAAAAGAGATCCAAGCGGCAAAAGATGAAGGAGCAATGCTTTTATTTTTTTATTATACATTATTTCTTCTTCTCTTCTTGCCGAGTGAAATATGAAGATGGAATTGTCAAATATATTGAAAGCAGAGGACAGGAAGGGGAGAAGCAAAGCATGGACAAAAAACTATAAAATAAAAAGAAGAAAATGGAGGTCATGCCTTCAAAGCTCACGCACACAAGAAGAAACGAAGGAAATGTTGAGATGCAATTGAAAACTATTTGTGTACGAGGCTTATATTTATCAGGGTTGCGTTGATTGAGGTGAGAGAATATGGGTAAGAAATAAATTTAAATCAATTATACACGATTGCATTGATTGAGGTGAGAGAATATAGGCAAGAAATAAATTTAAATCAATTATACACGATTGCGTTGATTGAGGTGAGAGAATATAAGCAAGAAATAAATTTAAATCAATATATACGATTGCGTTGATTGAGGTGAGAGAATATAGGCAAGAAATAAATTTAAATCAATTATACACGATTGCGTTGATTGAGGTGAGAGAATATAGGCAAGAAATAAATTTAAATCAATTATACACGATTGCGTTGATTGAGATGAGAGAATGTAGGCAAGAAGCAAATTTAAATCAATTATACACGATTGCGTTGATTATGTATCAGGCTATGGAATATATTCCTACCAATTTATACCCGAGAGGCAAGGAAATTTCCGTACGTATTGGATTGCTGATAAGTTAGTAAATCCAATGCAAAAGTTGCAAGCTAATATTTTTTGTTTTGAACGGTAAGTAAATAAAAGAGTTTTTATACCAAATTAAAACCATTGAATCAAAAAGAACGTGTGAAAGTTTACACGTGAACTTCAAGTAATCTTGAAACAGATTTTGAACGTCTAAAGAGAAATAAATTTTCTTGAAACGGCTACGCGAATTTGGAGATTTTATTCCTATTATATAAATGAAGAAATAGGGAAGCGTAGAAATTTATACGTAACTTATCAAAGCTAGATTTTAAAGAAATTGAACGGCTAGGGAAATCATTTCTTTTCCACTTGGAATGCAAGGCTACAGATAGATTTATTTATTTAGTTAAGGTAATAAATTTTTATTAAGAATGCGCACTATAGATGCATTAACCAAATCAACCTTACGCCCACATCAAAATAAAAATAACGCATTTAAATTTATACGTTTTCTTATTTATTCACTATTTATATTTAGTAGAATATATGTTTAAAGAGTATTTCATTAATTACGTACTATTTATATGCTAACTAAATAAATCAAACGGATACGAACGTACAATTTAAAACGTTCATTTTATAAAGCTTATCTATACACTATAAATATTAAATTTTATTACTTAATTAAAATACAATTTGTTTACATCCATCTGATTCATTCATCATTTACCAAGAACTGATGTATATAAGTAAAAATATTAATTACTCAAATTAAAAAGTATATGATCTAACATAAAAAAAAAGTGGAAAATGTTGTTCCGAATATATCTAGTTGAATTAAAAGATTTGGAAATTAGAATTTAAAGATTTAAAATTTCAATTAATGTTAAACTTTAACCAAAATAAGAATTATAGAATTTTTCTTATATTTGAAAAAAAAAATTGGTGACTATTTATAATTCAATTTAAAAAAATTCAAACTTTTTGTAAATTAAAACCCCAAAGTTTATAAATAAAAGAATAAAATACTTGTTAGAATTTTTGGGTTGTTACAAGATCCTTGAAAATTTCACGGTTATGGTGTCCTGACATCGCCAATCTCTGGGTGATGCTAGATCTTTGAATGTTATAAGATGATACCCTCTTAATATTTCCAATCTTTGGGCAATGTCGGATTGAAGAAGGTTGGATTTAAAATTTGATCGATCTCCTTCTTCTACCTCCAAAAGCCAGTGTATCGATAGTTCTATTCTTGGGATTTCCCTTAGTATCGACAATCATTAGGCGATGGCAAATTTCTGCAAGTTGGGACTAAACTTCGAGCGACAAAAAACTCTTGAAGGCCGAAGCTTGTTTTGGTTTTGAGAATCTTCTCGATGTCGCCAACCTTCGAACAATTACGAATTCCTAAATACCAAATGCTTTTTTCCCTCACATTGCCTATCTCCGAGCAATGCTTGAGTTTTGGAGGTCAGAAATATTCTTGAGGGTTGGAAGTTGGTTCCTTCCTAGGACTTTCCTAACATCACATTTGTTTGCACAAAAAATGGGCAAACACCTCCTAGTCCTATGATTTAGTTGATTATATGTTGATCTGGATGGTTTGGGTGATTTATGCAAATATACGAAATAGATGGACTAAACTGTAAAAGACACACAGATTTATAGTGGTTCGGCCAGAACATGCCTACGTCCACTTTATATGTTATTCTCCTTTTTCTTTCAGATTATAAGTATAAAGCTTTGTATACAAGTATATGAAAGTTGTTTGAAAGTTCCTTCCGTGCTTGAGCTCTCAAACTTGTCTGTCATTGTTGTACCCCTACCCCTCTATTTATAGATGAGGCTGGGGGCAGGGGTCTTGGATGTATATAGCTGCTGGTGGGCCTGGGCTGAAGCAATCTGGCCTGACAGAGTTGGTCCGGTCGTGTCTTCCCTTGCCTCTGGCTCGGCAACGTGTGGAGGTGGGTTGATTCGGTTGGGCATGGAAAGGAGGTTGATTCGGCTATGCAGGGGAAGTTGGTTGGTTCGGCTGGTGTTGGACCGGTAGGTCTTTGGTTCGGTAGTATGTTGGAGAGGTAGTTGGTTCGGTGATGGTTGGAAGTAGAATTTTGGACCGGTAGTGTTTGGAGAGTAGGGTGGTTCGGTGGACCGGATAGTTCGGTGGTGAAGGCGTGGCTTGGTTCGGTAGGTCGATTTGGTGGTGGCTACTTCGAGTTGGTTCGGCATGCTACTTCTGGATGTTCGGCATGTTATTTCGAGTTAGTTCGCTTTGATTCGGTGGGTGGTAGATACGTACCCAACATTTTCCCCCCAAAGTAGGGCATATGTTTAATATATGTCGTGCTTTGTTTTAATGGGATAGCCTCGTTCGGTTATAAGCGCCGAGCCATCTGGTCCGGTCATTAAGGTTTGCTTACAAATAGGGGTTACGTGCCTTCGTTATTCCTTACCAACCGAGCCGAACCTTTTGCCGAATCAAACTCTCAATTTCGTCGAATCAAAGAGCTAGCCAAACCAGGTGAGATTCTTTCCCGCCGAATGACTTTATGTTCTTGTATTACCGGATGGACTTGGGGACTTCGTGTACCGAATGGACATGAAAGCTTTGATTTACCAAATGTGTTCGTTGCCCCCAAGTACCGAATGAACTTGTAGTTTGATTTACCGAATGAACCTTGTGGGTTTGAACTACCGAATGAGTTTGAGAAGTGTGAGGCCGAATGGTCTTTGGTCCTGAGTTTTTATGTTTCGAATTGCGAATGAGACTCTAGGTTGCATGTACCTGTTTGTTTGTATTTCCATACTCCTTGTTCTAACAATATGTTTTTCCGGTGTTACAGATAAATGTCTCGCAAAGTTGAAACTCGATCAGAAAAGAGAAAATCTACGGATAGAAGAGAGTTCCCCGTTGTGCCCCCATCCCAACCAGGACCGAAACGTCGTGGACCCACCCCGAGATCGCTAGTAGATGGGTATGGTCCCCAAGAGCTTCTGAACTCTCCTCCTGATTGCTTTCCGAGCTCTCTCAGAGAGGGACAACTTGATGTCATCGCTCGCTCCTTCGGGATTGACAGGGCGAGCATGCTGCTGCCGGGAGATGGTGTGATGCCGTATGATCCTCCTGAAGGATATTTCGCTTATAACCGATACCATTGCATGTGTGGGGCCATTCCTCCGATCAATTCCTGGGTAGTCAGCTTCCTTACTTACTTGAAGGTGGCTCCATTCCAGCTTCAGCCCAACTCCTATGCCATCTTGGTGTGTCTATTCGTTATCTTCCAGAGGAGGTATGGGCGCCCCCCTTCTAATCGGGAAATCCGATATTTGTATAATTTGAGGGGCTACAAGAAGGGGTCTCTGTACATCAGTTTATAGTCGGCCGTGTCCTTCAAGCCGGTCTTGGACTTACACTCGAAATTCACCATGTTTAAGAAGGAATGGTTCTTCGTTAAGGACGACTCTGTTTCTTTTCGCCTTTTCACTTCTGGCTGTAAGTTGAATTCCATTTGTAACTTCTTTGTCCTAACTGCAATGCTTCTTCTTATGTGCTTTTATTTCTTGCTAGCGACAGGTGGCTTTGCGGTCGTGGAGAATGATCACCTTGTACAGATGGCTGCGGAGGTAGAGGCTATCTCAGGAAGGGATAGGTTGGCTTCTTACCTAATTAGGAATGCCACTCTCCTGGAGCACAACTTGATTCTGCCACGTCAATCTGTGGTTAAGCAGAGAGATACAGCCGAGAAGAGGGCTGGTAAAGCTAAAGGTGGGGCTACTGCGAAGAGTAGCAAGAGGAGACCTTTCTCGGTACCTCCAGTCGTCGGGGGAAAGAAGCTTAAGAAGTCCGACGGACCCTCCCCTAGCACATGCCCAGATATTTCGGAGGAGGAAGGTGGAGAGGAGAAAAGAGGCGAGGAGGAGAGCGGAGGAGATGGAGAAGGTGAAGGATAGAGTGGTAGTGGTGCCGGGGCTTTGTCTTCTGAGCAGGCGGGGGAGATCCAAGAGTGGACGGATGATGCCTTCCGCCAGGCTTTTGAGGGGTTGGAGGAAGGATCAGCCTCGGTGGAGAAGGTGAAGAAGGTTGAAAAGGCTGGGACTGGTGCCGATTCATCTTCTAAGGGTCCTCCAGCTAGGGTAACTCAAGGTGAATTCTTGATTTCTGCAGACTCCCTTTATGATAAGGACTTAGGAATATTTTACGGCCAGCTCCCGTCTTAACATATTTCTCAGATCATAGTTTCATGCATGCTTGTAACACCTGGTTTTTATTCCAGGAACAGGTAAGGTGGCCAAGACATCAGATTTTCGGCACCGCCTTGAACAGTACAAGTTACTCAAAGCTTCTGCCAAACCAAAGCCGTCAGCTAGCCGTCCTGGAGATGCGGTTAGATATCGCCCTCTTCTCGGAGTTATTGAAGACGATATGAAAAAGAGAAAAAGGGTCCGATCTCCATTTGAACCTTCACCTGGCCCTCAGCCTCCAGTCCAGCCTATCCATGATATTACTGAGGAGGATACTGAGCTTATGCCTTCCCCACATCCGTCCGAAAATCCAACCGTCACCCCGATAGACCATCCTGGTTTGGTTCGCAACCCATTTGCCGGCCACCCGGATCTGGACCCAAGTTTTCAGGACATCTCTTTTGACGAGGCCAAGGGTGAGCATCTTCTTCCCTGCAATCCCATGGTACGGGTGCTTGACGAGGCTAAGTCCTTAGACCTCGATTTGCTTACTACTTGGATTGTGACCATGGGGAATGAGGCCAAGGCAAACATCGATCGGGTGGCTGAAGAGACCAAGAGGCTAATGGAGCATCATGCTCGACTGGCCAAGGATGGGGAGGAAATGGGAAGCGCTAACATTCGGTTGCAGCTAAAGGTTGCTGATCAGGCCAAACAGCTTGTCGATCAAGCCATTCAGATTTCTCAGCATGAGGCAGCCTCCAGGCGGTTGAAGAAGACTATGGAAGAGGCTAGTAAGGTAGAACTACGAAAGATGGAGGCTGCCTGCAAGGAACAGATTGACATGGCCATCGCAACGGTAGACGAGGTTCGGAGAGCGGACCTTGAGCAGGTAGAAGAGTTATCTGGGAGGCTTGAGGCCGCAGAGCTTGCTCAGGCCAAGCTGAAGGAGGAGCTGGAAGTGATGCAGAAGTCCCTTCAGGCTGACTGCTCGAGATACCATCTGGAAAGAGATGCTGCTGTCGCACGGCTGTCGGCTTCTGAGGCCCGGATGAAAGAGTTTGAGGAGAACGAGGGAATGATGGACGAGATGCTCTAGGACATGTATTTCCGTACTTGGAGGCAGGGCAACCTGTCCTGGATGGACGACTATCCCTGGGTTATGGCTAGGATATATCATCGGGCTTTGGAGGAGGCTAAGGCTGATGCGGAAAGGAAGGTGGTGCGGCTTTCAGGATGGATGTGGTTACGGCCCAATTCACCAAGGAAGAGAAGGTGGCGGTTAAAGAGGGCATGCGGCTGCTTGCTGCTGATGAGGTAGGCGTGCAGCTAGACGATGATGGTCAGGGAGAAGGTGCTGGTAAGTCTTTCCTTTTAACCTTTTCATGATTTGATTGCTTATCTTTCGTGATTATCGATGGATTCTCTTTGGAATTATGCAGGCGGGACCTCTGGAGCACATGCTGGGAGTTCCGATCCTGCAGTTAAGTAGATCCGAAGGGCTAGCGGGATGGAGGCGAAGCCCTGATTCTTTGACTTGACTTGTACATATTTTGGTTGTTGTCTATGTTAGTCTGAAACATTAATGTGACTTGTAATTATATTATTTGTAAAGAATGACTTTCTGTAATTTTATAACATAAGCTGATTCTGTCATGTTTGAATGCTGTTGTCATTTTGATATGTTGCATAAGAAATACAGCTGCGTGTTTATGCATGTGATTCAATCGTATTTAATGCTAAATTTCTTCTTAAAATATTATCTCATGTCTTGTAATGCCAATATGATGTGTGAATAAATTAAAGCTACATATTAGTATACAAGAGAAGATAGTACCGCCCTTCGTGTTTTAGTTATAGAGGGTTGCTTTGAATGTCTTGCGTGACTGAGTACGGAATGTAGCTGAGTGTTCCGTCATCCGGATGTGAGTTCATATTTCCACGAGCGAGAGTTCCCCTATTTTGTGACCTGTACTTTAAGGATTGTTATATAGGATAGGAGGAAAGTTTTTGAATGAAATGGAAATACGAGAAACAGTCAAACTTCCAATGACGGAAGGCCGTCGATATGCTTAAGTTCGTGGAAAACGGGTTTTGTAGTCACTTTCCCTAGCTGTGGGTCTTGGAGACATTTGTCACCCATCTTACGCCTCCGTGGGGAGTTTATCCTTTTTACCACAGCCGCACTTAAGACATATCGGAGCCGAGATCGCGCACAGTAACTACCCGACCCATTATGGCCCGTAATCGTGGGTATTATTCGATTTATTATGGCCGGCTAGCGTGGGTGCCGATCGTCAACCGTGAACTACCCCTGGCTGGCCACACCTTATGTTGGGGCTTAAAGTAGGTTCACAGTTGCCGGCGAGCCGAACGCCGTAATGAGCTGCCACCGGCTATAGTCGGCCTTCTTGATGGCTTATAATCGGCTCATTACAGTTGGCTTTGAGGGCAGTCGCGAGCAATGAGTTAACACGCAGCAGAGGGATGCTGGAGCAAAAGTGTCTCATTGGCGAGTGCATAGAATCGCATAGTACTTGTTGGGTCTTGTCCAGGTGAGGTTGCGCCATGAAGTGCCCAGAATGGGAATGTCGTCATACATGATTTTGTTCAACAGAAGAGGATAAAGCTCAACAAGCAGCCAAGATATAAAGGAACAAGTTAAAAAGAGACAAGATTTTTAAAGTGGTTCGGCACGAAAATGCCTACGTCCACTGATTCTCTTTGTTAATTCGCTTCGTATGGGCAGTACAAGTTAAGAAAAGTATCGACGGAGGTGTTGGATGTTCCATGCCCTCTGGAACACCTCTCCGTCCACTGTTGACAAAATATAGGCTCTGTTGCGGAGATCTTTATGAATTACATAGGGTCCGTCCCAGATTGGATCTAGCGCTCCGGGGCGCGGGAAGATCCACTTGAGGACAAGATCTCCTTCTTGTAAGCTGCGGTGCTTGACTTTGGAGTTTTATTGTGCTGCCGCTTTTCGCTTGTGAGCTGCTGCTTTGAGTGCTGCATCATTTCTTCTCTCCTCAATTAGATCCAAAGACATGTGGAGGAGTTCTTCGTTCTCTTCTGGGTTGTAGTGGATCCTACGGTGGGAAGGCACTACAATTTCAACTGGGAGCATGGCCTCCGATCCATACGCTAAAGAGAAAGGAGTATGCCCTGTTGATGTTCTGTAAGATGTGCGGTAGGCCCAAAGCGCCGTAGGAAGTTCATCCACCCAAGCGCCTTTTGACTTTTCAAGTTTATTCTTGATTAGGGTTTTGAGGATTTTGTTGACAGCTTCGACTTGTCCGTTTTCCTGGGGGTAAGCCACAGATGGGAAGCTTTTGTGAATTCCGTGCTCTTGGCACCAGTCGTCGAATTCCTCGCTGTCAAATTGAAGTCCATTGTCCGATATGATTTTGAGTGGAATCCCGTACCTGCATAAAACATTTTTGATCAAGAAGTTAATAACTTTTGCCGAAGATATTTTATTTAGAGGCTCCGCTTCCACCCATTTGGTGAAATAGTCAACTGCTACTATGGCATATTTGGCTCCGCCTCGGCCCACTGGCAGTTCGCCAATCAAGTCAATTCCCCATATTGCAAAGGGCCAAGGGCTGGTCATTTGAGTAATCTCGTTTGTTGGTAGTCGAGGAATTTTAGCAAATTTCTGACATCTGTCACATCTTTTGAAGAAGTCTAGGGCGTCTTTGTTTAAGGTAGGCCAGTAATATCCATATCGGAGTATCTTCTTTGCCAGAGTCTGCCCACCAGTGTGATCTCCGCAACTTCCCCGATGTATGTTGGATAAGATCTCCTTGGCTTCCCTTCCAGTGACACACCTTAATAAGGGATTAGAGAAGCCGCGTCGATAGAGGATGCCTTCTTGTATCGTGTAGCGGGAAGCTTTCCTCAAGATTTTCTTGACTTCGTTACGCCAGTCGGGCAGGGTGCCATCTTGTAAATATTTCCGGATGGGAGTCATCCAAGTTTCTTCTTCGATTGCAGCTATCATGTTCATTGTCTCGTAACTCGGGGCTAGTTGCTGTGAGATGGTTATTGTTCAGGAAGCGGCGCCGTCCTTCATGCTAGCTTGCTTTGCCAATTCGTCGGCCTCCTGATTCTCTTCTCGAGGAATGTGTTTGATTAAATAGTGATCCAGCTGATTGAGCAGCAGCTTGGTCTTCTTTAGATATGCTGTGAGTCGTTCTCCTCGAGTCTGGAATTCTCCCAGTATTTGATTTACAATGAGTTGAGAATCACTATGGAGACATAAAGAACCGACTCCGATCTCCAGGGCAAGTTCTAATCCGGCTATCACTGCTTCGTATTCTACGTCATTGTTAGTGGCAGTGAACTCCAACCTTAGGGTGTAGTGCAGCCTCCTTCCCCTGGGGGTGATTATCACAATACCTGCCCCCGAGCCTTGTTCATTTGATGCTCCATCAACGAAGAGGTTCCACTTGATATTTTCTGCTACTTCAGATTGCTCCTTACCTTCGTTAGTAGTGAATTCGGCAATGAAATCATCTATGGCTTGTCCCTTGATAGCGATGCGAGGATGGTAAGTAATATCATATTGACTCAGTTCAATGCACCACTTAAGTAGTCGCCCGGAAGTGTCGGGGCGATGGAGTACTTGCCTTAGCGGTTGATCGGTTAAAACTCTGATGGAATGAGATTGGAAGTAGTGTCGCAGTTTCCGTGACGTGATTAGCAAACAATATGCTAGCTTTTCAAGTTTAGGGTATCTGGCTTCTGCCCCTGTGAATCTCTTGCTTACAGAGTCTACGGGTCGCTGTGCGTGGTTGTCCTCCCTCACCAAAGCGGCGCTTAAAGCATGGGACGATACAGCAAGGTATAGGTATAGTTCCTCGCCTTCATTTGGAGTTGAGAGTACTGGTGGTCTTTGGAAGTGTTCGATTAAGTTAAGGAAGGCTGTCAAGCATTCGTCATTCCATTCGAACTTTCCTTTGTCTTTCTTACGAGCTTCGAAGAAAGGGATGCATTTGTCGGTTGCTTTAGAGATGAACCTGCTTAGGGCAGCCACCTTCCCGTTTAGGCTTTGCATCTCTCTTCGAGTGGATGGTATCTTGATATCTTGTAAGGCCCGAACTTGTTCGGGGTTCGCTTCAATCCCCCTGGCATGGACGATGAATCCCAAGAACTTTCCCGATGATACTCCGAAGGAGCACTTTAGAGGATTCAGTTTCATTCCATATTGGCGAAGTACTTGAAACATCTCGTTCAGGTGGTTTATAAGATCGTTGGCTTTCCTTGATTTTACCAGCATGTCATCCACATAAACTTCCATAGCTCGCCCTATTAATTTTGCAAACATCTTATTGAGGAGGCGCTGATAAGTAGCTCCGGCGTTTTTAAGTCCAAAAGACATTACTTTGTAGCAGTACAATCCCCGGTCAGTGATGAAACTAGTATGGTCTTGATCGGGGGCATGCATAGGGATCTGGTTATATCCTGAGTATGCGTCCATAAAAGATAAGAGTTCGTGTCCGGCTGTGCTGTCCACGAGCTGGTTGATTCGGGGGAGTGGGAAGCAGTCTTTCGGGCAAGCGTCATTTAAGTTGGAGAAATCGATGCATGTTCGCCACTTCCCATTAGCTTTCTTTACCAGTACCGGGTTGGCGATCCATTCTGGGTAGATGGCTTCTCGTATGAAGTCATTGGCAAGTAAGTTCTTTACTTCTTCCTCGAGGGCTGTTGATCGTTCTGCCCCCATGCTCCTCTTTTTCTGCTTCACTGGCACGTTGGTGGGATCGATGTTCAGTATGTGGCATGCTACGTCTGGAGAGATTCCTGTCATGTCGGCGTGCGTCCATGCAAATACATCCATGTTGTGGCGAAGAAAATCGACGAGTTGGTCTTTCAACTCCGCTCTTAACTGAGATCCGACTCTCAGCAATCTACTTGGGTCGTGTTTGTCTACAGATACAAATTCCATAGCCTCTGCAGGCTCGGTGGTGGCCTCCTCCTCTTTGTCCCTGGGGTCTAATTCGTTGAAAGGATCGCTTGTATATCGAAGAGGAGGGGCTTTCTTTAATTGCTATGCTTCCAGGCTTTTCTTACAGAGAGAAGTCTCTGCATCCTTTCCTTTATCCTTCCTGCGGTTATTGCGAAGCTCAGTTACATAGCAATCTCGAGCGGCGTCTTGATCTCCCTCTATTTCTCCTACTCCGTTATCTGTTGGAAATTACATTTTCAGGCACCATGGGGCTAGGACAATTTGGAAGTCAGATAAGGCTGGTCTTCCTAAAAAGGCGTTGTAGGCCGAGTGGCTTTCTATTAGCACAAATGTTTGTTTTCGCACAACGGAGCGGGGATGACTTCCTATTTCAACAAAAAGGTCCAGTTGCCCGAGGGGCATCTTCGTATCTCCAGTGAAACCATGCAGTGGTTTGTTGCAGGGAGACACATCCTTCATTGGCAGCTTCATTTTGTCGAAAGCAAGCTTGAATAGGATATTTACCGAGCTTCCGGTGTCTACTAAAATTCGGAAAACTTTGGCCGGACCGAACCAGGCAGAGATGACCATAGGATCCATGTGTGGGTACTGCCTTCCCTCTAGATCACGCCTACTAAATGTGATGTCGTCATTCTCTTTCCGTTTCGGGTGGCGTTCTTCCATAACAGAGTTAACGTGGCCTTCATCGTTTCTAAGCGACTTACCGTATCTTTCCATCTCCGCCCAGCTTTTGTCGGCGATGTGTGGTCCTCCTGATACGGTATGGACCACTATCTTCTCTTGACTAGAGCCGCTTGTGTTGCGATTTCCTCTGCTTACTTCTGGGAGGGGTAGCCCAGGATTCTCACTGGCAGGAGTCAAAGTCCTGTTCTGGCTTTTTACATAGCGTTCCAGTCTCTTCATTCTGATGTGTTCTTCAATCAAGTCCCGGAGATGGTGGCATTCATTGGTGTCTGTCCATGGGATTCGTGGAAGCGGCAGAACTTTCCAGACTTGAGTGCGTTATCTGATTCCTTCTTGTGCGGGGGCCTCTTGCATCTGACTTCATCTTGAGTGGCTAGGAAGATGTTTTCGATTGTTTCATTCAAAGGAGTGTAGGAGTCAAATCTTGGTCCTAGTCGATATAAGCGCTTTTCTCTCTTCTTGCCCCCAGCATTGTCTCTAGAGTCATTTCTCCGGACATCCTCTGCTGCAACGGGAACCCCGTCTGTAGCTGTCCTAGCCTGTTGCCTCGACTGCCTCTCAGTGGCAGCGTCTTCAAGTCTCATATACTTTCCAGCTTCATGAAAGAAATCAGGTAAAGTAGCTGGCTTTTCCTTGGTTAGTCTTCTAGTAAATTTAGTATTCGGATGTACACCACTGCAGAGAGCCATTAGGATAAGTTTCTCGTCGGCATCTTGGACTGCGGCCGTCGCGACGTTGAATCGGGTTAGATATTGTTGCACTGTCTCTCCGGGTTTCTGTTTGATATTAGATAAGGAATAAGAGTCCTTGGGTTGTTCCACATGAATGCGAAACTGGCTGATAAACTTTTCTTTCAACATTTCCCATGAGCTGATGGACCCTTGGGGTAGGCGGCAGAACCAGGAGATAGCTTGATCTGCCAAGAAAAGTGGGAAGCATTTACACAATACTCCCTCCGTTGCTCCGCTCATGAGCATATGCTGGGTGTATCTCTGTAAGTGTACTATGGGGTCAGAGGTTCCCTTGTATGGTTTCATTGTTGGCATTTTCCATTCCCGAGGGGTGATGGCGGTTTCGATATGGCGGGCGAAGGGGCTGGTTACCCTAGCACCTACCCCCCGATCCCTTTGCTCCCGTTGGACGCACTCTCTGAACAATCGCGCCATCCTTTCATCGGAACTTGGAGCGGATTGAAGTGAGTTTGGTTCCTCCCTGCGGGATTGATTCCGCCCAGATGACTTATAGGGATGGTATCATCTGTCACCCCTAACATTCTCCAATGGCTGCCTTTGGTCTTCTGGGGGCATGCTGGGGTCAGCCACAGTTGGCCCTTGCCTTGATCTTCCCCTGCTGGGTTCTGTTCTCAGCACTTCCTCGGGTCCAACTTCGGGTCGGACTCCAGCTCGGCCCCGTCTACTGGGGTTTTCATGGCTAGGTAGCATGACAGGCTCAGCTACATCCGACCCCTGCCTGGCACCTCCCCCATTGGGTTCGGTTCCAAGTGTTCCCTTGGGCCGGAATTCGGGCTGAGTCCGGGATCGGCTCCTACCATGGCTGTTTCTATTGTTGGCCTCCTCGAAGAAGAAAGACCCTTGTCGTCTCTTAGATCCTCTAGACTGGGACTCACCCCATGATTCAGAGTTACAGTTGGATTATTCAGCATCCTTTAAGCGTGACATGAGTTGGTCCACCAAGGCTTCTTGTTGAGATGCGAAACAGTTAGTTACTTCAGCCACAATCCTATCCAAATCCGCCCTTGTAATTGGTTGTTCCGTAGCGGGGGCTGTCGGATTTGCCTGACTTAAATTTGCTGTTGGAACCTGACGATTGTCTTGGTCCCTGATCACTGGATATGGGATACTGCCAGTTGCAACGTTCTTTCCTTTGTTAGTATCTTTCTTCCGTCGGGGAGCCATATTTTCCAAGCAATGAACGGTGTTTATAGGAAAAGGGTTGAGTGGGAGAAGCTGAAGCTTCGAGCTCCTGAGTTCACCCTCTCGGTGAAAGCACCAAAAATGTTTGCACAAAAAATGGGCAAACACCTCCTAGTCGTATGATTTAGTTGATTATATGTTGATCTGGATGGTTTGGGTGATTTATGCAAATATACGAAATAGATGGACTAAACTGTAAAAGACACATAGATTTATAGTGGTTCGGCCAGAACGTGCCTACGTCCACTTTATTTGTTATTCTCCTTTTTCTTTCAGATTACAAGTGCAACGCTTTGTATACAAGTATATGAAAGTTGTTTGAAAGTTCCTTCCGTGCTTGAGCTCTCAAACTTGTCTGCCATTGTTGTACCCCTGCCCCTCTATTTATAGAGTGAGGCTGGGGGCAGGGGTCTTGGATGTATATAGCTGCTGGTGGGCCTGGGTTGAAGCAATCTGGCCTGACAGAGTTGGTCCGGTCGTGTCTTCCCTTGCCTCTGGCTCGGCAACGTGTCGAGGTGGGTTGATTCGGTTGGGCATGGAAAGGAGGTTGATTCGGCTATATAGGGGAAGTTGGTTGGTTCGGCTGGTGTTGGACCTGTAGGTGTTTGGTTCGGTAGTATGTTGGAGAGGTAGTTGGTTCGGTGATGGTTGGAAGTAGAGTTTTGGACCGGTAGTGTTTGGAGAGTAGGGTGGTTCGGTGGACCGGATGGTTCGGTGGTGAAGGCGTGGCTTGGTTCGGTAGGTCGATTCGGTGGTGGATACTTCGAGTTGGTTCGGCATGCTACTTCTGGATGTTCGGCATGTTATTTCGAGTTGGTTCGCTTTGATTCAGTGGGTGGTAGATACGTACCCAACAACCTCTCTTTAGGTGATAGTGTGCTCATGCCAGTCTCCGAGTGGCAGTGATTTTTTAGAAGTCAGTTTCTCCTTTTAATGTTGTAGGGGAAATGCTAGTTTTTAAAATGAAAGGGATCATTGTGACCGTCGATCCATTAGTTTGAACTCTCTCGACATTGCCGGAGCAATGCAAGTTCTCAAAAGGCAAGGGTCGATTTGACCGTCGACCGGGCGGTTTTGGGTCTACTTAATGATGTCGGAGCAATGTCGGTTCTCAAAAGGTGAGGGGGCAATGTGACCGTTAACCCATAGGTTAAGACCATCTTGATGTAGCCAGTCTTTAGGCAATGTCGATTCTTAGAAGGTTGGGGATCGGTACACCCTATCAATCCAGTGGTTTAATCCTTTTGGAAGTTGCTAGTCTTGGGATAACATCGGTTCTCAGAAGGAAGGGGTTGATTTTACCGTCAACCTACCAGTGTTTATCTTCTCGACGTCGCTACCCTTGGAACCATGTCGGTTTTTAGAAGGTTTGGGATCAATACAATCCATTGATCCAGCGATTTACACCTTGTCGACGTTACAATCTTGGGATAATGTCAGTTTCGGAAGGTTGGAGATCGATATGACCCGTCGGTCCGACGATTTAAACCTTCCTGATGTTGCCTATCTTGGGACAACATTAGTACTCAAAAGGCAAGGATCGATGTGACCATCAACCTGCCAGTTTTGATCTACCCGTCATTGCCAGTCTTAGGAAAACACCAGTTCTAAGAAGATTAAGGATCAATATGATCCATCGATCCGATCATTTAAGTTAGTTTTCCCTATCGTATCGGCGGTTATAACTTCCGTGACATTGTTTGTCTTCGAACAAAGCCAGTTTTTAGAATGTTGGAGATCGATATGACCTGTTATCCGATGATTTGAGTCAATTTTCCCCGTTGACTCGATGATTTGATCTTCCTTATGCAGCCCGTCTTAGGACAATGCCGGTTCGTAGAAGGTTGGGGATCGACACGACCCACCGATCCGGCGATTTGAGTCAATTTTCCCCATCGACTCGGGTGTTATGACCTTCCTAACATTTCTAGTCCTTAGACCACACAAATTCTTAAAAGGTTGGGGATCAGTACGACCCATCCATCCAACGGTTAGTGAGTCTGCATTCCTCGTTCATCATTCGAAGGCGAAGGAGCGTATTCTTGGCTGTGCCACTGGTTGTGCAGCACAGGAGTTTTTCTTGTAAGAACACAATTCCATTGGTTCAAGAAGCAAATTTTACTAATAATTAGAAGAAATTCCAAGTCCTGCCTATTTATAGTGCTCCCAATGTCCCGGGGAGGCTTATTTGCAAAAGGAATTTGGATAAGGATGAATTAAATAGTATTATTTTAGGTTGCTGCTTCATTCCTAGGTGACCGGCTAGCTTGAAGGTTATTTGATGACCAGTCTTTCATTATCTTGTTAGGCCCCTCTCCACCAAATCCAGGCCTTTTTTTAGCCAGTAAACCCTGAGGTCTTAGAGTTTCTCCACCATTCCATGGTTCCCTAACATACCATTGGAACTTGTTTTTGCTATTAGCTTCTTGATCAAATTCCTCAAATGTTGGCACTCGTTGGTGCTATACCCTTAGGTTCATAGAAACGACAATACTTCTCATAATGTTTTTCTTGTTCTGTTGCTTCCATCTATGACTGCTTTTTTTATTGCTTAGTTCCTTGAGTGACAAGACATATATTCTCTGATGTTACGTTCAAGGGCGTGTAATCTTCCAATCCAAAGTTCTCCAGATATTTGGCATTTTCATTATGTAGCCATAGTTTTGAATTATTTTCTCTAATCACCAAAGTGTTCGGTGTTTATTACATTTTTTCTCTAGATTAAATCCTCATTAGCAACCTTTCGTCGACCAGAACTGCTCCTTCCAACTGTAGGAATTAATTGACCTTTCGGTGAAATTGTTCCATGATAGTGGGTTGCTTCATCTTTAATACTCTATCGAAATACGTATCCGGACGAATTCCTTAGACCAAGGCCGTCAATACTAGATCTTCCTTCGGGTTGCTTACATCTGTAACAACAAAATTGAATCAGTTCAAGAAACACTTTATTTATTCATTGGGTCCTTGAGACAAGTCAAATAAAGACATCATGTCCTTAGGACGTGCATCGAGTAGTTGGAACCACTCCATGAATTTTCTGGCTGATTCGTCAAAGGTAGAGATGGACTTTGGTGTAAGTGTAGTAAATCATACCAAGGAGACTGCTTCCAAGAAGATGGGAATGCGTCTGTAGTAAACAATATCTGTATCTCTTGCTCCATCCATATGCCATTCATATTTTAATAAGTGTTATTTGGGAATGTGATTCCGTCGTACGATGGCATAGTTGGCGTTGTGAATTTCCTAGGTTACTCTTCTCATAAGATGTTCCGTGTGAAGGGATTTCTGCTCGAAGTAGAACCCAATCCTCATTCTTCTTTCCTTTACTTTTCTTAACCAGTCACTTCACCATGTCAGCTATATGCTCTTCACTAACACGGTATTCCGTCGGATGACTACCGGTGGTTACACTAAGTGTTTGGCTCTGCAAATAGTCTTGACTTGTCAATTGGCATTTAGGTTCTTTAGTCTCCAGGAGAACCACTCCCGTGGTATTTCGTTGGCATAGGGTTAGTTCAGTTGCAGCTCTTTGAACCACATTGGCACTCCCATCAAGCTCAAAGTCATCGCCATCAAGCTGCAAATCATCTTCCTCGTCAAAGAGAACCATTGCCTAAACATCTTGTTTAATATTCACTCCTACATTTCTCTCGGTATCAGTTAGTTTCTTTGCAGCGGAAGCACGACTTCTTCTCCTTGGAAGTCCTTACTGCAACTCCATCGACTACTTACTTCTACAATTGCTTCCCAACTCTCCAGTTCAAACTAGAAATAAAGGAATTCTCTTATCCTACAATGGGTAAGCTTCCTTTATGGTCCTCCTAGTTCTTGGTGATTACAGCATTAGCAAAGCATCCATCTAATCCATGAGAGCTTTTTTTCCTATCTGCCATTTTTGATTAAGTTCATGGATCATCTTATTATGCTCTCTTCTGGCAACTACTTCCTGTTAAATAAAGGATTTTGGTATTTCATTTCCATTATTAATTTCCACTTGACAATTGTTTCTTTCATCACTATTAGCCATCACTCTTGTGCATCTTTTGGAAGAAAATCTTTCATTTTTTTAGCGCCAATGATCTCGAATAGCAAGTCCTCAAACTTCTTAAAGAAAATTCCTGACTCTAACTACTTAATCTCCCCAAATCCAAAATAACAAGTTAGATCTAAGTGAAGATTTAGTTTTCTCAAGGAAAGCACCAAAATGGTAATACCAAAAAGGATCAACAACCAATAATGAGTTGTTAGGAACCTATAGGACCGAGATTTAGCAGATAGTATTGAAAATAAAAGAAAATAGAATAGAGACACACTATAGTGGCTCGACAATCTATGGCATACGTCCACTTTATAGTTTTATCAACCGATGATTTAAAATAGTTTATAAGATATTATAAGGGAATGTCTATTTAGACACAAAATATAGACACAATTGGTGACTCAAAGAATCTCCACCATTGGGTTGCCTCTTGAATTCCACCTCTCCTATAAAGACAAAAAATCCAATACTCCGGATCTTTTGTGCCACCATTTTGTATTTAATTTTATGCTCAAATAGTCGGTCCCTTATATGCCATAAGTACAAGATGTTGACAAGTTTTAAGATCTAGAACTACCAAGAGTGGTTGCTTTGGTTAACGTTGCGAGGGGGGAAGATGGTGAAGAGCAGTGGAATCCTTGATCCAAAGTAAAGAGAAGAGATCTTATTTTAGTTGCTCTAGATTTTATATTTATAGGGAAATAGAGTTAATGGGTAAGAAGCCTGCATGCATTGAAGTCTAGATGATAACCTGATGTTATACAAGAGAGCTCAGGGACCCACAAGTCAGAAGCTCAACTTGGTAAAGAGTCATTTAACTCAGTGAGTTATTTTCTTTGATGTAAATTGAATTCTCTCATTTTCATAGCTCTTCCACCTTCTACTTGATGTGTTTCAAGCTCTTTCCATTGACTTTTGGTTGATTCTGGGGATCTTTCAATCAACACTTGTGCTATCCTGCCTTCTTGGTTCTCTTCTCATCAATCCTTGGAATTTCTTGTTCAAACTCAAGAAAATCGCTTAATCATGAGTGGTTGGGTGAGTATGTGAGATGTATGGAGTTTAGAAGGAGGAATGTGGCGAATAAATAGATCGATGCATACCTAAATAACTCGATGGCGAGTTATTTACTTAGCTCCATTGCCTTTTCAACTTGTTGAGTTACTTCACACCATCATTCCAGGTAGTTCAAATCTTGTTGAAATGAAACATGAAGGTGAAAAGCCATGTCAGTGAAAATCATGAGCTTTGGGTCGGGATTGTCCTGACTTGTTGTTCGACCCAAGTGGTTTGTGCATTTGTTTCATGCCTTGCTTGGAGTTGTCCAAAGTTTGGAGTGATTGGCTTTCGACCTAAGAGTTTTGTGAGTCTGACTAGAGTTATACTTGGTAATGATTGCTTGGAGTCCAACTTGAGAGTTTTGTGAGTCCAACCCAAGTTCTGCTCGGTAATGATTGCTTGGAGCCCAACCTGAGAGTTTTGTGAGTCCAACCCATGAAAAATCACAACTCGTTCCAATTTAGGACTTACAACATGATACTGAGTTGACTCAAGTCTGACCTAGGCCTATCTTGGGTTTGACTTATGTCTGAATCCAACTCATGTTGTCTTGTCTTCCTAATTCTCAGCTCTAATTTTCCTTCAGCTTTCCTAGGTTTAACTCAGGTACGACTTAGGTTCGACCTCGAACGCGAAATTGAAAAACTCAAGTCAACTTTTTTTGCTCATTTTTTGCTCATTTTTTGTTATTTCCTTTTCTTGCATTTTTATGCTATTTCCAAATTTATTGAATCATTTTGTCCTCGTTTTGACGTTCCAATTCCTAATTGAAATCGACTTGGTCAAAAACCTAGTTGACCACCATTTTACATATATATATATATATATATATATATCAGCAATTATAAGGATGGGCTATTATAACGTTCCAGGCTAATGATAGTACCCTGATTTAGTAACTCTGAAATACTATGCATATTATAGTACCTCTGTGTATTATCTTTTGATATTATACGTTATCATTTCACATGTGAGAATATTATGTTTTTGTCCTCCTCTTTCTTATTCCTTTTCTTTTCTTCTTTTTCTTTACCTTAATGTTCTGTCTTTTCATCACTTGGGTCTTGGCATGTGAATACTGTTGATGTATTATTGTTTACATTCAAGGGTCGAAAAGGCTGTATATTACAGTAAAAATACATAAAAGCATCATTTCAGATAAAAATAAACCCTATAATTAAAGCACAACTATGATCCATGTCATACATCAATCTATTATAGTTATAAATATACTCTATACTTATCTATATTTTATGAACCATGCCATATAACCATCCATCACATTCATATGTATCGCCTAAACTATTATTTAAGTGTCAATTTTAATATATCTTTAACTTTATTTAGTTTTACCACCCTAAGTCATTATATCACTAATCTATCTATTTCTCGAAAAACATCACAGACGAAATGGCCCCTTATTTCACCACGGGAGTCAGCCTGACTAGATCCAACCAGACTTTCCTAGAAGGTTGGATGTAAGCATCCTAAATACATTCTAGCAAGAGTCCTTATCAAGCACCAGTAACCTTTCCTAGTTTTAGAAACACTTCCAGTCCACGTTGACGATTAAATAAAAATACGTCCATTTGATGTTATTACTCACACAAGAGTTAAAATTCCGGACTCAATCTAGTAAGCTTCATAAGTCTTGGCACCTTGCCTTATTCTGCTATGTAGGATTTCATAAGCCATGGGCCTCGGCCATTTAATAACTCCACGAGTTGGTAGATTTTCAAGTCCTATATCCATCCATTTTTTTATTCATTGATTGTGTACCCTACACATTCTTTAGATCTTCATGTTTGATCAAAATCTTTCAATTCTTTAGATAAAACTTTTTTTTTCATATTTAAATGGTACATTTATCATTTCTTAGTTTCCTTAAGCTTAACACATTTCCCCCATTTTTAATCAGTTATTACATTTTTTTAACTTATTATTTTTGTTTTAAATTTCATGCCTATGAAATTTCGATCAAACATCTTGAAGCACTTCTAAAATATTGCCCAGTAATTCACAATTTTAAATAATGGATTTATTATCATTGACTATGATATCTATAGCTTTCGATCCCTAAACCATATTATCGTTGTTCTAAATCTATCATAAAACAAGGTTTCACATCCTTTAAGTTATCTTGAAACATGGCCACTATAAAACAAGGATATTCTAAAACAAGGCCTCAACATCTCTAAAGCAATCGTAAATCTCGGATGTGAAGCTATTGTAGATCACAACTTGAGTCAACTATAAGTCTTAATATAAGGCTATCATAAATAAAAAATTTAGCCTATCATAAGCCTCAGTCCAAATCTAACCCATCCTTGGGGCAATTACAGATCACAGATAGAGCTATTGTAAGTGTAACTTCTAGGCAATCGTAAATCTAACTTTTGGGATATTATGAATCACGTGTAAGAGCTATCATCAGTATAAATCAATTATTATCATGCTTCTAACATTTTAAGGCTATCATAAACCTAACCCAAGTGCTATCGTGAGTTTAGTGGCATATCTGTAATTAAGTGAAAAACCGATAATTTTATTAATAAAGTAACTACTATTTGACTAATTTTTACACATGTCGATTTCTTATTTGTTACTTTACATATGTAACATGACTTTAAAGATGGTCGAATATAGTTCCCATGATCAAGCCTTAACTAATTACATTTCTTAATTACTTTCATTAATTAAGGTAATTTCTTTCTAACCATTTAATTCATAACAATTCAAAAAATGATGGAGAAATTTATGAAAATTCACTAAAATTCGAAACAACTTTCTTTTCATAGTACAAAAGTTTTGGAACAAAATATTAAGTTTTATTATTTTTTAAATATTAATGTATGCATGAATTTCTCATTTTGATCTTAGAAAATTCATAATAAATAATTTTCTCACCTGAAAATTATGAAAATTAAAACCCACCTCAATTTTAATGTTATAAACATCATATTAAACTTTTAAAGAACTTAGAGAAGATTAATTCATGTTTTATCTTAAAGTATATATTAAATATTGGTTTATTAATCCTTAAACATACATAGACACACATTTTTTGTAAAGACCCGGAATTTCAAACACTTCGTGTTTAAATATTTGAATTATTTAAATATTTGAATCTAAGATTTAGTCTAATTAAATTGATTTAATAACCATTTTAACCCGCTTTTAATTAATAACTAGTGGTGGAAACTTGAGTTTGGAAAATGTTTACAAAAATAAATTGTTCGAAGAAATATCAATAATGTGATAGAAAATCGTTTTATGGATAAACAACTTTTTACTCAATAGAAGTTGTTCAAACTTTTTGTGCATGTTTAATTAACTAATGTTTCATTGATTTCAACTCAAAATAATCTATCTAATAAAAGCGTAGAGAAGGTTTTAAAAGATATTTACGAAGCAAGGTTAGTTTGGTAATTAACTAAAGAGGGAGAGTATATTTCTTTCAAATGGTGAGGTGTAAAGCAAAAGATGAGGGGGCATTATTGGCTGGCTAATATGGAGGAGATTTGGGGTTGTTTTTGTTTTTTAAATTCTATACAAAATATCTCACATGGTTCATAATTTTATTCTCTTAGTTTTATAGGAAAAAAACTAAGTATTCACACCTATTTTCTCTATCACTCTTCATTTTCCTAAGCAAATCAACTCCAATCTACTTCAAAATTTAACCATGGCCTTAGATCATCTTAGGAAGCATGAATAGAAAACCAAAGTAGAATAAAATGGAGAAAAAGTATGCAACCTTAGGCTGTGAGGATCTTGAAGGTGTATGAGGCATGAGCTTGGCTTATGAAGGCTAAAGGTGGAAGCCTTGGCTTATTGGTTTTGGTAAGAAGTGGTTATTTAATGCTTGTGTGCTTGAGCTTATTGTAGGGTTGGATTTGGGAGTTATCTAGACATCTTGTATGTGTAGATTTATAGTTGTGAGTGTCTATATATATGAGTGTGTTGTGTGTTGAAATATAAGGTTTAAAGTAAAGAACAAAGCAAGTTTTTACTTTTGGACCCCTCCTTGCTTTGGAAAGCAAATGATAACTTTATATATAATATTTTCACTTTTATAGTCCTCTAAAACATGTATCCTAGTCTAGACTATATGTTCACATGTTTGATAATCTTGCATATGACATAGAAGTGCGTATTTGAATGTTTGAAGTGAAAGAGTCGCTATAAAAGCACTTTGAAATCTCCATGCTTTAACTTGTTTATTTTGGTGATATGTTAATATATTGTGACATTATATATTTTGGTTTTTTCTCTATGCATATTTTGATCTATGGGATAGTAAGGAATTGGTTTGAAAAGTGGTAGAACTTGTGAATTGAAATTGTGAAAGTCTGAAGCAAAAAGGATTCTATGGATGCACTTTGAAGTCACCTTATGTTCGACAATTTTTAACTTAAATTTGGAAGATATCCCTAGAAGTTTATTTTTTGTTTTAATAAGTAAAATATATATACTTCTTACTATAAAAATATCCAGGTTTAAAATGATATATAACTGGTTGAACGAATAGAGAAAGTTATAGCGAGAAAGGTCGCTATTTGAGCACTTCGTGAAAATATTTCATTTTTGGAAGTTTTATAAACAATTTGGAAGTATCGTGAGGGGTTTCTTTTGGTGATTTTTAAGTAGACTAAGTATACTACTTACTATAAAAAAAATTAGATTGAAAGTCATTGGTTTAAGTGGTTAAAACATGCCACAAAGATCGTGCATTTTCATGTTGTTCTCTTTCTAGAACTTTAGACTGCACTTATAAATGATATCCATAGTCTACTGCAGCACTCTAGGCTTATTGCATTATTTTGTTTTAATGTGACATTTTGACTACTTTTTCATTAGTGGAAATTAGCCACAAGGGCCTCTTTAGCACGTGCAATTAGTTTCTAGGACAGACGGCTGAAATAATTACTTTTAAGGACAAAATGTAAAATAATTAGTTTCTAAGGCCTAAAAACCTATGAAATTATGTCCTTAAAAGTAATTAGACGGCTGACTTTGTCCTTAAAAGTAATTATTTTGCTAACTTTGGCCTTGAAATTAATTTCTATGGATGTGTGTCCTAGAAACTAATTGGACTGCAAAGTTTGTCCTTCTAGTGAAATGCCCCTTTTCATTATTTAAGCGATTTATAATTTATTATCTTTGTGGAATCTTTTAGGAAAGTTCTAATAACATGGATTAGACTATGAAAAAGTGTTACAAGTTTAAATATATTTGTCAAATTTCTAAATTAGTTATTTTTAAGTAATATATAGATATTCAAAACCTATTTATATGTATTTTAAAGTATTTACATATAAGTTTCGAAAAATTAATTTTTTATTAACAATAATAAAGGTGGCATTGATTATAACACTTACTTATAATAAATGGTTTTGAGAAGTTAATCAAAAGTATATTATCTTGTTAATAAATATAACTAGACCTTTAAAAAGAATGTTTTAAGGATAATTCTAAGTGAAAAAATGGTTTTGGGTTTATAGTAACGGTATTTAATAACATTTATTGTTAACCCACTTAATATACTTTTGAAAATAATTTGTTCTTGAAAATGAATAGTTGAAAGGTAATGTTAAGTATAAAATGGTTTGGGTTTATAGGTATAACATTTTTAATAACAATTATTTTAAAACCATGTTAGTATATTTTGAAAATATGATTTTTTTTTAACATTTGTGAATATTCTTGTACTATTTAGGATAAGAATATTGATATATTTCTAAGTATTAAAAGGGTAGAAAAGAATAGTGAAGAAGTACAAATGAACAGTGAAAGAGTAAAAATGAATAGTGAAATAGTAGTATACTTGTAAAGGTATTTTAAATATATATACAAGTATATTCAAAGAAGTTTAAATTAACAAATAAATTAATTATATAAAAAAGGGATTAGAAGTCGCTTATGTGACTTACTCATGCTTGTGTGACTTGATCATGCTTATGTGACTTAATTATGCTTTGTGTGTATACTTGTTTATGAAAAATATTTAATCCTATACTTGGCAGTAAAAGCCAACAAAGTAGATTTATTCTGTCTGTGAGAGTTAAGAATGATGTTCGAGTAGGGTTTAGAAGAAAACAATGCTCTAACCCACCAGCTTCATCTTGACCAAGGTATAATATAAGTAGAGAATGTCGGAAACATTATAAGTATACAAGCAATCATTTTTATTTTTTTTACTTGATAGTCAATTAGTTGACTACCAAAATTTTCTAAAATTAACTTTAGATTGATATGTGAGCATCACAGATTGATATAGTTTGAGATCCCCTAGGAAGGACTCGTTCGTATGAATCGTCTCTTACTTTAAGAATGTATATATACAAGATCCCCCAAGGAGGACATCTTTATATCGTTCATTTACTTCTTACAAATTTAATTGAGTTAACTGAAAATTTACTAATTTAGTTTTGAGAGTTCGGGATTGGATAAATGAGTTACTTACAAAAACCACTTCAAAACTGACGTACGAGTTCTATGTTTTGGAAATCTTTTTGTTGTGGCCGCTTCTAGAGTTGAACTATTTATCGTAAGGTTAAGTCCTAGAGAGAGGTCATCATTAGCATTCTTCGAATGACTTATGATGGGATCTATGGAGAGATTTGTGAACTATTTGTGATGCTGGAATCCAGTCGGAGATCCGAGATCCATTCGGGTAAAGACTTGTGTGTTGAGATGCTGAATCACTTTATCATTTGTAATGGAAAAAATAGTGTATAAGCATAGCTAGTGGGTTTAGCTAATCCAAAGGTACATCAACTCTAAATATCTAGAGACACTTTTGGTTGAAGCAAGTGAGTGTTGTTGGTATTTGGTATCACGTTTTTGGTCCAACTATGTTTACCTTTGTGGCATATTGTATCTAGAGATATGTGTGGTTTTAAAGGTAGATTCTGACTCTTATGCAGAAGGTCAGCTTTAGTTTACTTGAGGAGACCTCCATGGAAATCCTTATACAAAACATACCTTAGCGGTTTTAGTTGCACATCTGATATTGTTGTGTTTTGAGATGCAAGCAGCACAGCTATTTTTTGATTTATTTCTACATTCTTGATATTATCTATTATATCACTCTATATACTTATTAGATGGTTTGGTTCTTTTGAGTAGATAATCATTACAGTGATTCTAATGATCTTAAAAGTACTATTATATGCTAACTACATATTTTTTGAGTTTCTCATACCATACATATGTATGACTCATGTTTTTATCTTTCCCTTAATCCCATGGGTTCTCTTTCGAGTTGTCTAAGAAAGGCAGATTTTCGTTGATATTCTTTAGAGCTCGAGATGATGAGCCGGATGCATTTACCTACAGTACTATTCTTATTTTTGTTGCACTACTAGATTGTACATATCAACATTTGTGAGGATATGTTGTTATAACTCTCCAAGCTGATAATAATACTTATGATTGTAACTTTGAAATGCCGTGTATCTTAGAGTGATAGTTTGTACTATCTTTTAATATTATAAGTTATCGTCCCTCTATGAGATTATGATATTGTGTTTTTTCTTCCTTATTCTTATTCTTTTTTTATTTACCCTAAAAATTTGTCTTTCCAGCAATTGGGTGCTCAGCACGTGAATATTATGGATGTATTAGTGTCGACATTTGAGGGTCGAAAAGGTTGATCGTTCATTCATTATCACTAAAATGTGGTTATCCATATTCAAACCATCAAATCACATAAAATACGAACCCAATCAGGTTTGGAGAAGAATAAGGTGAATATTACTCGCTTAGATTAGAAAAACTAGATTGAAATCTACTTCTCCTTCTTAAGGATAAAACTTTGGCCATAGAATTTGATTTTCTCTTCTTTTCTGTATTAATGGTGGTTGGCTTTGGTGGGTGAAGTTTTTATTTTATTTTTTAAATGAAATGAGAATGACTCAAGAGATAAAGACGAATAAGGGTTTATATATTAATGATTAGCATGGTATGAAATCCCTCCTTGCCAAATATCAACGATTCATTTTACTTATAAAATTCCCTTCATTCAAATATTCCAAGTTATTTCATTTTTATTTGTATGGCTAAATTTGATTGCTGAACTTACTCTTAGTCCACTTAATTAACCTTTTGAAGTATCCTTCACTTTCCGTAACTAATTCTTCCAAATAAATTCTTTTAATTAAAATTTCAGTGGTAGCATAGTTCGGTAACAATCCAAGTACTTGTCCAATTCTTGCTTCTTTATACCCTCCAAGCTCCAAAGTGTACAAATTGAAAATGTTGATATTCAATCCATATGGAACGGTGTTGTCCCATCTCACCTAGTCAAATCTTCTAACTTTCTTTCCTTTAACCCTTCCAAGCCCAAACTCTTGAAGATGACTAAGTCGAAGCATCGAATGGATTGACATCGATCCATATGGATCGCTATCGATCTATCACTTGGCCCATTTAACTAATATTATGCCTTTGCTTCCTTTTTCCATTAATCCATCTCTAATTATTTAGCTTGATCATTGTACAAACTCCAAGCAGCATCAATTTCCCTATCCCTTTGCTAATCCATCGAGTCGTTCCATGATCCCAGCTTCATTCTCTTATGCAAAATACTTTCCTTCACGGTCCACTAAGAGCTTTCCATCCCTACATCCAGTTCTTCCCAATCCCTATTTCCCTCGGATGTAATGCAAACATCCATAATATAGACATGCAAAACAACAATGACAACATACATGTTAGTCGCGTAGCATCGGTCAATAGTCCTTATGCACTAGATCGATGATGGCCAATATATAGATATAGAATTAAAGCGTAGTAATCATAGCAGCAACAATATAAACATAATGGCAGTAGAAATAAATATTAAAGTAAAGCAAGAAGCAATCACACAAGAGTTTTTATACTAGTTTGAACCTCCAGTCCAGTCCCAGACTCCTTCTAGAATTAACTAACACCCCCGCTTTACCCGGAGGAATAAGCACCTAAGCACTAGAATAGGATTTTAGTACATTTGCTCGACCAGCCGAATGAGACTTTGATCTTTACTTTTACAAATAAATAACTTGACTATATATTGTATTTCAATACAGTAAGTATTCGAGCTAGAGTACAACTTCTATAACCTATGAAAATGTTGCAGAATTAGTGTGCAGAGGCTAGGAAGTGAATTAGGACCAGATCCAAATGTTGTGGAGTGAAAGAGCACTAGTCTAAGTTTTCTTTTAAAATGAATATAGATTTTTTGGCTTTAGAAAGCAATATGGAAGTAATTTGAGAGTATAGGATTGTGCTTGATTTGGAGATGACATGGAATTAGAAAGAAATGTGGAAGTAATTTGAGAGCATAGGATTGTGTTCGATTTGGAGATGATAGGAGGCTTATATAGAAGTGATTGGAAGCAAATAAACAGGCGCAACTCTTCTGAAATTTTTATTGGGAAAGGCACATCCATTGAAAGTTTGCAACGTTTTGAAAAGATGCTTGAATGGGTACTTGAGCTGTTCAATTTCTAACGGTCATATATAACTAATAGCAACAACATAACTAAAGTTTTGTGTGGTAGAGTGGTAAAGTGCATGCATTCTTGCCTTGTAGTGCCAGGTTCGAGTCCCACTATTGGCATTTTTTCAAATCTTTGATTTATTCTACTTTTATCGAATAAAGTTGATAGAAAAACTTAATACGATGGCTTTATGGTGTGTTGGTTGGTACGTCCTCTCTTATGCATGCGGGTTGGGTACGAATCCCATCGTTCATGAATATTTATTTTTCTTGAATGTGGCGAAAAAAGTAGAATCTGCAACACACCTGTGTTAGTCATGGTTCGAGTCCTGATTTCTTTATTTTTTGGTGTAGTAGTGGAGAGCAACGTATGATCAGGTTGTATGCTTTTGAACAAGTTTATTTATGTTGTGTTGGTTAAATGAAATTTTATAGCTTGTTGATCCAAGTTTAAGTTCTCTTTCCTTTTTGAATAATCATTTTTCCACCTATTACATAATTCAATTTGTTTATGGATTCCACTTCTTGCACCATCATATAGCTATTTGATCTGAAATCACTCAATAAACATATTAACAGTATTGTCATATGGTTGTTATCATCAATACACCATAGATATGGTTCTTTCAATACAAGCAACATATCATGACAATTCAAGCAAATAAACGTTAATATCATACATAAAACACATCCATAGCATATAAATATATGATTTTAAAATCATCAAAATTCATTTTCAATCTTATTTTAAAACCAAATCAGGTCTAAAAATCGTAGTTTTTATTCAAAAAATGGATGCAAAGCATGTTTAAACATATATAATGATATATAGTAAGGGATCGTAGATTAGTTACCAATCATATATGATTGATGAATTCTAGAAAATCCGATCAAATATGAGATTAACAACCAAAATCATGAAATCCCTTCCCCATTATTCTATAAACCCCTATTGATCTCTTTCTTAGTTACACCTTAATCTAAAGTTTTTAACTATAAGTGGAATGATTCAACAATTGAATATAGGAGAATATAAAGCTAATGGTGCTTTAGATCTATTGGGAAGAAGAGAAAATGATTTGGTCCTGCAATAACTACTATAATTAGCACAATTCTGAAACACTTAATTGGGCCAAATTTTGGGCTTAGGCCTAATCACCACTAAATATTCCTAAAGCTGTCAACTTTGAAATTACGATATCTCCGTAATTGTTTGGCCAAATTTCAGTTATGGCCACTCTATAAAATGAAAAATCATCGTACCTTTCATTTGGTAAAGGTTTCTGACCCAAAACTAGATTTTTTAGATGTTATAACCATTAGTATTTTCCAGCTTGATAATGTCAATAATTAATTCTAGTGGCCAAAAATGATAAATTCTAGATCACCTAAAATTATAGTTCATTCTAAGTTTGTTAACTATCAAATAATGGTTTTACTATTCATTGATGAGAAAAAATACGGGTCATTGCATGATTCCTTTTTGAGCCTTTGTTCTCCTCATCGATTACAAGTCGCAAAGCCATTACCATGGCTTCATCAGTGATCAATGGAGGTGAGAGTTATATGGATTAAGTGTCGATAGAAATAGAATAGAGACTATCAATTTATAGGCTTCCAGATATCAAAATTTGTACGTTATTCCATGAAACCCTAGATAACTAGGTCCTCAATCGCTATTTGAATATATGGACAACTTCCTGTTGACGTAGACTTGGTCAAAAAGTCGTTTAACTCCTCTTGAATCAATTGTATATTTATTTAATTCAAGCTCTGTTTTTGGTCGACCAACGTACGTTTATACAACATTATAATTGATTTTTGTGTTTCAAATAAATAATTAAAAATGATGTACATTATTAATACAACATTTTATTAACTTATTATCAATTTATAAAATTTATAAATTAATTTAAACAATTGTTGAATTTTGAAATAACTAATTGTTGGAACTGCGCCAGCCCACAGTGAAAAAAAGGGGTGAATTTCAAGTTTTTTTTTTACCATTTTGGATCTTTATTGGGCCTATAAAGGCTAATTCATTTAGAATACTTTTATTTTAAATAAATCATTTTTATTTAAATTATAATATAGTTTTATTTTAACTTTATGTTGTTGTTATATTATAAATATATATGTACCATATACACACATATGTATGTATGCATGTGTAACTTAGCAATCCATGTATGGTTAAACATGCCCGTATATAAATGTTAGGATTTACATCGCAATGGCCATGTTAGACCGTATCTACGCATTATCAAAATAAATGTATATACATACATCAAATAACATGCATGCATGTGTGTATAATTATGCATATGTGAAATTTAATCATACATGTATCTATAAATATGCGAAAATAATAATTATAATGACACATACAAAATCTTTAAATATATTTGTACAAATACTTATTTATGCTAAATTATAAAATAATTTGATAATTAATATATAATAATTTAAATATTTTACTACTGCAAAAACCGAAAGTATAATAGAGAAATTATTATTTGTATTTTTTCATTTAATTATAATTATTCATAAATATACAAATAGATATTTATATATATATATAAGTATACTATATATAATATATATATATATAATATATAAATAATAAATTTTATAAAATTAGTGCAAGCCTATTAGAAGCTCACGACATCAAGAAAATTATTTTTTTTGATTTATAAAATAGTATCAAACAAACAATTATAAAATAAATTTGAAACAAAATTAATACATATATATATATATATATATAATTTTTATAAAATTTGTGCAGCCATATTGAAGATTCATGACATCAACAAAAAATATATTTTTTAATTTAAAATTAATTTTAAATAAACAATTAAAAAATCAATTTAAATCATTATTAAAATTATTAAAAAATCATTTTCAAAATTTTAAATTATATAATGTTATTATATAAAATGACATACTTAATTTCATATCATTATATAGACATATATATTTTATTTATTTATATAATCAATTTTTGGTTCTATTAATATTTAAATATATAATAAACAAAAATATACACTAAGATATAGTTTTCCACGCTGATGAATTATTATTATGTATAATTTTTTTATAAATTTCAAAATGTTTATTATTTTATTTTAATCCTTGCGATATAGTTAATTTATTAAATCATATATAATGTTATTTAACTAAGAAAATGTTTTGTTTTGCCGTAAGCTTTAATACCAAGGAGTAAACAAATATATTATTCTATTTCTTATTTTTATATAATAATATATATAAATGCACCAATATGTATATGTATATACATTTATGTATATAAATATATATTCAATTATCTTATATGTTAAAGAGTAACACACACACACACACACACACATACACACACACACACACACACACATATATATATATATATATATATTCCACTATCTAATATGTGAAAGAGCAATATATATATATATATATGTATATATATGTATATGTATATATATATATATATTCAACCATCTAATATGTGAAAGAGCATTGATATACTAGATTCATCACCTATCGATCTAAACAACATATTATATTGATTTATATTTGTAAATCCGAGACATGCCTTCAACAATGCCTATCGAATTATTTTGTATTCAACAATTTGCTTCTGTAACACTTTAGGTGTAAATTTGATCAGCAATTAATATCGAACTTTTCAAATATTAACACTTACATGTCACTTGGTAGGTGATATGACATTTTGGCCAAATTTTTCGTTTACTTGGTTTCGGTAAAATCCAATGTTATTTTATCAAATGTTACCCAATTATGACTATTATTTACCTCAGTTCTCATCATTACACCTATAACACTTTGAACTTATGGAATTTGGTAATGATCAAAATTCCATTATCATCCATATTTAATTCTTTAATCAAAACACAAATTTTTTGGTTTAATAGTAACTGTTATTATTAATTGAAATACTCTGGCCAAAGAATTTGACTTTGAGTTAACTTCATTTGACCATAATACTAACCTCATATAACTGAGGAGATGATTCCTTGCTTGAAAAATATTTCACTTCCAATGCTTCTACTCGACCCAACTACAGTCATTTGATGAACGTCGTGCCATGATTTGACTATAATCAAAGCAGAGTTTCCACATTGAAGATCAATAGTATTCTCAAGTCAAGAGAACTGGGTAATTTTGTCACATCGATATTTTTTGTTTGATCTTAGTTATATTAACCAATAAAAGACTATTGATTGAGTCATTCCATAGTTACTATCCAATAACTATTAGTACATAGTCCATTAGTGCCCTTAATAGCCATGAGTAACACTCTGCCCAATATTTGAAGAGTGTCAAGTACTCTAGTCTCAATGGATGCATCGGTAGTTTTGATACATTTTAACTAGGAATATTTAAAATGGTAGGTTTATTTTATTGTGATAAATCACTTATGGTTACATGCATTGTAACTACTATCACAAAACATATCATTTATGAATTTTCTATTGAATATACTTTTAATTTAATTAATTACATATTATATTTAGTATATAATAGTATGAAAATTACTTTATTATGAACAAGATTGGTTATCTAGTTAGATATATGTAAGAAATTACATAATTGCCCATAGGACATACCCCTAACTCTATCACTAACAACGTGGTTTTGTTGGCTCTTTGATGTGAACTTGGTCCTTGGTCAATATTTTAACAATTGAAGCACTAAAGTCTATACGGACTTTTTTGAAGTATAGTACTGGGCCCTAGTTCAATGCTTACAGATCATTTAGGTGAAATCCACTTTTTAAACTAAAATAAGTCCACGAAGTAATGACATGGTTTATACATATTCTTTTCGTCATCACCTATAATAACTTGAGTTTGGTTTAAGCCAAAAACTCTATTAATATCCATATTTACTTGCATGAATGACTTTCAAATCCTTGGTTCGATTCAATAACATATATTAATTAATTAATTTAATGTAGCTAGATATTTTGAATTTAAGTTGATATTAATTATGGTGGTACTAACCTTCTATATTAAAGAAGAAAAATCCTTTCTTGTAACTGCCTACCTTTTCGACCATCGAAAGTCGACACCAAATACATCTATGGTATTTAAATGCAGAACATCCAATCGTCGAAAAAGCAGATTGTTAGGGTAAATAAAAAGAACAACATAGAAAAGAACAGAGAATAAGGGAAAACATAATCTCATAGTGGAATCGACAACATATAATATAATAAAAACAGTATAAACTGTCACTCCAACATACAAGATATATCAGAGTTAAAAATAAATTCGATCAGCTGGACAGTTATAAATTTCTGATCTCACAATTGCTGATAGGTATATATAATACAACAGAAAATAAAATACTATGACAGGCGAACATTCAGCTCTATTGCATAAGCTCTATGTTCCACCAACAACAACCTGGAAAATACTTGGCGTGATCCAAGCATTATAATAAAATAACACCCGGATCAGTCTTGAAAACCAGCGTAAGAAAACTTAATTAATATGAGAAATACATAATAATTCTATGAGACCACCCCGTTAAACGCAAAATGGGTTTTTACCACACGAGAACAACATCCACGTATTAATAAATGTGAAATAACTAGAATAACAATCCAAACAAGAATTGATGTACATAGATAACAACAAAATCCAAACTTATAAAATGACAAATATAATTAGATCGAGAAGAGCGTCAGTCACATCTCGATACAACTTGTGAAACATAATTCAAAGATTTGGATTATACAAGGAAAGGGAAAATTTTCACCAAATGACTAGAAGTGTGCTCCCCTTTACCGAACATATAGCTCTAGAAATATACTTGAGAGCTACGATGGCTCTCGGATAATACCAAAATGGACCCTGCAAACGGTTACTAAGAAACCAAACATTTCACATCTCCAAATGCATACCATCGAATCCGATCTTGACTAGATGTGAAGATATTCTAATGGGAATAATCCACATAGCTTGGTTTCGACTCATGCTTTGGTTTTAGTCATTTTCGGCAAAGGATAGAAGCACTCGAATGAGAACAAATTGTTTTAGATTGACAAAAAAAACATGAAAAGAATAATTCCAAGGTTCGAGATAGAAACAAGAAAAATGAATTTAACCAACATAACAAGGAGGGTGCTTCCTCCTTCAACAAAAGTATACCTCTAGATAAAATGCACTTAAGAGCACATGCGTCACTCTCGGGAACTTCAAAGAAGGACCCCATTAAATCCACAGGCATTCGAATATACTTACATTAATGCATGCATATTATCAACTTCTCTTGATGAATGTGAATGTATCTTAATGGGTGCAACCATATGGCTTGGTTCCCATTCGCACTTTGGTTTTAGTTTTTTCGATGTTGGATACATATGCTCAAAATGAGCGACAAATCGTCCTAGAATGATGAAGCACAACAATGACTAGGAGGGTGTACCACTTTTACAAATGCTTTGGTTTAAGTCATTTTCGATAAAGGATATCTGTAACATCCCCTATATTGAAGCCACAAGCTAAGCGCTACAGATGTTGTAGTTATCTAGTATTAAATTTTGGTGATGAAACACGGTAATGCTAGAGTCATTGATATAGTAGAAACACATGGATATGAAATAGAACACAAATTTAAAAACGACTTTTCATTACATTTCAAATCCATATTTCAGATTCATTACATAATACCGCAATCGTATCCATGTTCAAAAAAATATAATTATTACACATATGCCAGGAGAGACATGTGAAGATGACCCCCTTGGATGATCAGAGTATATAATTAGGCAAGCAAACAACTTTTCTTACAACCAAAACACGGCAGAATAAAAAGAACTCATATTAATTAGCTTGCCTCTTGCACGTCTCCGGAAGCTTTATTCATATAAAAGAGAATTTGAAAATCTTAAACCTCAAACTACTCAAAATCAATTGAGAAACCGAGAGTTTATAGGAAAAGCATAAACTTCGAGTCAAACATAAAGCCTGGTATTAATAATAATCTACCATCTCAAACCATTTAGATATCTAGTGAGGCCACGCCGCTTAGGAGAATGGATTTTCTCCTCGCTAGTACCCTAAAAACTTTATAACACCATGCACTATGCTCCTGCAACTACAATGGTTAAAATAATTCAAATCAATATGATGATATGAAAACAAGTAAATCAATAATGGATTTCCAATCCCCATTCATTCGGATTAACTGTCTCATTTAAAGTTTCTAGAGTCACTATTAACCAATTAGTTTTCATGGGCTTACTAATAGCCTGCTTAATATTTATGGACTCTCTTGCCGATTTCATAGTTTTCATGGGATCACTAAGAACCTAATTTAAACTTATGGGCTCCCTGCCTAGTATGACTAAAAAAATATTGGCCCTTTTCAATAACTTCATTGTTTCATGGGTTTTTCCTGAATCTATCGGTAACTCCAATAACTTCCCTCTTATCCTACTTTTCATGGATTGACTAGGAACCTATTGACAACTGTCAATAAGTTAATCTGGATATAGTTTTCGTAGGTTCATTACAAACATATTGGCCCCTACAAATAACTCTATCCAATTATATTTTTCATGGGTTTACTATGAACCTATTGGCCTCTGCCAATAATTCTAACTATACATAGTTTTCATTGGTTTACTATGAACATATTGACCCTTACCAATAACTTTTCTCAAGCATAGTTTTCATGGGTGCACTATGAACCTGTCTATCTGAAAACTTCCTTTAATCTATATTTATGCATCCTACATTCTGGTCTATCTGAGCTCCTAGATGTAATTATACTCATTCGTGAGTTATTCAATCTATATTCACTACTGGGTCAACCTAGCTGGTTATTCTACCATTTCACCATAGAATACACTTATGGGTCAATTTTAAAGTGAATACGTATATGAAGAAGCAAACATAATAACATAACAATACCAAACCTGTGATTTAATATCCTTGAAATCATTTTCTCTTTAACCTATTACTTCATCAAGGAAGGCTTCTTCAAAAAATTTATACTTAAAATTTATTTCAAAACGCTTTATTTATGCCATGGTATTCCTTTATAAATTGAGATTGGGTTGTTTGTTTTGAAAAACTAAGGATTTCGGAACCTTAAAACATTATTTTCAAAACCACTGGAAAACCTTCTTCAAAAGCATAGAAAACTTCTTTTCAAAACTTTGAAACTCTTTAAAACTTCTCTTTCGAAACAAAAATGTACCTTTCGAAAGTACTAAAACATTACTTAGAAACATAGCTTCGAAATCAATAAAAATACCCCTTACGAAATCACTTGGTTTGGCTTTAAAACATCTTTTGGGTCAAAGTGAATAAATAAGAAAGCATCTCTTTTGAAACCTTTAATCTTCTTATAAAATTATATGGGTAAAGTTTGATGGAGTCGGCGCCATCCTTTCAAAAGCTTCAAAACGCTTACGTAAAAAACTGAAGGTTAGCATCGATACCCCCTTTCGACGCCATTGCCTTCGAAACCCTCGAAACCATTCAAAAGCATTTAGGAAGTGGTTTAGTATGAGTTTAAAACAAAGGCTACCCTTCGAAAGCATTGATGGCTTCAATACACTTGAAAGGCAAAGGAATGGCAAACTAGGTCGGAACCACTACTTCCGAAAGCATTGTTTCATAATTTAAAGGAACTCATTCGAAAACTCTTACTTAAAAATGAAAGATCTTGCTTAAAAATGAAAGATGGCAACCCTCTTCGAAAGCTAGTTAGGACATCCATTTTCGATAGCGTATGTTTCGATCCCTTCAAAAGCCATTAGTAAAACAAAGCAGGCGCTTATCACTTGAAAATAAAACAAAAGTTTCGACCCCATCAGAAGCAATGCTTCCGACACCATTCCTTCCACCTTTCCCTAATCCACTTCATACCAATCTCATTGACACCATGTATTGGTTTTAGCTTGTTTGGTTTTGACCAAGTCAAAGCGGGAGCATACGAATTGAAAGGTGCTTCTAAAGGAGGCAGAACCTTTTTGCTGGGAAAAGCTGAGTTCATGCAAATTAAAGTAAACTTTTTTGTAACTAACCTATTTAGTTGTAAACATTTAATTGGTTCCCTAAAATTTTCAAATTCCTTACCAAAATAACGGCCATATAATTATAGATCTAAATCAAGGAAGATTTAACAATTAAGCCTTTCCATTAAGAAAAACTAAATATGCAATTAAATCCTTCAATCTAAATCAATTTAATTCCGATAGTAAATTACTCAGGAAAAATCCCAAAAAATTATAGAAATTCACTTTCATCATGTTATTAAACATATAAAAAATTAGATCCAATTTCTTCCTGAAATCATCGAAATAAAATTTAAACCAAATTATGCATATTTTCCTTCGAAAATTCATATTAAATTTTCCATGGCTTGGTAAATTACAAAAATTGAAATACATCTCCAAAATCATATTTTACATAACATATAATTTTTCCATGGCATTCAAAATCATCTATATTCGGTTTTACCCTTAAAACCATGAGAAACCTTATTTAAATAATTCGGTTTAAATTAAACATTTTATAGATCTAAGCATGCCATCATCCAAATCATCATAAAATGGATTTAATCATAAACCCGAAAACATATGATCATAAAAATAAGAAATAATGATGGAATAGATTATTGTTCACCTTGATTATGATAAGGAATTTGAGATTTGTTGGAGATTAATTTCCCTTAACTTTAATTCTTAGCTATTGATTGGATACCTCTTCTTTTTCTTCCTTAGCAATGGCCAACTACTCTATTTTAATTTTGCACTTTTTGTGAAATGAAATTGAATGTGAAAAATAAAAGGGCATGTGAATATAAGGGTGGCTATATTCCTAATAAGGCCTTGTTTTAATTTATTAACGTATAAGTCATTTTAAGCCGATTTAATTAATTAAAGCACGACCTCTAATTGTTTTCAAATCTCAGTCCCCTTATCACTCTAATTCTTACATTATTCTATTTAATTTATTTAAGTAAATCTCTTGAATAATGTTATCTGAAAATAAGGATTTTACAGGCTCCCCTCCTTAAAGAATTTTTTCCTCAAAATTCAGTAGGGACCAAATACTAAACATAGCAATCATCTGTAACAACACTTGACAACCATACTAGCCTACCTGACTAGCGACTATCTATATAAATCTAATATAGACATACCTTCGAAGTAGATCAGGATAAGTATCTCGAATCTTGTCTTCTGTCTCCTAAGTACAGTCCTTTTCTTTGTCGCTCCATTGAACTTTCACTAACTTGACTGTCTTGTTGCTCAAACTTTTCTCATCTATTGTTACAACCCGAACTGGTTGTTTAATAAAAGTCAAATTAGGCTCTCCATCAAATCTTCTAACCCTGTACGAGGAATAATAGTCTTAGGATCATGTGTATACTTGCGAAGATGAGACATATGAAATACATTATGGAGACCTCCCATACTGCTCAGTAACTCTACTCTATATGCGAGCTTCCCAATCCTCTCTATAATTTGGAATGGACCAACATATCTCAGTGCCAGCTTCCCTGACTTTTTAAATTATACCACACCCTTCACCGGTGATACCTTAATAACAAACTTATTTCCGACTAAGAATTTTAGGTCTTTACGCCTCTTGTGTACGTAACTCTTCTATTTGGATTGAGCTTCCTTCACCCTTTCCCGTATCAATCCAATTTTCTCTGACGCCTCTCTAATCAAATATGGTCCTAAGACTAATCTACCTCCATTCTCCAACCAACATGCTGGTGATTTGCACACCTTTCAATACAAAAATTCAAAAGGCGCCATTCCTATACTTGTCTGACAACAATAATTATTAGAAAACTTAACCAAATGTAGGTGATCTTCCCAAAATCCACCAAAGTCCAATACGCAAATTCTTAGTAAATCCTTGTGTACCTTATTGACTCTCTCTGTTGGCCCAACCATCAGAGGGTGATATACAGTACTCATCTTAAGCTTGGTACTTAATACTTCATGTAGACTCTTCCAGAATTCAGAAGAAAACAAAGCATCTTTATCACTGACTATACTACCAGGAACACCAAGTAGTCTAACTATGTTCTTCATGAATAATTTAGCTAAAACAGGCACCACCCTAGTTGACTTAATTGGAATGAAATGGGCACTCTTGGTCAACTTTCCTCTATGACCCATAGTATTTTATTTCTTCTATTTGACATTGGCAACCCATCTATTAAATCCATGGAATTCGACTCCCATTTCCAAACTGGAATTTTCAAAGGCTGAAGCAACCCACTTGGCTTTTGATGTTCGGCTTTCACTTGTTAATAGTTTGTGCACTGCCTAACCTACAAGCCAACACCCCTTTACTTACCTTCCCAATAGAAAATCCTCTTCATATCCTGATACATCTTTCTCCCTCCAGGATGAATTGTAAACTTGGACTGATGACATTCTCCTAGAACTTCTTTCCTCAAGTCATCCATATTCGGAACACACAATCGTCCCTTCTTTCTCAACCACCCTCTTAAGTCAAAGCTAAAATACTTCAGATTATCTATCTCAGTTCCAACGTCAAGCATACTAATCCTCTCGGCTAATACTGGATCCTCTTCCGACTTAGAAGCAATCCTCTTGATTAACACTGGTCGAACTTCTAAATAGGATAATATGGCAGTATTTTGACTAGAAGTGGCAGTCGTCCTTAGCTATGTATTACAAGTAGTAAGAGCTTCTAAATCCTTCCATTTTTCCAACATACTACATTATGATGTCTTCTGCTAAGAGCATCCACTATCTTATTTCCTTTCCTAGATGTATAATCTATACCAAAATCATAAGCAGCTAAAAACTCCAGCCACCTCTGCTGTCTCACTTTCTGCTCCTTCTGAGAGAATAAAACCTCAATGACTTATGATCTATGTATAGGTCAAATCTATTCACTAAGAGATAATGCCTCCATATCTTTAATGTGAAGATCACCGCCAACTCTAAATCATGATTAGGAAATCTCACTTCATGTTGTTTAAGCCGTCGAGAAGCATAGGCAATAACTTTTCCATTCTACATCAACACAGCTCCTAATCAAGTCCTACATGCATCAGTGTACATTACCAACCCTTGGTTGCTATTTGGCACTACTAACATAGTGCATTGGTTAACAAATGTTTAACTTAAGCAATGCATCCTGACATTTGCCAGAACACATAAACGTCACATCCTTCCTGATCAACTTAGTCAAAGGTGCGACTATCCGTGAGAAATCCTTGATAAATCTTCGGTCATAGCCAGAAAGTCCAAGAAAACTTATGATCTCAGTCACAATCTCTGATATCTTCCAATTATTAATAGCTTCGATCTATCTCGATCGACTGACAAGCCCTATGAAAATACGTGACCAAGAAACATAACCTCTGTCTTTCAAAAATGACACTTGAAAAACTTCTCCTTCAGCTGATGCTGCCTCAGGTCTCAAGCACCACTCTAAGATGATCCTCATTGCTCTTTTTCGTCCTTAGTGCATACTAAATGACATCTATAAATACCAATACAAACCTATCTAAGTACTCTCGGAAAACTTGGTTCATTAAATCATAAATAAAGTAGGTGCATTTGTTAACCCAAATGGCATCACTAACCACTCGTATGAACCGTACCTAATCCAAGATGTTGTCAAAGGAATACTATCCTCTGCTACTCTTAACTGATGGAAATCTGTCGCCAAATCCAACTAGGAAAATACTCCATACAATTGATTAACTAGATCATATACTCTTGGCAAAGGATATTTATTCTTAATCGTTCTCTTGTTCAACTTACGATAATCGATATACATACTCATCGACCCATCTGGCTTCTTCATAAACACAGTGGCTGCTCCACAAGGCGAACTGCTTGGCCTAATAAAATTCCATTCTTCTGGATCCACTAGCTGCACCTTCAATTCCTTCATCTCAGTCAGTGCCATCCTACTAGGTGGTCTACTAACAGGTTCATCTCCTGGTACAAGATCTATCTGAAACTCAACAGCTCATTTCGGTGGTAGACTTATAACCGGCTCAAAGACATCTGCAAACTCTCTTTCTACTTAAACCAGACTTAAGTCTTCTTCCATTCCCATGGAACTCAATAATGCACAAACATTCTGGTCAGAATTCTCCACTGAGAATATGATTCGGTTATGTCTGTCGAGGGGATGCAATGATATCTTCCCATCTTGAAAAAAACGATAGCCTCATACTTATTCAACAAATCCATACCCAAAATGATTCCGAAATCTACCAAATCGAAACACATAGACTGCATGCAAACTTATCACCTAACAAATCAAGTTCTAACTGGTCACATCTTATCCCTAAAGTTACATATCCTCCTATTGGATTCGAAACACTTTAGGAAGTAATAAGTTATATGGGTTCTAAGCGTAACCTAACAACCAAATTCTATGATATAAATGAATGCAATGCACCGGTATTAAATAGTATCCTAACTGGTATACTCCGGATCAAAAGCATACCTTCCATCTCAGTCCTCCCTTTATCCGCTGTAGTAAGCCTAGCTGATGCTAGTCCAAATAGCAAAAACCTTTTCTCTGTCCGCCCTAACTAGCACTGGACATTGATTCTTATAATACACAACTTGATTATAGTTGATGCACTACACATTTTTCCTCTCTACGGCCTTCTTCCCCTTGCTTGACTGGCACTCATGGACGTAATGACCTTTCTTATCATACTGGAAGCAAACTAAAACCGCCTTTTCCTTCTTCACAGCATTTCCCTTTTGGGCTCTTTTCTTCTTAAAGAACTTTCTTTTCTTTACTTGAGAATCCTAGATTTCAACTGGCTTCTTTCTAGCACAAATAGCAAGCATGTCCGCATGGCGAATTTCCATCTCCACCACTACATTACTAGGACCACAGATATATGGTAGGGTTGCCCAAGCAATCTCGGGCCTCAGTCCTCTGATAAACCTCTCATTCCTCCTAATGACGATGGCTATAGTATTATATCCATAATGGGAAAACTCATCAAACTTAGTGGCATAGTCAACAACCGACATCTCTACCTGTTCCAGATCTAAAAACTTCCTCAACTATGCTGACTTAGCAACCTTAGTCATAAATCTTTGCTCAAATCTCCTTTTAAAGTCAGCCCAAGTCAACTCCTCCTTCAGGGGTTTTGATTTTAATATTGTTCACCAATGAAGCACTAACTCTTGCAACTACCTAGAGGCCAACCTTCTCTTCTGCACTCATCCAAACCTAAATCAACAAAGATTCTCTCGAAGTGTAACAATCAATTCTTTACCTCTATGGCATTCTCCATCCTCATGAATGGCTTCCGACCAAGACCGGTGTAGTCTTCGCTTAGCTTGCATAAATATTCCCAACCAAAGCCATAGGATTAGCTCCTCCAACATTTCCAACAACCCTAGCAGTAGCTCTCGCTCGCACCATATTGATGAAAAACTGATATATCGCTCCCATATCTACTGGTGGATTTCCAACATCCACAATGGCATCTACATTTTGGTTACCATTAGCCTATCGACTCGGGTTCCTCTTGGTGGGTCGAACATTTCTGTCAGTTGTGTTGCTTCCTCCATTGAGATTTCCTCTTCCATTTTCCACCTCCATATCTTCTTTCTCGTAAATCTGCATACGACCCTTAGTAAGATAAAAAAGAACAGTCTAAGAGAGAGAGAGAGGGGATACATACTTATATGTGTGTGTGTGTGTGTCAAATATAATTACATTGTCTGATCTTATTTTCTAATTTATTTGATTTTGTTTTTGAAAAATCTTTTAGTTTTAAAAATTTTCTTTTAAATTTTATAAACATATGCTCTAATACTAACTTGTAACACCCCTTATCTTGAGGCCACAAGTTAAGCGCTACAGATGCTGTAGTCATCTATGGTATTAACTTCTGTTGACAATATACGGTATTAGGCACAACACTCTTTGAGCATGTTTGAAGAGATAAAGTGAAGAATATAAATGAAAAATGAGGTATATCTAACAAGCACACCAAAATCAAACAAGCAAAAGTACGAAAACATAGTGATTTAGAGTGGTTAGGCGTTGTAGCCTATGTCCACGATAGAAAGTTTGCTATTTATTAATAAATATCGCTGATTACAATTGTTTGCAATAGAACATCAAGGTACAATGAATATTTCGGTAAAGTATCGGCGTTCCAAAGTTAGAACCACCTTTTCTGAAGGCCTACGACTGCTATTTATAGGCCACAAATATCTCGCTCCAATCTCGAAAGACTCTTTCTCTCAAGTAGGTGGGCCCATATGATCGATCCTTGGCCATTTGTAGTCGATCCATGATCTATACATGCCAAATTTACATCGATCCAAATTTGATCCTTTTTAGCTAAGATTGATCATGAGCATTCTTGAGGTAGTATGCAAGCTCCTTTGAAAATTTGGTGGCATTTGGACTTATAGAATTTGAGTTTTGATCGATGCAAGTTTGTGTTTTCAACATACAATCGAGCTTGTATCAATACAACTCATATCGCTTGCTTCGTATCTATGGTTTGCATGTGTCGATCAAGTGACATGGCACTTTCTTTTAGGATCAATACACTATTCAAGCCGAGTGATCGAGACTTCCTTTCTTTTAGGCTTTGTTCGTATCCACCATTGCGGCTTCATTCGTATCCATCTGTCGCGTTCTATTTCTTATCGATCGTTGGTGATTACTTTGTATTGATTAGTAGCCAACTCGTATAAATGACGTAGAGCCTCCTTTATATCGATCCGTAATGGACGATGCGAACCATGTAGCCAAAGGATCGATACAAAGTGTCATTTATTGGTGGACACGAAGTGCTATCATCATGATGGATATGAAAACAACTTCAGTTCCTAATACGAAGGAAGGTAGCATTCGATGGGTACGAACCACATTTCTTTCGAGGAATGGATACAAACATGGTGTTCCCTTTATGGATACGAACTAGCTATATTTTACTCGAGACTTGATAGTTACGAAATTCAATGGATACGAACATGGTTAGTTTTCCTGATTTTGATCGGTCAATATCTTGAGCATACGAACTCTAATTAATATGAGATTTGGAACATTGGATTTCATAGCTTTGCTTTTCGTGCCATATCAATTGTAGCTTGATCTGAAATCGGGCAAAAATTACTAATATCCATAGTAAACCTGTGTATAACCGATCTCCGGGACGAACTGCCTTTGATTTATAGTTAATTTCTTATTGTCACGGCCTTACCAAAAGATAGGATAATATTTTCCCACCAAAGTACGTCTTGTGCGAGCTTGTCGTGCTTTGAAAACCTGCGATCTTCAGTCTGAAAAGTTTCACCCGATTTGGTGAGTAGTTGTCTTTTCGATAAAAGTTGTACCTTTGATTGATTCTTGGTAATATAAATACTGAATCGTTGACTATCAATGATTGTAAAGTGCATTATTGTAACTGAGTTTTGAGCTTTGGAATCTGTTGTTCATCGATGCAATTTTCACCAGGTGAGCATTTAATTCCTGTAAGTTTTAAAAATTGAATGTTAATTGGTCACACATAAACATATGTAACCTGTTCCCCGTTAACGTTTGCATGTTCATGAGTAATTGTCAGTTTTTTCTTGTATCGAATTTCGTATCAATCCTCTCCTGAATCAATGTAGAATTCGAGTTGTTACAACGCTTGATGGTTGTTTTATCTCATCGTATCGATACTCTCTTGGATTGAAGTGAAAAGTTGAAAAATCATATTCGTATCGATGGCGATCGATACAAATTGGTTGGCTTCTCAAAACATTTCATATCAATGTATATGAATTTCTGTGGGCTTTAGGTTGAACGATACTAACAAAACATTTCGTATCGATGCAATTCTAATGGGTTCAAACAGCCCAAACAAGCTTTGGCTTTGTGCTCCGTATCAATTACTGGATGGATACGAGTTGCTTCCTCCTTGATGGGCCATGGATGGACACGAAATAATCTTCATATTGGTGGTATCAATATTGTTTTGATCGAGTCATTGGATATGAACTAGCTATATCATATCGGATGGGTTGAAAGGTACGAGCAGTTCAATTCTTATCGGTCAAGGGTGATGACCGCTTCAACCGGTAAACTTGTATTAGGATATGAATCGTCATCCTCCATCTATATATGTTTGGCCTTATACTCAGAGCAATCTTTACTTGCTCATTCTTCAACCATCTTTGTATCACTCTCTGTTAAAGCCGATTGAAACTATCTTTGTCCTCGAATAGAACCAAACCTTCAATCCTTTAAAACAATCATTGAAACTAGGTAAAAAGGCCATTAATTTGTGTTGAAAACAATAGGACTCGAGATTCTTTACCATCTCATTTGTTTCCATGACCGGTCATAATGAAGTGGAGGCTGGAGATTGTCCAGAGCAAGGTTGGGATTGGAGGAGCGATGCCTAAGTGATTTTGAAGAAGAAGAAGTGTGGTGATATGAAGGACTCATGGAGGAATGGCTCGGCCTTGACTTCGTATCGATGGGAGAAGGAAGGGAATAACACTTTCGTATCGACCTAGGGAGAATAACTCGTGTCGATCTTGGACGTAGTACAATTTCATACCGATAGGAAAGGCATACTTCATATCGATGGCTTGTGGATCTTCGGATCAATAGACCGATACAAAATTTTATGCAAAACGATCGATACGAAGGTGTTGTCGATAGTCGATACGAAGTAAAGGATTTTTTACCAATATGAAATGGACTCTACTGATCGATACAAAATGAAGCCCTATGACCGATACGCAGTGATGGTTCCTAAACCGATACAAAGCGTATCTCTAATGACCGATCCAATTTTAAATTTTGATCAATACAAATTCCTTGTATACTCGAAAACTTGACTCTGATGAGCTTTTGCGTTGCATAAGTGAACTTATTCGTTTCACTGCATATATGACTACCTTTTGAAGCTCGTCAATGGAACTATAACTTGACAAAATTTGTTGAACTTTAACTTGGATCGGTTTTTGAAGTTTGGATAGCACGGTTGTGACGGTCAGCGATGATGGTCACTCTGATTGAATTTCAAAGTCTTGTTGTTCAAACATATTTCAAATTCCATAGAATCTCTTAAATAGTTTGTAGCACTACACTACACAACACATTAACGCACTTCACATTGGGGGGGACCATGGGTTTATTGTTATCTAACGATGACTTTTGCTAAGTTGAGTAGCTATGTAACCTGGAAGTTCATAATAACAGGAGATCCTGAGTCCACCTCTTCCTGTAATCGAGATGCCGGCTATCATAGCTGAAGCTATCAGTCCTGCTCTAGATGAGCTACTAGTAACAGTTTTTTATCACGCATCCGCAAGATTCTTTTCTCTCTAATATATCTGAAGACATGTTCGATAGGATTTGCATAAGTCATGGATTGTCAAAAGATAATGTCTTATTACCAGGGGTAGAAGATAGATCCCATACTCTCCCGGAAGGGTACATGGCCTGCAACAGATTTCCATGCATAGCTGGGACACTCCTTCCATTTAATCAATACATCGGGAAAGTGTTATTCTATTTAAAGATCTACCCTTCACAGTTGCACCCGAATGGGTTTGCCATGCTGAATAACTTGTTCATCGTCTTCATGGAGCATCTCTTCCAGACCCCAATTCCAAAGGAAGTTAAATACTTGTTCAATATAAAGAGCTAGGGAGATAACCCATCATTCAATTTCGTAGAGGCAGTCAGGAACTATCAAGTCGTGATCAGAGCTTGGACCATGCTGAGTTATTTCAAACCGAATGGTTCGACGTTCGGTGCCCACCGGGTTTTTCCAAACAGTGGCTAGCCAGACATAGGTGCTTTAACTTCTATGTTGATTAACTAGGTAATTTGATTCTGGATCTAACTCTTTTTTTCACAGTTTTGATTCCGCGACCCGAAGGGGCTTAGTCTAAGGAGATTGTAAGAGTTCTTCAAGAGGTGCCTGCCGACTGTAGAGAGATCAATGAGGTCCTCACTAATTAAAATATCTAGGCCTTTAGGCTAATCGATAGAGATCAAAGCATTGGGCTTGAAGGATTTCTCAGGACGACTCCAACGAGGCAAGTCAAAAGGAGAGTTCCCGAAATCATGATCATCGAGCAAGGTGATGATGAGAATATGCCTTTTGGAGACGAGCCCGCACCCAGGTCGTCACAAAGTCATCGACATTCAGAAAGGATAAGAAGAGACAAGGTCGTTTCCCACAAAGCTCTGAGACGCAAGTCTATTGTAATGTCTTTGCCAGCAGCGACTATTGTAATTTCAGAGGCTCCCTCTTCACAAATAGAGAGTCCTTCCGAAGGACTTGCGGATATTCCCATTCCGGATGATGTGCCTCTTCACCAATATACCGAATTAGAGGGGCTTCAAAATACCTTAAATGTAGGAGAGCCATCCCTTTTGAGTACGGCAACTACATCTGGTCGGTTGGGGGTTTACACATGCATGCACACACTTCACAGCACCACACAACTAATATTCACAAGCTGTTCAATCTACAGAGGTAGCTAACTCTATTTCTTTTTTCACTTTATAGATACAATATCGAGGCAGGGATCTATGCTTGGTAGTCTCCATTCTGCATGCCATTCATCTAGCTCATATTCTGAGTCCCGCGGGCGTGAGGTTGAAAGAACACGATCGTGGCTACTCCAGCCAAGAAAGGAATCATTACAAGAGGGATAGAGATAGGGAGAGGGAAAGGCAGTATAGGTGCCATCACCAATCGTGCTCTCTGCCACCTAGAGGTCCATCGCAACCCTTCAGCTCCGGAAGACAAACTACTGAAGTCTCATGCCAATAGTGCCTCCACGAACTTTGAAATCTGACGAGCAACACTATAGAACTGGGATAGATGTTACCGTTACTACAGCAGCGGTTATGGAGCCCACTAGAGCAGAAGCCATCTGAATAGCTTAGTTGAAAACGGACTTCCTTTATATCTACTTCGATGACTTTCAGTTCCCCCTAAACCTGAAGCAGATCCCCATCGAGGCAAAACAAATTGTTCATGAGTATGTATATGATGCCTATAACTAGTATCGAGAGTGGAAGAAAACGGCGGAGAAAACTTCTACAGTGGCCTTCAAGCGGGTAAAGACAATTGAGAATCTAGAGAAAGATCTCACCTAAAAAGATCGCACAGTGCAAGTGCTCACCTCCGAGAATGACAATTTAAGAAGCTTGGAAATGGAGGCCCTCGAGGAAGCCGATGAGGAAAGTAAGAAGATGAAACATATGCGACAGGAGTACCTGGCATTAGTTGAAGAGATGTGCCACAGAACCGCCACCATTATGGCAGAAAGACATGACGTGCTAAAAGAACTTAAGGAGCTTAAAGCCAAATTTACTGAAGTCGTCAAAGAAAGACGATGCTAATATAGCTGCTTAGGAAGCATGCGAGCAAGCGATGAAATTTAGTGGTGAGCGGGATGTGGTTGTACTGAAGGCACATGAAGTCAAGACTAGGGTTGAAACGGAGAGCAGAGCAGTAGAGGCCAGGCTAGAGGGCGACATTTAGGATCTCCTCATTACATATAATGTCAATTTTCTGAAGCATCAAAACCTAAGCTAGCTCGAAGATTACCCATCACATCTATATAATGCTTGGTGCCGTTTGGTTGAAGATGAAAAGGATGAATACCACACTACATCTATTTATGAGTTTGAACAGGAGAAAATAGGTATTGACCGAAGATGGGGAGAGTTCTTCATGAGGCCATCGTTACATTTGAAAAAGAAAAACTCACTACTTAGCGTTCGGAGGTCGAAGAGGGATCTGGTATTGATCATCATGACACAAGTTCTGAAACTCCCATGCCAACCCAGCTTGAATATACCTCTACAGCCGAACCTCCACCAGTGCCTACTTACGATCCCGATCAACCGCAGTTGTCTCTGGCTCATGAGCACGTTTCTGAAGGAGTTTCAGCTCCCTCCATGAGCCAATCTAAGGAAGGTATTCTGAGCACTTCTCAAATTTACTCAAAGTTTGGAGCATTATCAGGAGATGTCACTAATATTTTTTCTTATCCCCATTCAGTTATAGAAGCTGCGCCGGCTGTTCCCCATACAACCTAAGAGCAGCATCAAGATCATAAGGCTATCATGACTGAGGCGACAACACTTGCCACTACGATTGGGGAAGTTCAAGAGAGTACTTTTATCTTCAACTTACAAATAGGGGAAGAACTCTTTGGTCCTCAGAGTGATCCACTTACTGATTTGCCATTCGTTATGGAAAAAAATGTTTTCACAACCAGCTCTTCGGCCCCAACTGGCAGCATCCCCATGGACACTCAAGCAGCTCATTATAAGGTGACAATGGCGGAGATCAATGCCGAGATGGCAAGTGACGCGCTGGGTAGCAGTATTTGAGGCGGTAGAGTAGGTCCTAGCCTGGCCCCTTTATGTATGATCTCTCAGAGTGGTACATTCATCATCATTGGTGTATCCCCTATGTCTTCTTATATAGAGAGTACCCACATCCCTCCGACCATGCATTCTGAAATTATTCTAATTCCCATGGGTTCGGAGGAGGAGATTACTATACTTCCCCTGGTCGGGGACCAATTGGGTAAAGGCGAGTTTGAAAAGGCACCACAGCGGTAGCTCTAGCGGATCAACGCTGAAAGGGAAGAAGAAAACAAATATACATAAGGTGTAGGAATGTCTCTTTGTGTCCCTTTTTGGTAAATTGATGGGAATTCATTTTTTCTTTCTGTAGGTCATGTATAGACGTGGGTTCGACCTCTGCTAATAGGAAATTTTGGAAAAAAATGTTTTTTTCATACTAATTTTTTTTCTCCAAGGAATAGATGAAATAAAATCTCCTTTTTTTAGCATAACTCAAAGTTCATTTTCTTAAGTGTTTCAACGCTCGAGTTCCCACTCAATGTACTAACAAGGCTTTAGTCTCTGAATCGGACTTGCGTTCAGTTATTAAGCCTTGAAGTCATAGCTTCGGGTCATAACCAAAGGTTAAGTTGAGTCCTAATATTGCACTATCTCGATCAGTAGTTGGTACTTGAGTTTTTCCCCAGTCTTGGGCATGAATTGAAGTGGTCGGTCACACCTGTTTAATAATTGGATTCATATACGTGCTTTGGGGATAAGGGTTGTTTTTAGGCGGTTAATTACGCCCGTTTAATGTTTCATACTCCAGTTCGCTCTTCGGGAATCTAGAGTTGGTTGATGGGTGGTAAGTAACACCCATTTAGTGTTTACAGTTAGGTCCATTCTTTGGGGACTTAAGTTGTTTTACGAGCAGTCAGTCACACCCGTTTAATATTTAGAATTACGTTTTCCCTCCAAGGACTTGGTTGATTTACGGGCAATCAATCACACCCTAATTATGTTTATACTCCGGTCTACGCTCTAGAGCCCAAAGTTAATTGATGTTTATACTCCAGTTCGCACTACGGGAATCTGGAGTTGATTGACGAGTGGTCAGTCACGCCCATTTGTAGTGTTTATACTCCAGTCCACGCTCTCGGGCCCAAAGTTAGTTGATGTTTAAACTCTATTTCACACTCTAGGAATCTGGAGTTGATTGACAGATGGTTCTCAGGCGGTCAGTCACATTTGTCTAAGTATTGGGGCCTCGTTCACACTCCGAGAACATGAAGCTAATCAGAAACATGGATGGTCGGATCACATCCACCCTGAGTATGTAAGCGAAGTCGTAGGTGGACGGGTCCATCCTCCTCAAGCTTGTAAAATGGAGAGGAGGTCGTGGATGGACGGGTCCAGCCTCATCGAGTTTATGTTTTGGATTTGAAGTTTATACTCCAGCTCGCACTTTGGGAACCGGACGGAGTTCATTGAGGAATTGTCGTGTATCCATGTTTTTTTGCTTCAGTGTAGTTTCTTGCCCCCGAGCTTAGGGTTTCACTTAGTGAGTGACTGGTCGTCTCATAGTCACTCCCTATTTGAGAAAGTCCCACCGTAGGATCGAATTTAGCTCTTCATGCATGGTGATGGTTACATGACGTACTTCAAGAATTACCACTCTAGCTTGTCAGGTTTGCATTTTGTTGCTGAAATAAAAAGGTATGGCAAGGTCAGTTTCCTTATTACAAGTCCAAATTTGAAATGCTTAAATAAATTTCAAATGAAAAGTAGGCTAAATGAATAAATAAAGCCTGTCAACACCGAAGCTTCTGGGATCAATGTTTCTAAGGAACTATTTGTGGTTCTCGGGCCTAGGTCCAAGAGTTAATTGTAAATTCTCTGAAAAAAGGACACAGGGAGATTCCTCTATGCCCATGCCTTTCTCCTTACGCTGCACATCCCATTGCTCAGCAACATAACTGGTGCATCCAGTCGCCTAATCACCTTGAACCAATCCAGCCCCGTTGCCAGTGGGAACTTCAGAGTCAAACACCAATGGGTGATAGTTGCTCTGAATTCAGCTAGGGCTGGTCGGTCCAAGAAAGCGTTGTGTGGAGAATCGACATCCAACACAATAAAATGTAACATTTGGAATCTCTAATGCTCTCCAATTCCCAACTCCACTGGTAATTCCACCATCCCAGTGGGGATAGTCACACTTCCACTGAAGCCATGTATACAAGACGGACACAGCTTCAAGTCCTTTGCTTCCATTTTCATTTGATCATACGCTCGCTTAAAAAGAATATTAACGGAGCTTTCACTATCCACTAAGATCCTCTTCATCCAAGTAGGACCAATCTGAGCTGATATGACTAGTGATTTGATGGTGGAAGCTTTGACTCTGTCAGCATCTCTATTTCGAAAAACGATGTCATTTGTCATCGTTTTCTGCTGTTTTGTCGGAGCCCCATCATCAACATTACTACAACATTCGAAGTCCACATGCCTAATCATGCTAGCATACGACACCATTTTCCTCTAGCTCCGATCAACTAGATGAGGACCACCACTGACTGTATAATAACCAACCTCCTGTCGGTACATGCGAGTTCTTCTAGTCAAAAATTCCGACGTTGATTCGAGTTTGATGGGCCCACACCTTCAGCCTGTGGCACCCAAACGAACTGTTCCAACTTCCTCTCTCTGATTAACTTCTCAATGATGTCTTGTAAATGACAACACTCATTGGTATTGTGGCCATATCTATCATGGAATCTATATAGCTTTCCAGTTTCAATCTGCCTCTCAGATGACTATTTTGGCGCCGGCTTCTTATACTGTCCATCATTATAGGTTTGCAGATAAACATTCTCCAAGGATGTATTTAGAGGAGTACATTGGTCAAAAATGGGAGCTCTGCATCTTGGTCCATGATTTTGGTCTCACTCCTTACCCCGGCCTACATTGCCTTTCTGCTTGCTCTGCTTGTTTTGAGTACTTAACTACACTTTACCTTCCAAACTGGGAGCCGCATCATCCTACTTTCTAGATTGCTTAGGGTCTTCACACCTTAAGAACTGGGTTGCCTTAGCATAAAATCCATCCATTGAAGTAGGGGGTTTCCCAGCTAACCAATTGCCGAATTTGAAATCAAGATCGATCCTTTTAGTCAGTCCCATCAATACGGAATTGCCATTTGGGTTACTGATTTTCGCATATGTGGCATGAAATCTTACCAGACAGCGTCTTAGCGTCTCTCCTAGAGCATGATTGACTGGATAAGGTATTAACATCCTTTGGCCTCGTGACATGCATGCGAAACTATTTAACAAACTTGGTGGCCAACTGACCGAAGCATGAAATGGATCGAGGTGGTAAACAAGTAACCATGTGGTCATTATGCCCCTTAGGGAAATAGAAAACATCTACATTTAATCCCATCATCATCTCGAGTGGAGTTTGTTACCCCATTTTTGGTCAAAACTGGCATATCAACAAATTGGCAAGGAATTATGGATATCAGGATTGGAGATCGGTTGGATCAAGGCTACGATCGATATCGTCAAAATTTGGTTGAACTCCGATCAGGACGAAATTGATTGGAAATAATGTTACGGACTAGGAAAGGCTATGTTTCAAATTTCAGGTTAATCGGAGTTCGTATGAAGGAAATATGATCAATTCAAGGAAGAAAGGGCATGCTGTTCGAACCCATCGGCACGCATGGATGGTTCGAATCGATCAGGGGTAACACTCACTTCGAATCGATACACTTCGTATCGATCGGCCTGGGTTCGACTCGGCTACTTCGTATCGATCGAAAGGCGAGGACTTCGTATCGATGCCATACGTATCAATCGATATGGAGTCGACTTGATAGTGTTCGTATCAAAGGCAAAGTAGGATGAAGGACAGGTGGACTTCGACTCGATCACAGCATGGATCTCCTTCGTATCCGTATGGTGTACACAGGTTAGCTCGAATCGATTACAATTCGTATAGATCAAGGGGAAATGTAAGTTGCTTCGAATCGATTCTGGATTCATACCTATCAATACAAAGAGAGCGTTCGAGAAGGATACATGGGGAGTCGACCTCATGGATTCGAAGGACTTAGGGACAGTGTTCGTATCGATTCGAAGCGATCGATACGAACAGGGGAAGAAACGTTCAACACGGCGACAAAGGTGGATCAACCCGGAGAATTCGTGCCACGTCATCGATGCGCGTACACTTTGGATGGATTCGAAGCGATGGATTCGAAGGAGGCGGATTCGAAGCATGGGTTCGAACCAGGCAGAGCGCACGAGGCCTTGATCTCGAATCGATCATATCTTCCAAACCGTTGATCCAAATGCAATGAAATTTTTACAGGAGCTTACATACATGTTGAAGAATGTTCTCAGTAAATTTCAGCTCAATTGGATGCATCCTTGATCGATTCAAACCTTACTTTGAATCGATCCCAATGTGGGCCCAATCTCCAGATTTCGGTCGTATGGGCCCCCCCTCACGTGCTAGAAGCGGTCTACCGGATTTTTAGGAGAAATATCAGCCTCCTACGCTTATAAATAGAGCCCCTGGTCATTCAGAAAAGGGGTCGGAGAATTGAGAGAGAACTAGCACGCCCGGACGCTGCCAGAACCATTCCATATCATCATTTCTACCATTGATTTTGAATTTGGACTTTGTAACTGCTGCAATCACTTGTAACCAGCAAGGATAATTAATAAAAAGGATAAAAATTTGGAGTGGACGTAGGCCGGAGATAGCCGAACCACTATAAAACTTGTGTCACTACTCGTTACTTTGGATTTGCTGCTTATTATTCACTGAGATCTGTTATTTGTGTTTGAATATTGTTGATTTGTATTCATACACTGGTGCTTTCACGGTATCTGGGGTTTGTGACCAATTTTGGCACAAACACTTTGGTGCTTTCACTGAGAACAACTAGCACCCGCTACATCGGACTTGAAAGTTGGATTTGAAGATTTTAAAGAGTTTGGATTCAAGGACAATGACTAGGCAAAGCAGTAGAAGGCTAAGGGCTGAGAGAAGCCAACAGGAAGGAAGTCAACAAGCATCCTCCGGAGCTGGGGAAGGACAGGCTTCAATCTACATAACCCGGGATGAAATGGAGGCTATGGAAAATTCTTTACAAGAGAGACTATTGAAGAGCCAACAGGAAATGATGCAGACCTTCTTTGAGCAAATAAGAGCTGCAGGGATGCAGAACTTAGGAACAGCTACACCCGTTGTGGATGCAGGACATGGGAATAGGGTCGTGGAACCCAATGGAGGACAAGATACGGAGCCAGAAGGCAATCATCAAGGGCTTGGGGGCAGGCCCACGGGATCCAACACAGGAGGACCTTTGGAAGGAGTTCAACAAGCTAGAGCTAACGTTGCTGCTAGTGAACCACACGAGGAATATGTACCAGAGTTACCTCGGGGGCATGGGGGGCAACCCCCAATAGACAATACCGGATTAGTAGAAATCATCAGAAGAACTGTGCGAGGTGGTTTGACCAACGGAGACTTGGAAGGAGTGAATAGGAGTCCGTTTGCTCGGGAAATAAGGATGGCTCAGAATCCACCTAAGTTTAAGTTACCTAGCGTGGAGGTATATGATGGTAAGGCAGACCCAACTAATCACTTGATGAGGTACACCAGACACATGGAGGTGCTGGGAGCATCGGAGGAAGTGATGGCCCGATGCTTCCCTTTGTATTTGACGGACTTAGCTGCAATGTGGTTTAGGCAGCTGGGAGAAGGATCTATCAGGACTTGAAAGGAACTGGTAGAAATTTTTTTGGGACAATTTCGGGTTCACGTCAAGAGGCCGAAGAATGTGATGACATTAACATCGGTGAAGCAAAGGATGGATGAATCGCTTAGAGCTTTTCTAACTCGATTCAGTGCGGCAGTCGCTTCGGTGGATCGGCCTGATCCATCGATGGTTTTAATGGAAGCAGTATCAGGTGTCAGAGAGGACTTGGATTTTAAGGTGTCTCTGATACGAGATCCCCCACAGGATCTCGACGAATTCTTTCATGAGGCAGAAAGGTTCCTCCGGCAAGAAGACGCGAGTACGGATTTAAAGGTGAAAGGGGTTAATGCAACTCAGGATGTAGGACCATCCAACAAAGGTTTGGATTAAGACAAAGGGAAAAGGAAGTTGGACGATGATTCTGGAAATGCTAGGAAGCGATGGAAGGATCCAAAGTTTTCCACATATACAGGATTGAATGAGACGCTGGAGCGGATATACCTGGATACTCAGAATCTCCTTCCTTACCGGAGGCCGGCTAGGAGAGAACCATCAGAACGGGAAAGGACATCAGGAAGGCACTGCCTCTTCCATGATTTAGATGGGCATGATACCAACAGCTGTAGGCACTTAAAGGATATAATCGAGGAGCATGTAAGGAATGGACAGTTACAGCAATATGTCGGAACTCGGAATGCAACGGTGGAGCAGGAGCAACCACCGACCACCTCACGCCGTGATGATGTGAGGCCCAGGGATGATGGTCGATTGATCATCCACTAATCAGGATAATGTGAAATAAGTAGCGAACTACTGGCAAGCAACCAAGTCATTTACACATGTATGGGGACGGAGATAGCCCCTAGGCATGCTCTGAATAATGATAAACTGCGATGCTGTGGTTTGTGAAATTTATCTTTTGCTTTTTGATTGGACACTGCTTTTCTTTTTGGATTTGGTTTTGGAGTTTGGATTGAACTCTTGGTTTTGCTTTCTTTTTTATTTGGTTTTTCCTTTGGACGGTTGTTTTCGGTTTTGGATGCTGGTTTGGATTTCTGATTCTTTGGTTTTGATTTGGATTTTGGGATTTGGATTCTAGATTGGATTTTGATTGGATTTTTATCTGGTTTTTGATTAATGGTCGTCGGGTATGGATTACGCCTGGCAAGGGGTGAGTCACTTTGCCCGAATGTGGTAAATTGACTCATTCAGGTCGTCGAGTATGGACTATACTCGGCAAGAGTCCGAAGTGAGCAGGATTCGACCTAAGACTTAGGCCCCATATTATCGATTATTGTATCAGGTCGTTGAGTATGGACTATGCTCAACAAGGGTCCGGAGAGGCCAGGATTTGGCTTATGACTTAAGCCATGGCATTGCTCAACGTCCAGGGACGCTGGACCAAAGACATCAAGTATGGATTGTGCTTGGCCATTGGAAAAGGATGGATTGGGACTCGGTTGTCGAGTTCGGACGGATATGGAATTGGCTAAGGCTTTGGTTATTGGATTTGGAATTGGACATCAACTCGGAGCAGTCAAGGATGATATACTCTCGCAATATGGCTATGGACTTCGGATATAGGATTTGAAACTATTCAAAACACGCCTTGTTATCACAAGGCATGTCTTGGGGGGCAAAATGTTATCCCATTTTTGGTCAAAACTGGAATATCAACAAATTGGCAAGGAATTATGGATATCAGGATTGGAGATCGGTTGGAATCAAGGCTACGATCGACATCGTCGAAATTTGGTCGAACTCCAATCGGGACGAAATTGATTGGAAATAATATTACGGACTAGGAAAGGCTATGTTTGAAATTTCAGGTTAATCGGAGTTCGTATGAAGGAAATATGATCGATTCAAGGTAGGAAGGGCATGCTGTTCGAACCCATCGGCATGCACGGATGGTTCGAATCGATTAGGGGTAACGCTCACTTCGAATCGATACACTTCGTATCGATCGGCCTGGGTTCGACTTGGCTACTTCGTATCGATCGAAAGGCGAGGACTTCGTATCGATGCCATACGTATCAATCGATTTGGAGTCGACTTGATAGTGTTCGTATTAAAGGCAAAGTAGGATGAAGGACATGTGGACTTTGACTCGATCACAGCATGGATCTCCTTCGTATCCATATGGTGTACACAGGTTAGCTCGAATCGATTACAATTTGTATCGATCAAGGAGAAATGTAAGTTGCTTCGAATCGATTCTGGATTCGTACCTATCAATACAAAGAGAGCGTTCGAGAAGGATACGTGGGGAGTCGACCTCATGGATTCGAAGGACTTAGGGACAGTGTTCGTATCGATTCGAAGTGATCGATACGAACAGGGGAAGAAACGTTCAACGCGGCGACAAAGGTGGATCGACCCGGAGAATTCGTGCCACGTCATCGATGCGCGTACACTTTGGATGGATTCGAAGGAGGTGGATTCGAAGCATGGGTTCGAACCAGGAAGAGCGCACGAGGCCTTGATCTCGAATCGATCATATCTTCCAAACCGTTAATCCAAATGCAATGAAATTTTTACAGGAGCTTACATACATGTTGAAGAATGTTCTCACCAAATTTCAGCTCAATTGGATGCATCCTTGATCAATTCGACCTTACTTTGAATCGATCCCAATGTGGGCCCAATCTCCATATTTCAGTCGTATGGGCCCCCCTCACGTGCTAGAAGAGGTCTACCAGATTTTTAGGAGAAATATCAGCCTCCTACGCTTATAAATAGAGCCCCTGGTCATTCAGAAAAGGGGTCGGAGAATTGAGAGAGAACTAGCACGCCCGGACGCTGCCAGAACCATTCCATATCATCATTTCTACCATTGATTTTGAATTTGGACTTTGTAACTGCTGTAATCACTTGTAACCAGCAAGGATAATTAATAAAAAGGATAAAACTTTGGAGTGGACGTAGGCCGGAGATAGCCGAACCACTATAAAACTTGTGTCACTACTCGTTACTTTGGATTTGCTGCTTATTATTCACTGAGATCTGTTATTTGTGTTTGAATATTGTTGATTTGTATTCATACACTGGTGCTTTCATGGTATCTGGGGTTTGTGACCAATTTTGGCACAAACAGAGTTCATGATCCATTCATACTTTAGGATGTGTTGGTCAGGGTCTGGACTCCCTTCATAAATAGGTAAAGTCGGCATTCTAAATTAGTGAAGCGGTTCAGCATAGAGGATGTCATCAGTGAACGGAGTATGACTTCTAGAGATTCCTCAATCGTCATTGGTGAGGATTTGACTTTCACGGATCATGGTTTGAATGTCCTACATTTGGATATTCTGAGCCAAGATGTGGTCGGGTTCCACAATGCGAGGACGGTCCAGGCGCGGTCGACGGTCCATGCCTCGCTTCCTTGGTATTAGGCCTTCGGGCACATAGGGTCCAGGAGTACGATTATGTTCACGAAGGTTTGGATCTTTTCAATTCTGACTGTCAGTTTCTTAGTCTATGGCGGCGGCGGCACGGCCATCAACAATGTGATACAGAATTGCCTCTCCTCAGGAGGAGGGTCCAGTCTGGTGACTTGTAGATGGACCAGCTCCTGGTTGTCCAAGACTCAAAGTGCGCATATGCTCGGGAGCTTGCACATAACTTCCATCTAGTCGTTGAAGTGTGGATGTATGATTGTAATCGGAGGAAGCTGTGCTCTCAGTGGATGAGTAGGAAGCTTGATATCTTCTGGATGTCCTTCACAATTCTTGATTCAGTCAGTTGGTTAACTCCATGTTGGCATGGATCTGTTAGGTAAGCTACTGGAGGCTTTGAGTCAGCTCTTGCATCAGCATTTGGAACTCCTCCCTGGATACATGGCCTTATGGATCTAAAGGTCCGGTTGAGTTCTAGTCTGTAGTGGGCATTTGTGCTGGATTCTTCTTATACCATCCTTTCAGATCTACAGCAGCTGAAACGGTTCTTGTAGTAAGCATGGTGAATGGTGCAGCTCCTTCCTAGATTTGATGCAATCTGAATGGTATGGAATGAACTCTTGGATGACAGATCTGGATCTTCTTCTTAGATTAATGTAATCCAACGATGGTGGTAGATCCAACGAGCGGGAGAGAAAATTAGGTTTTCTCAGTGAAAGCACCAAAGTGTTTGTACCAAAATTGGGCACAACACTCTTCGGGCGTGTTTGAAGAGATTAAGGTGAAGAATATAAATGAAAAATGAGGTAGATCTAACAAGCACACCAAATACAGACAAATAGAAGTATGAAAACATAGAGATTTAGACTGGTTTTGTGTTATAGTCTACGTCCAATATAGAAACTTTGCTATTTTTTAATAACACTTGCTAATTACAATTGTTCGCAATAGAATACTCAAGGTACAATGAAGATTTTGATAGAGTATCAGCGTTCCAGAGTCAGAACCCACTTTTCTGAAGGCACATACTGCTATTTATTGGTGTAGGCTGTAAATATCTCTCTTCGATCTCGAAAGACTCCTTCTCTCACGTGGGTGGCCCAGGCGATCGATCCCTGGCCATTTAGAATCGATCCATGATCGATACGTGCCAAATTCTGATCAATCCAAATTTGGTCCTTTTGGGCTGAGATCGATCATGAGCATTCTTGAGGTAGTATGCAAACTCCTATGAACATTTGGTGGCATTTGGACTTGTATATTTTGAGTTATGATCGATGCAAGTTTGTGTTTTCAACATAAAACCGAGCTCGTATCGATACAACTCGTATCATTTGCTTAGTATCGATGGTTTGCACGTGTCAGTCAAGTGATGTGGCGCTGTCATTTAGGATCGATCCACTTTTCAAGCCAAGTGACCGAGTCCTCCTTTCTTTTAGGCTCTGTTTGTATCCACCGTTGCAACTTCATTCATATCCATCTGTCCCATTCCATTTCATATCGATCGTTGGTGATTACTTCGTATCGATTAGTAGCTAGCTTTGTGTCAATGATGCAGGGCCCCCTTCATATCAGTCTGTAAAGGATGATACAAACCATATAGGAAAAGACCGATACGAAGTGTAATTTATTAGTGGACACAAAGTGCTGTCATCATGATGGATATGTAAACAACTCAGTTCGATGGATACGAAGGAAGGTAGCATTCGATGGGTGTGAACCACATTTCTTTTAGGGAATGGATATGAACATGGTGTTTCCTCCATGGATACGAACTAGCCATGTTTTACTCGAGACTTGATGGTTGGGTTTCTCGATTTTGTCGGTCAATATCTTGAGTACATGAACCCCAATTGACTTAAGATTTGAACCTGTGTATAACAAATCTCCGGCATGAACTATCTTTGATTTCCAGTTAATTTCTTGATGTCACGACCCCGTCAAAAGGCGGAATAACACATTGGTACAGTAGAAACACAGAGATAAGAAATAAAACAAAGAATTTCAAAACAACTTTTTCATTATAATTCGAATCCATATTTTAGATTCATTACATAATCCCACAATTGTATCCACGTTCATAAAAATATAATTATTACACATACGCCAAGAGCGACATGTGAAGATGCCCCTTTGGACGACCAGAGTATATAATTAGGAAAGTAAACCACTTTGTGATTACAACTAAACATAGCGGAATTAAAAGAACTTTTACCAACTAGCTTGCCTTCTACATGTCTCCGAAAGCTTTATTCACCAAAAAGAAAACCTAAAAACCTTAAACCTAAAACTACTCAAAATCAATTGAGCATCCAAGAGTTTAAGGAGAAAACATAAACTTCGAGTCAGACGTAAAGCCTGGTATAAATAATAATCTACCATCTCAAACCATCTAGATATCTAGTGAGACCATGCTGCTTAGTGGGGTAGGTTTTCCCCTCACCGGTATCCTAAAAACTTTATAAAACCATATACCGTGCCTGCATCCACAATGGTTAAAACAATTCAAAACAATATGATGATATGCAAACAAGTAAATCAATTCTGGATTCCCCGTCCATATTCATTTGACTAACTATCTCATCTAAAGTTCCTAGGGTCACTATTAACCTATTAGTTTCATGGGCTTACTAATAACCTACTTAATATTTATGGACTCCCTGCCCGATTTCGTAGTTTTCATGGGAGCACTAAGAACCTAATTTAAGTTTATGGACTTCCTGCCTAGTATCATAGTTTTCATGGGTTTACTAAGAACCCATTAGCCCAATAACTTCATTGTTTCATGTGTTCTTCCTGAACCTATTGGCAACTCCAATTACTTCCCTCTTATCCTTGTTTTCATAGGTTGATTGGAACCTATTGACGACTGTTAATAACTAAATCCAGATATAGTTTTCATGTGTTCACTACAACCCTATTGGATCCTGCCAATAACTCTATCTAATCATAGTTTTCACGAGTTTACTATGAACATATTGGCTCCGACTAATAACTCTAACCATACATAGTTTTCATGGGTTTACTATGAACCTATTGGCCCTTGCAATAACTTTTCCCAAGCATAGTTTTCATGGGCGCACTATGAACATGTCTATCTGACCCTTTAATCTATACTTAGGCATCCTATAATCTGGTCTATGTGACCTCCTAGATGCAATTCTACTCATTCAGGAGTTAAACAATATATATCCACTACCGGGTCAACCTAGCTAGTAATTCTGCTCTTTCTCCCCAGAAACAGTTATGGGTCCATTTTAAGGTGAAAATGTATATGAAGAAGCAAACATAATAACGTAATAGTACCAATACCTCCGGCTTAATATCCTTGGAATCATTTTCTCTTTAACCTATTACTTCATCATGGAAAGCTTCTTCAAAAACTTTATACTTAAAAGTTATTTCAAACTCCTTTATTTATGCCATGATATTCCTTTAAACATTGCGATTGGGTTGTTTGTTTTGAAAATCTAAGGCTTCTGAAACATCAAAACATTACATTTGAAACCCCTGGATAACCTCCTTCGAAAGCATTGAAAACTTCTTTTCAAAACCTTAAATATATGCCTTCCATAGCTCTTTAAAACATCTCTTTCGAAACCACAATGTACCTTTCGAAAGTACAAAAACATTACTTGGAAACATAGCTTCGAAATCAATAAAAGTACCCCTTTCGAAACCATTGGGTTCGGCTTTAAAACATCTTTTGTGTCAAAGTGAATATATATGAAAGTATCTCTTTCGAAACCTTTAATGTTCATATAAAATTATTTGGGGAATGTTTGATGAAGTCGGCACCATCTTTTCAAAAGCTTCAAAACACTTAAGTAAAACATTGAAGTTAGCATTGAAGCCACTTTTCGACACCATCGCCTTCGAAACCCTTGAACCCATTCGAAATCATTTAGGAAGTGGTTCAGTACGAGTTTAGAACAAATGTGTAACGACCCGAAATTTTCGACTCCAAAAATTCAACATTGATACGTTCACTATAGAAGTGCCGAGAAAAATGCCAAAACTCCAAATTGTTAGGGTAAAGAATAAAAAGAGGTAGAAGAAGAAACTAGAAACAACAGCACAAAATCTCACATTTGCAGCGAAATAAAATATAATATAAATAACAGCATTTATACAAAGAAAAGCTGTAATTGTCAGTTTACATTTAATATATCAGAGTACAATCATGCAAACATAAATTGGACAGTTGTTACAACTTGTCCCTGACTACTATCAAAACAAACTACACAATGGAATATACTCCATACTTTCCTGCCATCCAGCTCATCCTCTGAACTCCAAAAAGACCTAACCAGAAAATCTGTAATACTCGGTATGACCCGAGCATTACATTAAAGTAACACCCGAGTTAGGCTGGAAAGCAGCATGAGTAAACCAACTTAACTTCAAATACTAAGTTATAAAACTTATTTGAAAACCAGGGTAGCTCGTACCTCACTACGATATCTTTTCTTGTTAAAATCGAATACATATTTCACAAAATTATTTCTAAGTGCCTTACTTAGTTTAGATGGCCCAGTTTCTTAATTTATCCCATTCTAGCCTATTTGATTCTAAATCAAATCTAAAAAGAACTATGGTAATTACTAATCGAAGTGGTTTCGGATATTGCTGATATCTGACTCCGGTCTCTTCGAATCCCATGTTATCCCTTAAGCCAAGTTGTTTTAGTTTAAACAATTCAATTTATATTCTGAATACAGCAATTCATCACAGATAGACAACACACATTTATCACGGTTCAACCAAAGCATTTCATGTCACAGAACATCTCAAATTACATACCACAGATATCAAACAATCCAAGGCATTCAATTATGGTTTATCATTCATAAACAAGATTAATTAGTCGCCACAATCATCAATTTAATTTACAACAAATAAATCAACTACTTATAAATTTTGCTTAATTGTCATTAACTAATTACAAGCCATTTAAAATCTGTTTTAATTTCAATTAAAATATTTGAGATAAGTTAATTAATTACATGTATAAGTGCTTAAGATTCTTAATTTATTAATCCTTCAAATAATCTACCTCAACCATTTACTAATTCATCTATTTCATTTTACTTTAATAAATTTAGAAATTAATTAAGTTATTATAATATATGTAGTTATCTTAAACTTAACTAATTTAAGCTTAAATTATTAATAAACTTCATTTACTAACTTAATGTTTTAGGGTTAACATTTAAGTTTCAAATTGCTAATTATAATTTTTAAAACATTGGACTTAAAATACTTTGGTGAAAAACTCCTTTGAAAACTTTGTTTACTTTATTTATTTTATTTTTAAAACAGGAAGGTTCAAAAATCTAGATTCGATTCCTCTTTTCTTATTTTATTTTCCCTACTTATTTCAAAAATTCACAGGCCCATTCCTTTACCCAGCCTGCTCTCTCTTCTACCTTTCCCCTTCTCTTTACTTCTTCTTTTATCTAATTACCTTATCTCCCTGAACCCTTGTTATTACCTGATACATCCAAGAACCGTGTGCACGTGCACACTCGTCCTCCATCGCCGACCAACCAACCAATGACGCTCACAAGTCCACTTTTACCTCCTTGCCACACAACACCACCACCACGGCCTCTCCCTTTCCCAATCAAAAATCATCCCGGTGACCCAAATCGAACCTACATCACGCAACACAACAGATTTTGTTAATGCATTTATGCCCTCACATCCTTTGACCAGCGATGTTGCTACCCCTACCGATGCGACCGCCACACCTTGCGCTATCCTTCTAGACTATCACCACTCCGTCCAATCGCCTTCTTCGTTGTCGCAAACAGTCATCACAATAGAAAAAGCCCCAAAACCCTATCTCGACAGTTATCCCCAACCTAGTCAACTAGAGAGAAAACCGCCTTGGTCTTGACCTTCGTGTTGTCATCAAGCCAATTCTAGAATTCTGTGCCGACCCTTCAACCAATGATTTGCCAAAAAAAGATTTTTAAAACATTTCCGATCAACTTTGAAAATTCCCTCCCCTACTCCTCTAAAAATCTCCAAACGACTCTCAAAATTCACGATTCCTCCCAGTGGACACGACCATATGCTTCATTTATCAAATCTTGAGGGTTGAATTTTATCAAAACCACTCCATTCCTTGAAATTTAAATTTTTCATCTCTGTATTTTGTAATTCCAAACAAAACAAAATTTAAAAAAAAATTCACATGAAAATAAGCGATTTTGCTTTTGGAATTATAGATTAAAACTAAAAGGTTATTGGGTTTGGATTTTGTTTGAATTTCTCGATAGCTGTTTTTGAAAGAAAGAAAGAAAGAACATGAGACAGAGTAGCTTCCTTGGAAGAAGTATAGGATTTTGATCTTATCAACCCATTCATCTTATGTGTGTGTATGTGTGTATATATGTATATATATATATATATATATATATATACACACACACACATACACAGACATACATGCATGCATGCTAAGTATTTTCATATCCAACATAGATTAAAGTCCATCCCAACACAAGCATATGAATATATGTATAATACCAGTAATTCCATTAAAGTGTTTTACTCACTGTAAAAATTTTAAAAGATTTTGAAACTGTCATTAGCAAGAATAAAGGCAAGAAGATTTTATACAGGCCTTCACACACATATATGCAGACATATATATACTTATTTAAACTGATCTCCTCACCTTCAATTGTACTTATAATACAGAAAGAGATTAGATTTTGAAAATAGTTTACTCATATAAAAATTTAAACAGAGAAAAGAGTTGTTGGAAATCTGGGAACTGATTTTTTTGAGGAACCGCACTTGATCTTCTTTCAATTGAATCTTTGCTTGTTTGCATCAGATTTGAAAATTTGCAAGAGGTTGATTTAGTTTTAGTTTTTATCTTTTCTAGTATTGTTTTCGAAAAATGAAAGATAGAAGAAATGAAAGAGTAGGAATATGGGTGGATATATATTGCCTTGTATTTATTTATTTTTAAAAAAATGAAGAAAATAATTAAATTATGACAATTGTAAATTGCATGTAGTACTTAGCTTACAAATGTTAAATGCATGCATTTATATATTTTTCTTATATTTTTATTTATACATTTTCTATTATTGATTAATGTAACTTTTAAAGAAATAATATAAAACCTATTTATACATTAATTAATAACTATATGTATATGCTAGTATTTGAAAAACATAGAGTTTTAATCTAATTTACTTTTGATATTTTGAAAATAAAAATATAACCCTGGAATAAATAGAATATCTTATGACTTTTCATATTATATACATCCATATTATTACAAACTTCCCTATATTTCATTCCGTAGGCGCATATATACTCATATACATTATAAAGCTTGTACATATATATATGGATATTTTATCTAGAATTAAGTAGTGAAATTTATTATTCATTTATTTACTATAAGGTTTATCATCTCTAGAGATCTATAATTCAACATTGATTATAGTTTCAAATCTATATATAGATATTTATCAGAATTTCATTTGTTCAACTTAATAAAATCAGTATTTCTAAAAATTAAATCCAGTTAATTACTAATTAACAGCTGTCCAAAAATCCGGGTTATCAAAAAGTGCTACCCTTCGAAAGCATTGATGACTTCAATACACTCGAAAGGCAAAAGGACGGCAGTAAGGTTTCGACTAGGTTGGAACCACTACTTTTGAAAACATTGTTTCATAATATAAAGGAACTCATTCGAAAGCGCTTACTTAAAAATGAAAGATGGAAACCCTTTTTATAAGCTAGTTAGAAAATCCCTTTCGATAGCATATATTTCGACCCCTTTGTAAACTATTTGTAAAACAAAGCAGGCGCATATCACTTGAAACAAAACAGAAGTTTTAACCCCATTGGAAGCAATGCTTTCAACACCATGCCTTCCGCCTTTCTCCAATCCACTTCGTACCAATCTCATTGTTGCTATGTGTATTGGTTTTGACTTTAATAGGATTTGGCTAGAATGGTTTTGACTGAGTCGAAGCGGGAGCAAATGAGTCGAAAGGTGCTTCTAAAGGAGGGGAACCCACTTTTCTGGGTAAGCCTAATTTAATGCTAATTAAAGTAAACTTTTTCATAACTAACCTGCTTAGTTGTAAACATTTAATTGGTTGCTTAAAATTTTCAAATTCTTTACCAAAATAACCATCGTATAGTTACAGATCTAAATCAAGGAAGATTTAACAATTAAGCCCTTCCATTAAGCAAAACCAATTATGAATTAAATACTTCTTTCTAAATTAATTTAATTCACATAGTCAATTACTTAGGAAAAATCCCTAAAAATTATAGAAATTATCTTTTATCATATTTCTAACATATAAAAATTCAGACTTAATTTCCTCATGAAATCATCGAAATAAATTTTTAAACCAAATTATTCATATTTTCCTTTGAAAATTCATATTAAATTTTCCATAGCTTGGAAAATTATAAAAATTGACACACATCTTGAAAATCATATTTTACATAACATATAATTTTTCTATGGCACTAAAATCATATATATTCTGTTTTACCCTTAAAATCGTGAGAAACCTTATTTAAACAATTTGGTTTAAATCAAACATTTTATAAATTTAAGCATGTCATTATCCAAATCATAATATATTGGATTTAATCCTTAATCCGAAAAATATGATCAGTTAAGTGTAAAAATACATATTTTAGTTAAAAATGTTAAATTTAATGTATATATGTGGTCCGTGTTACCACTCACTTATGCACTACTATGTATTGTACTTATGATGTAACTGTGTGTGGATGTATCTGCTGTTCTGTGATATGTTATATATATTTGTTGTTATTATATCTTGTTTTGAATAGATCCATTAGCTACTGTGGTTTTATGTTGAACATGTATTGAGTATCTCGATCCACGTGAAAAGTAAAAAACAATAGAGCACCGAATCGACGTATTTTGTATTTGTTTAAGGCACAACTTACGGATGGTCGCTCCTAACCAGCCCTATTCTCCACATTAGAAGATTGTATTACCTAGTAATTCTCTTTGTTAGTGTGGGTCTCGAGGTGGAATAAAATAAAATATAGATGGAATAAATTATTATTCACCCTGATTATGATAAGAAATTCAAGATTTGTTGGAGATTAATTTCCCCTAGCTTTACTCCTTAGCATTTGATTGAATTCCTCTTATTTTTCTTCCTTAGCAATAGGCGGCTCCTCTATTTTAATTTTGCATTTTTTGTCAAAAGAAAATGAACATGAAAAATGAAAGGGTATGTGAATTATAAGGGCGCCTATATTCCTAATAAGGCCTTGTTTTAATTTATTAACATACAAGCCATTTTAAGCCTATTAAATTAATTTAAGCATGACCTCTAATTATTTTTAAATCTCAATCCCCTTTTTAGTCTAATTCGTACATTATTATATTTAATTTATCTAATTAAATCTGCTGAATAATGTAATCAAAAATTGGGGATGTTATGATATCAAAACTCAAAACGAGCAACGCATCATTTTAGTGCGACAAAAATACAAAGAAGATAGTAGAATTAAAATGAAGAGTCAATAAATCAAATATCAAGAATAACAAAGTGATTTATGTATGGGGACTAAATCACATACGCTTACCGCTAGTAAATGAAATGAACTTTTAAAACATTTGATCCACACTTGGGCACATTTTAAATATTGTACAACATTTTTTAAATACTCTTTGAAATATTCTTTTAATAAGGCAAATTACAATACTAAGTGTATTAAAATAAGGGTCAAAATCAAATATCATTAAAACATTGTTTACTATAACCCAAAAGATTTACACTTAGCTTTATTTTTAAACAATTCTGTTAAAAGATTTTCACATTTATAAACCAACATTTATAAACTTAGAATAACACTTATCTTCCCAAAGGATAATAATTAAATTTAAGTACCTTTATAAATTTAAAACAATGTTAGTTTGTCCCGATAGATAATTTATATACAACTTTATAATCTTTTTAGTAAATTAATCAATTATCTTTAAACGCTTTATTCACATTAATGAATTAACTTTAAAACATTTTCATTGAATTAATTAATTAGCTTTAAAACACTTTTATTAAATCAGTTGATTTACTTTAAACTCTTTTATTAAATTTGTTAATTAATTTTTAAAACACCATTAGTTAAAATCATTAATTAAATCCAAATATCATTAACTAAATGGATTAATTACATTCAAATGTCACTAATTAAAATTAGCAATTAAATCCAAATATCATTAATAAAAAAATAATTAAGTAGATTCAATCATCATTAATTAAAATGATTAAATAAATTTAAAACATCATTAATTAAAATGATTGGTTAAATTCAAATCCCATTAATTAATTTTAAATATCATTAATTAAAATGATTAACTAAATTCAAACATCATAGATTAAAATGATTGCTTAAATTCAAATATCATTAATCAAAATGATTAATGAAATTTTAAACATTTATTTATCAAAAATACAAGTTCAACACATAAAGGTTTAAGGAGATGATATTCAATAGACGATAATATGGCGAAAAATCGCTGTAATGATACTTAAACAATGCAAATAGACAGTCGCAAATTATTTTAACTAAACATTAATATGTCCAACGAAAGAATATAAATGAAAGGCAAATAATAGTAAATAAATAATGGCGTGAAACCCTTTGGGTCTGTCTACAAATGTCCCCATTAAATCATGCATATGTATGTGTATTTTTTGAAGTGTTTCGTAGTGACCCATTTGCTATGATAACGATCCGACTTCTTCTTTTTGTCCTCTGCAACAAAATGGTTATTTATACCATCCATTACTAGGCAGGAAAATACAACAATATATATAGTCATATGAATTTCCAAAACGGGAATACAATCCAAAAGATCAATCAAGCAATAATATAAACTAACATCTACGCAGGCAATAATGAATAACTTTTATCTACTACATATAATGTACTGATTAATCAAAAAGGGGAGTTTACTCGTCGAAATTCCAGTTATCGCTTTCTCATTTTGATTTCATCTAAAATTGATTGATTTTAGCTTGAAATTCTATAAGCTCCAAACTCTACCAATCCAATTTCGAAATGCAACTAATGTCATTATGAATCCAACTTGACTGACCGCGCTCAATTTGGATCATATATGAACCAGTTATGAGTTAAATAAGATCTACAAATTAAATAATTTAATTTAATTCCTTACTTACATCAGTAACTAATCTAATACCTAATTAATTCAAGCCTTAAACATCTCCTGGCCACTAATCTTCGAGTCCAAACAACCCAGGCACCTCCGCTTCTTCAACCATCACCGCTACCACTGGCCCACATGCACCACCGCACCACCACAAGAGACTCCTCAAACTACAGCGGATCCCACGCGACCAACCACGACCCACCTCGATGCCTATAGCCCTCTTTCCAAAAAAATATGTTCATGGTTCAACTAGCGATTGCCGCCACCATATGCAACTGTTCCTCAAACCGACCATACGTCTTCCTCGTCTCCCCTAGCTGATCATCTTTATAGTTGAATTCAACACCTATAACATCTTCGATCGGTGCCGATGAACATGAACCATTGAATGGAGGAAACTAAAATAGCGGCGTGGGTTATAATTCTAGGGTTGAAGAAGCGGATCATCTTTGTTGTTATAATTCTAGCGATTGCCGCCACCATATGAACATGAACCATTGCCACCGCGTGACCAATTTAGGTTTTGAACATAAGTTCTGTAAATTGATACCAACTCAATTTTACATAATAAAGTATTTATGAATATTTATTCTGTTGCACCGAGAAACAATTTTTGTTTCAAGTAATACAACCTTCGTAGCAAAGGAATTTCTTGTAGAAATTATTGGTAGTAAAATTGATTTGGATAAGTTCCAAGGATAAAACTGATTACAAGGAATGAAATGAAATTAACCAGACCTAATTGAACAATGCGCATTAGAATGTCTAACAAGCATTCTTGCACATTGAAGAGAAACTATAAGTTTCTTAGCAATGTCGAGAACTGATAATCCTCAATTTTTAATTAAACCATTAAGAATGCTGACTTTGCCATTGTAACACCCCGTAATTTGTGTTAATTATTTAATTAGTTAGTTAATTAACTTGGCTCCAAAAATTTAATTTTTTCACACGATGGGATTTGAACATGAAACTTGTACTATTGTGTTCATGGTGAAATTCTAAGCAACATTTATATTTGGATTTTTGCAATCGGAGTCCAAACGAAGTTAAGAACGAAAAATGAATTCGGTATGAAAATAATTCGAATAAGAAATTAACATTTATATATTAATTATCTAGGGTCCATAGGTTGACCTACATATTGAAGCGGTCAACCAGGGACAATCGACCCCTAGCAAGGAGGCAATCGACCTCTTCATATGTGGCGTCTAGGGTTAGCCTACGCCCAGCGGTCCAGATTTAATATATTTCAATCTAATGATTCGGGTAGATTCTAGCGTCTATAAATTAGACCTAACCTTCCCTTCTCTTCTCATATTTTTCAGGAGGTAGTAGCAAAGCTCTGCCATTTCTTCTCTCCACTTTCTTTCTAAATTATTAAAATAAGATATTTATATGTATATTCATACAAATTTGAGAAGAATAGGAACTTAATAAAAAGGAGAAGAGAAGAGAATCAACTATAGGCGTATTTGAGGTAATTTATATGTTTATATATAGTTGAATCTATTTTCCGTTCCAATTCTAAATTTCTTCTCAGATCTGTAATTATAATGTATGTTGTAACGATCCGCCTTTCTAACCCCAGAAAGACGTATCAACATTAAGAAAGAAAGGGATAGAAATAGAAAAGAATAGAAAGAAGAATAACAACACTAGAATCTCACGGCGGAATGGAACAAAATATAATACATCGCATAATTATTACATAGTTATACATATATCAGAGTTATACAATATCATACAACAGGACTATCATATACATATATGTCCATACATACATCCAAAATACAACATACACTACTACACAGCGGAACTACATATCTATAGATACATACGTATGGTCTTCTTCTCCAAAGCTTCTCCAGAGAATCAACACTCCAAATACCTATCACTTGGCTACTCATAAAAATTTGAGCACCCAAGAGTTTATGAAAAACAAAATATAAACTCCGTGTCAGACATGGGTCTGGTGTGAGTAAACGGTTTAAATTGTTTAACTTTGAAAATCATTTGAAAATAAAGGTATCACGTAAGACTCCCCACACATAAATACGGGTAAGTTTTTTCCTTATGCTAACCAAAACATTTTATAGGAAATCCGATGATATTATAATAGTGTCCAGGGTTTTCAAGTAAATAGAAAATAGCTGAAACTGCTACATGATTAAATTCCATATACTAGCCACAAAAGTGGGTAATACAACTCAAAACCGTAGGGTCTCGTAAGGAAAATGGGTTTCCAACAATGGCAGGGCTACTAGGGTACCGCCCATCACAGTACGGGGCTTAGATAACCATAACGAGGATCACTCCCGACCCCCTACAACACAAGGCCGGAACCATTCCTTACTGAACAGTCTCGAACAAGATAACCTCGCAGTTGTGGCCAACGACTACTCACACAGCCGAAATAAAGGGACATCTAGACAGGGGTATACTCGTCCTGCTTGGGCATTACCCACCTAACCTTGCTGCATCTCCCTTGTTTTAGCCATTCCCCGTTGATGAGGCTTGAGGCTGCGATTACCTTTATAGAACATAATTCTTAGAATGCTCATCGTCCGCCTGACGATATTCTGAAAGCATTCAGTCCATACAAGTTCGTTGTGGGTTCGAACGAAACCGAAGGCATTATCTCGTTACACTCATTTTGGAATCACCCTCAAAGTTAACGACGATAACCCTTGCATTCTGAAACACCATCTCGATCACCACTTGATAAGTCACGACCTATCGTTTAATTTGGACCGATGTGGTTTTCGGAATATCGAATTGATACCCGATCCCGGTCTCATCGAAATCCAAACGCTATTTTAAAGGCCGAGTTGTCTATTTAACTTAACATTTTAATTCAAGATTAAGCATTCACATAACAGATATCACAGATAAATCATATACGGTTATCACAGATATAACCAGAATATATCATAACATATCACAGTATATCATCAAACAGATATTAGAGCCAATCAAACAAGAATCATCAATTCATATCAAACTGGTTTGATTAACTTCACTTAATTAATCACTTAAGAATAAACTACTTTATTCTTAATTAATTACTGAATAATTAACTTATTAACGATCAATTAATTACTTAGTTAATCATTAATTATCAATTTATTAATCATCTAATTTTTACTTAATTATTTAATTAGTTAACTTTTATTCATTAATTATTACTTAATTACTCAGTTAATTAATTGATTCTTAATTATTAATTAATAACTTACTTATTAAAAGTTAATTACTTATTTAATTATCACAAATTATTTAATTAATCATTTATTATCAATTTTATTTATTATATAATCCTTAATTAATCACTTAAGTTAATTACCATTTATTAATTAACTTTTAAGTAATTAACTAACGTCCTTAAATTGAATTGATTAGACATACGATTAATTTCTAATCACCAATTTAATTAAAGTTACTAATTTAATTACAAGTACAAAATAATTTACATTCTAATTACTTTATATTAATTAATTACCCTTCACAAACCTTACTTTTAATAAACTTTAAATCAATTATTTACTTAAAACTAACTAATATTATTTACTGTTAGACTTTGTTAATAAAAATACTAAAAGGAATTAGGCAAATCAACAAGAGGTGGATCAGGGGTAACCCACTCATTCACTCGAGTAAACCTCGAGCTCTCCCTCTCTTTCCCCGCGTCTCTCTCTCTCTCACTCCACCCTCTTCTTCTTTTGCCTGTTTCTTTTTCTTCTTCCTTTTTTTTTAATTTAAGTTAAAATGTAATTGTAGAAACACAAAAACTCACGCGCACCAGGGATTACAACTCGAAGAAATCCCGAGAATTCTCGTGCGTCGCCTCGCGTCAACTCTCAACACCAAAACCAGGCACAGATCGCCACCGTGCACGTGCACGGTGGTTCGCCTCACCTCCGGTGGCCCAAACTATCACCCACAAACCCCAATTTGACCGTGCACTCGAAATCAAAAGCTAACTCGATGCGAAAAGCTCAAAGTCGAAAAACACTCATCTGGACGAACTGTAACTCGAACATCTCAAGAGAAAAACGCCTCTTCCTCCTAGCGCTGACCACCAGTAGTGTCGCGATTTCTGCCGCATCGCCGACATCTTCCCCTACCATCCCTTAAATGCATACCCAGCTCGATCGTACCATGTTGATGAAATCAACGAGCATACAGACCCAAAAAAAACTCGAACTAAACCCTACATTTGATTCAACCCTAAAATTCTTGCATTGAATAATTTTTTTAGAATTTTTCTAGTGACAATACGTCTTCAATCTTGCTTCATAATAAATTTCAGCAATCAAAATAATCTAATCAACAGATATTGACAAAATATAACTTTTGTTTATTTTCATACTACACCTTCAATATTGAATTAAAAGTCATTGTTTTCATTCTAAAAATCCTAACTTTGTATGTATAATCAAAGTATATGATCAAATTCACAAATTGAAACATTCGAATTTTGACTTTTAATTTCTTTTTACCTGTAACTTGAATAAACAGTATTTATTAAATACTGTAAAACTTCAAACAAGATTGCAGACCTTTGATTTTGGATAAACAACTTAAATTAGCATAAATGCCTAAGTTTAAACATTTATATGAAGAAGTATTTACAATTTTCTTTGCTTTACTTTGTTCAGAAACTCGTAATACTGAAGAACGACCGTATAAATTTCCAGAGCAACAGAAAGTACTCAGAAGAACTTGTTTAAAATAGACATCAGAGCACATACCATTTGTAAGTTAAATATACAAGTTTAAATTTGAAAACAGTAAGTTTACTCACCAAAATATGTGTTGAACAGAAAGTAATATGTTGAAGAAGAACACTGCAGATGAAATTTTCCTAATAGCTTTATGCCCTGTATTTGAATCTATTTAAGTTTGCAAAGTAAAGTTATTTGTTTTCTTTTTTTATCTCAGGGTTGCTGTTAAGTTTTGTAAAGGTTTTAAACGAACACAATATATGATGGATATATATATATAGAAGGGATTGAACAGTATAGGTAATAACTGGACAGTTCTCACATGCCTTGATCTGCTATGTATTTAATATACTGCAGTATGAAATGATCATAGAGATTTCGGTTGTAAGATTTTCTTGAAGCAAAATGTTATGCTAATTTAATGCTTGCATTCATTTATGTTAACATCTAATTAATGGCTTCAGATACTTGTTTATTTTTTTGTACTGGACAAAGATATTTGTTTTATTTTTTTAAATGAATACTTTGTTTTCTTATGCACATAAAATCTACAGCAGCACATATGTTTATTTTTATTTTTTTTACTGGACAAAGATCTTTTGAATATAAATTTGGTTATCTTTGTTATACATAGGTGTATACATGTTATATGAATAGATATTTTATATTTAATTTGTATACTTTGACTCCTTTGCACACTTGTTTTTTACAGCAACTATTATAATCTTTGTTAAAGATTTTTGTTGTATAAATGTATCTCACAGGTAAATGTTTAGGCTAACTTACCTTATATATTTGAGTAAACTTATTATAGTCATTTTTAGTATATTGGTTTTATTTTATTTGCATTGCTCATGTATGATTATTAAGGTTATGATTTCTAAATTTTATTCTATTGGTAATTTAAATTTTCAACATTTGATTCATAACATTGTGTTTGTAATTTTATATTTCAGTTAATAACTTATATTATATATTTCTAGTTACAGTCTATATTCATAATTATATCTTATACTTATGTTATGTATGTTTATGTTTAGTATTGCTATGTTTGTTTATTTTTAAGCATTATCATTTAAAAACTACAATTACATATTCATATGTATATTACCAAAGAATAAAAATATAAAGTCTTTGTTTTTTATTGAATAAGAGAGATTTTTTATAAACAGTTTGAAAGATCCCACTTTAAATTTTCAAATCAAAATTTTCTTTGCAGAGCATATATAACTGATAAATATCAAAGATCCCATTAGTTTATAATTTGAGAAGCTTGTATTTAATTTAAATTAGATTAAATATTATTAAAATATGCTGTCAAAAATCCCGGATTGTTATATTCCTCCCCCCTTAAAAGAATTTCGTCCCCGAAATTTAAAAAAACAATTAATTCAAAAGCTTTTTATATTAACAATCCAAACATACATATCATCCATATAATAGCAAACAATCAAACAGTCTATCCTAACAAACATCACTATTTATCCGAACACAAATCAAGATAAGTTTTCCTAAAACTATCGAGAGTTTCCCAAGTACAATCTCTGGGATCCTCACTCCACTGCACTTTGACGAGTTTCACCACTTTGCTCCTGAGTTGCTTCTCGTCTTGATCCACGATTCGAACTGGATTTCTGACCATAGTCAAATTGTGTTCAACTTCCAAATCCTCTTGAATTACCGGTTCTACAACCAGTGATGGATCATGAACAAATTTCCTCAAATGCGATATGTGAAACACATTGTGAATCCCAGACATCCGCTCCGACAATTCAATCCTGTATGCTACAACTCCAATTCTTTCCAACACTCAAAATGGTCCAATATATCTTGGAGCAAGTTTTCATTTTTTTGGGAATCTTATAGCACCTTTAATTGGGGAAACTTTGACAAACACTAGATCTTCGATTTCGAATTCCAATGGTCTTCGTCTTCTATCAGCATATTTCTTCTGACGATCTTGAACAGCTTTCATCCTTCTCTTGATAAGCTCAACCTTCGCATAAGCTTCTCGAATAAGATCGGGTCCGAGCACAAGACGATCCTTCGATTCAATCCAATGGGATGGGGATCTACACGGTCTTCCATATAAAGCTTCATAAGGAGCCATCTTAATACTTGCTTGTTAACTGTTATTATAAGAGAATTCCACTAAATGAAGATGGTCTTTCCACGATCCTCCAAAATCCAAAACACAAGCCCGCAGCATATCCTCAAGAATTCGATTAAGCCTCTCCGTCTGTCCGTCTGTCTGAGGATGATAGGCTGTACTCAATCTCAAATTTGTTCCCATTGCTGATTGCAGAGCCTCCAAGAATTTTCTAGTGAAAATAGGATCACGGTAACTTACTATACTGACTGGAACACCATGCAATCTGACTATCTCCTTTAAGAAAATTTCTGCCAAAGAAACTACAGTACGAGTTGCCTTAACTGGCATAAAATGGGCAGTCTTAGTTGAACGATCCACAATAACCCATATACCATCATTTCCTTTCCTGATTCTAGGCAAACCATCGATAAAATCCATCAAAATCATCTCCCACTTCCAATTCGGAATTTCCAAAGGCTGCAATAATCCGGCTGACTTCTGTTGATCACCTTTAACTTGTTGGCAGATGGCACAACTATTCACGAATCTAGCAATATCTTTATTCATGCCCGGCCACCAGAATACTCTCCTCGTGTCCTTATACATCTTCGAGATTCCCGGATGAATATTCAATTTGGAACGATGGCTCTCAAACAACACTTCCTACTTCAAATCCTTGTAATTCGAAACACAAATTCTTCCGTTGATCCTTAATGTTCCTTGACCATCGATTTCAAAACTACACTGACCCTTCCTGACTCTTTTGATGATTCCTCTGAATTTATTATTTGCTTCTTGCTTGCTTGAAATCCTTTCAATAAGCAATGGAACCACTTCCAGAAGAGATAGGACTGCATTCCTGCTAAGAGCGTCAGCTACAACATTCGCCTTTCCCGGAGTGTACAGAATATCCAAATCATAGGATGCTAGAAATTCGACCCACCGTTGTTGTATCAGATTAAGATCTTCTTGAGAGAAAAGATATTTCAACGGTTTGTGATCCGTGAACAATTCAAATTTCTCTCCCAAAAGATAATGTCTCCATATCTTCAAAGCAAAAACAATGGCTAGCAATTCTAGATCGTGCATAGCGTAATTCTTCTCATGTGGCTTCAATTTCCGACTAGAATACGCAATTACCCTTCCATTCTGCATCAGAACTGCTCCCAAACCAACCATACAAGCGTCGGTATAAACCTCGAATTTGCTCTTCCCATCCGGAATAGCATGTACTGGTGCACTAGTTAGCCTTGTCTTCAATTCTTGAAAAGCTTCTTCACACTGGGGTGTCCATTTGAATTTTTCTCCCTTTCTAGTCAGCTTAGTCAGATGCGAAGAAATATTGGAATAATCCTTGATAAATTTCCTGTAGTAGCCAGCTAATCCCAGAAAACTGCGAACTTCCGTCGGTGTCTCCTGCTGTTTCCATTCCAGAATTGTTTCGACTTTAGCTGGGTCTACAGAAATGCCTTCACCAGAAACAATGTGCCCTAAAAATTTAACTTCCGATTTCCAGAATTGACATTTCGAAAACTTCACCTTCAACACATGCTTTCCCAGAGTTTCCAATACAATCCTCAAATGCTCCCTATGTTCTTCTTCAGATTTGGAGTAGACCAAGATATCATCAATGAATACCAGCACGAACTTATTCAATACATCCCTAAAGACTCGGTTCATCAGGTCAACAAAGTAGGCAGGAGCGTTGGTACCCGAAAGGCATAACCAACCACTCATAGAAACAATTCGGTCCCCTAAATGCTGTCAAGGGAATACTATCTTTAGCTATCCTCAACTGATGGAAACCTGAAGCTACATCTAATTGAGAAAAGATAGAAGCACCATGCAACTGATCAAAAAGATCATCGATGCGAGGAAGAGGATATTTATTACGGATAGTCACTTTGTTCAATTCTCTATAATCCACACAGAACCTTGGCGATCCATCCGATTTAGTAACAAACACTGCAGCAGAGCTCCAACAAGAAAAAATGGGTCTTATCAACCCCTTTTCTAAAAGATCCTGAGTCTGCTTAATCAACTCCTCTCTTTCCCTAAGAGCCATTCTCCTACTGGGCTGAATCACCGGCACTGCTCCTGGAATCAAATCAATATGGAATTCTATTTCTCGATGTGGTGGCAGACACTTAACTTCCTCAAATACATCAGGAAATTCTTGAACCACATCGATATCTTCAATCCTCTCTTCAGAAGTCTCAATTCCATGCAAAAGACTGCTCAAGTGAATTCCAGAATTATCACACGACACTCTGGCAATTCTACCCAGATCAGTTTCCAACGAAACTGTTCTTTCATCACAATTCAAAACTGCTCTATACTTATCCAGCCAATCCATTCCCAAAATAAGATCAAATCCCTTAAAATTCAACACATACGGGTCACAAGAAAAACTGTAGGATAAATATGAGATCTTCAAATCCTTATAGATCGTATCTAATTTGGTCACCCCTCCTATAGGATTAGATACAAAAATGGGACGATCCACAGTACTAGGGTTGAGAAAGAACTTTTCTACAGAGTTCAGAGAAATAAAACTCAAGGAAGCACCCGAATCAAACAAAACTTTAATATATTTGCCATCTAAAAGTAAAGTACCTTCCATAACTCCTTTGTCTTTGGAAGAAGAAGATGGAACGGCTTCCAAAGCAAAGACTTTATTCTGAGGCGCCCTCTTCAAAAGTGGACAATTCTTGATCATGTGGCCAGGTTGATGACAATTGAAACACAACGATCTTTGAACCATAGCTGATCCTGGACCACTCTGATGCGGTTGCTGTTGCTACTGCTAGAATCCTTTTCTAGGACACTTATTTGCCAAATGTCCTTCCTGTTGACAAATGTAGCATTTGCGAGGTCCGTTGTTATTTCCAGGCTTCTTCTTGCTCGGCTTTCTCCATTTAGGATTGAACTTCCGCTTATTCGGATTAGCGAAAATCCCACCTGAAGCTGCAACTGGAGCCACCGACTTCTTACTCATCAAACTTTCATATCTCAATGCCATATCAATTAAATCGACAAAAGATCCTTTCAAAAGCACCGTCAATTTTCCATGGAATTCAGGCCTCAATCCTTGCACAAATTTTTCATTCTTTTTTAGGGGAGTATCGATGAGTCCTGGTCCATAGCACGAGAGTTCGTTGAATCTGGTTTCATACTCCGAAATAGACATACTACCCTGCTTCAAATATAGAAAATCCTGATACAAATGGGTTTTCCCTGCCGTTGGCATAAACTTCTCTTCAAACAGCTCCTTAAATCTGTCCCATAAAATGTCATCCTCAGTAATATTTGCAATTGTTGCATCCCACCACGTTGCTGCACCACCCTGCAATTGCCACGATGCCATTTGCCTCTTACGCTCATCAGACAATTTCATGCTCTTAAAGATGCGTTCACAAGAGCGTAGCCAGGCTTGAACTTCAATTATCGATTCTGAACCTTTGAATGGTTGGCCTCCGAGATTTTTGAAATCTTTGCATAAAGCTGCAAAACTAACTTGAGGCGGTACTGGATTTACAGCCTCACTAGCATTTTGACTCCGCCCATCATCTGTCGAAGTACTGGCCTTAACTCTGCCTCTTCTTTTGGAACTCATGTTGGCCACCTGAACAAGTAACTCAACAGATTTAGATAGATATATATAATTATATGAAAATACAAATACGCACTCTCAAGATAAATATAACACAAGAGCCTAGGTACTCGCTCAACCTAGCGCTCTGATACCAACTGTGACGATCCGCCTTTCTAACCCCAGAAAGACGTATCATCATTAAGAAAGAAAGGGATAGAAATAGAAAAGAATAGAAAGAAGAATAACAACATCAGAATCTCACAGCGGAATGGAACAAAATATAATACATCACATAACTATTACATAGTTATACATATATCAGAGTTATACAATATCATACAACAGGACTATCATATACATATATGTCCATACATACATCCAAAATACAGCAGACACTACTACACAGCGGAACTACATATCTATAGATACATACGTCTGGTCTTCTTCTCCAAAGCTTCTCCAGAGAATCAACACTCCAAATACCTATCACTTGGCTACTCATAAAAATTTGAGTACCCAAGAGTTTATGAATGACAAAATATAAACTCCGGGTCAGACATGGGTCTGGTGTGAGTAAATGGTTTAACTTGTTTAACTTTGAAAATCATTTGAAAATAAAGATATCACGTAAGACTCCCCACACATAAATACGGGTAAGTTTTTTCCTTACGCTAACCAAAACATTTTATAGGAAATCCGATGATATTATAATAGTGTCCAGGGTTTTCAAGTAAATAGAAAATAGCCGAAATTGTTACATGATTAAATTGCAGCTACTAGCCACAAAAGTGGGTAATACAAATCAAAACTGTAGGGTCTCGTAGGGAAAATGGGTTTCCAAGCAGGGCTACTGGGGTACTGCCCGTCACAGTACGGAGCCTAGATCACCATACCGAGGATCACTCTCGACCCCCTACAACACAAGGCCGGAACCATTCCTTACTGAACAGTCCCGAACAAGATAACCCCGCAGTTGTGGCCAACAACTGCTCACACAGCGGAAATAAAGGGACATCTAGACTGGGTTATACCTCGTCCTGCTTGGGCATGACCCACCTAACCTTGCTGCATCTCCCCTGTTTTAACCATTCCCGGTTGACGAGGCTTGAGGTTGCGATTACCTTTATAGAACATAATTCTTAGAATGCTCATCGTCCGCCTGACGATATGCTGAAAGCATTCAGTCCATACAAGTTCGTTGTGCGTTCGAACGAAACCGAAGGCATTATCTCGTTACACTCATTTTGGAATCACCCTCAGAGTTAACGACGATAACCCTTGCATTCTGAAACACCATCTCGATCACCACTTGATAAGTCACGAACTATCGTTTAATTTGGATCGATGTGGTTTTCGAAATATTGAATTGATACCCGATCCCAGTCTCATCGAAATCCAAACGCTATTTTAAAGGCTAAGTTGTCTATTTAACTTAAGATTTTAATTCAAGATTAAGCATTCACATAGCAGATATCACAGATAAATTATATACGGTTATCACAGATATAACCAGAATATATCATAACATGTCACAGTATATCATCAAACAGATATTAGAGCCAATCAAACAAGAATCATCAATTCATATCAAACTGGTTTGATTAACTTAACTTAATTAATCACTTAAGAATAAACTACTTTATTCTGCTTAATTAATTACTGATTAATTAACTTATTAACGATCAATTAATTACTTAGTTAATCATTAATTATCAATTTATTAATCATCTAATCTTTAGTTAATTATTTAATTAGTTAACTTTTATTCATTAATTATTACTTAATTACTCAGTTAATTAATTGATTCTTAATTATTAATTAATAACTTACTTATTAAAAGTTAATTACTTATTTAATTATCACAAAATTAATCATTTATTATTAATTTTATTTATTATATAATCCTTAATTAATCACTTAAGTTAATTACCATTTATTAATTAACTTTTAAGTAATTAACTAACGTCCTTAAATTGAATTGATTAAACATAAGATTAATTTCTAATTACAAATTTAATTAAAGTTACTAATTTAATTACAAGTACAAAATAATTTACATTCTAATTACTTTATATTAATTAATTACCCTTTACAAACCTTACTTTTAATAAACTTTAAGTCAATTATTTACTTAAAACTAACTAATATTATTTAGTGTTAAACTTTGTTAATAAGAATACTAAAAGGAATTAGGCAAATCAACAGGAAGTGGACCCGGGGTAACCCACTCATCCACTCGAGTAAACCTCAAGCTCTCCCTCTCTTTTCCCCGCGTCTCTCTCTTTCACTCCACCCTCTTCTTCTTTTGCCTGTTTTGTTTTCTTCTTCCTTTTTTTTAATTTAAGTTAAAATGTAACTGCAGAAACACAAAAACTCACACGCATTAGGGTTTACAACTCGAAGAAATCCCGAGAATTCTCGTGCGTCGCCTCGCGTCAACTCTCAACACCAAAACCAGGCACAGATCGCCACCGTGCACGTGCACGGTGGTTCGCCTCACCTCCGGCGACCCACACTATCACCCACAAACCCTAATTTGACCGTGCACTCGAAATCAAAACCTAACTCGATGCGAAAATCTCGAAGTCGAAAAACACTCATCTGGACAAACTGTAACTCGAACATCTCAAGAGAAAAACGCCTCTTCCTCCTAGCGCCGACCACCAGTAGTGTCGCGATTTCTGCCACGCATCGCCGACATCTTCCCCTACCATCCCTTAAAAGCACACCCAGCTCGATCGTACCATGTTGATGAAATCAGCGAGCATACAGACCCAAAAAAAACTCGAACTAAACCCAACATTTGATTCAACCCCAAAATTCTTGCATTGAATAATTTTTTTAGCATTTTTCTTGTGACAATACGTCTTCGATCTTGCTTCATAATAAATTTCAGCAATCAAAATTAATCCAATCAACAAATATTGACAAAATATAACTTTTGTTTATTTTCAAACTGCACCTTCAATATTGAATTAAAAATCATTGTTTTCATTCTAAAAATCCTAATTTTGTATGTGTAATCAAAGTATGTGATCAAATTCACAAATTGAAACATTCGAATTTTGACTTTTAATTTCTTTTTACCTGTAACTTGAATAAACAGTATTTATAAAATACTGTAAACTTCAAACAAGATTGTAGACCTTTGATTTTGGATAAACAACTTAAATTAGCATCAATACCTAAGTTTAAAACATTTATATGAAGAAGTATTTACAATTTCCTCAACTTTACTTTGTTCAGAAACTCGAAATACTGAAGAACGACCGTATAAATTTCCAGAGCAGCAGAAAGTACTCAGAACTACTTGTTTAAAATAGACATCAGAGCACATACCATTTGTAAGTTAAATATACAAGTTTAAAATTTAAAACAGTAAGTTTACTCATCAAAATATGTGTTGAATAGAAGGTAATATGTTGAAGAAGAACAGTGCAGATGAAATTTTCCTAATAGCTTTCTGCCCTGTATTTGAATCTATTTAAGTTTGCAAAGTAAAATTATTTGTTTTCTTTTCTTATCTCAGGGTTGTTGTTAAGTTTTTGTTAAGTTTTTAAATGAACACAATATATGATGGATATATATATATAGAAGGGCTTGAACAGTATAGGTAATAACTGGACAGTTCTCACATGCCTTGATCTGCTATGTATTTAATATACTGCAGAATGAAATGATCATAGAGATTTCGGTTGTAAGATTTTCTTGAACAAAATGTTATGCTAATTTAATGCTTGCGTTCATTTATGTTAACATCTAATTAGTGGCTTCAGATACTTGTTTATTTTTTGTACTGGACAAAGATATTTGTTTTATTTTTTTAAATGAATACTTTGTTTTCTTATGCACATAAAATCTACAGCAGCACATATGTTTAGTTTTTTTTATTTTTACTGGACAAAGATCTTTTGAATATAAATTTGGTTATCTTTGTTATACATAGGTGTATACAGGTTATATGAATAGATATTTTATATTTAATTTGTATACTTTGACTCCTTTGCACACTTGTTTTTTACAGCAACTATTATAATCTTTGTTAAAGATTTATGTTGTATAAATGTATCTTACAGGTAAATGTTTAGGCTAACTTACCTTATATATTTGAGTAAACTTATTATAGTCATTTTTAGCATATTGGTTTTATTTTATTTGCATTGCTCATGTATGATTATTATGGTTATGATTTCTAAATTTTATTCTATTGGTAATTTAAATTTTCAACATTTGATTCATAACATTGTGTTTGTATTTTTATATTTCGGTTAATAACTTATATTATATATTTCTAGTTACAGTTTATATTCATAATTATATCTTATACTTATGTTATGTATGTTTATGTTTAGTATTGCTATGTTCATTTATTTTTAAGCATTACCATTTAAAAGCTACAATTATGTATTCATATGTATATTAAAGAATAAAAATATAGAGTCTTTGATTTTTATTGAATAAGAGAGATTTTTTATAAACAGTTTGAAAGATCCCACTTTAAATTTTCAAATCAAATTTTTCTTTACAGAGCATATATAACCGATAAATATCAAAGATCCCATCAGTTTATAATTTGAGAAGCTTGTATTTAATTTAAATTAGATTAAATATTATTAAAATATGCTGTCAAAAATCCTGGGTTGTTACATTTGTATACACCCTTTTATATATATTTCTTAGGTTAAAAAGGATTTGAAGATGAATTTAAGGTATACGTCAGATATGGAGATTCGGATCGCTTTTAAAAGGTAAGAAATTTTATATATTGTTTATGATTTTAAATTTATTCCCTTCACATACGTCTATTTTTTATGCTTAAATCAATTTTATTTGTGAACTTTAGGATTAAATTAGTGTAGAAAACTATTGCCTACATATTCTTGTTTTAGACCTAATTTGTAATAGGTTGACACCTAGATCTGAAAATCAAGCATAAAGATTTTAGAATTGAATGTTATATATTTCTATTCCAAATCTGTAGTTGGGTGTAAAATAGGATTTTTGGATTATTGCCCAATTTGTACTAGATTGTAGATTTTTCATAGTTTAATTTATGGGAAGAACAACCTTTGATTATTATAAATTTCATTAATTATTCCTCTTGTGATTCAAAAAGACGTTTGATTTAACAAGAAATACCCACAAATAAAAGGAAAAAAGATGTGTAAAGTAAAAATTTATCCTCCGTAGTTTACACTATCTATTCCGATTAAAAAGAAATTATACATTTCTTCTAATTTCAAATGAGTCAATCTTTCACTTTTGTGTTAAGATCAATTCATGGAAATTATAGCAGAAAAACTTCCTAAGGAATTTAATCCAGCAAATTAAATATGGAAAGCATATTCTAGTTACATATTTATGACTAGAATATATTTAAATAGGAATAAGTTGTTTTATTACGTATTTATTGCGCTAATAAAGAAGAACAATATTTATTCATGCGTTATTTATGTGTAATGTTCGATAGTTATTATTATATTTAGGGAAGCGAATATGTAGAATTTAGAATTGTAGTAATTCCTATTAATGGGCAATAAATTGGGAATTGCGAATAATTAATAAAAAAATAAATATTGTAACCCCAATTAATGGAAACTAATGGAAAATAATGGAGAGGATTAGAGTAGGAGTTACAGTTAGTTAGTATGGGAATTAAAGACTGTAACTCCAATTAATGGGCAATTAATGGAAATGAGTTAGGAGTTATAATTAATAGGGACAAGCAGATTAATAGGATAGATAAAAATGGAATAGATATAAAAGGTTACAAATTTGAAATTAGTAATCATACATAAATGTCTTAGGAAATGTCCACTAGATTTTTATGGACAAATTGACATTTACGAACACTAAAAGAGGATTTATAGGTAGATAAGTGTTTAAGGAAAGTCTTATTATCTTACATAAAAGGGAATTGGTAAGCTAAGTCCAATGTCTACCCTGTGTAGTTAGTTCCCCCTATTACCCTGCTATAACCCTTCTATATCACATAATGGATTTCTACCACTGTAGTTTTTCCATATAGCCCCAATATAGCCTTTCCGCTTTAAACCCCGCTATTTCCGCTATACCACATTATTCCCGCTATATTCCGCTATATCTTCTTTAAAAGAAATGAATTGAAAAATGACATTTATACATTATAAAATTATGAAATTAATTTATTTAATTGAATTTTTAATAAATTTTTCAAAAATGAAATTACTCTAATATTTTACTAAATTCAATTACGTTAAATAGCAGTTTTACGTTTATTTACAGTATATTCGCACATGTTTTTATTTAAAATTATTTATTTATTAATTATAATTCAAGTGAATGTTAATTTTTCATTTAATTGCCATTTATATATTTGTAAAAACATTAAGTACGAGTTTTATATGCTATTTTAGAGCCGTCCGCTTTATCTTGCTATATTGTCGCTCTATCTTGCTATGACTTTTTGCACCTCCGCCGCATTGAATCTGCCGAGCATTTTAACTGCACAATGTCTACCTAAGATGATATAAGTAAAACCTTAAGATAGTTAATTGGACTTCGTAGGTTAGTGATATAAGGTCGGTAGAGTCACTCGACAGAAGATTGCCCTTCGCTTTAATGCTACCAGCGGCCGGGTGTACTTGCTATTGATATGAGATATCACTAATCCTAAGACCCGTGACTTTGCAAGAGGTAGGACCTACTTTAAAGTCGAAGGTATTAAGTGATTGTTTGAGGGCCCGCCTCTTTCCCAATTAAAAAGTATTAAATGGTCCAAATTTATAATTAGAAGCGGTATGGGATATCTTCATAGGGGTTCACTTCTAGTTTGAGGTATTAAGTGGCTACAAGGTCCGCCTCTCTCAAGTATTAAGTAACGTAGTGAGATTCCAAATAAATAAGACGTCTTTAAAAAGGTTTACTTCAGTGTTGATATATTAAGTGGCTATCTTAGGGTCCGTCGCTCTACCAGAAGAAGTAACCTGATTAAATTCCATTTTTATAATTAAGAGCGATGATGGATATCTCGGGAAGGGTTTGCTTCGAGTTTGAGGTACTAAATGCCTGATCTAGGATTCGCCCCTCTCTTATAGAAGAAGTACAAAGTAGCCTAATAAGATTTCTAAGCAATGTCGGCAAGATAGTACTAATGAGGAGTCTGCTTTGGGGTTAGGTATTAAATAGCAAAGGCCTACCTATAAATAGGTGTTAAATGGTTAGAGGCCTGCCTAGTCCATGTTAATAAGGTATTAAGTGGCTAGGGTACGGTTTCGCGCATTGCTAAGACTTTAATAAAAATATATGCATTAGTGGTATAGCTATTATAACTTATAAGGCCATAGATAATGGTCAAAGGTCTTTGTGACTAGGACCAATAGGCCAATAATGATGACGCTAGAAGTCCACCTTGGGAATAGGCTTAAATGATAGGGTCGACCTCAATTAAGGTCTTAAATGGCAGAATCTACCTATTTCTGTTTTAAAAGTATTGTGCGGTGATAATAGAAGCCCGCTTCATAATTAAAAGTATTAAGTGGAAAATGGGTATGGATTTATTAGGTGGTTCATAAGGTTTCATCGGTATTTTATACCTTGGGAATGGGTAGGTAAGTAATCGTGTGCGCAATGCAAGGTTAGAATAGAATTGGTAACCTCAATATTCGTAACAATTAAAACCAACCGGTATAAATTTATGTTACAGATGGTTTAAATATTTTCCAATCATCGAAACACTGTTCTGACCTACTCCTTGTTACAACCCACAAGATAGATTTAGAGGAACCAGTTACTGGAGCTGGATGTGTTTAGTTGCTGGAGAAGCCTTCTTGTCTCTCATGATCGATATTGACATGACAATATTCTATCTAAGGAATACCATTAATTCCAACATAGTAGTCATAATCAGTATTTTTATCCTATTATTATTTCCGTTGTGAGTTTAGATTATCAATCTCTAATAATGCTCATGTTTATTTGTAGGCATCAAATCCAACGATCTATGCTTTGATGGACTTGGGTTTTCATTTTTGTCAAAATTTAGGCCTATTAAGGTATGGGTTGTTGTATTTGGTATTAGAGCGCAGGTTAGTGGATCAATGGAATTAGGATACATTGAGAGAACGCATTTGTACTTTCCTATCTAGTATTATTATATTTTTACGCTAGATTCCGACTATAGAAGTAGTTTCAGTTCCACTCTGAGTGAATGGGCAAAGCAATTATGGGTTGGAAATATCTTAGAGTTAACGTTTTCACGTCGACTCCAAAGTACCACATGGAGTGTGGGCGATGGGTAAGGCATTATTAATATAGAGCATGAGTATGACATAAGGCTGAATCGCAAAGACTGAAGGTGTTCGACTTAATGGTTGAGATTCTAGCTACCTTGTGATTTTGGATTTTTATGATGAAATCTAGTTGGATGCATATATTTATCCAAAATGGATGGAAATTGGAGTCTGTATGTCAGAATTGTCTAGTGGCAAGTTTTTTCTATGGTGCGTTTATTGATCACATATTTAATGGCAAATCAGATTTTTATTTGGAGAATTTATGTCAATTCCTTAATTTTGAGCCTGTGAGAAAATTTTTATAAAGTATATTCTGGAAATGCCTTGGATTTTGGAAAAAGGGTTTTTATAGGATTTCTTTCCCAATATTTTGGAAATTTTGTTTTGGGAAGGTTTAAAATTTTAATTTTCAAAGAAACATGTATACCACAAAGTTGGTCGTGTTAAGAAAGTTTTAATTTATAAAGAATTAATTTTTGAAATCCTTAAATACTTATATATATCAGTAAAGGCTTTATTTTGATTTTTAGAAGGAAATGATTTCCCAATTTGGGAAGATTGTGTGTTAAAAGGGTTTCTGGAACCCTGAAATATTTATATATATAAGCTTTATTTTTAAGGGAATTTTTGGTATGAAATAGTTTCTATTATTTAGTAATAAGTATTAAGGAGTATATATTTAACTTATTAATTTTTCGTTTTATAAAATCAAGGTTTTTGATATCTTCTCCCTTTAAGGTAGAGACAAAATAGGAATGACATTCAATTTTATTGGGATAGGTAGTTTGAAGTGTTATTATACCACCGGCTGTTAGAAGAAATATTTCTATACGACGTAAGCAGGAAACAGCAGATGGAATATTCTCGGGTTTTTGGAATTGTTGTTGGTCGCAATAGTTTTGTTGGGACTTCAGTGAATTGTTCGATGGTTCGGGACTAGGCGGCAGGCCCTGACACCGCCGCTATGAGAGCGGATATTTTTTGGATCATGTCGAATAAGGAGATGGCGCAAAACAATCATTATTATTTAATCCGACACTAATTGGTCTAGGTTCAATTAATGCGCAAATCCCATCTAGCGGTTGATCACCGAGCGGTAAATCTAGAGTGGTCTACCAGCTAACGAGTTTTGGCACAACTTAAACCTAAAAAGGGACTATAAAGGTCGCATCCAAATTCCCTAGTTGCCATCTTTCGTTCCTCCTTCCTCAACAAACCGAACACGACCTCCATCCTCCACCTCCTCCAAGTAGCAGCCTCTCTCTTCCATGGTGCCTTTATTCCCTAGGAACAGCAGCCTCGCCTCCCCCTCGTGCTAGTTTTGCACGTTAAGTCTCGCTACACCACCAACCAGATCTAAACCATATTTCCTCCCTCCTGCTACTTCTTAGCCCAAGATACCTTTCCATACTATCGGTTTTTCCTTGCACTATTATAGTCTCAACCCACAAGTGGCCTCTTGGTTGGACCGAAATGAGAAGAAGATTTCGCCGCTTTTAGGTTGGAAGGGTTGTTCATCATGGTAGGATTTGCACTAATCCTCCACTTCGATACCTTTGATTGAGAATGTTACTCATGTTATTCTTCCTTTTCGATGTCTTGTTGGCATATAATTTCGATGGAGACAACCGTCTGATTCGTTTAGAGATGAAGGGTGTCTTGTTTGCGCTGACTAATGATGATCTCGCTGAGATTTTGGAGGCCCCTGTGAAGGATGCAGACTTGGATGATTTTAAAGTGACTGTCTCAAAGAACTTACAGTAGATCTTTTCCCATGATGTTGATGTTCAGAAGAAGGATAATCTATGTCGGACTGCCCGTCAGGTTGGGTGCATCCTTCACCATAACATCATCTCTAAGATGGGAAGTTATGACCGGATTCATCCCATGGTGCGGAAGACCACCTATGTTAGTATTGGCGGCATCGCCGTCAATTAGACCCGCACCCTTATGGTTTATTTTTTTGATCAAGGATTAGCACTCCATAAAGTCACTTTTTGTATTTTCACTAATTCGCTCTCGTTTTTAAGTAATACGGGTGAACCTCCACAGAGAGGCATTTTAGTAGAAGGTTCCTTCTGCCATCTTTAGATTCTTCCTCAGGAAGATGGCAATTTTGAAGCCGTTAGTAACATCAGCAACGCCAACGGCATGGGATTGGGTGTATAGCAGTCATGCTATGACCATTCAAGGGTCGCAGCGATGGATCGAGCTCCAACCGTAGGGCAAGGCATCTCATAGTCTTTAGGCAATATTTTAGGTTTTATGGTGTTGTTGTCTTTTCTCTTTCAGCATTTGTTCTTTTCTTTTTGGTTGTTTGGGTTGTAACTATTAGCTACCTCTTGTAAAAAGCATGCACGATATTATGAGTCCCTATTTATGTATTTTTTATTGTTTGTAGAAATGTAAACCGCTCATACATATTATTAGTAAAGAAGCAGTATAAATATGGGAATTTTGTAAAGATATTTAACTACCAGCAAATGCAATATAAGACTGAAATTTTAGAATAGTTTAAAATTTTTAGCAAAGGTCATGGTAAAGTCGTTTTGGTATCACGGGTCATTACTGATGTTCCTTAAAAGCTAATTTTTTTGAATAATAGATGTATTGACATTATTTAATGTAAAATGTCAAGTTTTGTGGGTTAAAGTTAGTTTTGGGATTTTAGAATTTGCTTTATACATTTAGCACATTATCGACTTTCGATTACGCTGAATTGTGGCTTGATTTATCAAAATTTTGAGATGGAAAATTTTTAAAATGTTTTTCTTTGATCTGAAAGCTCCTCTTTTTAAGAAATTTTTTTTACTTATTTTTGACTCTAAAATTATTTTTATAGTTTTCATTCAAAATTTTATTTCAAGGGAAAATGTGCGTCTATATATTTTGGGATTTTTTTTTTGACGTACGAATTTGAAAAGTGGAAAAGGTTTTTGCGAAATCTTTGATTTTGAAGGCCACATGTAAAGCATAGGGAAGACAAAAAGAGTCATTTAGATTTGAAATATTTTTTAAATATTGAAAAGTTAACTTTATAAGTCAAACAGCTTATAATTCATATATAGCTATTTATTTAATAATGTGAATTGTTAAATGTAATAATCGAATTTTTTTAAGTAATTAAATCTTGAATTTAATTTGAATAAATGGATTTCAAAAGATTGTTTAAATTCAATTTTAAATAGTTGATGGTTAGTGTAAATTTTAATTTATAATTAAAGTGATTAAAATGGTTTTCATAATAATTCGTTTTAATTAACGTGTGAAAATAGCCTTCTAGGGCACTGTTTTGGATTTTAAAGAAACCTATATATTGGATCTGTAATAATGAATTATTGTATGTTAATGAATTTCGTGGCAATTGGACATATAGTTTGGTCGTGCGAGCCCGAAACGCGTAAAATTGATTAAAGGAATTTAAATTGATATAATTCAATTTTGAAAAACCAACTTCTTCATATGATGGAATTGGGTTCCGATACTAGTTCCATTGTATTAAAAATATGGGTATTACATATAGAACGCCAATCGGCACGACTCAATTGGAGTTCGGAAATTTAAAGTGATAATGTTTGAAAATTTTATATAAAAGGACCATAACTCGTTCTAAATACCCAATCAAAATTCATGAAACCCTAGCTGCCATTAACATTTCCTTCATTCTATGGTTGAGATTGCACGCGACGATCAAGGCCAAACTAGAGGAAATGTTCAACATGAAACTTGTGGAGCTCGTCACCACGAGTTCATCCATACCAGCTAATCGACGAATGGAGGGCTATGTCACCGTGAATCTGAGTGCAACATCGTGTGACGTTTTTGGCCGTTGGTGGCGGTCGGTCGCATTTCAAGGCTCGAAGTCTAGATTGTTAGGTCAAGAACGGAGAGGCGGAGCTTTGATGGAGTTGTAACGGACCATGGTACCGTGTGGCAGCAGCTGTAACGATGCAAAAAAGCGATCAAAGTTGGGTTACAGGATCGAAATTGAACGAAGAGTAGAGTGGTATTCGTAGCTTTATTAGCTAAGTGATTTAGTAATTAACTTTGTAACTAGAGAAATAAATTATATTATTTAATTCATTAAATTTGTAGATAAAATATCTAATTCATTCGAGGTTGGAATCGAGCATGAGAAGTTGTGTTGCGCAAGTTACAATGGATACTACGATGTAGATTTGGATTCGATGGATTTGGTGCTAGTAGGAATTTGTGTTAAAATTGAATGGCTGTTCAATTGTAATTCAAACTTGAATGCTTCAACGATTACTTGAATCAATCTGAGTTAAACTCACATCTCTGGCCCACTTATATTTCTATTTTAGTGTGAATATTTTTATTGTTGATTATTTGGATGATTTACTATTTTATTAATTGGTTTGGATATATTCCCGCACCAGGAACGTATGAGACCCTATTACGTTTCCGTATATGAGCGGATGACCATTTGTATATGATCCTGCCTCGAAGCAGTTAATTTATATTATTTGATTTTATACTGTATGTGATGTAGGGGGATAGGTTGGAGGGATCCAATAGGATTCCTCACACTGTTGATTTTACTTTTCATATATTTTGATATATAATATGTTGGATGCCATATTCATGACATAGATGATTTCCCTTACTTAGTGCTTTAGTAGCACTAGTCCTTATTTTTGGTATTTTTAAATACTATTAAATAACGATTTTGATTTAGAAGGGATTTTAAAGTGATTTTAGAAATTGTATGTTTTAATAATTTTTGAATCATTAAAGAAAAGTATTTATTTTTAATAAATAAAAATGGAAATTTTCCATAAGTGCCTCTTTAGCAAGCGCAATTAGTTTCTAGAACACACAACTGAAATAATCATTTTTAAGGAGAAAATGCAAAATAATTAGTTTCTAAGGCCTAAAAACATAAGAAATTATGTCCTTGAAAATAATTGGACTGCTGACTTTGTCCTTAAAAGTAATTATTCTACTGATTTTGGCCTTGAAATTAATTTTTATGAATGTGTGTCCTAGAAACTAATTAGACTGCAAAGTTTGTCCTTCTGGTAAAATGCCTCTAAATGAAAAGGTATGATTTTTGGTACTATAAACTGATAGTTAGTGAAATATGTCAAATAGAGATTTTTGAATGGTTTATATAAAAGATTCATAAAAGTATATAAATAAAGTAATAGATTTATAAACAGAGTTTTATAAATATTTAAAATGGATTTGTAGTTGATATTTAATTAAATAGATTTATAAATGTAATTTTATAAGTAAATGAGATTTATAAAGGAATAGATTTATAGACAGAATTTTGTAAATGAAAAGATTTTATAAAGAGAAGTTTTATAAAATTGGAGAATTATAAACATAGTTTTATAAATATGGGAATGATTTATGTTGAGATTTGAGTATGGATTTTTATAAAGGTAATACATGAAAGGGAGTGCGAATTAAGGATCTTAAGGAAAATTTAACATAGAGACGGGCGAATTGTGTTTAATGGATTCTAAGTCTTATATGGACTAATTTAAAAATTATGATATAAGCAAATGCAGAACTTAATCACAGAACAATCACAGAATCAAACACAGATGCAGAAAATAAATAAAAAGCGGTAAAAGGAAAGAACACGACGGATTTTATACTAGTTTGGAGATACCCTACATCCAGTCCTGCACCAAAGCAAACACCTTGCATAGATTTTTATTGTACCAATGTCGAGATTACAATCATCAATTTCTAAAGGCCTTGAGGTACCCTCCTGTCTTTGAGTCCGGTGCAAACTCTCTTGATTTACGGGACACAAGATCACTCAATTGATTTCCAGGCACAATCACACCTTATAGAGAGTCTCGATAAACTTTTGATTACAAATTGATCCTATAACTCTAAATAGCACTTTAATCTTCGAGAGAGGGCAGAGAATCAATCAAGAATGAGATTCTAATTTGATTCACTTGAGAATTCGGCAGAATTTCGGCACAATCTTAAAAATATAAAAATTTTAGAATATGGATTTGTTGAGAAGAAAGAGTGAAGAAAACAATTAGTTAAAAAATTAGTTTGTGAAGGCTATTTATAGACTAGTAACGGTCATAACCATTCGTGAAGAGATTTAAATAAATAGACACTTTTTTGAGAATTGAAACCTTTAATTTTAATGGCCACCATGTCGACATGAGGTATCCCATGATGTCGACATCCCTTAGTTAAAAACAATTCAAAATTTGTTTTGAAAATGGTATTGAAAGGAAAACAAGATAAAATGATTCTGGAGTAAAATAAACTAATTTTTCGATGTTTTAAAATAAAGAAGAGTAGAAAAATATATTTTTAGAATATATATATAAATTTGATTTTAAATATCAAATGTGTATATATATATGTCATAAAGAATATTTAAAAATCAGAAGATAGTTTTAAAACAAACGAAGTTTAAAACAAGAGGTTGTTTAAAAACAAAAACAAAGAATATTTTATGGCTAAAACATCTTTTTGAGAATCATTTGAAAAATTAATTTTTAAGGCTAAAATATTTTGAAAAGTAGTTTTGATAATAATTTTGAAAAAAAAAATTGAAGTGATTTTGTAAGCTTCTTCCTGCATAATATTTCATCACATCGGAACTCAAGAACTTGTACAAAACCAGGATATTCATGGGTTTGTAAGCCACTTCTTGTAGTTTTGTAAGGTACTTGTCGTGCGTTTGTAAGCAATAAGAAGGTAGAAATGGTTTCCATCCCAAATGAAATTTGAAATGAAGATTTACATGCTATTATGAAGTTTTAACAAAACTAGGCACTTATCTTGAAATCTTGTTCTTGTTATACATGAGTCTTCAAACTTGATTTCTTCATTCTAGATCTTTATACTATACAGTCTTCAATAATTAGTATCTGCCTTATATATATATCTTGCATAATAACATTCATATATATTTAGACATTAGTGTCAGTATTTAAGTCATAATAAAATATGTTACAATGGTCGTTGTCATCAAAACCACTATCTCCAGTTCCTAACAGTCTCCCATGTTTTGACAATGACAACCTTATAAAATATGCTTACCACTTCGATCATACCATAACTCCCCCTTACACCAACTACTCCCCCTTACTTCAAGCCAACTATTTTATATAACTCCTCCCCTTTGTCATCAACAAAAAAATGACCTACAAACATTGCTGATACCAATCACATATCCCTTTGAGTTATCTCCAAAGTTGACCAATCCACCGTCTTGATATATAATGTTATTGAATATCTCGGGATTTCCAATCATATGCCTTGAACAGCCAATATCAAGTATCCATTTATCTTTCTCAATTTGCACAGTTTGTCCATTGGTTTTTGATTCTTCAAAATCCATGTAACATGTATGTTCCTGCATAACAAACCAATTCGGTAGATAACTTGATTTTTCATAAAAACTATATGCATATGATACTTTGATGAAATACATAAATTCAAACTAGCATTAACAAAATTTCCAAAAAAAGGCCATTTTTAACTTTTTAAGTTTCAGATTATGAAAACTATGAAAACCTATGCTCTAATACCAATTGAGCGGATTAAGGATCTTAAGGCTAATTTAACACTAAAGATGGGTGAATAGTGTTTAATGGATTCTAAGACTTATATGGACTCATTTAAAAATTATGATATAAAAGAATGCAGAACTTAATCACAGAAAAATCAAGAAACACAAATGCAGAAAGTAAATATAAAGCAGTAAAAGAAAAGAACACATCGGATTTTATACTGGTTCGGAATTACCCTACATCCAGTCTTGCTCCAAGGCAAACACCTCTTACAGTTTTTATTATACCAATGTCGAGATTACAATCCTCAATTTCTAAAGGCCTTGAGGTACCCTCCTGTCTTCGAATCCAGGGCAAACTCTCTTGATTTACGAGACACAAGACCACCCAACTGATTTCCAGGCACAACCACACCTTATAGAGAGACTGATAAACTTTTGATTACAAATTAATCCTATAACTCTGAATAGCACTCTGATCTTCGAGAGAGGGTAGAGAATCAAACAAGAATGAGATTATAATCTGATTCACTAGAGAATTCGACAGAATTTTGGCATGATCTTAAAAATATGTAGAATATGGATTTGTCGAGAAGAAGGAGTGAAGAAAATAAGAAAATAGTTAGTTAAAAAATTCGTTTGTGAAGGCTATTTATAGACCAGTAATGGTCATAACTATTCGTGAAGAGATTTAAACGAATAGACCCTGCTTTTGAAAATTGAAACTTTTGAAATTAACAGCCACCATGTCGACATGGGGAATCCCATGATGTCAGCATCCCTTAGTTAAAGACAATGCAAAATTTGTCTTGAAAATGGTATTGAAAGGAAAACAAGATAATATGATTTTGGAGTAAAATAAAATAATTTTCCTATGTTTTAAAGCAAAGAAGGGTAGAAAAATATATTTTTAGAATGTATATGTAGATTTGATTTTGAATGTCAAGTGTGTGTGTGTGTGTGTATTATAATGAATATTTAAAAATCAAAAGATGGATTTAAAAACAAACGAAGTTTAAAACAAGAGTTTATATAAAAATAAAATAAAAAGAATATTTTAAGGCTAGAACATCTTTTTGAAAACCATTTGAAAAAATAATTTTTAAGGCTAAAATATTTTGAAAAGTAGTTTTGAAAATCATTTTGAAAAAATATTTTTAAATAGTTTTGCAAGCTTCTTCCTGTAGAATATTTCATCATATCAGGACTCGAGAACTTGTATAAAACTAGGATGTTCATGGGTTTGTAAGCCACTTGTTGTAGGTTTTGTAAGCTTTTTGTCGTGGGTTTGTAAGCTACTAAGAAGATAGAAATGGCTTCCATCCCAAATGAAATTTGGAATGAAGATTTCCATGCTATTATGAAGTTTTAACAAAACTAGACACTTATTTGGAAATCTTGATCTTGATACCCATGAGTCTTCAAACTTGATTTATTCATTCTTTATCTTTATACTGTACAGTCTTCAATAATCAATACCTACCTTATATATATCCTTAATAATAACATTCATATATATCTCGACAATAGTGTAAATATATAAGTTATTTTAAAATAAGTTACAAAGGTTGTTGTCATCAAAACCACTATCTCCAGTTCCTAACAATACATTCACGTTTTAAAAGTTAAAATAATCTTTTAAAGGAATGTTTTGAAAGTGATATTTGTAGATTGAGCTTAATGGTTTTAAAAAGTGATTTAAAATGTACTAAGTTATGAAAATATAGATTTCAACATTTATTGTTGTAATAAATGTTTTCGAGAAAGCAAGGAAGGCAAACACTATAACACTATTATTATAGTAAGTGATTTTTGAAAGAATATGTTTTATATACTATACGGGATTTATATAAATATAAATAGTCGAATCCCTATACTATTGTCTTGGGTTGCCGTAATAATGTTTTACGCAACAATCGTTCTGATCCAATAAAGCATGTTTTGGAAAAGATGAAGTTTTCCTTAAATAATTTATAAATATATTTATCACGGATTTAAGTATATAGAGACATTTTCTAAGTATTAAAAATGAAATGGTTTGTAAATATATTTATACCATTGGAATAAGTATATGGAAATGTTAACGAATGCTTGAAATGGTTTTAACATATCTTTTTTAAGCTATTTTGAGACAAATATTTGGAAAGTGATTTAATTAATAAGAGATTAATTTAATGGGCCTATTGATTGCTTATGTGCTAGATTTTATTTGTTGCTTTGATAACTAAATAATCGACTAATTATTTTGGCCTTTTTTGTTCCTTGACTTGATGGGGAACTGATTAGTCATGCACCTAGCACGAAGCCGACCGAGTAAGCTTGATTATCGTTTGGTGTTAAGAATGATGATTCGAGTAGTGTGGTATGACTATGATACTCCATTCTACTGGGCTTCCTTCTTGGCCGAAGGATAGCATGTTGAGAATTGGAATGTGATAAGTCTATGAGACTTGGTTTCCATATGAGGTTGAGGGACTCTTATCGATTGTTGGTCCGAAGAGACCAGGATAGGATTTATCTGAAAACCACTTCAGGGCGGTGTATGCATTCGAAAGTGCAGGCTGATGATGATGATTTTTGAAGATGATGATCTTTATGATGCAGGGATACTTGCCACTAGACCCATGATGCATATTATATATATGGTGGCAGTAGTGCTTTGTTATGAAAATCTTTGATATGCAAGGATTGCTCGCTACTAATTCTAAGTGTAATTTCTGATAGTATGTTGTAGGAGAGTGCACTCGGTTTGTCCTGTTCCTAGACAAATTATATGGACGAATATACGATATTGCATTTCTAAGAACCACGTACATTGGTTTTTACAAACGTACAGCTGTTGGTGGTGTAGGAGGTAACCCCTCATACACTTTACATCATTCTTCAAGATGTATGAGCCGAGAGGCTGTACTTTTGTGAAAATCAATTAATGTGTTGTTGGAAACGGCAATATAGCATTCAAAGTGGATTGTGCTATGTGAAAGGTAAACGTTGCCTTAAGCCTCATCACTCGGAAATGGCTTAAATAGGGCATGCCGTAAGGCTAAGTAGGTCACTCCTATTTGGGTATGGTTATCACTTTTCTAGATTACCTTCTATATTTCGAGTATGTTGTGTATACTTGTAGCCATAGATAGGTCTGGAATAACCGGGGGTGATGTCATGTTCGGTTCTATCTACCACCAAATGGGTCTATGGGTAGGCTAGTCTTATTCGGTGCAGAGGTTTCTAAGACGTCGATCCTCGCTACATTCCTCTAGAAATGTACTATACAAAAGTTAGTTCCTTACGTGCCATTGTATGGAAATCCATTCTCCAATATGTGCTTGCCATTTTGTTTGTAGAACCTACTTTGTAGCTAGTATGCTGGAATATAATCAATATAACAATTTCGAGTATGATTAATATTATTTGAATACTAAACACTAGTATAATATAACAGAATTTGATATGAAAGGTTTCAGTTATCATAGGGTAAAAAGTCATCCATGTTTATTTGCGGCATGGTCTTACGAGATACCTTTGTATTGAAAAAGAAAGTTTTTGATTACTTTAAAATTCAGTTGAAATGTGTTTTCTCATATTGGTTTACTAGACTGATCGTGATGTTCTTCCCTTTCAATGTTCTGGTCGGACCGAGCACATTTACAGATTTAAATTTGGATGCTTTGGAGCTCCCGAAGACGAGCTAGAGTTCTTCAACTCGTATTCACATATATGTTTGTTTTCCATTGCATTGGTTGTTGAAATTGTCTACATTTATGAGAACAGGTTTTATAACTATCCAAGCTGATGAGTGGTGATTATTGTTGTACTTTGATTGATGTATGTATATTGCAGTTTCTCTTTTGTAACAATCATTGATATTATATTATATGTTGTTCCACTATGTTGTGAGATTCTTTTGTTGTCTTATTTTCTTTCTTCCTCTCTTCTCTTCTTCTTTCATCTTTTTTTTGTTGATCAACGATGGAAATTTCTATCGATTGGAAAACCGTCGTTAAAAATATTATCGTTATAGAACCACAAGAGCATGGCGTACAATTATAATACATATGCGAGTATGGGTTGATCCATAGGGAAAGAATTAAATTTCAATATTGCTCAATCCTATTAGCCTAATGTTTTGAAGTGGTTTTAAACTAAGAAAAATTCTAACAATTAAACTAGAGCAAATGTAATGATACCGTTTTTAAGTCAAATTTAAATTGGTAATCTAATCTAAATTTTTGGATTAAATTATGAATTAATTTGAATTTTTCCACATTAAATTAGATATTTGTTTGTTTGTTTATGTTTATGTATATAAATTAATTATATTGAATTTTGGAATTGAAATTCAAAAATAAATAGAATTTGATGTACATATATAAATAGATAGTGATTTGAAAGTTATAATTTGAATTTGATATTAATAATTTTCAAAAGTTGTTTAAAGTTAAATTCTATATTTAAAAAAAATATAACTTAAAGTATAATATATATGTATGTTTATTTATTAATGTGTAATTTGTTTTAAAATCATTTCTTAAGATAATATAAATATATAAATAAGAGAAAATGTATATAAATAAATATTAAGAACAAAAGAATATATATGTGATTTAACAAATGTTAATATGGATTTAAAAACATATAAATACAAGTGTAATTATCTTAACATGAAATCAAACAAATGTAAACCATATAGTATGTAAACTAACAAGTGTAAGATTTTAAGAACATACATTAACATTTGTAAACTTTGTATGCCTTGCAATTAACAAGTGGCAAGAATTGTTTTTCAAAATTTAATTATACATATAATATAGTGTGTTGAGAAATAAAACCTAGTTATTCTATTTTCAGTTCAAAAACCTTCTCAAACCTTTTTCTCTTTAATTGAAACTAAAATCTGATACAAATTAAAGCAAGTTCAAAACTGAGCAATCAAAACAAATTCAAGTTCAATTCAGTTCTGTCAAAAATCAAAGCAAATTTCAAGATTCAAAACAACTACAAATCTGAAGCATCTCAACCTGAGGCAACTCAAACTTCAATAATCCAGTTTTAGATCTAAGTACAATAATCAAAACAACTTCATCTTGATCAAACATCATCTACAAATCAAAACTAGTTCAAATCAACATCAAGCATTTCCAATTTAAAGGTGAAGATCCATTTCCAGATTTTAAACAAAAAAATTCCAAGCTTACTTCTTTGTTTCATGACAGGTGAGAAAACTATATATTTAAAACTTGAATTTTCTTATCTAACTTGATGTTTGGATTGTTACTTAAAATATGTTATGAAGATTGTTGTATGGCTGATAGATATGCATGTATGGCTGTAAATATGTACACAAATGATTGATGTGCATGTCTGTTAAGCCCTGCTCTTATGTTATATGTTCACCTTAATCAACACAAATCAATATCTCTTTATCTAAACATATTTTGGCTAAGATTTCTAAAGTAAAAGTGACTATAAGAGTGTAATATCAATTTTAAAAATAATTTCATGTATTTAAATTTAGTAACTAATTCAAAAATGGGAATTTACAGTTAAAATCAACTCAAGGCAGAAAATCAGTTGTTTGTAAATTAATTTTTGATTCTACAATCTGATTCCTGGTATAAATTGATGAATTTTGATAAATGTTTCATAATTTTTAAATTGATATATATTGGGAATTCATGAGCTGAACGGAAGATGGGTTTTCGTCAATTTACGACGACCGACGAGGTGATAATCTTCATGATCAAGACTGGAGGTAGCCGAAAGTCAGAGGTTCAATGGAAAAATGCAATGAGAATTTATCAAATTCCATAGTGGTCGAACATCGATGAACTAGGGTTTAAATTGAAACTTTGGTCGATGTTGTTTTTGAAGGCGTAGCATCGTCGATGGTGAACTAGAGGCGACCAATATGGGGGGAATCAGAGCGTTGAAAAGTGACACAACTCTGGATGTAGTGGCGTTAGTTTAGTTGGTCGGTAGTGGCGATGCGAAGTGACTTCATCGGCCAAGTTTGATTCCAGTAAGGTATTGATTTGCTCGATTTCAAGTTGGAAGTATTTTTGAGTTTGTGGGAGATTAGGCTAGTCGACGGTGATGTCGATGACAGGTTGAAGGTCTCGACGTTGGTCAAAGGTGATCCGATCACCTGTCCATGTGTACAGGTGACAGTAGCATGTCAGTAGATATGGGTTTGGGAAGAAGGACTTTGCCTTGGGTTTGGTCTCGGGGATTAGATCTATTTGCTCGAGTTTGCAATCGGGGTGTCTCGTGTGTGTTATAATAGTTTTAAATTTAACAGGTTTTAGAAACAAATAAAGAAAGATTGCTCGAGTTGCTGCTCGGGGAAACGGGGTTGGGTCTCGGGTTGATACCCGAAGTAATCTCGGGTCTGAGTTTTGAATCTTTGATTAAACAAGTTATTTTCAAATTTAAATTTAAAAAAAGTTTAAACACCTTCTTGTAAATTCTTTAAAAATAATAATTGGTTTATTCTAAATTTGGAATTTTCAAATTAAATTAAGTTTTGAAGTGTTTTAACATAGATATATAACCTTTATTTTAAAGTTTATTTTAAATAAATTAATATGAAAATTGAATAGTTTATTTATTTGTTAATGGTGATTTATTACCAAGGTTTATTAAATAAAGGTCTTAATGATAATTAATTAATTAAAAGATAATTAGTTAATTAAAGGATTTAATTACTTTAATAAAATTAATTAAAGTGATTAATTAATTAGTGTGATTAATTAAAGGTTTACTTAATTACTTAAAGAATAAATTAATGTGATTAATTAATTAATTAATATGATTGTTAAAGGTTAATTTATTGATTAGTTAAAGGTTAATTATATTAATTAATCAAGTGATTATGGTATAATTACTTAATTATAAAGGGTTAATTAATTAATGTAATTAATTAAGGATAATTAAATAATGATTAAGGTTTAATTAAATAAGTAATTAAAGGATAATCAAGTAATTAAAGGTTAATTACTTAATAACTAAAGGTTAATTTGTTGATGTGATTAAGTAAAAGATAATTAAAGGATAATTACTTAATATAAGTAATTAAACGGGTTAATTTGTTAATGAAATTAATTAAGGAAAAATTAATTAATTAATAATTAAAGATTAATTACTTAATAATTGAAGGTTAATTTTTAATAATTAATAGATAATAATTAATTAAATGTTAATTAATTTATGATTGAAAGATAATTACTTAAAGGCTAATGACTTAATATAAATTAATTAAGGATAATTAATTAATTAAAAGATAATTAATTGAGGGTTAGTTTGTTAATGTAACTAATTAAGGGTTAATTAATTAATGTGATTAAGTTTAAGGTAAATTAATTTATGCAATTAATTATGGGACAGTTAATAAATCAAAGGCTGATTAATTAATATTAATAAGCATGATTGGTAATTAATTCATAAGTAATTAATTTATTTGGTTAATTTTAATCAGGTAATTAATTAATCTTGCTTATGGATGATTGGATTTTTATTGAATGCCTTAAATTGTTTGATATCCCTGATGTGTGACGTTCTGTGACATGAATTGTGTGAATTAAGCTGTGAACTGTAATTTATTTGTCTATGATGAATCTATTTGTTTATCCGTGTTTATCCGTGAATGAAAGATAAGCGTTATAGGATTATACCGCTTACCGATATTTTTGTGCTTGAATTGATGATGGTTGTGATATTTTATTATTGTGTGCAAAACCCTTGGACTACACATACACACAAATATGGATTTCATGGAAAATTGGTTAAGTCGTGGGTTTTTGAATTTAATACGAATCGGAGCGTTGACGTGTGATGCAATTCTGGACGTGGTGGCGTGAGTTCAATCAGTTGGTGGTGGCGATGCGAGGTGACTTTGTCGACCAAGTTTGATCAAAGTAAGGTATTGATTTGCCCGATTTCGAGTTGGAAGTATTTTCAAGTTTCTAGGAGGTTGGGCTAGTCGACGGTGATGTCGACGAAAGGTTGAAGGTCTCGGCATTGGCCAGAGGTGATCCGATCACCTGTGCACATGTACAGGTGACAGTAGCATGTCGGTAGATTTGGGTTTTGGGAATAAGGACTTTGCCTCGGGTTTGGTCTCCGGGATTAGATTTGTTTGATCGAGTTTGCAACCGGGGTTTCTCGTGTGTGTTATAATAGTTTTAAGTTTAACAGGTTTTAGAAAAAAACAATGAAAGATTGGTCGGATTGCTACTCGAGGAAATGGGGTTGGGTCTCGGGATGATACCGAAGTAATCTCGGGTCTGAGTTTTGAATTTTTAATTAAACAAGTTTTTTCTCAAATCTAAATTTAATACAAGTTTAAACACCTTCTTAAAAATCCTTTTAAAATAATAATTGGTTTATTCTAATTTTGGAATTAGTTGAAGTTTAAAAAAATATTATTTCAAATAAAATTAAGTTTTAAAGTGTTTTAACATATATATAACCTTTATTTTAAAGTTTATTTTAAATATATTAATATGGAAATTGAATGGTTAATTTATTTGTTAATGGTAATTTATTATCAAGGTTTATTAAATATAGGTCTTAACGATAATTAATTAATTAAAAGATAATTAGTTAATTAAAGGATTTAATTACTTAAAGAAAATTAATTAAAATGATTAATTAATTAATGTGATTAATTAAAGGTTTACTTACTTAATTACTTAAAGAATAGACTGATGTGATTAATTAATTAATGCGATTGTTAAAGGTTAATTTATTGATTAGTTAATGGTTAATTAAATTAATTAATCAAGTGATTATGGTATAATTACTAAATTATAAATGGTTAATTAATTAATGTAATTAATAAAGGATAATTAATTAATGATTAAGGTTTAATTAAATAAGTAATTAAAGGATAATCAAGTAATTAAAGGTTAATTTGTTGATGTGATTAAGTAAAAGATATTTAATGTATAATTAAAGAATAATTACTTAATATAAGTAATTAAAGGGGTTAATTTGTTAATGAAATTAATTAAGAAATAATTAATTAATTAATAATCAAAAATTTATTATTTAATAATTGAAGGTTAATTTTTAATAATTAATGGATAATAAATTAATTAAAGGTTAATTAATTTATGATTGAAAGATTATTACTTAAAGGCTAATGATTTAATTTAAATTAATTAAATGATAATTAATTCAGGGTTAATTTGTTAATGTAATTAATTAAGGGCTAATTAATTAATGGGATTAGTTTTTAAGGTGAATTGATTTATGTAATTAATTATGGGATAATGAATTAATTAAAGGCTAATTAATTAATATTAATTAAGCAGGATCGGTAATTAATTCATAAGTAATTAATTTATTTGGTTAATTTTAACCAGGTGATTAATTGATCTTGCTTATGGATGATTGGATTTTTATTGAATGCCTTAAATTGTTTGATATCCCTGATGTGTGATGTTCTATGATATGAATTGTGTGAATTAAGCTGTGAACTGTAATTTATTTACCTGTGATGAATTCATTTGTTTATCCGTGAATGAAAGATAAGCGTTATAGGGTTATACCGCCTATCGATATTTTTGTGCTTGAATTGATGATGGTTGTGATAGTTTATTATTTTATGCAAAACCCCTGGACTACACATACATACATAAATATGGATTTCATGGGAAATTGGTTAAGTCATGAGTTTTGAATTGAATATTATTTTATTCAAAATAGTTTTAAAAGTTGAGTTTTGAATCCATATGATTTGGAAGTGAAACTGAGTTGAATATGAAAAACTTTTGAAAAGGAAGTTTTGAAATAAAAAAAATTAGTTTGAATATAATATGTCTTGATAAATTTTTGAAATTTAAATAGTTCAATTTGAAGTTAAATTAAAGATTTGGAAGTTTGAATTCTATATGTATATTTTTAAATTTTGAGATTTTGGAAACTGTGGTTTGAAAAGGGTTATGCAGGTTATATAATGCATAGATATGGATTTTAAACCATTTTAAAGTATATTAAATAAATAAATTTTTGGAATTTAAATTTAACTAAAATAGAACTTGCCGAGGATACGACAGTTCGTTAATTTTTCTGATTTATACCATTAAAGGTTATAATTTGAGTAAATTTGATCTGATTTTTCCGAAACGAAAACCTTTGTTTTCACATGATAATGGCTTTCATATAATGAAATAATTTCCAGTTTTGTTGAAAGGACTTCAAGATGTTGGCAAATTTGGAATGGAAATAGTTTTGAAAGCTATAAATGAATCTTTGTTAAAGATTGGTGAACTTTGTTTCAAATTGAAGAGGAACTTAGAGGGTGAATCTTTTGTTTAAAAGATATAAAAGTAGAAATTTGTTTAAAATATTCAAACGAAAAGTGTTGGGATAAAGGCTGTGACTTAACTAAGATCCCAATATAACCATATGTTTTTAAAACAAGCGCTCATTATTCGGTTTAGCCAGGAGAGGACTTTATGTCATAAAACCCATTCTGAATAATGATACAACGAAATGGATAGCAAATGAAGACGGTGGTGAAGATCGGGTATTTTCAAGAACGAAAGGATTACCTGTCAAGTGTCTCTACACTGAGTTGCTCCAGTATAGAGATCTCCATATGTGATGGGGAGTCCGATCGGGATTGTGAGTATCCGAATTTGCAAGGGCTTCTTTGAAGTGACTTTGGTTCCATTCAAACCCATGATGGACTTGTATGGATGTATGTCTGACGTTACACTTTGAGATGTAAAGCTGGTTTCTATCAAATATATTTCTGTTTGATGGCGGAGAATTTATCCTCTTAGCTTAATACCCTTCTCTGAGACATACGAGCTCGTAGGTTATATGTTGGTGGATACTGGTGATATATTACCAATTCAGTAATGTGGCATGCTGAGTGCTGATCATTTCACATGTTGACTTTGGTTCCATTTCACGTGGCTTTTGTGAAAAGCGTAGCTTTATGGGATGAGACTTCATCGAACCTCACACCCTAAAAATGGTCGAAACAAGAAGGATGCAGCAAGGTTGCGGGGGTCGCGCCCCTTAGGGTATGTGCATTTCCTTCTGGATAAAAAGTGATATCATGGTATGGAGCCCATATATTTAACTTATGTAGTTGTTTGAATTTGTCGGTGAATCCTAGGATAAAGGTTGGTCACGACCGGGGAATGACATACTCGTGACAGTTAGTTACCTAGTTACAGAGGTAACCCGGCCTTGTGTTGGCAGGGAGTTGGTTAGGTTCCTGGGGGATCCCTTCAGACGCGTACCCATTTCGGTAAGGAAGTTCCTTAGCCTTGGACATTTGTTGGAAATCCAATCACCCAATACGAGCCCTTTACGATTGTATTTGTATAACATTCCATTCTTAAATGGTAGCTATAGCAGGCATAATATAATGTACCTATGCTGTCTAAGATTAATACTATACTTTTGAAATGTTTTCCACACTATAAACTAATAATAATATCAAAAAAATGATTTTTGCATATCAAGCATGTTTGCCTGTCATAAGGAGAAATTTCCTCCAAGAGTGTGATTGCATTGTGTGTGTGGCGGGAGGCCTTATGATAGTTTCATTTCTATTTCCGTTGTGTTGTTATCGCCTAATGTTGTTATAAGCTTTGGCGAATTAGATTTCAACGTTTGAATCTGCGACATTCGAATATAGGTGATGTATGGATGTCGATTTTTGAGCACTAAAATTTGAACCGTGACAAGTGGTATCAGAGCCAAAGGTTGAGTAAGAACTTTAGCTTTGGAGTATAACACTTTAGGTTACTCATTAGAGATAGGGTTATAAATACCCTAGAATGAGTATCCCTAAGATATCTTGTCCGTATGCCTCAGTCAATTTTCTTACTATTCGGTAATAGTGAGAATGAGTGCAAGAAGAGGACGAAGTAGGGGATAGGGGGTACCACTACAAATGGTCGATATCCTGCAACAACCAGGAATAACTTTTTCTATCAATCTCTTTTTCTTCATCCAATATCAATTCTTTGATTTATTCTAGGAAGCTACAAGAAGAAGCTTTGGTGGTGGTGGCCTTGCGATATCTTACTTACGTTATAGAAAGATTGCTGATTCGTATTATAATCATCAGTTTCTTATCAGTCTTTTCGTTTTAACTTTAATGAATTTGAAATTTAAATTGAAATGAATTGATTAAAAAAATATAAAACTAAATTAAATTGCAAAGAATTGTATACATTTGTCTATTCTTTGAGGGCCCAGATACATTCTACGAACGGTTAGTTGCCCTTCGGACTAACTAAAGCTCCTGCATATTTCGTAGATCCGATAACCCGAATATTTCATAAAATAATGAATGAGTTCGTTCGCGTAGTTGTTGATGATATTCTGATTTGGTAAGCTAAATGTAGAATAAATATTCTGCTTGATCTGATAAACCATCTCTCTATCTTTCTATATTCTTTGATTGCCTCCCTATCTAGCAAATTTCGGGGACGAAATTTTCTTAAAGGGGGAATCTATAACGATCCCTTTTTAAGTCAAAATTAAATTAGTAATTTAATATAAATTTTTAGATTAAATTGTGAATTAACTTGAATTTTTCCAAATTAAATAAGATATTTGTTTGTTTTTTATATTTATGTATATATATTGATTTTAAATTGAATTTTGGAATTGAAATCCAAAAATAAATAGAATTTGTGTTGTTTATGTATATATATATATATAAACATATTGTGATTTGAAAGTTATATTTTGAATTTGATTAAATAATTTTCAAAATTTGTTTAAAGTTAAATTATATATTTTTTAAAAAATAACTTAAAGTATAATGTATATGTGTGTTTATTTATTAATATACAATTTGTTTTATAATCATTTTCTTAAGATAATATAAATATATAAATAAGAGAAAATGTATATAAATAAATATTAAGAACAAAAGAATATATACATATTTGATTTAACAAATGTTAATATGAATTTAAAAACATATAAATACAAGTGTAATTATCTTAACATGAAATCAAGCAAATGTAAACCATACAGTATGAAAGCTAACAAGTGTAAGTTTTAATAACATACATTAACATTTGTAAACTTTGTATGCCTTGCAATTAATAAGTGGCAAGAAATATTTTTTAAATTCAATTATACATATAATATAGTGTGTTGAGAAAAAACCTGATTATTTTATTTTCAGTTCAAAAACCTTCTCAAACCTTTTTCTCTTCAATTGAAACTAAAATCTGAGACAAATTAAAGCAAGTTCAAAACTGAAGTATTCAAAACAAATTCAAGTTCAATTCAGTTCTATAAAAATCAAACCAAATTTCAAGATTCAATATAACTACAAATCTGAAGCATCTCAACCTGAGGCAACTCAAAATTCAACAATCCAGTTTCAGATCTAAGTACAACAATCAAAACAACTTCAACCTGATCAAACGTCATATACAAATCAAAACTAGTTTTTAAAATCAACATCAAGCATTTCCAGTTTAAAAGCAAAGATCCATTTCCAGATTTTCAAAAAAAAAATCCGGGTTTGCTTCTCTGTTTCATGACAGGTGAGCAAACTATATATTTAAAACTTGAATCTGCTTATCTAACTTGATGTTTGCATTGTTACTTAAAATATGTTATGAAGATTGTTGTATGGCTGATAGATATGCATGTATGCATGTATAATGTGTGTGTGTGTATATACACACACAAATGATTGATGTGCATGTCTATTAAGGCTTGTTCTTAAGTTACAGGTTCACCTTAATCAAAAAAATCAATATCTCTTTATCTAAACATTTTCTTGCTAAGATTTCTAAAGGAAAAGTGATTATAAGAGTGTAATATCAATTTTAAAAATAATTTCAAGTATTTAAATTTAGTAAGTAATTCAAAAATAGGAATTTACAGTTAAAATCAACTCAAGGAAAAAATCGGTTGTCTCGAAATTAAGTTTTGATCCTACAACCTGATTTGTGGTAGAAATTGATGAATTTTGATAAATGTTTCATAAGTTTTAAATTTATATATATTGGGAATTCATGAGTTGAACGAATAATGGGTTTTCGTCGATTTACGACGATTGATAAGGTGATAATCTTCGTGATCAAGGCTGGAGGTAGCCGGAAGTCAGAGGATCAATTGAAAATGCAATGAGAATTTATCAAACGCCATGGTGGCAGGACATCGATGAACTAGGGTTTAAACTGAAGCTTTGGTCGATGTTGTTTTTGAAGGCGTAGCATCGTCGATGATGAACTAGAGGTGACCGGTATAGGGGAAGTCGGAGCATTGACATGTGACGGAACTCTAGGCATGGTGGCGTGAGTTCAGTCAGTTGGTGGTGGTGATGCGAGGTGACTTTTTAGACTAAATTTGATTCCAGTAAGGTATTGATTTGCTCGATTTTGAGTTGGAAGTATTTTCAAGTTTTTGGGAGGTTGGGCTAGTCAACGGTGACATCGACGACAGGTTGAAGGTCTCGGCATTGATCAGAGGTGATCCGATCACCTATGCACATGTACTGGTGGCAGTAGCATGTCAGTAGATTTGGGTTTGGAAAGAAGGACTTTGCTTCGGGTTTAGTCTCGGGTATTAGATCTATTTGCTTGAGTTTACAATCGGGGTGTCTTGTGTGTGTTATAATAGTTTAAAATTTAAAAGGTTTTAGATAAAAAAAATAAAGAAAGATTGCTCGGGTTGCTGCTCCGGGAAATGGAATTGGGTCTCGGGTTGATACCCGAAGTAATTTCGGGTCTGAATTTTGAATTTTTAATTAAAAAGGCTATTTCAAATTTAAATTCAAAAAAATTTTAAACACCTTCTTGTTAATTCTTTTAAAATACTAAATGGTTTATTCTAATTTTGGAATCAGATAAAGTTTTTTTTTTAAATTATTTCAAACTAGATTAAGTTTTAAAGTGTTTGAAGAAATATATATATAACCTTTATTTTGAAGTTTATTTTAAATAAATCAATATGGAAAATGAATAGTTAATTTATTTGTTAATGGTGATTTATTACCAAGGTTTATTAAATAAAGGTCTTAATGATAATTAATTAATTAAAAGATAATTAGTTAATTAAAGGATTTAATTGCGTAAAAAAAATAATTAAAGTGATTAATTAATTAATGTGATTAATTAAAGGTTTGCTTACTTAATTACTTAAAGAATAAATTAATGTGATTAATTAATTAATGTGATTGTTAAAGGTTAATTTATTGATTAGTTAAAGGTTAATTAAATTAATTAATCAAGTGATTATGGTATAATTACTTAATTATAAAGGAATAATTAATTAATGTAACTAATTAAGGATAATTAAATAATGATTAATGTTTAATTAAATAAGTAATTAAAGGATAATCAAGTAACTAAAGGTTAATTTGTTGATGTGATTAAGTAACAGATTAATTAATTGATAATTAAAGGATAATTACTTAATATAAGTAACTAAAGAGGTTAATTTGTTAATGAAATTAATTAAGGAATAATTAATTAATTAATTAATAATTAAAGATGAATTACTTAATAATCAAAGGTTAATTTTTAATGATTAATGGATAATAAATTAATTAAATGTTAATTAATTTATGATTGAAAGATAATTACTTAAAGGCTAATGACTTAATATAAATTAATTAAGGATAATTAATTAATTAAATGATAATTAATTAAGGGCTGATTTGTTAATGTAATTAATTAAGGGTTAATTAATTAATGTGATTAATTTTAAGGTAAGTTAATTTATGTAATTAATTATGGGATAATTAATTAATCAAAGGCTAATTAATTAATATTAATCACGCAAGATTGGTAATTAATTCATAAGTAATTAATTTATTTGGTTAATTTTAACCAGGTGATTAATTGATCTTGGTTATGGATGATTAGATTTTTATTGAATGCCTTAAATAGTTTGATATCCCTGATGTGTGATGTTCTGTGATATGAATTGTGTGAATGAAGCTGTGAACTGTAATTTATTTATCTGTGATGAATTTATTTGTTTATCCGTGAATGAAAGATAAGTATTATAGGATTATACCACTTATCGATATTTTTATGCTTTAATTGATGATGTTATGATATTTTATTATTGTATGCCAAATCCCTGGACTACGCATACACACACAAATATGGATCTCACGGAAAATTGGTTAAGTCATGGGTTTCTGAATTTTGTATTATTTTATTCAAAATAGTTTTAGAAGTTGAGTTTTGAATCCAGATGATTTGGAAGTGAAACTGAGTTGAATATGAAAAACTTTTGAAAAGGAAGTTTTGAAATAAAAAAAATTAGTTTGAACATAATATGTCTTGATAAAGTTTTGAAATTTAAAAAGTTTAATTTGAAGTTAAATTTAAGATTTTGAAGTTGAATTCTGTATGCATATCTTTAAAATTTGAGATTTTGGAAATTGTGATTTAAAAAGGGTAATACAGGTTATATAATGTACAGATATGGATTTTGTACCATTTTAAAGTATATTAAATAAATTATTTTTTGGAATTTAAATTTAACTCAAATAGAATTTGCCGAGGATACGGCGGTTCATTAATTTTTCTGATTTATACTATTAAAGGTTATAACTTGAGTAAAATTGATCGGATTTTCCCAAATTAAAACCTTTGTTTTCAAATGATAATGGCTTTCATATAATGAAAGAATTTCCATGTTTGTTGAAAGGATTTTAAGTTGTGGGAAAATTTGAAATGGAAATAGCTTTGAAGGCTATGAATGAACCTTTGTTTCAAATTGAAGGGGATCTTAAAGGGTGAATCTTTTGTTTAAAAGGTTTAAAAGTAGAATTTATTTAAAACATTCAAACGAAAAGGTTTTGGGCTAAAATTTGTGACTTAACTAAGATCCCAATATATCCATATGTTCTTATAACAAGCGCTCATTATTCGGTTTAACTGGGAGAGAACTTTATGTCATAAAAATCATTCTGAATAATGATACGACGAAATGGATAGCAATTGAAGACGGTGGTGGAGACTGGGTATTTTCAAGAATGAAAGGATTACGTGTCGAATGTCTCTGCACTGAGTTTCTCCAGTATAGAGATCTCCATATATGATGGGGAGTCCGATCGGGACTGTGAATATCCGAATTTGCAAGGGCTTCTTTGAAGTGCCTTTGGTTCCATTCAGACCCAGGATGGACTTGAGGTATAAAGCTGGTTTCCATCAAATATATTTCTGTTTGGCGGAGGAGAATTTATTCTCTTAGCTTAACACCCTTCTCTGAGAAGTACAAGCTCAGAGGTTATCTAGTTCCTGGTTACTAGTGATAAATTCCCAATTTGGTAATGCGGCATGCTGAGTGCTGATCATTGGTTGATCAAAGCATGATTTTGTGAAAAGCATAGTTTTGTGGGACGAGACTTCATCAAACCTCACACCCCGGAAATGGTTGAAACAGGAAGGATGCAGCGAGGTTATGGGGGTCGCGCCCCTTAAGGTATGTGTATTTCCTTCTGGATAAAAAGTGATATCATGGTATGGAGCCCAGATATTTAACTTATGTGGTTGTTGGAATTTGTTGGTGAATCCTAGGATAAAGGTTGGTCACGACCGAGGAATGGCATACTTGTGACAGTTAGTTACCTAGTTACAGAGGTAACTCAACCTTGTGTTGCTAGAGAGCTAGCTAGGTTCTCGGGGCATCCCTCTAGAGGCGTACCCATTTCGGTAAGGAAGTTCCTTAGGCTTGGCCATTTGTTGGAAATCCAATCAACTAATACGAGCCCTTTACGATTATAGTTGTATAACCTGTCATTCTTATATGGTAGCTATACCAGGCATAATATAATAGTACCTATGCTGGCTAAGATTAATATTATACTTTCGAAATGTTTTCCACACTATGCACTAATAATAATATCAAAAAAATGATTTTCGTGTATGAAGCATGTTTGACTATTATAAAGAGAAATCTCCTCCAAGTGTGCGATTACATTGTGTGTGGCGGGAGGCCTTATTGTAGTTTCATTTTCCAAAAAGCACAGCGAATTTCTTTCTATTTCTTTTGTTTGTTTTCGTTTCAAACAACTGTTTTTGTTTGCTCACACCAGTCTCATGACTGACCTAGAGTTTATTGTTCCCTTTCTAAACTCTGGGTGCCCATAATTTACCACACGGGCAGCCTAGAGTCAGGTTATCAGATAATCAGATAGTAGGTGTAGCTTTGGCCATCTTTGAAGTCTGTGGATTTGGGATAGCATTTGTTTCACTTCAGCATTCATAACCGGATTTTCTTAAGTAAACATGATGGGGGTTCTCGCTTCGGGTTTGGATTTTTGGAGCTTTGGAAATGGAGATGCTATTTTTCTGCTGCTATTGGTGTTGTTTTCTGCTGTTGTGTTTTTCCGCTGCTGTATCTATCTCTGATTACGTTGATCACTTTATTTGTATTAGATTGTTGTATCAATTGTTGTGTATCGATAAAATTTCATTTTTGTTTCCGCTGTGTTGTTATTGCGTAATGTTGTTATAAGCTCCTGCGAATCGGATTTCAACGTTTGAATCTGCGGCATTCGAATACGGGTGATGCATGGATGTTGTAACAACCTTGTATTTCATAATTATTTTAAATTGAAATTCCTAATTTAAAAACTTTATTTATCTATTTAAATTGGATAAAACTTTATTTTATTTATAAAAAGAATATATTTTGTTATTTTAAATATAAATTTTGAATTTGATGTGAATTATAATTTCAAACTTGAATAAATAGAATATTTTCCAAAAATGTGAATTTTGGTCAATATGGTCAAATTTTTTTAAATTTAAAATTTAAATATTTTAATTTTTGAAATTTATATTTTATTATGAAAATAAATTAAATTTCAAGAATACTGCTTTTCGTTTCGTTTAAATCCGATTTATATTGTGAAAGTAATGTTTTTTTGTAGTATTCTGTGTTAATTGTTTTATTTAACAATATTGTTTATTTTAATTTATATAAATAATATTTTTGTTTGAAAAATCATGTTCTAATTTATGTAACTTGACATGTTATGCATATAATTTTATTTTTAAAACATTTTTAAAGTGTAGTTATAATTTTCAAATGTTAACTGTATATTGTTTCCAATTTTTTTAATTTTAGTTTCAATTATTAAGTTATTTTCTTATTTATATTCTATTTTTCCTTAAATAATTATTTATATTATTTTTCACTTTATTTTGTTCTTTTTACTTTTATTTACTGAATTTTGCTTTGTTTATTTTGAAAAAAAGAAAATGGAAATTCAAAAGACAAAACCTTTTCATTTCCTAGTGACTTTTCATTGTTTTGTCTTTTCATTTTCCTTGCCTTTTCACCTCATTGCTTTGACCGTCCACTTCTCCCTTGTAGACGTGTATTTCTCATTTCTAAATCACGCAAAAAACTTTCTCATTTCTTAAAATTCACGGCATTCCATCTTGAGAAAAATTTGTAAGTTTTTATGGCTTCTTTCTTTCTCATTTTCTTCTTATTCTCTATTGATTTTGCATTGATCCTTTCTTGTGCTTTTCTAGGCCTAGCCTCTACTCCACCTTTTCTACACTGACCACCACCACATCCTCCTCAACATCCACTTGCAAACATCTCCACCTCTAACCAGATAGTGGCCGTGCCACTATATGAAGCTAGCATCACCAAAACAATGCAAAAACTCCACCAAATTTGCCTAGAGCTACACATTTGCACCTAGGCCTTCATTTACCACTTTGGCCAACTTCCCTAGCTCCACCACCAACCTGACTTCTGGCCACCAATATTACCTCTGACTTGACCTGAACCAGCACTTGACCGAGCCTTAGATGCACTAAATCCTCACATCCCTTGACCCAAAACCTTTCATTCCTTGACCACTTCCTTTCCTCCTTGGTCCATGCCTTGGTCATGATTTTTTTTCTTCTTTTCTGTGCCCATAGGCCAAGCCTACATGCTTAAGACTCAAGATGACCGAGCAAATTAGGCATAAGCCGAGCCTAGATTGGCATGTGAAGCCACTTTTGTTCAAAGCAAAGTGATATTCTCATCTTATTGTAATTGTTTGCAAATTCAATGTTTTTGTTTATAATTTATATGCTTGTTATTCATAATTACAATACTTATATTGCCTTGTTTATTTTTTGTATACAAGATCAATAGCAAGGTTCTCGATCCATTCAAATCGTGCTTGTCGTGCCTTTGGAATCGCTCTTATGTGTGTTGTTTGTCTCTAGCTTTGATTAAGGTGAGTCCTTCTCACTGTGACATATTTACTTATGAATTAGTAAATTGGTGACAAGTGTTTAGTAATAAAAATATTATGCAAGTTAATGATGATTATATGATATGCTATGCTATGTTATTACCATGTTAACACTGTTAATCATCACCTGATATATGACATTATATTGTGACATTGACATGTTAGTATATTTATTTATATTGTATATGCATATATTCACACTGCAAGTCCCCTGTTAGAATAGAATCACTATGGGTTGAAATGATACATACCCGAATGAACTTTAGAATAAGGAAAATCATTGTGGGTTGAAACGATAGGCCTGAGTGATTTTTATTTTATTTTTATTTGACTTGGGATTGCGGGTTTGAAACGATAGAACCCGGTTTTCTTTTTAAATTGCAGATTGAAATGATATATATCTGTATCACTTGACCAAGGTTAGAAAATTATATACAAACCTCGTGGTATATTTTTAAATGATTTTCTTAAGATACGTATTTTTAAAGTATGAAATTTTAATTTAAAAATATATATTTTATGGTTTTAAGAAAATTAAATATTAAGTCTTGAAATTGTGAATTTAAGTATGTAAGTTTGAAGTGATTGTGATTTTTGACTTTAAATTATATTTTTAAAATGCAAGTAAATAATGAAAATTTAATTTAAAGTTTTGAAATGATGTTTGAAGAAAATGTTAAGTTTTTGTTTAAATTTAATAAGTAAACAAACAGTGAAATTTTGACTTAAAAATGAATTGAATTTTTAATTGGATATTTGATTTTAAATTTTATTGTGATAAATCATATGTTAAAGTATTTAAATGTGAAATTTTAAAGTCTAGAAATATGATTTATAAATTTAAATAGAAAAATTTTGAAGTTCTATTTTTTTTTGAAAAATTATAATAAAATCTAGAATTTTATTTATAGCATTTCTAAAACGTTGTAGTTTTATGACAGCACTTTAAAATGCTGTTGTTTTGAACTTAACTATGTTTGAAATAAACAAATATCTATTACGGCATTTTTAAATGCCGTTATTTTTGAACTAAACTATTTTGAAAACTATAAGTTACGATAACACTTTATAAATGTTGTCGTTACTATAATTTGACAATGTTTTGAAATGTTATAGATTTTAACACTGTTTGAGTCATATTTTAAAGTTTTAAATGATTTAACTTTTGGAATTAATTATTTGTGAAATATATGGATTTTTGAATATAATTTAATATTTAAATTTAAATTTTTAAGGAATTTAAATTGAATTTGAATTTAAATAAGGATTACTTGAGTATGTGATAAATGGAATGAAGTGTAATGAGATAAATGAATTTTTGAATGGAATTTTGAAATGTGTTTTGTAATGATATTTGGAATAATAAATAAATGAATTATTTTTTTTTGGCAAAGCCAACCAGTTTTTATAGTGGACCGTCCACTTTTTATTATAGCAAATAATAAAAACAATACAAAGCAGGTGATAAGCGGGATGCCTATTAACAAATACAAGGTTTTTAAAGTGGACCGACCACTATATCTAAACTAGATTATAGCACAGGAGTCGGACAACACACCCGAACTACAGAAAATTACACAGGCACCACGCAAGGAGCACACTTGACAATCATGTTGCACAAGGCAAACACCATACCATATCCCAACTACATCATTCATGTTGCACAAGACAATCACATTAACATACACATCCTTAAACACAAAAGCACAGATGTGATCAAAGTTCCAAAAAGAACCATGATACCATATGAAGAATACCCAAATCACCAACGACCAACCAACCATACAAACCAGCAGCAAAGAAAACAACCCACTTCTAATACGGAAGCAAAGACATGAAGGACCAAGAGTTTCGAAATTCAAGCAGAAAGTAAGAAAGAAGAAACCGAATTTAACATTAACCAAATTACCAAATTCCAAACAAAACAAGAATGAAACTGATGAAGAGCATATCCAAACCAAACAGCAGGAAACTAAAGACAAAGAAACCTCAAGAGTAAAACATCACATTTGATACCAAAGGGTACCAAAAACATAGCAGTAGTAGGAACGATGACCAACAAAGTAGACAAAACGAACCAAGGCAAAATCAAAACAAGGTGGCAAAGGAACGGAATACCATCCGAAGCCACCAAGCACCAGAAATCAAACACCAAGATGCTGCGACCAACAAAATATCCCAAAAAATAGATTCAAAAAGAAACCTCCACCAAAGTAAACCGACCATTGATGAGACCATAGACGAATAAGGACCGAAACAAAGACAACCGAAACCATAGTTCGCCAACCTAGTTCAATAATGATTTGATAGTAAGGTTCACTTGAAAGGATATAATATTTTAATGATTGAAATGGTTTGAATGGCATGGTCTTTATTTTGATAAAGAATATGAAATTTGGAATGATATTTAATTTTTGATCTATTTGATAAATGAATATTTGAGCTTATTTAAATATTATTAGATTTATGAAATGAATATTCAAAACTAAGTAATAATGAAGCTGAATCAGAGATATATGAAATTATAAAATTTAGTTTTGAAATGTGGTATATTAAAGCTTTGAAATATATTAAAAATTGAATAGTTTTTTTTGGATCCAATCTGTATTTGAAATTGATATGATCTGAAATGTTTGTTGGGAAACTGAATTGAATTGAAACTTATGGTTTGATTTGAATTAAATTGGAAATTTGAAATTTTGGTTTAATTGAATAAATTTGAAAAATGTACAGAATTAAAGGAATGTACCATAATTTCAAATGTATGATTTCGAAATGTTATGATTTTCAAAGTGTAATAATTTCAAGTATTTTGGTTTCGAAAGTGTTATAACTCTGAAAGTATTATGATTTTTTAAAGTGAATATATGTTTGAAATGGAAATGATATAGTATAAACTATTTTGATTTGAATATAGTTTTGAAATAAAAATGGTTTTGGTATTAAAGTATAAACAATTTGAAAGGAATATAGTTTGCAAATGAAATGATTTGATTTTTGAAGTATAAACTATTTTGAAATGACCACGACGTTATAATAACATTTGGTTGTTAAAGAGACCGGGATCAGAAGTTGTCATACTCTCTGCCAACTTCGAAAACCACTTTAACAACCGTGTACGCGGTGGAGATTCCAGAATGAAGTAGGATGGTGGCGACGATCCTATTGAGGTACGAACGTGGACCCGACTCCCGTGAGTTGGCATAAGGTGGCTAAAACAGGAGTGATCGATGGGCCAAGTGAGGTCATTCCTTCGATCGGACACATTCCTTCGATCCTATACTCTTACTTGTGAATGATTAGATGGTCATCCCCCGATTTTGATTGGGAGTGTGCTCCAAGGTGGGCGTAATGGCTGCTACATTACCATCAGTCCAGAAGCGTAATTGGTATATCTACCCTGGCATTGCCTAGTCGTGCCGTGTCACCTACCATAGCGAGCCTTACTACGAGTTTGTTTTTCTCCCGTAGCCCATGGAGTATTTAGGGTAGTCTCCCGATCTGGAGATATGCTGATACTGGATGGATTACTGGGATTATTAAGTGTTAGGGGGAATATTGGGTCACTCCTTAATGCTATTTTAAAGTAAGTTTATTTTACTATAGACATTATTATAATAACGCAATATTACTCTATAGTAAATAGTTTAACGGATCCTTAAAGGATGGGTGGTCCCAAGCATCATTTAAGTTACAGATGCATTTTGTTACTGTTCACATGAGTTGATTTACAGTTCATAAGTATTTATGTTCTGACGCGAGTGTTTTGTGTATTGCTTTACCCTCGAGTCAGACTGAGTGATTCAGCTTTAAAGACTCACCTTCGGAGTTGGAGCTTTTATTGAAGATCCAACCATCTATTTGCTTTCAGCATCCGGTGATTTCAGTGATGTATTCTGATTTGTACCTGATGTATCTTATTTCTCTTATATTGTATTTGTTTTAACTCTGATGTATTTTATATATTCATGTAGTTGCTTCATGAACTACTATCTCTTTTAATTCTGCTGCATTATTATTTACTCTGTGTCTGTGATCTGTGACTATTTATTTACTGTATATTCTGAGATTTGCCAAATTTTATTTACAACGCGGTATTTTTGAGCAAGTCAAGTTCGACATATGAGGATGCGAATGGTTGAAAACATCAGGTTGTTACATTTGGTACCAGAGCTTTGGTGGCTCTAGGCAAACTCAGCATGTATGGTAAATGTATTTACAGAATCACTTTCATTCGAGTTTGAATCTCTTCCTTTTTGACTCGATTCCTTTGAATTTTGAACATTTCCTACGGTTCCAAAATCCATTCGTGTCCCTCACTATCCATCTTCTTTGATTCTGGAGTATCCCATGATTCCACTTCGAATGAGTCGATCTTTATAATGAGTCGGCGGTCTCGCCAATCATAAATTGATTTGTAAAGGGGTGAGATTCCTTTACAATAGCATCAATTTACCAGAGAATTTATATCCTCGGTTTAGATGCTAGTATCTCTTATTATCCCAAAATTCTATCTCTTGAGATCGAATGTTGATTTACTCTAGAAAATCCACATCGATCTTATTCTTTAAGTTACGGTTGACCCGGTTAAGATTGCCCGCGATTTATATAAGCTTATCCATCTCCCTATTTTGTTATTTAATCATCTCATCTTTGTTTCCAACTCATCTTCAAATCATTCTTGAAGTGTATTTGTAAACTAACATTTAAAACGTTTTATATATAGTGTTGTTTGAGTAGTTGATGTTGATTTGGGTTTTCGATCGATTCGTCCGATCAACGCTATTGATAAGATTTCCAAAACACTTGAACAGAGCAAACTGACACAATATGTTTTTTTCAAATTTAGTAATGAAATAAATTTTGTAACAATGTTATAAATCTTTTTCTGGATTTTATTGAATTGGTAGTTAAGAAATAATATTTGATTTTATATATCATTATCCCTAGTTTCGTATATAAATAATTGAACTATAAAACAAGGTTATAAATTTATTTGGAAATTTAAAATGAATTCAAAACCAGAATTTGATAATTTAATTTCCGATGGATTTCAAACATTGTATTTAAAGTTTTAAAGGATATATTATTTAAAGTACTTTCGAACAGAAATCTATTTCCAAAGAATTTTAAATTTTAAAATTAGTGCTCTTCTCTTTGTCGCTGGAAAATAACTTTGGTGATGACTGCAGCATCATCGACATTCATTTTCGAGTTTCGAAGTCAAGAGGCCATTCTGTAGTCTTGCTATAGTTTTTGTTTTAAGAAATTTAATTTATTTAAATTTCTAAAATAAGATTGGATTTATAACACATGCTGATATATGATTTAAATTTGAATGGATATATATAGTATATGTGCATTTATTTATCTCTAAATAGTTTGGAATTTATCGGAAATTTAATTCCTAAATTTTATCTTGAAGGATAATTTCAAGTATAATTTCATGATTTGGATAAATATTTAAGCCTAAAATGATTGAATTGGAAAGTTTTATTTGTATAATATACAATTTCATTCCAATATAACTTACCTAATTTATTCAGAAGTTGAATATGTAATTGGATAACATACGATATAAAAGGAGTTTTATAAATAAAATTTGAGTGGTTATAATAAATGTTATGCACTTAAATTTTGGTTATTAAAAGATTAACAGTGGTAAATAAAAAAAGGGTAATGGAATAATTTACAATATTAAATGATGTTAAAGAAACTAAGACTAATTTAAAGAAGTTATAATAAGTATAAATATATTTAACATAGGTGATAAAATATACTGAGGAATAAATTTAATTATAATTAGGAATAAAGAAGAATTAAATTTATTAAGTACATTTTGAGTATAATAAATGATTTTTCAAATCCATGATTTTAAAAATTGTTTATTTAAGATAATTTGATGATAAGGTAATGAATGTAGAGATAGTTAAGATTTATTTAACTTAGTAAAATTAATTTTCAATTTAAGTTGAAATTTTCATGGTTTCAAATTTACTATCTTATTTTATTTTTCGAACTATCTTTTGGTTGTCTTTATTTCCTTTATATTGCTATAGGATGGGAGGTTGTTGCTTATACCAGTCCGTTTGGAAACTTTCTATGATCTTTGGTGCTCATTTTTGAATTTGAGCACTACTTGCCATCCATAGACCGTCGGTCAAGCGGAAAGGGTGAATCAGATTCTTGTGCTTGTGTTCTTGATTTTGGAGGATCTTGGGAAGATAATCTCCCCTTATTAAACTTACCTATAACAACAGTTATTAGGTACATCTTGTCTTAATCCTATTTCATTCTATCTTTTTCTGCGCTTTCCCGTACCTCATTCCTTTTCGGGGCCGAAAAGTTTTGAGTGGGGGGGAGTGTAGCAACCCTATATTTCGTAATAATTTTCCTGATTTGAAAACATTATTTATTTATTTAAATTGGATAAAACTTTATTTTATTTATTAAAATGAATGTATATATTGTTAATTTAAATATAAATTTTGATTTTCATGTGAATTATAATTTCAAACCTGAATAAATTGAATATTTCCAAAATGTGAATTTTGGTCAATATGGTTAGACTTTGACTTTTAAATTTAAAATTTAAATATTTTAATTTTTGAATTTTATCTTTTATTATGAAAATAAATTAAATTTCAAGAATACTGCATTTCGTTTCGTTGAAATCTGATTTATATTGTGAAAGGTATGCTTTTTACAATATTGTGTGTAAATTGTTTTATTTAACAATGTTGTTCATTTTAATTTATATAAATAATATTTTTGTTCGTAAAATCATGTTCTAATTTGTGTAACATGACATTTTATGCATATAATTTTATTTTCAAAACATTTTTAAAGTGTACTTATACTTTTCAAATGTCAACTGTATATTGTTTTCGATTTTTTTAATTTTAGTTTCAATTATTAAGCTATTTTCTTATTTATATTCTATTTTTCCTTAAAATAATTATTTATATTCTTTTTCACTTTATTTTGTTCAGATTTTTACTTTATTTACTGAATTTTACTTTGTTTATTTTGATTAAAAGAAAATGAAAATTCAAAAGACAAAACCTTTTCATTTCTTAGTGACTTTTCATTGTTTTGTCTTTTCATTTTCCTTGCCTTTTCATCTCATTGCTTTGACTGTCCACTTCTCCCTTGTAGCCATGTATTTCTCATTTCTAAATCACGTAAAAAATCTCATCTCTCAAAATTCACGGCATTCCATCTTGAGAAAAATTTGTAAGTTTTTATGGCTTCTTTATTTCTCATTTTCTTCTTATTCTCTATTGATTTTGCATTGATCCTTTCTTGTGTTTTGCTAGGCCTAGCCTCTACTCCACCTCTTCTACACTGACCACCACCACATCCTCCTCAACATCCACTACCAAACATCTCCACCTCGGACCAGATAGTGGCCGTGCCACTATATGAAGCTAGCATCACCAAAACAATGCAAAAACACCACCAAATTTTCCTAGAGCTACATATTTGCACCTAGCCCTTCATCTACCACTTCGGCCACCTTCCCCAGCTCCACCACCATCAAGACCTGACTTTTGGCCACCAATATAACCTCGGACTTGACCTGAACCAGCACTTGATCGAGCCTTAGATGCACTAAATCCTCACATCTCTTTACCCAAAACCTTCCATTCCTTGACCACTTCCTTGCCTCCTTAGTCCATGCCTTGGTATTGTTTTTTTTTCTTTTCCACGCCCATAGGCTGAGCCTACATGCTCAAGACTCAACATAGCCGAGCCCATTAGGCATAGGCCGAGCCTAGGTTGGCATGTGCAAGCCATTTTTGTTCAAGGCAAAGTGATATTCTCATCTTATTGTAATTGTTTGCAAATTCAATGTTGATGTTTATAATTTATGTGTTTGTTATTCATAATTACAATATTTGTATTGTATTGTTCATTTTTTTGTATACAAGATCAATATCAAGGCTCTCCATTCATTCAAATCAAATCGTGCTTGTCATGCCTTTAGAATCGCTCTTGTGTGTGTTGTTTGTCTCTAGCTTTGATTAAGGTGAGTCCTTCTCACTCTGACATATTTACTTATGAATCAGTAAATTGATGACAAGTGTTTAGTAAGAAAAATGTTATGCAAGTTAATGATGATTATATGGTATGCTATGCTATGTTATTACCATGTTAACTTTGTTAATCATTACCTGACATCTGATATATGACATTATAGTGTGACATTGACATGTTAATATAATTTTTTATATTGTATATGCATATATTCACACTGCAAGTTCCCTATTTGAATAGAATCACTATGGGTTGAAATGATACATACCCAAACGGACTTTAGAATAAAGAAAAATCATTATTGGCTGAAATGATAGGCCTGAGTGATTTTTATTTTATTTTTATTTGACTTGGTATTGCGGGTTTGAAATGACAGAACCCGGTTTTCATTTTAAATTGCGGATTGAAATGATATATATCTGTATCACTTGACCTACGTTAGAAAATTATATACAGACCTCATGGTATATTTCTAAATGATTTTCTTAAGATATGTATTTTTAAAGGATGAAATTTTGATTCAAAAATATATATTTTATGGTTTTAATAAAATTAAATATTAAGTCTTGAAATTGTGAATTTAAGTATGTAAATTTGAAGTGATTGTGATTTTTGACTTTAAATTATATTTTTAAAATGTACGTAAACAATGAAAATTTAATTTAAAGTTTTGAAATTATATTTGAAGAAAAATGTTAAGTTTTTGTTTAAATTTAAGAAGTAAATAAACAGTGAAATTTTGACTTAACAAATGAATTGGATATTTGATTTTGAATTTTATTGTGATAAATCCTATGTTAAAAGTATTTAAATATGAAATTTTAAAGTCTGGAAATATGATTTATAAATTTAAATAGAAAAATTTTGAAGTTTTATTTTTTTGAAAAGTTATAATAAAGTCTGGAATTTTATTTATGGCATTTCTAAAATGCTGTAGTTTTATGACAGCACTTTAAAATGCTGTTGTTTTGAACTTAACTATGTTTGAAATAAATAAATATCTATTATGGCATTTTTAAATACTGTTATTTTTGAACTAAACTATTTTGGAAACTATAAGCTACGATGGCACTTTATAAATGTTGTCATTGCTATAATTTGACAATGTTTTGAAATGTTATAGATTTTAACACTATTTGAGTTATATTTTAAAGTGTTAAACGATTTAACTTTCAGATTAATTATTTGTGAAACATAAGGAGTTTTGAATATAATTTAATATTTACATGTGAATTTTTAAGGAATTTAAATGGAATTTGAATTTAAATAAGGTTTACTTAGTTATGCGATAAATGGAATGAAATGTAATGAGATAAATGAATTTTTGAATGGAATTTTGAAATGTGTTTTGTAATGATATTTGGAATAATAAATGAATGACTTATTTTATTTTTAAAAGGTATTTAAATTTGAATATTTGAATTTGAATTCAAATAATGATTTGATAATAAGATTCACTTGAAAGGATAAAATAATTTAATGATTGAAATGGTTTGAATGACATGATCTTTATTTTGATAAAGAATGTGAAATTTGGAATGATATTTAGCTTTTGATCTATTTGATAAATGAATATTTGAGCTTATTTAAATATTATTAGATTTATGAAATGAATATTCAAAACTTATATGAAATGAATATTCAAAACTAAGTAATAATGAAGTTGATTCAGAAATATATGAAATTATAAAATTTAGTTTTGATATGTGGTATATTAAAGCTTTGAAATATATTACAAATTGAATAGTTTGTTTTGTGGATCCAATCTATATTTGAAATTGATTTGATTTGAAATGTTTTGTTGGGAAACTGAATTGAATTGAAACTTATGGCTTGACTTGAATTAAATTGGAAGTTTGAATTTTTGGTCTAATTGAATAAATTTGAAAATTTTAAAGAATTAAAGGAATGTACCATAATTTCAAATGTATGATTTCGAAATGTTATGATTTTCAAAGCGTAATGATTTCAAATATTTTAGTATCAAAAGAGTTTTAACTTTGAAAGTATTATGATTTTTTAAAGTGAATATATGTTTGAAATGGAAATAATATGGTATAAACTATTTTGATTTGAATATAGTTTTGAAATAAAAATGGTTTTGTTATCGAAGTATAAACTACTTGAAAGGAATATAGTTTGCAAATGAAATGGTTTGATTTTTGAAGTATAAACTATTTTGAAATGACCACGGCGTTATAATAACATTTGGTTGTTAAAGAGACCGGGATCAGAAGTTGTCATACTCTCTGCCAACTCCAAAAACCACTTTAACAACCGTGCACGTGGTGGAGATTCCAGATCGAAGTAGGATGGTGGCGACGATCCTATTGTGGTAGGAACGTGGACCCGACTCCCGTGAGTTGGTATAAGGTGGCTAAAACAAGAGTGATCGATGGGTCAATTGAGGTCATTCCTCCGATCAGACACATTCCTTCGATACTATACTCTTACTTGTGATTGATTAAGTGGCCATCCTCCAATTTTTATTGGGAGTGTGTTCCAAGGTGGGTGTAGTGGCTGCTACATTACCATCATCCTGGAAGCGTAATTGGTATATCTACCCTGGCATTGCCTAGTCGTGCCATGTCACTTACCGTAGCGAGCTCTACTACGAGTTTGTTTTTCTCCCATAGCCCATGGAGTATTTAGGGTAGTCTCCCGATCTGGAGATATGGTGATACTGGATGGACCACTGGGACTATTACGTGTTAAGGGGAATATTGGGTCACTCCTTAATGCTATTTTAAAATAAGTTTATTTTACTGTAGACATTATTATAATAGCGCAATATTACTACATAGTAAATAGTTTAATGGATCCTTAAAGGATGGACGGTCCCAAGCATCATTTAAGTTACTAATGCATTTTGTTACTTGTTCACTTGAGTTGATTTACAGTTCATAAGTATTTATGTCCTGACTCGAGTGTTTTGTGTTTTGCTTTACGCTCGAGTCAGACTGAGTGATTCAACATTCAAGACTTACCTTCGGAATTGGAGCTTTGCTTGAAGATCCAGCTATCTATTTGCTTTCAGCATCCGGTGATTTCAGTGATATATTCTGATTTGTACCTGATGTATCTTGTTTCTCTTCTGTTTTATTTTGTTTAACTCTGGTGTATTTTATATATTCATGTAGTAGCTTCAGGAACTACTATCTCTTTTAATTCCACTGCATTATTATTTACTCTGTGTCTGCGATCCATGACTATTTATTTACTGTATATTATGAGATTTGCCAAATTTTATTTACAACGCGGTATTTTTGAGCAATTCAAGTCCGACATGTGCGAATGCGAATGGTTGAAAATATCGGGTTGTTACAGATGTCGATTTTCGAGAGTTGGAATTTGGATCGTGACAGAAAAGGTTAATAAAACTATGTGATTAAGGAACAATTTAGAGACAAATTCACTTTCAATCATGCATATAAATCAACACAACATTCATTTATAATCTCTCATTAAAAATTAAGTAGAAATGATAGATGTGCTTATTATAAATATGATTTATTTGTGCTATGAATCACACAACTTAAATCATTAAAATTTGACGCATCATTCAAATCCACTTATCAAAGATCTTGAAATTGACATGAAATTAAAAATAAAATCTATTTTAAGCATGATCTATTTACTATTAATTAGTAACATAGACCATCAAATTTTGATTCTAGTTTGACTTTCATTATCAAAATTGCTTAGGAAAATGGTCAAATAGTTTAAGTTTAAAATGGAGTTGAGCATAACCTATTTGATATGTCAACATAGGCTATCAAATTCATAAAAGAAATAAATATAAACCACCAATCATTCATAATTTCATTAAGCACATAAGAGAGATCAAAAAAGAAATTATTATGTTAATTTAATATGTTTCATGAGAGCTTCATTACCCCTAAATTGAAGGGTTTTTGGTACTCATATTTGAAAAAATGTTAACATAAAATGATATCAACATAAAACAAGAGAAAAATGAGAGATAATTAAAAGAAAGAGAGCTGACTACTTGCATGGAATAAAGCTAAACTAATTGCAAGAATTAAATCTATTTTACTAACATTAAACAAGAGAAGCACAAACTAAGTAAGGGAGAGAATGAAAATAGAAAGAGCATGAAAAGAAAGCGCAAACAAAAATTGCATGAAAGTAAAAACAAGACTAAGAATCCATTAAAGAAATTTTTATTTAACTTTGATTTGTGGCTACACTCTTGCATGAAAAGATGGAGATAATTACATGAGATATAAGGGTATTTATACCTGCCTAAAATCATAATTCATATATTTAAAATACCTTTGAGAAAGTGTAACCTTCAAGTAATCATTAGGAAATAATTAATCCTCAATAACATGCCTTTAAGCCTCCATTAACATGTGCATGTGCTTTTAATTATGGACCGTATGGTAGTGAGTATATAGGCTCCTCCATGTCGCATGAATTCATTTATTTCCATTCTCCATTTACCTTTAACATATGTGCATGCATTTATCTATGAAAAATCTTCATATTTGCACTCCATTTCCTACAAATAAAAACAAAAATGTGCAAACAAATTTTATCAAATTAAATCATACACAAAATTACCATTTTACCCCTCAAATGAAGATGAACAAATGATTATTTGAGAACAAGTTAAATTTTGGTTTAAAAATGTAAAATACTCTAATATTCTTATTTATTTAATTAAAAGAAGACTAAATATAAAAGTAAAAATATGCACTTTTATGTGCACATCAAATACCCCCACACTCATCTTTTTATTCATCCTCGAATAAGCTAAAACTAAAATAAATCCGTTTTAATAGAAAACATGATTGCGTTGAGAGAATGCGACAAACCGTTTAACCTCTATGTGTCCCTAGTAGGACGAGTGTTGTCTTATGAGAGTTTTCAGCGGGTACTACCCACAAAATCAAAATGCGATATGAAGATTCTAATGCGACTACATGGTGCAAGTTTTCAAAAATATGTACAAATGAAGAATTTACTTATAAATTGACATGGGTAGGTTAAATATAAGATTTGGTCATTATTAAGAAATTTTAGTACTTTTACTCATCAACACTTCCAATGAAATTAAGTTATCATCACAATTAGACTCTAGTTTGGCTAGTTGTTTTGGTTGAAAATATGGTGCAACTATGAAATGGATCATCTAGTTTATTATCAAATTTTTGCAAAGTGGTGTTTTTATTTCTTTTGAATAACAACTCGAGTCATATAAGTAAAAATAGTGCTTGGATTTTAATTGGTTGCTCTCTCTATTTTGAAAAATATTAACATTATTATTATTTACACATCTAACAAAGATAAAATGAGGCCGGATATACCGATTGTGCACTGCCTTTCGGGCTTACGTGAAGGGTATATAGCATGGCGAGTGTACACACTTGCATATGAATACATGACTCTAGGTGGTTATTATTTTGTTTTAAATTTATTTACATGACTATAGATATACCGATCATGCACAGCCTTTCGGACCTACGTGAGAAGGATGCACCGCATGGCGAGTTTATACACTTGCATGTGAACACATGACTCTAGTTGTTTATTATTTTATAAAAACCATCTTTTTTCTTTTTATATTTTTTTTTCTTAGAACAGAGAGAGTTATGCGAAATCATCTCTGCACCACTTAACTTAAAATATCAAAAATGCTATCGCCTTTACTTTAAATCAACCACTCTTTTAAACAAAAATTACAATTAGGACATACTTCATAATTATCTCCTATGAGCCTTCTTATATACTAGTTAAACCATAATTACTTGTAAGCAAACTTTATTTTTATTCTCTGTTGAGACAAATAAATTTTCAAAAATTTCAATTTAACAACCAAAAACATATACTTATCCTATAGGTGTTTCTTCAAAAGTAAATCAATATGCTAAAAATATTTTTTTGGGATTTTTTAGTTTTGGGATTTTAAATTTATTTACATGACTATAGATATACTGATCATGCACAACCTTTCAGACCTACGTGAGAAGAATACACAGCATGCCGAGTTTACACACTTGCGTGTGAACATATGACTCTAGTTGTTTCTTATTTTTATAAAAACCATTTTTTATTTTTTTTATATATATTCTTTTCTTTGAACAGAGAGAGTTATGAAAAATCATCTCAGCACCACTTAACTTAAAATATCAAAAATGTTATCGCCTTTACTTTAAATCAGCCACTCTTTTAAACAAAGATTACAATTAGGACATACTTCATAATTATCACCTATGAGCCTTCTTATATACTAGTTAAACCATAATTACTTGTAATCAAACTTTATTTTTATTCTCTATTGAGACAAATAAATTTTCAAAATTTCAATTTAACAACCAAAAACATATACTTATCCTATAGTGTTTCTTCAAAAGTAAATCAATATGCTAAAAATATTTTTTTGGGATTTTTTTAGTTTTGGAAATAAAATGCAAAAAATAAACCATGAGAAATCAAAAATGAACATGAGACTCCCCCGACACTTGATTTTGACTGTGTCCCTACAGTCAATGTATGATATAATGAGTGTAACGGGATAAAAATGTACATATTTATAAGAGAGAGTTAAAATTTCTTACTAGACATAGTGTGACTCATGAAGAATCATGATCTCCTCATCTCGATCACTCACCAATTCCAAGTAAAGTTTTAAACGATGACCATGGACTTTAAAAATCGATCCATCCTTAGGGTTCTATTTATATGGCACCGTGTAGACAGTGCATACCGCGTATGGTCCTGTCCACCTTGATTTTAATTTCCCAAGGAACAAATGAAGTCTAGAGTCATACAAAAGAACGTTTTGATTTACTAAAAATGTTTTCCTTGGGATTGACTTTTCATGAAAAACTTTTGTTCTTTCTTTGTAAAAATTTTCATTTTCATACGCATTGTTCCTAATCTCCTCTAATTCATTGATTTGCATTTTTCTGTTTTCACCAGCTTTTCCAAGATCAAAATTTATGTTCTTAATCGCCCATAATGTTTTTATATTAAAGTTCGATGGGTAAATGGCATGCTTTATCATATATAAGCCTAAAAGGAAACATCCCAAGATTGGTTTTATACGCATTTCTATAAGCCCAAAGCGCATCTATCAATTTTTGTGACCAATATTTTTTATTTTTATTCATAGTTTTCTCCAAAATTTGTTTATTTTGATGATTTGAAACTTTAACTTAGCCACAATTTTAAAGATGATATGTAGTGGATAACTTGTGGGTTATCGAGTATTTCCTCATTGGCTTCCATTATCGCTTATTATTGTGCGAGGTGTTTCAAACCTCAAAAATATGTTTTCTTTTATGAATTTTCACAACAACTTTGTGATCATTTGTTTTATAAGGAATGTCTTTAACCCATTTAGAGACATAATCAATAGCAAGAAGAATGTACAGATTTTTGAATTGTTAGGAAATGCTCCATTAAAATCAATGCCCCAAACGTCAAAGATTTCGATCGTAAGAATGGGTTTCAAAGGTATCATGTTTCATCGAGAGATTCTTCCTAATATTTGGCAGCAATTGCAAGTTTTACAAACCTCGAATCATCTTTGAAAAGCATAGGCAGCAAAAAAAACCACATTGAAGCACCTTTTCTGCTATTTTCTTCGGACGAAGTGAACACCACAAGCTTGGTCATGACAAAACGAAAGAACACTCTTGATTTCATAATCTGGAATGCAACGTCGAATGATTTGGTCAGAACAGTACTTAAACAAGTATGGATCATCCCAATAGAAGTACTTAGCTTGGGAAAGAAATTTGTATTTATCTTGTTTCAACCAAAATGAAGGAGTTTCCTTAGCGATTCAATAGTTCACTATGTCGGCATACCATGGATCGACAGAAATGGAAAGGAGTTATTCATCGAGAAAGTTCTCGTTGATCGGTAAAGAAGATGTTGCGTTTGGAAGACGTGACAGATGATCAGCAATAACATGGTCTGATCCTTTTTTGTCTTTGATCATAAGGTCAAATTCTTTGAGTAATAGGATCCAATGGGTCAAACGAGACTTAGCATTCTTTTTAGCGAAAAGGTATCTAAGAGCGGAATGGTCAATGTATACAGTAATGTGTGATCCAATCAAATAAGGTTAGAATTTTTCGACCCCCTTGAATACCGCTAGAAGCTCTTTTTCAGTAGTCATGTAATTGAGTTGTGCATCGTTTAAAGTCATTCTTGTGTAATAGATGACACAAATAATTTTGTTGATGCGTTGTCCTAAGAAAGCACCAACCGCAAAGTTAGAAACTCAAACATTATTTCGAAATAAAGATCCCAATTGGTTAAGCAAATGATGTGAGTGGAAATGAGATCATTTTTGAGACGTTCGAAAGTAAAGAAACAGTCAGAATTAAAGTCGAATGGAACGTTTTTTCCAAGAAGAGTCATTAGAGGTCGAGCAATTTTATTAAAGTCCTTCACAAAGCGTCGATAAAAACCAGCATGTCCAAGAAACGAATGAATGCCCTTAACAGATTTAGGAATAGGTAGATTTGCAATTACTTCTACTTTGGCTTTATCTACCTCAATGCCTGTATTTGAAATGGCATGCCCAAGAACAATGCCATGTTTGACCATAAAATGACATCTTTCCTAATTTGACGTTAAATGTTTGTCCTTACAGCGATAAAGAACCAACTCGAGATGGTGTAAGCACTCGGAAAAAGAGTTTCGAAAGATGGAAAAATCATCCATAAACACTTCCAGAAGCGTTCAATCATATCGGAACAGATGCTGGCCATGCATCTTTGGAATGTGGTAGGAGCATTGCAAAGGCCAAATGACATACGTTGATATGCAAAGGTGCCAAAGGCACACGTGAAAGTCGTTTTCCCTTGGTCTTCGGAGTGATTAGAATTTAGTTATAACCAAAATGGCTGTCAAGAAAGCAATAGAATTCATGGCCAGCTAATAAAGTTCAAGCATTTGGTCGATGAAAGGAAGAAGGAAGTGATCTTTCCATGTTGTAGCATTTAGTTTTCGATAATCAATGTGAACACACCAACCCATTTGAGTACGAGATGGAATGATTTCGTTAGCATCGTTCTTAATAACGATAAGTCTGGACTTATTAGGCATGACATGAATTGGGCTAACCCACAAACTCATTGTAAGCGACTATTGGATCCTTAATGAGCCAATTGCTTCTTAGGTAACAATGAAATGGTCGCTTACTGATATAATGGTAAGTTTAGACTTCTTGATAATGGAATTATATACCCCTTCTCGATAATGGAATCATATACCCCATCCCGATAATGAATGACCAATTCATGTCGAGGGAAAAGAACCTAATAAGTCCGGACTAATTCCTTTTATATCAATAAGCGACCATCCAATTGCTTCTTTGTTTTTCGACAGAATTGAAAGTAAGGAACTTCTAGATCAAGAGAGAGAGAGAGTTGAAGACATTATGAGAGGAAACTTTTCGTCGTAACCTAAGTATTCGTACTACTCTAGTCGGAGATTGTGAATTTGAATTGAATACAATTGGTCATGATATTGACCGTGATACTAACCTTGTACAACCGAGGAGATAAATTGTCAATCAAACAGTGCTTCGTGCCAATGCTTCAACTCACACCTAACCATAGTCGCTCGATGGAGACCATGCCATGATTTAACTATAATCAAAGTGGATTTTCCACACTAAAGCACAAAAATATTCTCAAGCCAAGCTAATTATGTATCGTGATTATTTTTTTGACCTAATTATTAACCAACTGAAAACTCTAAGGTGAGTCAATCCATACTGACCAAACATCAATGCGTAACATCTTGGTTCTTCTAACAGTCATGAGTAATATACTATTGAACATTTGGATATCGTTATGCAGTATGATCTCAATGGATGTATCGTTATCATTTCTCAAAGCATCTTGGCTAGAAATATTTAAAATAATACATTATTTCATATTGTAATAATTTTTTCATGATACAACTCATTGTAATTATTATCACATAACGTATCATTTAAGAATTCTCTATCTATGTATGCTTAAATTAATCTCTTACTTAATATATCATAATATAACCAGCATATAATAGAAAATAAACACCTTTTATTTCGAAAGAGATTTTATCGTGGAGTTAGTGATCTATAATAAATTACAAAATTATCCCTAGATCATATTCCTAACTCTCTCAATTATTTAACAAAGATTTAAAAGGGTTAAATGTGTTTATTAACTAGATTGATGTTGATTGATATGTTTAGGTTGATTGTTGGATTGATTGTTGGTTTAGGAATAGATGAATGATAAAGAGTTGATCCATGACGTTGATAGTTGGAATTTGTTGAATGAATGTAAAGTTGGGACGATGAATCAAGTAGTTGAACTCAAATGTTTGTGAAATGGTTCATCACCTCAAAATTGTTCATCGAGTATGAAGTAGTGCTTGTCCGAATCTCGAATGACTTATAACAAGGGCATGAATTCGTGTCAAAAAATATTAGTCTGAAGTGTCTAATGACACGAAGTCATACATCGAAGATGGTAGAAAGAAAGGCGAACAAGGGAAAGGCAGGAAGAATTTCCATTATGGAAAATTCCCTATTCAATTTTAAATTTGTGAGAATTAGGTGTTCAAACGTTTGAATTGAAGATTTCGACATCAAAATTCAAGGAATTTATCCTATAATATCTAATGTAAATTTGGAAGATTCAAACATTAAAAAGTTGGGTGAAAATGTCTAAAATAAAGGTCACATGTCAAACATTTGGAATGCTATAAGTTAGATATAGAGATTTGGTTTTTGAATTTTGATGTATTGGGAAATAAGCCTATTTCGAGGACCCATGTGATACTCGTGAGGTCCATGTGGCTATAGAGAAATATGGTGAGTCCGAGGATGGTATGCCTTATCTTAGGAAGCATGGGGTTGATGTTGGATGAAATAAAGTCTATGGCAATGGTTTGAGACGCGATTCGATTTTTATGTTGATTTTATTAAGACATCCAGTGGGTTTAAGGCATGACAACTATAGTGTTAAGATACATGGCTCCATATGATATTGCATATGCAGAGTAATTTTCTATCCCTTAGATACAACTTTTGGATTTTTATGGGATTTGAGGCAATTGTATTTTTGATTATGCATCTTCGGGCAACATCGATTCATGTGGATAGAAGATATTCTATCTAGTGGTATGGGAAATAATCCCCAGGTTGTGTTGTAGCAAAGGCTATAGGTTTTAAATTTCTTTCTAGAGTCCTCAAGATAAACAAATGGTAGCGGTTAGGTACGTGCATATTAATTTAGGCTTGATACTATTGTAAAGATGGACGACGCATTGAAGTGTCATAGTATTGGTGTTACATTATTAGCCATACTTAGCGGTCATGGTCTTACCAGAAGACCCGAGGCCCACTAGCCTAATTCGTGATGGTTGAGTTGCATTCAATGCCATGATGATCAGTAAGATAGATTTATCACGTACAATGTAGCACTATACTTAGAAATGTGTAACTTGCTGGACGTATGTGGATGTAACGACCCAAAATTTTCGATCCCAAAAATTTCAGATAGTTATGAAAAGAAGAAAGAGATATAAGAAGAAAAAGAAGAAGAATGCCATAAGCATCAATTTCTCACATTCGTAGCGGATAAAATATAATAATAAATAATAACAGTTTACAAAAGAATAATATTCTGTCGATTAACATTTTAATACATCAGAGTTACACATATATACAGACACTGAATATACACATTTATCATGACATAGTTTTATAATAATATAAAACAGCGGAAACACTCCATACGTTCTTGCCATCCAACTCGCCTCCTTAGCTCCAGAACGTCCTTACTTGAAAATCTGTAATACTTGGTCTGACCCGAGCATTACACCAAAGTAGCACCCGGGTCAGGCTGGAAACCAGCGTGAGTGAACCCATCTAACATGGAATACCAATCATATAACTTATATAGAAGCCGGGGTAACTCGAAGCAATTCACAAAGCCACAATTTATTATACACATCACTTGTTTCACATATAAGTTTTCTAAATACCAAAATTTAGATTTAAATAGTCCAATTCATTTAAAACCCTTCACTTCAGCATATAGATTTCACATATCAATATGAAAAATTCGAAGTGGTTTCGGGTATTTTCTAATACCCGATCCCAGTTTCTTTGGGTCTCATGTCACCCTAATTCAAGATATTCAAATGAAACACACAACATTTCATATTAGAGCTATCAACTTAATCAAATCTTCCAATACCATTCAATCATTCATAAGCAAATTTGATCACTTCTAAATTTATTCAATTGATTCAAATTAAATTTCTAACCTCAATCACTTAGATTCCTTCACTAATTAATTTCAAATCAATTAAATAATCAACCCTTCCTTATTCATCTTTCAATTACATTCAAGTAATTATCTTTAATTAATTTCACGATATTAATTATTTTTAACCAAAATCAATAAGCATCTTTAATTACTTCACAAATTAAATAACTATAATTAATTACATTAATCATCCTTAATTACTTGTATTAATTAACTTCTCATAAGTCACTTATCATCGATTGATTCACCTTAATTAATCAATCTTTAATTACATCGTTAATTGTATAAATTGATGATTTTTGATTATATTTTAATTTATCCTAATCTAAATTAATTACTTTAATTAAACCACAATATTAATCATTCTCGATTAATCTCAACCTGTATTAACTATCTTTTATTTACTTCATTAAATAAATTAATTACTCCTTAATTAAATATCTTACTTAATCTCTTGATTCCTCGCACAAAGTAATTATATTTTATTAATTACATTAAGTAATTACCTACCAAACCATCCAATGATTATTCTAAATTAATTATAATTAATTAATTAACCCAAATCATTAATTAATTTAATTAATTAATTATCCATTTAAATTATCCTACCTATTTAATGAATCACCAATTCATTAAACCCTTATTAATTTAAAAAAAGGAACCATTTTCTTATTTATGATTTAAGTTTAAAACAATTTGAAATCCAAATGCTTCGAGTCAAACAACAATTAACTCGAGAACCAACCAAAACTAAAATACCAGATCATCGGTACACATCCAATCAATCATTCATCCAATTATTTAAATTTAACCATTTAAATTTAAATTAAAAAAATCCAGCAGAGTGAGATTTACTCACCTTTGCTGTTAATTGCAATCCCCTTCAATCTTGACTTTGGTTTCATCATAATTTTGACCTTGTAAAAACATTTACAGTTTATTGTCATTTGAACTAATCAATTACCACCTAATAAATTTAATTAACCAATAATGTAATTTAAACTATTTCCCTGTTAAATAAATTATTTTTTTAGTGAGTAAGATAATTAAATAAGTTAATTTAATAAATAAATCTCCATTGTTTTAAAATTAAACTAGTTAATGAAAATAGGTATACATGTATTTTTAAACTATATAGTAAAGAGCAAGCTATATACATTTAAAAAAAAATCCACTTTTTATAAACACTACATCACTTAAAATTTTTTTACAACTTTATCTATATAAAATAAATTTTCTAAACAATTCAAAATAATTGTACATAACAAAATAATAATCTCTTTACTGTAAAAAGAACTTTACATCCTTTATTAAAGATCTGATTTTTATTTATATTTGTTTTTTTTTCCCTCTCTTTTTTTTATTTTTTTATATATTTTTGCATATATTAAATTTGAAAAAAATAAAATCTGTAAATATATACCTCACTGTTTTCCCCCAAAACCCTGCCGCCGACCATAAGCTTCCCAAAAGAAACTCACGCGATTCGAAATCGCCACCGTGCTACTCAACTCGAGCCACTGCCTCGCGTCCCTCTTTCCCCCTTTGATCGTTGAAACCCCATCTAGCCGCGAACGATCCTGACGTCGCATCACAGACCACCCAAGCTACACTTGACGTGGACCTCGCCGAGCATCGCGATTTGCTCTTGATTAAACTCAGATCGATGCCCCTTTTTTTTCTCGATACAATCCAATTCGAAATGAACGAAAGCCGCCCCCTCCCCCCCCCCCCACCCGGCCACGCGCGACTCCCACTTCCCCTTCGGCCATTCCCCCTCCCCGTTTTTTAGCGAATTCGATCTATATCTTGATTTGAGATATATAAGAAGGAGACGCGGTTTTGCTTCTTTAATGAATTTGAGGAGAGGGATGAGATAGGGTTCGATCGCGATTTAGAAAGAGGAAGTCATTTTTTTCGTTATGTAGATTTTTTTTTTTATCTGACTTGGGTTTTATTTGTCTGAAAGAACGAAGGCATATATCCTAAAGGAGGCTTCGGGTGTAAGCTAGACCGTAGTCACGTGACTAGGGGAATTCCTTTGAATTGATTTTATATAATTGACTATTGAAAATATCCCGTGTTGCATATCATGAAATTTCGAACTCCTAATAAGGCGTGTGACCTGGCGTTCATAATGTTATACCGCTACGTCGGACGCAATGGAAAAGGTTTCGAAGGCTAATTCGATCATATGCGCAAGTTACGGAAATAAATGATCAAATTTTAAATTAAATCGATTAAAATAGTTCTGAGCGTTTTGAGCTGCCAGAGTCAAATGACAACTCTGATTGCTACGAAAATTGAAATCCGATAATAACTAACTATTACATATCTAATGGAACCGGTTTCATTGAATTCCGAGACTGTGCCTCGGAAGGCTATTTTTAAATCCAATTTAAACGATATATTTTCAAAACTGAACAGATCAACTTTAAATTAAATTTCAACCATTCTATTATCTTCATTATCATCATTATAAATTTTATAAGCCTTCAAATTATTTTTAATAGGCTTAAAATTCCATATTCAATATTTTACCCAATTTCAAATTATATAATTCAATAATTTAATTATCAAGTAAATAATGATATTTGACATTCAAGTTAAAATTAACTTTTCAAATATTTAAAATCAATTAATTATTCCATTTTAAATTGTTAAAAATTCCAGACCGTCACATTCCTCCCCCTTAAAAGAATTTCCACTCCGAAATTACTAATTTGAAAGAATGGTCCAATACCCGTTTACTTTTTCCTAAACCCACAACTCAACATCTTACCAACTATCTTTTATTAAAGACCCACTATCACCTCAACCAACTTCCCAAAACCTTCAATAGTTTTCAAACAATACCCTTTTTGCTCAATCATATAAATTTCAATTTAAAATCAAGTTGTGAATTATCAAAATTTTCTCAAAAATTTTCTAACTCTCTAAATTTTCGAAAATTTTTGCCAGCGTCTCCTTTGCGCGATTAGCTCGGTACAACTACAAAATGCCTCTACGAGCTCTCAAATTTCAAAAGAAAACAAAAGCCAAGTGGCTAGATCAAAAACCCAGTCCATTTCATATAGAAATTTAAATACATACCTTTTTGTCAGGCAATTCAAATTACCTCTCGAAATCAAATCCGATTTTCTTTTCCCTTTATAATACCTGAATATCCTGCTTAACAATAATATCCAATCATAACTTTCAAAATCATTTATATATTTTCTTATAGAAGTTTTCACATATACTTCGATTCAACTTAGTTTTCCCGTTCCCATATGAATTCAATTTGTCTTTACTTATGAGTATTGAATTTTATCTTTTATATATAACTGATTCATAGCATTATTTTAAATTAGTTTCATTCACTAATTTATTTTGGTTTCAACTTTGAAATCGTTTTGTTGCTAACAGAAAATTTTCAAAAAGTTTCAAAAAATTTCTAACTCCCAAAATTTTCAAAATATTTTGGTAGAGTCTCCTTTGTATGGAGGAGCTTTTGCAATTTGACAAGAGATATAAATATATATATCGTCCCACCCGGTTGGAAAAAGCAAAAACAGTTCATATTTCCAATTTTTATTGCGTAGGCGTACCTTTATTTAGCATTTTAAGCAACCGGCTTATTTATTTTAGCAATTAGCACAATCCAAATCCAGCCAAACAGCCTCCAGGTACCTGTACTTACTCAATTTAAATATGTAAGTGCCATATATAGAAAATTTATTAGCATTCCACTTACTTTTAATAGCTAAACAAATGCATTACATAAACAACAAGCACCAAACGCTTTCCATAAGCGATTTATATGATTTAAAGTTAATTCAATTGCTTTCAACCAATTCATAAGCCATTTCATTCAATTTCTATGGTTTACAACTCTTACATTCAGTTTATTTTTAATCCAAACAAGCTCATATTCACTTCAATTGATTCTAAAACCAATTTATTTAATCTCTATCGGCTCATAGAATTTTAATTACTTTCATTTACGTCAAATGACAATTTATTCTATGCAAATTCGACAATATTCGCTTAACAAAGTATTTATTTTTAGTCTATAACTACTTTAAATTAATTTCAACTCATTCTGTAAGTAATTCCATTTCATTTCTAATTTATTCACCAACCATTCATTGCATTTCATTTTATCTCCGCACTAGATTCATTTAAAACTATTTCATTGAGCTGTACAACACTCGATGCTTATATTAGTATCCATTTCCCAAATAAATTTAACCCAAATCCTTATTTAATGGTCTACTATTCTCACTCGAAACCAAGCTTTTGTTTAAGTAATTTTGCTTCAAATTATTTCGCCTCATAACTTAAGTCCATTCTGATAACCCAATTCTAATTAAAACTTTGATTTAATTTTTATTCAATCAGGCTTCATCCATTTATTATTTAATTCCATTAACCCATTTATTTCCCCATTTTATATTTTTAATTCACTTACTTAATTCTTTTACGAATTTATTTCATTTATACAAAGCCATTCTCAATTTATTTCTACTCACCTGGGTTTTGTTTGCAACTCAAACCATTTCTATTATAATTCACTTCCATTTCATTCGACAACACTTCCCTTATATCCAATTTACTTGCAAATTTCGTTAAATATTGTTCAAATCACACTTGAATTTTATTTGTAATTCAAACCATCACTATTTCGATCCAACTCTGTTATATTTTTATTTTTACAACATCTCGTATACTTTAATTCATTATCAAATCCAAGTCGAATTCTATTTACAATTTGAATTCATTTCCAAATTCCATTATTAATTTGCAGTCCATTTTATTTAACCAGGTTAAATTTTATTAACGTACTCTATCAAATAATTATTTAGCTAATTAGCTTACTTCCAACTTTTATTACAAAAATCACTTCATTAAATTTTCCCGAGTATAATTCCAGTTTTGGATTTTCTTTCATCTTTCGAAATTCCAACACCTTTATTTAAAAAATTTAGAAATGCTTTTAAATTCACATCATACTAATAAAATAGCTCTTTATAAAAACACTTCTTATAACTCGATGTCTCAAACAGTCCATCCTTGTTCTCATAAAAATTCAGTCATACATTGATCAGGCGTAGGACTGAAAATTTATAAGTACTTAGCAGACCCATTTTCAACATCCAGTGAAAATACTTGGAAAATAATTTTATTGAAAATATAGAAAATAGTTTTTGAAAATAGAGGAAATATCTTTAGTGAGAATGCTCTGGAAATCATTACTCTCATCCATGGTCGTAGTTACATCCTGGGTTACGTTGCCATCGCAGCAAAAGTCCATGTAACTATAGGCACTCCGCATCCCTCGATTACGTCATGGAACCCACAACAGAACGCAGTTACATTCCAGGGTTACGTTGCCATCGCAGCAAAAATCCATGTAACCGTTGGCTCTCAGCGGCACACATGACTTTCGCTGTCAAAATGAAACTTCTCTGCTCCTACATAGATCGCAGTCTACCGATGTAAAATCAAACGCAGACTGTTGGCTCTCAACGGCACACACGGCTTTCGCTATGTTACCATAGGTCGCAGTCTACCGATACAAAATCAAACGTAGACCATTGGCTCTCAGCGACACACATGACTTTCGCTATGGTATACTCTACTCATAATCCTCAGGAACTAGTTTTTTCCGAACTCCTCACTGGATCAACTTTAGAACCCCCTTGGGGCTCAAGGCAGCACCACCCGGTGGCACTCCTGAGAAATTCATTTCAAGGGAGCGCCTTTTTCCCCAAAGCCATCATCAAAAACTTTATACTATACACATATAGTATCTTTCAAATCATACACCTAGTATGATCTCATACAAGGCTCCTTTACACAAAATCGATTATCCCAAAATCGATAATCTCAAACTAGGCTTTCCAACTTTCAATATTGATTTTACCCAAAAATCAAAAGCCTTTCAAAATCCAAAGGGTTCCAAAACCTTTTTCCAAAATCCTCATAAGATCCTTTATACATATATATATATATATATATATATATATATATATATATATATATAATTTTTTTAAAAACTTTGGATCATTTCAAACTTGTATAAAACTCCTTTTATATTTCCAACACTTTCAAAAATCCTTTACTTCCGTCAATATATTCAACAAGAGGAGATTTATCTTATATAACAAAGATATATAACTTTGTTTATTCAAAACAAATATTCAAATTTTGATTACTCTTTCCAATATAAATTTCATTCAAAACTGTACGGTGTACACTTATCATCCATACGCTATACCAATCTGATCGCTTACTCAATCACACAATTTCACTTTCGAACTAGTATCGTCCATCCGACTTCCTAGTGCGGACTTAGATCTAGTTTCTTGATCAGAAACTGTCATTCTCCTTGCATAGCCATAACTATGATAGAGAATATCCAAAACCAATCAACAATCCATATCCAGGTTCGCCGTTGAAAATCGAGTGAAAAATCCCAACTCGAATGATAAACTATCTCGAAATTCTGTGCTCGAATCTGGATCAAATCACTATACAAATAGAATATACATCCTACGTATTTTAACTTCATTTATTATTAGCCAAACCAATTTCCTTTCTGTTCACATTCACTTAAATTTTCACTCACTTATTCACATTTGCCTCAATTTCATTGGATTATCACTTCAATTCTTACCTCAGTTGGGTATTTAATTAATAATAGTTTGAACTCCGACCAGTTTCTATTTAGAAAATAGCTCGAAATTTTTTAAAAATAGATAAGTAGTTGAATAATAATTATTAGTTTGCAAAATAGCTATAAAATAGTTAACTAATTGTAAAATAGTTGGAAATTAGTTAAATAATCTCGGAAATCTTAGATAATTTTAAAATAGTTGTAAAATAGTAATTAATTTATGAAATAGTTGGAAAATAGTAATTAGTTTATAAAATATTGGGAAAATGTTTAATAGTTCCAAAAATAATTGTGAAACAAGTACAAAATAATTTGGCTTTTAAAAGAAAGGTTGTATATATTTAATAGCTTGGAAAAATAAGTTTATATTAAAACAATTTATATTGAAAATAGCTCAGAGTCAAAACTGTTCACTTCCCCAACAATTCAATTTAAATTTCCACTTCCATTTAATTGACTCAACTCTAATTTGAATAACTTCAATTTCCATTGAAATTGACTTAATCCCAGTTCAAGTTGAATTAATTCCCAATTTCTTTCCAACTTCAAATCAAATTCCATTTGATTCTAATGTAACAACCCGCATATTTATCGATTTTATATTTAAATATTTTATTTAAATATTTTGTCGTTAATCGGATATTGGTCCGAAAAGCTACTTTTTGCAAATGGTCAAATTAGGACTCGAGACCACTTCCATTGAGTTCGAAACGCCGTTTACATTTTTTTTAAGTATAAACATTGATAGGTTTGGAGTTAGTGGAATTTCACTTACTTTTCCCGCTTTGGACTTTGAGTTAGATTAGCCATTATAACTCAAACCCACTTCTCTCCTTCTCCTCACTCTTCATAAATTTCCTAACAACCAAGCTTTAGCATTAATGGTGAGTGGAAGGGGAAATTAATATTCCAAGCTCAAATTCTCTTGCAAATCCAACATTCAATTCCAAATTCAAGAAGAAGATATTGGATTCAAGCTTGTGATTACTTCTCCATTGCTTTCAAGCTTTTCTTCATAAATTTGGTGCAAAGGTGAGATTTTTATCTCAAAAATCTAGCCTATAGCTATCTTGGACTGTTGGGAATGAATTCCTATCATGTTTGCATGTACATTTGCATTTGGTTTGGATTGGATTGGCCAAAAACCCCAAATTTTAGTATTTTTGGTGGAAAAACTGCACTTAGGTCATTCTGCCTATGCTAGGTCGTTCGCATGGAAAAGTCTCGGCCTCAAAATAGCACGTTTCCGACGTTAAAATGGCCTACAACGTTAGGTCGCTCGGCACTCGGAATTAGGTCGTAGGTCGTTTGGTTTTAGGTCGCTAGGTCGTTGGGCATCAGGTCGAATGGACCTTAGGTCGTAGGTCGTATGGACCTTAGGTCATAGGTCATTCTGACCATTTCTAACGTCTTCGGAGTTAGGTCGTACGGACCTTAGGTCGCTAGGTCGTATGGCTTTAGGTCGCTAGGTCGTATGACCTTAGGTCGTTAGGTCGTATGGCTTTAGGTCGCTAGGTCGACCTTAGGTCGTTAGGTCCTATGGCATTTTAGGTCGTGTGATCTTCTTACCTGTTAGGTCGTTGGACCTACATCCTGATAGGTCGTTGAACCTTTAGCTCGTAGGTCGTTAGGCCTTATCTCCTTAGGTCGTGTGACCCATCTTCATTAAACCACTAGGTCGCTAGACCACGTTTCCAGTTAGGTCGCCGACCTTGTAAACCGTTAGGTCGCGTGACCTATATTCCGTAGGTCGTTGACCCACTTAAGTTGCTTGTCCCTCATAGGTCGTGTTTCCTCGCGTGCCTTTAGGTCGCATTCCTTTATTAGGTCACGTGTCTCTGTTAGGTCGTTGACCTCCTTAACTCGCATGACCTAACCCGTAGGTCGTTGGACCTCGATTCTATTTAGGTCGCTGCTTCCTATAGGTCGCTCGACTCCTTATTTTCTTTAGGTCGTTTGAGTGTTAGGTCGCGAACCCATTTTAGGTCACATGACCTTTACCCTTTAGGTCACTGGACCACTAGGTCGTGCCCCTTTAATCACTAGGTCGTACCATTTTGGACGGGGCTCTGCCCCGCACCCCGCTGGAGGCGCTGCCCCCTAGACCCCCGCGACCTGACCGGGCAGGTCGAACCCCGTAGCAGGGGCGTTGCCCCCGCACCCCCACCTTAGGGGATTGCCGCCACCCCTCCGTAGGGGATCTTATCTGAAAAACATTCAACAGAACTTGTTGAGCTGATTTCCTTGGATTTTTATTACATCTTCGAATGTGATCTTTGTGATTGATTGTTTCTACAATCGCTTCTGCGATTTGTCACTTTAAAATATAAAGGTTTCAAAACTAGCAGTAAAATATCAAAACTCTTTCAATAAAAGGATTTCAACTCTATTTTTAATAACAAAGCTCTTTTCTTAACCCGTTTTCCAATCTATTAGTATATACAAACCTTTACCTCACTCGGATGAGAAATCTAATTAAACGGCTTAGTAAAACAAGTGGTATGAAACGCTTGCGTTTGCTTCGTCGGTTAATTCTTGGACTTGTTCGATTGAACCACTAGTGACAATTTTATTAGTGAAGATTTACAGTTTGTTCGTAAATATTTAAGTTAAGCTAGTGGTTATGGGACATGAAACTAAACTTTTATATTTACTAACTTAGTGTAATTGACACTTCTCGTTGATCATGATGATCATTTTATGATTTAGACTAGAAATTGTGCGATGTCTCTTTGTTTGCAAGGTTAGACTAGACCTCATTGGTGTGATTCCGACTCACACATATCTCTTTGTCCGCAAGGTTAGTCTAGACACCATTTGTGTGATTCCACTCACACATACCTTTTTGTTGTGATGTTAGGCTAGACACCATTTGTGTGATTCCACTCACACATACCTTTACGCTTTTTGTTTAGCCTAGACCTCATCTGGGTGATTCCGACTCACCCATATGGGGTAGCTCCCCATGGTCTTCGGACCGTCATGTGATAGGCCTCTTTCCTTTTTTCTGTGATTTCTGGATTTCTTGTGTTGATTTCTGGAATTTATGTCATTGACTTGTTATGAGTACAAGTTTAGGGTATGATGCCCTCTTTGGATCTTTGAGAAGATTCTTGTGATATCGATTTATCTCTTATTGATTGTATCTTCTGTTGATCATCATTTGCATACTTATAGTAGTATGTCAGTATGGATATTTTATGTTTATGCCATATCTTTTATTTTATACCATGTCATATGATATTTATAGATAGACTGATCCGTTTATTATTTTCTTAAATAATACTCGGGTCAGACCGAGATGTTACAGGTGCTTCTGCTTGACTTCTTCCCGGGATTTGCCACTCTGACTTTTGGCTAACTATTTAGATTAGCAGTTTTTGTTGTATACATTTGAGACATAGACTCATAGTTGTATTCTTTTGTATAGCACGTATTGCTATTATTTTGTATTATTGTGGATCTTTTTAACCACTACTCTGATGTACACTTTCATGTGTTAGTTATATATTCATATCTTCTTCCGCCTTTGTGATATGGATGTCTGTGACTGATTTGTGTTATGCTTATTTCTATGTTTGTTTCCGAATATTATTTATAGCTACCGTGTGATAAGCAATCATATGGATGGTCGCTCCTCAACAGCCTTATTCTCCGTGCTAGTTGACAGCACTACACCGTGGTGTTCTTGGCTAGCGTGGGTATAGAGGTGGGGCGTCACATCTAACTTATTAACTTTATTTACAGTTCCAAATTATTCAACTAAATTTCAACTATTATCAATTGAACGCACTTCAAATTCAAATCATTTCAATTTAATACAGTTCAAATTTTCCATTTAAATTTTTAAACTTATACATCTTCAATCACAAATCCAATTAATTCAAACCAAATTCAATTTTGAACTAATTCATTTCAGTCTTAAATTTAAACCGTCTCGAATTATATAAATTCGAGTTAAATTCTCAAAGGTTGGTTTAACTTTTTAGACCAAATTAACTTTGTTCATTTAAATTTTTTTAAACAATTTAATTTCTTTACACACCAGGCTACTTTTAAATTTTAAACCACCCTCGGTTTTATTTTCAAAACATATCCCTCAAAAATCTTCCAAACATTTCTTGTTTTAAAATAAGACTATATTCAAAATAGTCTTAATTATATTATTTGTTATTTTCTTTAGCTGTTTGAAACAATTGATTGTTTCTAGACTTAGGTTTTAAAACTTCAAAATTTTAAAACCTACTTTAATTTAGAAGTTATACTCACTTTATAAATTTACTTCATTTGGCTGACTTAATAGCAAATATATCATTATTAAACACAATAACTATTTACGATAATACCCAAGGTAATCATATCTAAATACCAATTACTTTTTATATTATCCTTACTTCTATAAATTCAAGATTAAATTCCAGTTTGAATCCATTTCAAACCTACGTTTATTTAAAGTTTTTAAACAATTTAATTTCCAAGCTCAATTTCTAGAATTTCATTTTGAATCAATTCAATTTTAATTTGGTTGTATTTTTGTTACCGCTTAATTGAATTCCAATTCAAAATTTCAGTTATGTTGTATTTTATATTACTTCTTAATTTAATTTCAATAATTTAACAACCAATCACCTTAATATTTATTAGAAGCAAAATATTGCCTTATATATCAAAATATTTTTATATAAAATCATTTAAAACCCTTATATAAGAAAATAACAAGTACGCTCTCATATACACACACACACACACTCAACTCATTTTAGAGTACTACAGACTCTACTTAATGAGTAATCCCCACTAGAGCCAAGGTTCTTGCTTAACCTTTCAGCTCTGATACCAACTGTAACGACCCGAAATTTTTGATCCCGAAAATTTCAAATAGTTATGAAAAGAAGAAAGAGATAGAAGAAGAAGAAGAAGAAGAATGTCAGAAACATCAATATCTCACATTCGCAGCGGATAAAATATAATAATAAATAATAACAGTTTACAAAAGAATAATATTCTGTCGATTTCGTTTTAATACATTAGAGTTACACATATATACAGACACTGAATATACACAATTATCATGACACAGTTTTACAATAATATAAAATAGCAGAAACACTCCATACGTTCTTGCCATCCAACTCGCCTCCTGAGCTCCAGAACATCCTTACCTGAAAATCTGTAATGCTCGGTCTGACCCGAGCATTACACCAAAGTAACACCCGGGTCAGGCAGGAAACTAGCGTGAGTAAACTCAACTAACATGGAATACCAACCATACTACACATATAGAACCCAGGGTAACTCGAAGCAATTCACAACGCCACAATTTATTATACACATCACTTGTTTCACATATAAGTTTTCTAAATACCAAGATTTAGATTTAAATAGTCCAATTTATTTAAAACCCTTCACTCCAGCATATAGATTTCACATATCAATATGAAAAATTCGAAGTGGTTTCGGGTATTTTCTAATACCCGATCCTGGTCTCTTCGGGTCTCATGTCACCCTAATTAAAGTTATTCAAATGAAACACACAACATTTCATATTAGAGCTATCAACTTAATCAAAGCTTCGAATACCATTCAATCATTCATAAGCAAATTTGATCACTTCTAAATTTATTCAATTGATTCAAATTGAATTTTTAACCTCAATCACTTAGATTCCTCCATTAATTAATTTCAAATCAATTAAATAATCAACCCTTCCTTATTCATCTTAATAAATCATCCTGGATTAATTATCTTTCAATTACATTCAAGTAATTATCTTTAATTAATTTCACGATATTAATTATTCTTAACCAAAATCAATAAGTAATCTTTAATTACTTCACAAATTAAATAACTATAATTAATTACATTAATCATCCTTAATTACTTATATTAATTAACTTCTCATAAGTCACTTATCATCGATTAATTCACCTTAATTAATCAATCTTTAATTACATCGTTAATTATATAAATTAATGATTTTCGATTATATTTTTAATTTATCCTAATCTAAATTAATTACTTTAATTAAACCATAATATTAATCATTCTCGATTAATCTCAACCTGTATTAACTATCTTTTATTTACTTCATTAAATAAATTAATTACTCCTTAATTAAATATCTTACTTAATCTCTTGATTCCCCGCACAGTAATTATATTTTATTAATTACATTAAGTAATTACCTACCAAACCATCCAATTATTATTCTAAATTAATTAAACTTAATTAAATAACCTAAATCATTAATTAATTTAATTAATTATCCATTTAAATTATCCTACCTATTTAATGAATCACCAATTCATTAAACCCTTATTAATTTAAAAAAATGAACCATTTTCTTATTTATGATTTAAGTTTAAAACAATTTGAAATCCAAATGCTTCGAGTCAAACAACAATTAACTCGAGAACCAACCAAAACTAAAATCACCAGACCATCGGTACACATCCAAACAATTCAATCATTCATCCAATTATTTAAATTTAACCATTTAAATTTAAATAAAAAAAATCCAACAGAGTGAGATTTACTCACCTTTGCTGTTAATTGCAATCCCCTTCAATCTTGACTTTGGTTTCATCATAATTTTGACCTTGTAAAAACATTTGCAGTTTATTATCATTTGAACTAATCAATTACCGCCTAATAAATTTAATTAACCAATAATGTAATTTTAACTATTGCTCTGTTAAATAAATTATTTTTTTAGTGACTAAGATAATTAAATAAGTTAATTTAGTAAATAAATCTTCATTATTTTAAAATTAAACTAGTAAATGAAAATAGGTATACATGTATTTTTAAACTATATAGTAAAGAGCAAGCTATATACATTTAAAAAAAATCCACTTTTTTATAAACACTATAGCACTTAAATATTTTTTACAACTTTATCTATATAGAATAAATTTTCTAAACAATTCAAAATAATTGTACATAACAAAATAATAATCTCTTTACTGTAAAAAGAACTTTACATCCTTCATTAAAGATCTGATTTTTATTTATATTTGTTTTTTTCTCTCACTTTTTTTGTTTTTATATATTTTTGCATATATTAAATTTGAACAAAATAAAATCTGTAAATATGTACCTCACTGTTTTCCCCCAATACCCTGTCGCCGACCATAAGCTTCCCAAAAGAAACTCACACGATTCGAAATCGCCACCGTGCTACTCAACTCGAGCCACTGCCTCGCGTCCCTCTTCCCCCCTTTGATCGCTGAGACCCCATCTAGCCACGAACGATCCTAACGTCGCATCATAGACCATCCAAGCCACACTTGTCGTGGTCCTCGTCGAGCATCGCGGTTTTCTCTTGATTAAACTCAAATCGATACCCCTTTTTTCTCTCGATACAATCCGATTCGAAATGAACGAACGCCGCCGCACCCCTACGCGCGACTCCCCCTTGGGCCATTCCCACTTTTTTTTAATGAATTCAATTTACATCTTGATTTGAGATATACAAGAAGGAGACGCGGTTTTGCTTCTTTAATGAATTTGAGGAGATGGAGGAGATAGGGTTCGATCACGATTTAGAAAGAGGAAGCCATTTTTTCCGTTATGTAGATTTTTTTTATTTAACTTCGGTTTCATTTGTCTGAAAGAACGAAGGCATATATCCTAAAGGAGGCTTCGGGTGTAAGCTAGAACGTAGTCACGTGACTAGGGAAATCCTTTGAATTGATTTTATATAGTTGACTATTGAAAATATCCCGTGTTGCATATCATGAAATTTCGAACACTTAATGAGGCATGTGACCCGGCGTTCATAATGTTATACCGCTACGTCGGACGCAATGGAAAGGATTTCGAAGGCTAATTCGATCATATGCGCAAGTTACGAAAATAAACGATCAAATTTTAAATTAAATTGATTAAAATAGTTATGAGGGTTTTGAGATGCCAGGGTCAAACGACAACTCCAATTGCTATGAAAATTGAAATCCGATAATAACTAACTATTACGGATCCAATGGAACTAGTTTCGTTGAATTCCAAGACTGTGCTTCGGAAGGCTATTTTTAAATCCAATTTAAACGATATATTTTCAAAACTGAACAAATCACCTTTATATTAAATTTCAACCATTCTCTTATCTTCAGTATCATTATTATAAATTTTATAAGCCTTCAAATTATTTTTAATAGGCTTAAAATTCCATATTCAATATTTTACCCAATTTCAAATTATATAATTCAATAATTTAATTATCAAGTAAATATTGATATTTGAAATTCAAGTTAAAATTAACTTTTAAAATATTTAAAATCAATTAATTATTCCATTTTAAATTGTTAAAAATTCTGGGTCGTCATAGTGGAGATGCAGGTTAATGTACGGTTTCATTACCTCGTATACCACCATTTGGCATTGTGCATTATATAGTAGTGTATTGGTAATCATATAGATCGATTACTCTTTTTTCATCTCTTTGTTACTAATTCTTTGGGTAAGTTGCCATAGAGGTAGGGATTCTATTAGCTAAAGGCTAGTTACATGGCCATAGCTATTTACCACTATGTTTATATCTATCCAATATTCTTAGGATATTCACATGTTAGAACATATATTTATTTTGAGATATATTATACATGAGATTATATGCACCATTTACTTAGTGTATTATAATATTGAATCATATATCTCTTGATATAATATGCATTTAGTCCTTTATATGTTTATGTTGATATTTTATTGTATACCTTATACGCTGAAATTTAGTATGATTATATATGTGATTGATATGCTCTGTGTTGCTGTAATGACCCATGGATTTGATACATTAATTAATTTTAAATAATTGTTTAAAATAATAATTTGATGGCGAAGGACGAATTTGTGTAGGATTGTCATTTTGGGGAGTCTAATGGTTCCATTAGGTTTAGAAATATTGAAAACATATTTTGACGTATGACATGATATATTTTTGTTTAGGTAGGGGCGAAAACAAGTTCTACGGACCTTTGTGACCACTTTGGCTCAACACATCTCCTTTATACCTAAAAATAGACGATTATAGAGAAACACTAGCAGCCTCTACCCTATTCCTCTTCATTTTCTTTCAGATCTCCTCTTCTTCCTCAGATCCAATCTTTTTTCCCCAATGGAGATCAGATCCTTTAATCCCAAAACAGATGTCGCACATATGCCAAACCATTATATATTATATATCATTATAAAGCTATCCTCAAATGGAGTTGAAAGGTATGCCCATTTGTCGATATGGTGCCCAGATTGGTCAGAATTTGGCAAAGTATTTAGCCATTGAATGTAGGGTTTTCAAGTCAGCAGCGAAACGACGATTAATTAATAATTAGTGAGTACCGTAGGGTAGATGACGACGAATAGGGTGCATCCATGAGGACCGATCTTCTCAGATAGACCTGAGTTTTCTGGAAATTAGCATGGAAGTGGCGACATCTTGGCTTGAACATAGGAAAAGGAGGTAGTATTTGGGGCACCGCAATAGTCAAGGATGGCTAGCCGTCGTGGGGAGTTCAACCATGGTCTCGGATTGGCCAACCGTGGCCTATGGTATCATGCATCGATAATAAAGGAAAGCGGATGATGAGTTTGAAGGAGGACAGGGTGAAGCAATTACTATAGATGGTGGTGTTAATTTGCCTTTTTACCCCTCGTTTCTATTTAACTGAAAATTTTGATCTTGAATCTTCTAATCACGATATCTTTCACATACGAACTTCGATTCATGCTCGGTTTCTTCCATTGGATTCGTGGTGTAATTCCAAACGATTTCTCCCTGGGTGTGGCTAAGTTTGGAGGATGTTAGAAAAAGGTGCGCTGGTATGGTTCATTTAATTTAATTAAGTTGAAATATAAATTTTAAAATACATATTTATTAATGAAAAGTCATATTTTTTAGAGATATGTTGTGTTTAATGGATGTTTGTTTTGATTAATGACATTTTGGATGTGTAGTGCCTTGACTGAATAATTATTGTTGATTGTCGTATTTTTGGATGTTTAATTATAATTAATGACTGTTTTGAATTGGAAAATAATTAACTGAAATAAAATTCAAAAAAAATGAAAAAAGTAGATAAATAAATGGTTAATAAGTTTGTTTACAAATTTTGGATGTTACTTGTAAATAACAACGATTTAACAAACTTTACTATAATTAAAGTGTGAAAAGTAATAAGGTTATTACCTACGAACTTGTGGAGAAAATCACAAACAATAACTAAAATAATATTTTAAATTGGCGTTAAGGAAGTTTATTGTTATTTATAAAATAAAATTGGATTTTAAATAAAAATATTAATTTATTTTCGTTGAAATAGTATTGTTTTGCGTAAATGACAAAATGGTAAATTTTACCATACTTGTGGTAGGAAATTTAAGTATTATTATTTGAGAAATAAAATATAAAAAAAAGGTGTTTTCTAAATAATAATTCCAAACGTGTTCTTAGATAAAATAATTTCTATTTTGAGATGAATAGAGATAAAAAGAGTTCCGATGATTTAAAACAAAATGCTGCGTTTTCTAAATAAATGGTAATAAATTGGTTTGGAATGTATTAAAAGTGGTTTCAATATATATTACTATTTTTATGTAAAATAATAATAATATCGGTTTAAAAAGCGATTTGATGAAGATTACTATTTTTAATGGAAAATACGACATTTTAAGGGATTTGAAGTAATAAGAATATAAAAAATTATTTTTGAAGTACTTTTGTTTGGAGATAAACAAAGGTGGTTTTGTAACAAACAATCATTAAACGACTTTTATACTTGAGGAAAAATAAATTTTGTAAGCACAATGTTTGAATAGATGTAATACGCGATAGGTAAGTTTATAATGATGATGAGATTGCATTAGGATAAGTATGTAACGTTTTACAATTAAAACTACTAGACAACAAGTAGTTAAGTATGGTTACTTATGTTGTATTACTATTGTGGAATGGTTAGTATACATTTGTTGGTATTAAGGTTTCATTACAATATTGATTAGATCAGGACAAATTTGATGATTGATGTTGTGTCGTTGTTATGGGGGTAATTAGTACACATTTGATGGTTTATATTATATTAATGATGCATTACTAAAATGGATTATTTGTATGTATGTAAGTATATTTTTATTGTTATTTTCTTGTTGATGTTGGATGGCTGTGTTGTAGTATTGTTGCTACCTCATATGATGATTTGTTGTAATGACCCATAATTTTATCACTTTGAAAATAGAATATTTAATTTATTTTAAATATTCAGATATATAATTTTAAAACTTAAATAATCATGTTTTATATGATAAATAACAATGATAAACTTATTTTTAGAATTTGATTACGAAATTAAGAAATTTGGATTTTCGTCGAAAAGTAAAGAAAATCGGTTTACGATAAAATAGGATATACGTTCAACGACAACTTTAAAGGATAAATAACTCCTTTTAAATTGTTATATAGTGACAATAATTGGTTAATAAAGTTTTATAACTATATGTATACTTATTTTATAATGATTGACAAATTTCGTCGAACTTTGACAAATCAACACTGTATTTTTACAATAGGATTTTAATATAATTTAATATAGTTTTGTCATTTAAATAATCTTGTTTTAATTATTTAAAGATGATAACAAATAAATTTTCCAGATTTGTTTACATAACAAATAGTTTGATTAAAAACAGAAAATGTGACCAGAAAACGTTTAGTCAAAAGTCAACGTTTTGATCAGTATAAGTTGTGTAAACGTTTGAACTTGAATATTTATTATATAAACACATTAACAAAGAAATAAACACCTCAATTATATTAATTAAGGATTAATTAAGCTAAATATTTAATCAAGTAAAGAAAAGTATAAAAGGAAGATATTTTCACCAAATCCAACACATACCAAATCAAATCACATCAAAATCAAAACAAATCTTCAATTTAATCCACATTTCCATCCAAATACATCCTTTAAGTATTAAGTAAATATGACATAAAGTAATGAAGTGATGTGATGATTGAAAGTGTTGAAAAAGCATGTGTACTTAAAGGATAAGGAAGGGTATTTGTATCATTTGACAAAGCTTCAGGGTTAAGGGATTAAAGGCTATAAATAGCCATGCATACCACTTTCATTCTCACACAAATCACTCTCTTCTCTTCATCTTCTTCTTCTTCTTGAAATCCATGGCTTCTTCTCTTTCTTTACTAACTTTCTTAAAATCATATCAAACCAACTCTAAACTCTACCAAACTTTTCCAAAGTCCTTAGAATATCATTAGAGCATGGTTTAGCATATAAGAAGTCGAAGAATGATGGAGGAGGGTGAGGTCGAACACTATGGAGGCAAGGGAGGTGTTGGCATGTGCAATGGTGATGGAGGATGGTGGCCATGAGCAAGTAAGGGGAAGGAGGTCATAGGAATGTGGTTTAAGAGGAAGAAGGATGGTTTTAAATGATTTTTGGATGAAGTGGAGTTGGGGGAGCTCCAGAGTAAAAATAATGGAAGGAAGTGCTGTTGGAATACCTCCGGATTCGTTTCGAGAAAGTTCAATAAAGTTAGACAGAGTGGAAATAAAGGTGAAACTAGATTAAAATACATAATTCTTATAATTTGAAATTAATTATAAAATGTTTAGCTTGAATATTAAAAGTAGTTATGATATTTGGTTGGCTAACTAATGATGTTTGATGGTTACTTAAGAAGTAAGAAGTAACATATATAGTTAAACATGTCAAATAAAAGTGAGCTCCTTTATTTAAAATTCTATTCTTGCTTGTTGTTATGATGACCATGATTATATCTTATGAAAATATTTTGATTTGATACCACTAAGTTGTGATTTGGATGCTAGAAATAGATTTGGTTGTATGAATGAATTTGGATGAATTTGTGATTGATAATGTTGATTTTATCAATACCTTGATTAAAGTTAGTTATGACTACATTATTAGTCATAGTTAATTATTGTTGATTTGAGACCACATTTTTTTAGAAATCATATGTGGTATACTTGGCATAGTTAAGTCTCTTTTCAAATTTACTATAGAAAAGAATCGTTCTGGAAAAGATAGAAATTTGATTTGAAAATGAAAAGTTAAAGGTAAAGTTTTGAAATTGTTGTGGAAATGGAAGTTAGTGTTTTAAGATTTCAAAGTTAATGAATTCTAAATTTTAGAATGTGGAATAGGATAAATAGCTTGTAATTTAAGAAGTTTAAAAGGTAGAAAGTTGAATATTAAAATAATGAAATAAGGAATATTTTGGAATTAAAGTGAAAATGGGTTTTTAATGGATAAAACAATAAAATATTAAGTCAAAATGATTTATAAATGTTTTACAAATAATGAAACTCAATTTGAAGAACTTTTGGCAAATATTGAAAAACAAGTCAAAATAAGGCGTGTCGTATAACGGTGGTTCGCGATTTGCGTCAGAAAAGTTAAATGAATGTATAGGATGGAAAGGGAGTTAGAATTCTTTAAAATAATAAATTTTCAGATCCTTATAACTATAGTTTTCAAATGAAAAGAAAAACCAAGGTATTATCTAGTAGAAGGTAAGATATGACCAAATCAGATTTTCAGAAAAATCATGTTTTTGCAGTTAAGTGACCAAAGTGGAAAATTCTTTAAAATGAATATATTAAATGTTTAAAAATATGAAATAAATTTGACAAATATGTTAAAATGTTTAAATTGATTAGAGTTATAAATATGGATTATCAAATGATAGAAAAGTTGCTTTAATCAAATAAGCTTTTAAAACACTACCCATGGCACTTTTCTAGAGTAGTTTAATAAACTTTAGAAATATAAATTTAAACTTCATTGTTCTTTCCCTGATATTTAATAATTGTCTTTATATAAACAAATTAATATTTAAATATGATTTGGAGGTTTTAATAATAATTCGAATAAATGGTTAAGTGAAATTTTTTATAACCCCAAAACAATATAATTGAAATCATGTCCTTGAATGTAATAACAAACTGAGTATGCAGAAATAACTAGTACATTTGTCCTGCCTGTGAGATCTAAATGGTAAAACAAGGTGTGTAGCTAAGGTTAGGAATGGAGCAACCAGTGCTCTAAACTGGCCTCTATTTTCTTTTTCAGACCAGGAGTGGAATAGATTGGAAGGAATGCCTGGATGCTCTAAAAAGATCTCGTTCAAGTTTTTCCAAAAGTAAGGAATTTTCAAAAAGGTTAATAAAAACATATTTTTATAGTAAAAGAATATTATAGCCAAACTCTATATTAAGTTTTGATGAGGGAAGTTGTACTATGCGTTTGAATTAAAAGGTGATTTCACCATTATTTCAAGAATGGTATGAGTTGAATACAGAAATTAATTTGGGCATGATTAGTTTACTCTTTTACTCAATATAACTGGTTTTAGGTTTACAGTAAACGATGTCTTAAATAACATTATTTTTGACTCAGTTAAGACATGTTTCAGAAAGATCAATTTTTTTATTAGATTAGGTATTAAAATTTCCTATGTAAATGACTTGAAGATTTCCAAAATTAAAAGGGTTTGGGTTAACCGGTAAAAAGTTAAAATGAAAAGAAGCATAACCAATCCTGTATACACATGTTCATATATTTATCAATGATTGGATCTCAAAGAATTCAAGATCAGATTTGGCTGATTCTTATTCGGAAACAATTTCGAACCAATTTACACATTCGAAAGTAAAACATGTTGAAGACAGACAATTGAAGACGAAGATCTTCATGATGTATACTTATGGTGGCAATTGTACTCTGTTATGAAATTTTTTGATTTGCGAGGACTAATCGCTACTAATTTTGGGTGTAATTCTCAAAACAGGATGTGGAAGGAGAAGCGCCTTCAGTTTGTCTTGTTCCTGGACAAATTATATGGAAAAATATCTAAAATTGCATTTTAAATCACATTGATTTATCTTTATAAACATATCATCCGTTTGGTGGTGAAGAAGGCAACTTCTCTCAGCTTAACACCCTTTCCTGAGACGTACGAGCTCAAGGGTTATGCATTTGTAGAAATCAATTGTGTGATTACGGAATGATAATGTGGCACTCAAAGTGGAAATTTGATGTTCTATGTGAAAGGTAATCGTTACCTCGAGCCTCACATCCAAAAATGGCCAAAACAGGGTAGATGCTGTGAGGCTATGTGATTCACAACCATTAGGATATGATCATCTCCTTCTGGATATATTTATTCCCGCTATGATGTCAGGTTTTAAATTATTGTAGTCTATGCAAAGAGAGCTCTCAAATAGGTTGGTAATGACCGAGGTGATGACATATTCAGTACTATTTAGTTAAAGGTAGGCCAGTCTTCTGCTGGTAGAGGACTATCTGTTTGGCCTCGCTACATTCCTTTAGAGATGTACTACCGAAAGTTAGTCGCTTAACTAGTCATTTGTTGGAAATCTATTCTTCAATACGAGCTTGTGGTTTTAGTTGTATAGCTTAAAATGCTGGAATTTAATAATGGTAACAATTTTGGCTATTTGAATATGTTTACTTGAAAAGTGTTTTCAAAGAATGTCACTAAAAGTATATCAAATGATTTGATAAAAATATTTCAGTTATCATAAGGTAAAAACCCATTCGTGTTTATGTGTGGCATGGTCTTATGAGATAATCTTTCTTTTCAAAGGTTTTTGTTGCCAATCTCTGATCTATAACACTGTTATTTAAGATTCGTGTTTCACACGCTTGTCTGCCAGACTGATCCGGGCATTTTTATACTCGGGTTAGATCCGAGTAGTTTCAGGATTAGCTGATGACGCTTGTTGTTCGTAGAGGATAGCTGGAGATCTTCATCAACGTATGAATGTATTCAATTTTTCGCTGCATGATGTGTTTATTTTTTAGCAAATGTATGGACAGGAGTATTATAACTGTCCAAGCTAAATCTAGGTTAGACTCTGATATATGTTTTAAAAGATTTTAAGTTGAATCTAGGTTAGACTCTAATATATGTTTTAAAAGATTTTCCATTGTAAAGATTTTATATTGAAATAATATATATTATTCAATTCGAGTAAGATTATGTTCTTTCTTCTTTTCTTTCTAACCTTTACAATATACTTTTCTGGCACTTAGAATTGCGACACGTGAATATCTTGGATGTATTATTGTCGATTTACAAGGGTCGAAAAGTTGGATTGTCGCATTTATTATAATGGAAAAGTAGGAATATCGTTTTCTGCGTGCATTGGTTGCACTGGTTGCCATGGTTGTATGGATGCATGGTTGTTGTAACAACCTACCTCGAAACAGAGAAAAGGCCCATCGAAACTTAGACCCATTACAAAGCTTGTTGCTGGTCGATAATAAGAACAATAAAGAGCTATTTATCTATTCATTCGAAACTCACAGTGGAAGGATAAAATATAATAGCATAAACAATACTAATTTTATTTCAAATCTCAAATGTCACAAACAAAACAATAACATATTGTCAAAAATAACCGCTACATCATCTTGTTCAAATATGCATTTTTAAATTCAAATGGGTACTTTAGAAAATATCATAAATAGGTAAATAGACTACTGTCATAAGCTCCTCTCATTGTCATCTCTGTCTTGATTATTGTCTCCTTCCTTAATATGTGTTGTAATGAGGAGGGAGTCAGAACAACAATGTCTAGTGAGTAAAAAAATTAAGCCTTCCCATATCAGTATTTGGATGGTATAATTTAAATAAGAAGATGTCTTTTGCATTCTAAACTATATTCAAAACTTAAAGATGCAGGCCCTCAAAAAACCACTTAATACCTTCAATCCTTGAAGCAGGTATTTCCATAATCAATAACCCATAACTATCATTATTAATGTATACCAATGCGAGAGATAGAACTCAAGCCACATAATGCCTTTTAAATGGAAAATAGACAGAATTCTGCCCGTTTAAGACCTTAATTGATGTAGGCCTCCATCATTTAATACTTATTCCCATGGAGGACTCCTCATAGGTACCTAACTAGCTAACATTGCACGGAAATCTCTTCGGACTCTTAATACTTCAATTGAAGTAGGCCTTTCCTAGATATCCTCAATCATGCCTAAACTCAATCCCGACCATTTAATACTTCATATAAAGGAAAGAAGCATACCCTCAAATAACCACTTAATAACTTTAATTCCTCGAAGCAGGTCCTTCGTATTATGACCTGTACCCTGCGAGGATGTCCCACATTATTCCTACTATTCGTAGGAATTGGTTGCCAGATAGCTAGGCAGATTTACCCGATAGAACTAGGACTAAACTCGCGTCATTCATGGTTACTTATCAAAGATGATGTCTCATATTAGCCTAAAAGTCATTCTACTAGTAACCATATTAGTTGGGCCGACCTCGCATCCTTAGAACTTAGTCTTATTTCATAACGCTCTCTAAGTGCATTATCACACATCTCATCGTATTCATTAATTAGGCCTTATAAGAAATCCTTCTTCATTTGCCTAGTTAATTACTTTTCTAAAAGGGATTTAAAAGACAATTACTAACTTAATTAACTATGCAATTATATATTATAATGGTACATTATTTATGCTAGTTTATATTATATAAGTACGCATTTATTAGGCATGCGAATATTAAACCCCAAAATTAATGTTCAAATGTCAAATCTTCTAAAGTTATACATGTGTCGATCCTGACTCGACCTTCGAAAATCGGCACCGAATACAACACTCGTATTCCAATGCCGCAGATCCAAACGTCGAATCTAGTTCGCCGGAGCTTATAACACAATTAAGTATAACGACACAGCGGAAGAAAAATGAATATCATTGATATACAACATTTGATACAACAATGATACAATATGAATAAATATCAAAGATACAAGATAACAATGCCACAGCGGAATAACAAATGAACTAGCAGCGGAAAACAAAAACTCCAAAACAGCAACAGCAATTCTAACTCCAAAGCACCAATCTAGAAATAACTCGAACCACCATCACATTGCATCAAGACAAGCAAGTCTCGTCCATGAATCCACAGACTCCAATATCCAAGATCTCCAAAGAATTACAAAGAGAAAGCTGAAAGCTACTGGATCGATATCTACATCTACTATCTGAAAAACCCAACTCTAGACTGCCCGTGTGGAAAATAGTGGGCTACTAGAGTTTAGGAAAGGAACGATAAACTCCGGGTCAGTCATTGGACTGGTATGAGCAAACAGAAGCAGTTTGGTCTTTAAAACAAACAGAAGAATCTAATTTTTGAAATCCGCAATGCTTTTAAGAAAATGAAACTACCATAAGGCCTCCCGCCACACACACAATGCAAACGCAGACTTGGAGGAGATTTTTCCTTATGATAGTCAAATATCCTTGATACGCGGAAATTTCTTTGATATTATTATTATAAGTACACTGTGTAGAAAATCATTTCGAAAATACAATATTAATCTTAGCCAGCATAGGTACCATTATATTATGCCTGCTATAGCTACCATTTTAAATGGCAGGTTCTACACCTAAAACCGTACAGGGCGCGTATTGTTTCTTTGGATTTCCAACAAATGGTCAGGCCAAGGAACTTCTCATTGCCACATGGGTACGCCTCTGGAGGGACCCCGAGAACCTAACCGGATCTCTGCCAACACAAGGCCGGGTTACCTCTATAACTAGGTAACTACTGACACGAGTATGCCATCCCCCGGTCGTAACCAACCTTTATCCCGGAATTCGCCAACTACCATAAAGTAATAAATTTGTAGCAACCACATAGGTTAAGTATCTGGGCTCCATATCATGATGCTACCACTATCCAGAAGGAAATGAACATCCCCTCAGGGGCGCTACACCCAAATAACCTTGCTGCATTCTTCCTGTTTCGACCATTTCGGGTTGTGAAGTTCGACGAAGTCTCGTCCACAAAGCTACGCTTTTCACAAAACCCATGCTTTGATCAACAAATGATCACCAGCACTTCGTATGCCACATTACCAAATTGGGAATGTATCACTAGTAACCATCAACTACATAACCTCTGAGCTCGTACGTCTCAGAGAAGGGTGTTAAGCTAAGAGAATAAATCTCTGACACCAAACAGAAATGTATTTGATAGAAACTGGTTTTACATCTCAAGGTGTAACGTCAGACACATAATCCATACAAGTCTGTTCTGGGTTCGAACAGAACCAAGACACTTCCAAATAAGTCCTTGCAAATTCGGAAAATTTCTAATCACGTTCGGACTTCCCATCACAATGGGTGCTCGAATCACTATACCGAGGATCAGCCGATGCATAGACATTCGACAAGAAACCCTTTCGTTTTCGAAAGTATCCGGTCTTCACCACCGGTCTTTAATTGCAATCCATAACGTCGTATCACTATTCGAAATGGGTTATATGACACAAAGGTCCTCTTCCGGCTAAACCGAATAGTGAGCGTAATATTTAAAAACATATGGATATTGGGATCTTAGTTAAGTCATAGCTTATTATCCAAAACTTTTCTTCCAAATGGTTAAACAAATTACCATTTAAAAATCTTTTTTAAACAAAAAGATTCATTTCAAAAACTTACAATGGTTTAAACCATTTCCACATTTAAATCTTTTAAACAAAAGATTCATTTTTAAGACCCCTTTCAAATTTAACAAGGTTCGCCAATCTTTTAAACAAAGATTCATTCATCGCTTTTCAAATGATTCCATTTCAAATTAGATTAACCCATCCGGTCTTTTAGTTAAAGACTCATTTCATAGCTTTCAAAACAGTTTCCATTTCCAATCTTTCATATATAAGATACACCATTTAAAATCTGCTTCAATTTCAAATTAGGGTTCAACTATCTTTTACAAAATTCAATTATAACTTTCAAAGCCATTCCATTCCAAATTTTAAATCATAATTTTGGAAATTCCCTCCTCATAGAAAAGCTATTATTATTCGAAAACCACTTGTTCCGTGTCGGAAAACTCAACTATAATTGAACGAGTTAAGGCCTTTCAAAAAAACTCCATTTCAAATTGGGTTAAATTCAAATTCTCAAAGTAATACTTTTAAAAATGGTTTTAAATCCATATAAACTCATTTATAACTTCGTATAACATTTTTACGTCATAAATACCAGATATAGAATTCAATATCAGATATTGAATTCCAATTTAAATCAAATTACTCAGATTTCAAATCTTTAAAAGTTACTCAAAATAACTTTCATTTTTTTTATTTAAAACACCTTTTAAAAAGTTTCTCAATTTAAACCCAATTCATTTTCAAAACCCTTTGAATTAAAAATTCAAATTCAAAACTATATTTTTTTTCAAATTTGTAACTTAACCAATTTCCACGTGCAATCCATATTTGTGTGTGTTTAGGTGTGGTCTGCGGTTTACACACAATAGTGCAACAACAATCATCACATCACAGATTAAAATGTAGCAATATTGATAAGCGGTACAACTATAACGCTTGCCTTCATTCACAGATAAAGTACATCTATCAATTACAAATATTCATCATTTACGATTCGATGTGGGTTTCGGATAACCAATTGGAATCAGACTCCCTGTCGCATCGAAATCCAAATGTCGTTTAACGGGTCAAGGGGTATTTACACATGAATATATCACAGAAATCACAGATCAATACATAGCAACTCTCATCACAAAATATCACAAAGTATCACATATGAGAAATATTAACCTCCAAACATTCAATAGAATCTCAAAAACATCCATAAGTAAAAATAAATTAAATTATCTGATTCAAATTAAATCAGATAAATTACTTATGAATAAATTTAAACATAAATAATTACAAATCAATTTGATTAATTACTCCTTAATCATTTATAAATTAAAATTTTAATTTAAAATTAATCTCTTGATTAATTATTCTTGATTATTTACAAAAATTTAATTAATCCTTAATAAATAATCATTCCTTAATCACTTTCATTAATTAACTAACCTTTGAGTACATTAATTAATTACCTTAACAACTTCTAAATTAATCCTTAATTACGGATTAATTATTCTTTAATTATTAATTAATAAAACCTTAATTATTAATTAATAAAACTTAATTACAAGTTATGGACTTCTTTATTATTAGTTAAGAACCTTTAATTACTTAATTAATTACTCACTAATTACTTAATTAGTAAATCTTAACAACTTGATTTAAGTTAAGTTTAATTACACTTAATTACTTGATAAATGAATCCATAATCATTAATTAATAATCTAGTTAAGGATCTTTCAGTTGCAACTTAATTAATCTTAAATCAAATAATCCTTTAATCCTTAACCCTTTATCAATCAAGTAAATTATTTTCCTTAATTAATTTCTTAATCAAACCTTTATAATTAAACTATTAATTAAATTAAATTTCTTTAAATTTACTTAATCAAAATTAAGATAGTAAAACCTTAATTAAGATAAAACATTATCTTGTTGATATCCTTATTAACATAATTACCCATTTATCCCTAAAATTATCCTGGTTAAATTATTAATTAAGCTTTAATATAAATAACCATTAATCTTTAAAATTTAAAGTTATCAAAACATAATTTTAAATAGCTTAAGATACCACCATAACCATACTTCGGGCCTAATGCAGGGTTACCGGAGCAAATCTCTCAAATACTCGAGCCCAAACTCGAGTCCTTCCCCCTCCTACATTTGTAAAACTTGTATTGTTTTGTTTCTTTTTTTTTGAAAGTTTAAAAACCTGGTAACTTAATTCAAATAGCCCGAGACCATCAAATAAAACCCTGGCAAAAAGACGCTCTGCTTCGAGTTCGACCCTGAGCTCGCTTCTTCATTCCTAAGCAGCTACTAACACCACCAATGCACGTACACATGCACATAAGATCGGAGCTCCTCCGATCGTCGTTGAGCCCCTCCACAAATCGGTGACTACCTCCTCAACTCAATCCACGCCCAGCGTCGACTTGCTCACCACAAAATCGAATTGAGTATTTGAGTACCATCTGTAACCAAACCCAGCTCCATAAAACCCACTCGCCACTGTGACTCCAACCTCCGATCAACTCGCCCCTGCGATCCAAGCTTCGCCATACAATGATGATCACATCCCCTCGGGTGCGATCGATTGAATCGTGATGATGACGATGCAAATACCTCGCGATTTGAACCAATAAAACTCAGTGCTTAACCCTAATTTGATTCCAATCTTCATCAATGATGAATTAAAAAAAGTCTAGCATTTTTCTCGAATTCAACCATCGTTCCCGCACCTATTTCCGCGATCCCGAAGTCCAACACTTGATTGACCACCAGAAACTCACTAAAACCCATTTTTCGTTCAGCTCACGATTACACAGTGAATATCTTCTTAAAAAATATGATTTTATTTTCAAAATTCATGTTTTATTGAAGTAAACAGGATTATGTAATCAAATTTCAGATTTTAATCAACTAAATGTTTTTTTTGATAATTTTGATTTCTTCGCTGTGTTTATACATTTCCCAGTAACCCATTTATTTTAGTTCTCAAAAGTATTTTTAAAATTTAAATAATGATATTCAAATTAAATTTTTGTTCAAACATCAAACTTCAACAGGGATTGAGTAACGAGATTTGAATTTATGGAATCAACTTATATCTGCAATTATGAACAGAGGAGTATAAGCTAATATGCAGGTCCTATATCTGCATATACATAGATAAAGACATGCAAGCATGTTCGCATAGATATTCAAGTACAATTCATATCAAACTTCAGATACAGATCAAACATTAAGGAATCAAAACTGGGTCAGAGTGTTTGCTTGCCTGGTCATGTGAACAGTGGACAGGAATTTTATTCTCTTTGATAGGTTTGAATTTTGTTTTGCTCTGGTTACTGCATTGCCTTGATCATACTTTGTCCAATTTTTGCTTTGATTTTTAGGTTAATGAACTCATTTGCTTTTTCGGATCTTTTTTTGCTGCTTCGATTTGCACTCTGTGTGATTTTTTTTTTTTTTTTTGCTATTTTCTTGTTGCCTGGAAATGCACTGATTTACAAAATTGTTTCCAGACTTTTTAAATTTTCCTAAAGCTTCAAACCATGTTGATCTACTATTTGATTTGTATTTGATTAAACTTTGATTGTACTTGGTTACAGGTTATCTGGTTTCTTTAATTTGATTTCCAGAAATTTGCATTGCTTGAAACATTGAGACAGAATTGCTTTGAAGCTTGTTTTCAGGTTGAATTCATTTTGCAGATTTGAAAAATTCTTTTACTTGAACTTGTTGAAAATTTGAAACTGCCAGGAGTTTTGCCTTGCTCAAATCTTTGATTTGATTTGTTTTCAGATTGAATTTTTTTTCTGTTGTAAATTCTGCAGTTTTCTGGTTTTTTTAAATTCCTGAAACAATATTGAGAAGAAAAAGTTTTCTTATTTTATGTTGAAAGAAACATATTCTTTTGCCATTTGTATGATTTCATACTCCATGCCCTTACACTTGTAAATCCACTTATGTATAAGGTCTACACTTGTAAACATATGTATTTTTATGTTTTTAACCTTGTTTTATTTTAAATCTACAACTTTGTTTACATATTTAAATTTATGTTTAAATCCCTTTATTAATAGTTTACAAATGTTGAAACAAATTATTTAATACCTTCTTATGTATTATTTATACTTATACAAATTAAAATTTAAACCTTATTTTAAATTAATTCATGCATTTGCATTTAAACCTTATTTTATTTTTATTTTAAATATTTTTGTATCAATTCATCTCTTATGTTTTTATAACTTATCATATGTTCATATGTTCCAATGTTTTTATTATTTCCAATGTATTATTATTTAAAACATTTATTTTTAGATATCAATTCAAAAATTAATATAAAAAAATCAATTCATAAATGAGTAAACAAATATATATATTTTATCCCAATTATAATTTTTCCAAACTTTATTTCCAATATATTTATCTTAAACTTAAGATATTAAATTTACTAATAAATACATGTTCTAAAATTCTCATTCAAAATATCTATTTAATATAATTTGGAAAACAGATTTTTATTAATTGAAAAGATAATGTTTCAAACCCAATATATTTATAAGATTTTTAATTTTGAATTTCAGTTTCAAAGTTTAATTTAAATTAAATTTATAAATATAAATAAACAACAGAACATATCTTTAATAAATCTTAAAACTTACAAATTCTATTTATAATCCAAAAAAATTATTTATCCAAAAAAATTTCTAATTATTTCATAATCAAATTCACAATTTAATTTTAAAACTATATTAATTGCCAAATTATCATAACTAAAATTTCAGGGATGTTACAGATTCCCCCCTTAGAAAATTTCGTCCTCAAAATTTGAAAGTAGGGAGACGACAAAAGAATATAGAGAGATGAGTCACCAGATTAAACTGAATATCTATTCTGAATTTGGCTTCCCAAATCAGAATATCAATAATGGATTTCAAAATGAATCAAGATACTCGGGTCACCAGATCTATAAATATATAGCGGCACTGGTTAGTTTGAGAGATAACTAATCGTTCGTAGAATATACTTGGACCCAACAGAATAAACAAATATATGGTAAAATTCTAAAACTTTTAGTTTAAACAACCAAAATATACCTATCAACCGTAATAATAACAATTCATCCAAACAAACAATTTTGACCCATCTGGAGTTTGTGTCCCACGCAAATATATCGAAGCTTCTTCCTGGAGCTGCCAGGAATCATTAAAGAATTGAAAAGACGAATCAAAGGAGATTGATAGAGAAAGTTGTTTCCCGCTATTGCAGGGTATCGACCATTTGTAGTCGTATTCTCATGTCCCCTATCTTGTCCTCTTCTTGCACTCACTCACTATCAGTAAATAGTAAGAGAATTTACTGAGGCATTCAGACGGATATCTTAGGGATATACTCATTCTAGGATATACTTCACCCTATCTCTAATGAGTTACTTAATGTGTTATACTCCTGAGCTAAAGTTTCAACGTTCAGCTCTAATACCAAACGTGACGATCCTGACTCAACCTTCAAAAATCGGGACCGAATACAACACTCGTATTCCAATGTCGCAGATCAAAACGTCGAATCTGGTTTGCCGGAGCTTATAACACAATTAAGTATAACAACACAGCGGAAGAAAAATGAATATCATCGATATAAAACATTTGATACAACAATGATACAATATGAATAAATATCAGAGATATAAGATAACAATGCCACAACGGAATAACAAATGAACTAGCAGCGGAAAACAAAAACCCTAATACAGCAACAGCAACTCTAATTCCAAAGCACCAATCCAGAAATAACTCGAACCACCATCACATTGCATCAAGACAAGCAAGTCTCGTCCATGAATCCACAGACTCCAATATCCAAGATTCCAAAGAATTACAAAGAGAAAGCTGAAAGCTGGTGGATCGATATCTACATCTACTATCTGAAAAACCCAACTCTAGACTGCCCGTGTTGAAAATAGTGGGCATCCAGAGTTTAGGAAAGGAACGATAAACTCCGCGTCAGTCATGGGACTGGCATAAGCAAACAGAAACAGTTTGGTCTTTAAAACAAATAGAAGAATTTAAGTTTTGAAATCCGCAATGCTTTTAAGAAAATGAAACTACCATAAGGCCTCCCGCCACACACACAATGCAAACGCAGACTTTGAGGAGATTTATCCTTATGATAGTCAAATATGCTTGATGGGCGAAAATTTCTTTGATATTATTATTATAAGTGCACGGTGTAGAAAATCATTTCGAAAATACAATATTAATCTTAGCCAGCATAGGTACCATTATATTATGCATGCTATAACTACCTTTTTAAATTGCACATTCTACAACTAAAACCGTACAGGGCGTGTATTGTTTCTTAATACCTCGCGATTTGAACCAATAAAACTCAAAGCTTAACCCTAATTCGTTTCCAATCTTCATCAATGATGAATTAAAAAAAGTCTAGCATTTTTCTCGAATTCAACCATCGTTCCCGCACCTATTGACGCGATCCCAAAGTCCAACACTTGATTACCACCAGAAACTCACTAAAACCTATTTTTCGTTCAGCTCACGATTACACAGTGCATATCTTCTTAAAAAATATGATTTTATTTTTAAAATTCATGTTTTATTGAAGTAAACAGGATTATGTAATCTAATTTCGGATTTTAATCAACTAAATTTTTTTTGATAATTTTGATTTCTTCACTGTGTTTATACATTTCCCAGTAACCCATTTATTTTTAGTTCTCATAAGTATTTTTAAAATTTAAATAATGATATTCAAATTAAATTTTTGTTCAAACATCAAACTTTAACAGGGATTGAGTAACGAGATTTGAATTTATGGAATCAACTTATATCTGCAATTATGAACAGAGGAGTATAAGCTAATATGCAGGTCCTATGTCTGCATATACATAGATAAAGACATGCTAGCATATTCGCATAGATATTCAAGTACAATTCATATCAAACTTCAAATACAGATCAAACATTAAGGAATCAAAACTGGGTCAGAGTGTTTGCTCGCCTGGTCATGTGAACAGAGGACAGGAATTTTATTCTCTTTGATAGGTTTGAATTTTGTTTTGCTCTGGTTACTGCATTGCCTTGATCATACTTTGTCCAATTTTTGCTTTGATTTTCAGGTTAATGAACTCATTTTCTTTTTCGGATCTTTTTTTGCTGCTTCGATTTGCACTCTGTGTGATTTTTTTTTTTTTTTGCTATTTTCTTGAGTTGCCTGGAAATGCAGTGATTTACAAAATTGTTTCCATACTTTTTAAATTTTCCTAAAGCTTCAAATCATGTTGATCTGCTATTTAATTTGTATTTGATTAAACTCTGATTTTACTTGATTATAGGTTATCTGGTTTCTTTAATTTGATTTCCATAAATTTGCATTGCTTGAAACATTGACACAGAATTGCTTTGAAGCTTGTTTTCAGCTTGAATTCATTTTGCAGATTTGAAAATTTCTTTTACTTGAACTTGTTGACAATTTGAAACTACTTGGAGTTTTACCTTGCTCAAATCTTTAGGCTGATTTGTTTTTAGATTGAATTTTTTTTCTGTTTTAAATTCTGCAGTTTTCTGGTTTTTTTAATTCCTGAAACAATATTGAGAAGAAAAAAATTTCTTATTTTATGTTGAAAGAAACATATTCTTTTTCCATTTGTATGATTTCATACTCCATGCCCTTACACTTGTAAATCCACTTATGTATAAGGTCTACACGCTTAAACATATGTATTTTTATGTTTTTAACCTTGTTTTATTTTAAATTTACAACTTTGTTTACATATTTAAATTTATGTTTAAATCCCTTTATTAATAGTTTACAAATGTTGAAACAAATTATTTAATACCTTCTTATGTATTATTTATACTTATACAAATTAAAATTTAAACCGTATTTTAAATTAATTCATGCATTTGCGTTTAAACCTTATTTTATTTTTATTTTAAATATTTTCGTATCAATTCATCTCTTATGTTTTTATTACTTATCATATGTTCATATGTTCTAATGTTTTTATTATTCCAAATGTATTATTATTTAAAACATTTATTTTTAGATATCAATTCAAAAATTAATATAAAAAAATCAATTCATAAATGAGTAAACAAATATATAAATTTTGTCCCAATTATAATTTTTCCAAACTTTATTTCCAATATATTTATCTTAAACTTAAGATATTAAACTTATTAAAAAATACATGTTCTAAAATTCTCATTCAAAATGTCTATTTAATATAATTTGGAAAACAGATTTTTATTAATTGAAAAGATAATGTTTCAAACCTAATATATTTATAAGATTTTTAATTTTGAATTTCAGTTTCAAAGTTTAATTTAAACTAAATTTATAAATATAAATAAACAACATAACATATCTTTAATATATCTTAAAACTTTCAAATTCTATTTATAATCCAAAAAAATTATTTATTCTAAAAATTTTCTAATTATTTCATAATCAAATTCACAATTTAATTTTAAAATTAAATTAATTGCCAAATTATCTTAACTAAAATTTCAGGGATGTTACAGATTCCCCCCTTAGAAAATTTCATCCTCAAAATTTGAAAGTAGGGAGACGACAAAAGAATATAGAGAGATGAATCACCAGGTTAAACTGAATATCTATTCTGAATTTGGCTTCCCAAATCAGAATATCAATAATGGATTTCAGAACAAATCAAGATACTCGGGTCACCAGATCAATAAATATATAGCGGCACTGGTTAGTTCGAGAGATAACGAACCGTTCGTAGAATATACCTGGACCCAAAAGAATAAACAGATATATGGTAAAATTCTAAAACTTTTAGTTTAAACAACCAAAATATACCTATCAACCATAATAATAACAATTCATCCAAACAAATAATTCTGACCCATCTAGAGTTTGTGTCCCATGCAAATATATCGAAGCTTCTTCCTAGAGCTGCCAAGAATGATCAAAGAATCGAAAAGACGAATCAAAGGAGATTGACAGAGAAAGTTGTTTTCCGCTATTGCAGGGTATCGACCATTTGTAGTCGTATTCTCCTGTCCCATATCTTGTCCTCTTCTTGCACTCATACTCACTATCAGTAAATAGTAAGAGAATTTACTGAGGCATTCAGACGGATATCTTAGGGATAAATGTGTTATACTCCTGAGCTAAAGTTTCAACGTTCAGCTCTGATACCAAATGTGACGATCCTGACTCAACCTTCGAAAATCGGCACCGAATACAACACTCGTATTCCAATACTGTAGATCCAAACGTCGAATCTGGTTTGCCGGAGCCTATATCACAATTAAGTATAACAACACAACGGAAGAAAAATGAATATCATTGATATACAACATTTGATATAACAATGATACAATATGAATAAATATCAGAGATATAAGATAACGATGCCACAACGGAATAACAAATGAACTAGCAGCGGAAAACAAAAACTCCAAAACAGCAACAGCAACTCTAATTCCAAAGCACCAATCCAGAAATAACTTGAACCACCATCACATTGCATCAAGACAAGCAAGTCTCATCCATGAATCCACAGACTCCAATATCCAAGATCTCCAAAGAATTACAAAGAGAAAGCTGAAAGCTACTAGATCGATATCTACATCTACTATCTGAAAAACCCAACTCTAGACTGAACGTGTGGAAAATAGTGGGCACTCAGAGTTTAGGAAAGGAACGATAAACTCCGGGTCAGTCATGGGACTGGCATGAGCAAACAGAAACAGTTTGGTCTTTAAAACAAACAGAAGAATTTAAGTTTTGAAATCCGCAATGCTTTTAAGAAAATGAAACTACCATAAGGCCTCCCACCACACACACAATGCAAACGCAGACTTGGAGGAGATTTATCCTTATGATAGTCAAATAAGCTTTATACGCGAAAATTTCTTTGATATTATTATTATAAGTGCACGGTGTAGAAAATCATTTCGAAAATACAATATTAATCTTAGCTAGCATAGGTACCATTATATTATGCCTTCTATAGCTACCATTTTAAATTGCAGATTGTACAACTAAAACCGTACAGGGCGTGTATTGTTTCTTTGGATTTCCAACAAATGGTCAGGCCAAGGAACTTCCCATTGCCACATGGGTACGCATCTGGAGGGACGCCCCGAGAACCTAACCGGATCTCTGCCAACACAAGGTCGGGTTACCTCTATAACTAGGTAACTACTGACACGAGTATGCCATCCCCCGGTCGTAACCAACCTTTATCCCGGGATTCGCCAACTACCACAAAGTAATGAATTTGCAGCAACCACATAGGTTAAGTATCCGGGCTCCATACCATGATACTACCTCTATCCAGAAGGAAATGAACATACCCTCTGGAGGCGCTACCCCCAAATAACCTTGCTGCATTCTTCCTGTTTCGACCATTCCAGGTTGTGAAGTTCGACGAAGTCTCGTCCACAAAGCTACGCTTTTCACAAAAGCCATGCTTTGATCAACAAATGATCAGCAGCACTTCGTATGCCACATTACCAAATTGGGAATATATCACTAGTAACCATCAACTACATAACCTCTGAGCTCGTACGTCTCAGAGAAGGGTGTTAAGCTAAGAGAATAAATCTCCGCCACCAAACAGAAATATATTTGATAGAAACTGGTTTTACATCTCAAGGTGTAACGTCAGACACACAATCCATACAAGACTGTTCCGGGTTCGAACAGAACCGAAGGCACTTCCAAAGAAGTCCTTGCAAATTCGGATAATTTCTAATCATGTCCGGACTTCCCATCACAATGGGTGCTTGAATCTCTATACTGGCGATCAGTCGATGCAGAGACATTCGACAAGAAACCCTTTCGTTTTCGAAAGTATCCGGTCTTCACCATCGGTCTTCAATTGCTATCCATAACATCGTACCACTATTCGGAATGGGTTATATGACACAAAGGTCCTCTTCCGGCTAAACCGAATAGTGAGCGTAATATTTAAAAACATATGGATATTGGGATCTTAGTTAAGTCACAACTTATTATCCAAAACTTTTCATTCAAATGGTTAAACAAATTACCATTTACAAATCTTTATTAAACAAAAAGATTCATTTCAAAAACTTACAATGGTTTAAACCATTTCCACATTTAAATCTTTTAAACAAAAGATTCATTTTTAAGACCCCTTTCAAATTTAACAAGGTTCACCAATATTTTAAACGAAGATTCATGCATAGCTTTTCAAACGATTCCATTTCAAATTAGATTGACCCATCCGGTCTTTTAGTTAAAGACTCATTTCATAGCTTTCAAAACAGTTTCCGTTTCCAATCTTTCATATATAAGATACACCATTTAAAATCTTCTTCAATTTCAAATTAGGGTTCAACTATCTTTTACAAAATTCAATTATAACTTTCAAAGCCATTCCATTCCAAATTTGAAATCATAATTTTGGAAATTCCTTCCTTATGTAAAAGCTATTATTATTCGAAAACCACTTGTTCCGTGTCGGAAAACTCAACTATAATTGAACGAGTTAAGGCCTTTCAAAACAACTCCATTTCAAATTGGGTTAAATTCAAATTCTCAAAGTAATACTTTTAAAAATGGTTTTATATCCATATAAACTCATTTGTAACTTCGTATAACATTTTTACGTCATAAATACCAGATATAGAATTCAATATCAGATATTGAATTCCAATTTAAATCAAATTACTCAGATTTCAAATCTTTAATAAGTTACTCAAAATAACTTTCATTTTTTTATTCAAAACACCTTTTCAAAAGTTTCTCACTTTAAACCCAATTCATTTTCAAAACCCTTTGAATTAAAAATTCAAATTCAAAACTATATTTTTTTTAAAATCTGTGACTTAACCAATTTCCACGTGCAATCCATATTTGTGTGTGTATAGGTATGGTCCGCGGATTACACACAATAGTGCAACAACAATCATCACATCACAAATTAAAACGCAGCAATATTGATAAGCGGTATAACTATAACGCTTATCTTCATTCACAGATAAAGTACATCCATCAATTACAAATATTCATCATTTATGATTCGATGTGGGTTTCGGATAACCAGCTGGAATCCGACTCCCTGTCGCACCGAAATCCAAATGTCGTTTAACGGGTCAAGAGGTATTTACACATGAACATATCACAGAAATCACAGATCAATACATAGCAACTCTCATCACAAAATATCACAAAATATCACAAAGTATCACATATGAGAAATATTAACCATCCAAACATTCAATAGAATCCCAAAAACATCCATAAGTAAAAATAAATTAAATTATCCGATTCAAATTAAATCAGATAAATTACTTATGAATAAATTTAAATATAAATAATTACAAATCAATTCGATTAATTACTCCTTAATCATTTATAAATTAAAATTTTAATTTAAAATTAATCTCTTGATTAATCATCCTTGATTACTTACAAAAATTTAATTAATCCTTAATAAATAATCATCCCTTAATCACTTTCATTAATTAACTAACCTTTAAGTACATTAATTAGTTACCTTAACAACTTCTAAATTAATCCTTAATTACGGATTAATTATTAATTAATAAAACCTTAATTATTAATTAATAAAAATTAATTACAAGTTAAGGACTTCTTAATTATTGGTTAAGTAACCTTTAATTACTTAATTAATTACTCACTAATTACTTAATTAGTAAATCTTAACAACTTGATTTAAATTAAGTTTAATTACACTTAATTACTTGATAAATGAATCCCTAATCATTAATTAGTAATCTAGTTAAGGATCTTTCAATTACAACTTAATTAATCTTAAATCAAATAATCCTTTAATCCTTAACCCTTTATCAATCAAGTAAATTATTTTCCTTAATTAATTTCTTAATCAAACCTTTATAATTAAACTAATTAATTAAATTAAATTTCTTTAAATTTACCTAATAAAAATTAAGATGGTAAAACCTTAATTAAGGTAAAACATTATCTTGTTAATATCCTTATTAACATAATTACCCATTTATCCCCAAAATTATCTTGGTTAAAGTATTAATTAAGCTTTAATGTAAAATTATAAATATTCATTTATCTTTAAAATTTAAAGTTATCAAAACATAATTTTAAATAGCTTAAGATTCCACCATAACCATACTTCGGGCCTAATGCAGGGTTACCCGAGCAAATCTCTCAAATACCCGAGCCCAAACTCGAGTCCTTTCCCCTCCTACATTTGTAAAACTTGTATTGTTTTGTTTTTTTTTTGAAAGTTTAAAAACCTGGTAACTTAATTCAAATAGCCCGAGACCATCAAACAAAAACCCTGGCAAAATCACGCTATGCTTCGAGTTCGACCCCGAGCTCGCTTCTTCTTTCCTAAGCAGCTACTGACACCACCAATGCACGTACATGTGCACATACGATCGAAGCTCCTCTGATCGTCGTCGAGCCCCTCCACAAATCAATGACTACCTCCTCAACTCAATCCATCGCCCAGCGTCGACTTGCTCACCATAAAATCGAATTGAGTATTTGAGTACCAACTGTAACCAAACCCAGCTCCATAAAACCCACTCGCCACCGTGACTCCAACCTCCGATCAACTCGCCCCTGCGATCCAAGCTTCGCCATACAACGACGACTACATCCCCTCAGGTGCGATCGATTGAATCGTGCTGATGATGATGCAAATACCTCGCGATTTCAACCAATAAAACTCAGTGCTTAACCCTAATTCGATTCCAATCTTCATAAATGATCAATTTAAAAAAAATCTAGCATTTTTCTCGAATTCAACCATCGTTCCCGCACCTATTGACGCGATCCCGAAGTCCAACAATTGATTGACCACCAGAAACTCACTAAAATCCATTTTTCGTTCAGCTCATGATTACACAGTGAATATCTTCTTAAAAAATATGATTTTATTTTTAAAATTCATGTTTTATTGAAGTAAACAGGATCATGTAATCAAATTCAGATTTTAATCAACTGAATTTTTTTTGATAATTTTGATTTCTTCACTGTGTTTATACATTTCCCAGTAACCCATTTATTTTTAGTTCTTAAAAGTATTTTTAAAATTTAAATACTGATATTTAAATTTTTTTTCAAACATCAAACTTTAACAGGGATTGAGTAACGAGATTTGAATTTATGGAATCGACTTATATCTGCAATTATGAACAGAGGAGTATAAGCTAATATGCAGGTCCTATGTCTACATATACATAGATAAAGATATGCAAGCATATTCGCACAGATATTCAAGTACAATTCATATCAAACTTCAAATACAGATCAAACATTAAGGAATCGAAACCGGGTCAGAGTGTTTGCTCACCTGGTCATGTGAATAGAGGACAGGAATTTTATTCTCTTTGATAGGCTTGAATTTTGTTTTTCTCTGGTTACTGCATTGCCTTGATCATACTTTGTCCAATTTTTACTTTGATTTTCAGGTTAATGAACTCATTTTCTTTTCTGGATCTTGTTTTGCTGCTTTGATTTGCACTCTGTGTGATTTTTTTTTCTGATTTGCTATTTTGTTGAGTTGCCTGGAAATGCACTGATTTACAAAATAGTTTCCAGACATTTTAAATTTTCCTAAAGCTTCAAACCATGCTGATCTTCTATTTGATTTGTATTTGATTGAACTCTGATTTTACTTGATTACAGGTAATCTGGTTTCTTTAGTTTGATTTCTAGAATTTGCATTGCTTGAAACATTGAGATAGAATTGCTTTGAAGCTTGATTTCAGGTTGAATTCATTTTCCAGATTTGAAAATTTCTTTTACTTGAACTTGTTGACAATTTGAAACTGCCTGGAGTTTTTCCTTGCTCAAATCTTTGATTTGATTTATTTTCAGACTGAATTTTTTTTTCTGTTTTAAATTCTGCAGTTTTCCTGGGTTTTTTTAATTCCTGAAACAATATTGAGAAGAAAAGGTTTTCTTATTTTATGTCGAAAGAAACATATTCTTTTGGCATTTGTATGATTTCATACTCCATGCCCTTACACTTGTAAATCCACTTATGTATAAGGTCTACACTTGTAAACATATGTATTTTTATGTTTTTAACCTTGTTTTATTTTAAATTTACAACTTTGTTTACATATTTAAATTTATGTTTAAATCCCTTTATTAATAGTTTACAAATGTTGAAACAAATTATTTAATACCTTCTTATGTATTATTTATACTTATACAAATTAAAATTTAAACCTTATTTTAAATTAATTCATGCATTTGCATTTAAACCTTATTTTATTTTTATTTTAAATATTTTGTATCAATTCATCTCTTATGTTTTTATAACTTATCATATGTTCATATGTTCCAATGTTTTTATTATTTCCAAATGTATTATTATTTAAAATATTTATTTTTAGATATCAATTCAAAAATTGATATGAAAAAATCAATTCATAAATGAGTAAAAAATATATAAATTTATCCCAATTATAATTTTTCCAAACTTTATTTTCAATATATTTATCTTAACTTAAGATACTAAACTTATTAATAAATACATGCTCTAAAATTCTCATTCAAAATATCTATTTAATATAATTTGGAAAACATATTTTTATTAATTGAAAAGATAATGTTTCAAACCCAATATATTTATAATATTTTTAATTTTGAATTTCAGTTTCAAAGTTTAATTTAAACTTAATTTATAAATATAAATAAACAACAGAACATATCTTTAATAAATCTTAAAACTTTCAAATTCTATTTATAATCCAACAATTTTATTTACTCTAAAAAAATTCTAATTATTTCATAATCAAATTCACAATTTAATTTTAAAATTAAATTAATTGCCAAATTATCTTAACTAAAATTTCAGGTATGTTACAATACAAGTCTCGTTTCCATAAATAACATTAATAGAATTTTTACCATAAATCCAATATTCCAAAATCAAATCAATAGACTGGCACTTAGAATCCAAATTCAACTTATTTTATATTAAACAATAGTATTCCATTGTTTTCAATTTTAATAAATTTAAATTTTAATAAATCTTTAATTTTAATAAATCTTCAATTTTAATAAACATCAATAATGGAAACTTACAATTTAATAAATTTTATGCTCTATCAACTCTTTTTACATAAAAGTAGACAGCGGAATTTCTATAGAAATAGGCAGTGCAAACTACGAGTAAGAATTCGCGCCTTACATACTATTTCTTAATCAAATCCAAAGAAATAGGATAAGACATGGAATAGAGGGTAAAACACATATATTGCAAAATACAAAAATCTCTATTATTTTAATTCAAACAATTACGATTCCAATCTAAATATTGACATATCGCTTTTGGGGAAATTTGGGAATTTTATTGTGATGTCTTTGTAATACAAAACTCCCCAAGGCGTATATCAAATCCAACTACACTGTTAGTTACTAAAATAGAGGAAATAAGATTTCTACTCACAGAGGTCCTTAGCTTTGCCTTCACTTGGATTTGACACGCCTTCAATAAACCCTTTAAGATCTCTTCTTTTTGATAGACACACACACACACAACAAGGGATTTGTATGTACGTTATATTCAAAAAATTAGAGGTTTAGAGGAGAAGAGGTTGAGAAAATAATTAATAATCAAAAATAGATATATAGGATTTCTTACCTGAAGCTCTAATGGAGTTTTTTGAATCTATGAAGAGACAATCTAATAGAGCTTTGCTAATGTTCCTAAAATATTGTGTGAATAAAGGTGAGGAAGCTAGGCTCTTATTTATAGTGGTTGAAAAGCACCAGAACATTGGATTTAAGTCAGTTTAAAACTATAAAATCTTAAACGTGCATTGTTGAAACTCTAGCTACCACCTTGTATCCACCCGTCAACCGCCCCTACCATCGGTCAACCACTAGAGGTTGACAAATCATGGGTTAGGGATCGACTAGTACAATTTTGAGAATGTTGATTTATATTTTTTCATTGTTCAATTTATTATTTTCCATAACTGCAATTTAACGTTGCGTTTTTTTTAATGTTTCCTTAACCCCCGAGTATAATTACTGTTAACTTTTGCATTTCAAATTTAGGAATTAATTATTTATTTCAATTTGAAATTTATTTAAATTATTTTAAACCTAAAAACTTCAAATGCCTATAAATCTTTGTATCCGTTTTAAGCATATTATATGTGGAAATTGATTAGAATTTCACCACGAATGCAATGACATAACTTTAATGGTCAAATTCCAACTTTCACAAAATCTCCTTTTTTAGTCCTATCTTATTTAATTAATTTATCCAATTTATTTATTTATGGTGAATTTTACGAGGTGTCACATTCTCCCTCCGCTCTTAAAAAGACTACGTCTTCCAAAATCTTTCTAAAGTATGAATACCATAACATGCAATAAACATTCATGTTATACAATCAAGTTATCTACACAACCATCTATTCAACCAAAAGTGAAATGTGATTATGTATTGCAGGCATACTATAAGTGAGCTCAGTCCTACCGTGAGTGTGTGATCATGACATATAAGTATGTATGCCAACACCTTAAACATGCAAAATTTCTACATGAGTGCAAAGTGATGGTGAAAAGTGTAGCAACCACCTCCTACCATCTAATCTAACAACCACAATGCTACCAAAATTTAATTTTCAGAGAGAAAAGTTTAACGGTGAAAGATTAGAATGAGAATTCCTCGTTCTTTCTGCTGGATTTTCTCCCTATTGTACTCGGACCAACCTAATTTCTTTGTTGTGGAGCTTCCTAGTTCCGTGCTCCACAATAATTGCAGTGGCATGGGATACTATTGGCTCCGTCTCAATATCCCTTAAGTGATTAGGCTCCACCATAATGGTTTTGTCATGAAGACATTTCCACAAATGTGGAACTTGAGAAATGTTATGGACTCCTGCCCATTTATCCGGTAACTCCTTACGGTACGCATGTTTTTCTGTTTTTCCTAAATTGGAAAGGCCCAATAAATCATGGTGCCAACTTTTCCAAATTTGAAGATCTTGCAACCTTCACACGCTGCCTAATCGACTCTATCTTTTCGAAGTCTCGCGAATTAAATCCGGTCTAAGCAGTATTTTGTCGGTGGTTTCCCACTAATAGTTTGGAGATTTGCATTGCCTCCCTTAAAACACTTTGAAGGGTGCCATACCAATCATCTATTAGTGACTATCATTATACGCAAATTCTCCTAAAGGTAAGTGCTGCCCCTAGGGTCCTCCAAAGTCCATGATACAATCTCTTTAACAAATCCTCCAAGGTCATATTCACTCTTCCAGTTTGTCTGTCGGTCCGTGGGTGGTAAGCGGTGCTAAGGTTCAACGAAGTTTCTAAAGCTGTCTGCAATCTCCTTCAAAATTTGTTAGTAATTAATAGGTTCCTATCACTAACGACGCTAATCAAAATTCCATGAAGTCAAATCATCTCCTTGATATAAATCTACGCTGGAGATGCTGTGGTCTTATTGCTCCTAATGGAAAATTCTGGTACCTTCTTCTTCATCCTTATCTAATACAAATTCTCTTCATATCCCTATACATACTATCTCTTTTTTGAATGTAACATTCTACAAACTGGAATTTATTTTTTCGAAAATCCAATTTTGTTGGGATTTAAACATTCTTTTATTCTTTGTTTCTAACTTATTTCCCTCATAAACTTCTAGTCTTACCAAAAGTTCATCGCTAGTTAAGTGTCCCTATAAAATTCCTTTACTTATGTGGCTTCTCAACACATATATTTATCAAGCATTTTAATTTCATTCATAAAATCAACACAACGATAACATAGGGATATGTTTTATACCACATCCTATGCCTTCCTAATAACTAAGGGAGACAATTAATGATTTCAACCCAAAAACTCTAAAAGAAATTTTTTTCGTTGGAAGTTGTCATTTATTATCAACTGGTGTAAATGGTGTTGAGGTATTAATATTCCTTATTGAATTGAGATGAACATTCATAATATGTTATTCCACTATTTCTCACTTTTTTTAATTTTCCTCCTTGGTTTCTAAAATGCGGTCCATTCATTACTTCAGTTAATATACCCATAATAATTGACCACTATCGTCCAAATTGGACCATTTTTAAATCCTCACTTAATCCCTTTTACAAATCTCAAAATTCATTTATTACTTTGATTCAATTCTTCCATAAATGCCATATTAAATTATTTCCTTAATCAATTCCCATTTAATTTCTTTTAACTCTCATTAATTACAAATTTATTACCCGTTAAATTTATAATTGATGTCCGCAAATCTTGGTCTGCTAATTACTAACTGATAGTACATAAAAAAATATGCTACTTATATATTTAATTTTATGTTTAGTCGTTAAGCATGGTTATGCGTGTATGTATATTTCTAATTACTAATTTCTAAACTAAAACACTTATTTACATATTTTTAATTTATCAGAGCTATCTTTCTAAGAAGGATTACCATTATACTTTTCCATAAATTAGCCACAAATGGGATTTTTGCTTTGGTTGAGATTACAAGGGATTACTTCTTTCTTTTATTGAAATAGGCAGTGTAAAGTACAGAAAGAATATCCATATCTTTCACATCTCTTTCCCTTTTTGGTACAACCCTTATTTATTCAAATAGTGCGCTTTTATACATATTTTGGAATTGGATAATTTATGAAAATTACATAGAAACCGATCCAAAATCAAAATATAAAAATTCACATTCTATAGGCAACCTAATTTACAACGCAATCACAGATCTGGAATATCTTAACAACTTTACCATCTTCTACAAATAAAGGTCTGGGATTGCTTTAAAATTTGCAGGTCAGGTTGTACATACTATTCCCATTTTATTCATATATTAAAACTTTTAACCCATCTTATCTAGGTAGTAATCTCAACCTACTCCATTAAAAAAATTTGTTTAGTTCCCACCACTCCTTATAAAACTAAAATTTCACAACCATGAAGTGTCAGACCCAAAATCTTTATCTTTGAGAATATAAACTTAGAAATCTTTATCAAGAAATCAAAATTGCTTAGTTCCAAAAAGGAGTAAAATAATTTTCCTTCTCGAATACTTTCTACATTAAAGGCTTAATCCTTTAAAAGTTGGACTTCTCGTTCATAACGTTCAAAAATTGCTTGGTTTTCAAAAAGGAACTATGAAAAAAATCCCTTCTTAATTACTTCCTATAACAAAGGCTTTCTTCTTTTGAAAGTAAGGTTTTTTAATCCAAAACATTTAAAAACTCAATTATCACACTAACCAATCATTTGTTTCAAATTTCAAAAACATCATGATAACTTTAAATAATGAAAAGTGGAGTAGACAATGATAACTTCCATTCTATTATTTTCCTCTAATCATTGTTTATATAAATACATAATGCCATTACCGTCTATCTCAATTATTATTTTCTGCAATTCATTATACGGGAATATTCCTTTTACCTCCCTTACTGTGCATTCTTAGCCTTCCATTCTTTCTATCCTATTTCAATCAAGTGAAATTTCCATTTATACACTCCTTTAAAAGAATTTTAAAGAAATGAACTTCAGTTTTAATAAAGTAAGAAAATTTATCACGTCTAACCTATGTTCTTTCTAACCTACATTCTACTTTACTTTTATATTAAAAATAAAATGTCCCTTTATCAAAAATCTTTAGACCAAAAATTTTTTGGCTCAATAAATTTTAAATTAAGAATTTCAAGAATGCAAAATCCTTTTAAGTTAGAACTTTTTAACTCAACTAACTTATAAATTATGAATCTACAAATTTTATTGCTCTTTCAAAATAAAAACTTCCAAATTATGAAGTAAGAAAAATCATTGGATCCAACATATGCCTTATTTTGCATTTATTTCAAAATTGAAGAATCCAGAAATAGAAAACTGTTTAACATAACTAATTTTAAACTAAAAATTTCAAAAATGAAAAACCCTTTTTTTCAACTCTTCAAATCATCATATTTACAATTTTCTTTTTATAAAGTTTATCCACCATCTTGCTTTTAAAAAGTTCCAGTGCTTTTTTTAAAATTACATCCACTTTCTAACTTTTCACAAAACAATTGGTAGCATATTTCCAAACCCGAACTAAAGTCACTTTCTTTCAAAAATAATTCAACTTATGATGCATAATATCTTCATTTGATAATCCTTTGAAAAGCCATTTCAAAACATCTAAAGGAATTCTAAAAAAAAATTGCTAAATTCTTTCTCATGGGGTTTGGTTTTAGAAATTGACTTTAATTGTTCCTCCTTTTGAACTTTACTACTCAATCTTTAAAGATATGGTTATCTTCTTGTGGTGATTAATGTATATCTTCTTATGGAAGCTTGTTTCACTCCTTCTTCACATCTTTCTTCTGGATGTTAACAAATATATTGCCTTATAATATTTAAATACGATCTAGCATGTTATTCGATATTTCTATAAATATCAATCATTCGTAATAACTGGTTATATTCTAACAGATAATTCTTTAAGACATTTATTTATTCATTCTAATTTTACCTATTATATCTTTCTTATCTCCCCAGAATTGGCCCATCTATATCTCTATTAAATTCTTGTAACTCCCTATTTATTCCATATTTGTTGCCCCATTAATATTGGAGTTGCAACCTTTTCCATTTACATTTTTATCCTTATTATTTAGTAGGCGATTTATGTAAATGTTCTAATTACATCTAATGTGAACATTGATGGGTATTATGCTTATAAAGTTCACAATTATAAGCAATTCTAGGTTAACAAAAGAGTCAAGTACCATTCAGCTTATGTGGTGCTTCCTTATGTCGCAATCATGCTCTTCTTGGTCCACTCCTAATGGTATGACCTTCACCTCGTGGATAATCAAAGCATGGGTATACAACTTCATTTACTTTCCAACTCATATTCGCTTCGCCAATCCATTTGGAATATGGTCGTAACTACTTTTATAGTTGGAATTTATAGAGTTAGGTGTATCCTCGAACTAAGTATATATATTTATATATAGTAGGGTTTCTGAAAAATACTTTTCATAAAATATAAAATACACCACTCATACGTATACTTTTTCATGTTGATCGGGTAATCTAAGCTTTGATACAATGTAACAACCCACCTTGAAACATGCCTAAATCCCGACCCGAAAAAGGACTATCAAAATGTAGACATGCTCCAAAGCTAGCTATTGGTTGGAAAAAAGTACAGAGCTACTTTTCTATTCGTTCAGAACTCACAGTAATATAATAGCATAACCATACCCATTTTATATCAAACCTCAAATGTCACAAACAAAACCATAACATAACGTCAACAATAACCGTTACGTCATCTTATTCAAATACACATTTTTAACTCCAAATGGGTACATCAGAAAATAGCATAAATAGATAAATAGACTACTACCACAAGCTTCTCTCATTGTTATCTCCATCTTGATCATCGCCTCCGTTCCTAGTCTGTGCTGTAATAAGGAGGGAGTCGGAACAACAATGTCTGGTGAATAGAAAATCTCGAGCCTTTCTATACCATTACTTGGGCAGTATAATTAAATAAGGTTCTGTATTTCGTATTTTAAACCATATTCAAAACCATTTAATACTTCATATAAGGAAAAGAGGTGGTCCCTCAAACAACCACTTAATATCTTCAATCCCTGAAGTAGGTTTTCCCATAATCAATAACCCATAACTATCCATATTAATGTCTACCAATGCGAAAGAAAGAACCCAAGCCACTTAATACCTTTTAATGGAAAATAGACAGGATTCTAACCATTTATGACCTTAATCGGGGTTGGCCCCCATCATCAATACCTATTCCCCAAGCAAACTCCTCATGGGTACCTATCTAGCTGATATTGCACAGAAATCTCTTCGGATGCATAATACTTAAATTGAAGTGGACCTTTTCGAGATATCCTAAATCATTCCTAGACCCAATCCTGACCATGTGATACTTCATATAAGGGAAAGAGGCAAACCCTCAAATAACCACTTAATACATTTAATTCCTCAAAGCAGGTCCTTCTTATTATGACCCGTACCCTATGGGGACATCTCACATTAGTCCGACTATTCGTAGGAACTGGTAGCTAGATTAGCTAGGAAATTTATCCTATAGAATTGAGACTAATCTTACGTCATCTGTGGTTACTTATTATAGGCGATTTCTCATATCAGCCTTAAAGTCACACTGCTAGTAGCCAAACTAGTCGAGCAGACTTCTGTGTGCTTTTGATTAACCTTGCAGTCCTATAACTTAGTCATATTTCATAATGCTCTCTAAGTCTGTTATCACACATCTTATCGTATTCAATAATTAGGCCTTATAAGAAATCCTTCTTATTTCTCCTAATTAATTGCTTTCCTAAGGAGGATTTAAATGACAATTGTTAACTTAATTAACTACGCAATTAATAAATTACAATTGTACGTTATTTATGCTAGTTTATATGCATATAAGTACACGTTTATTGGGCATATGGAGATTACATCCTAAACTAACGTAATCTTCCAATGTTATGCAAGACTCATTTCTATAATAACATTAATAGCATTTTTTACCATAAATCCAATATTCCAAAATCAAATCAATGGACATGTACTTAGAATCAGTTCCAACTTACTTTATATTAAAACAATGGAACAAAACATTGATAATGGACAGGTACAATTTAATAAATTTTACGCTCTATTTAACTCCTTTTTATATAAAATTAGACAAGGGAATTTCTATAGAAATAGGCAGTGCAAACTACGAATAAGAATACGTGCCTTACACACCATTTCTTAATCAAATCCAAAGAATAAGAAGTGGAATAGAGGGTAAACCACATATATTGCAAAATCCACAAAAACTCCATTATTTTAATACAAAACAACTAAGATTCCAACCTAAAAACTAACATTCTGCTTTGGGGGAATTTCGAGGATTTTTATCGTGATGTGTTTGTCATCCAACCCCAAGGCATATATCAAATCCAAACTACACTATTCAATTACTAAATTAGAAAAAATTAAGATTTTCACTCTCATAGAGGTCCTTAGCTTGACCTTTTCGTGGATTTGAAACACCTTCAACGAACCCTTTTAGATCTCTTCTCTTTAATATATACACAACATGGGATTTGTATATATGTTAGATTCCAAAAATTAGACCTTGGAAGGAGAAGAGGTTGAGAAAATAAAAAATAATAATAAATAGATATAAAAAAATTCTAACCTAAAACCCTAATGGAGTTTTCTGAATCTATGAAGAGACGAACCGACAGAGCTTAGCTAATGTTCCAAAATATTTTGTCAATAAAAGTAAAGGGGCTAGACTCTTATTTATAGTGGTCGGAATGCACTAGAACCGTTGGATTTCAGTTGGTTTAAAACTATAAAATCTGGAATGTTTATTGCTGAAAACCCTAACCGCCACCCTGTCTCCACCGGTCGGCCGCCTCGACCATCGATCGACCGCTAGAGGTCGACCGGTCATGGGTCAGGAGTCGATAGGTGCTATTTTGAGAATGTTGAATTCGATTTTACCGTCATTTAATTTATTATCTTCCTTAATTACAATTTAACGTTAACATTATTTTTAACATTTACTTAACCCTAAGTATAATTACTATTAACTTTTGAATTTCAAATTTGGGAATTAATTATTTATTTGAATTTGAATTTTATTTAAATTATTTTAAACCTAAAAACTTCAAACACTATAACTTCTTCGTTTGAGCTCTGTTTTCATAATATTGTATGAAAATTGATCAGAATTTTGCCATGAACGCAAGGCATAACTTCCATTGTAAAATTCCAACTTTTGCAAAATTTCTATTTTTAGCCCTATCTTATTTTATTCATTTATCCAGTTTATTTGTTTATGGTAGATTTTATGGGGTGTTACAGTGGTTATGTATTAATAAGTATTTGTATGCAGGAGAAGAGCGGAAATTGAACTATATAGGCTTGATCCCCTAATAAGGGGTACATGATAGTCCTTTCCTATGCAATAACTGTTAAGCCTATGGCCATACTATATAGGATTAGGAGTAGTTCAAACATAGTTGAAACCTTTTTCTTTTTGTACAAATTTGTGAAGTTGACTGGTGAAAGAAAGCAAAAGGAAAGGAAGGAGTTTGGGTTGTGTGCTGCATCTGTAAATTGTTTATCTAAGATTATTTCTTATGTATCACTATTATATTATTTTATAGATGCTTAATGTGTAGAAAGATTGAGATGATTTAGTTATTTTAATGTACCTTTTATGTCTTAGGGTGATATATACATTCCCTATTTTATTCCACTACGAGATTTCCCTTTTTAAGTTCACTATTGTAGATTCAATTTTATATACCCATAGCTCACTATATTTAACATTTGAAACTAGTTGTAAGTGTACATTATTGGTGTTTATAATTGTCTTTAGATGTTTAAATAGTGGGTCATCACATTTGGCATCAAAGTTTAGATTTTCCATTTCTCTGAGCCTTGGGTAGGTTTAAGCCAACTAGGGTAGATTAATGTACACCTTAGATTGGGTTAGAATTGTATGCTTTGTGTGTATGTACTGTTTGTTTGACCAGCATTACCTCACCTTAAAATGATGTTTATTTATAAGGACCCTTGTATGGAAGATACGTAAAGGAGTGAGGTAAGATGAAAAGTTATAGGAAGGGTTAAGTGTTTGGTATAACCTGAGTGACATACACATACAGTGTTAGATTATAATTGAAATTTGATCCTAGTAAGATGGAATTATTTTTATTTTTAAATGAATGATATTTGTTTGGGAAATTTATAAAATACACACCTCTGATTTTGAAGATATTCTATTAAAAAGTGAAAAGTGGTTATATTCGAGTATGCGAACGATGTGTTGAACTTTTTAATAAGGATAAAGTACTTAATTTGGGGAAATAAAATATTTATGAATATTTTTTTTTATGGAAAAGTGAATATTGTGGAAATATTTTATTTGAAAGTATTCTTAATAAAAAGTTTCCGATTACATATTGAAAGTTGAATTCAGACCTTTGGAAAACCATTTTTGAGTGTGAAATTTTGATTATTAAGAAAACATCCTTTGGAATATATATTTCTATAATATCATTATGATTTAGAAATGCTTTTTTAAAAGAGAAATTTTTTATCTAGAGAAATAAAAATTTTGTTAATAAATATTTTATTTGAGAATGTTTTATGATAGGACGTTTTGATTTAAAATGTTTTATTTTGAATGAAATGTATTGATAAGGGCACTTTTTCTAAAATTGTTTTAATTTAGGAACATCGCTTGAATAAGGTTGTCGAAAGGTATTTTTTTAACCTCATTAAGATTTAAAATGTCTTTTATCAAAAGAACCTTGATTGGAAATATCTAGTGCGAACCCTTATTTTAAAGAAAGTAATATTTTGTTGAATCAATCTCTATAATGAATATTATATGATATAGAGAAGATTTATTGCATATATACTTTACAGGAAGGTTATTTCCATAAAAGAGATTTTTTTTTGAATGAACTATTTTCTCAAAACAAGTATTCGAAAATGATATGGTGGAAATATTTTTGTTTGAGCAATTATTTTATTGGTGATAATATTTGAAAACAGTTTGTTGGAAGTATCAATTTGAGTAAAAGAATGCGATAAAGTAAATATCTGAGAGAAATTTTTATCAAAAGAGATTTGATTTCAAAATACTTTTTTTGGAAATTGGTTTTTGGTTGTAAGGATTTTCACTTAAAGGGTACTCTTAATAAATTATGTTTTGAAAAGAAAACATTTTTGAGTAAGGAATTTTGGTTGAAAAAGATTTGATTGGAAAACTGTTTTCTAAAAATATATTTAGAGATATATAATTGAGTTGTATTATCAAATGTATAGTTGTATAATACTTATGAAAATATTTTACTAAAATAAGGATGATTTGATTTGGAGGTAAATGGTTGAAAGGTTAAAATATTTAATTAAATAGGAAATTTTGGAGGTGTTTGTTAAAAATATATTTCATTACAAAGATATTTTATTTGGGAATTTTGAGTGAGAACTATAAAACTAGACTTTGTAACATAGGGTGTAAGGCGATGGGGTAATATGAGTTTTGAGTTTGTCTGATACCCATTATGACAATATTACCTTTATGATTATTATTCTATGTGATTTTCCCTAATGAGCTATAAGGAATGTATAGTTTTTCCCTTCTATAAAGAGAGTTGGGATGTGAAGAAGGGACTACCAATTTCGATGTGTAGATAGTGATCTTTTTGTTGTATTGACTCTTTGCTTGAATTGTTTATATTGCATTATTGTCTGTTAAATTATTTGCAATTAAGAAATTTAGATGCTTATTTATCCATGTCTACTTATTAATTTATGACGGGCATCTTTGAATTAATTCCTTATGCTTGTATTATATTGTTAATTTCTTGTTCTACCATGATTGATTATAATTATTTGATTGCTTAATTGTTTGCTTGATCTTTAGCTATGAATTCATGCTATGCATGTTTAGATTAATTTCCTTTTCATGTATTGCCTATTGACGATTTTATATTTACTATAATTAGTTTGTTTGTTCGCTTATTGTTTATTTATTCATTTTCTATGTATGATAATTTTATGATAAAATAGTTATTTAATGTTGATTTTTAGTAGGGTTTACATTGGAGAAAGTGGTATGATGTTAAGGGGCATGTTTGATTTAATCATAATGGAATAACATAGTTTCCTAAGCTAAAGAAACTAGATACTTAGATCCTTAAAGACGAGTAGTAGTGATTAGGGTATTTTTGATGACGAAAGGCTTAATGGACACCACAAAGGAATCAAGGATAGGCTGGGGATCATTATACAAAAATTTTAAAATATGTATTTCAAACCTATTTTTGGCTTCCATAAATATTTTAAAAATAAAGAGTTTCTATTTCAAAGAACGATTTGGTTTCTTATATAAAACAATGTTTTCTCAAAAATTATTTTGGATTGGTTTAAACTGATGAAAAATATTTTGAGAAATTGTTTTATAGATTGATGGTGTATTTTTGAAAAGAAAAGAATTTTTGTTTTAAAATGAAGAAAGAAGCTTTGATTTAAAAATAAAAATATTTAGGTAAATATTTGGATGTTTGGAACTCTGCTAACTAACAGGGCACTCTTCGGTATTTTGGATGGGTTATCCCAGTCACTAGACGAATAAATCGCTACTAAAGGATTGGAAATAGATGACTATATGATAGGACGATGATGGAGTCACGATGATGGTCCATAAGGACAAGTTGTAGGACATAAACTTGTGAAGTGGAGTTAGGACGCACTCTATTATGGAAAATGGAACGGGGACAAGTGTTAGGAAGTGGACTTGTGAAGTGGGCTAGGATGCTTTCTAATATGGAAAATGGAATGAGGACAAGTCCTATAACGTGAACTTCTGAAGTGGAGCTAGGACGCACTCTACAATGGAAAATACTATAACATCCTTATACTTGGAGGCCCAAAACTAATGGCTACGGATGTTGCAGTCATACATAGTAAATAATCTTCGGTGGTCAAATATGGCGGTGCTAAATTCATTGGTATACAGATCACAAGAATATGGAAAAAAATTAACAATTCAAAAACATATTTCCACATTCCATTCAAAACATTTCATGTTCATTACATAATCTCAAAACATTAACCACATTTAGCAAAATATAACTATTACACATGTGCCAAGAGCGACATATGAAGATGCCCCCTTGGTTGATCAGAGTATATAATAAGGCCAATAAATTTGCCTTTACAAACAAAAAACACGGCCAAAAAGATATCTCTAAATAACTGTATGCCTCCTACATGCCTCCGGAAACTTTATTCGTCTAAGAAGAGAACCTAAAAACCCTAAACCTCAAACTACTCAAAATCAATTGAGTATCTAAGAGTTCAAGGGGAAAACAAAAACTTTGAGTCAGACATAAAGCCTGGTAAAATAATAATTTAACATCTCAATCCTTTCAGATATCTAGTGAGACCACGCCGCTTAGCGATACGGGTTTTTCCCTCACTAGTATCCTAAAACCTTTTTAAAACCTTATTTTATGCTCCTTCATCCACAATGGTTAAAAAATACATTTTCAAAATATTAAGATGATATGCATACTTGAAAGCAATTAGGATTTCCCATCCTACATTTGCTGACTAATCATCTAAGTTTCAACTGACTATCCATCTTATAATGATAAGGACTACCCATCCCATTTTAGATTTTACTTACATTAAAGAGAACTATCCATCCAATAATCATTTTACTTAAGATGATCTGGACTGTCCATCTCACATCTCGTAGTTTTTCTAGTATACCTATGAACCTTTCTTCAATAGTATGGAGATTATCCATCCCCTTCATGATGTTGACTGTCCATCAACCATCTCATGTTTTCCTAGAATGACTATGAAGATATGGAGACTATCCATCCCAAACATGATGTTGACTATCCATCAACTTCCCATGCTATCCACATGATTTACCGATTTCCATTAGTATCCCTAATTTAGGTTATATTCATTTATAATTGTCATTGGTATCCCCAAATGTTGGTATCAAAACATGTAAGTATTGGTATCCCCAACTATTTTGTTAAACTCATTAAATCCACCCCGTTATCCCCAGGGTTAAACAATGTTTATTATATAAGGTTACCCATCCTACATATTCAAAATCAAGTGTCATATAAACCTACCCTCTTAAAAGTATCCCCTTCGAAAGTATCAAATTTGGTTAAAAGAAAACAATCTTCCAACCCCTTCGAAAGTTTTGAACACATATTTAAAACAACAGGCTGTAGCCTTTATAATATTTTAAAACACCACTTTCGGAAACATTGGGTTTATACTTAAAATATTACTTTGGATCAAAGTGAAGATAGGTGAAAGTATCGCTTCCAAAAACACTCTTTGTTTTACTAAATTTTGGGGAAGTTTGATAGTGTCAAAACCATCCTTTCGAAAGCATTGAAATATCTGAAAAAACAATTTAACCTTTTGGTAAGATTGAGCTTTGGCTTTCGACATCTTCGAAAGGTTTGGGATGCGGCTTGTATTTATAAAAACAATTGAACCCTTCGACAATATCGATGCCTTTGATGCCATCGGAAGGTCGCATAATCTCAAAAGGGTTTCGACCGGGTCGACAACTACCCCTTCGAAAACTTTGAAAAAAACTAAGTAACTCCTTTGAAAGCTACTTCTTTAAATTAGAGGCCACAATTCTCATTCAAAAGCCTCTTTGAAATGCCCTTTCAAAAACATAGCTTTCGATTGTGTCGAAATCGCTTTATAAATTATCCTTTCAAAACCATAGCTTTCGACCTTGTCGGAAATTTAGCTTTCGACTATGTTGAAACCTCTTTAAAAACAAACCTTGGCTTTCGACCTTGTCCGAAGCTCTTTTAAAACCAACCTTTAGAAATTATAGATTTCGACCCCGTCGAAAGCACTGCTTTCCACTATGTTGAAAGCACTATTAAAAACAGGCAAGTGATTTTCTATTCAAACCAAAAATAAACTAAGGAACCAACTCCTTCGAAAGTACCCCATTGACAACCTACCTTCCGCCTTTGTCCAATTCATTACATACCACCTAAATGATATCATATGCATTGGCTTCGACCTTGTTGGTTTCAATGAAGTCGAAGGGTCAAGGTCGAAAGGTCTAAGTCGAAAGGTGTATCAAAGAAGGCAGATCACCCTTTTTCTAAACAAAAGTTTTTTTTACCAAATGAGGTAAATTTTTTGTAACTAACCTGCCTACTTGTAAACATTTGATTGGCTTTCATAAACCTTTAAATAATTTGGATAATATTTGCCACATTTTCTTAGATCTAAAATCAAGTTAACCTTTTACAAATAAGCCCTTCCAATTATCAAAATAATAAAATCATTCAAATTCTCCTTTCAAAATAATTTAAATTCCATACTAAATCACTTAGTAAAAAATCGCAAAAATTCCAGAAATTTACTTTAATCACGTTATCTAACCTATTAAAATTTCAAACCCAAATTCTTAATATATTTTCCAAAATAAGTTTATAAACCCAAATAACCAAATTTTATTTTGAAAATTAGTAACTAATTCTCCACGGCTTGGAAAATTATGAAAATCGAAACCCAACTCCAAAATCATGTTTTCCATAATATATAATTTTCCCATAGCATTTCAAAAGATGTATATATCTCTTTTAAATATCCATGTTTAAACATATTTAAATCATAAATCAAGCATATCATTATTCTATATATCATAAAACAAATTTACCCTTAAATATGAAACTATATGATTATAAAACCAAAATAGAGATGTAGAAATTATTATTCACCTTAGATTGGATAAGGAAATTGAGGTTTGATTGAGATTGATTTCTTTTAGCTTGATCCTAAGTTTTACTTTGATTTTTCTCTTCTCTTCTTCCAAATGGCCGACCTTGCTTTCGTCTTATGTTTATAATTATGTTTGAGATAAAATGAATGCGTATGACTAAGGATAATAATATAAAGGTGGGAAATATGGGCGACTATATACCCTAATGCTCTTATGTTTAATTGCTTAATCACTTATTAGTTCATTTAATTAAATAAGCATGGCCACTTAATTTATTAATCAATCCTCAGTCTCCTTGTCTAAATTATTCAATTTAATTTATCCAATTAAATGTCATGAATAATGTTAAACAAAAATTAGTGGTGTTACAAATATAACTAGGAAAGGTTCTATTATGAAAAAAATGGAGCAAAGAAGTGCTCGGAGACATGTGCAAAAGGGTAATTGATACTCGGAGTGTTTCGATGTATGCTCGTAAAGTAGGGGTATGTGAGGAACACCCTGAGTATTAGGACATGTGCCCCAAATCTAGGATGTGATTTGTATACCCTGGACTACTAAGGCATGCAGTTTAGTTAGAAATCATCTCAATGGCTTGGGTTTGAGCACCCGGAAACAGGGACATTTCCGTTTGTCTCTGGCTTAGGACGGTCATAAGATTTATCACATATCCAATGCACACAAATGATGCAAGGATCTATGCAACTGTAGTGTGAGTAGAAGAATATATTGTTTTGAGGATGTGACAATGAGTAGGTGCACATGATACCTTGGATGGTATAGGTATGAGATGGAATATCGGTTATTTTGAGAATACATTGATTATGATGGATGTGTAGTCAGCATAGGACAAACACAGAGATGTTAATGGTTGATAGTTAGTATGGTGATGATACCATATTATTTCAAGTGTGTGTATTTATCTTGATGAGTTATGCTAATTGTTTATTTATGTGTATTCATTATTTGAACATGCATGTTTACGTTAACCTATATTTTGTTGCAAACCTTTATTATGGTCAATTAATGTTGATTGTTAGAATCCACGATATGACTTGTGAATAAAATTGATATGACTAAAATTGTTACTCTTTGTTGATGGAGTGTTATTTTTACATACTGTGGTTGGATTGTATGATTGTGGAAGTGCATGTGTTCTGTAGTATGTATGCAAAAAATTGAATTATTGTTATAAGTGAATAGTACCGTGTCATGATTGATGGCAATATGTGGTCATCATACGCTTCTTTTTTAAGTAATTAAGCCATGGTTGATGTATTTTCCCATATTTTATGATTAAACCCATGGTGATGATTTATTGATTTGGTTTGGGTTTATATTTGGGAATTGTGAGGGTGCATTTCTTTTAATGAGAAAGAATGTAACGACCTGCAAATTTGACGCATTAATTGTTAATTCTTAAATAATAGTTTAAAGTAAAAAAATATGGCGAGACAAATTTGTGTAGGATTGTCTTTTTGGGGAGTTTGATTGTTCTATGGGTTCAAAAATATCGAAAACGTATATTTTGATATAAATATGTATACATATATATATATATATAACATGTTATATTTTTACACCCAGAGTCTCACACTCACAGTGGATAAAATATAATATCAACTAATATTTTACACCAAAGAAACTGTATCAGTTAATTATATTTTATATACATCAGAGTTATAACATATACATCCAATGGAAAAATTCAATCAACCTTTCCTAGACAACTACAAAATATCCCAGCGGAATACACTCCATACGTTCCTACCATCCAGCTCGCCTCCTGAGCTCCAGAACGTCCTTACCTGAAAATCTGTAATACTTGGTCTGACCCGAGCATTACATCAGAGTAACACCCGTGTCAGGCTAGAAACAAGCGTGAGTAAACCTACATAATTTGAAATACTAAGCAATAAAACATAACAGAAATCCGGGGTAACTCATATCCCTACTACAAGTCCATAACTTATTATATCCAAAGTTCATTTCACGAACAATCTTTAAGTATCCTTACTCAGTTGTGTCCAGTTTACTCAAAATATTCCATTCCATCCCATTTATTTCACATATCAAATCTTATAAAGAATCATAGTGGATTATAAATCGAAGTGGTTTCGGGTATTTACTGATAAGCGACCCCGGTCTCTTCGAAATCCAGAACGCCATCTTTTAAGTCCAAGTTGTTTTAACGTTAGAATAATTTGATTCATTATCTATATTCACACAGATAGATAATTCACAATATCACAATAGATAACTCATATCATTACAATTCAACCAAAGCATCTCAATATCTAAGATCAATACATATCTCATATCAGAGATATCAAACCATACAAGGCATTCAATATAAATCAAACATCCATAAGCAAAGATTTGTTAATCACACCATCTATAACTAATTTAAAATGATTTAAATTAATTACCTTCATCTATAATTAATTTAAAATAAATTAAATTAATTACTTTCATCACATAAATCTTGCTTACTTAACCATTAATTAATTACAAATAAATTAATTAATCATCCTCTAATTATTCATCTTAATTAATCATCCTTGATTAATTATTCTTTGATTACACTAAGTAATTATCCTCTAATTAATTTCACAAATTAATTATCCTCAAACAATTACAATAATTAACCTTTAATTACTTCCATTAACTAATTAACCGTAATTAATTATATTAATCCTTAATTAATTAAATTAATTAATCTTATATAATCACTTTATTGATTTATTATCCTTTAATTAATCAGCCCTTAATTTCATCATTAATTACTTAGGAAATGATTTCCTAATTACTTCAATAATTAATTACTCTATTTAAATTAATTACATTTACTAATTAATCTTTTAATTAATCACATTTATTAATCACCCTTGATTAATCACATTCAGTAATTAACTACCCTTAATTACTTCATTAATTAATTAATTACTCCTTAATTAATTATCTTTAATTAATCCCTTGATTAATTACACAAAGTAATTAAACTCAAATTTAATTCCATTAATAAACTACCCTTCAATTAATTACATCCAGTAATTACCCATTAATTACTTCATTATGTAATTACACTTAATAAATTACATCAAGTATTTATACTTAACAAATCATCAAGTGGTTATCTTAAATTAATTAACTTAAACTAATCACATTAATTTAATTAAGTACATTGAGTAATTAATCCCCTTAATTAATTAATCTTTAGTTAATAACCAATCAATTAAATAATAAATCTAAATTACTCGAATCTTTATTAAATTTAGGACAATCATTTATCTTAATTGCTTATTAATTTTATCCTTGCTTAATTTCATTGGTTAATTTACCTTTATGATTTGAAATTAGAATAAATCACCAACTTTAAATCAACCAATCCATTTCTATTTAGAATAATAGATAAGGAAATTTTAAATTTGACTTTGGTTAATCCTTAAACTTTTAATCCCTAGATAAAATATCTTGCAGATTTGATTAAATTTTCTTTTGCTTAAACTTGAAATTCCCTGATCCTTTTATCATCAGGTCATATTCCTCTATTTAAACCTGGCTACCGGAAAAAACTCTCACCCAAGCTCTACTCTAAAACATCCCCAAGTTAAACTTTGATTAACTCGCACACGCACCCGATGCGATGCCTAACACACAGCCATCCTTCAAATACACGAAGACACACGTGCACGTGTACACGTCGCCAGTTGCCACTCTAATCATCGACACCATCGCCGCGATTCAACCCAGATCACCCTTCCGGATTTCGACCATCAGTGCTTCAGTTCGAACTCAAAAATGAGATCGAGTCAGAGTGCTCCTAAACCCAAAACGAAACATCACCAAAAGCTTCCCAAGCCACCACCTCCGGCCACCTGTATCTTCGCCATTCCAATCATTACTTCGCCATAGGCCAACACACCTATCCCCTACTCGCGATCAAGCCTGAAGTCCTGACGATGCCGCAACGACTCCGAAATCAAACCTGATCAAAACCCAGGTTATGCCCTAGTTTGTCAATTTTCCACCGCCTCGGTGATCGATAGGATCAATAACCAATTTTACCATGCACGTCAACCCCATGGCCACCTTCGACGAAAACCCTAAAGCCTAATATTATCCCGACCGCCTGAAATCAGCAAAATTCCATATTTCGTTCATCTCGACCATTCCCATAAACAACAATCTTAAAATTCATGATACTTATCTCAAAAATCATGTTCCGCCACCAAGAATCTAAATTTAAGATCAAAACGTGAAAATTAAAAATCAAATTTTCAACTTGAGTTGTTTTCCTACTGTAAATTTCAAATTTCAAAATATTTACATGTTATCTTAACTTGAAACTATTTTTAGAAATGATTTTACTCATATACAAACATTTCTATTCACGGATCTTAACTAAAAATAAATTAGGGAAAAAGGTATTTGATTTCTAGAATGAGTATTGTCTGTGATCAAGAATAGAGACTTCCCAAATTTAATTTCACTGACATGCACAAGCGCGCGCGCGCACACACACACACACACACACACACATATATATATATAACATGATTTCACTCAAGCAACATTCATCACAGCTTTACTTTCACATTTATCACTGCATCAAGATAATGGTTTAAATCAAAAGGTTACTTACCTTATTTGAAATACCAGAGAAAGTTCCTTCCTGAAATCTAGAAATTGCTTGTAAAGAACTTCTGTTTTGATGTTAAGATGATGAGCGCTTGATAATTCTTGATACTAAGATGTTATTGAACTTGATTTTGCTGCCAGTGTATACTGTATGTTTTTGTTTCATCTCCAGGTTTGAAAAAAAATTCAGAGCTGCTTTGTTTAGGTTTTTTCAGACTTGAAAAGAAAATATGAAACCAGTTTCTTTTTTATCTTTACACAATAGCATTGTTTTCCGTTTGAGAAAAACCTATGCCATTTGTAAATTACATGGCACAAATAAGTTACAAGTGTTAGTATATGGATTATTTGGTTTACAAATGTCTAAACCTTTATAAAAAAATTCCTAAATTACCTATGTATTTATATTTTTATGTTTAATTTATATGTTATGCTTTCATATGTTCAATACTTTATATATATACATCTTATACATATATTTAAAGAAAGTATGAATCTTATTAAATTCTATTTTAAACTTGAGCTTTAATTCCTTAACAAATAAATAGACATACATGTTATCTTTGTTGCTGTAAAAATATAGATTTTACCTTTAATAGCTTTGAAAATTAATATTGGATTTAAACTATAGCTAACCATTTACAATATACATATACACATTATAATAGGAAACATATTTATTTGTTTTTATTTTGAATTTCAAATTTAATTCAAATTACATAGGAATGGCTCGGGTTAAACAATAGCTTCTTCTGTATATATGTAATTTTAATGTATATGAACACACTTGAATTTTCAATAACGTTTGCATATGTTTATTAACATATTTTAATTTACCATAAGGTATATTATTTCAAGATAATTTTAAATTATCAGAATTCCACTTATTTATTCAAATAAAAACAGTAAATTATCCAATTACCAGATGTTCAAAAATCCGGGTTATCACATTCTTCCCCCTTAGAATCGTTTCGTCTTCGAAATGGAACGAAGCCAGAATTTATTAAAATGATTATTGTTAGAAAAAAATACTCTTTGATAAATTTTAAAACATTTTAAAATATTATAGAATATTTTTATAAAGGTACTTTTTATAACTCGATGTCTTTACCAGTCCATCCTTGTTTTCAAAGAAATTCGGTCATACGTTGATCAGGCATAGGACTGAAAATCTATAAATACTTAGCAAACCCGTTTTCAACACCAAGTGAAAATACTTAAAAATAATTTTACTAAAAATATAGAAAACATTTTTGAAATCAAGAAAACTTCTTTGGTGAGAATGCTCTAGAAATCATCACCCCCATCCACGGTTGCAATTAACCCGATGGTTACGTTGCCTTCCCGGCAAAATCCATAGATAACTATAGGCATTCCACGCCCCTCGATTACCCCATGGAACCCGCTACAGATCGCAGCTACAACCGGGATTACGTTGCTGTCACAACAAAAAACCATATAACTATAGGCCTCAGCGCCCTCGAATTTCGCTGCCAAAAGAATGAAACTTCTCCACTCCACTCGACCATAGATCGTAGTCTACCAACGTTACATTGCCTTCCCGGCAAAATCAAGCGTAGACCGTCGACACTCACCTCCACACGATTTCCGCTTTGGTCCACAATAGATCGCAGCGACATCGAGTTACACTGTCATCACAGCATAACCCAAATACCCCTGTAGGCATCAGCGCCCTTGACTTTCGCTACCCAATAATCCTCAGGAACTAGTTTGTCCGGACTCCTCATAGGATCAACTTTAGAACTTCCCCTTTTGAGGCTCAAGGCAGTACCAACCTATGGTACGCTTAAGAAGTTCATTTCAAAGGAGCGCATTTTTCCTTAGAGCCATTTTCAAAACACTTTATACTATCCACATATAGTATCTTCCAAATCATACACCTAATATGAATCCCAAATAAATCTCTTTTTTCCTAAATCGATTATCTAAAAATCGATAATTCTCAAACTAGGCTTTCCAAATCCCAATATTGATTTTACCCAAAAATCAAAAGCCTTTCCAAAATCCATAGGTTCTGAAACCTTTCCTCCAAAATCATTCTCATAAGATCCTTTATATATATATATATATATATATATATGTTGAAAAATCTTTGGATCATTTCAAACTTGTATAAAACCCCTTTTTTTACTTTAAATATTTTCAAAACCCTTTTCTTCTGGCAAAAGATTCAACAAGGGGAGTTTATCATATATATAACAAGGTTATATAACTTTGTTTATGCCAAATCAAATATTCAAATTTGATTACTCTTTACAAAATCACTTACCAAATCACTTACTTCCATAAAGTAAATTCCTATTATAGAAATACCCAATTATCCCTTTATTTTATCATATATCTCATAAAATATACTTTTCATTTCAAAATCACTTTACAGTTTTATCCACAAATTTCCAGTATCAAGTTATTCAAATCCGTACGATGTATACATATCATTCGTACGCAGTATCAATCCGATCGCTCACCCGATCACACAATTTCTCTTCAGAACTAGTATCGTCCACCCAACTTTCGAGTGCGGACTCAGATCTGGTTTCTTGATCATAAACCGTCATTCTCCTTGCATAGCAATATCTATGATAGAGAATATGCAGAACCAATCAAAAATCCATATCCAGGTTCACCGTCGAAAATCGATTGAAAATTCCCAACTCGGATTGATATACTATCTCGAAATTCTGTACTCGAATCTGGATCAAATCACTATGCAAATAGAATAATATACGTATATCCTACATATTTATCCTCATTGATTATTAACCAAATCAATTCCCTCTTCTATTCACATTCACTTATGATTTCTATACACTTATTCATAATTGCTTTAATCCCATTTGGATTATCACCTCAATTCTTATCTCAATTGGGTATTTAATCATAAATAGTTTGCACTTTGAACGACTTAAATTTTGAAAATAGCTTGAAGAAATTAAAAATAGATAAGTAGTTGAAAAACAATTATTAGTTTGTAAAATAGTTGTAAAATAGTTAAGAAATTGTAAAATAATTTGGAAAATAGTTAAGTAGTTATAGAATATTTAGGTAATTGCAAAATAGTTGTAAAATAGTAATTAGTTATAAAGTAGTTGATAAACAGTAATTAGTTTATAAAACAGTTGAAAAATTGTAAAATAGTACCAAAAATAATTGTAAAATAAGTATAAGACAGTTTGGCTTTAAAAAAAGAAAGATTGTATAGTAGATAGCTTGGAAAAATAGATTTATATTAAAACAATTTATTTTGAAAATAGTCCAGAGCCAAACTATTCAATTCCCAATCTCCAATACCATCAATTCAATTTAAATTTCCACTTCCATTTAAATTGACTCAATTTCTAATTTAAATAACTTCAATTTCCCTTGAAATTGATTTAGTCCCAATTCAAGTTGGATTAATCCTCAATTTCTTTCCTAAATTCAAATCAAATTCCATTTGAATTTACCTATTCAACTTTAATCACAATTTCAATTAATTTAAATAAATTTCAAATTGAACCAATTTCAATTCATATCAATTCCAGTTTGAATTAATCCCAATTTCCATTTGAATTTGAACACATTCAACTTCAATTTCATTTCAAATTAATCCAATTCAAATTTTCCATTTGAATTTTTAAACTTATTCATCTTCAATCACAATTCCAATTAATTCAAATCAAATTTCAAATTTAATCCATCCCGAATTATATAAATTCGAGTTAAATTTTTAAATGTTGATTAATCCTTTAAATCAAATCAACTTATATCTTTAAACCATTAAATTTTGAATCCAAATTTCATTTTTAACCTATTTCAAAGTTCGAATAATAATTCAAATTCTTTTTAAACAACTAAATCTTTGAAATTCAATTTATCACCAAATTTCAATTTTGAAACCAAACCTTCGAAGTTTTATCTTAAACAGACAAATCTTAAGTCCAAAATGATTCCTTTTATCTTAATAATGGATATATTACTACACTCCATTTCTTCATTTATTTAAACAAATCCAATTTCAACTTAAAGATATTAATAACAACAGGATGGTATCAATCAAATTATTTTAAAACATCCGTCCATTTCCAATTTCCAGATCTCAAACCTATTTTGAGATCACACAAACTCCCAATTCAAATTAACCATTTAACTTCCCAAGTTAAATCCCAATTTCACCTTGAAATTTCCAATTCAGGTTGCTTGTTAAATTATTTAACTTCCTCAAAGTTAAACTTAATTTACTTAATCCAGCCAACCTTACCCAATTCGAATTCTCATTTCAAATTTTAAACTTCACATTAATAATATTCCCACTTATAAGCTCAAAAACTTATCACTTTGGGTATCACATCTCATTCCAAATCTAAAACTCAACATTTAGAGTTTATTTCAAACCATTTTTGATATTATGTATATTCCTCATGTATAAATATTATTTCCTTTACACACCAAGTTATTCTTAAATTTTTGACCACCTTTGGTTTTTAATTCAAAACAAATTTCTTTAAATTTTCAAGCAACCCTTGTTTGAAACAGGACCCTTTCATTCAAATACAATAAATAATATTATTTAATATTTCTTATCAGTTTGAAGCAATTTCCAAATTTCTAGACCTAAAACTTCACAATTTAGATCATCTTCAGTTCCAATTTATAAGTCATACTTGCCTAAATGTTTATTTCTCTAAAACATTTTGTTATTATCTTATTCTAAAATCACTTTTACAAAATCAGGAATTTAGTTTTAGTTTGAATCTATTTCAAACTTGTTTTCATTAAATTATCAGTTTGGTTGTATTATTATTACCACTTAACTCTCATTATTTTATTTTAAATAATACAAAAACCAATTACCTTAATATATAGTGGTTAGATGAGTCATTGCTTTATATATAAACTTATATAAAAATGCTTTACTTTTAAAACCATTATATAAAAATAACAAGTACGCTCTCATACACACACACACACACACACACACACACACTCTCTCTCTCTCTCTCTCTCTCAACACATTCTAGGGTAACACTGACCGTATCCTTAATGAGTAATCCACCAAAGCCAAGGTTCTCACTTAACCTTCAGCTCTGATACCAAAAGTAACGGCCCGGAATTTTCGATCCCGAAAATTCCAGATATTTAGGAAAAGAAGAAAGAGATAGAAGAAGAAACAGAAAAAAATCAAGCCTAGAATCTCATATTCGCAGCGGATAAAATACAATATCAACTAATATTTACACCAAAGAAACTGTATCGGTCAATTACATTTAAATACATCAGAGTTACAACATATACGTCCACTGGGAAAATTCAATCAACCTGTCCCAGAAAACTACACAATATCACAGCGGAATACACTCCATGCGTTCCTGCCATCCAGCTCGCCTCCTGAGCTCCAGAACGTCCTTACCTAAAAATCTGTAATACTCGATCTGACCCGAGCATTACATCAAAGTAACGCCCGGATCAGGCTGGAAACCAGTGTGAGTACACCCATATAATTTGAAATACTAAGCAACAAAACGTAACAGAAATCCGGGTTAACTCATATCCCCACCACGAGTCCATAACTTATTATATCCAAAGCCCATTTCACAAACAGTCTTTAAGTATCCTTACTCAGTTTCAAGTGTCCAGTTTACTCAAAATATTCCATTCCTTCCCATTTATTTCACATATCAAACCTTATAAAGAATCATAGTGGATTATAAATCGAAGCGGTTTCGGGTATTCATTGATACCCGACCCTGGTCTCTTCGAAATCCAAAATGCCATCTTTTAAGTCCAAGTTGTTTTAAAGTTAAATTTTTTTTGATTCATTATCTATACTCACACAGATAGATAATTCACAATATCACAATAGATAACTCATATCATTACAATTCAACCAAAGCATCTCAATATCTAAGATCAATACATATCTCATATCAGAGATATCAAACCATACAAGGCATTCAATATAAATCAACCATCCATAGGCAAAGATTTTTTAATCACACCATTTATAACTAATTTAAAATGATTTAAATTAATTACCTTCATCTATAATTATTTTAAAATAAATTAAATTAATTACTTTCATCACATAAATCTTGCTTACTTAACCATTAATTGATTACAAATAAATTAATTAATCACCTTCAAATTATTCATCTAAATTAATCATCCTTGATTAATTATTCTCTGGTTACATTATGTAATTATCCTCTAATTAATTTCACAAATTAGTTATCCTCAGACAATTACAGTAATTAACCTTTAATTACTTCCATTAATTAATTAACCATAATTAATTACATTAATCCTTAATTAATTACATTAATTAATCTTCTATAATCACTTTATTGATTAATTATCCTTTAATCAATCAGCCCTTAATTTCATCATTAATTACTTAATTAATGATTTCCTAATTACTTCTTTAATTAATTACTCTATTTAAATTAAATACATTTAATAATTAATCTTTTAATTCATCACATTTATTAATCACCCTTGATTAATCTCATTCAGTAATTAACTATCTTTAATTACTTCATTAATTAGTTACTCGATAATTAATTATCTTTAATTAATCCCTTGATTAATTACATACAGTAATTAAACTCAAATTTACTTCCATTAATAAATCACCCTTCAATTAGTTACATCCAGTAATTACCCATTAATTACTTCATTATGTAATTACACTTAATAAATTACATCAAGTATTTATACTTAACAAATCATCAAGTGATTATCTTAAATTAATTAAACTAATTAATTAACTTAAACTAATCACATTAATTTAATTAATTACATTGAGTTATTAATCCCCTTAATTAATTAATCTTTAGTTAATAACCAATCAATTAAATAATAAATCTAAATTACTCGAATCTTTATTAAATTTAGGACAATCATTTATCTTAATTGCTTATTAATTTTATCCTTGCTTAATTTCATTGGTTAATTTACCTTTATAATTTGAAATTAGAATAAATCACCAACTTTAAATCAACCAATCCATTTCTATTTAGAATAATAGATAAGGAAATTTTAAATTTGACTTTGGTTAATCCTTAAACTTTTAATCCCTAGTTAAAATATCTTGCAGATTTGATTAAATTTTCTTTTGCTTAAACATGAAATTCCCTGATCCATTTATCATCAGGTCATATTCCTCTATTTAAACATGGCTACCCAACAAAACTCTCACCCGTGCTCTACTCTATAACATCCCCGAGTCAAACTTTGATTAACTTGCGCACGCACCCGATGCAACTCACTTATTCCCCGATGCCAAACACACAGACATCCTTCAAGATACACGAAGACACACGTGCACGTGTACACGTCGCCAGTCGCCACTCTGATCATTGACATCATTGTCGTGAGTCAACCCAGATCTCCCTTCCAGATTTCGACCATCAGTGCTTCAGTTCGAACTCAAAAACAAGATCGAGTTAGAGTGCTCCTAAACCCAAAACGAAACATCACCAAAAGATTCCCAAGCCACCACCTCCGGCCACCTGTATCATCGTTACTCCGATCATACTTCGCCATAGGCCCACACACCTATCCCTCTACTCGTGATCAATCCTAAAGTCCTGATGACGTCGCAATGACTCCGAAATCAAACCTGATCAAAACCCAGGTTATGCCCTAGCTCATCAATTTTCCGCCGCCTCGGTGATCGGTAGGACCATAAACAATTTTCCCATGCACGTCAACCCCATGGCCACCTTCGACCAAAACCCTAAAGCCTAATATTTTCCCGACCGCCTGAAATCAACGAAATTCCATATTCCGTTCATCTTGACCATTCCTATAAACCACAATCTTAAAATTCATTATACTTACCTCAAAAATCATGTTCCTTCACCACTAATCCAAATTTAAAATCAAAACTTGAAAATTAAAAACCAAAATTTTGACTTGAGTTGTTTACCTACTGTAAATTTCAAATTTCAAAATATTTACATGATATCTCAACTTGAAACTATTTTTAGAAATGATTTTACTCATATACAAACATTTCCATTTACAGATCTTGCCTAAAAATAGATTAGGGAAAAAGGTATTTGATTTCTGGAATGAGTATTGTTGTGATCAAGAATAGAGACTTCCCAAATTTAATTTCACTGACATGCATAAGCATATATATATATATATATATATATATAACATGATTTCACTTAAGCAACATTCATCACATCTTTACTTTCACATTTATCACTGCATCAAGATAATGGTTTAAATCAAAAGGGTACTCACCTTATTTGAAATAGCAGAGAAAGTTCCTTCTTGAAATCTGGAAATTGCTTGTATAAGAACTGTTGTTTTGATGTTAAGATGATCAGTGCTTGATAATTCTTGATATCGAGATGTTACTGAACTTGATTTTGCTGCCAGATTATATTGTATGTTTTTGTTTCATCTCCAGGTTTGAAAAAAAAATTCAAAGCTTCTTTTTTTAGGTTTTTTCAGATTTGAAAAGAAAATATGAAACTAGTTTCTTTTTTTATCTTTACACAATAGCATTGTTTTCCAATTGAGAAAAACCTATGCCATTTGTAAATTGCATGGCACAAATAAGTTACAAGTGTTAGTATACAGATTATTTGGTTTACAAATGTTTAAATCTTTGTATAAAAAAATTCTAAATTACCTATGTATTTATATTTGTATGTTTAATTTATATGTTATGCTTTCATATGTTTAATACTTTATAATATATACATCTTATACATATATTTAAAGAAAGTATGAATCTTATTAAATTTCGTTTTAAACTTGAGCTTTAATTCCTTAAAAATAAATAGACATATGTATTATCTTTGTTGTTGTAAAAATATAGATTTTACCTTTAATAGTTTTGAAAATTAATATTGGATTTAAACTATAGCTAACCATTTACAATATACATATATACATTATAATAGGAAAGATATTTATTTGTTTTTATTTTGAATTTCAAATTTATTTCAAATTACATAGGAATGGCTCAGGTTAAACAATAGCTTCCTCTATATATATGTATTTTCACTTGTATATGAACATACTTGAATTTTCAATAACGTTTGCATATGTCTATTAACATATTTTAATTTACCATAAGGTTTATTATTTCTAGATAATTTTAAATTATCAGAATACTACTTATTTATTCAAATAAAAACAGTAAATTATCAGATTACCAGATGTTCAAAAATCCGGGTTATCACACCCTAGCAGCCTCCGCCCTATTCCTCTCCATTTTCTCTCAGATCTCTTCTTCTTCCATGGATATAATCTCTTTCCCCTAATGGAGATTAGATCCCTTGATTCCAAACAAATGTCAAACAAAATATTTTTGTCCAAACCCCTACATATTATACGTCATTGCGAAGCCCTCGAGGAATGGAGTTGATGGATGGTTCCCATTTGTCGAGATGGTGCCTGGATTGACCAGAAATTGACGAAGTATTCTCGACCGCTGAATCTAGGGTTTTCAATTCAATGGTGAAACGACGACCAATCAACGATCGGTGAGTACCATTGGGTAGCTGACGATGAATAAGGTGCATTTATGATGGCTGATCATCTCGGATTGGCCTAATTTCACTAGAAATCAGCGAAGTCGTAACGGCTAGTCTTGGACAAGGCCAAATGTGGTGGAATTTGAGGCTTTGCGATGGTTAAGATTGGTGGCGCCGGTCATGGGAAGTTCAGCCATGGTCTCGGATCGGCTAACCGCGGCCTGTGGTGGCATGCACCAATGATGGAAAAAGGTGGCCGATGGGTTTGAGGGATGAAAAGGTAAAGAAGTTACTGTATATGGTGGTGGTAGTTCACCTTTTTACCGCTCATTTCATTTTAATTGAAAATTTTAATCTTGAATCTTCTAAACACGATATCTTTCACATACAGAGTCTGATTCATGTGCGGTTTCTTCCATTGGATTCATGATGGAATTCCAAATGATTAGCTATGGTTTTTCTTGATTTGGAGAGTGTCAGAAAAAGCATGTTGGTATGGTTCATTTAATTAAATTAAATTGAAATTTAATTATCGAATACATATCCATTAATGAAAAATCATATTTTTTAGAAATGCCGTGTTTATTAGATATTTTTTTGATTAATGATATTTTGGAAGTGTTATGCCTTGTTTGGATAGTTATTGTTGATTATAGTATTTCTGGGTGTTTAATTATAATTAATGATTATTTTGAATTGGAAAATAATTAGTTGAAATAAAATGAATAATAATGGGAAAATTAGATAAATTAATGATTAATGATTAATAAGGTTGTTTATAGATTTTGGATATCATCTGTAAATAACGATGATTTAACGAACATTACTAAAATTAAAAGTGTGAAAATTAATACGGTTATTACCTATGAATTTCTGGAGAAATTCATAAATAATAACTAAATTACTTTATATTGAGATTTTGGAAGTTTATTACTGTTTATAAAATAAAATAAGATTTTAAATAATATTAATGAATTTCGATGAAAACAGTATTGTTGTATGTAAATGACAAAATGGCAAATTTTACGGTATTTATTGTAGGAAATATTATTATAATTGCTTGAGAAATAAATAAAATAAAGGTGTTTTTTGAATTATAACAACAATTATAAAGGAATGTTTTCCAAAAGTGTTTTTAGATCAAATAATTACTATTTTGTGATGAACAGAAATAAACAGGAGTTTCGATGATTTGAAATAAAATGTTGTCTTTTTGGAATAAAGAGTAATAAATTGGTTTTGGAATGTATTTAAAGAGGTTTTAATATATATTATTTTTTTGATGTAAAATGATAATAATATCATTTTAAAAAGCGATTCGATGAAGATTGCTATTTTTAATGGAAAATACGATGTTTTATGGGATTTGAAGTAATAAATCCATAATAAAATATTTCCAAAGTATTTTATCGTTTTGAAGTATTTGTGTTTGGAGATAAACAAAGGTGGTTTTGTAATAATAATCGTAAAATGATTTTTATACTTAAGGAAAAATAATTTTTGTAAGTACAACACTTGAATGGATGTAATACATGATTTATTTGTCTACAATGGTGATGAGATCACAATAGGACGAGTATGCGATGTTTTACCATTATTACTACTAGAGATAAGTAGTGAAGTATGATCTGTTATGGAATGATTAGTACACAATTGATAGTATTGAGGCCGTATTACTAATATTGATCGGATTAGTACACATTTGATAATCGACGTTGTGGCACTATTATGGGGTGATTAGCACACATTTGATGATTTATACTTACATTGGTGATGCATTACTAAAATGGACAATTAATATATATATGTAAGTATATTTGTGCTGTTATTTTCTTGTTGATGTTGGATGGCTACGTACTATTATTATTGCTACCTCATAAGATGATTTGTTGTAACGGATGAGTAGGAGTAGTATTTTCTACTTACATTGGTTGCGACGATTGTGTGGATGTGTGGTTGTTATGTACTAACAAGAATTTGGATGCAGGAAGAGAGCAGGAAACAAAACTACATAGGCTTGATCCCCTAAAAATGGGTATGTACGTAGTCTTTTACTATGCAATATCCATCGATCCTACATCCATAGCATATAGGGTTAGGCGCAGTCCAAACATAGTTGGAACCCTTTTCTTTTCATACTTATTCGCGAAGTCGATAGGTGAATGAAAGCAAAAGGATGGCGCTTGGCTTATATGCTACATCCACATGTTGTTTACCTAAGATTATTTCTTTTGTATCGATGTTGTATTGCTTTATAAATGCTTAATGTATAGAAAGACTGAGATAATTTATTTATTTAGTGTACCTTGTATGTCCTATAGTGATACATACATTGTTTATTTTATTTCGTTGTTATCTTTCCCTTTTATGTTCACTATTATAGACTCTTTTAATTTTATATACCCATGGTTCATTATCTTTAACGTTTGAAACTAGTTGTATGCATATTTTGTTGGTGTTTATAATTATTTTTAGATGGTAAGTAGTGTGGATCATCACAGTTGCTATTTTAAATTATACCCTTAACGGAACATCATTTGTAATACTTATCGAATCTAGATGCTTGTATGTATGGATTATGTGTGTTAATTAGGGCGAGACATTCCATTTAGTATTAGGTCTTAGGTTACCCGATCATCATAAATTAGGATAAACTGAGAGATCATATTTGTATTTTAATATACTTATGCAAATAGCATTTAGACACTCTCACTTTTATCTCTAGCACTCCTAACTTTTTTTGGGAAAGTTTCGCATCTATAGATAGTCAATACGAGTTGTGCCATCGGAGCACCAACCGTTAAAGGAAGTGTTAAGGCCCTGGATCCATGTATGCCTACAAGGTTCTAGAAGTACTTACAATCTACAACGTTAGGCACCCCTCCTATGGGAGTCCTTCGTACATTAATAGCAGTTAGAGTGATGCCTATCTCTCGACCACCACTGTCCATTCTTTATTCCTCGACACTCCATAGGGATCTTGACCATTAGTCGAATTCCAATGGGAGTTCTTATGGTGGTCTTGGCGAAATAACATAAATTATGTAACTAGGGAGGCTTTGAAAAGGGAAGACACCAAAGCTGGAGAGATACATAAGTCCTAAAGCAAAAAAAAAAAGCCAAGAATGACCCATACCAAGCTAAGAAGTGGTTAGTGATTTACAGTAAACGTCATTTGAAAAGGCATTTGGCTAGAGATTGCATGATTAACCTCAAACGAACAGGTGCTACATTGTTGCAAACCAGTATACCTTAAGAAAGTTTCTCCATCTCTTATAAAGGGTGGACAAGTGGTTACTCCAAGTTCGAGCACTCCGCTAAAAATCAACAAAGAGAAGAATAACATCGTAGAAGGTATGCTTTTTATTTATGACTTTCTAATTCATGTTTTATTTGATATGAGAGCTTCACATTCTTTTATTACTAGTCATTTTGTTGATAGTATACAATTAGTTCCCCATATTATTAATGATTTTCTTATAGTGTCGAATCTTGTTGAGGTGTCAACTTAATATACAGAGATGTTAAATTATACCGAGGAGGGTCTAGATTTTCTAGTGGTGCTTTCATACTTAGCTTTTCATGTTATGGACTATTCTAATATGGATTGGATGATAAAGCATGGGGTTATTATTAATTGTGATGGCCATGTAGTTCGTATGAAAGAAGTGGTGGTAAAAGGCTTAATGCTTATTATGCGCTTGAGAGATACATGATGTTAAGCCATTTATACTCCTTGGATCCATCAAATGATGAATTGGTGCAAGTTCCTATTGTGCTTCATTTGCAGATTTATTTGAAGAGGTTTTGGGTTTACCTCCTTATTGGGAAATTGAACTCCATATTGATGTGGAGCGAGATGCAAAGCCATTTGTCTTACCTATTAGACACATGACTCCAAGAAAGAGAAGAGAATTAGGAACACTAGTTTCTAAGATTTCTAAAAAGCATCTCATTCAAAGAAACATATCATAGTGGGGAGCACCCATCACATTCGTCACTAAAGCGGATGGATCCTTGAGAGTATGTGTTGATCATAGAGAGCTAAATAATAGGACAAGAAAGAACAAATATCCTCTTCCTCATATTGACCAACTCGGAGGAGTGGAGATTTTTTCTCAACTTGATCTTGCTATGAGTTTTCACCAACTAAGGGTGGTTAAGGATAGTATTCCAAAGACCAACTTTAGAACTTCTGATGCATTTCACGAATGGTTGGCTATACCATGAATAAACTAACATATTTTGTTGACCTTATGAGTTGAGCCTTTCAAGACCAAATCAATAAATTTGTGGTGATATTCATAGAAAATATATCGATCTTTTCTAAAACTGAAGAAGAGCACAAATTATACTTTAAGCAAGCGTTGGAGGTGCTAAGGCATATCATCTGAAAGTGAAATTTTATAAATGTGACTATAACAACCTGCTATCCACGACCCTTTGGTTCTATTCCCAACATAGGCTCTCAAATCCCAAGGACTATAAACGGCTGATCATTAGGGTAAATATGATTAAATAATACGCTGAGTTATTTACTTTACTACTTTTTCAGAACTTAAAGTGAAAGGAACAAAATATAATATTGCACACAACATTTATGTCTAAAGTGAAGTTAGAAATAACCATAGATGTTATTACAATTTGAAATAACACTTCAGAATACGTAGTTCAACATAACATAAAGCACTGAAATAGTAGATAACTAATGTGTAGATAAATTGCTTATCTCTAGTTGTCTCCATCGACTCCATATCACGTCCACCATTCCTTAATCACGATCAACCTATCATATATATAATGTGAATTTGAAATAGAGGGGATCAAACATATACTTGATATGTGAGAAAATATCACTAAATACATGATACTATCATACCGATAAAGCATCATTGTGGTACTTTTTCAATTAATATGGAAGATTTAGACGTTTGAAAGTTTGTTCTAGATTTTGAATAAGGGCCAAACGTATGAATAAGGATCACACATCTGAATACCCTATTCAGATGTTTGAAATGCTATTAGTTGGGCAGTGAGCTTTGACTTTTTAATTTTAATGTTCTGGGAACTAGAGTTTGTTTTTGGCACTTGCATGATGCTTATGTGGTCCGTAGTGACTATAGCATGATATTATGACAATCTGCACCTTTGGACACACCTATCCAAAGCATACAATGACTTTTGAACTCATGTCATAGTAAGAAGTACGAGATATCCGGTTTTAAAGCATTACAGAGACTAAGATAAAATTTAAAGCATTATACACTTTTAGATCTCACAGCAAAAGGAATTTAAAATATAATTGCTGAAACTAAACATTTCGGAAACGCGGTCTCAAAAATATGTAGTTCATACACAGGGTTTCCTGGTGTACCATATAAGTCTGATAGATAATAAATATAGAAAATGGTTATGTGGAGAATAACAAAGAATAATAGAACTCCAGCACTTAACTACTTACTCCACGTACTATGCTGGGCCAAATCAACTTTTGCCATATCGTCCTATGGTGGAGAAAAAGGGAAAGAAAAGAAGTGGGTTAATCAAAAGTTTGGCGAATGAATTGTATTAGTACTGCATTGTGTTCACAAGCAATTAACTTCATTTATAATCTACATGAATAGGGTGTCCCAATTTGTGTTTGTGAATTACCTAGCTAGGGTTGGTCATCTTGATCTAAGGAATATAATTCCAATTATACCTACACCTAAAACATTTCACGGGGGTTTATACTTAAGGATTGAATGATGGATCCATTAATAATCTATAAGACTGCTCTAAGCATAACATCGCATAGAATATCACAATTGGGTTAGCATTACCCAAACAACGACTACAGCTATTGTACTTACACATTAATTGGACCTCGTAATGCTAGGCTCGCGTTAAACCTATAATTCGACAACTTAGGACCTGTGCATCCGTGTCATGATCACACTAGTAACATCTCCTACGCACCGCTCCAGGCATCCACCAATAGCATCTAGGATAAATTGCCCATGTACATCTAGGGAACCTTCTATTAGGGTCGGACTGTGCACCGCCTGAAGCATCTACCAACAGTGTCCAAGTACTATCGAGGAACCTCCTGTTAGTACTGCGTGCTCTATACACCATCGTGATCAAACCGCCCTAATATCGAATATCAAGTTCACATGATAGATAGCGTCTTGGCCTAATTACTCGCATACACGTCTGCTTTAATTATATGGCTTCCAAAAGTCAAGAGATGGAAACTAATCTTCTATGCATACATAAATTATATACCAAACCTATTAGGTCGAGGTTCAATTTGCACTTGAAAATTGATGACCAGTCGACTGCCTGCTGTCGACCAATTAAAGGAGGTCGTCGACCACTGGATTTCAAATCCAAATTTCATTATATGCTAATCATATATAATTATGTTATACGTTAATTTATAAAAAAATTAGCTCTTGTTTCCGATCATATTTCCATCGTTTGTTTCTGCTTATTATTCGGACAATTTTCTTGTGCAATTTATAGTTTTGTTTCCACAATTTAACTTATCGACTTTGTTTATTTGGTCTAATAAATGTGAGGAAGCATTCCTTAAGTTAAAGCATTTATTGACCGGTGCGCTCGTGTTAGTTGTTCCATATGGGAATTAGGATTTAGTGGTGTATACAGATGCATGTGGAATTGGGTTAGGAGCTGTGTTGAGGGTGAAGTAATTGCCTACGCTTCTCGATGGCTACCGCATGGCGTAAGACATCTGACTCGTGACTTGGAGTTGGCAGCGGTGATTTTTGCATTGAAAGTGTAGAGACACTACCTCTTGGAAGAAAGATTCAAGTTATACGTGAACCATAAATCTTTAAGGTATTTATTTTCTCAGAAATAGTTCAATATGAGACAACAGCGATGGCCGGAGGTTTTAATAGATTAAGATTTCGGTATTGAATATACACTGAGGAAAGGAAATAAAATTGCAGATGCATTTAACAGGAAACATCAGAATGTGACGGTAGCTCTATTAACATAAGGGAAGGATTTAGAGGCATTGACTACTTGTAGTATGTAGTTAGATTGACTGCTAGTTCTAGTCAAAGTACAACCATGTTATCTTGCTTGGAAGTTCGACCAGGGTTGATCGAAAGGATTGCTTTTAGGCAAAGCGATGATCCAGTTGTCGCTGAATAGATCAGAAGGATGGAAAATGGAAATTAGATCAATGATCTGAAAGATTTTAGTCTTGACCAGAGAGGATGGTTAAGGAAGAAGTGACAATTATGTGTTCTAGATATTGGTGACCTAACGAGAGAAGTTCATAGGGAATATCATCAATCGAAGTTTATGGTTCATCCTAGAGGAACCAAGATATATCGAGATATGAAGAGGAGTTTCTTCTGGGAAGGTACGAAAAGGGATATAGGCTTATGGGTAAAGCAGTAGGAGAATTTCCAGCAAGTGAAAGCCAGGTATCGGAAGCCGAGTGGGGTGCTTCAGCCTTTAGATATACCAGTCTGGAAATGGGGTTATCTGTGGATTTTATGATGGGTTGCCAAAGTCAAATAGGAGAAAGGGAAGTATTTGGGTCATAGTGGATAGACTGACTAAGAGTGCACATTTCGTTCCCGTTAAGTTAATCGAGACGACACCTGTATTGGCTAAGTTATTTATGAGGAATATTATTTGATTGCCTAGGATTCCTAGTAGTATAGTCAGTGATAGAGATGCTTTATTCACTAGTGAATTTTGGAAGAGTCTAGACAAGGTATAAGTACCAAGCTTAACATGAATATCGCTTATCACCTACAAATGGATGGCAGATAAAGAGAGTCAATAAGGTACCTTAGGATTTATTAAGTTCTTGTGTACTAGACTTTGGTGGGTCGTGGGATGACCATTTTCACTTGGTTGAGTTTTTCTATAATAATAGTTATCAGATTAGTATAGGAATAGCGTTTTGAAGCTTTGTGGAAGGTCATGCAAATCGCCAACATATCGATTAGAGACTGGAGATAGATTGATCCTTGGTTCAGATACGGTAAGAGACGCCACAGAGAAGATTGGGATAATCGGGATAGGATGAGAGAAGCACAGTTTATGCAGAAAAGTTACGCAGATAAAAGCCATAAAGATTTAGAGTTCCTAGTTGGAGATTGTGTTTTCATTAAGGTATCACCGATGAAGGGTGTGGTACGATTTGGAAAGTCAGAGAAACTAGCACCGAGATATGTTTCCGTTCCCTATTATAGAGAGGATCGAGAAACTCGCATACCGGGTAGAGTTACTGAGTGGTTTGGTAGGTGCTCATAATGCGTTTCATGTTTCTCATCTTAGGAAGTAAGTGCATGATCCGGAGACTACTATTGCTTCGACTGCATTTGAAGATTTAGTAGTAGAATCGGATCTAACTTTTGTGAGACAACTAGTTCGAGTTGTAGCAAGAGATGAGAAGAAGTTAAGAAATAAGACAGTCAGATTAGTGAAAGTCCAATGGAGTGACAACGAGAAAGACTATACTTGAAAGATAGAGAAGATGATTAAGGATACTTATCATAATCTTTTATGATTGTATGTTTTATATTTGCTGTATATAGACTTTATAACTGGTAGGGTATACTAACATTGTTTGCACGTTTGATGTACTTGCTCTGTAGTCCATACTGAATTTTGAGGACGAAATTCTTTAAGGAAGGGTGCCTGTAACACCTTTAATTTTAGTTTAACATTATTCAATATATTTAATTGGATAGATTAAATAGAATAATGTAAATGGTGAAGAAAAATGAGATTTGAAAATTTATAAAGTCGATCCATTACTAATGAAATAAGTAAGATTGTTTTAAGTTTATTAAAAGAAAGCGTGCATGAGAGGGTTAAACTAGGAAGTAGACATATACTTTACCTCAAACCCTTTCCCCATCATATCACTCATATTCTCATTTACAAAACAATCACAAAAGAAAACTTGGAGGCCGACCATTAAAACAAGGAAGAAGAGGATTGAAATTAGAAGAGATTCAAGAGCAAGCTTAAGGAAATTAAAGCAACACCAAATCTCAACTCCAACAATTAAATCTAAGGTGAATAATACATGAACCATCTCTATTTTTAGTTCTTTAATTCGGCTACGAATAACATCCAAATGGTTTTGATGATTTTTGCCAAGTTATGGTTATTTAATCAGTGTTTGGATAGAACAATGATTTATGAAATTATATATAATATAATTTAAGTGGATTTTAAACGGTAAAACCTCAGTTTTAATCTCCAATAGGTTGATTTTTTGTTATGTTGAATGAAACATTATTTTGGAGATGATTTTTTAATTTCATAATTTTTCAAATTAAATTGAATATTTTATGAATTTCATAAGGTGGAAACTGGTTTTAATTCGGGTTTTAATTATTTAAAATAACTAAATATGGTTTTTGGCCCTGAAATTTTTATATGGTAAATAATATAATAAATCTGAATTTCTATGAATTTTTGGGATTTTTTCCAAGTGAATATGATTTATTATGAATTTATTACGCTAGATAAGCCTTTAAATTAATAATCAATTAAGGATATTGATTAGTTAAAGTCGGAAAATGTTTTGGAACTTGAAAAATGTATGTGGTAGATTTTTAATAAAGAAATGGTCAAAGCACCATTTTATGCAATAGGAATTGGACAAGAAATTGGATTTGGCGAAAAGTATATGCTTTTAGTAGTAATAAATCAATTTTTTTATAATTACGGTAATGCCATGTCATGTATACTCTGCGAGCCTATAGGAGTGTCGCATTCATGAGTGTTGGTGTCGATAAGGAGGGGATCACATGATAACTGCTAGGTAGTTACGGAGCGCCTCTAAGCATGTCGAAGTCAATAAAAGTGGCAACCTATACTTGTTGTCATCGTATTATCGCGATTCATCTCCCTCCGCCTATGTTTTGAATTCATGTTTATACATTGGCGGCATAAATAGCCAAAATAATTTAAGTATAAGAAGTGGTATAACGACATCGATAGCCTTGAGGCCATTATGCGTCAGCGTCAGGAACCCTATATACCAAGGTTTATATGGCTTAGTGATTGGCAATGATGCAACGCAACATTGACTTCACGTATCTTCCTTTTAACACCTTATAGGCTCAATTTTTGTAAACTAAAACTGTTTTAAAGAGGCGAAGCGGTCGATGCTCAACAAGGTCGATGACCCTATGTTTTCGGCAATTAGCCATTCGTCTTGTAGTATCCTAAAATTTTGTTTTAAAAGGTGGATAACATATTTTATATAAGGTCGATAACCCTATTTTCGACAATGTCTTAGTAACGCATGAGTTATTTCATTAAAGGTGGAGAGTCTTATTCCTTCTTTTCGACTGTTGTCTTGTAGTATCCCAGAGGACAACATCTGACCCGAAGTTTTTGTTTTTCTGCTTGAACTCTCGGGTGCTCAAAAACTTATTTGAGTAGGTCGTGAGTAAGGGTTTTAGGTTTTCTATAGGACGAATAAGCTTCTAGAGACATGCAAGAGTTAATCTAGCTATGTAGGAGTTCTATTTTATTTTGCTATACTGTTTAAGTTTGTCTGTATGGATGTAATGACAAGTTATATAATTGCCAAGTGTTAAACTCTGAACAACTAAGAGGGTATCTTCATATGTCACTCTTGAAGTATTTTACAATAATTATATTTTCTCTGAGCATGAGCTTACGTATGGGATTATGTAATGAATATAAAATACCAATTGTGAAATGAAATGTGAAAGCTTTCTATTAAATTATGTTTAAAGATTTTTATATTCATGTGCCTATGATTATTAACATGATTAACATAGCCGCATTTTGTCACTGTGAATTAATAACTATGGATGATTACAACATCCTTAGCGGTTAGTTTTGGACATCAAAATAGTGGATGTTTCAATGTGCATAATGAATAACTTAATAAATATATCCACTAGCAACCATCATCCAAAACATGTCCTAATGACATATTCTGTAACGACCTGATATTTTGAACCATTCGCATCCAAACATGCCGGAATTGAATTGCTCAAAGTACCAGATTGTAAGTTTATATTTGGCAAACTCAGCATATATAGTAAGTAAATAATCACATAATCACAAACACAGAGTAATATAACAATATGCAGCGGAAACAAAATGAATAGTAGTTCATGAAGCTACTATATATATATAACAGAGTTAAATCAGTTACAACGGAAGTCTTGAATACAATAGTCAAATACAAGAATCAGAATACATCACTAGAGTCAACTGAATATCTGAAAGCTAGATAGATAGCTGGATCTCCAAGTGAAGCTCCAACTCCAAAGGTGAGTCTCAAAACTGTATCACTTAGTCTGACCCGAGCGTAAAGCAAAACACAAAACACTCGAGTCAGGATTAACATTCCTATATCAATAAATCCAACTCAAGTGAAATATCAACTGAAATATAAGTAACTCAAAAGATGTCGGGATAGTCATCCTTTAAGGATCCATTAAACTATCTACTATGTAGTAATATACGCTATTATAATAATGTCTAAAGTAAAGTAAACTATTAAAATAGTGTTAAGGCGTTACCATTATCCCCCTTAACACATTTTATATAAGCGTCATAGTTTATATAGCACCGTACACTCCATCGTAAACTAGTGGGCTATCAGGGAGTATTCCATAGGTATAACACAAAACAAATCGTAGTGGTCGCACATAGGGATACGAGTATGACAAGGCACATGAGGCAATACCCAAGGCAGTGAAACTACTGTTTGCCTGATCCGCACTGGTGAGAACGCATCGCCGCAATGATCGCAACACCGCGGAACAACACTTCCAATTCATGGGTGCGCACCAATCAAAACAATTAATGAGTAGTATAGGAAGAAGTGTGTCCGCTAGAGGTGGCTAACCTCATTTGGCCCAGCACGGCTCCTGTTTTAGTCATTTCAAAATTTGACACAAGTGTCAAGGCTATCCATTATCATTCTTTTTTTCAATCATCAACGTACATCGTTCCAACCACTTCATTATGGATCACACTCCGCGTATAATAGTTATTAAAGTGGTATTTGGTTTAGACAGAGAGTATGTCTATAACCAATCCCGGACTCTTTAATAACTGCGTAATTATTACACTGATTGGTCATTTAATAAACTTTCAAAATAGTTTATATTTCAAAACCAAAACATCATTGCCATTTAAAAACCATATCAATACGATATCATTTCTATTTCAAAACCAAATACGATGTCATTTCCATTTTAAATATATATATCCATCTCAAATATATCCACTACAAAATCTTAGTACTTCAAAATTATAACACTTCCTAAATCCAACACTTTGGAAATCAAAATTTAGAAATCATAATGCTTTTGAATCATAACACTTCCTACTTCATTGTTTATATATAAATAATAGTATATATGATAAAATAGTTTATAATTTAAAATAGTTTATATAAAAATAGTTATAATTTAAAATAGTTTATATTAAAATAATTTATATTAAAATAGTTTATATGAAATAAATTTATAAGGTAGTATGTATAATAGTTTTAAATATAATTCAAAAATACTTTATATAATAAAATAGCTTCCTCATATTTCACAAATCAATTCCAAATCAACACCAATCCCAGAATTTCACATTTAGTCAAATCTCAAATCATCAATTTTAATTTATTTCAGTTTCTCAATAAACCATTTTACATTATATCGATTTCAAATACAGATTTTTAACTACATAAGAAACCATTTCAATCTCAATATTTTCAAAGCTTTAAATATTCAAACATTTCAAAACAAGATTTGATAATTCCATATATATATATATGAAATTCATTTTGCTATTATTTACTTGCTAAATCCATTATCATTTAAATAAAACCCCAAATTTCAAATGACTAAATATTTCCTTCAATTCATTTAAACTTAAAATATTTGTTAAATCACCTTAAACCAAATCAAGTTATAAAAATCATATCCTTTCAAATCTCAAATTCCATAAGTTTCAAATCAATTTCTAATTAAATATATTTCTTAATTAAATACAATTTCAAATCTATCTTCTCAACCTTAATTTATTAAATCATTATAAACTCCACATTAAAATATAATTTAAATAAATACTTAACCATATTATATTTAATAAAATCAAACTTAATTATTAAGCTTATTTTATATTACAATAAATTTATACATAGCTTAAAATCAAGAACTTAACTATATATAAAATGACATTTATATAATATCTAAAATCAATATTTATATAAAACCGTATATTCCTTTCCAAACCCATAGTAATCATTTCAAAATATTTATATATAGACCAACGGTGTCTGTATATAATTTTCTATCATATCGTCAAGTGGTACAGATATTTATCATTTCAATCCGCAATTTAAATATATACCAGTATATATATATCATTTCAATCCGCAATCCCAAATTCAATGTCAATGAAAATCGCTTGGGTCTATCATTTCAACCCATAACGATTTTCTTCTATTCTAAAGTCTGTTCGGGTATGTATCATTTCAACCCATAGTGAATTCTATACTAACAGGGAACTTGCAGGGTGATAACAGATATGATAATAATATAACAGGCATATATCATCAATATAAATAACAGATAATGGTGTCAGATGTCACAGGTGAACTGATACAGGTGGTAGCATATATATAACAGTGTAAATAACTAGCAGCAGCATATTTCAATTGTCGTTTCAATTGAAATCAAATTTAATAAATAAAAGAACATTAATCGTGAGTGATTGCTCACCTTTCGAGGCTAGAGAAATAGACGATGAAATTGAGCTACGAAATCCAGGCACGAATCTCAAAACAAGACAAGATTGAACTCAAATCGACGAACGAATCTAGTAATAAAGAATTGATGAAATCAAATTAGAACTAGATCGATGAAGGTAAATTGTATTAATGAACACACACACACACACACACATATATATATATATACATATAACTATATATAGCTATATATCTATAAATTCATGTATTGAACTTTAGCATAGATTAAATTAAATATATATGTTTCTAATAAAAATCAGCGTTTCAATTTAAAACATATATCAAACTCAACATACATACATAATATATTGAAATCATTATATATATAAACAGATATATATATATATACACACTAACATATAAATACATGTATTAAATGGTTTTAACCCAGGTATATATATTTTAAAACCCAACCTTATATACAAACAAATATGTACAAACATTGTATACAGTATTATATTCACACTAATACATACACAACATTATATACTCATATAATTGTAAATACATAAAACAAATGTGCAACTTATTCATATCGGTAAAATATGCAGACTGCCCTTACATTAACTATCAAATCAACTAAGACAACGCGTATAAAATCTATACATATAATAATATATAAACTAAATCCACATAAAGCTAGATTTTAAATAAACCATACTTGTACATAACTATATCTATATAAAATCTAAATTGAATACAAACACTGATTTATACAACCCATTTATAAAAATATATTTAAATAAGTAACACGGTATGAAAATATTGACGAACTACAGATACTAGATAAGTAAACCCATATATATACATTAGTAAAATACATAACAAACAAATAATTATATATAACATATATATATGTGTGTGTGGTTAAGCTTGTGTAAGATGTATATTATAAACACGTTATAACCTCTGTAAATAACATGCTATGACCTACATCAGTACCGAGCAAGTGAGCAGTGGGTACTACATAAGAATATATATATATATATATAAGTTTATAAATAATATGTATATTATACTCCAAGATCTATAGTTATTATAAAATGCTATGAACTTACCTTATTGTAAATATATACGTACAATTATATATAGAACAGACTAAATAATTTTCCTCTTTTTTTTCAAATTACTTTATATAACTTATATACATAATTTATTTCCTTTGCAGGACACGTAGCAAGCTTCATATTTAATATACACATAAAAGCACTTCTTTAAATATAGTATACATATGACACTTTAAAACATCATAAATATACTTCATATATCTCTTTTTAACAAAATTTTGGGTATGCTTGCATATAAACAAAGACTGTAAACCATGTATATATAGCAGATATGTGATAAATATATAACTTTTCGTGCGTATGTCTAAGCAAATTAAAAAAAATACATATTTGTAATATATAAAACTTAATATATAAAAACTCATGCGCAAATATATTTGAATCTATATATATGGAAACTGTCGTTATCATATTTATATAAATATAAAATTTAAGCTGCAATACACACACACACACACTTACAGATTGAAAACGAACAAGCCGGTTATGGAGATGTTGCGCCGAAATTAGGCGATGATGCTTGAGGTGATGAGTCGCACGGTCGTTATGTCGAGTGGGAAAGGAGTAGGAGGCGCGGCCATAGAGGCTTGTTGGTGCAGGCGGTTGAGGGTGTGGCTGTGGCTGCCGAAGGTGGAGAAGAGGAACCAAGTTGATCGGTTGTGGTGGAGTTTTGATGTGGTAAGGCATGGCCAGGTGGAGGAAGGATGAAAGGTGAAGTAAACGTATATATCCTAACATCTTTCCTCTCAGCCAAAGAAGAAGAAGAAAAGAAAAGGGAAGGGTATGTTAGAAGGGAGATGGTTTCAAGGGAAGAGAATGATGTACAGGCAAGAATTATATGTCAATTTCCTTTTTTTAGAGAAGAAGGTGGCCTAGTAGTGCCAACATCACAGGCAAAATATGCAGGAAGCAATGGGTTTCAAGGTGAAGTTAAGGGCAAGGACGCAAATAATAATAATATTAGTAACTGATGTAATTGTTATAATTCCTCAAAGCAACGTTAAAAAATGTAGAGAAAGCCAAAGGACGAGCGACATATAAATTTGAATACGGTGGGAATAACAAAGCCAACATTTAATTTTTTTGGAATTACAAACGGATAATGTATGTTCGTTTTTTTTAATCGGTGGAAAATAAGTGGCCACAAAGGGAAAAAAGGACGGAACCGATACCGATATGGTTACCGTCTTCTCGATTTCACTGCGTATCTGACTTCAAACCACAGAATTGAATATACCGTAGAGATCAATACGACGAGACGATCAAAACGGTATATAGATATCGGTAATTCGATTGAATTACAAAAATTCAAAATTCTGCTGGCGGAAAAATGCAGCAAAACGCAGAAAAATAAGATCAACGGAGCTAAAGAAGTCCGAATTTGATGAAACGAAATTTGACGTCACTCAAAAGATGATTTAGAATTTTTCTATGTAAAAATATTCGGGTTTGGAAAATATTTTATTATCAGCAATTATTAACTGACTTGAATTTAATAGAATTTCACAATGAAATAAACTTTCATAAAATCAGATAAAAATTTACCATCTTCTATATTTAAATATACGTATTCCAAATATAAAATTTTAATTTCAAATTTTATTATTTAAAATTTCTTCAAATTCAATTAAATACGTCATTAAAACAGTTAAAATTTACGGGTCGTTACATGTTCACAACATCCCTAGCATCTAAACATCCCTACCTATGGGTATACTAAGCTAAAACCTAAGTGCCTAAGCAATTACATACTTATGGAAGCGTACCATAAAAGAGTCCTAGATAAGGATCTCGACTCTTCTCCTTTGGATCCCATGTGCTCTCTCCTGGATCGTCTTCCCACTGGGCCTTAACTAGTTTATTGACTTTATTATGGAGTCACTTTGTACCATGCTCAATGATGTGGGTTAGTGCACGGCGAACAAGTAACTCCCTTTCCAATACAACCTCCTCTAACTGACCCGGCTCAACCATAACTGCTGGATCATGCAGACACTTTCACAGGCATGGCACATGAAAAACGTTGGGTACTTCCACCAACATTTCAGGAAGCTCTACCATATAAGCTAACTTCCCTACTCTACTTGTGATTGGAAAAGTCATACAAACCTTGGCGCTAACTTCTTCAATCTAGCAAACCTCATGACATGTCTAATCGTAAGACCTTCACAAAGACCATGTCGCCCACTTCAAACTCCAACTCCATGCATCTCCTACCAATAAAAGATTTCTACCAATTTTGCACGGTTTTCATCCTCCTAAAGATAGAGTCTATTTTCTTCGAAGTCTCCCTTATCATGTATGTCCGAGAATGATTTTTCCATAGCATCCCACCAACAAGACGATGATTTACAAGGTCTATCATATAATACCTCAAATGGTGTTATCCTAATAACTTCTTGATAGCATTATTATAGGAAAATTCTACTAGTGGTAAGTGATCCATCCAATAGCCTTTGAATGCAAAGTAAACATCCAAAGCAAGTCTACCAATACTCGATTCACCCTCATAGTTTTCCCATCTGTCTGAGGGTGATATATGGTACTCAAATTCAACTTGGCGCCTAAGGCTTCTCGAAGACTCCTTCAAAATTCACTAGTGAAAAGCGGGTCTCGGTTACTAACAATTCTAGAAGGAACTCCATGTAATCGAACTATCTCTCTTACGTATAATGTTTACAAGGACGTAGTTGTCCAAGTACTCCTAACCGGAATAAAGTAAGGGCATTTGGTCAACCGATCTACTATGACCCAAATACTCTTATTTCACTCCCACTCCCAGGTAGACCATTAATGAAGTCCATACATACACTCTCCCACTTCCAATGCAGAATATCCAATGGATGCAACAATCCACCCGGCTTTTGTCGCTCCGCCTTTACCATTTGGCAAGCCACATACTTGGACGCATACTCTGCCACATGCCTCTTCATACCAGGCTAATAAAAGGCCATCTTCATATCATGATACATTTTGTCTCCACAGGGATGAATGGTCATCCTAGAACGATGGGGACTCAGCCAGTATCATGTCAACCAACTCCATAATGAAAGGTACACATAGTCTACCTTCTCTTCGCAGCCACCCATTCAAGTCAATAGTATAATAACTCAAATGACTCGAATGTTCTCCCCTGCCTAGCTTCTCAAAAATATCTAACACCGCATCTCACTTTTGACTTGAACTAATACGGTACGCAAGTGTAGGTTGCACATCCAAAGCTGCTAATAACCCTAGAGTGATGTCCGACGAAGGTTGAACATAGAAATAAACTCCAAGTGCTTCCATTACAGAACATAGGACTTAACACAGCATGCTTCCTACTCAAGGCATTGGCTACAACATTGCCTTTGCCTGGAGTATAAGAGATATCGAAGTCACGACGTAAAGAACTCCATCCACCTGTGCTGCCTTAAGTTCAAATATTTATGGCAGAATGGATACTTTAGAGTATTATAATCTGCGAATAGCTCAAACCACTCTTTTAAAAGTTAATGCCTTCATGACATAAGTGCGACAACAATAGGTTCCAACTCAAGATCATGGGTAGGATAGTTTCTCTCATGGACCTTCAATTGTTGACTAGCATAACTCCAACTCTCCCTTCTTGCATCAACACCACGACCAATCTAGTACCAAAGGCGTCGGTATATACTATAAATACCTTCAATCCATCGAGCAGTACCAAAACGGTTGCACTAGTCAATGACACTTTCAGCTTAATAAATGTATCTATGTATTTTAAGTCCAACGAGCAAGCCAAATTCGTCTTGTTAAGGCGCGTCAAAGGAGTGAAAATTTTGCCGAAGCCCTTAATGAACTTCTTATAATAGCCTATCAAACACAAGGAGACTTCTTCTCTATGGCATTCTTCGACATATGTCAATTACTTCAGCCACTTTACTAGGATCGACCGCAGTTCCATGCTCAGAGACAACACGTCCCAAAAAGGGATCTTCCTTATGCCAAAAGTGACATTTGAAATTTTTGCCTTTAACTTGTACCCAAGAAGAGATTGAGCACTTCTTCTAAATGCAATCTATGCTCTTCCTCACTTTTCCAATATACCAATATGTCCTCAATGAATACCACCATACCTTATTTATCAACCATCTAAAAACTCGACTTATGAGGTCTATGAAGTAGGTTGATGCATTGGTTAGTCCAAACGATATGACTAACTTGACCAACAACTCGTAAAGTCCGTCTGGTGTGCGAAAAGTGGTTTTTTGAGTGCTATCCTTGGCTACATGTAACTAATGGAACCGATAGATAAGCCAAGTTAATAAAATGCCATTGCTCCAACTAAACGATCAAAGAAATTGTCTATGCGAGGGAAATGGATAACGATTCTTGTCTATCAGTTTATTTAGCTAACGGAAATTGTCACAAAGCCTCAAAGAACCATCTTCCTTGATGGTAAAGACAATTGGTGCTCCTTACTTCGAAATACTTCTTCTAATGAAGCCTTTTTCCAACAGTTCATTTACTTGCTTATTAAATTCGTGCCTTTCTTTAGAATACATATGCCTCAAAGGTAAGACAACATGTCTGCCATTCTCCTCAAGGTAATTTGAAATTCGATCTCCTTATGAGATGAAAGACTGGTAACTATGGAAAAGACATCTAGGTAGTCACGAAATAATGGACCGAAGCAAACTCATCGTGTGATAGGTCTAAAGAATATAGGTAACTCAAAATAAATGAACTTCCAAGGTCGCAATAAACCTCAAGACTGCTCCTGCTATAAGTGCCCAAACGAAAAACCTTCCTATCACAATCTAGCACTGCTCCAGACATGGTCATCTAGTCTATTCCCAAAATTAAACCAAACCTAGAAAATCCCAAAACAAAAGCATCACATTCGAACTCGACCCAAAAAATATACAATTTCAAACCCTTACAAATCGTAGATAAATGAGTCGATCTTCCCACATGGTTTGATACAATTATTGGGTCGGCAACTATGGCAGTGTTTAAGTGCAATTCCTCTATTAGTATACTCGAAATAAAAGAATGTGATGCCCAATGTCAAATAAGGTATGAATAGATAAATCGAATAAAGTTAATGCACCTTCAATTACGACCTTCTTCCCCTTGTCCACCATTGTAGGTGCACTCAAGCTAGGAACAACATGCAGTGCATAAGCTAGAACTAGTTGAGTAGAGATCTTTGGTGCAGTTGAAAATTCCCTCTTCATGTACCCAAGTTGATTGCATCTATAACATTTTACCAATGAGAGATTCATCCTGCAATCTTTTACAATGTGCCCTTTCTTATTACAATTCCTACACCCGATATCCTGCTTCTTTATCTTCCCGTGAGTTCCTACTCCCCTTTGTGTTGATTTTGCTGGGATGCTTTTCATCCTACCTACTTGGACTTATTCTTCACCTCTTTCTTGGAAACAGTATTTAGTAAGGCCATCTTTACCAAACCCTCGTAAGTAGCCCCCATGAGAATGTTGCCAAAACTTGAAGAGGTTGATTCAACCCCATCGCCAACTTCATAGCCTTTTTATGAGGGGTATTTATCAAATCAAGCCTAAACCTATCCAAATAATTGAGTTGATTCGCATAGTATTTCATCGCCATCTCTCCTTGTTGCAAATGTATAAATTTCTCTAACTATACTCCTTGCTCTGCTAAGAAAAGAAACCTCATTTCAAAACGCCACCTAAAGTCTTCCCAAGTTATCTCTTCCTCATTAGTGTCTACTACTACCACAACCTACAAATTTAAAGCCTCTCCTTGTAAGTGCTAAGAAGCGAGCTACCTTTGAATGACATCACCAAGGCCCAACAATCCAAAAATCCTCTCATAAGCACACAACCATGCCTTTAAGTCCACAAAAGATTTAGTCACCACATATGGCTTCCCTTCTTGGTACACAAAATCTTTACATAGCTTGGCGAAAATCAGTGACAGGTGGTGTAGCAACCCTGTATTTTGTAATTATTTTATTGTATATTGTAATTATTTTTAATGTAAGATTTTAATTTAAAAACTTATTTTACTTATTTGAAATGATTAAATTTATTATTTAAATATAATCTTGATTTTTATATGACTTATAATTCAAAACTTGTGTAAGTTGAATATTTGCCTGAAATGCTGATTTTGGTCAAATTAGTCAAACTGTGACTTTTAACTTAAAATTTTAAAAGTTTAAAATTTTAATTTTTTTTTCTTTTATTATGAAAGTACATAAAATTCTAAGAACACCACTTTTCGTTTCGTTGAAATCGGATGTAAATTGTGAAAGTTATACCCTCTACAATATTGTGCGTATATAGGGTTATTTAACAATGACTATTTTAAATTGTATAAGCTACTTCTTCTTTGTTATAGTTTACTTTAATATGTGATAATATGTTATATTATGTATATTTTGACTTTTAAGTATTTTTAAAATGATAATATAATTTTTCAAAAGTTCATTTGAATTTATTTCTAATTTTAAAGCCTAGTCTACAATTTTAAGCCATTTTCTTAATTTAATTATATATAATTAAAATTTATTTATTTATTTTATGCACTCACTTTTATTTGCTGTGTTTTACTTTATTTTATTCATTTTACATGTATTTAAATTAAAGTAAATTTTTCCAAAGTATATTGAAGTTATTTCTAATTCTTAAGTCAAGTTTTCATTTTCTGTGCTATTTTTCTTGTTTTAATCATATCTAATTAATATTTAATTATTAATATTTTTTTATCTGTTATACTTTCGAATTTTAACTGATATTTTAATTATTTTCAGTTATTTAGATGTATATAAATATATATGAGAAATTTTGAAAGGGTTAAAGGCTAAGAAACGTAAAAACGTTTCGCTGTTTCTTTTGCAGTTTCTTTTGTCATCAATACATCTGTTTTTTTAGCATTTCCCTATACCATCTCCAGCCGACTTCCCTTGCTCATTTGTCACGAAATTTTTCTCTTTCTCAACCCTAAAAATCATGGCCTCCATCTTGAGAAAAAAAATCTGGTAATGGCTACATCTTTTTCTACCTTTTTCTTCTCATTTTCTATATATTTTGCCTAGTTTTCTATGCTTTCTGGATTGGCCTCTACCACCCACCATCACCATCATACTCTCCACCATCCCCTACCACTCTTCCTTGGCATCATCTCCAGCCATCATTTCAGATCCATCCATGGCCACACCTCCCTTGGTGACAAAACTCCACAAAATTGCAAATAATGTCCAAAACAATGCCCTAGCCACCACTATTACTTCACCACCTTCATACTCCACCATGGCCACCACCTCTAGCCACGACCACCACCTTGTTACCACCAGTACACTTCATCTTAGCCTTTGTTTAGATCTGAAATTGACATGGCCAAGACTCCATGAACCAAAACTCCACAAAAACAATGCGTAAAGCCTTGAAACATTCATGATAGCCACCCTATCACTTCATATCTTCATCCACCACCTTGGCCACCACCATAGGCCGCCACCACCACCTTTTCTAGACCTCCCCACACCCCTCCATCTACTATCCAAACCTATACAAGCATGGCTAAGCCACCACATGCCCATGGCAGAGCCAAGAATGTCACAAAAAACTCAACTTATTTAACCTTGACCCTATATATGCTTTATGTTGCACCACTACACCTTCATCTCCACTTGTTGCCTTGCCTATATGATGTTAAACCTAACCTATATGATGTCATACCTGAGCCAAAGCATCATCATAGCCAAGCATAAGTGTCTCCTAGGCCAAACATTTGAATGGTTAAAGCAAGGTCAAGTAATCTATTCCTTTGTTGCTTCGTATTTTAATTGTTTCAACATTGTTTTGCGTTGAATATTTATGTGTGTATTGTCTTGTTTTGGTTATTGTTTACAAGACAAATATCAAGGCTCTCCATTCATTCAAATCAAAAGTCATGCTATATCATGCTTGTCGTGCTTTTGGAATCGCTCTTGTGTTTGTTGTTTTGGTCTTCAGCTTGAAAACGTGAGTCTTTCACACTCTGACATTTATACTTATGAAAAGTGAATTAATGACAAGTGTTTAGTAATAAAAAATGTTTATGCAAGTTAATGTTGATCATATGATATGCTATTCCATGTTATTACCATATTATTACCATGTTAAAGCTGTTAATTTTCACCTGACATCTGATATATGACCGTATATTGTGATATTGACCTTGTTTATATTATTTCTGTATATGATCACACTGCAAGTTCCCTGTTAGAAAAAAAATGTTATGGGCTGAAATGATAGGCCTGAATGGTTTTAACTTTTTCATTTTGACTTGGGACTACGGGTTTGAAATGATAAAACCCGGATTTTCTTTGTAAATTACGGGTTGAAATGATATATTACCCGTATCACTTTACCTAGCGTAGAAAATTTTATACAGGCCCGTAGTTAAAATATGCTTTTCTAAAAATTTTAAAATATTTTAGAAATTTAATTAATATAATATTTTGATTTGAAATTTAATAAAAATAAAATTTTTGTAAATTATTATTGATTTTCTGAATAATTGTAAGTGAAATGAATTAATGAAAAAGTTAGAAATTTTGAACGTAAGTTATTTTGGAAATTTTGATTTAATTATAATTGGAAATTTATTTGAATATGAAATTATGATAAATTTATGATAATTTGAATTTAAATGAATTTAAGGTGATTTTTATATCATATTAATGATTTTAATAAAGTTGAAATGTGAAATGAATGAATATTGTAAGTTGAAATTTTGAAATATAACTAAAACTGGAAATTTATGAAATTGACGTAAAAGTGAACTTTTAGTTAAGTAAATAAAAATAAAACAAAGTTATATTTAAGGATTTGAACTTAAGTGTTAAGTTGAAATTTAATGTAATGGATTTTAAAAATTCAACATTGCAATTTAATAAGTGAATTATTATTAAATCTTGATTTTTGAATGGAAATTTAACTTTATAAAATCATGAATTTGAGGAAAATTAAATGATGTTTATAAATGTGATAAATGTATGATTTTACAAGTTAAAATGTTTTAAATAAAAGTATAATCCGTTGAGAAATTATATTGAATATTTGAAGTTAATTGACTGCATTTTTGAAATGCTATTAATTACAATGTAAATGATATTACGGCATTTGTAAATGCTGAAGTTGATGATAATAAACTAAAAAGCTAAAATGACTTAAAAGCTATTATAGCAATTGTTGTAAGTGCTATAAATTGTTGAATTTAACTAAGTTTATTCGAAATTTAAGTAAACCCTATTACAACATTTTAAAATTTCGTCTTTTGATAAATTGAACTGTTTTGAATGTAACTTTCCATAGCGTTTTCTAAATATTGCGAAAAATGAATTTTCACTGTTTTAATAAACTTAAGTGAATAAATGAACTTTGAAAGCTGAAATTTTGGCAATTTAAAATGTAATTATTAAACATAATAACTTCATTTAATGATTAAAAATGATTTTGGAATATAAACTGTTTTGAAATATGAATTGAAATGGTATTTTAAATTGAATAAAATGAATAATGATTGAAATGTGGTACTGAAAGATATGATATTTTGATATTAAAATATTTGAAACGAAGTTTTGAAAGATATGATATTTTGATATTAAATGATTTGAAAAATGGAGTTTTGAAAGATGTGACATTTTGATATATTAAAATGATTTGAAATGAATTTTTGAAAGATATGATATTTTGATATTAAATGATTTGAAAAATGAAGCTTTGAAAGGTTATGATATTTTGATGTATTAAAATGATTTGAAAGGAAGTTGTTAAAAGGATATGATAATTTAATATATTGAAATGGTTAGAAATGACTTGATATTTATTTTGATAAATATTTGAATTGAAAGATATGGTATGATGATATATTGAAATGGTTTGGAAATGATTTACTCTTTATTTTGATAAAGATTTGGGTTGAAATGATATTTTATTTTGAAGTATAAAATATTGTTTTAAAAGTTATAACTACGGGTTATAATAACGATTGGTTGTTAAATAGACCGGGATCAGATATTGTCTTATAGCCGGCCAATACCGAAAACCACTTTAACAACCGTGTACGTGGTGGAGATTCCAGAATGAAGTAGGATGGTGGCGACGTTCTCGAGGTATATATTACGTGGATCCAACTCCCGTGAGTTGGCATATATGACTAAAACAGGAGCTATACCGGGCTACACAAAGGGTCGCACCCTTTCATCGAGCATGCTCCATCGGAAACCATTCTATTACTGTTGTGATTCGATTCGGTGGCGCCACTTTGATTCGGGGGTATTGTTCGAGGTGGGCGGAAGCTGCTGGCTTGCCGTCACCACCGGTCCGGGAGTGCAAACAGTGTATCCACCCTGGCATTGCCTCGCGTGACGTGTCATATCCTTATATCGAGCCCACTACGATTTTGGTTTTAAAGATCCGACCGCGTTAAGGTTCACCGTTCCCTTAACGCTATTTTCTATATGATTATACTTTACTGATTAGACACTACCGTATATAGCGTATATTACTACATAGTAAATAGTTTAACGGATCCTTAGAGGATGGGCGGTCCCAAGCATCCTTTAAGTTACTGATGCATTTTATTACTGTTCACTTGAGTTGATTTAAAGTTTATAAGTATTTATGTCCTGACTCGAGGGTTTTGTGTTTTTCTTTATGCTCGGGTCAGATTGATTGAGTTAGCATTCAAGATTCACCTTCGGCGTTGGAGCTTTCCTTGAAGATCCAGCCATCTATTTTGTTTCAGTATCCAATGGTTCGGTGATGTATCTGATTTGTACCTGATGTATCCTGTTACACTTCCGATGCATCTTATATTTTATATAGTAGCTTCATGAACTACTATCTATTTTTCTTCCGCTGCATTTTTATATACTCTGTGTCTGTGATCTGTGATTTTTATTTACTGTATATTCTGAGATTTGCCAAATTTTTATTTACAACGCGGTATTTTGAGCAATCCAATTCCGGCATGAGTGTCTACCTATACACTTATAATGGATGCGAATGATTGAAAATACCGAGTCGTTACAGTTGGTATCAGAGCTTTGGTAGCTCTAGGTAAAACTCAGCATATGGAGTGAATGTATTTACAGAATCATTTTCATTCGAGTTTGAATCTCTCCCTTTTGACTCGATTCCTTTGAATTTTGAAACATTCCCTACGGTTCCAAAATCCATTCGTATCCCTCACTATTCATCTTCTTTTGATTCTGGAGTAACCCATAACTCCGCTTCAAATGATCTTTCTAGTGAGTTGGTGGTCACGCCAATTTCAAATTGAATTGAAAAGGGGGAAAACTCTTTTACAATTAGCATCGATTCACCATAGATTTATATCTATCCTTGATTTAGATGCTAATATCTTTTGTTATTTCAAATTCTAACTCTTGAGATCGAATGTAGATTTACCCTAGAAAAATCAACATTGATCTTATTCTTTAAGTCACGGTTGACCCAGTTAAGGTTGCCCGTGATTTATATAAGCTTATCCATCTTCCTATTCTGTTATTTAATCATGTCATCCTTGTTTCCAACTTATTTTTAAATCATAATCTCCTTTGATTTGTGTTAATCAAAAATTTGAGTCTCTATCCTTCTTTGAAAATCTATTCATGTATAGTGTATTTGTAAACTAGTATTTAAAATTAAAATGTTTTATATATTGTGTTGTTTGAGTTGTTGATGTTGAGTTGGGTTTCTGATCGATACGTCTGATCAGCGCTATTGATAAGATTTCGAAAACACTTTGACAAAACAAACGGACACAATATATTTAAAAAAAATTGGTTAATGAAATAAATTTTGATATATAAGTAAATTTATGGAACTTAATGAAATGATTTAAACTGATAATTTAAAATGATAATACTTGATTTATCATTAATTGTTCTACAAATGAATCTATAAATTGTTGCTTATAAATTGATTTGGGAACTTAAATGAATTTAGAAAAAGAAATTTGAGAATTTAATTTCCGATGGTTTCAAACCTTATGTTTATGTTTTAAAAGGTTATATTATTTAAAGTATTTTCAAATAGAATTTGTTTCCAAAGAATTTTATAGTGCTCTTCTCTTTGTCGCTGGAAAATAACTTCGGTGATGATTGCGACATCATCGACGTTCATTTTCGAGTTTCGAAGTTAGGAGACTGTTCTGTAGTCTTGCTACAGCTTTGTTTTGGGAAATTAAATTGATTTGAATTTCTAAAATATGACTTGATTTATAATATATATATATATATATATATATGATTGAAATTTGATTTGACATATATTATTACTTATCTCTAAATGGTTTGAAGAAATCGGAAATTTAATTCTTAAATTTTATTTTAAAGAATAATTCCAAAAAAAAAAATCAAAACTTTGGATGAATATCAAACATGAAATGATTGAATTGGAAATTTTATTTGTATAATACAATTGCATTCAAATATAACTTACCAAAATTTCAGAAGTTAAAAATGTAATTGGATAATATACGATATAAAAAGATTTTATAAATAAAATTTGAGTAGTCATAATAAATGTTATACACTTAAATTTTAATTATAAAATGATTAACAGAGGTAAATATAATAAAGGGTAATTGAATGACTTACAATAAAATGATGTTAAAAGAACTAAGAATAAAAGAAAGTAGTTTAAAAAAAGTGTAAATATATTTAACATGAGTGATAAATATATTGAGAGGAATAAATTTAATTTTGATTAGGAATAAAGAAGAATAAAATTTATTAAGTACAATGTGAGTGTAATAAATGATTATTTTTCAAACCCATGGATCTAAAAATTGTTAATTTAAGATGATTGGATAATAAGATAATGAAATTTGAGATAGTTAAGATTTAGTTAACTTGTGTAAAGATTTATTCTCTGTTTAAGTTGAAATTTCCATGCTTTCAAATTCATTTCCTTATTTTGTTTTTCAAACTATCTTTTGGTTGTCCTTATCATCCTTATCTTGCTATAGACCGGTATAGGCATCTTTCTATAATATTTCTGTATAGAAATCTTTCTATAATCTTTGATAGACATTTGGTAATCATTTTGAATCCACCTTTTTCGTGCTTGTGTTCTTGATTCTGGAGGATCTTGGAAAGATCACCTCCACCTTGATAAACTTACCTATAACAACAGTTATCAGGTATAACTTCAATCTTCTTGTCATCTTATCTTAACCCTATTTCACTCTATCTTTTCTGTGCCCTTCCATACCTCATTCCTTTTCGGGGACGAAAAGTTTTGAGTGGGGGAGAGTGTAACAACCCTGTATTTTGTAATTATTTTATTGTATATTTTAATTATTTTTAATGTAAGATTTTGATTTAAAAACTTATTTTACTTAGTTGAAATGGTTAAATTTATTATTTAAATATAATCTTGATTTTTATATGAGTTATAATTCAAAACTTGTGTAAGTTGAATATTTGCCTGAAATGCTGATTTTGGTCAAATTAGTCAAACTGTGACTTTCAACTTAAAATTTTAAAAGTTTAAAATTTTAATTTTTTTCTTTTATTATTAAAGTACATAAAATTCTAATAACACCACTTTTCGTTTCGTTGAAATCGGATGTAAATTGTGAAAGTTATACCCTTTACAATATTGTGCGTATATAGGGTTATTTAACAATGACTATTTTAAATTGTATAAGTTACTTCTTCTTTGTTATATTTTACTTTAATATGTGATAATATGTTATATTATGTATTTTTTTACTTTTAAGTATTTTTTAAAATGATAATATAATTTTTCTAAAGTTCATTTGAATTTATTTCTAATTTTAAAGTCTAGTCTACAATTTTAAGCCATTTTCTTAATTTAATTATATATAATTAAAATTTATTTATTTATTTTATGCACTCACTTTTATTTGCTGTGTTTTACTTTATTTTATTCATTTTACATGTATTTAAATTAAAGTAAATTTTTCCAAAGTATATTGAAGTTATTTCTAATTCTTAAGTCAAGTTTTCATTTTCTGTGCTATTTTTCTTGTTTTAATCATATCTAATTAATATTTAATTATTAATATTTTGTTTATCTGTTATACTTTCGAATTTTAACTGATATTTTAATTATTTTCAGTTATTTAGATGTATATAAATATATATGAGAAATTTTAAAGGGTTAAAGGCTAAGAAACGTAAAAACGTTTCGCTGTTTCTTTTGCAGTTTCTTTTGTCATCAATACATCTGTTTTTTTGGCATTTCCCCATACCATCTCCAGCCGACTTCCCTTGCTCATTTGTCACGAAAATTTTCTCTTTCTCAACCCTAAAAATCATGGCCTCCATCTTGAGAAAAAAAATCTGGTAATGGCTACATCTTTCTCTACCTTTTTCTTCTCATTTTCTATGTATTTTGCCTAGTTTTCTATGCTTTCTGGATTGGCCTCTACCACCCACCATCACCACCATACTCTCCACCATCCCCTACCACTCTTCCTTGGCATCATCTCCAGCCATCTTTTCAGATCCATCCATGGCCACACATCCCTTGGTGACAAAACTCCACAAAATTGCAAATAATGTCCAAAACAATGTCCTAGCCACCACTATTACTTCACCACCTTCATACTCCACCATGGCCACCATCTCTAGCCACGACCACCACCTTGTTACCACCACTATACTTCATCTTAGCCTCTGTTCAGATCTGAAATTGACATGGCCAAGACTCCATGAACCAAAACTCCACAAAAACAATGCGTAAAGCCTTGAAACATTCAAGATAGCCACCCTATCACTTCATATCTTCATCCACCACCTTGGCCACCACCATAGGCCGCCACCACCACCTTTTCTAGACCTCCCCACACCCCTCCATCTACTGTCCAAACCTGTACAAGCATGGCCAAGCCACCACATGCCCATGGCCGAGCCAAGAATGTCACAAAAAACTCAACTTATTTAACCTTGACCCTATATATGCTTTATGTTGCACCACTACACCTTCATCTCCACTTGTTGCCTTGCCTATATGATGTTAAATGTGACGCCCCACCTCTATACCCACGCTAGCCAAGAACACTACGGTGTAGTGCTGTCAACTAGCACGGAGAATAAGGCTGTTGAGGAGCGGCCATCAATAGTTGGCCTTACACTAGTATTGGTTATCTCGATAGGAGTGATATATATATTCTTTCATTTTTCATCTCTGGTTTATTTTCTCCCATCGAAATACCCCAATTCCAGTATAAAACGAACTACGATGGTTCATAATAGTTTAGAACATTAAATATAAAATAATAACACAGATAAAACAGAAATTCTCATATATACAATAACTGATGTCAGTTACAATACATTTGACACGGTATATGTGATACAACTACAACAGTCGACTCAGGAAGTTACATATACAAGTACATTAACGTATATAATATACATGAATACATATCTTCCTATACAATAATATAGACTACTACAAAAGACGACTACTTCAAAAGATATGAAAGAACTTCATAGCTCTAGCAGCAACCCAAAGCAGAATATCTACAACCTGTAAATACTCGGTCTGACCCGAGCGTTAATTGCAAACACAAAAACACTCGAGTCAGGATTAATCTTAACTCAAGTAAATAAATTTGCAATGAACTTAAAAAAATGGATCACATGAATCAATTCAAAATCTATTATGGATTTTCATTATTAACAACTTCAAATTTTTAATTTCTGTCAATCCCGAGTGGCTGCAGTACACACGTATACTTTGCACACATGTGCACTGCCTCGCCAACACTCGTGCGAGCGCAAATCAGACAAATCACTGCAAACTCGACTCAACTCAATGAAATCCAAACTGTAAGTCCAAAACAGATGCACAATGCACTAAGCATTGAATTAGTGCACAAATGAAAACGCATCAGAGACGACACAGTAGCAAACAAACATGCAGCAGCAAGTGCAACACGGATCGTGTACAGGGCAGTGAACAAGTACAGTGAAACAAATGCAGCCGACACAGTAGCTCAAAGGCAGAGCATATGCAAATGAAGATCACAAATGTACATAAGAGAAAACATCAACAATGACCAATGTGCACAGGTCAGAAACCACAAATGGTCATGTGTCACAAAAGTTCAAGTGACAAAATGCAAAGAGAAAACATGCAATTCATTCAAACACTTCAATTTTTAAACCTATATTTAAAACTGAAGTTTAATCTCCACCTTCAATTTAAATTTTACTCTTACATATAAAACAGAAACAGTTTCTGTTTTATTAAGAAAAATCAACTTTAAAATTCCCTGAATTTAAACCATTTCAAAAGACAACAGAATTCAAACTTATTTGAATTCAACTTAAATTCAGTTTCAAAACTCCAAGTTTACAATGTAGCTTGTAACTTATATCAAATTTTAAAACTGGAAACAGTTTAAACAAAACTGCAAAAGCTTCAGGTAATAAACCTGTAACACAAAATAGGTGATCAGGTACGTGCAAATTCCAAGTGGTCAACAATGACCAAGGAAAAATGAAACAAGGTGCAAACTGGAAGACATGAACCAGCATAAGCAAATGGATGCACAGGGGTGCAACAGGGGGGAAAAAAATGCCCAGGAATGCCTCAGAATGGTATAAGAGCAACAGAGATGGGAAGGAGTATATAGATATAAAGACTGAAACAACATCAACAACCCAAAATGCAGACCAACCAGAAGTACAAGTGCATGGAGCAAATGATACAAGCTACATGAAAGCAACAATGTTTCCAGAAAAGCAAAACACATGCATTTCATTCATTTAATTCAGGCCATCATATTCATTCAGGAATTCAAGTACACAAGATTTGGTTGCATCTGTTCTTTAACAGTTTAAAAAAAAAATATTCCAAGTTTACATTTCTGTTCTTACCAGTTTAAATAAAATAAAACATGAAATAGCATTTGTTCTTAACAGTTTAAACTTAAATCAATAGCATCTGCTCCTAACAGTTTAAAACTTTCAAGCAAATCGAGCAAGAGACCGCAAATAGCCCCAAATAGTTCAGATTCAAGTAACCGAGCCAATGATAACAAATAACCCCCAAATCATAGCATGCAACCAAGATTCAAATTCAAACAAATTTATATACTTGCATTAAAATAAATCGTGAGCCAAAAGACTCACCTTTCACCGAATCAAAATGGAGCGCACGCGAGTCGAAACAAAAATGAAGCCGAAGCCCTAATTTCCTGAAGGTGCCGCGAGCGAGTTGAAGCTGAAGCAAGGGAAAGTCGAGCAAATTGAAGTTGTCGCTTTCGATTTTGAAAAGCCCTAACTTGAAACGAAGACGAAGAGGAACGCGGCCGCCATTTTTCACAAGCAAAAGAAAAGGGGACGGGCCGAAGGAATGAAAAGTGAAAATAAAAAGGGGAAAGGGGAACGGGTTTCCTTTATTTTTTTTTGCAAATTATTTTCCACGCTTCAAACATTTAAATGTGGGCCGAGAATTTATTTTAAAGCCCGATAAAATTTTACTTAAAATTTGTAAAAGAATTTTAAATCCAAATTTAAAAACTTCAATTGGAAATTTGTGTCAATATTAATCGTTTAAATTGTCGATTATAATTCGACACGAATATCGGGTTGTTACAGACTCCCCTCCTTAAAGAAATTGCGTCCTCGCAATCTTAAGGAATATATGGACAAAAGGTAACAACCAAAAGAGCATATCATCACAAGATGAAGAAATTCGAAATATGAAGTTCACCATAAAGAGCATGAAGGAGCAAGCCAGAACGTGTTTGCTCAAAGTCAAATCTAGTGAAACTTCAATTTCTTCAATAATACCGGGCTCAAGAATAAAGATCGGAAATCCCAAAGGCATTTCCGTAATTGGAAGACGTGGAAAACGTCATGAATAGCAGAAAATTGAGCCGGTACACTGGCGTAGTACAATATAAACGCCAAAGAAATCTTTTAATTTCATAAAGGAAATTCACAAATTATCAACAAAATCTAATTATCAATAGATAATTCAGAGATCTCAAATCACAAATATTCGATTATCAAAAACAATAATCAAATCAACAAGTATTCGATTATCAAAATCGAAAATCAATCTTAAATCACAAATATTTAATTATCACAAACGACAATTAAATCTCAAATATCTAATTATCAATAGATAATTAGAAACAATAAATATCTGATTATCAAAAACGATAAATCAGAAATCACGAATCAACGATTATTTAATTATCACAATTGATAATCAAATCACAAATATCTAATTATCACAAACGATAATTAGATCTCAAATATCTGATTATCACAAGCGATAATCAGAAACAATAAATATCTGATTATCAAAAACGATAAATCAGAAATCATAAACATCCAATTATCAAAACGATAATCAGAAATTACCACAACGGTAATCAAATTTCAAATTTTTCAATTAACGAGTCCGAAATTAACCGAAATAGCAAACGCACATGACTCATAACCACGAGTTTTACTAAATCGTTTAATTCACTTCATCGTTTCCTTGAAAGTGTTAAATTGTGTATTTTAAATAAATAACATTTTACGTTCTCAAACGGACAAGTCCGGAATTAAGCGAATCAGTAAAAGAAAGGGGTCATAGTCCTCGATTTTTCTGAAACGTTTACATCGCTTCCACATTCTTTTGAAAGCGTAAAGTGTAAAAAAATTTTGAAAACCATTTTTATTTATAAAATTACAATTTACATTCTCAAACGCACAAGTCCGGAATTAAGCGAATCAGCAAAAGAAAGGGATCATAGTCCTCGATTTTACTGAAACGTTTAATTCGCTTCCTCATTCTTTTGAAAGCGCAAATCGTAAAAATTTTGAAAACAATTTTGATTTATATTTTGAAACAATTTTTAAAATATGTGATTAAAACAACGACATCAGAAGCAACTTCGATAAGTGGATTTTCATTCATCCAAAGAGTCACAAGAATCTTCTCAAAGATAGAAAGGGGTATCATACCCTAAACTTGTATTCGTAACAAGTCAATAACACACGAATTCACCAATGCACAAGAATTGATAAAACTTATCAATAGAAATCACGAAAATTGGTGAAGCACAAATTCTAGAAATCCTCACAAGAAATCCAGAAAACACAAGCTAAGAGTATGAGAACTCGAACGCGAGTATGAAAACTCGAACCGGAGTATGAAAACTCGAACGCGAGTATGAAAACTCGAACCGGAGTATGAAAACTCGAACGCGAGTATGAAAACTCGAACCGGAGTATGAAAACTCGAACGCGAGTATGAAAACTCGAACGGAGTATGAAAACTCGAAGGAGAGTATGGAAACTCAAACGGAGTATGAAAACTCAAACGGAGTATGAAAACTCGAACAGAGTATGAAAACTCAAACGGAGTATGAAAACTCAAACGGAGTATGAAAACTCGAACGGAGTATGAAAACTCAAACGGAGTATGAAAACTCGAACAGAGTATGAAAACTCAAACGGAGTATGAAAACTCGAACAGAGTATGAAAACTCAAACGGAGTATGAAAACTCGAACGGAGTATGAAAACTCAAACGGAGTATGAAAACTCGAACAGAGTATGAAAACTCAAACGGAGTATGAAAACTCGAACAGAGTATGAAAACTCAAAGGAGAGTATGGAAACTCACCAACACGCGAGCATGAAAATTCATCAACACATGTAACGCATAACGAGAACGGGAGCACGAAAACTCACCTACATGCGAGCATGAAAATTCACCAACACGTGCAATGCAAAGCGAGAACGGGAGCACAGAATCTCACCTACACGTGAGCATGAAAATCACCAACACGGGCAACGCAAAGCGAGAACGGGAGCACGGAATCTCACCTACACGCGAGCATGAAAAATCATCAACACGTGCAACGCAAAGCGAGAACGGGAGCACGGAATCTCACCTACCCGCGAGCATGAAAAATCATCAACACGTGCAACGCAAAGCGAGAACGGGAGCACGGAATCTCACCTACACGTGAGCATGAAAATCACCAACACGGGCAACGCAAAGCGAGAACGGGAGCACGGAATCTCACCTACACGCGAGCATGAAAAATCATCAACACGTGCAATGCAAAGCGAGAACAGGAGCACGGAATCTCACCTACCCGCGAGCATGAAAAATCATCAACACGTGCAACGCATAACGAGACGCTATCTCATGGTTGCAAGCCATTAATTTTGACACACGAATGGCCCGAAGACCGTGGGGCGCTACCCCACATGTGTGAGTCGAAATCACACAGATTGAGGTCCAGACTAACCAAAAAAAATCAAAAGAGGTATGTGTGAGTGGAATCACACAAGTGGTGTCTAGTCTAACCTCACAATCAAAAGAAAAGTATGTGTGAATGAAATCACACAAGTGGTGTCTAGACAATCCTCAAGGCCCAAGAGATATGTGTGAGACGAAATCACACCGATGAGGCCTAGTCTAACCGTAAAAATGATCGTCATGATCAACGAGAAGTGTCAATTACACTAAGTCAGTAAATGTAAAAGTTTAGCATCATGTCCCATAACCACTTACTTAACTTAAATATTTACGAACAAACTGTAAATCTTCACTAATAAAATTTGTCACTAGAGGTTCAATCGAACAAGTCCAACAATTAACCGACGAAGTAAACGCAAGCGTTTCATACCACTTGTTTTACTAAGCCGTTTAATTAGATTTCTCATACGAGTGAAATAAAGATTTGTATATACTAATAGATTGGAAAACAGTTTCAAAAACGAGTTTGGTATTGAAAATAGAGTTAAAAACATTTTGATAAAAGAGTTTTTGATATTTACTACTAGTATTGAAACCTTTATATTTTTAAAGTGACAAATCACAAAAATGATTGTAGAAACAATCAATCACAAGAATTCACATACGAAGACGTGAATAGAATCCAAAGAAATCGATACCGAATTCATCGAAAGGTATGTTCACAAAAATCCCGAAGAAAAGGTCATCAAAGTTGCTAATAAATGATAGCAACAAATCGGGAAATAATCAAGAATCGATTAAATTTGAAAACCAAATCAATTCACTAAGATTCACATTCGAAGACGTGAATAAAATACAAAGAATTCGATTCCAAATCCATCAAAGTAGGAATACCCAAAATTCCTGAAATAGAAGCTATCAAAGTCGACAAAGGTGATAACAACTAACCGGAAAAGAAGAACCGATCAACAATTGGAAAAACAAAGCAGAACGAGTATAAATGCTTGAATGACTTTAGCAAAAGTAAAAGTCAAATCAACGTCGATATCGACAAGGCAAAGACCAAGACAATTTCTTTTATACCAAAGAAATTTTAAAACTATCAGAGAGAGGCACATGAAAACCAACAAACCATGGATAAACAGACAGAGTCGACAATTGGAATGCAATTTGTCTCAAAGATTGATACCCAAAACCCAATTGTATGGAAACTGCATTAAGTACACGAATCAGAGATAAGAATGCATATATATAGCAGTTCGAATAAACAATGCGAGTTCAAATCGAAGTGGGTACTAGTTGCAGCAATATGCAACTTGGTAGAGCATATATACACTGGTACTTAGAAGTGTAAACTCAAGTGAGCAAGTGCGATAGAGAATAGCAGCAATGCTCACGAATAAGCGTTAGGAATTCATTCCTAACAATCAAAGATGATCTTAAGACAAAGATGTGAAATAAAACATCGACAAATAGTTGTAACACATGTACTATCTAAGTTATGTTTTATATTTGTTCTAAACCCCAGGCTCTGATACCAAGCTGTGACGCCCCACCTCTATACCCACGCTAGCCAAGAACACTACGGTGTAGTGCCGTCAACTAGCACGGAGAATAAGGCTGTTGAGGAGCGGCCATCAATAGTTGGCCTTACACTAGTATTGGTTATCTCGATAGGAGTGATATATATATATTCTTTCATTTTTCATCTCTGGTTTATTTTCTCCCATCGAAATACCCCAATTCCAGTATAAAACGAACTACGATGGTTCATAATAGTTTAGAACATTAAATATAAAATAATAACACAGATAAAACAGAAATTCTCATATATACAATAACTGATGTCAGTTACAATACATTTGACACGGTACATGTGATACAACTACAACAGTCGACTCAGGAAGTTACATATACAAGTACATTAACGTATATAATATACATGAATACATATCTTCCTATACAATAATATAGACTACTACAAAAGACGACTACTTCAAAAGATATGAAAGAACTTCATAGCTCTAGCAGCAACCCAAAGCAGAATATCTACAACCTGTAAATACTCGGTCTGACCCGAGCGTTAATTGCAAACACAAAAACACTCGAGTCAGGATTAATCTTAACTCAAGTAAATAAATTTGCAATGAACTAAAAAAAATGGATCACATGAATCAATTCAAAATCTATTATGGATTTTCATTATTAACAACTTCAAATTTTTAATTTCTGTCAATCCCGAGTGGCTGCAGTACACACGTATACTTTGCACACATGTGCACTGCCTCGCCAACACTCGTGCGAGCGCAAATCAGACAAATCACTGCAAACTCGACTCAACTCAATGAAATCCAAACTGTAAGTCCAAAACAGATGCACAATGCACTAAGCATTGAATTAGTGCACAAATGAAAACACATCAGAGACGACACAGTAGCAAACAAACATGCAGCAGCAAGTGCAACACGGATCGTGTACAGGGCAGTGAACAAGTACAGTGAAACAAATGCAGCCGACACAGTAGCTCAAAGGCAGAGCATATGCAAATGAAGATCACAAATGTACATAAGAGAAAACATCAACAATGACCAATGTGCACAGGTCAGAAACCACAAATGGTCATGTGTCACAAAAGTTCAAGTGACAAAATGCAAAGAGCAAACATGCAATTCATTCAAACACTTCAATTTTTAAACCTATATTTAAAACTGAAGTTTAATCTCCACCTTCAATTTAAATTTTACTCTTACATATAAAACAGAAACAGTTTCTGTTTTATTAAGAAAAATCAACTTTAAAATTCCCTGAATTTAAACCATTTCAAAAGACAACAGAATTCAAACTTATTTGAATTCAACTTAAATTCAGTTTCAAAACTCCAAGTTTACAATGTAGTTTGTAACTTATATCAAATTTTAAAACTGGAAACAGTTTAAACAAAACTGCAAAAGCTTCAGGTAATAAACCTGTAACACAGAATAGGTGATCAGGTACGTGCAAATTCCAAGTGGTCAACAATGACCAAGGAAAAATGAAACAAGGTGCAAACTGGAAGACATGAACCAGCATAAGCAAATGGATGCACAGGGGTGCAACAGGGGGGAAAAAAAATGCCCAGGAATGCCTCAGAATGGTATAAGAGCAACAGAGATGGGAAGGAGTATATAGATATAAAGACTGAAACAACATCAACAACCCAAAATGCAGACCAACCAGAAGTACAAGTGCATGGAGCAAATGATACAAGCTACATGAAAGCAACAATGTTTCCAGAAAAGCAAAACACATGCATTTCATTCATTTAATTCAGGCCATCATATTCATTCAGGAATTCAAGTACACAAGATTTGGTTGCATCTGTTCTTTAACAGTTTAAAAAAAAAATATAAATTCCAAGTTTACATTTCTGTTCTTACCAGTTTAAATAAAATAAAACATGAAATAGCATTTGTTCTTAACAGTTTAAACTTAAATCAATAGCATCTGCTCCTAACAGTTTAAAACTTTCAAGCAAATCGAGCAAGAGACCGCAAATAGCCCCAAATAGTTCAGATTCAAGTAACCGAGCCAATGATAACAAATAACCCCCAAATCATAGCATGCAACCAAGATTCAAATTCAAACAAATTTATATACTTGCATTAAAATAAATCGTGAGCCAAAAGACTCACCTTTCACCGAATCAAAATGGAGCGCACGCGAGTCGAAACAAAAATGAAGCCGAAGCCCTAATTTCCTGAAGGTGCCGCGAGCGAGTTGAAGCTGAAGCAAGGGAAAGTCGAGCAAATTGAAGTTGTCGCTTTCGATTTTGAAAAGCCCTAACTTGAAACGAAGACGAAGAGGAACGCGGCCGCCATTTTTCACAAGCAAAAGAAAAGGGGACGGGCCGAAGGAATGAAAAGTGAAAATAAAAAGGGGAAAGGGGAACGGGTTTCCTTTATTTTTTTTTTGCAAATTATTTTCCACGCTTCAAACATTTAAATGTGGGCCGAGAATTTATTTTAAAGCCCGATAAAATTTTACTTAAAATTTGTAAAAGAATTTTAAATCCAAATTTAAAAACTTCAATTGGAAATTTGTGTCAATATTAATCGTTTAAATTGTCGATTATAATTCGACACGAATATCGGGTTGTTACATTAAACCTGACCTATATGATGTCATACCTGAGCCAAAGTATCATCATAGCCAAGCATAAGTGTCTCCTAGGCCAAACATTTGAATGGTTAAAGCAAGGTCAAGTAATCTATTCCTTTGTTGCTTCGTATTTTCATTGTTTCAACATTGTTTTGCGTTGAATATTTATGTGTGTATTGTCTTGTTTTGGTTATTGTTTACAAGACAAATATCAAGCCTCTCCATTCATTCAAATCAAAAGTCATTCTATATCGTGCTTGTCGTGCTTTTGGAATCGCTCTTGTGTTTGTTGTTTTGGTCTTCAGCTTGAAAAAGTGAGTCCTTCTCACTCTGACATTTATACTTATGAAAAGTGAATTGATGACAAGTGTTTAGTAATAAAAAATATTTATGCAAGTTAATGATGATCATATGATATGCTATGCCATGTTATTACCATATTATTACCATGTTAAAGCTGTTAATTTTCACCTGACATCTGATATATGACTGTATATTGTGATATTGACCTTGTTTATATTATTTCTGTATATGATCACACTGTAAGTTCCCTGTTAGAAAAAAAATGTTATGGGCTGAAATGATAGGCCTGAATGGTTTTAAAATTTTCATTTTGACTTGGGATTGCGGGTTTGAAATGGTAAAACCCGGATTTTCTTTGTAAATTACGGGTTGAAATGATATATTACCCGTATCACTTTACCTAGCGTAGAAAATTTTATACAGGCCCGTAGTTAAAATATGCTTTTCTAAAAATTTTAAAATATTTTAGAAATTTAATTATTATAATATTTTGATTTGAAATTTAATAAAAATAAAATTTTTGTAAATTATTATTGATTTTCTGAATAATTGTAAGTGAAATGAATTAATGAAAAAGTTAGAAATTTTGAACGTAAGTTATTTTGGAAATTTTGATTTAATTGTAATTGGAAATTTAATTGAATATGAAATTATGATAAATTTATGATAATTTGAATTTAAATGAATTTAAGGTGATTTTTATATCATATTAATAATTTTAATAAAGTTGAAATGTGAAATGAATGAATATTGTAAGTTGAAATTTTGAAATATAACTAAAACTGGAAATTTATGAAATTGACGTAAAAGTGAACTTTTAGTTAAGTAAATAAAAATAAAACAAAGTTATATTTGAGGATTTGAACTTAAGTGTTAAGTTGAAATTTAATGTAATGGATTTTAAAAATTCAACATTGCAATTTAATAAGTGAATTATTATTAAATCTTGATTTTTGAATGGAAATTTAACTTTATAAAATCATGAATTTGAGGAAAATTAAATGATGTTTATAAATGTGATAAATATATGATTTTATAAGTTAAAATGTTTTATATAAAAGTATAATCGGTTGAGAAATTATATTGAATATTTGAAGTTAATTGACTGCATTTTTGAAATGCTATTAATTACAATGTAAATGATATTACGACATTTGTAAATGCTGAAGTTGATGATAATGAACTAAAAAGCTAAAATGAATTAAAAGCTATTATAGCAATTGTTGTAAGTGCTATAAATTGTTGAATTTAACTAAGTTTATTCGAAATTTAAGTAAACCCTATTACAACATTTTAAAATTTCGTCTTTTGATAAATTGAACTGTTTTGAATGTAACTTTCCGTAGCGTTTTCTAAATACTGCGAAAAATGAATTTTCACTATTTTAATAAACTTAAGTGAATAAATGAACTTTGAAAGTTGAAATTTTGGCAATTTAATAATGTAATTATTAAACATAATAACTTCATTTAATGATTAAAAATGATTTTGGAATATAAACTGTTTTGAAATATGAATTGAAATGGTTTTTTAAATTGAATAAAATGAATAATGATTGAAATGTGGTACTGAAAGATATGATATTTTGATATTAAATTGATTTGAAACGAAGTTTTGAAAGATATGATATTTTGATATTAAATGATTTGAAAAATGGAGTTGAAAGATATGACATTTGATATATTAAATTGATTTGAAACGAATTTTTGAAAGATATGATATTTTGATATTAAATGATTTGAAAAATGAAGCTTTGAAAGGTTATGATATTTTGACGTATTAAAATGATTTGAAAGGAATTTTTTAAAAGGATATGATAATTTAATATATTGAAATGGTTAGAAATGACTTGATATTTATTTTGATAAATATTTGAATCGAAAGATATGGTATGATGATATATTGAAATGGTTTGGAAATGATTTACTCTTTATTTTGATAAAGATTTGGGTTGAAATGATATTTTATTTTGAAGTATAAAATATTGTTTTAAAAGTTATAACTACGGGTTATAATAACGATTAGTTGTTAAATAGACCGGGATCGGATATTGTCTTATAGCCGGCCAATACCGAAAACCACTTTAACAACCGTGTACGCCGTGGAGATTCTAGAATGAAGTAGGATGGTGGCGACGTTCTCGAGGTATATATTACGTGGACCCAACTCCCGTGAGTTGGCATATATGACTAAAACAGGAGCTATACCGGGCTACACAAAGGGTCGCACCCTTTCATCGAGCATGCTCCAAAACCATTCTATTACTGTTGTGATTCGATTTGGTGGCGCCACTTTGATTCGGGGGTATTGTTCGAGGTGGGCGGAAGCTGCTGGCTTGCCGTCACCACCGGTCCGGGAGTGCAAACGGTGTATCCACCCTGGCATTGCCTCGCGTGCCGTGTCATATCCTTATATCGAGCCCACTACGATTTTGGTTTTAAAGATCCGACCGCGTTAAGGTTCACCATCCCCTTAACGCTATTTTCTATATGATTATACTTTACTGATTAGACACTACCGTATATAGCGTATATTACTACATAGTAAATAGTTTAACGGATCCTTAGAGGATGGGCGGTCCCAAGCATCCTTTAAGTTACTGATGCATTTTATTACTGTTCACTTGAGTTGATTTAAAGTTTATAAGTATTTATGTCCTGACTCGAGGGTTTTGTGTTTTTCTTTATGCTCGGGTCAGATTGATTGAGTTAGCATTCAAGATTCACCTTCGGCGTTGGAGCTTTCCTTGAAGATCCAGCCATCTATTTTGTTTCAGTATCCAATGGTTCGGTGATGTATCTGATTTGTACCTGATGTATCCTGTTACTCTTCCGATGCATCTTATATTTTATATAGTAGCTTCATGAACTACTATCTCTTTTTCTTCCGCTGCATTTTTATATACTCTGTGTCTATGATCTGTGATTTTTATTTACTGTATATTCTGAGATTTGTCAAATTTTTATTTACAACGCGGTATTTTGAGCAATCCAATTCCGGCATGAGTGTCTACCTATACACTTATAATGGATGCGAATGGTTGAAAATACCGAGTCGTTACAGGTGGATGGGTAGGAACTGCACCTGGCGCTTGCATTATGGGTCCCTCATACAGGTTAGGCTCAGCTTGTCTCCTCGCTTCAAATACCCATGGAAGCATATCAGAATGTTCATGCCTGGAATCTTAACTGCCTCACCCGAGCTATTTCCAGCAAGATTTCTTATTCTCTCTATTTATGATTAAGAATTATTATGAACTTTACCACATATAGTACTAAATAAGAATGGGGCAATTGTGTTTTTTGTGTTATACCTGTATATGTGTAAAACCTTGAAAGACTTTATACTTGTATATATACATAAAACCTTTTGAATTTTTTCTAAATATACAAGTGTGTTATCTCAATACGTACCTAATCCCTAAGAAACCCAAAACCTAAGCTCTAATACCAACTGTGGCAACCCGCACCTCTAGATACACTGATCCAAAGCCTACAGTAACTTTCGAACTCATGTAGCACTAAGAAGTACGAGCCATTGGATTTTAAAGTATTACAAAGACTAAAACATAATTTAAAGCATTCTACGCTTTCGGATCTCCCAACGAAAGTAATTTAAAATATAATTATAGAAAACAAACATTTTAGAAACATAGTCTCAAAAATACATAGTTCATATAAAGAGTTACCAAAGTACCATATAAGTCTAATAGATAATAAATATGATAAATAGTTACATGGATAATAATGAAGAATAATAGAACTCCAGCGCTTATCTCCTTTCTCCATGTACTACACCTAGGATAAATCAACTGCTACCCTATCTTTCTATGGCGGGAAAAATGAAAGAAAAGGAGTGGATTAAACAAAAGTCTGGTGAATAAATTGTATTACCAGTGCATGATGTTCACAAGCAATTAACATCATTTATAATCTACGTGACATAGGGTGTCCCTATTTGTGTTTGTGAGTTACATACCCAGGGTTGGTAATCTTAACCTAAGGAATATAATTTCAGTTTCACCCATACCTAAAACATCTAGTAAGGGTTTATACTCAAGGATTGAAAGATGGATCGACTTATAATCTCTAGGATTGTCCTAGCATAAGATTGCACAAAATATTACCCCTAGTTTGGCATTACCTACACAACAACTACGACTATCGTACTTGCACATTGATTGGACCTCGTAACGCCAGGCTCATGTCGAACCTATAACTCAACAACTTAGGACTTATGCATACGTGTCACAATCTCAATGATAACGTCTCCTACGCACCCTTACAGCCATCCATCAATAGTGTTCAGACCAAATTGCCCGTGTGCATCTAAGGAACCTCCTGTTAGTGGCAGACTATGCACCGCCATAGACATTCACCAACAGTGTCAAAGTGCCACCAAGGAACCTCCCATTAGGGACATGCGCTCTACACCACCTCGCAATCAAACTACCCTAATGTTGAATATCAAGTCGCATGATAGATAGTGTCCATGCTTAATTGCTCATGTACACGTATGTTTCAATTCCGTGGCATCCAAAAGTCGAGAAATAGAAATTAATTTCCCATACACATAAATTATATACTAAACCTAGGCCTTAGGTCGAGGTTCAACCTGCACTTGAAAATCGATGACCGGTCGATTGCTTGTACCTTAGCAGTCAATTGGATAAGGTGGCCATCGACCGATGGATTTCAAATCCAGACTCCTTAAACGTTAATCGCATATAATTATGTTATAAATTGATTTATGATTTTCCTTTCTTTTAGCACTTGTTTATGACTATATTTTCGTTGTTTATTTCTTCTTATAATTCGCACAATTTTCATGTGTGATTTATAGTTTCATTTACATAATTTAAATTATTAGCTTCGTAATTATATAAGTATATTTACAACTTTTTATTTAAATTCACCATACACTTCCTATGAGGTTATATGCATATAATTGTATAATCAAGTCAAGGTGAAATAAAAGAGTGTATACATATTAAAATCTCAGAATCAATTCAAGATTAAAATAAAAAGGGGTATACATATCTAAATAGAAGGGTATTCAATATCTTTTATTTATCCAATCCAAATCCAAATTAACTTCTTTACTTTTAACAAAGTTAAATCAAATATGGTGTTATATCCGTGTTATATCCATATAATTTACGCTTTTCAATAATATCTTTATATAGTCACAATTAATTAAATAAATAACTTTGAACCGGAAACTTTTTGCTCAAATTAATATAAACAAATTTCCGGATCAAGTAGAGATACAAATAAATCCAATCACTTATGAATCAACATCCTTTAAAATCAACCCACTTACATCTTAATGCTTCCTTCCTTCCCAGCTTGCCTTTGATCTTCCCCTCTTCCTAATATATTGATTTTATCTTGAATTTTATCTTTATTCTATTTTGGAGTTTGGAGGAGATAGAGGGATTTTGGAAGAGAAGGAGAGTTCAACATATTGATTGCTTAGATTAGGATTTTCAAAAAAAACGATAGAGGGTTATATTTATATTTATAAACGCAGGAACAAGCAACAACTGTTGGATTTATTATTAAAAAAATCTAGACCATTCGGTCTAGGCTAACCCTAGTGACAACAGTCGACTGGTCAACCGGTTGATAGGCGCGGTCAACTGCCAGGGGCCGACTGGTCCTATCTCAACCATCAATCGGTTAATGTTGCTTAATTTATTTTTTTATTAACCATTAACTTTCTGACTTGTTTCCTTTAATATATTTTCAAATTATTTTTGATTTCAAATCTTTAAACGTTAATAACCTTTTTGTCAGAACTCCAATTACAAAAATTTGTATATGAAAGTTGTATAGAAAATCGCCACAAACACAATGATGCAAGTTTCATAGCCAAATTATAAAGTTCGATCAAATTCCCTTTTAACTTTATTTTAAATTGCTTGATTTAGTTTAATAAATTTTTGGTTAATTTCATAGGGTGTTGCAGATGTGATGAATATGGGGATGGTACGCCTTGTCTCGGGAAGCGTATAGTTGATGTTGGACGAGATAAAGGCTACGATGAAGGCTCGATACACATTTTGATTCGTAGTCATCTGATGGCTTTAAGATTTGATGACTAGGGTATTGAGATATATGATTCCATGCAATATTGCATATACGTAGCAAATCCCTATCCCTCAGCTACGACTTTGGGATTTAATATGTGCGTATCATTTGTAGCATGAGATGATTGTAGTTTCGATTATGCTAGACATCGATTCATGTGGATAGAAGAGGTTTTATCTAGAGGTATAGGCGGTAGACCTCATGAGATGATTGTAGTAAGGGCTATAGGCCTCGAACGACTTGTCAGAATCCTCATGATAAACAAATGTAACGGCTAGGCATGTATTTATCGATTTGGGTTCGATACAATTTTAAGGGTGGACGATGCGTTGAAGTGTCGTAGTACTAGTCTTACATTAGTGATCATACCTAATGGATCTTGACCTTACTGAAAGATCTAAGGTCCACTAGCCTAGTGTGTGATGGTTGAGTCACGTTCAATACTACATGCGATAGATTTATCACGTATAATGTGGTACTATAGTAGAAATATGCTAACTTGTTAGATGATGGTTGAGATATGGTTTCATTATCTCTTATAATACCATTTGATATTATACATACATAGCAGTGTACTGGTAATCATGCAAGGCAGTGGTATTTCCTCTCACCAGACATTATTTCTGACCCTCACTTTGTTGGCGTTTTATTATCTATTCTTCGAGGAGGTTAACATAAAGGCATGAACTATGTTAGCGGAAAGCAAGTTACAAGGCCAAAATTATTTATCACTATGTTTATATATATATATATATATATATATATATATATCCGGTATTTTCATGATACTACATGTTAGACTATATCTTCATTTTGAGATATGTTGTATATAAGATTCGATGTACCATTTGCATGATATATTATGATACGAAATATTATGTCTCTTGATATGATATGCATTTAGTTCTTTACATGTTTATGTTGATATTAAATTTTATTCCTTCATCTCTGAGATTCAGATGATTGTACTTGTGATAAATATGCTTGTGTTGTTGTTTTAAATTCCACCCTTAATGGAATGACATCCATAATTCCTAAGGAATTCAGTTGTTTGCGTGGAATACAAGTATCATAGAGGGCATTCGTTCCATTTATACTGACATCTTTCGAAGGGTAGGAAGTTTTACTGTCTTTGTGTTTATTTGGGTAGAGAAAGGATGTATGGATACATTCACATGAAAGTTTTGAATAACTTACGATGTTAAGGTTAGATACACAATTAACATTAGTATCATATAAGATACATAATAACACTTTTGGACGAGGCATTCATTTATGTTATAATTATGAATAACCTATTACTTTGATGTTTGATAGTTGTTTGTTGATATTATAAGGTATGAATGATACTCTTTTATGTAATATATGGTATTTGACACTTTCTATATTTGTTTACTTTACTCTTGTCATGTGATTAGCTGTGAATTATAAATTGGCCTTGGCATATAAATAGAACTATATATATATATATATATATCCATCTATACACATGTACACATAATTAATTGAATGATTCGTTCAACGTGTACGCACTTGAATATATTATAATTTAACCCAACATGTGTGAACCCTAACTTGCCAACTTACTTATTGATATGTCTTTTGTGATGTGTATTTCACATATGTAGGTATTATTATATTAGATATGAGTTTTCTCACACTAGACTGCTTGATTTGATCGGCCTTTATTATTTATTTATAATTCTCAGATTAAGGCTTTTTTTACAAGTAGAACATTTACTTAAAAAGATATTTGGATACTAACCAAAAGATACATTATGGTACACTCATTTCATTATCTATCCAATTTAGTTCTGAACATCAGATCAAAGCATGTAACTTTTTGTATAGGCCGTTATCTAGTTTTATGTATATGATTTTATATACGACATGTATAATATAAGACAGACTTGTACTTTATACCCTATATTCAGCTATCTTAGGGCATATTCAGCCATCTCGTTGGGTTTTGCTTCTTATATTTTATTTTCGAGTATTGTATTATTATCTATGCAATATTGCTTTATTTTGATATTGAATGCGAATTTGGTAAGTAATATTATTGTTTTATCATATTCAATGTTAGCCAACAAAATAGATACATTAGGTCGCCTATTATCCGTCACATTACCTACGCTTATGTGTAGTCTTTACTCTTCATTAACATGAGTATAAGGTTTAGGCATTACATCTAGAGTTGTATATAGTGCACCAAGTATAGGTGTTCTTGACTTAATCTGAGGTAATGTGCCTACATCAGCTATATTTACCAGATGACCGAACGAACGTTGAATCAAAAAGATATAAGAAAGTCTCGAATAGGAACATTAAGCATGATAAAAGCATCTATATATGTAGTGATATATATATATATATGTATGTATATATATATATATATATATATAAAGGTCATACTGACAACTCCACTTGTAACGCCCCCCTTAAAATGAGGTAAATAATCCAAAAATCTATCGGCGGAGTCATAAGAACTATCAAATGTTGATTGAAACCGATTGACATATCCATAATAATCAACATATAATAATTAAGCGGGGCATCCCTAACTCAAAGTTAGGAACCATAAATGTATGTATGGTTAACCACCATCTCTCTACAAGGTTCTTAAACCTTAGAAAATAAATAGAGATGTCTAGAATCTATTTATGATGGTCCGATGAAATGTGTTATATATCTTAGAAATTCACTTATATTAACCACCGTGAAGAGCTATGTGCTTTGATTGTATAACAAATAATATTTCATAGTTATTGTCTTATTGTTTGGATAAATTATGTTAACATATCTATAATATTTCATAGTTTACACTGTTTATTTAAACATTTTTAGTAGTTCAAAGCCAATACTTCAAATTTACACTAATAGTTTAAAGCGTTAATAGTTCTAAAATATTGATTTTATACCTAAATATATTAGAATATAATGGAACAATGCTTAAAGCTACGGTGATTTGGGAAAATATTCGAGTAGTAAACAATGAAGTGGACAGAGATCAACGGTGGTTGTCTCTACTGCATCATCCTATCGTTGTTGATTAGCCAACATCATTATCCAACAATTGATGTACATTTATTCTACCAACTATCGTCAAAGATGATGATATTTTGTTATTCATTTATTGAACAAATAAATAGAACAATTAAAAATTAGGAGTAAAAAAGAGACAAAGTAATTTTTTAAAGGGGGAATTATTTTAGAGGACAAAATTTTGTATATTTTTTGCCTCAAGGACACTACCTCAATAATTTTAGCACAAGGACAAACATTCTTCTAAAAATTGTTCATAAGGACAAACATTTTCTAAAATTATTCATAAGGACAACAAAACTGCTACCAAGCTAAAACTGATACCTAAAAACTGCTACCGATAACTACAAACTGATACCTAAAAACTGCTATCAATAACTAAAAACTGATACCTACAGAAAGTTGTCCTTCAGGGTAAAATATTGAAGGTCTGTCCTTGAGGCTAAAAAGCTGTGAAATTTTGTCCTTGACAATAATTTCCTGTTTTTTAAACACCTAAAGTGTAGATAATTTAAAAAAAAAGCTAAGTATAGGTGGGTATCTATTACGGGAAATAATTTTAAAGGACAAATTAAAATAAATAATTGCTCACAAGGACACACGTAAATTTTTTTTACCGTAAGGACAAAGCGCAAAGTCCAGATATAAATTAAAACAAAACAAAGAATTCTGTTCGTCTCCTCCTCCTCGCTTTCACTCAGAATTTGATGAAATTTCTTTTAAAAATAAAATTAAATAAAAAGAAATCGATTTCTCGTTCAATTGCTTAGAAGCAAAATCAATTTCCACAATCTCTCCAAAACCAAAATCACTTTCCCTAAACCAAAATTACAATTTCTAATTTCTTTGAGTCTGTGTTTGATGTCGCGGTTGTGGTTGGTGTTTTACAGGAGGCGGTGAGGAGAAAATTTTGATTAGGTCGTGGTTTGGTCTAGGTTGAGGTCGCGAGTTTTTGGCGATGATTGTGTTGGTCGAGGAAGGTGGATTAGAGTCTGGCCGTGGCAGATGAGTTGAGTTTTTAGGCAGTGAAGTCGGAGAAGCAATTTGTTGTATATGCAGAAAGGTGGAGCAACCTACTTGAAAAAAATGATACATACTTACAGAAAACTGATACCTACGTAATACAAACTGATACCTAATTACTGCAAACTTGAAATCGTTTCATATTTGACTGAAGATATTTCACTGCAGCTAATACACAACCTATTGTTACATTTCAACATAATTTGTTTCAAAAATTACTTATTGTCTTTATTTTGAAATAATAGGATAATGATGATTTTTTAATCCACGTCCAGTTTAAAAGAAGCTATAAAATTGGTATGAGTAATTGGTATGAGATTTCTCTTTCTTTTAAAAAAAATTACTTGTTACAGATGAAAAAGATGAATATGACCTAACTTTTTAACATTTTTTCTTTATTAGAGACAAAAAATACAAGAAATGCTCAAAGAAATTGGGAAAAGCAATAACATAGCAGGCATGGAGGTGAAACTAGATGATATGCATCAAATAAAGTGTGCACAACAAGCAGAAGACGCGCAATTTTTTTGGTTAAAATGATATCTACTGACAACAAAATGAACAATACAATTGAAACTACTAGTCATAATCAAGTGAAAGTTGCTCATTATTCAAACTATCTGTGTTTTTGCATTATAACATTTCATACATAATTATATACATCATTGCATGCCTTTTATATTTAATTGAATTTGATTCATAACAAAAAATTGAAAAATATTATCTCTCAATTTCAAAAACAGTTAGTTCAGAAATAAACAGTTACTACAGGAAGAAAATTGATATCTACATAAAAGAAACTAATATCTACAGAAACAAAACTGATATATACATAAGAGAAACTGATACCTACAGAAACAAAGCTGATACCTACATAAAAGAAACTGATACCTACAGAAACAAAACTGACACCTACAAAAACAAAAAAGATAACTACATAATAAAAAATAAAACAAAAATATTTAGCAAATATATCTTAAAGTAATAGCTACAAACGCAAACATACACAAATCTATACTAAGTGTGCTAGTAAAACTGTTAAATATTTTAATTCAAAGCATACTATATGCATGTACCATTATCCATGAAATTCAATGTTATCCCCACTGCCAAAAAAAATAAAAAATAAACATTAGTAAAAATATGTTCAATGTAGAACATTAATTAATTCAATTTCACAAAACTGATACCTACCGTATACAAAACTTTCTAGTTATTGATAAAAAAAAATGATAAAAATAAAAAATAAAAATGAAACCCAAAAACCGAACCTAAAGTACGATACTTTTCCACTCTATCACAACTTTATATACAACCCAAACAACTTTATATCAAAACTTTGAAGAAAAACGAGATCACAGTAGAAATACGAAAAGAACGAGATCGACAAACGCGCATGAGAAAAATATGATAGATGAACTATAATTTTCAGAAGAACGAAATTGAAATGACCGAACAAGATTGATCGATATTTTGATTGCGAGAGTAATATGGGATCGCGACAAAAAAATTTGATCGAAATGAAGAAGAAGAAGAAGAAGAAGAAGAAGCGCGCGAAAGTGGAATGGAAGGAAAATACGTGCGTGTGTTCTTGCGAGAAAATAATTAACGGGCTGTCCTATATCTAAAAAAAGCCCTAAAAATTATTCTTAAGGAAAATTTCCTGTATCTATTAATGGCTGCCAACAAACGATTAAAAAATTAACTATATCTATTGGGATTTCTTTTAATTTAGGATTAAAATTACAAGTTCATAATTTTCAACCTATAATTAATTAAAATCACCTCTTATATTGGATTTGAATTTAAGAACTAAACGTTTGTGAGATGAATAATGTAAAATCAATAAATGAAAGGGGTTGGGTTGTACAATGTTAGTCTGCTCCAATAGTCTCCTCGCCTGGCCTGACGAAGGACCAGTGGTACCGACCAACCTTATCGCTTCTATATCTCAAAGCACTTGCTGCTCTCTATTATTTTCCCCTTTTCCCTACTTCCGCTGTTTTGCTTGATTAACTAAACTCAATAAAATATTCCGCTTAAAACCTCCTAATTAAACCCCTACTGATCTGAATATACCTACTATGGTTTCGCGACAAAGCTCCAATTTCTCCTCAAAAAGCTAGATATATTCAAGCTAGCGTAAGCAAGCAAGTTTTACAGTTCGTTGGAGTTTTATTTTTTTCTTTCTTTCTAGTATTGTTGTTTGAGCTTGATCACTTTTTTTGTTAACATGTGTTTGACATGTTGCTGTGCATTGATTATTTAACCTAGATGATTTTTACTATCCCTACGGCTAGAATCCATTTTAATTTGATTGATTCAGTGAATTATGTGTTGTGACGATTAACTGAATCATTGGCAGCTGGTAAATCATTCTGATGGAATCTCAGGTTGATGTATCAACTCATACCTAAATCTAGCTGGGTGCGGTTGTTAAGATGACTCCAAAAATAGCTGGCAAATTCGTTTCATATAACAAAAGTTTAGTATACACAATTGAGCAAAGGTAAATTCTATTCATACACCGAAAATCACAACATACACCATTAGTTATCCTAAAATAATTTGTTACTAAAAATACCCTTTTCTTAATTGCATTTTTTTATATCATTCTCTTATAATCCATCAAACTAAAATTTAAAAATTAATGAAATTCGGTCAAATTTATACACCTAGATGAAGAAATTAATGAATTTTATTATCATGAAACCTAAAATATCAATTATAAAACTTTCGCTACTATTTGCTTTAATTTACAAGTATTTACCTTTTTATAAAATGATAGTTAATTTTGTTGAAATGGAGAATTTTATTTTAAATTAAATAACTTAAAATTATTAATATCAAAAATTAAAATTCACCTTGTTGAATTTTAACTCAATTTAGTGCTAATTTTTTTTTAGTTTTGTGCAAATGAGTTTAAGTTTGAAAGAGGAAAGGTAAAGAAGATGAAAACAAGGTTAATTTTGTAAAAAAAAATGGTGTATATAAAAAAGTTTTTGATGTGTACTACTTTATTGCATTTTTTGTATATGTAAAGTAACTGTTGGTGTATGAATAAAATTAGCATTGAGCAAATTAGTATACACCATAAAATACTTAATGCACACAACTTTTTTAAGTTACCTCTATGTTCATTTTCCATTATCTTCTCCCTTTCAAACTTCTAACCCATTCACACAAAAAATCTTAAAATTTCTAGAATTAAATCATATCAAAACTCAACAAAAATTGTAATGTATTCATTTATTTATGTCAGGCTTATTCATTTACAACAAAACGGTTCTAAGTTTTCAAAAATGGGTTAAATTAGTTTGAAATGGAATGGATCGGATGTGAGCTATATTAGCTGGCACTTATGATTTCTTAATTGTAATGTTAATTAGCTTATTCATCAAAATGTTAGGATTTTTTTTAGGATCTTAGCTTGATAGGTTATGAAAAAATATATTAGCACTATAATTAGCAAGAAGTAGGGTAATTTTGTCATATATCTTTTAATTAATGAATGGGTATGCCAGGTTATTTTTTGTGTATTAATAGAATATGACAAAAGAGTTATGAGTACTTTTTCTATTAATTGAGTTATTGTTATCAAAGGCCACTAGAAATTGGTTTACCTTTATAATCTGAATATCAGTTCCATTTTTATCCTCAATTATTAAATCACCTTTTAAACCCGGAATAATAAATATTTATCATTCGACATCATACTTAACCTTTTATACATTCAAAGGTTCATACAAAATAAGCTACAATCCTTTATTCAATCTTGTATATTGTAATAAGTGATATATGGACTTGTTCGAAATGTACCTTATACAAGGGGTTTATTACTGTTATAAACTACAATAATATTTTCACTAAATTCTCACAATCTTATTCATTTACTATCTTTAATCTTAAAAGGAAATTATTGCAATGTGGAGAAATGAAAGTCTCTCTCGAATGCACTATATCTAACATGAACACATTTTGTAACCATGGACCCAGGTTCTAAGACAAAAATTGTTTGTTGTATGTTTACCTGTCAGCATTTAAAAAAATGTTTTGGAGTCGGCTTAACGACTTGTCTAGTCCTACTTGGAAGTTTGGTGAACAAATGGTTTGTTCGGTTGGATTTTCAAAATAGATCAAAACCAAAACAGTCAGCCAACAGACAAAAACTAAACTAATTCATCGAAAAATTTCAAAATCAAAATCAGCAGGCTTATTGTAATCTTATATTTAGACGAAATTCCCAATAGTTTCAGTTTCGATCGCTATAAGGTCAACAATGCCACGAGCTTGGGCTTCTGTTGCTGACATAAATACATCTCTCTTCATGTCTTTGGATATAACCCATAAGAGGTTAAATGGTATTTATACATAAACCTCCATGAGAGTTTCACGAAGTCTGAGTAGTTCTTTCGTTTGCAACATAAATTCCTCTGCTTGTGCCTCATATAAAGAGCTAGCAGGTTGGTGAATCTTGGTATAATTGGTTTAATTGATTGGATTTGAGTGGTCTCAGATCACATTGTTTCCAAATAATATGAGGTCAAAATGACTTATTGGGTGCATGTTTATGGAAAGACGTGCAAATGATATAATTTCTAAAATAAATCACACCTTACCTAAATAGATGCATGAATTTAATGGAAACATGTTAATATAACATACAATTAATAATGTTGACATAAATACTTCTTTAGAAATATAATTTTTAATTTTATATTCAGTTTAATTAATTGATTCGGTTTACGATATTAAAAACAAAACCAATTGCAGAACAAAATAAATATTGAAATGTATACTTATTCTAACCAATCAGTAGATCACATCGAACCCAATTAATCAAACATATTTGGTTCCATCGGTTTATTTGGGTTGAAAAAAAATACATATTTATCCCTACTTGGATGCAACTCAGGTTCCGCTTGGGGTTTATATAGCATCGTTTAAGAGTGGTTTTAATAGTTGGTTTTGATTTTTACCGAGAGTTTGGTTTTAAAAGGGTTGATTTTATAACATATAAGATAATGTTATCGATTTGATTCTCATTACTTTTAAAAATCACTCCAAAACTTTAAAATTATGTATAAAAAAAATATTTTGTACAAAAAATGACTGTTAAAAAGCAAATTTTCAATATTGAACAGTTAGATTTTGAAAGTTGCACCTTAAGTTCATGATAAAATTTACTTTGAAAAGAAAACATAAACTAAGATAATGTCACTTTTCAATAAGAAGATTAGACAAAAAGAAACAATTATAATTAGATGATGTTAGAACAGTAAATTAACATTTTCAACAATGATCCAAGCACGCCTTTGCGCTTAAACATTTTGTTATGTATAAATCGAGTCTCATATACCTACGCGGTTTACATTTCTTCCATAGTCTAAAATACGATCTGTTATGTATTTCTAAGCATAGTTTGATATTTGAGGGGCAGAATTGATATAAGTATCATTTTTTTAATGTTTGTTGTGCTTCTGAATATGTTGGTGTTGGAGATAGAAGAAAAGCAACTTGTGGTGTGTTTACTTTGGAAATTGTTCTATTAGTTGGAGGTTGAAGTTGAAGAATATGATTACATTACGGATTATTGTGACTGAGTTTGTTACTTCAGTTGCAGCAAAAGAAACACTATATCTCAAACATTTGGGTGATTTGTGCATTAAGCAGAAAGATGCGGTAGCACATAATAATGTTTAAAATGTGATGCACTTGGCAGAGAATGCAAGTTTCAATTTGAAAACGAAATCTATAGAGGTGAGAGATACTTTATTAGTAGCTATGAAGAAAAACGAATAAGTGTATCTCAAGAATATTCATGCCAACGTGAATCCTTCAAATATGTTTACAAAACCATTGTCATCGGCGAAGTCCAAGCATTGTCAAAAATAATTGGATTGAAAAAAATGCTAGTGGCCATTAATGGCATGGATCGCGAAGTGATGGATTTTGATTGACTTAGTTGATTATAGATTGCGGTGGGCCACCTTTTAGACACATGGACATTTGGTTAAGGGGCGATGATGGAGTCAAAGCTCATCAGCCAAGTGTCGTACCCTCTAGAAGAGGCAGAGTTTGAAGGTAATGATCAAAGGATTAACGATATAAATCATAGTTATAGGGATGGTGCTCTTGTTGAGGTGGAATGTTTAAATTTGTAACACAAGCAGAATAATTGACATGATAGAAGATTCAAATCGAGATTCCCCAAAGAAAAGTGAACAAATATCGTATCCTATACATGAAAATGGCAGAACAATATGAAACTGCATTTTAATGTAGTCACAGAACTCTGTTGACACTGTTTGTCTTGGATTGGCTTAGAATATGCGATTATATAGAAATAATCACCATCTGTTGACAGAATGTTGCTTTCAGGTTGTAGAAAAGTTTTTGATTATGTTGATAGAATCGATCTATTTCACGGACAGAATCATACTTTCATATTTTTCTTGAATCTGCAACTGTGGTTGTGTTTCGTCTCGAAGATTTGGATTGTTTCGTCTTAGATCGAACAACTATACTGTGTCAATTTTTTTTATCACACATATACCCTCCATATCTCGTATAATCTAAAACTATGTTTATTCGTACGTGGACCGATGTGGTATAAAACAGAATGTAAAACGATTACTGTGCTAAACACAATTCTTTAGGTGTAAACTTAATCACAACGGAATACGCATAGCCAGAACGTAGAACATTTTTAGAAAACGTTCTCTCGACATACAAATATGTATAGTATTATTAATCACTACAAATAGATGAAGATGAAGTAAAATCAAGTAGGTGGGAACTTTTTAATTTTTTCGAGGGTGATTTGAAATAAATCATCGTTACTTTTTTATTTTACATAAGGAATCATTATTATTTAATCCATATTAAATTATTAATATAATACACTTATATCATCGAAATGAACATCATGAAACATCGGAATCAGCGTTTTGGAACACCATACAATATGTTTTGGAACGTTGGATTCAACATTTTATATCATCAAAATAGTGTGTCAAATCGGGTGCACCCAACGCTTTAGAACGTTGGTGTATTGTGTATCGGAATGCACTTATCAAATGGAATACGATAGCCCAAGTCTGACTTGTGGTAATATAGATCTGGAGTAATTATTGTAATCAAGCTTCTAATACTTCACCAAACCCAAATATTTAATGGAATCATAATCTGAATTGATGATACTCATGTACAACAATAAAAATCATTCGTCAAAGTGGAATTGTGGAGCCACTATAAATCGTGTGTGTCTTTTTGTTGCTTTTGGTGTTTATTTGGTTATAATTATTTGGTGATTACGTTTTTGGGATTGGGTTGTTTTATCATCTTCTTGGTCGATTTTTGGCATATTGTTTGCTTCCATGAGTTCAAGGGTTTATTCAAATTGAGTAAATTTCGTTGCTATAGTCACCCTTAACATTTTCTGCAAGGGGTTCCTTCCAAAATTTAAGGGCTTGTGGCAGCTTTGTGGGATTGTAGTAGGATTTTTTGATGCCATAGGTTAAGTATTTGAATAATTACTTGTCACCACTCCTCTCTCTTTGTATTGACTTTGGGCTTTTGACATCTCCAGTTAACCATTGTTATCTTCTCTTTCTGAGTTCTTATCTTATATACTCTCTCCCGGTCTTACTGGCTGAATTCTCCTTAGCATTTTACTTGGTGAAATTTGAGCTTGTAATGCGTAATGAATGAAGTTAAAAGTATGCAAATGTTTCAGGCCTTGAGTGTTTTTAATCAACTTACAGTTTGTTCTTTGTGTATGTAAACTACCAAACCATACATTATATGTGCTTTTGGCATTGTATATTCAATTTGTACTTCAAGAATTAACCTTTAAACCTTTTCTTTACAAATTCGTGTTATGCTGGAGTGTTTTGTTATTTTAAGGACTGGTTTGTTATGTTAAGTGAAATATTGGCATCATGCTATTGAGTATCTTATATTTCTCTTTTTTGACCGTTTTATTTCAGCAGTGTCTTGTGACGCAATTTATTTTGATGGTTATTTGATATTTTATTTGAAATCGTATTTATTTGGAAAACTATTGTTCAACAGCACTTTCATGAAGTGAAATTCTGCTCTATCGAGAAAGCCAACTAAGATCATTGCTGATGTCATTTCGATCATCTTATTTGCTTGGCTAGTTTTGGATTTCCATAGGATGGATGCAGATATCGACGATGATAGTTGCAACATAGATATTGGAAGGCAGAAACCAGATCCATACAGATCACTTCATGCACAGGTAAATGATTACTCCTTGAGTATATGTAACAGCCCTAGTTTTTAGATATTTATTTTATTATTAATTATTTAATTCTAAAAATGTATTTATATAAATTGTGTTTAACAATATAGTTAATTATTTAATTTGAAGATATATTTTATAAAATTGTATATGTCAATAAAATTTAATATTAACTGTAAAAAAATTTAAGCTATGTTTAAACTGTAAAATTTCGCGTTTAAAAGATGCGTCAAATTTTAGGGTATAAAGCAACGTAATAAAACGTGTGTTTTTAAAATGTTATTTTACAGAAATTTTTGATATTTTGACTGCGTCTGTTTAACGTAGTGTAAAAAAATCGTGTTTCCAAATATTTTGGAGAGAAACATCAGTCAGTGATTTTATACCAAACATTATTTTATTATTCGTTAACTGACCGATTGATAAAATAAATTGTATTACATACGTTCATCCCTACATCAGTGCAAAATCAACCCCTGTGTACAAATCTTTTTGTTACCGTTCACATCTAAGAAAATCAACTCTCCCTCTTTTAAATTTCCGTTTCAGTTTTGATTTTTAAGTAACGTTCAAATCCCTCTCTGATATTTTTCCTTTGCACTTATATCAGCCATCAAACTTAAATCACGCATACATTAAATCCAGTTGTGTAACTGCCTAAATCTTATATCACACTGTTTAGTTTGCAACAAATGGGATATTAAAAGTTTGCATGTCTAAAGATAAATCAACGTATGCCTTAAACCAAGCTTTTGCGTTACAGCCAAGACATATTATTGGAAGCAAATTCCAACCTTTCCCATTTTCTGCTTGCAAATGGCTCTACCTTAAATCACGCATATAACACATTTACCTTCCTATAAACTAATAGCTCTCTCTCCCTTTGACCGTGCAACAGTTTAAAACATTCAAGTGCAAGGTTAGAAATTGTTAATTATTTGAAACGGTTAACATTTACCATTCTTATGTGACATGCTAAATCAGGGGTTTCCTTAATCACGTAATATACTCATTTACACTTGCCTCCGCATGTCAGTTTTCTTTCATAAATTAATTCTTAAGTCTGGCCATTTCATTTATTTTAATCAAACTAAATAAGGGATTTAAAGCATGCTGAAATCACGCATTCATATTTACATATTTTTAAACTTTATATGTGGTGTAACTCTCGGTCCCTCCCTTTATTTCATTCCTTTTGTAACTGATGTCATAAACCACTGATTGCTCTTCCTCTGATCTTGCCACAGATCATATTTTTCCAATTTTGCAACGTCCAAATACATTTGTAAACATATTTAATACAAATCAAAATTTATTTAAAAATAAATGAATCATCACACACGTATTCATATTTACACAGTTAAAAATAAAACTGATACTTAAGAAAACAAATAAAACTGAGACAAATCAAATGCATGGTCCAAATATTTGTCAGTATAAAAATCAAGTTTTCTACTAGAAACGTTCGAACCTCTTACCTATTTTTAAAGAATAACTGATGCACTCCTTCCTTTCAGCCATGTAACTCACTGACTTTTGCATTCACACATATTTTCATACAAAGATTTAAACCACTATTTATCAACAAATCAAGGCTTGCAATTCTGGCATCTCGCATAAATTATAACTATTGATTTATCTCCTCCACTGATGTAGCTCATCAGTTACATTCAAACCACTATATATCTATCCCATTCCTTAAATCACGTAAGTAAAAGAAACTGATGCCTCAAAAATTAAGTTTTACTATATAACGTTCGAACTATGCACCTATTCATAGCCTATATACATATCAAAAGTACAATCACACATGAAAAAGCTCTTTAAAAACTGATGCGTTATCTACACTTATGATCCCCATGGAACTTCACAAACATCATCTATATTTACACCAGCTCTTTTTCCCTTCCACTATTCGCTCTGCCTTGCCTCCTTCTTGAGCCCGAGATCTATCAGGTAATAGCATTTTTTCCTTTCGTCCAGATTTGCTTCTTCTTCATTTTCTGATTTTCTTCATCACCTTGCTCGGCCTCCCCATGTTGTACGAGTTATGTCCATAATTATTGTGTGTAGATCTGTGACTTGTTGTCTAGGCTAGGAAGTTTGGCAAGTCTGCATATGATTATGATATAGATGTTATTAGTTTTAAGTTTTAAACTGGTAGGAACAGACAGTAATTGCGATTTGTTTTAAATTGATAACCACTAATACTTTCATAACTTTGTTCTTTTTAAATTGATAATAACAGATACTATTTGATTTTTTTTTTTTTTTGTTTAAACTGTTAAGAACAAATGATATCAATTTTTGATTTAAACTGATAAGAACAGCTGCACCAAGTTTTTGTTTTTAAATTGATAAGTTGGTAAGTGCAGATGCTACTAAAATATTTTGTTTAACTAAGTAGTTGAAGTGCATAATTGTTCTTGTAATAAAGATATGTACTGAGTATTGCATGCCTCATGTTGCTCCAGTCTTCATTTCCATTTTGTTTGCCTATTTGTATTGCATTTTCTTGGCATTGACTTGTATTCAGTCACATTGCACTGTCCATGCATGATGATCCTCACTTTGCACTTTGAATTGTTGTATGCATTTGAGTTCACCCTCATTCGAATTGTTGCAGTCTTGTACAGGTATTAATAGCTTGTCCCTTATAACCTGGTTGCATTATTGATCCATTTTTTTTGACAGTCTGCATTAGTTGGTTTATTTGAGTTGGGTATTTTCACTTGAATTGGTCTTGTGGCAGTTTGCATGTCAAGTTGCACACTACTGTCTTATATTACTTTGATAAAATGTGAAATGTTACATGTTGCTTCGTACCATGCTTTAGTTGTCTGCATCCCATATCTCTGCTCTTACAATATGAACAGACCCTTGAAACCATATGTTATCTTGTTGTTTGAATCATAGCTTGATGTTATATATGTATGTAGATAGTGTGTCTGCTTGTCTGCATTGAGGTTGTATTCATATATACCTGCTACTGTTGCATTATTTGCTTCACTTGAGTTTTGTAACTGTAGCCTATTGGGTTCATTTTGAAACTTTGTATTTTCAAAATTTTTGATATGTTCAGTCTTCATATCCATTCCAGTTTACATTATCTAATATGTTTCAGTTTCATATCTATATTGCATCCATAATGTTGCACTTTGGTCTGGTCATTGTTTTCCTGGGTGTTGAAGTCTTCATCTCCATTTTATGTACTGTTAGTACTTCATCCCTGTTGTGCATGTCTGCATATTTAGTAATACATGCCTGCATATTTAGTTAGTATCAGCCTGGGTAGAAATGGGGAACAACTAGGTTTTAAAAAAAAAAAAAAAAAAAAAAAAAGAAAAAAAAAAAAAAGAGAAAAAAAAAAAAGAAAAAAAAAAAATCTGATGGTGAAGCTGAATTCTAGAAGTAAATATGAGTTAGAAGATAGTTGGGCAACACAAACATGGGCATCTGTAAGTATTCGGATAACAGAGAAATAGGGATAAGTGTTCACCAGTTTTGCATATGACCCGTAGATTTGACATATTTAACTCGAAGCAATATAGGTGCTGACTCGAAGCAACGACTTGCTTGGCCCGAAGCAGTTGAGTTTTTCTCAGGGTAAAAATTTTGGACACAGGGAAGTGTTATGTTCTATTCATGGCGTGAGTTTGCATGGGATACGAGTGTGCACATGTACAAAGTATAGAGTAGGAAAACTTCACCTTCTGTCAGTCAGCCTTTAGAAATTTTGTCGTAGTTTAGTGTTACCCGGTTCTCGTTTAGGGTATGTTTTGGTCACGGTACACGGTGGAGTGGTCGAGCAAAGCAAACAAACCCCGTTCTATTCTCATTTTCTTTGATCGTAAATTTTTAAGTCACGTATTCCATAATTGAAATTTTGTTCTAGATTTGAATCTACGTCAGAAGAATTTGATCGTTATTCTCTGTCGTGCTTTATCGGTGAATCATCGTTTTGTATTCAAATTTTCTGCAACTTTCAGGTGAGTTTTTCTCACCAGACATATGTACATATATTGTGTAAATTATCGCAAGTGTATGTGTAAACATTCTATTTAGATATTATCTGTCTGTAGTATGATGTAGAATGATGAACCCATTTAAATTGACATCTCATCAGTTATTTATCTGTTATATTATTTCTGCAGTTATATTATTAATTGTTATTTACTGCTTAAATCACCACTGCAAGTTCCCTGTTAAAGTTGGATTGTTATGGGCTGAAATAATGATTATTGTTAAACTAGTCTGTTAACTGCTTAACTGATAACTTGGGATTGCGGGTTTGAAATGATAGAACCCGGGGTTTTGTAAATTACGGGTTGAAATGATATAAATCCGTATCACTTGACCTAGGCTAGAGAACTATATACAGGCCCGTGGTTCTTATAATATTTTCTGAAATATTTAAAATTATTTTGGAAGTTAAATATTTGATTTAATATCTTTAAAGGATTTTATATTGATTTTGAATGAGTTATAAATGTTAATAAATAAATAAATAAATATTTGAATAAAATTTTGGAATATAACTTATTTTGGAAATTCTGGATTTTTGAAAGGATAAGATTTCAGTTAAGAAATATATATATAAGTTATATTTGGAAATATTTATTAAGTTAAACAATCTACTAAAGCATTTAAATGCTGTCTTTTGAAATTGGACTAGTTTTACCCGTAACTTTAGGTAGCATTTCCTAAGTGCTATAGAATCTGGAATTTGATTGTTTTGAAATTTAAGGAATTTGATAAATTATATTTATGTTTAAGTTTTGGAGACCTTTAAGATATGAGATTTATAACTGGATTTTTCTTAATAAATTTAAGATGAACATTCTAGTGTTAAGTAAATTTTGAAATTATTTAATGGCATAATTTTGGAGTTTTATCTATGGAATTTATGGGAATATTCAAGACGAAATAATAAACACTAATTTGTTGAAAGAAAAAAATATCCAACCTTAGTTTTGAATATTAATACTCCAATTGGATATATATATAGGAATTGAAATGGTCTTGGGAACATGAAGTGATATTTAAATTATGGTTTAAAATAAAGAAATATATTTGTAAAGCTATGTAAATTATCTTCTTTACAAAGTAACCATAAAGTTAAACCATTTATATCCAAACCATTTGTGTTTTGGGAGTTATGTTTTTTTTAAAGAAAAATTTCCAATATATTATGGTTTAAAGGTATAATTCAAATATTTGGTTTCCAGATATTATAAATTTTAAGCAGTATGGTTTTGGAAAAGAATTATATTTGAATATAACGATATCATGTTGTTTTGGGTTTTAAATGATATCGTATTTATAGTTTTGAAATGGAAATGTTTATACTGGTTTTAAAGTATAAATTGTTTTTAAATGACCACGGGTTATAATAACGATGGGTTGGCAAAGAGACCGGGATCGGATATGGACATACTCTCTGTCGATACCGAAAACCACTTTGACCAACCGTGTACGCGGTGGAGATTCCAGAATGAAGTAGGTCGGTGGTGGCGTTTCCTGTAAGGTAAATACGTGGACCCGACTCCCGTGAGTTGGCATAAGGTGGCTAAAACAGGAGCAATTCCAGGCCAATGAGGTCATTCCTCTGATCGGACGCTCCTCTTCGATATTATACTATGATTTTGGATTGATTCGGTGGCCACCTCTATATTTTGATTTTGGGGAGTTAGTCCGGGGTGGGCGGTAACTGCGGCTACGCGTTTCCACCAGCCTGGATAGCAATTGGTATATCTACCCTGGCATTGCCTAGTTGTGCCGTGTCATCTACCATACCGAGCCTTGTACGAGTTTAGATTTCTCCCGTAGCCCGTGTGGTATCCTCTAGTTGCTTCCCGATCAGGAGGAGCTATGATATTGGATGGACTACTGGGACTATTACGTGTTAAGGTGGAAAATGTAAAGCCTTAATGCTATTTAAAAGTATGTTTATTTTATAAATAGACACTATTATAATAGCGCAATATACTACATAATAAATAGTTTGACGGATCCTTAGAGGATGGGCGGTCCCAAGCATCCTTTAAGTTACTTGCTCTATATTACAGTACACTTGAATTAGCTTACATTATATAAGTATGTATGTCCTGACTCGAGTGTTATGTTTTATTTTACGCTCGGGTCAGCCTGAGTTGCGGTTTTCAGTTCTATCTGGAGCTAGGACATCCCGTAGATCATTCGTGCTGCTGGAAGCCTTTTCAGTCTTTATCTTTTTGCAAGCAAGGCTTTGGAAGACTCTGTTCCTATGTATGTCTAAAGCTGTATTGCAGATTCTAAACTATGTAAATTCTGTTGATCAAAGATTTGTAGTGGCTTCATGAACCACTGAAATTTTATTTCCGCTGTAAGTTCTGATAGTATGTGATTCTGTGATTTTATTTACTGCATATTCTGAGTTTTGCCAAATTTATTCTACAACGCAGTACCTTGAACACTTCAAGTCCGACATGAGCGGATGCGAAGGGTTGAAAATACTGGGTCATTACATTTGGTATCAGAGCTTTGGTTCTAGGCAAAACTTAGAATATATGGTAAATTGGATTTACAGAATCACCTTCATTAGAGATTGAACCATTCTCTTTTCGAGTTCTGGAACGTCCCCTACGGTTCCAAAGTTCATTCGTGTCCCTCACTTTTCATCTTCCTTAAATTCTGGAGTATTCCATAACTCCACTTCGAATGATCTTCATAGTAAATTTGCGGTCTCGCCATTATTCTAATAAAGGGGTGAAACTCCTTTACCATTAGCATTGATTCACCGGAGATTTATATTTATCATTGGTTTATATGCTAGTATCTTTGGTTATTCCGAACTCTACCTCTTCGGATCAAATGTAGATTTACCCCAACCACATCGATCCGATTCTTTAAGTCACGGTTGACCCGGTCAAGGTTGTCCGCGATTATATAGACTTACCCAGTTTCCTTATTCTGATTTTTAATCACCGGATTTTCTGATTTCAACTCATCTTGAATTCTATTTGATTTGAGTTCATCAAAAATTTGAATCACTATCCTTGACTTGAAAGTTTTATTTCTGTATTTGAAAATAAAATCTAATATATATATAAGTATAATTTTCAGAACTCTATAATTAATTTGACTAGTTGTCAAGAGATAATAGTTTTGATTTTATATATGAGTTTGTAAGCCATGTGTTTTGTCATATATAAATAATTGAACTATAAAACAATGGTTACAAATAGAAATGAAGTTAAAACTAGAACTTGAGAATTAAACTTCCGATGATTTCAAACCTTGTATTTAAAGTTTAAAAGGATATAATAAGTATTTTCGAATAGAAATTTGTTTCCGAAATTTTTTTAAAATCTAGTGCTTTTCTCTTTGTCGCTGGAAAATAATTTCGGTGATGACTGCAGCATCATCGACTTTCATTTTCGAGTTTCGAAGTGAAGGGACCACCCTGTAGTCTGGCTACAGTGTACCTTGAGATTTTTGATTTGAATTTCTAAAGTATGACTTAATATATATAATTTATATTTGATTTGACATATTATGTATATATATTTATTTATCTCTAAATGGTTTGAAGAAGAATCAGAAATTTAATTCTTAAGTTTTATCTTGAGGAATAATTTAATAAAAATAAATTTGAATAAGAAATTCCAACAGGAAATAATTGAATTTGAAAGTTTAGTTGTATAATACTCAATTCCATTCAATATAACTTACCTTGAGTTTCAAAAGTTAACAATGTAATTGGATAATATACATTATAAAAAGGGGATTTTATAATTAAAATTTAGGTGGTTATAATAAATGTTATACACTAAAATTTTAGTTGTAAAAGATAAATAGAGGTAGATATAGAAAAAGGAATTTAAGAAATTTATTCAAAGGAACCTAATAATCAAAGTTGATTTAACATGGAACCTTAAATCTAACTAAGAAATTCTAATTAAAGTTATTCCCTAAGTGAATAATTATGATTTGAATAGTTAGGACATATTCTAATATTGCTAAATTTGATAATTGAGATTTTGGGTTTCGGATAAAAATTTTTATTGAAGGAATATCTTATTTTTTTAAAATAGGTATTTCAAATAAAGTGGTTAGGATATTTGTTAAGAATTTAGAGTTAAGAAAATAATAAACTGATTAGGAATACTATCATATCTACTATAACATATTATCAGTGCTGCTATTCTAAAAATATAATGTTTGAAAATTTATAATTGAATAAATGAAGATTATTTTAAAAGGGTTATGATTTTAGTAGTATGATTTCCAAATGATAATATCTATAAATCGTAATGATTTTCAAAATATTATGATCTCAAATTTATTATCTTATTTTGTTTTGAACTATCTTTAAATGTCCTTGGTTTCCTTATCTGCTACGGATTGGGATGCTATCGCTTATACCAGTCTATTTAGAAATCTTTCTATAATCTTTGAGATCTTTGTTACTCATCGGGACCTGAGCACCGCTGAGCACCCATAGACTGACAGTCAAACTGAAGGGGTAAAACCAATTCTAGAGAACCTTCTTCGTGCTTCAAATCCGGAACTATCCGTTTAAGATTCTTGTCTATCTAGCTTATCTTCTTTGTTTCTCTTCTTTCGTTCCTTTTCGAGGACGAAAAGTTCTTAAGTGGGGGAGAGTGTAACAGCCCTAGTTTTTAGATATTTATTTTATTATTAATTATTTAATTCTAAAAATGTATTTATATAAATTGTGTTTAACAATATAGTTAATTATTTAATTTGAAGATATATTTTATAAAATTGTATATGTCAATAAAATTTAATATTAACTGTAAAAAAATTTAAGCTATGTTTAAACTGTAAAATTTCGCGTTTAAAAGACGCGTCAAATTTTAGGGTATAAAGCAACGTAATAAAACGTGTGTTTTTAAAATGTTATTTTACAGAAATTTTTGATATTTTGACTGCGTCTGTTTAACGTAGTGTAAAAAAATCGTGTTTCCAAATATTTTGGAGAGAAACATCAGTCAGTGATTTTATACCAAACATTATTTTATTATTCGTTAACTGACCGATTGATAAAATAAATTGTATTACATACGTTCATCCCTACATCAGTGCAAAATCAACCCCTGTGTACAAATCTTTTTGTTACCGTTCACATCTAAGAAAATCAACTCTCCCTCTTTTAAATTTCCGTTTCAGTTTTGATTTTTAAGTAACGTTCAAATCCCTCTCTGATATTTTTCCTTTGCACTTATATCAGCCATCAAACTTAAATCACGCATACATTAAATCCAGTTGTGTAACTGCCTAAATCTTATATCACACTGTTTAGTTTGCAACAAATGGGATATTAAAAGTTTGCATGTCTAAAGATAAATCAACGTATGCCTTAAACCAAGCTTTTGCGTTACAGCCAAGACATATTATTGGAAGCAAATTCCAACCTTTCCCATTTTCTGCTTGCAAATGGCTCTACCTTAAATCACGCATATAACACATTTACCTTCCTATAAACTAATAGCTCTCTCTCCCTTTGACCGTGCAACAGTTTAAAACATTCAAGTGCAAGGTTAGAAATTGTTAATTATTTGAAACGGTTAACATTTACCATTCTTATGTGACATGCTAAATCAGGGGTTTCCTTAATCACGTAATATACTCATTTACACTTGCCTCCGCGTGTCAGTTTTCTTTCATAAATTAATTCTTAAGTCTGGCCATTTCATTTATTTTAATCAAACTAAATAAGGGATTTAAAGCATGCTGAAATCACGCATTCATATTTACATATTTTTAAACTTTATATGTGGTGTAACTCTCGGTCCCTCCCTTTATTTCATTCCTTTTGTAACTGATGTCATAAACCACTGATTGCTCTTCCTCTGATCTTGCCACAGATCATATTTTTCCAATTTTGCAACGTCCAAATACATTTGTAAACATATTTAATACAAATCAAAATTTATTTAAAAATAAATGAATCATCACACACGTATTCATATTTACACAGTTAAAAATAAAACTGATACTTAAGAAAACAAATAAAACTGAGACAAATCAAATGCATGGTCCAAATATTTGTCAGTATAAAAATCAAGTTTTCTACTAGAAACGTTCGAACCTCTTACCTATTTTTAAAGAATAACTGATGCACTCCTTCCTTTCAGCCATGTAACTCACTGACTTTTGCATTCACACATATTTTCATACAAAGATTTAAACCACTATTTATCAACAAATCAAGGCTTGCAATTCTGGCATCTCGCATAAATTATAACTATTGATTTATCTCCTCCACTGATGTAGCTCATCAGTTACATTCAAACCACTATATATCTATCCCATTCCTTAAATCACGTAAGTAAAAGAAACTGATGCCTCAAAAATTAAGTTTTACTATATAACGTTCGAACTATGCACCTATTCATAGCCTATATACATATCAAAAGTACAATCACACATGAAAAAGCTCTTTAAAAACTGATGCGTTATCTACACTTATGATCCCCATGGAACTTCACAAACATCATCTATATTTACACCAGCTCTTTTTCCCTTCCACTATTCGCTCTGCCTTGCCTCCTTCTTGAGCCCGAGATCTATCAGGTAATAGCATTTTTTCCTTTCGTCCAGATTTGCTTCTTCTTCATTTTCTGATTTTCTTCATCACCTTGCTCGGCCTCCCCATGTTGTACGAGTTATGTCCATAATTATTGTGTGTAGATCTGTGACTTGTTGTCTAGGCTAGGAAGTTTGGCAAGTCTGCATATGATTATGATATAGATGTTATTAGTTTTAAGTTTTAAACTGGTAGGAACAGACAGTAATTGCGATTTGTTTTAAATTGATAACCACTAATACTTTCATAACTTTGTTCTTTTTAAATTGATAATAACAGATACTATTTGATTTTTTTTTTTTTTTTTGTTTAAACTGTTAAGAACAAATGATATCAATTTTTGATTTAAACTGATAAGAACAGCTGCACCAAGTTTTTGTTTTTAAATTGATAAGTTGGTAAGTGCAGATGCTACTAAAATATTTTGTTTAACTAAGTAGTTGAAGTGCATAATTGTTCTTGTAATAAAGATATGTACTGAGTATTGCATGCCTCATGTTGCTCCAGTCTTCATTTCCATTTTGTTTGCCTATTTGTATTGCATTTTCTTGGCATTGACTTGTATTCAGTCACATTGCACTGTCCATGCATGATGATCCTCACTTTGCACTTTGAATTGTTGTATGCATTTGAGTTCACCCTCATTCGAATTGTTGCAGTCTTGTACAGGTATTAATAGCTTGTCCCTTATAACCTGGTTGCATTATTGATCCATTTTTTTTGACAGTCTGCATTAGTTGGTTTATTTGAGTTGGGTATTTTCACTTGAATTGGTCTTGTGGCAGTTTGCATGTCAAGTTGCACACTACTGTCTTATATTACTTTGATAAAATGTGAAATGTTACATGTTGCTTCGTACCATGCTTTAGTTGTCTGCATCCCATATCTCTGCTCTTACAATATGAACAGACCCTTGAAACCATATGTTATCTTGTTGTTTGAATCATAGCTTGATGTTATATATGTATGTAGATAGTGTGTCTGCTTGTCTGCATTGAGGTTGTATTCATATATACCTGCTACTGTTGCATTATTTGCTTCACTTGAGTTTTGTAACTGTAGCCTATTGGGTTCATTTTGAAACTTTGTATTTTCAAAATTTTTGATATGTTCAGTCTTCATATCCATTCCAGTTTACATTATCTAATATGTTTCAGTTTCATATCTATATTGCATCCATAATGTTGCACTTTGGTCTGGTCATTGTTTTCCTGGGTGTTGAAGTCTTCATCTCCATTTTATGTACTGTTAGTACTTCATCCCTGTTGTGCATGTCTGCATATTTAGTAATACATGCCTGCATATTTAGTTAGTATCAGCCTGGGTAGAAATGGGGAACAACTAGGTTTTAAAAAAAAAAAAAAAAAAAAAAAAAAAAAAAAGAGAAAAAAAAAAGAAAAAAAAAAATCTGATGGTGAAGCTGAATTCTAGAAGTAAATATGAGTTAGAAGATAGTTGGGCAACACAAACATGGGCATCTGTAAGTATTCGGATAACAGAGAAATAGGGATAAGTGTTCACCAGTTTTGCATATGACCCGTAGATTTGACATATTTAACTCGAAGCAATATAGGTGCTGACTCGAAGCAACGACTTGCTTGGCCCGAAGCAGTTGAGTTTTTCTCAGGGTAAAAATTTTGGACACAGGGAAGTGTTATGTTCTATTCATGGCGTGAGTTTGCATGGGATACGAGTGTGCACATGTACAAAGTATAGAGTAGGAAAACTTCACCTTCTGTCAGTCAGCCTTTAGAAATTTTGTCGTAGTTTAGTGTTACCCGGTTCTCGTTTAGGGTATGTTTTGGTCACGGTACACGGTGGAGTGGTCGAGCAAAGCAAACAAACCCCGTTCTATTCTCATTTTCTTTGATCGTAAATTTTTAAGTCACGTATTCCATAATTGAAATTTTGTTCTAGATTTGAATCTACGTCAGAAGAATTTGATCGTTATTCTCTGTCGTGCTTTATCGGTGAATCATCGTTTTGTATTCAAATTTTCTGCAACTTTCAGGTGAGTTTTTCTCACCAGACATATGTACATATATTGTGTAAATTATCGCAAGTGTATGTGTAAACATTCTATTTAGATATTATCTGTCTGTAGTATGATGTAGAATGATGAACCCATTTAAATTGACATCTCATCAGTTATTTATCTGTTATATTATTTCTGCAGTTATATTATTAATTGTTATTTACTGCTTAAATCACCACTGCAAGTTCCCTGTTAAAGTTGGATTGTTATGGGCTGAAATAATGATTATTGTTAAACTAGTCTGTTAACTGCTTAACTGATAACTTGGGATTGCGGGTTTGAAATGATAGAACCCGGGGTTTTGTAAATTACGGGTTGAAATGATATAAATCCGTATCACTTGACCTAGGCTAGAGAACTATATACAGGCCCGTGGTTCTTATAATATTTTCTGAAATATTTAAAATTATTTTGGAAGTTAAATATTTGATTTAATATCTTTAAAGGATTTTATATTGATTTTGAATGAGTTATAAATGTTAATAAATAAATAAATAAATATTTGAATAAAATTTTGGAATATAACTTATTTTGGAAATTCTGGATTTTTGAAAGGATAAGATTTCAGTTAAGAAATATATATATAAGTTATATTTGGAAATATTTATTAAGTTAAACAATCTACTAAAGCATTTAAATGCTGTCTTTTGAAATTGGACTAGTTTTACCCGTAACTTTAGGTAGCATTTCCTAAGTGCTATAGAATCTGGAATTTGATTGTTTTGAAATTTAAGGAATTTGATAAATTATATTTATGTTTAAGTTTTGGAGACCTTTAAGATATGAGATTTATAACTGGATTTTTCTTAATAAATTTAAGATGAACATTCTAGTGTTAAGTAAATTTTGAAATTATTTAATGGCATAATTTTGGAGTTTTATCTATGGAATTTATGGGAATATTCAAGACGAAATAATAAACACTAATTTGTTGAAAGAAAAAAATATCCAACCTTAGTTTTGAATATTAATACTCCAATTGGATATATATATAGGAATTGAAATGGTCTTGGGAACATGAAGTGATATTTAAATTATGGTTTAAAATAAAGAAATATATTTGTAAAGCTATGTAAATTATCTTCTTTACAAAGTAACCATAAAGTTAAACCATTTATATCCAAACCATTTGTGTTTTGGGAGTTATGTTTTTTTTTAAAGAAAAATTTCCAATATATTATGGTTTAAAGGTATAATTCAAATATTTGGTTTCCAGATATTATAAATTTTAAGCAGTATGGTTTTGGAAAAGAATTATATTTGAATATAACGATATCATGTTGTTTTGGGTTTTAAATGATATCGTATTTATAGTTTTGAAATGGAAATGTTTATACTGGTTTTAAAGTATAAATTGTTTTTAAATGACCACGGGTTATAATAACGATGGGTTGGCAAAGAGACCGGGATCGGATATGGACATACTCTCTGTCGATACCGAAAACCACTTTGACCAACCGTGTACGCGGTGGAGATTCCAGAATGAAGTAGGTCGGTGGTGGCGTTTCCTGTAAGGTAAATACGTGGACCCGACTCCCGTGAGTTGGCATAAGGTGGCTAAAACAGGAGCAATTCCAGGCCAATGAGGTCATTCCTCTGATCGGACGCTCCTCTTCGATATTATACTATGATTTTGGATTGATTCGGTGGCCACCTCTATATTTTGATTTTGGGGAGTTAGTCCGGGGTGGGCGGTAACTGCGGCTACGCGTTTCCACCAGCCTGGATAGCAATTGGTATATCTACCCTGGCATTGCCTAGTTGTGCCGTGTCATCTACCATACCGAGCCTTGTACGAGTTTAGATTTCTCCCGTAGCCCGTGTGGTATCCTCTAGTTGCTTCCCGATCAGGAGGAGCTATGATATTGGATGGACTACTGGGACTATTACGTGTTAAGGTGGAAAATGTAAAGCCTTAATGCTATTTAAAAGTATGTTTATTTTATAAATAGACACTATTATAATAGCGCAATATACTACATAATAAATAGTTTGACGGATCCTTAGAGGATGGGCGGTCCCAAGCATCCTTTAAGTTACTTGCTCTATATTACAGTACACTTGAATTAGCTTACATTATATAAGTATGTATGTCCTGACTCGAGTGTTATGTTTTATTTTACGCTCGGGTCAGCCTGAGTTGCGGTTTTCAGTTCTATCTGGAGCTAGGACATCCCGTAGATCATTCGTGCTGCTGGAAGCCTTTTCAGTCTTTATCTTTTTGCAAGCAAGGCTTTGGAAGACTCTGTTCCTATGTATGTCTAAAGCTGTATTGCAGATTCTAAACTATGTAAATTCTGTTGATCAAAGATTTGTAGTGGCTTCATGAACCACTGAAATTTTATTTCCGCTGTAAGTTCTGATAGTATGTGATTCTGTGATTTTATTTACTGCATATTCTGAGTTTTGCCAAATTTATTCTACAACGCAGTACCTTGAACACTTCAAGTCCGACATGAGCGGATGCGAAGGGTTGAAAATACTGGGTCATTACAGTATAGTTAAGTGAGTCTAGTTTAGATTTGGATTTTATTTTTATGTTGCGCGCGCACGCATTCAAGTACAAGGCACAAATTGCATTGTAGTCTACATTTAGCGATATTGTTTTAGCGTTTGGGAATGTCTTAATTTGTGGCTACTTTAACCAATCCGTCCGCATTATGAGGCACGGATACAAGCATGAAGCATTAGTTAAAGTAGTTGTAACTAACAAGAGAATTTGTGTCATTCTGTTACAATACATAACATCCTTGCACACACATATATGTACCTATGTATATTTCTGTGTGCGTGATGTAATCTTGGATTGTTTTGTTAATGAAAATATTATTTTCAAGTTCTATTGATGTCACTATTCTTTTGTGCTCGGAAAAAAAAACATTATTTGTCCAACGTGATCTCTTTTATTTGTGACTTGGATGCTATAAGATTTTGGAATAAGCTTCTGCAATATATTTATCGTTTGTTAGGTTTGCGCAACAAAAATCCCAACGTATAACACAATTTATCTATTTTTTTAAGTTGTTTACTTAAGTGGTAGTACATAGTTGTACTACAAGTTTTAGATAATATATATAGTATACTACAAATCAACATATTGCCAGTGGTTCAAATCATGCGTTACGTTGAATTTAAACTTGTGACCTGATCAAAACCAGAACACCTAACCACTGGACAGTCTAACAGAAATCCTAACAGATATCAAAGCTTTGCACAAGCTCATAGTAACATTCAAGTTTAACCTAAATAGTACCTTACCCAACCGTTTCCATTATTTTAGATGTTAAAAACTTTTGTATTTGATAACAATATTTTAATAGTTATAGTATTTAAACTCATATTTATTATTTGTAATTTGTTTATTTTATTCAGTATATCCTAGTAATAGTAACATTTTTTTTAACTTTAAAGAAACAGGCTTACGCTTGTAAACTCTAAGAGAGTACACACTAAATCCCAACACATACTCAATGTAGAGGGGTGTAACAACATTCTTTATTTAATCAAATGTTCATGTCCATATATGTTTATATATTCTTATTTAGTTAAATAATATTAATAAACGAAATTTATTTCTGTTATTTTGGCTTAATTAAAATGACGTAAGATGTTCATATATTTATTTTGAATATTCTTTCATCTATGAAATCACTTATTTAATAAGTTATTGTAATTCCCTAAGCTTAATTCATAGCTTTATAGTGATTTTATTTTCATATTTATTTTGTATTCATAATACATGTATTTATCTATAAAAAATGGTTTATTACTATTATTATTTTACAAATTTGTGTTCAGAAAAATTCCGTATTTTAAAACTCAATTGTTTTCTACTTTTGTATTATTTGCATATTTATTTTGTATTCATAATGCATGTATATATCCATATTATTTTACAAGTTCGTGTTTAGAAAATTTTTGTATTTTGCAACTTAATTGTTTTCTATTTTGTATTTTTTTGCAGCCCTCCTTTCGAACAACCAAGATTAACATCTAATATTATGTTGTCAATCTTAAAAATTTGAACGAAGATCAATATGGGTAATAAAATGAAACATAAACAATTAAATATAATGCTCACATTGTACCGATAAAATATGATACAATATTGTTAAATACAATTAATACATAGGACTACTTCAAAATAAAGTTTTCAGATTTACAACATCACGTGTGTTGGAACCGAGACAGCCTACAGTGGAGTAATTGAGTAATTTTTTTAAACCTATTTTGATCTTTGATGGGTCTACATAGTCTAATTCATTTAGAATTTTTTGTTAAATAAAATCACTATTTTAATTGAATATATAAACAAATTTTATTTTATATAATTTGTATTGCAGGAAAATAGACACAAGGACAAATTTAGAATTTTTTTAGGCCGAAGAATAGCAAGTTTATTTTTTTTGGCTGAAGGACAATGCTAGTTATAACTATCATTTTATAGTGTAAAACTGAATATAATGCTAGTTATGAACATCATTTTGTGTAGTGTAAAAGTTGAATATAATGCTAAATATAATTAGCATTTGTCCTTCAGCCTAAGAATAAAACTTCATGTCCTTCAGCCTAATTTTCTTCTTCAAAGTTTGTCATTTTTCCTAAACCTCTCTTTGTATTATATATATGTATTCATATACACATATATGTGTGTGTGCACGTGCAACAAAATAATGTGTGCATGGTTTGACATGTTCGTGTATAGATTTTGGGATTTACATCGCAACAGACATGTTAGTTTTTTTGTATTCGATTTGCCATCTAAAAGTATGCGTGTGTCTATATACATGCATCAAAATATTATATACAAGTATATATATATATATATTAATGTTAGTTGTAAACAATTTTTATATAAAACATTTATAAATTTATATTTATATATATGTATGTAATTATATATATATATATATGTAAAATAATTAAATCACTAAACTAATGAAATGTTAGTTTATAAAATAACTTTTAACATGTGTGTGTATTTATAATATAACATGAAAGCCATTAGTAATTTATTGAAGTAATATTTTTTAATTAATTTATTCAATACATATAAATATTTAATTAGATATAAATATATATCATAAAATTAAATTTTTTAAAAATTATATTTCTGCAAATTTTGCTCTCGGCCAAATATATATAATTTTTTTTATCTTTTTGGTTTTGCAAATATAATCATTAAATCATTTTAAGTTTAGAATCCATGCAAAATTCGATAAAAAAAATTATTTTCGAAAGTTTAACGTGTATTATATGTTATATAAAAGTTTTGCAAATAAATATTTTATTAGTAATATGTGTGTGTCTATATATAAACATTTTAAATTATATAATTAATTTTTAAATATATTTATTTGAATTTTTTTTTATTTCTGCCGCTAAATGTATATTTTATATAAATAATTTTATAAAATTTAATACATGTAATATATGATTTATAATCTTTAGAAATAAGTACTAGTTTACCAAAATCAATTATAATAATATTTTATTATATAATTTGTCTTTTGCCTTGAAAACTAAGTATGATAAGCATTCACAAAATAATTTATTTATTTATACATATAGATACAATAATATACACAACCAACCAATTTGTGGTAGCATTTCGATATATAAGATTTGTAATATAATCTAACATCCTATCACATAAATAATATAGCATATAAATGGGAAACAAAGATAAAATAGAGATTTAATTTTCACCAAAGCCTTTGCGTACTCGTTGAAACGTCGAATTGATCCTTTGAATCCGTCGCAAATTAGAAGTTGCTAGCTCCTAAACTGTCTTACCATCGACGATCAAATCGAAGTATTTTGATGTGATTTTGTATTTGGATTTTTTGTGTCTTAAAGAGGAAAAGTGTTGGCCGAAAATATCAGAGAGGGAGCAGAGAAAAAAAAATGTAAAAATAAATGATGTAAAAGATGGCTTATAAATAGGAAGTCAAGAGAGAAAAGTGGATCTCCTCCTAATATCTCTTCCTTACCAATTCCACGCTTTTAACCCTTCAAAATCCAACATAATTGCCATCATATGGCTGCCCAAACCATGCCTCTACAACAGAAGGTATCATGCCCATATAGGCCTCAAGTCTAGTCCATGTCCGAACAATATTCAATGCTATTTTAAATTTTATTTAACCGCATCGATATCGTATATCGATCGGTATATTTATACTATTATAAACACACTGTTTAATATTGCTCAATATACATCAAATAAAATTTTATAATAAATATTTCATAAATATGAATTAATTCAATTGATTTACAACAACTTATAAATTAATTAAATCAGGTGGTAAAAGTAATATTTAACATTTCGGTTATGTGACTCTTAGGTGTAAATTAGTCAGTGGTTAATATTGAACATTTCAATAATTAACGTTCACACGTCACTTAGCAGGAAGTGTGACATTATTGTCAAATTTATCGCTTATTTGGTTTCGGTAAAATTTAGTTTTATTTTATTAAGCGTTACCCATTAGCAAGTTTGTAAAAATCGCTAGGCAGACGCTAAACGGTTAGTATAGACTAGGGATTAATCATTTAGGCGGGAATTAATCAGAGATGAGAATTTTTGATAACTCATGTTTTTTGAAACAATTTTAGTGTTTTGTTTAGCGTCAATTGATAAAACTTGTAACTTTGAGATTTTGAATGTGCTTAGGAGTAGCCAAGGAGACAAAGTCGTCTAAAACTAGCACATTGATGTTTATATGTGACATTGAACCTAAAACGCCAATCCAGTGGCTAAATACTTCTTTTGATTCTTGTATGAGGCGTTAAATTTTGTCTAGTCGTGTCAAGCAAATCGTAGGCGGTGAGCCTCGTCTAGCGTCTAGGCGGGCCTAGACAGAGGTCTAGAAGGATTTTTAGAACAGTGCCCATTAGTGACAATTATTTGCATTAATTCTCTTCGTTAAATCCGTATCATTTTGGATTTATGGAATTTGATAATGGTCAAAATTTCAATATCGTTCATATTCAACTCTATAATTCAAAACAAAGTCCTTGAAATAACAATTATTATTAACCAAACCACTCTAGCAAGAGATTGACTTTAAGCCGACTTCAGTTGATCTTGATACTAACCTCATAACCGAGAAGACAAATCATCTCTCGAATAATGTTTCATTTTCAATACTTCCACTCGACTCAACTATAGTCATTCGATGGATGTCGTGCCATGATTTGACTTTAATCAAAGTGGAGCTTCAATATTGAAGATTAACAGTATTCTCAAATCAAAAGAATCGTATAAATTAGTCACATCGATATTTTCTGTTTGACCTTAGTCGTTATATTAACCAATAGAAAACTATTGAGTGAGTCATTCCAAAGTTATCTAATAACTATCAGTACGTAATCCTTACGCCCCCAGCAATCATGAGTAATACACTGTCCAATATTTATAGAGTGTTACAGTTACGTACTCTAGTTTCAACGGATGTATCGATATCTAGTCTCGATGCATTTTGACTAAGAATATTTAAATGATGTGTTTATTACATTGTATCACAATGCTCATGATTACAATTATTTGTAATTACTATCACAATCACACCATTTATGAATTTTTTGTTAAATATATTTTAATTGAACATTTAATTATTTATATCACACTATAACAAATATATAATAGAAAAAAAATACCTTATTATGAATAAAAATTTATTACAGAGTTAATAATTTACAATAAATTACAGAATTGCTTCTAAAACATACGCCTAACTCTATCAATGTGTATATACAAGTACCACCTTTAGTTATGAACATTTATAACAATTTATCATCACAATAGTGTTACATAAACATCTACCAGTGCAGCGGAAAATATGAGTAATAGATAAATCCAAAACATTAAGATCGTCATTCGTCAACTTAAAGAGGTTCATAATTCATGGTAACAAATATCTAGGATACTACTTCAGAATAATTAGTTTTAAGGACATTTATCATTTTCCTTCAGAAAATTGATAATTTCTTTCACCTTTTAAAACTAATTGTTCCGAAATGTTGTTCTAGAAACTTATTACACTATGCTGAGAAGCCTTTCAACCTATTGTACGTATATGTATATGTTTGTCGCAGTGTGTTGCGCATATGAGAGTCATGTTTATTTCCAAACTTCAATTTCTATTGTCATCATGATTAAAATTCTAATTTCAAGGTCCCTCCATGGATCTTTCAGCTAAAGCAAGATCTGACACTATCTTGTTCTTCAAATTCACTAAATTAATTCCTGATGAAATCTTGTTGATGGATAATCACTTATTATTTTGCAATTCTAGCCAATAAATATCAAATCAAAGCCGAAATTCAATGTTGAACACACAATCAGTATATTGTACTTAAAATCCAAGTGAACGTCTAGGTTTACATATATAGAAGATCATGTTATTGAGACATGAACATTGGCAAGTGGAGTACACCACATTTCATGGGGTGAGGTGACACAAAATGGGCGCGATTTGTCCTGGATGTGTGTGTGGGCATGCATCAATCGTTGCGATGAGGAGGTTGTTTTTGATGATCATTTGTCTTCATTTCAAGGTGAAAATAATTTTGATACGTGGACCAAACTATAATGTGTTTAGTGTGTATGAATTTTACCTAACGAGTATGTTTGTGATTATTATTTTAGGTTAATTAAAAGGTAAACCATAATTTGTATTTTTGTTAAGTTTATTGGGAACTCGTCTTTGTTTTTATGAATAAGAACTTATTGAATGATCATTCAAATTGGTTATTTCTTTATTTGACTTTCTTGACATGGTCGTTTCTTTCTTTTTGTTTTAATTATTCATTTTAGTTAATTTTATTTGTTATATTTATATATGAGGTTACTGTTTAATCATTTGATCTTTTTTGTTTCTTTTATTTTGTTTTTGATCTATTTTTTATTTGGAAACTGGTCGTTATAGTCCACCTTCATACAGATATAATTCCCAAATTCAGTGAGACTATATGGTAAGAAGTAGGGAGTCTAAAAGTTAGGCCTAGCGTTGCTGAATCAACATGATATTTGGTCCACGTGTCATTTCCGAATATATTCATAGTGTAACTAATGGTTCGTGCAAAAACCTTAGATGGTGCGAAAATTACTAAACCAAAATAATGTAAAGATATTGTAAATTTAGATCCATATTCTACAAGAAAGTAGTATGGACTATAAATTTTTTAGATAGTCATCATAAAATAATGGAATTTGAGTTAGAAAAGAATTAATATTAAATATCAGCACAACAAAGCTATGGTCAAGATCAACTCAGAACACAATCAAATACCATTTCTCAAGATCAAACTGACAATTGCTGGTTAAGTGTTTATCTAAACAACTGTAGATTCTGATTCTTCCTCTCTTCCATTTTAGATGTGAGCCATCCAAACGTTGCCTGTACCTCAATTTGTGTTTGTATTGTGTCTTTATTCTCAATATCAAATAATATAAGTACTTTTTGCGCTCTCTCTACACATCCACACGCACCCATAGCCCTCTATTTTTAACCGTTTTGGTGCGTCTTGTATTAAACATTGGAGTTAATGTATTAGTGACTAGATTTAACATGAATGTATAACTTTATCTCGCACAGTATATCCCTTTTTTTGACTTCATCGTCAAATTTTACTATTAATTCATTAAATTCAATAAGCAGTATGAAGGGGCTGCAAAGGGAAAAATTTAGAGGGGCTATGGTTCACTCCCCCCCCTCTCTCTCTCTCTCTCTCTCTCTCTCTCTCCCTCTCTCTCCCTCCCCCCCTCTCTCTCTCTCTTTTCAGAAAATTAAACTTTCATTTGCAAACTCTGAGAGAATATACACCAAACCACTACATTTACTACAACAAACCATTTGTGTTTGTGTGTGCGTGCACACACTATTCCTATATCTTTCTTGCAATGCAAACAAGAACTACTTTGCTGAAAAGTTCTTTTTTGTTGTCCTGAATGACTCAGTGCAATTATTCTTCCATGGCAATGCAAAAGCTGTGTGTGTGTTTGTTACAAAGTACATAGAAAGATGTTAGAAGTACAATATTAATATATAAGATTCATTACTTCGGTTTAGTTCATTTTTCAAAACTAATAACAAATCCAACATATTTTCAAACTTAATTTCAAGAATATGTACTTTTTGATACGCTGAAGTTACATCAACATTTTGTATTGGTACAATTTTTATTTCACCCCATTACGTTGGCGCAATTTCAAAATCCTGTAAACAAATTAAACTGATAGAATTTGAAATCACACAAGCACGAAATGCTGATTTAGCGCCAACGTGACGAAGTAATATAATTTTTGCTATTTGTTTTGAAAATGAATTGAATTTGTCGTAAGTTTTAAAAGTGGACTAAATTAAAAAAGGGATTAACAATTGCACATGTTAAATATTATTTTATTTCGTTTTATGTTCTTCTCAAACTTTTTGTAAAAACTACCGCACAATAACGTGTAGAACAACAAAAACATATTAGTTGCAAAAAATAAAATAAAATACAACAGGCATTACCGATTTGAAATAACCATGTATTTACCTTCAAACTACTACAGAATAACCTAACATTGCACGTTTTTTTTCCCACTGGTTCGCTGTATAACACTCAAGTTACACAATGACTACATTTTTTTTTGAAAGCCCAGAAGAACCCGGCGGGCCGGTAAAATCTTAAGGAGAATATAGTAAAGCCGTCCGCTGACCCAAGTCTTCATACTTCATGGTAAATTTATATAGGATAGACAAACGCACGGTAGGAATCGAACCCGAGTCTTTTAACAGAACCCAAACATCCTTTCTACTGCGCCACACTCGCAGACACACCCGCAGACTTCCACCGCGCCACACCCACGGACAATGATTACACAATTAGTTCACTTGTCAGATGATTATTTACCAGTAATGTATTATTCTCCATTTTGTGGACCACATGTTTCCAGAGAGTTCTTCAGATTTCCACAATAACATATTTTATCTATTACACAAGTGCAGTGGATGATACCTCACCATCACCAAATGAAAGACCACCACAGTTCACAAACAATAAAACAAGCAACCATCATCGCTGAAAGAGACAGTGCTATGCGCGAACGCGACCTCGCCTTTGCTGAGCGAAAAACCGCCATGGCCGAACGGGACATGGCCATTTTCCAGCGCGACGCTGCAATTTCAGAGCGAAACAAAGTCATCGTCGAACGCGACAATGCAATCGCAGCCCTCAACTATTATCGCGCAAACAACAACAGTAACAACAACAACAACTATAATTCGAGAAGTATGCTGTCTCTTGAATCGTACAGAGCAGAAACATATACAAGTGATCCAAAGAAAGAAATCAAATCGCAGAAGTCCCATAGTATGAGAAAAAGCAAGAAGGGCGACCATGTAGTCGATGACAATGGAAACGCGACAACAAAGAAGCATCGTAAAGAGTGGAAAGCAGAGGATATTGGGAGTGAAGTCGTGTTTGATGAGTCAAGAATGTCTGTGCCCGTGTGTTCATGCACGGGCAAGCAGCAGCCTTGTTATAAATGGGGTAACGGTGGATGGCAATCGGCATGCTGTACCACTACTTTGTCTATGTACCCGTTGCCTGTTATGCCCAATAAGAGGCATGCACGTATAAATGGAAGAAAAATGAGCGGCAGCGTGTTTAGTAAGCTGCTTAGTCGGTTGGCTGCAGAGGGTCACGATCTTCGAATGCCAATCGATTTGAAAGATCATTGGTCTAAGCATGGGACAAACCGTTATATTACGATTAAATGACTGTTATTGTAAATTTGCAATGGTTGTCTGTACGTTGTTTTGTCCTGTGTGTCATGTATAGATGTAATGTAAATTATGCTTGATTGCTTGTGTTGGGCACATCTAATGTAATGTGTGCAAGGAAACATGTTAAGTTTTATAACTTGTGGAGTCGGTAGTGCTTTGGCAATGTAATATTAATCTTGAGTTTTTTAATATGTATGTATTTTTGATGATATATTCAGTGTTTACCTTAAACATCTTTAGTGCTCTTATTGTGTAAAAAATGTACCGCTTGCATTTAAATTTCAAAGCCTGGAGGTTTTGGTTGTACTTATGTTTAAGACTGGGTGTTTAGTTGATTGGTTGTGTAAGCCATTTGGTGAGATCCAAGGTTGCCGATAACGTAGTCTAATATAATACATTGCCGACTTTAGATCCTTTAGTTTAGATTTTTTGGAAGAATTGATACCATTTATGCATTTCCAGTTGGATGGAATGACCGAGCAACAAAATTATCTAGCATCATGTATAAAGTCATAAACTTGCTTCAAGAACTCAAGAATATTATCCCAAACTGAATCCCTAATTATAAATTTAGTGTAGCATATCACCATATCAACACCCCCATCGTTTATTACCGTACAAACTCTTTAATTTCTTCCTGTAATTAGGTTTTGTTTTCACAGTAAAATCACAAATTTAAGAATAAATTATTAAAACAAGGTAACCTCTTTTATTATAATAGAATAACCTCAACAGTTAATCTTAAAGGCAAGTAATAAATCAAAACCTACATTTGAAAAGTAAAGTAAGTTGTGCTGAATATAATTTTGTTCACCTTAATGTCAAATAACTAGTGTTAAATAACATTGGCGGTAATCGGTAGAATTCAATGGTCCAATGAGTTTGCATGGAACCTTCGAATTCCATTAATCACCACCAGTGATATTTTAACACTAGAGTGAATTGACAAAATTGCACTTAATATGTGGTATTATATAGAAAAGAAAAACCGTTGCAGAAAAGAAAAAAAAGAAACAATTGCAAATACACGAAAACTGAACACATGTGGAAGTGTTCAATGCTTCTAATGTGACACGATGTTTGGGCTTGATACATGAAAAGGTGGAATTGTCCGTTGAAGTTCACTTTGTTTAGGACATACTTTAACAACCCTTCATGTTTCATTCTGATACCCAAAGTATATGACTTATACCACTAATACTCGTGTGTTGATACTTAAGCATTCGAATGCAAGGTCGTTGGGGTGGAAGTAAAACAACAAACTTTGCTCACATACCGATGAATATAATATAATATACTCAAAAACAGATGGTACACACGACCACTTTCAAAATAGAGTACTAAGGGTTGCAACATCAACTGCATAGGTACCTCCTCGACTATAAACAGTTATAATTATATGTCCTTACAATGCTGAAACATATACATCTATTAGCGGTGAAAATAATAAATAGTTGATATTTATGAAGCCTCCTGCTCGTCACAGTCAGCTCCAGAATGTCAAACCTGATCTTGTGCCCACAACCTACTCAAATGAATACACGAAAGTGTAAGGGAAAAGATAAACTTCAGTCAGACATACCATGTTACATTATGATGTCATGTCCTTAAAATACGGAATAGATTTTCCCTTACAAGTACCACACCACATAATATTAAGTAAATAAGTTCAACTAAAGGTGCTTACATTTAGACATACATACAAACATATACATGTATATAATAAAATTGTAACATGCCCATACATATTACGGTTCGTTTTAAGTGGTGTCTGGGTTTCATAATATGCACCCCTCACACACACACAAACACACGCGTGCGCACACATACACATACATACAGAAACACACATATAATTTCAATATGGCACGAGTGGAGCATCCTTTAATCGTGGTATCATCCTTTAACCATGAGATAAAGTATATCTCCAGACTGGATACACTTAAAAGTCGCACAACATTATACTTGTAGACTAGATGTAACGACCCGTAAATTTCGACCATTTAATTTGTTGATTAAATTTGATTGTGTATTAATACTGGAAGTAAATTTTATTAAGTGGATGTCAATATTGAATAAATTAATGGAAATAAAATCTAAATGTTTGGATAGAACATAAGTGAATGCAAATCGGTAGTATGGAGATAAATGCCAGCATTTAATTGTAATTGCATATGAGAAATTTAAGGAAAGTATTAGATTGATTTAATGTAATAAAGGATTGTTGACAGTAATTGAAACAAATTAGAAAATTATGTTAATGTGAGTTAATAATTTATAAACTTGAATGAACATTTCAATTTAATAAAGACTTAGTTATAAGTGTAAATTTATGGATGATAACAAATTGTATAAATTACCTAATTAATTGGTCAATTTATTTATTAGAAATCAAACTCATTTAAATGGTAAGTAATTATAATGTGTTATTGATATAAACGTTACTAATTCTTAATATAGTAACGGAAGTGTAAATGGAATGCAACCACAGAAATTTAAGCTAAGTATTAACAATTGAAATGAAACGTCGATTAAATGAAGTACTTTTAATTGTCATACTAAGCTAAGAATTGAATATAAGGAAACAAAGGTAAATAGTAAATCAATCAATGAATTTATATAGATTGTAAAGTTATAATAATATTAGATGTCTTGTACGAAGTTATAATATTGTGTGAATTATTAATAAAGAATAACTAGAATGAGATTCAAATTTGTATAATAATGGAAAATGTTAATTGTTGCTCTTGATCATAAAATTTTAAAATAAGTAATTTAAAGCAAACATTTAATTAACCAATGCAATAAGATTTTCTAATAGTAACTGTGTAAATTAAGGTAGTAGTGTAAATGACATTGATGGATAACCAAATTCAATACAGTCCAATTGATTGAAACGACTGCTAGGTTATAATTGAATATAAATTAAAATAGAAACGTAAACTTAATATAAGATAGTAATTTGGGAAATAAAAAGTATGAAATCAAGAAATAAGTTACAGAGAATATTTAATTGAAATAATATATCTATTTGGCAAAATTATAATAAGTGTAGTACAATCCAAATTAATGTAAGTAATTATAATATTGGTTTGTAAATAATGAACCCATAAAAGTGTGATTAAGAGTTAATGACAATAATTTTTGTACGTTACTCATTTTATTAGTTTGATAAGTTTAATTTGAATTCAATTTCAATTAATTCACTAAATTACTGCAGTTAATGTGGAATAAATTGGTAAGTGAAGAATGTTGAATTCAATAAGATGTAACCAAGGTAAAATTCCATTCATAATATGATAATTAATGTAATAAAAAGAATGAAACCAAGATGAAATAATTAATTGAAAATTTTAAATTTAATTAATGAGTAAAATTGACAAAATTTCCAATATAATTGAAATACGGTAATTAATGCAAATTAAAGATGAAAATTGAAAAATATTGATGTAATGAAATATAAAACAATGTTAACTATGTTAGTTGAGTAATAATTGATTGAATATTAAGTTGTAATCGAATAAAATCAAATTTATTGGAATTAATTTGCAATTAATTGGATTAATTACAGTTGACATTTGAGCACTGTATTTACTGGGATAATTGACACTAAATTGATATGTGAATTTGCTTTTAGTTATTATAAATATCTAAGGGATTAAAAATGACAAAAATCTACTAGTTTATAAATATTGAATTTAAAGGTGGTAAATTTATTTACTAATTTATTTAAAAAGTGGAAAAAAATAGCCATTTTGGCCACTGACTCGGATTTCGACGAAACAAGTTTCATCGGATCCGTAACGGTGAATTATAATAGTGTTTCAAGTTTCACACCGATCAGACTTGTCGTTTGATCGTACGGACTCGAAACGCCTTGAGATTTATGCAATTGAAATCAATTTGGAAAATATTGTTTTCAGCATAACTTCTTCATACGATGCCATTTGGACCTGAAACTTTTTCCACCGCGTTCATAATATTTTAAAACATCTATTTTGATATATGCGTTGACCCAATTTCGTTTCGGAGTCAGAACGGGCTTTTTGGACCACGTTAGCGTTAGCGCGTATATTTATCAACCCGATCCATATATTTTATTTCAATTTACCTATAAATACCATGCTAAACCCTAGCCTCCGTCTATTCTCATTTATCTACGCGTAAAAATTTCATCAACTCTTCCTCTTCCTCCATAGAAACAAACCCTAGATCCAAACACAATTGCAATTCAAAATCAAAGTCAAAAATTCAAAATCCTTGGAAAAATTCAGAAAAAATATATGTTGAGGCACTCGAAATGCGTAATCTACTGGTACAATTCATTTTTCAATTCGAGTTATCGTTTGCTCTGAAATTTAAGATTTATCCACGGCCGTTCATCATCGCCGCGATAAAATTCGTCGGATCGAGAAACCCTTTCTGCGTTTTGAAGAGAGGACCGAGGGGACTTCATCCATGCAGTTTATTTCGCGAATCGACAGCTAGATCGGTGGCAAAAATTGATTAGGGTTTAATAAATTAGTGGCCGCGGCTGTTGATTTTGGGGGCGTTCGAGCACGTGATGAAGGAGGTGAACATGGGCGAGGCGTAGTGCTCGAGTGCGAGATGGCGATGGTAGCGGCGCGATGATCATCGATGGAGGAGTGAGGTTGCGATGTCAATTTGCAGAGGCTGTTCGTGTGCATGCTGAATAGAAGATGGGTCTCGGCCTACAGTTGTTTGAAGATGACGTGGCACCAAAGAATGTAAATTGTGCTTTTATTTATTTATTTTAAAATTAAAATTCAATCACAATTTTTGCAATATCTTGTGCATACGATATACGATTTACGCGCGATTTCTTTTGTTAGGATTGTATTGCAATTCCGGACTTGATGACGTTGGTTTGGACGAATTCTGAGACGGTCAAATTTTTGGGTTTAAATCGGATTTAAATTCGATTTAAATTCAAAAGGTGAGTGTTTTAACCCACCCACAACTTCTAAAATTTTTTATGTTTGTTAAATTGATTCATGGTGAGGTTAGAAATTTATTTATAACTGTTTGGCATATATTTCATCATTATCTCAGTTAATTTACATTCATATAATTTACTTGTTATTTAATTCATTTTTCATATAAACTGCCAGTTAAAATTTTAGTTAAATTTATTATTGCATATAAACTGTCAGTTAAATTTATTTGTTATTGCATATAAACTGCAGTTAAACAGTTATTTAATTCATTATTGAAAATTTAACTTTCAGTAATTAATTATTATTTATTGATGTGATTGTTTGAATTGGATGATAAATTGATGAATGTTTGATGATTGATATGATGGATGAATGGGTACCGTATTTATATTGTACAAACTGCAAGTTATTATGCATTTTCATTTCATTCGGGATTGCGGTTTAAAATGATATACAACCGCATTTTTATTTTTAAATTGCGGATTGAAATGATAAATATCCGTATCACTTGACCATAAGATAGAAAATTATACACAGGCACCGCGGTATATATATAAAATTATTTTTGAAATAATTTTCTATGGTTTTGAAAAGAATACGGTTTAATAAATATTAAATTTTGATATATATATATATATATATATATATATATATATAGTAAAAATTCTTGAATTTAGCTATGTATAAATTTGTTTCGAATTTTAAAATAAGCTAAATAATGAAGTTGATTTCGTTTATATAATATGGTTAAGAATATATTTGAAATTCTATTGTATATAGAGTTTATAATAACTCAAATAAAAGTAAGGTTGAAGATAAATGTGAATATGATTTGAATTAATGTATCTAAGAGTTTTCCTCGAAAAATTTGTTTTGAAATGTAAATAAATTAAGATGTAAAGGGTATGATCTTATAACTTGATTTTTGAGTAAAGGATTTAAAGGAATATCAAATTTATTTAAAGAATATTACAAGTTAATTTAATTTAAAGAATATCCTGTTATTGAAGTTTAAGGATTTTACCTGAATAATATTTGTTTAGTAAGTAAATATTTCAAATTTAAATAATAGGAATTTGATTTGATATATATTAAATTATCAAAGAATCCATTTTTGAAATAGTGGAATATTTAAAGATTGAAATATATGAACTATAAAGTTTTGAAATATATAATATTTAAGCTTTGAAAAATATGGGAATTAAAATGGTTTATTTGGAGGTTCAGATTGATATTGAAAATTTATTTTGAAATTTGAAGAAGCTGTTTGTTTTATAAAGTAATATAGTATTTGAATCGTTAAGTATTAAAAGTTATGTTTCAAAGCTATGGTTTCAAGGTATATTTATTTGAAAATATTATGATTTTGGGAAAGGGATATTTATAAAATAAAATGATATCATATTGATTTGGGTTTTAAAAATATAAACGATACCGTATTTATATGGTTTGAAAGAGATATTTTATTCTGGTTTTTAAAAGTATAAACTAGTTTTGAAAAGACCGCGGTGTTATAATAACATTTGGCTGTTGAAGAGACCGGGATCGGAAGTTGTCATACTCTCTGCCAACTCCGAAAACCACTTTAACAACCGTGTACGCGGTGGAGATTCCAGAATGAAGTAGGATGGCGACGGCGTTTCCTTTGAGGTAAATACGTGGACCCGACTCCCGTGAATTGACATAAGGTGGCTAAAACAGGGGAGATTCTCGGGCCAAGGGGGTTAGCGCCCTTTATCGGATACTCCTCTTCGATATTATACTCTAACTTTGGATTGATTCGGTGGCCACTTTTGATTTCTTTTGATTTTAGGGGGGAGTTTGTCCGAGGTGGGCGGTAGTAGCTGCCACGCGTTACCACCAGCCCGGATGCGTAATTGGTATATCTACCCTGGCATTGCCTAGTTGTGCCGTGTCACCTACCCTATCGCGCCTTGTACGAGTTTCTATTTGTGTCGTACCTATGGAGTATCCTCTAATAGCCTCCCGATCAGGAGGTATTACGGTACTGTATAGACTATTGGCATTATTTGTTTTAAAGGCTATATGGGTAACCCCTTAACGCTATTTAAAAGTAAGTTTATTTTACAATTAGACGCTATTATAATAGCGAAAAATACTACATAATAAATAGTTTAACGGATCCTTAAGAGATGTGAATCCTGAGCATCTTTTGAGTTACTGCACCAATATTTATTTCTGTTGATTTAACTTACATAAGATCTTTTAGTTCTAACTCGAGTGTTTTGTCTTTTTAATTCGCTCGGGTCAGTCCGAGCGTTTCAGGATCGAAGACTTTAGCTCTAGAGGATGAAGACGGAGATTTCTATTATTATTATTTATTATATTCCAGTACACTCATATTGTTCCGCTGCATTGGTATATGGTATGTGTAACTCTGATATATGTTGTATAAGTATAATCGAATATTTTAAAACAGCTTTACAAACTGTATATTTTATTATTATATTTTATCATTTCGCTGTGAGATTCTGTTTTGTTTTATTTGTTTCTCGTTTTTCTTATCTACCCCATAATAATCTGCCCTTCTGAACGGTTTGAATTGGCACGCGTGTCGATTTAAAGCATGCGAAAAGGCGGGACATTACACTAGATATACCATATATATCTCTAGACTATATATATCTGAATGACAACCGTTGACCAGTGATTTAGCCAACCACAAAATTAGACTAATGTGCAAATGTTACTTACAAACACTAGGATTAAAGTGAAAATTGAGGAATTAAGTACGCAGTTGAAAGGTAAATAATACAAGATACAGAGTGATTCAACAAAATTGCCTACGTCTACTGTGAATTTATCTTTTATATATATTTCCTTTACAACTACAAGAAATTACAAGAGAATAATAAGAAAGTAGGAATCACTTAAGACTAATAAAGCTATGTAATTTTAAGGACTTGCGATATCAAAAGCCCTGAATTATGTACAGTATTTAGAATCCTTATATGTACCAACCCCTTTGAAGTTGCAACGCAGGGGGATATTTATAGTAGCTGAAGTAGATGATGGACAGTTGAGATTGAGTTGTAGAATTGGGAGGAAAAACGTCCGACCATCGGTATGGCTGCAAAGACGTATGGAAGACAACTATTAAGGTGTAAGAAGATGTACTACAGATGAAAATATACTCATTGCTTCTCTGCACCAGGCTTGGGTCTCACATTTAGTGCATAAACTTTGCATTAAATGCACATTTAATACTGATGGTACGCTACATCAGTTCAGTCGCCTAGCTACAATGTTTCGAATATGCAGATAGCCAATTTGCGTTTATTTGAGTGATTATGTGCCAAATCTTGCAGAGTAGTCGATCGACGATCGATGATATGAAAGAAAATAGGAATTTTGCTAAGGAACATGCTGGGAAAATGGTGCATGGTCGGGTACGAGGCGACCAAGAGAGCTATCTGGGATCGGTTGGAGACGGATGTAATGAACTCGGGTCAAGGACTGGCCATGCTTGAGCCTGCCGTGATTTATGTGCCATATATTGAGGCAGATTTGGAGAGGTCCCAGCTGTTAGTTGGAGTGATGTCGGGTGACCGTGTTAACATGGAGTTATGCTGGTAGTAGATTGACATAGGAAAGTTGGTCGTCATCGTACCAGGATTGTTGGATCGAGAGGGGCTGTGCCAAGATCTTGCTTAAATGTGACAGGTGCTTAGGGATCATACGACTTAGCCTCATCTTATTGCCTTGCTGAGTAGAAGGTTTGGTTTGAGACCAACATGAGCTTGGGCTGACTTATTTGGGCCAGTTGTAAAGTAGTTGGGCTAGCTTTGATTGTGCTAGACGACCATTAATTGGCCTGCTAATTACTTACGAAAAAATTGAGCAACATTTTGCTTCTAAGTCCGTATCAACTGGCGGGTGTGAGCTTGTCAAATCACGAAAATCTTGCTGATTAACGACCAAACAAAGAATCTAATGCACTTTTCACGTGGCTTCATGCTATTAGTTGTGATGGTTCGTTTTTCCAAACGAAATAGAGCTGTGTCACACCTTCCACGTGCATAAATTGACTTTGTACTGATCTCATATGAATGGTTGGGATTTTTTTTCCTTTTTAACTCAACACATACGATTGAAGGCACACGTATATAAATAGCCCCTTCTCTTCTTTCCTGAACTTGTAAAATCATTTCGCATGAAAATTCATAGCCTACGAAACTTTCACTACTGGTAAAAGGCAGTCAGTTTCATCATCTATTTCCTTTCCATACATCTTTGCATGTAAGTCTTTTTATTTAACTTGTTTGGTATGATGAGAAAGGAGAAAGCTCTCTCTGTGCTAAATTGTCACTGGCTGATTGCAATTCAAACCATGGCCTGGAACCTTCTTCTTGAGAAGGATCTTACTGCCACTTAGCTTGGGCTTGTGCCTACTGGCTAAGCCTCCGATGGTGATCAACCATCGTTGTTATGCTACTGGGCCAGCTAGGGGTTCTCTATACCGCTGTAGAGGTTTTGAACCTAGGCCAGTTGGGATACTTCAGTGCCTTGTTTGAAAGTGATAGAGTTAAGGGTATGCTCTAGGGACAATTATGTAATTGTTACATATATCTAACTCGATAATCAATCTTGTTCGAAATAAAATGTGTTTTCTTTCTATTATATACTTGATATAATGTGTTATATATTAATTAATTAATTTAATTAAAAGTATGTTTAACAGAAAATCCGTTAATGGTATGTTTTGTGATACTAGTTACAATATGTTGTAATCATGAGTGATTTATCACAATAAAATAAACATACCGTTTTGAATATTCCTAGTCAAGATGTATCAAGACTATATATCGATTCATCCATGGAGACTAGAGTACGCAATGCTCTCCAAATGTTAGGCAGTATATCACTCATGGCTGCTCAGAAGCAAAAGTGGTTACTACTGATACTTATTGGATAACTATGGGATGACTCACTCGATAGTTTTCTATTGGTTAATATAACTAATGTCAAACACAAAATGTCGATGTGAAAAAATTACACAGTTAACTTGACTTGAGAATACCGTTGACCTTCAACGTGAAAGCTCTGTTTTGATTTTAATTAAACCGTGACATTGTGTCCATCGAATAACTATAGTTGAGTCGAGTGGAAGCATTGAAAGTGAAACATTATTAAAGAGAGGATTCATCTCCTTGATTATATGAGGTTAGTATCACAGTCAACTGAAGTCAATTCAAAGTCAAAATCTCTGGTCAAAGCAATTCAGATAATTGTTATTATTGAACCAAAGACTTTGTGTTTGGACTATATAGTTGAATATAGATGATATTGGAATTTGACCATTATCAAATTCCATAAGTCCAAAGTGATATCGTTTTGACTAAAAGAATTAATGTAAATAACTGTCACTACTGGGTAACACTTAATAAAGTAAAATTAGATTTTACCGTTGCTAAGTAAGCGATAAATTTGGCCATAATGTCACATCACCTACTAAGTGGAATGTGAACGTTCATATTCGAATTATACGATATTAATCGCTGACCAAATTTACACCTAAGAGTCACAAAACCAAAGCGTGAATACTCAAATTACCACCCAATTTAATTAATTTATAATTGTTATAAATTAGTTAATATTTATGAAAAATTAATTATAGTTTTTTTACTTAATATGTGTAGAAAAATATTAAATAATGTGTATATAATAGTTATAAATATACTTATCGATATACGCTGTCAATATATGCATTTAAAATAATTTATAATTTAATCATATATTTTTATACATAGACCCACATGTATTTTAATAAATGCTTTATGTAAATAATTTACAACAAATATTTTATATTAATTATATAATTGTATTTTCATACACACACAAACATATTGGAATTTAAACGATTTTTATGAATACACACACACACACACATTTAGACAATCCATTTTATATACACGAGGGCAGACCTATCCGTTGTAGTGTAAATCCCAACATCAACACACAAACATGTCAAATCATGTACACATAATCCTGTTGCACGTGTATGCACACACATATGTGTAAATGATACATATATATATATATAAAACTCAATACAATTATATGAAATTGAACTATATTTATAAATTTAAATAAAATATTGATTTTATTTGATAGATAATTTAGAACAGTTCTAAATGAATTAGACTTTATAGACCCATTAAAGATCCAACAATGGAAAAAATTTAAAATTTACCCCATTGCATGCTTGCCCAATTCTAACAATGATACCAGAGCCAAATAGCCTGTGCGATCTAAAGTAACATAATTAGGACTAACTTATTAAAGCCTACCAATATAATAGGGTATTTAGAATAGTAGCATCTAAGCTTGGGTTTGGATAATCAAGTAATCTGCCCTACCTGGTTACTAAGTTGACACGAAAGGATGAGGTAAACTCGAAGGTTATCCCTAGAAAGGCGCAATTCAGATTGGACCTTGGGCTAATTTCAAATTTTTTTTTGAAACTAAAATTAAAATAAAAATTTAAAAGTTAAATTTAAGTAATAAAAAAATTATAAATGTCATAAAATATATTTTCAAATTGTTTTGAAAATTGGAATAGAATTTTTAAATTTAAAAGTCAAATTTAAAATAAAACACATATTATAATAGCTATAATATACTTTTTCAAAATGTTTGAAAATTCTATAAAAAATTTCTAAAATATTATTTATTAATAATATTAATATAATAAATTAATTAATTAAGTAATTTAATCAATTAAATATATATACATGTATAATGATATAGCTATGTTGTCTAGAATTGTTTATGATAATATGAGTACATATGTGTTTATAAAACAACCATCAAAATTAATAAAATTTAATCAAAATTGTTTAATTGAATAAATTTAATTAAAAGTTAATTAATAAACTAAAATACACACACACACATATATATGATATATTTTTATTACAATGAATATACTATATACATTCAATATAATATGCTATAAATGAATAATATAACAATTGACTAAAGTGTTAATTAATTAAAATTATTAATAAGATTTAATTAATATAATGTTATACATGAAATATTATATAATTTAAATAAAGTATAAAAGTCATATGATAATAAAACTTATATAATATAAATGTATAAACTAAAGGCGTAACACTAAAGAAACCCTAAATAGACTTTTAAATACATACGTGAAAATATGTATACCATGGTTTTTAATTTGTCCAACACTTGAATCACAAGGGTATTTTATAAAAAATACATTATTACATAAGTTGATATCACTCAATTAAATATATTGAAGATTATGAATCTTAAATATAACCTCTACCATTTATATATTAATAAATTACTTGCATACTCTCTGGTTGTCGAGCAAACTCAAGCTAGAGATGTTATGTGTAGTATTACCAATATATTGACCAGACGAGGTAAGATAACTATATGTATTTTGTAATAACCCTCTTCGAAACAAGTCTAATTTTCGACCAAATAAAAGTCCATTGAAACTTAGGTCCATTCCAGAGCTGGCTGATTGGAATACAATATACATAGCTATTTATCTATGCTTTCAGAGTCTTATAGCGGAAGGAATATAATATAATAAAATAAAGTGCCCATTTCATAAACCAAATCACAGGAGTACAATGTTACAACAGTTCATAAAACATGTCTGATACATAGTCTGGGTACATCATAATAACATAATAAATAGATGATTATAATAGATAACTACCCGTCAAGTCTCCACCATCTTCTCCGCTCTCATCAATGTCCCTAACATGTATGTTTTAATGAGGAGGGAATTACAACAACAATGTTCAGTGAATATAAACCTCAAGTTTTACAATAATACTATATGAGCAGCAATCATTCAGATAAGTATTATATCTTACGTATTTATTATACTTCTTCATATATACCTCCAACAATGATAGGCTAGTGGCCCTACGAGTCCTACTTCGTGATTGTAGAAATGGATGCAACGTAACTATGAAGTATATTAGGTTTAACAACCCATCTTCTGTCAAATCATATCCCAACGATGCGAAAGGACAGGTTACTAATACCCTTAAAATGGGAAATAGGCAGACCCTTCTGTCATTTAATACCTAATCCTAGGCGAACCCTTCCTCGTACTTCTTAACTGTCATCGTACCAAAACTCTTGCAAGTTACTTAATACTTCTTGGATAAAGAAGAGGCAAACCCTCAACGGTCATTTAATCCCTAAACCTCGAAGCGGACCTTCCCTAAGAGATTTTCACTAAAGCACATCAAAGGTAATCACGACCTTATGGCCCGCAACCCAACTATGCTCTCTCACATTAGTACGACTATTCATAGGTGCTGGTAGCCAGATAAACTGGACATACTTACCCTACAAAATATGAACTAACCTCACATCTATCATAGGTACTTATTGTAGACGATGTCTCATATTAATACAAAAGCTACCTTGCTGGTAGCTGGATTAGCTGTGCAGACTTCTATGTGCTATTAAATGACCTCACATCCCTGTAATTTAGTTATATTTTCACTCTGCAATATTTAATACAAAACTATGCCTACATATGTATATAATACATGTATAATATATAATATATATATACACCTCACCCTTATTTACGCATTAAAGACCTTATAAGAGAACTCCTTATTTCTCTTTTATTTATGGATTAAATTTCATAGTTGTCCTTAACTCATTTTATTAGATTGATTATTAATTATTACTTATTATATACATTGGGGTTTACAAATATAATGGCGAATTCAAAATTTGAAGGAATAAGTTATTATTATATTTATAGCTAATACTAAATTGTATCTAATAAGTTTTTATGCGTATTATTATTCATTTCTTATTTAAGGTGGTATATTATTTTAATGTTTGCAACTACAATTACTAAACAAGTCCCATTTTAATACAACAATCACATAAGAGCAGTACTATAAATAAATTAGCTACACAAAAAGGGACTTGTATACATATTCATATGGAATCCAAAACGTAAAATTTGTCTTACGTTAATAAATTAGAATTCCCATCCTTCTTTCCAAAGAAGTATATTTACAATATAAATCTTTTATATTCCATTCAACCTTTAAACGAATAGCATTGGGATGACAAAGAAATCATACTATTTTAGTTGTAGAAATAGGCGGTGCAAACTATGGATACGAGGAAATTTTTTTTTCCTTACTTTGCACAACACTTTCTCTTTACTAGTTTTGGAATTTTTTGTTATTTCAACCACAAACTGAAAAGTAAAATAGAATAGAATATAAAATATTTCTATCGTAAATATTAATGAATCAAATCCTACTACAATAAAATGAAACAACTAGGATTCCAACAATCCAAGATTTACATATTATGGGGAAATTTTAGGATTTTAAGTTGATAGATTTTTGCATACAAAATCTCCCAAGGCATAGTACAAATCCAAACATCAAACTACATAATATACTATTAGGGAAAAATATATATTAAATTTTCACTTATAGATAATTCCCAGTGAACCACCTTGGATTTTCTTTGTGCTATAGCCTTTCCCTTTCTCCAAATTATCTCCTTTTTATTGTATAATAAATTTGTTTATGCATGCTAGATTCAGGAATTATAGATTAGAGAGGAAGAGAGAGAAACACAACACACACACAGTTACGTTTCTATTTTGCTAGGTTTCTTTAAATTTTCCTCTAATCCTTGGATGTACATATATATTTTTGAAATTGGAGTTTAAGAAGTTCTATTATGAAGAAAGAGAATGGAAAAGTGTTGTAGACGGATTAAAATATGTATGAAAAGAATGAAGAGGTTAGCCTCTTATTAATAGTTGCTTGAGTGCGTCAGGGCTGTTGGATTGATAATATTATAAAATTTTAAATTTGGACCATTCAAGCTACTCAAAACCCTAGTCGTCATTCCATAATCGGTCGACCAGTCCCCTATAGACGGTCGACCGATCCCTATGGGTGGTCGATCGGTTGTGGTCAGGCCATATATTACGTTAATGTTAATTTTTTTAATATTTATTACCTATTTTAATTCAACGTTAACGATTATTAACGTTAAGCTATTATTAATATTGATAAAATTTATTACTTTAAATACATTTTGAATTATTTTCAATTGGAAAATTTTAAATGTCGATAACTCTTCGTTTGAACTCTAATTCTAAAGCTTTATATATAGAAATTGCCTAGAAAATTGCTAAGAACCCAATGCTGCAAATTTGTGGTCGAATTCCAACGTTTGTAAAATTTCTCCCTTAAGCGTTATTTTTAATTGATTGATTTTTCTTAATTATTTTTCTATTAATTTTACAGGGTATTACGTTCTTCCATTCTTCAAAGAATTTCGTTTATGAAATTCCTAAGGGACAAATAGTGTAACACTCACTCTATAACCATGTTGTTTAACCGAATTACCTACGCAACCATCTACTCAACCAGAAGCGTATGAGAAATGCGGATTAAAGATCTTAAGGCTAAGGATAAACACTAGAGGGGGGGGGGGGGTGAATAGTGTTTATAAAGAATTATTAAATCTTTTTGAGTTTTTGTTAATTTAAACACAAATGTATGCAACATTCAGACAGAGATATGATCACAGAATCAAACACAAATGCAAATATAAAGTAAAAGCAGCAAATGAAAGAACACACCAGATTTTGTACTGGTTCAGAGTTACCCTATATCCAGTCCTGCACACAAGTATGGATTTCCTTTCAAAAACAATCTTTACAATTACACCCTCGATTTCAAGGCAATGAGGTACACCCTCCAGAACCATAATCCTCTGGGTAGAGATACTTGATTTTCCGGGCAACAAGTTCACCCAATTGATTTCCTAAGGCTACAATCACACCTGATCCCGCTTGATTGATTTTCAAGGCTACAATCACACCTTTTCTCGCTAAGTTGATTACAAAAAGCCTATAACTATGAATAATACTGAGGATCTTGTTGAGATACAGATAGAGAATCAAACCAGAGATAATCAGTTAGATTCAATGTTGATTTCGACAGAGTAATGGTAAGAATATGTATTAAGAAATGTGGAAGAAGAAGAGGAGTGAAAAACCAGAAAACTTCTATTAAAATTCGTTGAAACTAACCCCGATTTATAGAGCAACAACAGCCATGTCCATTCGTGAAGAGTTATGACGAATAGACACTTCTTTTGAAATTTGAATTTTGAAACCAACTGACACCATGTCGACATGGGGTACTTGGGCATGTCGACATCCCAAAGGATTTTTTGGTGTTTTGATTTTCTTTGAAAATAACTTTTGTTTAAAATCTAAATATATACAAAATTTTACTATTTAAAATCTAAATATTTAAAAGTTAAATATATTATATTTAAAAGATAGTTTAAAAATAAGGATAATTTGATTTTGAAATTAAAGATTATTTTGAGGCTAAAAGTATTTGAAATCAGGATAGATGTTTTTGATGCTTTTAAAAGGAAGGTTTTGAAATCATTTTGAAAACAAGATATAATTTTGAAAAATCATTTTGAATAAAAAGTTAGCAGATACAAAACAATGTTCCATTAGATTTTTCGTAGGTTCCATCCTACTTAGGGTTCCATCCCTTTAACGGGCTCGAAGTGGATTCCATTCCACGAATAAATTGGATTTTAAGATGCCAGTGCTTTTCCGGGAGTTTTAACAAAATTTGTAATTTAAAGTAAATTACTTGAAATCTTGTTAATCTTGATATTCTTGTTACTCATGAGTCTTCAATCTTGATAACTTGAATCTCTATACTGTACAGTCTTCATTCTTGGTACATGCATGGTTAAATCCTGCATATACATATATGTCTAAACTTATACTGTTAGTATTTATATTTTATAATCTATTCTAAGGTTGTTGTCATCAAAATCATCATCTCACGGACTAAGAATCTCCCTCTTTTTAATGATGACAACCTTTTTTATAAAATATTACTTCTATCCTAATAACTTCCCCTTAATCTATGCCTAACTACCCTATTTTATAGTTCTCCCCTTTGTCATCAAAAAAAACTAACTCCAAACTATATAACTCCCCCTCATTCTTGGATTAACTACCTGCATTAATAAACTTATACAATGGAATATAGAATTAAGAAATAATTATATTGATAGTCACAATAATGAATCAAAGATTATATACATATTAATGTATAATTATACATGTTTTGTACAACAAACATCAATCCATTACTAAATATCAATCGAATTCAAACCAAGCCAAAGCAAATGAAATCAAATTAATCAAAGCAAACAATTCAAACAAAGCAACCAAATAAAATTAAACGTTATGAGGAACTTCCACCCATCCTTCTTCTTGAAAGATAGGGTCTGCTTTAGTAGCATCCCAATTTTCGTTGTCATTTGTGAGAGAGACAGGAGGATGTGCTTCGTTTTCATCCTTGTGCAGGGAGGAGATCATCCATCGTATCGCATTGAAATGCCTTTCTTGCTCCTTGATCATCTGCATTTGACTCAATTTTAAGTTTCGCTAGTTACGAAGAATGAACGAGAGAATATTCTTGAACGAATTAAGAGTTTCTTTAACCATACTTGAATTTGTGAAAGAAATGAGAGATAAAGAATATAAGAAACGATTTCAGTGATGAATTCTGGAAGAAATAGGTATTTATAGGTGTAGTAATTCGTTTGAAATGAATAGACATATGGTAAATATTCAAATTTCAAATTCAAAATGAGTTGTCATTTCTGACCAGTACATGTCGACATGGTCATAGGGGGTATGTCGACATGGTGTAGTGAAATTTGATGATATTTTGATTTTATGAATAATTATGTGTGTCTATATATATATATATATAATATACTTATATTTATTCTGGAGATAAGATAAGCTAGATATCAGAAAGAAAATTTCATTTCATTGCATACTTAAGACGAGACAACGATTAATCATAAAGAACTACACGGACATTCAAATCAAAATAAACTAAAACTAATACAACGAGATACGATAAGGTAGAACTAGTTAGAGGATGATGGCGATGAAGAAAGTCCAAGTTTCTTGCTGACTTTGGAAATGAACTTGTTCATCTTGGATGAAATTTTGTCCAACTTCTTGCTAACGGATCATTTAAGAATCCACTGATTCTCAACAATCGTCTTTTGGTTTTTGAAAAGGGTTTTGTTGGATGGATTAGGAGGATAGTCGATGCTTTCCAAAGAGGTTTCACCTTCTTCTTCATCTTCAATTTCCATTTCATCCCCTTCTTCTTCTTCTTCCTCTTCTTCCTCTTCTTTCATTTCCTCATGAGCTAAATGCTCTTCTTTTTTGGCAAGAGTCTCATAAGGTTGAAAAACAAATGGAATTTTCATAGGTGAAATGTTGGAATGATTAAAAACTTTTCTAGAAATAAATTCTTCCCCTTTGTAATCCACTCCAAAATAGTTAAAAATCCGAGTGAGATAAATTCCCTGATACAAAACGTTCTCACCCATTTGAAGATTTTTATGACGAAGTTCATCCAAAATAACTTGCGCCCAATTTATGTTATCATTTCCAATGATAGCAAAAAGTGCTTTGCAAACTTTTGAAGTAGGATTGGTAAAATTCCCCGATCTTGGGTTCAAAGTATGTTGCAAAAGAAGATTGACAATCCTTGCCTTTGGTCGAAAATTTCGATTTTTAAATTCAAAATTATCATTCCCTTCGAAAATGTGATGAAATGTCTCACGATCATTTTCGTCGATTTTAAAGTTAGAAAGATCCATTTCCATACTCTTGCAATTGAGAATGGTACCCAAAAGATCACAATTCAAAACAATTCTAGTGCCTTTGACACTACTCGGAATTTCATCCTCATTTCCATTATAAAATCCACGGTTTAAATTAGCATAGAAAATTTTGACAAGATTTGGATAGCAAACAAAATCATTTTGAGAAGCATCAAAAAGACCAAGAACTCCATTGTTTGCAAAAGGAGAATCAAGTTCATGAGAAGAGAAATCTTGAAAAATAGCAAACTTTTCCGGGATGGACTTTGGCATAATTAGCATAATTGATGTATGCTTTTATTGCCTCCGGATCATTAAAGAGTTGCTCTTATATTTTTCTGGAAATTCTCATGGTGGAGGGGTTGCTTGAAGAAGCCATTAAGTAAAGAGTAGAGAGCTTGAAGTTTTAAAGAAAGAGTTTGAATTTGAAAATGAGAGTGAAAAAATATGATAAAAGATAGTGAATAAATAGTTTCTCAAAGGACATATTCTCTGGTCAAAAGGTAGGTTTTCAGAGAATTGAATGAAGTGAAAAGGTGGAGGGAAATTCAACCATTTGAATTCAAATTTTGAAATTCAAATTCTGGTACCCATGTCGACATCATGGTAGGGACCATGTCGACGTGTGCCAGTGAATTTTTGTGATTTATTTTTCCTAACTTCTCTAATAAATCTATTTATTTTAATGTGTATATAAATATATTTGGAATATTATTAAAATTATTGTATTTTCAATATATTATTATACTATGAAAATAATAATAAAATAATAAAAATAATAAAATAATAGTAAAAAAATTTAAAATTCAAATAACACACCAATTCAAAAATCAATCAATCAAACAATCAAACATCTAATTCTAAGCATGTAATTTCAACCAATTATATTGTAAATGTGTACCTTTTTCTGAGTGCATTTCTCTGAATTCGTCGAAGTCGTGAACTTCCGTGAAACACAAGTTTGAATTATCTGTCTTCTGATCACCATCACTTGAGGATGAGTCTGAATCATCTAGAGTAGCAGTAAATGCACGCTTTCGTTTTTTTTGCAGGATCATTGTTCGTAGGAGGATTCTGCCTTTTTGGATACGGACAATCTCTTTTGATGTGGCCTGGTTCATCACAGTTGAAACATTTGACATTATTTGGCACTACATTCTGATTTTTAGAGTTCTTATATTTGTTTCTCTTGATATTATTCATCTTTCTATATTTCAGGAATTTTCTAAAATTTCTGGTCATAAAGGCCATCTCTTCATCATTATCACTGTTTGAGTCTGATCCGTCGGTCAATGCATTGAATGCCATTGATTTCTTTTCAGATGCTTTACTTTCTCTTCTTCCGATCATTTGGACTTCAAATAACATTAGATTTCCAATTAATTCTTCTATCTTTAAGGTACTGATGTCATTTGCCTCTTCGATCGCAAGTGTCTTTTGATCCCATTCTGGAGTAAGAGAATTCAAAATTTTTCTGACTTGATCTTCTTCAGAAAATTCCTTTCCCAAGGATATTAAAAAATGTACAATATCCTGAAATCTACTATAGATATCTGAAATAGACTCATTAGGATTCATTTTAAATAATTGAAACTGATTTGTGAGCATGGAAATTTTGGAATGTTTAACTTTGCTTGTTCCTTCATGAGTTACTTGCAAAGTTTTTCAGATTTCATATGCAGACTTACAAACTAACACTATATTGAATTCATTTCTATCAAGTGAACAAAACAGAATATTCATTGCTTTAGAATTATTTTGTGCAACCGTCTTTTGCTCAGCGGTCCACTGTGCAAAATCAGTTGTGGGTACAGAATATTCAATTTGTGTGATATTCCAAGTGTCCAATCCTATAGATTGTAAATATATTTTCATCCTACATGCCCAATATGCATAGTTACTGCCATTAAAAAGTGGTGGTCTGACAGTAGACTGACCTTCTACAAATGAACTAGTGACAGAGATACTAGTGTTAGTTACAACACCAGTGTTGGTAGCCATTTTGAAAACTTTTTCAAAAATCAGATTATGAAACTTTGAAAACCTGGCTCTGATACCAAATGTGAAAAATGCGGATTAAGGATCTTAAGGCTAAGGATAAATACTAGAGGGGGGAGGGTGAATAGTGTTAATAAAGAATTATTAAATCTTTTTGAGTTTTTGCTAATTTAAACACAAATGTATGCAATATTCAGACATAGATACGATCACAGAATCAAACACAAATGCAAATATAAAGTAAAAGCAGTAAAAGAAAGGACACACCGAATTTTATACTGGTTCGGAGTTACCCTACATCCAGTCCCGCACACAAGTATGGATTTCCTTTCAAAAACAATCTTTACGACTACACGCTCGATTTCAAGGCAACGAGGTACACCCTCTAGAATCACAATCCTCTGGGTAGAGATACTTGATTTCCCGGGCAACAAGTTCACCCAATAGATTTCCCAAGGCTACAATCGCACCTTATCTCGCTTGATTGATTTTCAAGGCTACAATCAAACCTTTTCTCGCTAAGTTGATTACGAATAGCCTATAACTCTGAATAACACTGAGGATCTTGTTGAGATAGTGATAGGGAATCAAACCGGAGAAAATCTAGTTAGATTCAATGTTGATTTCGGCAGAGTAATGGTAAGAATATGTATTAAGAAATGTGGAAGAAGAAGAGGAGTGAAAAACCAGAAAAATTCTGTTGAAATTCGTTGAAACTAACCCCTATTTATAGAGCAACAACAGCCATGTCCATTCGTGAAGAGTTATGACGAATAGATACTTCTTTTGAAATTAGAATTTTGAAACCAACTGACACCATGTTGACATGGGGTACTTGGGCATGTCGACATCCCAAATAATTTTTTGGTGTTTTGATTTTCTTTGAAAATAACTTTTATTTTATATTAAAACTATTTTAAACTTTATAAATATACCTGACTATAATTAAAATACATAAGTAACTATAAAGAATAATATATACAAAATTTTACTATTTAAAATCTAAATATTTAAAAGTTAAATATATTATATTTAAAAGTTAAATATATTATATTTAAAAGATAGTTTAAAAACAAGGATAATTTGATTTTGAAATTAAAGATTATTTTGAGGCTAAAAGTATTTGAAATCAGGATAGATGTTTTTGATGCTTTTAAAAGGAAGGTTTTGAAATCATTTTGAAAATAAGATATAATTTTGAAAAATCATTTTGAATAAAAAATTAGCGGATACAAAATAGTGTTCCACTAGAATTTTCGTAGGTTCCATCCTACTTCGGGTTCCATCCCTTTAACGGGCTCGAAGTGGACTCCATTCCACGAATAAATTGGATTTTAAGATGCCAGTGCTTTTCTAGGAGTTTTAACAAAATTTCTAATTAAAAGTAAATTACTTGAAATCTTGAACTCTTAATAATCTTGATATTCTTGTTACTTATGAGTCTTCAATCTTGATATCTTGAATCTCTATATTGTACAGTCTTCATTTTTGGTACCTTCATGGTTAAATCTTGCATATACATATATACCTAAACTTATACTGCTAGTATTTATATTTTATAATCTATTCTAAGGTTGTTGTGATCAAAACCATCATTTCACGGACTAACAATCTCCCCCTTTTTAATGATGACAACTTTGTTTATAAAATATTACTTCTATCCTAATAACTCCCTCTTAATCTATGCCTAACTACCCTATTTTATACTTCTCCCCCTTTGTCATAAAAAAAAACATACTCCAAACTATATAACTCCCCCTCATTCTTGGACTAAAATACCTGCATTAATAAACTTATACAATGGAATATAGAATTAAGAAATAATTATATTGATAGTCACAATAATGAATCAAAGATTATATACATATTAATGTATAATTATACATGTTATGTACAACAAACATCAATCCATTACTAAATATCAATCAAATTCAAACCAAGCCAAAGAAAATGAAATCAAATCAATTAAAGCAAACAATTCAAACAAAGCAACCAAATAAAATTAAACGTTACGAGGAACTTCCACCTATCCTTCTTCTCGAAAGACAGGGTTTGCTTTAATAGCATCCCAATTTTCTTTGTCATTGGTGAGAGAGACAGGAGGATGTGCTTCGTTTTCATCCTTGTGCAGGGAGGAGATCATCCATCGTATCACATCGAAATGCCTTTCTTGCTCCTTGATCATCTGCGTTTGACTCAATTCTAAGTGTCGCTGGTTACGAAGAATGAACGAGAGAATATTCTTGAATGAATTAATAGTTTCTTCAAGATTTTTCGGATAAATTGTGAATTGGATTAGCCATACTTGAATTTGTGAAAGAAATGAGAGATAGAGAAGATAAGAAATGATTTTCGTGATGAATTCTGGAAGAAATAGGTATTTATAGGGGTAGAAATTCGTTTGAAATGAATAGACATATGATAAATATTCAAATTTCAAATTCAAAATGAATTGTCATTTCTGACCAGTACATGTCGACATGGTCATAGGGGGTATGTCGACATGGTGTAGTGAAATTTGATGATATTTTGATTTTGTGAATAATTATGTGTGTGTGTGTGTGTGTATATATATATAATACACTAACATTTATTCTGGAGATAAGATAAGCTAGATAATAGAAAGAAAATTTCATTTCATTGCATACTTAAGACGATACAATGATTAATCATAAAGAACTACACGAACATTCAAATCAAAATAAACTAAAACTAATACAACGAGATACTATAAGGTAGAACTAGTTAAAGGATGATGATGATGAAGAAAGCCCAAGTTTCTTGCTGACTTTGGAAATGAACTTGTTCATCTTGGATGAAATTTTGTCCAACTTCTTACTAACGTTTCGTTTAAGAATCCGTTGATTCTCAACGATCGTCTTTTGGTATTTGAGAAGGATTTTGTTGGATGGATTAGGAGGATAGTCGATGCTTTCCAAAGAGGTTTCACCTTCTTCTTCATCTTCAATTTCCATTTCTCCCCTTCTTTTTCTTCTTCCTCTTCTTCCGTTTCCTCATGAGCCAAACGCTCTTCCTTTTCGGCAACAGTCTCATAAGGTTGAAAAACAAATGGAATTTTTATAAGTAAAATGTTGGAATGATTAAAAACTTTTCTAGAAACAAATTCTTCCCCTTTGAAATCCACTCCAAAATAGTTAAAAATCAGAGTGAGATAAATTCCATGATATAAAGCGTTCTCACCCATTTCAAGATTTTTAGGACGAAGTTCATCCAAAATAACTTGCGCCCAGTTTATGTCATAATTTCCAAAGATAGCAAAAAGTGCTTTGCAAACTTTTGAAGTAGGATTGTTAAAATTCCCCGATCTTAGGGTCAAAGTATGCTGCAAAAGAAGATTGACAATTCTTGCCTTTGGTCGAAAATTTCGATTTTTAAATTCAAAATTATCATTCCCTTCGAAAATGTGATGAAATGTCTCACGGTCATTTTCATCGATTTTAAAGTTAGAAAGATCCATTCCCATACTCTTCCAATTGAGAATGGTACCCAAAAGATCACAATTCAAAACAATTCTAGTGCCTTTGACACTACTCCAAATTTCACCCTCATTTCCATTATAAAATCCACGGTTTAAATTAGCATAGAAAATTTTGACAGGATTTGGATAGAAAACAAAATCAATTTGAGAAGCATCAATAAGACTAAGAACTCCATTGTTTGCAAAAGGAGAATCAAATTCATAAGAGAGAAATCTTGAAAAATAGCAAACTTTTCAGGATGGACTTTGGCATAATTAGCATAATTGATGTATGCTTTTATTGCCTCCAGATCATTAAAGAGTTGCTCTTTTATTTTTCTGGAAATTCTCATGGTGGAGGGGTTGCTTGAAGAAGCCATTAAAGTAGAGAGTAGAGAGCTTGAAGTTTTAAAGAAAGAGTTTGAATTCGAAAATGAGAGTGAAAAAATATGATAAAGATAGTGAAAAAATATGATAAAAGATAGTGAATAAATAGATTCTCAAAGGACATATTCTCTGGTCAAAAGGTAGCTTTTAAGAGAATTGAATGAAGTGAAAAGGTGGAGGGAAATTCAAACATTTGAATTCGAATTCTGGTATCCATGTCGACATCATGGTAGCGACGATGTCGACATGTGCCAGTGAATTTTTGTGGTTTATTTTTCCTAATTTCTCTAATAAATATATTTATTTTTAATGTATAAATATATTTGAAATATTATTAAAATTATTGTATTTTCAATATATTATTATACTATGAAAATAATAATAAAAATTATAGTAAATTTTTTTAAAATTCAAATAACACACCAATTCAAAAATCAAATAATCAAACATCTAATTCTAAGCATGCAATTTCAACCAATTATATTGTAAACGTATACATTTTTCTGAGTCCATTTCTCTGAATTCGTCGAAGTCGTGAACTGCCGTGAAACACAAGTTTGAATTATCTGTCTTCTGATTATCATCACTTGAGGACGAGTCTGAATCATCTAGAGTAGCAGTAAATGCACGCTTTCATTTCTTTGCTGGATCATTGTTCATAGGAGGATTCTGCCTTTCTGGATACAGACAATCTCTTTTGATGTGGCCTGGTTCATCACAGTTGAAACATATGACATTATTTGGCACTACATTCTGATTTCCAGAGTTCTTATAGTTGTTTCTCTTGATATTATTCATCTTTCTGTATTTCAGGAATTTCCTAAAATTTCTGGTCATAAAGGCTATCTCTTCATCATTATCACTGTTTGAGTCTGATCCATCGGTCAATGCATTGAATGCCATTGATTTCTTTTCAGATGCTTTGCTTTCTCTTGTCTCGATCATTTGGACTTCAAATGACATTAGATTTCCAATTAATTCTTCTATCTTTAAGGTACTGATGTCATTTGCCTCTTCGATCGCAAGTGTCTTTTGATCCCATTCCGGAGTAAGAGAATTTAAAAAATTTCCGACTTGATCTTCTTCAGAAAATTCCTTTCCCAAGGATATTAAAGAATGCACAAAATCCTGAAATCTACTATACATATCTGAAATAGACTCATTAGGATTCATTTTAAATAATTGAAACTGATTTGTGAGCATGGAAATTTTGGTCTGTTTAACTTTGCTTGTTCCTTCATGAGTTACTTGGAACGTTTTCCAGATTTCATATGCAGACTTACAAACTAACACTCTATGGAATTCATTTCTATCAAGTGAACAAAATATAATATCCATTGCTTTAGAATTATTTTGTGCTACAGTATTTTGCTCAGCGGTCCACTGTGCAAAATCAGTTGTAGGTTCAGAATATTCAGTTTGTGTGATATTCCAAGTGTCTAATCCTATAGATTGTAAATATACTTCCATCCTACATTCCCAATATGCATAGTTACTGCCTATAAAAAGTGGTGGTCTGACAGTAGACTGACCTTCTACAAATGAAATAGTGACAGGGATACTAGTGTTAGTAACAATACCAGTGTTGGTAGCTATTTTGAAAACTTTTTCAAAATTCAAATTATGAAACTTTGAAAACCTGGCTCTGATACCAAATGTGAGAAATGCGGATTAAGAATCTTAAGGCTAAGGATAAACACTAGAGGGGATGAATAGTGTTTATAAAGAAGTATTAAATCCTTTTGAGTTTTTGTTAATTTAAACACAAATGTATGCAATATTCAGACACAGATACGATCACAGAATCAAACGCAAATGCAAATATAAAGTAAAAGCAGTAGAGGAAAGAACACACCGAATTTTATACTGGTTCGGTGTTACCCTACATCCAGTCCCGCACACAAGTATGGATTTCCTTTCAAAAACAATCTTTACGACTACACGCTCGATTTCAAGGCAACGAGGTACACCCTCCAGAATCACAATCCTCTGGGTAGAGATACTTGATTTCCCGGGCAACAAGTTCACCCAATTGATTTCCCAAGGCTACAATCACACCTTATCTCGCTTGATTGATTTTCAAGGCTACAATCACACCTTTTCTCGCTAAGTTGATTACAAAAAGCCTATAACTCTGTATAGCACTGAGGATCTAGTTGAGATAGTGATAGAGAATCAAACTGGAGATAATCTAGTTAAATTCAATGTTGATTCCGGCAGAGTAATGGTAAGAATATGTGTTAAGAAATGTGGAAGAAGAAGAGGAGTGAAAAATCCAGAAAACTTCTGTTAAAATTCGTTGAAACTAACCCCTATTTATAGTGTAACAACAGCCATGTCCATTCGTGAAGAGTTATGACGAATAGATACTTCTTTTGAAATTTGAATTTTGAAACCAACTAACACCATGTCAACATGGGGCCCTTGGGCATGTCGACATCCCAAAGGATTTTTTGGTGTTTTGATTTTCTTTGAAAATAACTTTTATTTTATATTAAAACTATTTTAAACTTTATAAATATACTTGATATAATTAAAATACATAAGTAAATATAAAGAATAATATATACAAAATCTTACTATTTAAAATCTAAATATTTAAAAGCTAAATATATTATATTTAAACGATAGTTTAAAAACAATGATAATTTGATTTTGAAATTAAAGATTATTTTGAGGCTAAAAGTATTTGAAATCAGGATAGATGTTTTTGATGCTTTTAAAAGGAAGGTTTTGAAATCATTTTGAAAACAAGATATAATTTTGAAAAATCATTTTGAATAAAAAGTTAGCGGATACAAAACAATGTTCCACTAGATTTTTCGTAGGTTCCATCCATTTAACGTGCTCGAAGTGCATTCCATTCCACGAATAAATTGGATTTTAAGATGCCAGTGGTTTTCTAGGAGTTTAAAAAAAAATTCTAATTAAAAGTAAATTACTTGAAATCTTGTACTCTTGAACTCTTGATAATCTTGATATTCTTGTTACTCATGAGTCTTCAATCTTGATATCTTGAATCTCTATACTGTAAAGTCTTCATTCTTGGTACCTGCGTGGTTAATCCTGCATATACATATATATCTAAACTTATACTGTTAGTATTTATATTTTATAATCTATTCTAAGGTTGTTGTCATCAAAACCATCATCTCACGAACTAACAATCTTCCCCTTTTTAATGATGACGACCTTTGTTTATAAAATATTACTTCTATCCTAATAACTCCCCCTTAATCTATGCCTAACTACCCTATTTTATACTTCTCCCCCTTTGTCATCAATAAAAAAACTAACTCCAAACTATATAACCCCCCTCATTCTTGGATACCTGCATTATTAAACTTATACAATGGAATATAGAATTAAGAAATAATTGTATTGATAGTCACAATAATGAATCAAAGATTATGTACATATTAATGCATAATTATACATGTTTTGTGCAACAAACATACATCCATTACTAAATGTCAATCAAATTCAAACCAAGCCAAAGCAAATGAAATCAAATCAATCAAAGCAAACAATTCAAACAAAGCAACCAAATAAAATTAAACGTTACGAGGAACTTCCACCCATCCTTCTTCTCCAAAGATAGGGTCTTCTTTAATAGCATACCAATTTTCATCGTGATTAGTGAGAGAGACAGGAGGATGTGCTTCGTTTTCATCCTTGTGCAGGGAGGAGATCATCCATCGTATCGCATCGAAATGCCTTTCTTGCTCCTTGATCATCTGCGTTTGACTCAATTCTAAGTGTCGCTGGTTACGAAGAATGAACGAGAGAATATTCTTGAATGAATTAAGAGCTTCTTCAGGATTTTCGAATAAATTGTGAATTGGATTAGCCATACTTGAATTTGTGAAAGAAATGAGAGATAGAGAATATAAGAAACGATTTCAGTGATGAATTCTGGAAGAAATAGGTATTTATAGGTGTAGAAATTCGTTTGAAATGAATAGACATATGGTAAATATTCAAATTTCAAATTCAAAATGAATTGTCATTTCTGACCAGTACATGTCGACATGGTCATAGGGGGTATGTCGACATGGTGTAGTGAAATTTGATGATATTTTGATTTTGTAAATAATTACGTGTATATATATATATATAATATACTAATATTTATTCTAGAGATAAGATAAGCTAGATATCAGAAAGAAAATTTCATTTCATTGCATACTTAAGACGATACAATGATTAATCATAAAGAACTACACGGACATTCAAATCAAAATAAACTAAAACTAATACAACGAGATACGATAAGGTAGAACTAGTTAGAGGATGATGGTGATGAAGAAAGTCCAAGTTTCTTGCTGACTTTGGAAATGAACTTGTTCATCTTGGATGAAATTTTGTCCAACTTCTTGCTAACGGATCATTTAAGAATCCGCTGATTCTCAACAATCGTCTTTTGGTTTTTGAAAAGGGTTTTGTTGGATGGATTAGGAGGATAGTCGATGCTTTCCAAAGAGGTTTCACCTTCTTCTTCATCTTCAATTTCCATTTCATCCCCTTCTTCTTCTTCCTCTTCTTTCATTTCTTCATGAGCCAAACGCTCTTTTTTTTGGCAAGAGTCTCATAAGGTTGAAAAACAAATGGAATTTTCATAAGTGAAATGTTGGAATGATTAAAAAATTTTCTAGAAACAAATTCTCCCCCTTTGAAATCCACTCCAAAATAGTTAAAAATTCGAGTGAGATAAATTCCCTGATACAAAGCGTTCTCACCCATTTCAAGATTTTTACGACGAAGTTCATCCAAAATAACTTGCGCCCAATTTATGTCATAATTTCCAATGATAGCAAAAAGTGCTTTTCAAACTTTTGAAGTAGGTTTGTTAAAATTCCCTGATCTTGGGGCCAAAGTATTTTGCAAAAGAAGATTGACAATTCTTGCCTTTCAGCCAGTCCCGCACACAAGTACGGATTTCCTTTCAAAAACAATCTTTATGATTACACCCTCGATTTCAAGGCAACGAGGTACACCCTCCAGAATCACAATCCTCTGGGTAGAGATACTTGATTTCCCGGGCAACAAGTTCACCCAATTAATTTCCCAAGGCTACATTCACACCTTTGCTTGCTAAGTTGATTACAAAAAGCCTATAACTCTGAATAGCACTGAGGATCTTGTTATAATAGTGATAGGGAATCAAACCGGAGATAATCTAGTTTGATTCAATGTTTATTGTGGCAGAGTAATGGTAAGAATATGTATTTTGAAATGTGGAATATGAAGAGGAGTGAAAAACCAGAAAACTTCTGTTAAAATGCGTTGAAACTAACCCCTATTTATAGAGGAACAACAGCCATGTCCATTCGTGAAGAGTTATGACAAATAGACACTTCTTTTGAAATTTGAATTTTGAAACCAACTGACACCATGTCGATATGGGGTACTTGGGCATGTCGACATCCCAAAGGATTTTTTGGTGTTTTGATTTTCTTTGAAAACAACTTTTATTTTATATTAAAACTATTTTAAACTTTATAAATATACTTGACTATAATTAAAATACATAAGTAAATATAAAGAATAATATATACAAAATTTTACTATTTAAAATCTAAATATTTAAAATTTAAATATATTATATTTAAAAGATAGTTTAAAAACAAGGATAATTTGATTTTGAAATTAAAGATTATTTTGAGGCTAAAAGTATTTGAAATCAGGATAGATGTTTTTGATGCTTTTAAAAGGAAGGTTTTGAAATCATTTTGAAAACAAGATATAATTTTGAAAAATCATTTGAATAAAAATTTAGTGGATACAAAACAATGTTCCACTAGATTTCTCGTAGGTTCCATCCTACTTAGGGTTCCATCCCTTCAACGAGCTCAAAGTGGATTCCATCCACGAATAAATTAGATTTTATGATGCCAGTGCTTTTCTAGGAGTTTTAACAAAATTTCTAATTAAAAGTAAATTACTTGAAATCTTGAACTCTTGATAATCTTGATATTCTTGTTACTCATGAGTTTCAATCTTGATATCTTGAATCTCTATACTGTACAGTCTTCATTCTTGGTACCTGCATGGTTAAATCCCGCATATACACATATATCTAAACTTATACTTTTAGTATTTATATTTTATAATCTATTCTAAGGTTGCTGTCATCAAAACCATCATCTCATGGACTAACAAAGCGCAACGTGATTATGTATGCAACATATATATGGGTGAGCTCAACTCTAGCATTAATGCGAGATCATGCCAAATAAGCATGTACGCAAACAATCTAAATATGTATAAAATTCTATATGAGCGTACAAAAACTGTAAAAAGTTTGGCAACCTTCCCCTACCATCTAATCTAGTAATCACAATGCAACGCTAAACCTATATGATACTAAATTTAAAGGGAAAAAATTTGCGAGAGAAAAGCCCTGGGTTGCAAAACCTTCATCTTCTCTTTTGTTTTCTAGGTGCTCTCATCGCATTATCTCCCAATTATGCTTAGACCAACCCAATTTCTTTGCTAAGAAGCTTTCTAACTCCATGCCGCATTATGTGTGTAGTAGCATATGGTGCTATCAGTTCTGTCTCTATATCTTGTAACCACTCGTATTCTAGTGGTTCGGAATTTTTGCAAAAGTGCTAAAAACCAAGTCCACTAATGCCCGAGTTGGGTATCTGGTATCCTGCAAATGGGAAAAGATAAATATATCAGAGCTCAATTAATTATCTCACAACGGAATTGACTAAAATATAATAGTAAGTACATACTCACCCAAATAATAGAACTTTCTAAGTAATTGTCATAAAGCTGAGAAGTCTCTGATCATCTATCTAACCTGTAGGATGTTATGAGGACGGGGTCAGAGCAAAGTTTCTGGTGAATGGATAAATTATATACATCTAGGCTTAATTCTACATATACCATTTTATTTCCATTTATTCTTATATTAGATTCATTAGGTTACAATACTCTCACCCTTACTCGTGAGCCGTGCCCATCTACCCCATAGTAGATAAAAACCTAATAACTAATATATACTTATATGTAAGTATATGCCCAATGACCATATTTGGCCCTAGGTACCACCCATGGTACCTTCTGTATCCTCCTCAAAAAGAACTCCATCGTCTAGCTTCGAGAGTGTTTCGAAAATTTCATCCGTAAAGGACCGCTTCATAAAACCTACAGATGCTCCACTACTTACTACGAAAATGTAAATTGTATGCACACTAGTCTATACCAATGTTCGGACATCCACAATGTACCACCCAGTGCGTACATTGAGGACTACATAATCGTTCTATCTATTATCTGAGTTCCGCCTACAAGTTCTACCTTGTACGGAACTCAGTCAAGGATTTTCTATATCTGTAAAGGATTGCTTCGTTAGGCTTATAATACAAATATTCTTGTTGGTTTGTCCCTTTCTCATTGTGGCTATGGCCCCACACAGCCACCCCTGAAAAAAATCGAAAGACTTCTAAAGAGTTAAGTGGCCATGCTCTACTGCAAACAATCTAACATCCAATTGGTGGTGCTTCTCCATCTAATGTCTCGATAGTGAATGTATCATTGGAATGTCGGTTTAACTCTAGTCTTTCCCAAACTCGCTCTCGTCTTGATGCTGGACGATATCCGCGTGCGACTATCCTTAACCTTACTTGCAAGTATTGGACATACGAATACCCTACTCCGAACACCAAGCCCGTCTGACTGCATACAAAGGATCTGCTTCGTTAGGCCTACAATGCAAATGCAATCAAGACATACCCTTTTGATGGAACACATACAGACCTGCCTCCGGGGATGCAGCTTCGTTAGGCGTACCCAGAGGGCCATCCTAGAGTATCCTCATGTCCCGTTGAAGTCTCGTACTTCCCTCTAGCCCGAAATCACTAAACTGGACTTGCTTCTCCATTTCTAAAATCCGTGATGAACTGCTTCATTAGGTTCTTCACCTTTGTGCTGCTCCAAACGCATTTCGATTCTTTTATTAGACCCTAAGTCTAATCTTTTAATTTACGTTTAGTTAGATTTCTTATTCTATTGGCTACCTATTTTAATTTAGTTAGCATATTCTTGCCCCCGTCTAATATGGAATGTTGTTAGTGTGAGCCACATTTACTATCTTTCTTATTAACTTAATATATATAAATTCTTAAGTCCTTAGAATAAGCCTCTTTTATTATTTATGTTTTATTTGCTTATTAACTTAATACAAGTTGTTTAAATAAGCCTCTAGAACTATTCTCTATTATCATCATTCACCAGTTTGTTTTAAATTTCACGATAAGCTTTTCCGTTCTTATCTCATAATTATAACCTATGTTATAATTTTACTTGGAATCATTACTTTTTCTTCTTTTATAGTCCGTTTTACAGTTACAAGCATTTCTTGCCTAGTTTGCCTTCCCCTTTGAAGGGAAAAAGAAAATGGCATATAAACCGAGGAAGAAGACTGTTGATGGAACCTCAAAGGTCACAACCACTCCAGTGGAAAAAGAGTCGTCTCCTCAACACTTAGTGGGCTCATTAAAAGGCTTATCGGACCTCACCATTCCCGATGATTTACTCAATTATAGCTTCAACGATCCTGAAGCCCTTAAGTTCCATCCGCCCACGAGAGGCGATGAAGGCACTCAAGCCCATAACCAAGGAGAAAAAACTCCTATAAGTAAAGATAAAGAAACTTGTCCGTCGGGGGGAAACACTAGGACATACACGGACACGTGCACTTGACTTTGCACTTAAATTTAGCTATTACTCTATTTTGTTAACTTGTCGCCATTCAATTTCTGCGCAAGTGATATGGGGAGTACTCAAGGACTCGATCGTCTTCGCGGATCATCCATTTTTCATCATTCTGGCTAGGATTCGAGCTCCGACAAACGCCGGGACAGAGATGACACTGGAAATCGAGACTATCGCCCCCAAGATTCATCTTATCGAAGAAAAACATACAGCCAGTCTTCCTACTCTCGCGATCCTCCTTTTCAATCAGAGCAAGGCAAGGAGAAATCTGCGCATAAGGGGTCCCAGCCTGAGGCTCACCGAGACCAACATTCTGGTTCATCTAGTACCAGGAAATCTTGGGAACCTCATAACACATCTGTAGTCACCAGGCAAACTCCTCCCTCTCCTACACATGATCCATCGATAGCAGAAAACTTAATGAGCTCAAGGCCACATTTCCAAAAATATGCTTCGATGGTCTGAAATTTCTTTCAGCGATTCATCACATTCCAAGGCATGTCAAACAGAGCGTCATTGCTTGCAACAATGATATCTACGTTCAACACGACGCATTTGTTCATTTGGTAGAGAAAGTGTCAGAAGTTTCTATCGAACGTCAACATGAAATTGATCGCTTCAAACTCGAAGCCATTCATGACAAAGACATCATTAAAGCTCAGGATGAAGAGCTTCTCTCATACAAGTCTCAGCTTGAAACTGCTCAGAAAAATGCCAGAGACACAGCTGAGGTAGTTAATCGTCTGGAGGCTATACATAAGAAAGAGATCGACGAAGCGGTTCAACGCTGCGGTGCCTTGGATCTAGAGAAAGATCAGTCCAAAAGGAGAGAGTTGCATTCCCCCAGCGAGTCAAAGAGTTTGAAGAGCTACTTCTCAAAGAAAGAGAGGAAAAGACTGCTGCTTAGGAGGAGTCGCAATGATATTGCGATGAGATTGTTGCTATGTGACTCCTAAAGGCAAAGCTCGACGACGAACTCTCCAAAGTTGAGAGGCTGAAGGATGAAGCCCATGAAGAGGCAAAAGAATAGCATCCACGAAGATTTATTCTCGCCTTGAGGTGGCTACTGAGGCTGGAAGGGAGGAAATCAAGTGCATGTTTGATCTGGTTATAGCCGTCTATATGGCTCGAGCTGTCATGCATTGCTACTTAACATTCCTCGATGAGGGTTACCTCGAATCTCTAGCCGAAGCATGGGAGACTTTGATAAAGATTAAAAAGATTGAGTCGAGTATAGAAGAGGTAGACGAAGAAGCATTAGTGAAAGAATTTCCCGGGGGGAATGAGCCTTTGGACTTGTCTGCAGTGAAAGCTCTTTATAGCAGAGACTCTTCCTCGTCAAAAGGAAAGAACAACATTTCCAGTCCATTTGTTACCGAGTCTCCAGCTCCTTCCCCTACTCTACCGACTGGTCGCCCTGCACTTGATCCCTTCAATCAGCATGTTGGCTCGACCCGGAAGATCCTGCCCTTGATATTCATGTTCTATCTTCCCTTCCAAAGGGCGAAACTCCCCGGACGGTTGAGAGTCGACCAAAAACGGGTACATAACTTCTTTTTTCAAAGCTCAAAAGCCCGTCGTTTTCGACGAGTAGTTAACATATTCTAACATTTGTCTTCTATGATCTCGTGTAGGCCGTTCTAATCCTGAGCCAACTCCATGGAGCGATGACCCCATGGAGAAGAAGGAGAAGACAATTGAGGCCATTCAAGTTGGAGAGATTCCCGGTCCTGATGCTCAAGTGATTGAGGTGCTTGGCAAGGACAAGTCTGAAAAACTCCCCACTCGTCGAAGTAAATTACGAAGTTGAGATTACAGGTGCCTCCGAACATACTTCAAAAGTGGGCATGAAGAAGCAACTTGCGGAGGAGAAGAAAAATGAAGTTGAGATCAAAGTCGAGCCCTAGGTAGTGGAACTAGACGATCCTTTGAAAAGGCCTTTGAAGGTCATTCTCCCAGGTTGGTCCAGGCCACTGGAAGTTCCTCTTCCTTCCTCGGATGTTACATCCTCAACAAGAAAAGCGTCCAATGAAAACGCGTAGGGGAGGAGTCATCTGAGATAACGATGAAGGAGAAGAAACCAAAGAAGTAGCTGTTACACTCGTTCAACGAGAGCTAGCCTATTTATGTAATTATTTTTATTTATTTTCATAGCCAATGTAAATAGACTTTTGACATCGAGTTTTGGAGGGATTGTTGTGGAACTTCATTTTGGATTTATAAATAAAATTTAGTTCTTTGTCTTTCAAACGACTTTTGTTGTTCAGCTTACTGTCTAACTTGTTGCCATAACTCAACATTCAGTGATTTCCCGAGCTCCAGTTCACCTCCATGTGACTCGGAATTTTTTTGAGAATCGTAAATCTTCTGTTTCATGCTTTGGGAACTTAGAATATTTTTAGTCCGCACTCTGGGGACTCAGAGTACTCCAGTCCGCATTCTGGGGACTTGGAGATTTTAAGTCGTTTCTACTCTAGTCCGCACTCTGTGGACTCAGAGTACTCTAATACGCACTCCGGGGACTTGGAGATTTTAAGTCGTTTATACTCTAGTCCGCACTCTGGGGACTTAGAGTACTTCAGTCCGCACTCCGGGAACTTGGAGATTTTTAGTCGTTTATACTCTAATATGCACTCTGGGGACTCAGAGTACTCCAGTCCACACTCTAGGGACTTGGAGATTTTTAGTCGTTTATAGTCTAGTCCACACTCGAGGGACTTAGAGTACTCTAGTCTGCACTCCGGGGACTTGGAGATTTTTCATCATTTATAATCTAGTCCGCACTCTGGGGACTAAGAGTATTCCAATCCACACTCTGGGGGCTTGGAGATTTTTTATCGTTTATACTCTAGTCCGCACTCTGGGGACTTAGAGTACTACAGTCTGCACTCCGGGGTCTTAGAGATTTTTTATCATTTATAATCTAGTCCGCACTCTAGGGCCTCAGAGTACTCCAGTCCTCACTCCAAGGACTTGGAGATTTTTAGTCATTTATACTTTAGTCCGCACTTTGGGGACTCAGAGTACTCCAGTCCACACTCCGGGAACTTGGAGATTTGTTTAATTTTTTTGTGCACATTCATATGCCAGACAGAATAATGTAGCTTTAGTTTTTTTCCATAGAATTATCACACACGGAAACATCAATAATTCAGGGAAAAGATGGCTTCAAGCCTTTATTAGTGAAAGCAAACTAAATCATCTTATTATATGCCAAAAACTAAGAATCAACGAAATAAAAATATACTGGAAATAATTGCAACAAAAATACGAAAGAAATAGACTAAGTATAATAATGCCGCAGATGCTCGCTGTTCATGCTCGGGGGAGTGTCGCGCCATCAATGGTCGCTAGCTTGAAAGTTCCCTCTTCAAGCCTCCATTCAATGACGTATGGACCTTCCCATGTGGGATTCATATGCGACAGGATCGGGAAAACTCGTTTCAAAACGAGATCGCCCGCATCAAAGGTTCTCGGTTGGACTTTTTCATTATAATATCGAGCGACTCGGTGTCTATATACAGCCACCCTTAAATTAGATTCTTCATGTTTTTCATCAACAAAGTCCAATGATTCCAGTAAAAGTTCCCGATTCATCTTAGGGTCATAATGAGTTACTCGATGGGAAGGTACTTCAAGTTCCATGGGTATAACAGCTTCCATGCCATATGCCAATGCGAATGCAGTGTGGCCAGTCGCGGACTTGTTGGTGGTTCTGTAAGCCCAAAGTTGTTGGAAGTTCATCTACCCACTTGCCTCTAGCCTTTTCCAAACGCTTTTTCAATATGGACTTGATTATTTCAATCATGGCTTCTACATGTCCATTGGCTTTTGGACGAGCAACTGCTGCAAACCTTTTTTCAATGCCATACTTTTGACCAAATTCTTCGAACTCCCTACTTTCAAATTGAGTTCCGTTGTCAGTAATGATAGTCTGTGAGAGGCCAAAATGGCATATAATGTTTCGTACAACGAAATTAATGACCTTCTTGGTGGCAATTGTGGCAAAGGGCTCTGCTTCTGTCCACTTGGTAAAGTAATCGACCGCAACTATTGCTATTTTGCACCACCTTTGGATATGGGTAAAGAACCGATTATATCGATCCCCTACATTGCAAACGACCAGGGACTAACCATTTGTGTGAGTTCCATCGGTAGAGCTCTCGGGATTTTTACATACTTCTAGCATTTATCACATCTCCTCACGTAGTTTGCACCATCTCAATTTACACTTGGCCGATAGTATCCATAGCGGAGGATTTTCTTTGCTAACGTCTGCTCCCCAGTATGGTCACCACATTCTCCTTCATAGACTTCCTTTAGGACTCATTTTATCTCATTATGGGCAATGCACCGAAGTAAGGGGGTCGAAAGTCCCTTTCGATACATTATTCCATCTTGCATTACATATCACAAAGTTTAATGAATGACTTGCCGTCTTTCGTTCATTCTTTCGGGCAAAGACCCGTCTAGCAAGTATTGCTTAAATGGGGTCATCCATAATTCCTTGTCGATTTCTGTTTCTAACATGAAATCTATCTCCATCACATTTATACTCGGAGCATGTAAGGTTTCGACGGAAACCAATCCCATTTGCTATGCATCACCAGTACTTGCAAATTTGGCCAATGAATTGGATTCTCTGTGTTGTTCATGCGGGGACATGTGAAATATCATAATATTCTAGATCTGCTAATAGCTCCTGAACTGTGCAAGGTATGGGGAAAGTCTTTGTCCCTTTGCTTGATAGTCCCCCCGCACCTGGTACACCACCAATCGTGAGTCACAAAAGACTTCAACCGATTTTACTCCCAGTTCCCTGATAAGTTTCAAGCCAGCAATCAATGCTTCATACTCGGCTTCATTATTTGTAGCTGGGAAATTGAGCTTCAAAGCATAAGAAATTGATTGTTTTTCAGAAGTTATAAGAACTATACCAACCCTAAAGCAATGGTCGTTAGACTCCCCATCGGTGTACAATTTCCATCTAAAGGGGGGAACGACATCGTGACTGTTTGGTTCATCTGACACGATGAATTCAGCGATGAAGTCTGCTAGTGCTTTCCCTTGTATGGCCCTTCGTGGCAAGTAGGTGATATCGAACTGACTCAACTTTATATTCCATTTTAACATCCTTCTAGAAGTTTCTGGTCGTTGGAGTACCTGACGAAAGGGTTGATTAGTATAAACACTGATCGAGCGCGTTTGAAAGTACGGACGAAGCTTGCGTGATGTAATCACCAAGAAGTAGGCCACTTTCTCAGTCTTAGGATAATTTCTTTCTTCCCCCGTTAGACGTTTAATGACATAATAAATCAGCTATTGAACTCTGTCCTCCTCGAGAACCAAAGCCGTACTGATAGCATGCTGGGATACAGCTAAGCGCACATATAATACTTCATGGTCTATAGGCTTCGACAGCACGGGGGACTTTCCAAATGCCTTACCAAAGCTCGGAATGCATCCTCACAATTGGGGTTTATTGGAAATTTCTCTTTCCTTTCTTTATTACATCAAAGAAGGGAATACACTTATTTGTGGCCCTGGATATAAATCGACTCAGTGCGGCCACTTTTCCATTCAGGCTTTGTACTTGCTTTATAGTCTTGGGCAATTGTATATCCCGAATAGCTTGAATCTTTTCCAGGCTAGCTTCAATTCTGCGCGCATTGACAATGAAATCCAAAAACTTCCCTGACGCAACGCCAAAGGAACAATTCAAAGGATTGATTTTCATCCCATAATATCTGAGTATATCAAACATCTCCACTAAGTCTCGAATGTGGTCGTTTGACTGCCGTGACTTCATGAGCATGTCATGCACATGGATTTCCATTGTCCTGCCTATCTGGTCTTTGAACATTCGATTCACCGGACGCTATTAAGTCGCTCCCGTATTTTTCAATCCAAAAGGAATCACTACATAGTAATATAGCCCGGCATCTATGACAAAAATGCCGTGTTCTTGGTGTGGAATATGCATCGGGATTTGATTATATCCCGAGTACGCATCCATAAATGACATTAACTCATGCACTGCTGTTGAGTCGACCAGCTGGTCAATCTTGGGTAAAGGAAAACTATCCTTAGGGCATGCTTTGTTCAGATCACAGTAATCTACACAGATTTTCCATTTCTCGTTTTCCTTTCTCACTAGCATGTGGTTAGACACCCATTTAGGGTGGAGAGCGTCGAGGACAAACCCGTTGGCTTTGACTTTGTCCACCTCCTCTCTAAGAGCAGCGGACCACTCTAGATCCATGCCTCTTCTTTTCTGCTTTACTGGTACATACTTTGGGTTTATGTTCAACATATGACTAACAATAGCGGGAGAAATCCCGTACATATCAGAATGTGTCCAAGAGAAAACATCCAGATTCGCTCGGAGGAAATCAAAGAGATCCTCGGTCACTGAGGGGTTGAGTTGTGATCCAATCTTAAGTACTCGCAAAGGGTCTTCTCGGCTGACTGGAATGTCAATTGTCAGCTTAGCCGGTGCTGCCTTTGCTTTCCTGGGTTCCTCATCCTTATCTCTCGGATCTATGTCTTTATAGATCCGATCGTGTTGCCCAAGCCAGGGCTCGGGCACTACTTATCAATTTTCAGTGACTCGAGTATGGATGGAGCTATCCGCAATCTTTCCTTTCTCTCTCCGCCAGGCCTCTCTCAACTCAGCCACAATATGCACGACCATCGCCTGATCGCCATGCACCACACAAACTCCTTTGTCTGTCGGAAATTTCAAAGTTAAGCACCAAAGGGCCAAAGCTGCCCTAAACTCAGCCAGGGCTGGTCGACCTAGAAAAACATTGTATGGAGAATGGACATCCAAAACAATGAAAGGCAGGGTTCGCACCCTCCTACGTTCATCTTATTCCAGTTCAACTGGAAATTCAACATAACCCACTACATCAGTTGCTGCACCATTAAAGCCATGGATGCAGGCTTTAGATGGTTTTAAATCTTTGGTCTCCATCTTCATTTGGTCATATGCTTTTTTTAAGATGATGTTAATAGAACTTCCACAATCAATTAAAATTATTTTCATAAATGCTGGCCTGATTGTCACGGAGATGACCATCGGGTCAACGGTAGGAGTCTCTACCTGATCAGCATCTCTGCTCCTGAAAACTATATCGTCCATCATCATTTGCTGCTGCTTAGCTGGGGACTCATCCTTCGTATTTGAACAACACTCAAAATCTACATGCCTTAGGGAGTTGGCATACCGCTCCATTTCCTACCAATTCTTATCTACAAGGTGAGGTCCATCGACTATCATGTTTATGACTAGTCTACCCACGGTTCGAGTAGGTTCCTCTGGATGGCATGGAGCTTGCCCGCGTCTGGGTCTTATGTTCCTTGTCTACCTTCCTGCAGGTTTTTCACAAACTCCTACAACGTCTTGTACCGAATCAGCTTCTCCATGGCATCGTGGAGGTGTCTACACTCCTCGATAATATTCCCGTAAGTCTCATGGAAGTGGTAGTACTTCCCGCTTCGCTTTTGTTCCTCGGTGGATTCTTTCGGGCATGGCATTCGGTATTGAAAAGCGTTGCTTGTTCATAGGTAAATATTTTCCAAAGAGGCATTCAAGGGGGGTGTATTCATTGTAGATTGGAATCCTTGGCTTCCACTTTCCGGCTTCTCTTTTCTTTCCAGCACCAACTCCTTCGAATCCTTTAGATTGCCGGGGCTTGTTCTGGACATTGACCAGAACCTTCCCCGAGTTGTCACCGGATCTTATGTACTCGCGAAGGGTTATCTAGGCCGACTGGAATGTAAATTGTCAGCTTAGCTGGTGCTGCCTTTGCTTCCCTTGGTTTCTCATCATCATCTCTCGGATTTATGTCTCTATAGATCTGATCGTGTTGCCCGAGCCAGGGCTCGAGCACTACTTATCAATATTCAGTGATTCAGGTGCGGACGGAGCTATCCACAACCTTTCCTTTCTCTCTTCGCTAGGCCTCTCTCAACTCAGCCACATAATATGCACGACCGGTCGCCTGATCGCCATGCGCCACACAAACTCCTTTGTCTGTCGGAAATTTCAAAGTTAAGCACCAAAGGGCCAAAGTTTCCCTAAACTCCGCCAGGGCTGGTAGACCTAGAAAAACATTGTTTGGAGAATCAACATCCAAAACAATGAAAGGCAGGATTCGCACCCTCCTACGTTCATCTTATCCCAGTTCAATTGGAAATTCAACATAACCCACTACATCAGTTGCTGCACCATTAAAGCCATGGATGCAGGCTTTAGATGGTTTTAAATCTTTGGTCTCCATCTTCATTTGGTCATATGCTTATTTTAAGATGATGTTAATAGAACTTCCACAATCAACTAAAATTATTTTCATAAATGCTGGCCTGATTGTCACGGAGATGACCATCGGGTCAATGGTAGGAGTCTCCGCCTGATCAGCATCTCTGCTCCTGAAAACTATATCGTCCACATCATTCGCTGCTGCTTAGCAGGGGACTCGTCCTCCGTATTTGAACAACACTCAAAATCCGCATGCCTTAGGGAGTTGGCATACCACTCCATTTCCTACCAATTCTTATCTACAAGGTGAGGTCCACCAACTATCATGTTTATGACTAGTCTACCCACGGTTTGAGTAGGTTCCTCTGGATGGCGTGGAGCTTGCCCGCGTCTGGGGTCTTATGTTCCTTGTCTACCTTTCTGCGGGTTTTTGACAAACTCCTGCAACGTCTTTTGCTGAATCATCTTCTCTATGGCATCGTGGAGGTGTCTACACTCCTTGATATTGTGCCCGTAAGTCTCATGGAAGTGGCACACTTCCCGCTTCACTTTTGTTCCTCGGTGGATTCTTTCGGGCGTGGCTTTCGGTATTGAAAAGCATTGCTTGTTCATAGGTAAATATTTTCCAAAGAGGCGTTCAAAGGGGTGTATTCATTGTAGGTTGGAATCCTTGGCTTTCACTTTCTGGCTTCTCTTTTCTTTCCAGCACCAACTCCTTCGGACCCTTTAGATTGCCCGGGCTTGTTCTGGACATTGACCTGAACCTTCCCCGAGTTGTCACCAGATTTTTTTACAGCAATGTTGCTCTTCAAAGTTTCTTGATCATGCCCTTGTGCCTTATCTCGCCTTGTCCACCTAGCCTCCTCCCTTCTTATGAACTGATGGGCCTTTGAATAAAAACGCTCTAGCGTAGTCGGAGGCTTTCCGGCCACCAATCTCCAAACTCCTAATCCGGATCCACTCCTCGCATCACAGCCATCAGAATTGCATGATCATTTGGGTTGCTCACTTCAGTAGCTGCAACTTGAAATCTCTGTAAGTACTCCTTCAATGACTCCCCTGAAGCCTGGATAACACTTGATAGGGACATCACGTCCTTGGGATGAGTGGCATGTATCCAGAACTGTTCTACAAATTTCCTCGCCAATTCATGAAAGTTGGACATAGGCCGCGGAGGAAGTTGAATGAACCACATGGTCCCAATTCTAGATAAAGTTATCGGGAAACATATGCACTAGTTGCATAATTTGCTCTACCTGAATCCATCATCCATTCATATCTCATCACATGCTATCGGGGATCAGTCTTCCCTTCATAGGTCGGGATAGTTGGCATGCTAAACTTCTTGGGGTACTCGGCCTGTAGAATGTATCTGTGAATGGAGTATAACTTCTGGATATCCCCAAATCTTTATTGGTCAAGCCTTGAATTTCTCCCATCAGCAGTCTGACCATAGCCGATAGGTCCGGGGACCAGCTTCATTAGGACCTTGGTGAGCTGACTCTCCAGCTTCCACTCGCACTCCAGATCCTATGTTTCTTGCTCCAGCTTGGGTGTGGTTTCCAAGATGTAAGTGATCCCTAGTTGATCGATCAGCAACACCTGCTTATGTTGTTTCAGTTCTGCGGCGTCTACGCCTGGATGGTTCATAGGACGAAGTCGAGCTGTCAGATGAAGAGTAAGGAGCAGAGCTACCTCCAGCATTCTGATGCTGTTGTTGAATGAGCTGGCTCATTAGGTTAGCATTAGCTAGGATCTGTTCACTAAGTTGTCTCTTGCTTTCCATGAGTTCTCTCATCAGGTCGTTGAACTCCGCTCCAATAACAACTTCCATCTGGTTTTGGGCAGCAATAGTTCATGCACCTGGATTTACTTATTGATTACTGGGTCCTACTTGTTGGATGCTAGCAGTCTTGTTGACGTCTGCTTTGTGCGAGGCTGATCGGGTATGAGGTCATCCCATTATAGAATTATTGGTAGAAACTTTGAGTAGAATCAACGGACTTCCTGTAAATAACTTGGATCTCCTTTGGGGGATTTCTTCAATCCAGTAGCTAAAAAGTAGATCCTAATAATTTGAGAATGTGCTCTCAATGAAAGCACCAAAATGTTAGCACTAGAATTGGTCACTAACATCCGAAGAAGGATTTGTGTAGAGAGATTAATGAAGAAGGTAAACTAAAACTGAGGAATGACGTAGTGGAATGTAGTAATAACTATAAGAAACAAGAACACCAAATTTATGGTGGTTCGGCGTTACTGCCTACATCCACTTTGAGTTTAATCTTTATTGATTTTCTAAACAATTGATTACAAATACAATCCGTACACCAACTACTCGAATGCAAATGCAAACTGAAAAAGAATGAGTCTTGAAAGTGGTAGAGTCTCCCCAGTGTTCTCCATAGAAGGTCCATATCAATGTGCCCCTACCCTTCTATTTATAGGCAAAGATAGGCTGGACTTCCTACGCAGGCCCAGGAACAAGGTACTTCGGCCCATAGCAGATGACTTTCATGCACTAAACCAATCATGCCGAACGAGAAATGTGGGTCGAGAGATGCCGAGTGACGACACCTTAACCAAAGCAAGACCAAAATGCCTAGGCCGAACCGCACATCTATACCAAGCGGCACTCGTATGCCGAGCGAGGCATCTATGCCGAGCGATGCCATCTGTAGGAAGTATGCTGAACGTGGCATCTGAAGGAAGTATGCCGAACGAGGCATCTGAAGGAAGTATGCCGAACGTGGCATCTGGAGGAAGCATGTCGAGCGAGGCTTCTATGCCGAGTCGGGCTTCTTGTACTGAGTGAGGCTTCTTGTGCCGAACGGGGTACTTGTGTCGAGCAAGGCACTTGTGCCGAGCGGGGCTTCTTGTGCCAAAGGGGTACTTGTGCCGAGCGAGGCACTTATGCCAAGCGGGGCTTCTTGTGCCGAGCGGGGTACTTGTGCCGAGCGAGGGACTTATGCAAGCGGGGTTTTTGTGCCTAGCTAGGCACTTGTGCCGAACCTCTTGTTACCGGGTCAAATAACCGGGTAATATATCGGTTAATGCATATTGATGTATGTAATCAAAAGTCTATTAATCCAAAAACTATTCCATGTACTTTGTTGTATTCACCAATGAGTTATCACAAACATGAACATGTGTATGTGATACACATGTGGTATGTTAATGATGAGTTTATAGAATATAAGATGGAAGTAAATAAATTAACACGATTATATTGGAAGGAGTTTTAAACATACCTAGAAATGAATAAAGAATAAATCTCAAAAGTAACACCTTCTTACGATAAACAATGATGTATCGACGATGCATAATCGAACTTTGTTGAACAAAGTATGATTAACGGTAAGTGAAGTTGAGCGAACTTCTTTATGTAAGGTCGTGTATTTAAGAGTAGTATAGAGGGTTAAAATTAATTTCATCTACAGAATGGTTTACCAAATCATACAAGATAAAGTTTTATAAGGAATACCGACATGTCCTAGTTCAAGGAGTTAGTAGGTTGTGCGAGTTAAAAGACTATATGTAATTGTTTGCAAGGGGTCTTGCATGAATCGCCTCGAAAGGACTTTAGGAATGATTATCGCTGAAGACCAATTTATGTTTTTTGAACATAAGCATTGTAAACTAAAACCAGATCTGTTTTATATATAACACAATTCATAATATGTTTATGAATACACATTCTGTTGTACCTAGAAACAATTGTCCAGAAATTCCAACTTCATAGCGAAGTAACTTCTTTTAGAAATTATTAGTAGTAAAATGGGTTTGGATATGATCCAAGGATAAAAATGAATACGATGGATGAAATAAAATTAACCAAACATAAAATGAATACAATACATTCAAAACTATAATAAGTTTCTTGCACATCGAAAGAAAATGCAAGTTTCTTATCAATGTCGAGAATAGAAAATATTCAGTTGTTAATTAAGTCATTAAGCGTATTGACTCTACGATATGGTATGATGTTCAAATCCAAAAATGACTAGAACGTTTTCAGAATATGATTTTGGTACTTGTGCCCAAATTGATATGATCCACCAACCGCAAAATTTATCTTAAAGAGAAAGACTAACACAATTGGAATATAATGAGCAACGTTGATAAAAATAAATCGTAAATTTCAGTTGTTGAAATTAGTGTAACAGAATCAATATCCAACACGCTCAAGTTAATTCAGATATACTCATTAAATAATCGCTCAGTATAACTTTGTATTTTGGTACATATGTGCGTAAATGAAAAATTCTGAATAATAATCAATAATAAACTATTTTCACATAATAATAACAATATCTCGATATCAGTAGATGTGATACTAAGTTTATGGGTTTTTGGATATGATCCTAAAATGATAAGAAAATATTATTTTATAAGCATCATAATTAAACATGTATTTTGATAGAATATCGAATAGTTTGATTTTCGTCAAAATGCAGAGGAAGCATGTGTCCATAAGAAAGAATACTAAAAGTTACATAGATATTTCTAGGCTATAAGTAACATAATTGGTGATTGTTAGCAATATACTAATGTTAAAATTAGTAATAGTTCAGTTGTTTAATACTCAATATTGGATTTGTATATATATCTTTTATATAAAGTATAATGGATATTGGCAATGTCCCAAAAAAATACTCAAGGATGCCTTATTAAATGTTTAATAAGGAATATGTAAGATGGGTTTCTTACGTATTGACAATAGGAATTATCATACATGTTGCATTATCTATAATATCATATTTTGAAAATATATTTGCTACACAAAGAAAATATCAAATCCAAGTTAAGATCACTAGATGGTAGTTTAAAGTGCCATTGAGTATTTATGAAGTACTGGATAATTGTTTATAGAAATAATGAACTCCTTATGAAGGAGTATTCAAACTCAAACTTCATATCTCATATTAAGTATAATATGTCAATATTAAATTCATGTTCAAACCTTAACTAAGAAACTTTAAGTTGGAAATGTTCTAAACGAAAGGCTGTGGCTTATTCAACAAAAGGCTAAGTACAACACTTTGAATAATGCTATAATAAGAGCAATGTACAAACATAAATGCATAAATTAATAACCGTGCTAAGGGAATTTCAAGTATTAAGAATACTACAATATTGTTATATGATAATAATGTAAAGATAAGTGCTCACTAGAAGTTAAGGTACATACTCTGAATAGTTCCACATGGTAAAGTTAGTTTATCAAAATTGGGGAGTGTTGATTGACATAGTAGATAATTAAAAAACCTAGCAGATCCATTCATAAAGAGTTTAACTCAATTAGTTCTAATCAAACTGATTGAAGGGATGGGGATTGAGATTTCATAATTGGTGTCAAGTGCAAGTGGGAGATTGATAGTGTTAGGGGTATACTATAGGGATAATTATTAATTGTTACATATATGTAATTCAATAACCAATCTTATTAAAAAGTGTTTTCTTTCTATAATATACTTGATACAATGTGTTGTATATTGATTAATTAATTTAATTAAAGGTATATTTAATAGAAAATTCATAAATTGTATGTTCTGTGATGGTAGTCCAATGCGTTGTAACCATAACTGATTTATCACAGTAACATTAACATATCATTTTAAATATTCCTAGTGAAGATGTATCGAGCATGGATATCGATTCATCCGTTGAGTCTAGAATACATAACGCTCTCCGAATATTGGGCAGTGTATTACTCATGCTGCTGGGGCATCAAGGAGTTACATACTGATAGTTATTGGATAGCTATGGAATGACTCGTTTGATAGTTTTCTGTTGGATAACATAACAGAGGTCAAACAGAAAATATCAATACGATAAAATTACACGGTTTACTTGACTTGAGAATGCTATTGATCTTCCACGTGGAAGCTCCGCTTTAATTGTAGTTAAGTCAAGGCACGACATCCATCGATGATAAGGTTTGGTTAGGTGGACGTATTGGAAGTAAAACACTATTCAAGAGAGGATTCGTCTCCTCAGTTATATGTGGTTAATATCACGGTCAACTGAAGTTAACTCAAAATCTTTAGCCAGAGCAGTTCGTTTAATAATAATTGTTATTATTGAATTGAGGACTTTGTATTTGGACTATAGAGTTGAATATGGATGATACTGAAATTTTGACCATTGCAAAATTTTATAAGTCCAAAGTCATAGTTTTGATGAAGAGAATTGGTGTAACTAATTATCACTGTCGAATAACGCATAATAAAATAAAATTGTATTTTACAGATGCCAAGTAAGCGATAAATTTGGCTATAATGTCACACCACCTTCTAGGTGAACCATGAACGTTAATACTCAAATTGTTCGATATTAATCGTTGATTAAATTACATATAAGGGTCACACAATCGATGTGAGAAATGCGGATTATGGATCTTAAGGCTAGGATTAACACTAGAGGGGGGTGAATAGTGTTAATAAAGAGCTACTAATTCTTTTTAAATTTATGTTAATTTAGACACTGATGTATGCAATATATAGACACAGATATGATCACAGAAACAAACACAGATGCAGAAATAAAATAAAAGCAGTAAAGGAAAGAACACACCGGATTTTATACTGGTTCGGAGTTACCCTACATCCAGTCCCGCAACACAAGTACAGATTTCCTTTCAAAAGCAATTGTACAATTACACCCTCGGTTTCAAGGCTACGAGGTACACCCTCCAGAATTTCTACCCTCTGGGTAGAGATACTTGATTTCTGGGCCACAAGTTCACCCAATTGATTTACCAAGTCTACAATCACACCTTTTCTCTCTTGATTGATTACCAAGGCTACAATCATAGCTTTTCTCGCTTAATAGATTACAAAGAAGCCTATAACTCTGAATAGCACTGAGAACCTTGTAGAGATAGTGATAGATGTAATCGAGTTCGATTCAATGTTGATTTCGGCAGAGTATTGGTAAGTATATGTATTACGAAATGTGGAAGAAGAAGATGAGTGAAAAACCAGAAAATCTGATATAAAATTCGTTGAAACTAACACCTATTTATAGAAGAACAACAGCCATGTCCATTCACGAAGAGTAAAGGCAAATAGACACTTCTTTTGAAATTTAAATTTTGAATTCAACTGACACCATGTCGACATGGGGTACTTGGGCATGTCGACATCCCAAAGGATTTTTTGGTGTTTTGATTTTATTTGAAAATAACTTTTATTTTATATTAAAACTATTTTAAACTTTATAAATATACTTGACTATGGTTAAAATTCATAAGTAAATATAGAGAATAATATATATAGAATTTAACTATAATTTTATATTTAAATCTAAGTATAAATATTTAAAATTTAAATATATTATATTAAAAGATAGTTTAAAATCAGGAGTAATTTGACTTTGAAATTAAGGATAATTTTGAGGCTAAAATTATTTAAAATTAGGATAGAGGGTTTTGAATCTTTTAAAAGGAAAGTTTCGAAAAACGTTTTGAAAACAGGATATAATTTTGAAAAATCATTTTGAGTAAAAAGTTAGCGGATACAAAACAATGTTCCACTAAATTTTTCGTAGGTTCCATCCTACTTAGGGTTCCATCCCTTTAACAGGCTCGAAATGGATTCCATTCCATGAATAAATTGGATTTTGAGATGCCAGTGCTTTTCTATGAGTTTTAACAAAATTCCTAATAAAAATACTTAACCTTGAAATCTTTAACTCTTGATAATCTTGATACTCACGAGTCTTCTATCTCGATATCTTGAATCTCTATACTGTACAGTCTTCATTCTTGGTACTGCATGGTTAAATCCTGCATATACATATATATATATCTAAACTTATAATGTTAGTATTTATATTTTATAATCTATTCTAAGGTTGTTGTCATCAAAACCATCATTTCACGGACTAACAATCTCCCCCTTTTTGATGATGACAACCTTTGTTTATGAAATATTACTTCTATCCTAATAACTCTCCCTAAAACTAATAAACTCCCCTTAATTTATGCCTAACTATCCTATTTTATATTTCTCCCCCTTTGTCATCAACAAAAAACTCACTCCCCCTCATTCTTGGGCTTCAGTACCTACATTGATAAACTATACAACAGAATATATAATATATAGATTAAGAAATAATTATACTTATGAACATGATAACTAGTCAAAGACTATATATATTTCAATGTGTATATACATATATATATATATATGTTTTATACAACCTACTTCAAACCAATATCAAGAAATCAATCCACACAGAGTATCAATCCATACCAAATCAATTAAAGCAAACAAATAAAAATCAAAGGTTACGTGGAACTTTCACCCATCCTTCTTCTCCAAAGATTGGGTCTGCCTTAATAGCATCCCAATTATCATTGTCATTGGTGAGAGAGACAGGAGGTTGTGCTTCGTTATCATCCTTGTGCAGAGAGGAGATCATCCATCGTATCGCATCGAAGTGCCTTTCTTGTTCCTTGATCATATGCATTTGACTCAATTCTAAGTGACGCTGTTACGTAGAATAAACAAGAGAATATTCTTGAACGAATTAAGGGTTTCTTCAAAATTTTCGGATAGATTGCGAATAGGATAAGCCATAGTTGAATTTGTGAAAGAAATAAAGGATATAGATGACAAGAAATAAATTTTAGTGAAGAATTCTGGAAGAAACAGGTATTTATAGGTGTAGAAATTCATTTGAAATGAATAGACATTTGGTAATTATTCAAATTTCAAATTCAAATTCAATTGTCATCTCTGACCAGTACATGTCGAAATGGTCATATAAGGGATGTCGACATGGGTTAGTGAAAAATTATGACTAATTTGATTTTGTGAATAATTGTGTATATATATATTTATATAATATACTAACATTTATTCGGGAGATAAGATAAGGTAGATAACAGAAAGGAAATTTCATTTCATTGCATACTACGATAATAAAACGATTAAGCACACAACAAACTACATGAACATTCGAAATAAAGCAAATTAAACAAATACAACAAGATACGAAAAGATAAAACTAGTTAGAGGATGATGATGATGAAGATAGTCCAAGTTTCTTGCTGGCTTTGGAAATGAACTTGTTCATCTTGGATGAAATTTTGTCCAACTTCTTACTAACGGATCTTTTAAGAATCCGTTGATTCTCAACAATCGTCTTTTGTTATTTGAGAAGGGTTTTGGTGGATGGATTAGGAGGATAGTCAATGCTTTCCAAAGAGGTTTCACCTTCTCCTTCTTCTTCTTCTTAAATTTCTATTTCAATCCCTTCTTCTTCTTCTTCTTCTTCCTCTTCCTCTTCTTCCATTTCCTCATGAGCCAATCGCTCTTCTTTTTCGGCAAGGGTCTCATAAGGTTGAAAAACAAAAGGAATTTTCATAAGCGAAATGTTGGAATGATTGAAAACTTTTCTACAAACATATTCTTCGCCTTTGAAATCCACTCCAAAATAGTTAAAAATCCGAGTGAGATAAATTCCATGGTATAAAGTATTCTCACCCATTTCAAGATTTTTAGGACGAAGTTCATCCAAAATAACTTGCGTCCAATTTATGTCATAATTTCCAAAAATAGCAAAAAGAGCTTTGCAAACTTTTAAACTAGGATTGTTAAAATCCCCGATCTTTGGGTCAAAGTATGTTGCAAAAGAAGATTGACAATTCTTGCCTTTGGACGAAAATTTTGATTTTTGAATTCAAAATTATCAATCCCTTCGAAAATGTTATGAAATGTCTCACGATCATTTTCGTCGATTTTAAAATTAGAAAGATCCATTCCCGTACACTTGCAATTGAGAATGGTACCCAAAAGATCACAATTCAAAACAATTCTAGTGCCTTTTACACTACTCCAAATTTCATCCTCATTTCCATGATAAAATCCATGGTTTAAATCAGCATAAAAAAATTTGACAAGATTTGGATAGCAAACAAAATCATTTTGAGAAGCATCAATAAGACCAAGAACTCTATTGTTTGCAAAAAGAGAATCAAGTTCATAAGAAGAAAAATCTTGAAAAATAGCAAATTTCCGGGATGGACTTTGGCGTAGTTAGCATAATTGATGTATGCTTTTATTGCCTCCGGATCATTGAATAATTGCTCTTTGATTTTTCTGGAAATTCTCATGGCGGAGAGGTTGGTTGAAGAAGCCATTAAAGTAGAGAGTAGAGAGCCTGAAGTTATGAAGAGAGAGTTTGAATTTGAAAATGAGAGTGAAAAGATATGATAAAAGATAGTGAATAAATAGATTCTTAAAGGACATATTCTCTGATCAAAAGGTATCTTTTCAGAGAATTGAATCAAGTGAAAAGGTGGAGGGAAATTCAAACATTTGAATTCAAATTTTGAAATTCAAATTCAAGTACCCATGTCGACATCATGGTAGGGACCATGTCGACATGTGCCTTTGAATTTTCATGAATTGATTTTTCCTAAGTTCTCTAATATATATATATATATATATATTAATAATATTATTATTTTTAGTACCTATATATATCTGAAATATTATTAAACTTCAAGTATATTTCAGAAAATATTATTATACTATTAAAAAATAATAAAAATAATAATAAAATAATAATAAAAAATAGAAAATAAATTTTAAAATTTAAACAACACACCAATTCAAAATCAATCAAACAAACAATCAAGCAACTAATTCTAAGCAAGCAATTTCAACCAATTGTATTGTAAACGTGTACCTTTTTCTGAATCTGTTTCTTTGAATTCGTTGGAGTCATGAACAGCTGTGAGACACAGATTCGAATTACCTGTCTTCTGATCATCATCACTTGAGGATGAGTCTGAGTCATCTAAAGTAGCAGTATATGCACACTTTCGTTTCTTTGCTGGATCATTGTTCATAGGAGAATTTTGCCTATCTGGATACAGACAGTCTCTTTTGAAATGGCCTGGTTTATCAAAGTTGTAACATTTGTCATTATTTGACACTACATTCTGATTTATAGAATTCTTATAGTTGTTTCTCTTGAGATTATTCATCTTTCTGTATTTCAGGAATTTCCTAAAATTTTTGGTCATAAAGGCTATCTCTTCATCATTATCGCTGTTTGAGTCTGATTAATCGGTCAATGCATTGAATGCCATTGATTTCTTTTCATATGCTTTATTTTCTCTTCTCCCGGTCATTTGAACTTCATATGACATTAGATTTTCAGTTAATTCTTCTATCTTTAAAGTACTGATGTCATTTGGCTCTTCAATCGCAAGTGTCTTTTGATCCCATTCTGGAATTAGAGAATTTAAAATCTTTCTGACTTGATCTTCTTTAGAAAATTCCTTTCCCAAAGATATAAGAGAATGCACAATATTCTGAAATCTACTATACATGTCCGAAACAGACTCATTAGGATTCATTTTAAAAAACTGAAACTGATTTGTGAGCATGGAAATTTTGGTCTGTCTAACTTTGCTTGTTCCTTCGTGAGTAACTTGCAAAGTTTTCCAAATTTTATACGCAGACTTACAAACTGACACTCTATTGAATTCTTTTCTATCTTGTGAACAAAACAGAGTATTCATTGCCTTAGAATTATTTTGCGCAACACTCTTTTGCTCAGGAGTCCACTGTGCAAAATTAGTTATGAGTTCAGAATATTCAGTTTGTGTGATATTCCAAGTGTCTAAACCTATAGATTGTAAATATATTTTCATCCTACATGCCCAATATGCATAGTTACTGCAATTAAAAAGTGGTGGTCTGACAGTAAACTGACCCTCTACAAATGAACTAGCGACAGGGATACTAGTGTTAGTAACAGTACCAGTGTTGGCAGCCATTTTGAAAACTTTTCAAAAATCAGATTATGAAACTTTGAAAACCTTGCTCTGATACCAATTGTGAGAAATGCGGATTACGGATCTTAAGGCTAGGATTAACACTAGAGGGGGTGAATAGTGTTAATAAAGAATTACTAAATCTTTTTCAGTTTATGTTAATTTAGACACTGATGTATGCAATATACAGACACAGATATGATCACAGAAACAAAAACAGATGCAGAAATAAAATAAAAGCAGTAAGAAAGAACACACCGGATTTTGTACTGGTTCGGAGTTACCCTACATCCAGTCCCGCAACACAATTATGGATTTCCTTTCAAAAGCAATTGTACAATTACACCCTCGGTTTCAAGGCTACGAGGTACACCCTCTAGAATTTCTATCCTCTGGGTAGAGATACTTGATTTCCGGGCCATAAGTTCACCCAATTGATTTACCAAGGCTACAATCACACCTTTTCTCTCTTGATTGATTTCCGAGGCTACAATCACACCTTTTCTCGCTTAATAGATTACAAAGAAACCTATAACTCTGAATAGCGCTGAGAACCTTGTAGAGATAGTGATAGAGAATCAAACTAGATGTAATCGAGTTCGATTCAATGTTGATTTCGGCAGAGTAATGGTAAGAATATGTGTTAAGAAATGTGGAAGAAGAAGAGGAGTGAAAAACCAGAAAATCTGATATAAAATTCGTTGAAACTAACCTCTATTTATGGAAGAACGTCAGGCATGTCCATTCATGAAGAGTTATGGCGAATAGACACTTCTTTTGTAATTTAAATTTTGAATTCAACTGACACCATGTCGACATGGGGTACTTGGGCATGTCGACATCCCAAAGGAATTTTTGGTGTTTTGATTTTCTTTGAAAATAATTTTTATTTTATATTAAAACTATTTTAAACTTTATAAATATACTTGACTATAGTTAAAATTCATAAGTAAATATAGAGAATAATATATGTAGAATATATCTATAATTTTATATTTAAATCTAAGTATAAATATTTAAAAGTAAAATATATTATATTAAAAGATAGTTTAAAATCAGGAGTAATTTGACTTTGAAATTAAGGATAATTTTGAGGCTAAAATTATTTAAAATTAGGATAGAGGGTTTTGAATCTTTTAAAAGGAAAGTTTTGAAAAACATTTTGAAAACATGATATAATTTTGAAAAATCATTTTGAATAAAAAGTTAGCGGATACAAAACAATGTTCCACTAGATTTTTCATAGGTTCCATCCTAATTAGGGTTACATCCCTTTAACAGGCTCGAAATGGATTCCATTCCACGAATAAATTGGATTTTAAGATGCCAGTGCTTTTCTATGAGTTTTAACAAAATTCCTAATAAAAATACTTAACCTTGAAATCTTGATAATCTTGATACTCATGAGTCTTCTATCTCGATATCTTGAATCTCTATACTGTACAGTCTTCATTCTTGGTACCTGCATGGTTAAATCCTGCATATCATATATATCTAAACTTATAATGTTAGTATTTATATTTTATAATATATTCTAAGGTTGTTGTCGTCAAAACCATCATTTCACGGACTAACAACCGAAACTTGAATACTCCTATTACCACTCGATTTAATTAGTATGTAACTGTTATAAATTAATTAATATCTGTGAAATAATATTATAATTTTTTTACTCTATATGTGTTGGTCAATATTAAATAGTGTGTATATAATTGTTATAAGTACACTTATCGATATACGATAATGATACACATTTAAATTAAATATAAATGTAGTAAATATTGAACAAACTTAAAGAGAATTTATGGCCCATGTTGAAGCTAGCTATTTTTGACCATAAATAGGCAAAAAGGGGTTATGGCTAAGGAAGCTTGGTTTTGAATAGGTATGAGAAAAATAAGGATCTTGATCCTCGTTTTACTCCTTGGTTCATCTTGAATATAAATGTCACTATCAGAGACCTCTTTTTGGCTTTCCTCTCTATGATATAGCTGTTTGAAAATATCCATCCTCTCCTCTAGTCATTCAAGCATTTCAAACACAAAATTAATAAAAATATAGTTGTTAGTGGTAGCTGCATTCAGAAAGGTAATATCTTTTGGATACAGAATTTGATTCAAGAAGTTCATTTCTTCGTTTCAACATGCGAGCTTTGGGCTTTGGTGAAAGGTACTCTTTTACTTTACTATTGTATACAAATATTTATATGATCATTGTGCTATATATTGCTTTGTAGGAAATATCATGAATCGATATATCGATAGATTGTCACGTGTTGATGATTGTTATATATAAGTATATACGTGTATGTTAAAAAAAATATGCCCATTAGCTTGCATATGCATGCGGCCTAAAAATATTTACTTTTGAAAATTAAAATAATATTATATTAGTTGACTCTAGGCATTAAATCTAATTTAAAAGTTTAAGACAATATAATATATGTTTTAAATTTTCACAAAATTTATTTTGTTAGAAAAGCCTTTCGACAGTAATAAAAAATTAATATTTTTTTGGATATTTATTATATATTATTATTAATTCAAAATTGATTATATAAATGAAATGTATGTATATATGTAATTATAAATAATACAAAATTATGTAAAAAATTACATAGTCTAAAATATACATTATGGTTTCGAAAAATGAATTTTTAAATTTTTTTGATTATTAATTTCATATGGTTTTAATTAATTATAAGTTTTGATAAAAAATTATTTAAAAATTGAAAATTAAATAAAAAATTATTATTATTCAATGGTTGAAATATGTAGCAAATAAATATTTTATTGTAAATTTTATTTTTTACACACGCATACATATAATTATAACTAGTTTTATGTTCATATGCAATATGTAGTTAAATTGATTTAAAAAAATTCCAGTTTAAATTTCATATTATAATTTATTTTAAAACTAGTATTTATAATAATTTTATAATTTAATTATATGCACATTTATGTATTTTAATAATTACTTTATACCAATAATTTATAATCAATATTTTATATTTAATTATATAATTATATTTTCATATATATATATAAACAAATTTTATGCACATATATACATTTAGAAAATCGATTTATACGTACGAGGGGAAAACATGTCTATTGAGGTGTAAATCCCAACATCTACATACGGGCATGTCAAACCTTATGCACATCACCTTATTGCACGTGCACGCACACACATTTTTGTATATGATACATATGTAAAAATTGTATTGCAATTATATAAAATTGAAATTTACTTATAACTTTAAATAAAATATTGAAGTTTTTAAACAGAAAATTTAGAAAAGTTCTAAATGAATTAGACTTCATAGACCCATTAAAGATCCAATAGTGGAATTTTTTGAAATTTAGTGATTTACCTCGCTACGTGTAGGCCTAGTTCCAACAGAAAGGGTAGTGATTGTGACCTCCGCTTATGATGTCATAGCTAAAGTATAGATCACCCTTTTGGCGATGTCGACTGGGAGCTTTCCAAGATCTCTTGTGAGATTTGATGTGGAAGGTTAAAGATAGAAGGGCAATCCCTTTTCTTAAACCAATTTTTGATTTTCTAAAGTGCGAGGGAGCTTATCTTCGTATTTGAAGCTAGATCTTCTAAAGTATTCCATCGATGTGCTTCTTCTTTTCTCTTTCTTCTTTTCAATTAGGTAGCGATAAGAATATCATTGTAATCCTATGAGGTTCTTTGAACTGAATGAAACATATATTTTGTTTCAAACTTTGATTGTGAATCTTATTGTTGTTTTTGCTTAATTCTCTACATATGACTTGTTGAGCAGAGTGCTTTGAATAACCAATAGATCCTAAATTCATTTTATAGAAATGGCTTTCTTTTTTAGGATATGTTAATATCAGTGAGATAATAAGGCGGTCAGGGTACTGTCATTAATATAGACTAGGTACCAACCAGATATGGAGTGGCGGTTTGATAGACATGAGCCGAGACACATGTTTTCGTGTGTTTCCTGGGTTACAAGCAGTTGAATGAAGAAAGGAAGATGAGCCAGGGTTTGAACTCGACCGCATGTTGCTGTGAGGTTCTCTTGGGTGATACATTGCTAGTCGTGAAGTGACCATTGATCCCAAATCGAACCGAAGCTTATTTCTTAGCTCAAAGACTCTAGTGTAGGTGAGTTGCATTTTGGTGAGGTGGGCTACATGCAGCTCGCTCGTAAAGATTTGTACATAGAAAAGTTTTTTAGAAAGAACTTATCGGTAATAGTAGGACCAAATCAAGTTTGCGATGCCTTCATTTTTTAGATGAGGCGGCTAGATATGAGAGATTAGAGCTGCCGCTATTGCTTCAGGGCTGGGTGGCCTTGGCAGGAACAAGGGCGTTGGCCAGTCCGTTGATTGTTGACTACTATTGTTGTAGTATGATTCTTTGCCATAGGAAGTCCCATAACATTCTCTTTCCTTTTTTGATTATCCTAATTTCTCTGACCTATCTTAGACGGGGGCCTTCGTGAAAAAGAGGTTGTAGGAGAAGATGGCATCAAACTCAACAAGCGCTGATATCTTGTCAACATGTTCTAAGAAGACGGGCAATCAACTACCACAAAGTTTACCTAGATTTTTGCAACGAGGGGTTTTTTCCTGAAGTTTTTACAAGTGAGGTCATGCCTATTGGAATAACGCCCGTGCCTCCAAAGCTATAAATGGACTGGGCATATGGGGTAAGGCTAGAGAAAGGGAGCCTAAGAGCTTCAAAGACATTCTTGAACATGATGTGGACTGAGCTGCCCCCATCCACGAAGTCTCGATGCACAATGGAGCTAGCTAAGGTAAGTGTAATAACTAGGGGGTCATGATTGGGGTAGGAGACAGCTTTCCCATGTTCGACAGTGATGCTTATTGGTCATTCTGATCCCAGTCGAGGGGCCTTGTACGTCCGAGATTCCAATGAATCAATTTTCCCGGCAATACCCACTTCTCTTAGATACAGGTACTGTGCCCCCGGCAGCTACCGACTACATATAGGCCGTCACATAGGGTCAGGACCTCAATGACGGCTTGAACATTGACATTATTGGGCCGAAGGGGTTGATTTTTCCATTCTTCAAAGTATGCTCTTTGCTTAAACATATGTCAAACAAATTCCAAGAGTGTGCCTTTCTAAACGAGTCTTTTGATTTCATCCTTGAGCATATGGCAGTCTACTATAGAGTGGCCGTTATTTGATGGAATTCGTAGTACTCACCGTTACAATAAAGTTCCACCCGCTTCCTGTCACTAGTAGTGGCGGGCCTTTGAAACTACAATAGGTTCCTATTGGCGAGGTGGATTGAGGCGATGTCCCATGTTCAAATAAGAATAATTATAGTACTTGGATATGTACCAAGGATCAGCCTTTGGACGCATTCTGGTGTTGCCTTGACGATTGCTGTTTCGATGATCGTTGTTGTAGTAAGGACTGGTCTGGGAAGGATGCCTTGTCTCGTTGTTGCTGTTTGAAAGATTCACGTCTTCAATCCTCATCATGTCATTTTCCCATCAATAAAAGTCAGTTAGGGATAATGCTGACTACTTTTGGAGCTCTCTCCACATCCTAGACTTGTATTTCATCCTGAGCATTGGGACATGAGCAAGATATTCACATCCATACCCCTAGACCTGGTGGTTCTTTATTGAAGCGACCAACATACAATCACAAGCTTTCTAAAGAACGTTGTTTGGTATTGCCTAGCTCATTAGCCAACATGATATGGGCATGAGACACTGAGTAGCGAGTCTTGAACTCTACACATAATTAGGCCCAGGAGTTGATATTGCCCAATCATAGATGCAAGAACCAATGTGAGGCCAATCCTGAGTCCGTGAAGCGAAAGAGCAAACAATTTGCGGAGTCAGAAAGTTGGACGACACAAGTGATGGAATTGAATGTCGTGATGTGGTCACATGGGTCTACACTCCTATCATACTTGTCAGTATGCGACAAAGCCTTCCACCGGAGGATAAAAACATCTCGGACTTCATTGGAGAATGGCTCCCACTCTCATCATCTGAGAATGCCTTGCCCCCGGCATTGTGGGATTAGATTTTGTTGAGATGTTGGCAGAGGATATGCTTTTCTTCCCTAAGGCTAGCATCTTCCTGTTGCAAGATGTTCTAACCAACAATGGGCTTAGGGCTCAGCCAACGCCTTGGCAGAGTATGAGATCTACAATGAGTTGGGGAATGACGACGACGAGCACGAGATCTCCTCACATGCATAGAGGAAGATCTTGAATGCATGACCCACTCTTCTCCTTGTCTATTTTCGACCACACCCCTATAGGATTTGGAGTGCGCTTAAAGGGCCATGCGTGCCCTTCTGATGGCGGGGACTGCCACTGAGATGGTCTAAAGCAGAAGTTTGAGAGTGATCATAAGCTGGAGGCCATTTGGATGAATGGGAATGATGATGATTTGGCCTTACATGCACAGCCACATCTGGTGCGAAAGCAATTTGACTTGGCATGCATATAGCATACATTCTTGGATTGACGTGAACGTCTATAAGTGGAATTTCGGATAACACTCACATGGGCATTAGGGGTGTTTAGGAGTTTATAACCATCGGAGAAGAGAAATGGGCCTACGGCTAGGTAGGTTTACTAAGTCTGCCATTAGAGGAGCAAGTGGGACAAAGATTGTGGTGGCTTTTGGGTGCGTTAGCCAACTAACACAAGTTTGACAGCTATAGAATCACAATACGCCATATTTCTTCCTTGATGCCTAGATTGGCTTGGACAGCTCTAGCGAAAGTGTTGCCATTAGTTTTATGCCTGTTGAAGCTGTTACCGTTGAATGGATGGAGATTGTCCATGGCAACAAGTCATATCGGGTCTTTGTGGAGTAGAAAAGTATAGAAAAGTGGGAGCTTTAGGGAAAGGCCTCCTTCTAGTGCCAAAATGTTGAATAGAGGTTTAGCCAATCTTGAAATTAGACTAATGCACAATGGTTACTTACTAACACTAGGATTAAAGTAAAAAAAAAGGAGTTAAGTACACGGCTGAATGGTAAATAACACAAGAAATAGAGTGGTTCAGCAAAAGTGCCTACATCTACTATGAAGTTCTTTTACTATATATTTCACTTACAACTACAAGGGATTATAAGAGAATAACAAGAAAGAGGGAGAACTTAAGGCTAACAAAACTATGTAATCTTAAGGAATTGTGGTATCAAGATCCCTAAATTTTGTGTAGCATTCAGAATCCTTATATGATCCAACCCCTTTGAAGTTGTAGTGCAGAGAATATTTATAGTAATTGAAGTGGATGAACGTTGGGATTGTGCTGTAGAACTAGAGGGAAAAACACCCGACCGTTAATATGGTTGTAAGTACGTATGGACGACAACTGTCAAGGTGTAAGAAGAGATGTGGCGGATGAAAGTGTAGTCAGTGCTTCTCTACACCAGGCTTGGCCTCGCATTTAATGCACATACTTCACATTAAATGTGCATTTAATGCTGATGTTATGCCAATTAGTTTAATACCCCAATTATAGTGCTTCAGATAGACAAATAAACAATTTATCGTTTACTTGAGTGCTTACATGACAAATCTTGCCAAGCCATTCTATCGATTGTCAATGATATGAAAGAAACTAAGAATCTTGATAAGGAGCGTGTTGGGAAGATGTTGCATGGCTAGGCGCAAGGCAATTAAAAGGGCTACTTAGGACTGGTTGGAGGTGGTAATACTAAAGTCGGGCTATGCTTTAGTCTATCTTGCTTAATGTGCTGCCTATTGAGGTGGGCTTGGAGAGGTGTCGGCCATCACTGGAGTAGCGTTGAGTGACTGTCTTGACGTGAAATTATGCTAGAAGTATAACATGCTGTAAAATTAACGATAATTAATAAATAATTAATGATGCTCCAAAATGGAATTTGGCCACAAAATTTTCACCATTGCATTCATGGCATCTTTATGAGCAATTTCATGTTTGAAATTTCGTAATCAAAGCTCAAATGAAAAAGTTATTAGCACCAGAAATTTTCAAAGAGAAAATAATTAAAAATGAAAATAGTAAATAAATTACATTAAATACGGAACCCAACGGTGATGCCCTTCTAGTGTCAGTCAACCGCCATAAGTTGACCGGTCATGTGGCGATGGCTAGGGCTTAAACCTTGGCCAACGGCCTAGATTTTGTTATTTCAATCTGACGGTTACGGTTGATTAGAGTGCCTATAAATACGTGCCTAACCCCACAATTCTCTTCTCATATTTTCCAATCAAATCAGTGAAGCTCTATAGTTTTCCCTTCTCCACTACTTCTAAAATCATAAAATATTATATACACACACACAAATTTTTTTTGGAGAAGGGCGGAAAATAAAAGATAAGAAGAAAAGAAGTGAATCAACGTTGCAAAAGAAAAAGGTAGATATTATAATTATAAATCTATATTCCTCTTAACCCCAAATCTATTCTCAGATTTGTAATTTTAATAGTATATATATACACCTTGTTATACATATTTTTTTGAATCGAAAAGGAAAAGAACTCAAGTAAAGGAATGGATTCAGATTTGGAAGATTTGGAAAGCTTGAAAGATGAGTGGAAAATTATATAATTTATTATAATATTGAAAGTTATATCGTTGCATTTATTTAAATATTATGCCTATGCATGATCTATGGAGTTATACGCTTGGGAAGATGAAATCTCGCCTACATATTCTATAAAATGGTAACTAGAATAGGAATTGTATGTACAACATAATTTGGAAATTTGAAATCGATCCCAAATATTTATTATTGTACAATGTTTGTAAAGTTGTAAAGTTTGCTCCACACTTATGATTGTGTTGTAAATTAGGTTGCCCTAGTGATTTGGGATGTGAATTTATATGTTTTAATTCATTAGGAGCAGAGTATAATTTAATTAAATATATATTCTTGTTTAACTTTCATAAATTATCCAATTTCAAAAATATGTATAAAAAGTTCCTCGTTTGAATCGACAAGGAATATTCTAAGAAGGAAAGAGATGTAATGTACAGATATTCTTCTCCGTAGTTTTCACTATAACAACCAGCATGTTTTACGATTGTATATTTAAATATAGCATCGTTAGTCGAATTTTAGTCTGAAAAGATACTTTTTGCAAATAGTCGAATTAAGACTCGAGATCACTTCCATTGAGTTCAAAATAGCATTTGCGACCTTTTTGAGTATAAACTTCGATATGTTTGGAGCTAGCTAAAAATTTGACCTTTTCACTTAGGGCTTTGGGTTTGGGTTTCAGCCCATTGACCCAACATACCAACCCAAGCTCCACTCCACTTCTCTAGATTCATTCTTCATTTACTAATACAACTCAAGCTTTAGCAAAAATGGTGGTGGAGATTGGAAATCAAAATCCTAAGCCCTAGTTCCATTGCAAATCCAAGTTCTAGCTCCAAATTCAAAGAGAGGCTATTAGTAAAGCTTCCTCTTCTTCTTCTCCAACTCATTCTCTCTTCAATTTCAGAAATTCCTAAACCCTAACTTAGGAAATGTTTTTCTTTTATGCTTAGATTCAAGCTTATTGGATTAGAATTGAAGAGTGATTGTTCTTGCCTTACTCTATAGCTTCTTCTTCATTGTTTTGTGAAAAAGGTGAGATTTTTATCTCACATCTATGTCTATAACTATTTTTGATTGTTGGGTATGAATTCCTAACACTTATTCATGTGCATTTGCTTTTGGTTTGGATTGATTTGGTGAATATTCCAATTTTTGGTATTTTGAAGTCAAATCCTTAAAAATCCTAACTTTGATGTTTGAACATGTTTTTGGTGATGCATCGAAGGGCCTATAGGGCTGGGTTGTCGATTGACATAAACCCCTAGCGCCCATTGCTCGTTTGATCGCGAATTGGCTAGTGTTGGCTCTTCAATTAGATAGGCTGGAAATGCTGGGAAACAGGCACCAGTCGACTGATCCTCTGAGTCCAATCGACTGACCTAGAACCTGAGAGTTTTTCCAGGCATTGGCGAGTCGACTGTTCTCAGAGTGCCAGTCGACTGACCTGCTTGTATTCAGTCTATTTTGCCTATTTAGCCTAATTTGCTTGAGATTCCAATTTTTATCGCTTTGTGATCATCCGATTCCTCGTTATCATTTATTATTCACTTTGATGGCTTCTTTTCGGAATTTTTGTGAATATCCATTTTGATGGACTTGGTGTCGATTTCTTTGGATTTAATTCACGTCTTTGAATGTGAATTTTGGTGATTGATCGTGTTCACAATCATTTCTATGGTTTGTCACTTTTAAATACAAAGGTTTCTATACCAATAGTAAATGCTCAAACTCTCTTACAAAGATGATTTCAACTCTAGTTTTTGTACAAATCCTTTATAAAACCATTTTCCAATCTATTTGTATATACAAACCTTTATCCCATTCGTTCGAGAAATCCAATTAAACGACTTAGTAAAACAAGTGGTATGAAACGCTTGCATTTACTTTGACGGTTAATCCTTAGACTCGTTCGACTGAAACTCTTGTGACAATTTTCGAGTGGAAATATACGGTTTGTTCGTAAATATTTAAGTTAAGCCAGTGGTTATGGGACATGAAGCTAAACTCATTTATTTACTAGCTTAGTGTAATTGACACTTCTTGATGATTGATGAAGATCATTTTTTCGGTTTAGACTAGCGACGTGCGATGTTTTTTTGTCCACATGGGGGACTGTACCCCATTTTATGGAGCTTCGTCTCATTTATATGGGCTAACGACCCATGGTTTTTGACCGTTTGTGGAGTTTCGACTCAAAATTGGTGGGGTAGCGACCCATGGTATTCGGGCCGTTTGTGGAGCCTCGGCTCAAAATTGATGGTTAGCAACCATGGAATAGCGTTCCGTTTGTGATACACGTGTTGGTGGGTTTTCATCCTCCCGTTTGTGATAGGCCTCCCCCATTTTGTGATTTCTGGATTTCTAGATTGATGATTTCTGGAATTTGTGTTTCACCAACTTTAGTGATTTACATTGATAGGTTATATCAATATTTGTGGTTTGGTGAATACTGTAAAGAATATAACATACTTTTTGGTGCTTTGAGATTATTGAGATATTGTATGACCTTTGTTGTTGTTAAGTGTATACTTTTTATAGTATGGCATTATTGTTGTCATATGTTTATGGTCATATCTCTTATTTTATCTCATTTTATCTGATATTTATAGCTAGACTGATCCGTTTATTATTTTCTTATTAAATAATACTCAGGTCAAACCGAGATGTTACAGGCGCTTCCATTTGACTTCTTAGCTGGGTCTAGCTTCTGACTTTTGTCTAACTACATTAGATTGGTAGTTTTTGTTGCTATACATTTGAGATAGAGACTCCTTGATGTACACATATTCTTTTGGGTAGCACTTGTATCTATTCTTTTATGATATCATGGATCATGTTTGACCACTACTCTGATGTACACTTTTATGTGTTATATTCATATCTATTTCCGCCTTTGTGATACGGATATGTGCACTTTTATGTGTTATATTCTTATCTATTTCCGCCTTTGTGATATGGATATCTGTGACAGATTTGTGTTATGCTTATTTCTATATTTATTTCTGAAGACCCCATTGCCACTATGTAGTAGCTTTGAGTTTGTATCGGCATGTCGGATTTCCTCTCGAAATGAAATGCATGTTATACTATCTGACATATCGGTGCTCGCACAAAGCAATTACATAAATGGTCGCTCCTCAACAGTCTTATTCTTCGTGCTCGTTGACGGCATTACTCTGTAGTGTCCTTGGCTAGTGTGGGGTGTCACAGCTTGGTGTCAAAGCATAACTTCGGAACAATGTAGAATAATATTGCAAGGATCATCATCCTAAGTCTTTCTTAGGAATCGTGCTTTACGATTTATCCGAGTCTTTGGACCCGTTCTATCCTATTTTCTTTTAGGAAGTCTTATTTTATCAATCATGATTGTTTGACATTCATTTTGTGAATAACCTTTTTATTCTTCTTCTTTCTTTCTTAAAGAAGAGAAATGGTTAGACCAAGCCGTCCCAGTGCCGGTCAATCCAGTGCTATACCTCAGGATGGTGTATTTATGTCTGCCCAACAGCTTCTTGATCGTGTAAAGAATGCTCAAGTTGCCAGACCCATTCCAGAGCCTACTCACCCTAAATCTGGGTTTGCACATTTTTGTAGTGATTATACCAACTTGGGTGGGAAACCATTCAAGGGTACCGAAAACATCATTGAAGTCCAAGCTTGGCGTAGAACATGCGATCGCATCTTTACTTGCATGAATCTTATAAATCTTCATCGAGTTCAAGTGGCTTCTAGTATGCTCCAAGAGAGAGCATTAGATTGGTACGAACTTCTGATTTCTAAAATTATTGAAGCGGATTTTACTTGGGAGCAATTCCGGGAAAGATTTCAATCGAAGTTGTACCAGAAGCTAAGAAAGTGACTTTAGCCCGTCGTTTTATAGACCTTGTTCAAGGTGAATCTTCTGTGGCAGAATATGTCACATCTTTTGAATCCCTCTCTAATTATGGGGTCGTGTATATAAATACCCCATTGAAGAAAAATCAGAGTTTTAACTATGGCTTGAATAAGAATCTCAAGAAGCCATTACTTCTGAAATTGGAAGTTGCTTTCGATCAGTTTGTTGATATCGCTCTTCGACTTGAAGAGGCTGATAAAGAGAGTGATGTTGAAGTTGTGGGTGCCAAACCGAACTTCAACTACAACAAGAAGAGGCTTAATAAGTTCAAAGGTCCTTATCCCAACAAGAAAGGGAAACATGAGCAAAGACTCCTAACTCTAGCCGTGGAGAATGCTACAATTGTGTTTCTAAGGACCATTATGCAAATAAGTGTTCAAAGCCCCTTACTTGTCGCTATTGCAAAAGCTTGGGCTATTATATATGTTCATGTCCCAAACTTCAAAGTAAGAAGGAAGGAAAGCTAAATGTTGTACAAGCCCCTAGTAACACTTCTCGTGGTCAAGGTATTTCTCATTCTATCCTTGATGGTATTATTATGTTCCGTGATCAAACTATTCGAGTTCTATTTGATACGGGGGCATCCCATTCTTTTATATCAAAAGAGCTTGTTGATACTTTTTCTTTGAATGTTATGGCTTTAATGACTTCTTTAAGAATTGTGAATCCAGTTGGTGGATCCGCAACACTCAGTTTTCTTTGTAAAGATGTTAAGATTATTTTGTATGATTTGTCTTTCCGAGCCGATTTGCATGTCATGCGTTACTTAGGCTTCAGAATGATTTTGGCAATGGATTGGCTTATACGAAGCCCATATCCTATGTCCTGAGCGGATTGTTCTTCTTCGACATCCTCAATCCGTTAAGCATATTTCTATTGTTCTTAAAGATTCGGATTCCAACTTGACACCAACTTTATATTCTTTAAATCCTCATGATGACGATAATGATTATAAGGAAGATGTCATTTCTCTTATTCACGTTGTTCGTGAATTTTTCGACATATTTGAGCCTGCTTTAGGATTACCACCTAAGCGAGCAACTGAGTTCAGAATTAATCTAATCCCTGGAGCTCTACCTATCACTCATCCTCCTTATCGTATGTGCCATAAGAAAAATGAGAAGATGCGTAAACAATTATACGAATTGGAGATGGAGCAGTTTATTCGTTCTTGTTCCTCTCCTTGGGGAGCTTATGCTATTTTTGTGAAGAAATCCGATGATACATTTAGGCTTTGAATTGACAACCGCAAGCTTAATGATCTCACTATCAAGAATAAATATCCTTTACCTTGGATTGATGATTTATTTGATTAACTTAGTGGTGCTAGAGTCTTTTCTCAATTAGAATTAGCAACCAGTATTCATCAGCTTCGTATTGCAGATGATAACATTCCTTTGACGTCGTTCCATACTCGTTATGGATCTTATGAATGGCTTGTTATGCCAATTGGTTTAACGAATGCTCCGGCTTATTTTGTTGATCTTATGAACTGAGTTTTTAAAGAATTCCTTGATCGATTTGTTCTCATCTTTATATATGATATTCTTGTTTATTCTAAAACTAAGGAAGAGCATGAAATGCATCTTCGGATTGTGTTGGAAACCCTTAGGAGCAACCAATTGAAAGAATTTTTTTCTAAATGCTACTTTTGGCGATCTCGTATGAAATTTCTTGGCCATATTATTTCTAAATCCGTAATTTCCGTGGATCCTTTAAAAATTGAAGCGATTCAAGATTGAAAGGGACCGGAGAGTGTGATGGAAATCCGTAGTTTTCTTGGATTGGCGGGTTATTATCGTCGATTCATAAAGGACTTTTCTAAAATTATCGTGCCTCTTATTGGTTTGACGAAGAAGGGAGTTAAATACATTTGGTCGGACACATGTGAAGCTTTTTTTCAGAAATTAAAGAAACTCCTTTTCGATGCTCCTATTCTTGTGATTCCCGAAGGGAACCAAGATTTTATTGTTTATACCGATGCTAGTCATGTTGGTTTGGGTGCCGTTCTTATGCAAAGGGAACATGTTATAGCTTATGCTTCTCGGCAATTGAAGCCTGCCGAGACTAGATATACCACTCATGATTTAGAGCTCGCGGCTATTGTTTTCGCCCTTCGAATTTGGCGTCATTATCTTTTGAGAGAAAAATTTGTTCTCTATACCGATCATAAATCTTTGAAATATTTATTTTCTCAAACGGAACTTAATTTGCATCAACAGCGTTGACTCGAGTTCCTTGCATCTCATGATCTTGATGTTCTTTATACTCCCGGAAAGGGAAATCGTGTTGTCGATGCCTTTAGTCGTAAGCAACAAACGGTTGTTTCTATGATGATATCCGAATGGAACGATCTCGAGACTTTGTCCACTTGTGAGATTCGAGATCGTGAATCCAATTTATGTGCATCTCTCGTTTTATGTAGCCTTGAGGCTCATCCTTCTCTTTTTGACCGCATTCTTGATGCTCAAAAGCTAGATCTCGAATTGGCTCTTCTTAGCCAAAGTTATAGGGATAAAATTGATATTGAAGGTTTGAAAGACTTTGGTATCGATGCTCGTGGAGGTATTCGAAAATTTGGTAGACTTATTTTGCCAAATATTAGCGATCTTTGTAAAGACATTTTAGAAAATTCTCATCGTTCTAAATTCACCATTCATCCCGGTAGTAGTAAAATGTACGCGGATATGAAGCAACTTTATTATTGGGATGGAATGAAATCTGACATTGCTAACTTCATTAAGCGTTGCATGACTAGCCAACTTGTTAAGGCCGAGCATCAAAGGCCCGGTGGGTTATTGCAACCTTTGGACATTCCAATTTGGAAGTGGGATCAAATTTCCATGGATTTATTGATGGCCTTCTCGGTTCTCATTCGGGTCATGATAGCATATAGGTGATAGTTGATAGACTTACAAAATCCACCCATTTTATTCCCGTTCGGTCCAATCTGGCCGTATCTCTTTTGGCCAAGCTCTTTATTAAAGAAATTGTTAAATTACATGGAGTTCCTACTTCTATTGTTAGTGATCGTGATCCATTGTTTACTGGTGGATTTTGGAAGAGTCTTCAAAAATCTTTGGGAACGAAGCTTAATTTTAGCACTTCTTATCACCCTCAGTCCGATGGACAAACCGAGAGGGTGAATCAAACTCTTGAATATCTTCTTCGCGCATGTATTCTTGATTTTGGTAGAAGTTGGGAAGATCATATTTCTCTTGTTGAATTTTCCTATAATAATATGTAACGCCTTTTCACACGATTTAAATCGACACACGTGCCAATTCAAACCATACGGAAGGGCAGATTATTATGGGGTAAATAAGAAAAAACAGAGAAGAAATAAAATAAAACAGAATCTCATAGCGGAAGGATAAAATATAATAATCAATATATAGTTCGTGAAACTGTTTACAAAACATTATATTCTTCTTTATACAATAAATATCATAGTTCACATAACAATAAACATCAATGCAGCGGAATTAAATGGTGTGGTGGAATAATATAGTAGATAATAGTAATACAAACCTTCGTCTTCGTCCTCCAGAGCTAAATCTTCAAATCCTGAAACACTCGGACTGACCCGAGCGAATTGAAAAGACAAAACACTCGAGTTAGAACTAAAAGATTTTATGTAAGTTAAATCAACAGAGATAAATATGAGTGCAGTAACTTAAAAGATGCTCGGGATTCACATCTCTTAAGGATCCGTTAAACTATTTACTATGTTGTATATTTCGCTATTATAATAGTGTCTAATTGTAAAATAAACTTACTTTTAAATAGCGTTAAGGATTACCCAATTTCCCATTAACACTATAATAGTCCCAGTAGTCCATCCAATATCATAGTCCCTCCTGATCAGGAAGCCACCAGAGGATAACACACGGGCTACGGGAGAAAACCAAACTCGTACAAGGCGCGATAGGGTAGGTGACACGGCACAACTAGGAAATGCCAGGGTAGATATACCAATTATGCTTCCGGGTCGGTGGTAACGCGTAGCGCGCAGCTACCGCCCACCTCGAACAAACTCCCCCAAATCAAAGAAATCAAAAGTGAAGGTGGCCACCGAATCAATCCAAAGTCAGAGTATAGTATCGAAGGGAAGCGTCCGATCAAAGGTGCTACCTTATTAACCCGTCGATCGCTCCTTTTTTAGCCACCTTATGCCAACTCACGGGAGTTAGGTCCACGTATTTACCTCAGAGGAAACGCCGCCGCCATCCTACTTCATTCTGGAATCTCCATCGCGTACACGGTTGTTAAAGCGGTTTTCGAAGTTGGCAGATAATATGACAACTTCCGATCCTGGTCTCTTTAACAAGCAAACGTTATTATAACACCGCAGTCTTTTCAAAATAGTTTATACTTTCAAAACCAGAATAAAATACCCATTTCAAAACTATAATTACGATATCATTTCTTCTTTTAAAACCAAATAAATATGATATCATTTCTTCTTTTAAAACCAAATAAATATGATATCATTTCATTATATTCTTTTTTTTAAACTCATTTCAAGGTTATAATAATTTGAAGTCAAATACTTGAAATATAGCCTTTCAAAACATAAAACTTTGGGTTTCATAACTTAAAACCATAACTTCCAAAACTTAAATGGTTTGGATATTCAACCATATGTAAAATAGTTGATTTTAAATTACTTTTAAAAGTAAATAATTTCCACGCCTTTACCATTTATTCACTTTAAATTAAGTCTAACCCATAAATTTAGATTCACTCCCAGTTTCAATAAAACACTTCGAATTTAATATATTTCAAACTTTGAGTATTTAACAATTTCAAAACTCAGGTTGAAAATTTCTATTCAACAATTTATTGTCCTATTATTTAGTTTTGAAATCTTCACATAATAAATCCATAAAATAAAACTCAAATGACTAACAACTAAGAATTTCCTTCAATTTATTTATACTAGAAATATTCATTTGATTTATCTTGAATAAAAATCCAATTATAAATATCATACCTTTAAATTTCAAAATCTTAATAAGTTTACATCAACTTATGGAGTTAAATTTTTAAATAAGCTCAATTCCAAATAAATTTCCGATATATCTTCCAGTCTTAATTGATTTGAATCATTTAAAACTTATATATATATATATATATACACACACACACACACACTCACAATATCTAAAACCTGTACTAAATCATATAATATAAATTATCAAACTCTATTATTCAACTTATTCATTTTTATTTAACAGATTTATACATAGCTTAAATTCAACAATTTAACTATATATGTATATATAAAATAATATTTATAAAATATCAAAATTTAATATTTATTAAACCGTATCCTATCCAAACCATAGAAATCATTTTCAAATTAATTATATATATAGACCGACGGTGTCTTTATAAAATTTTCTATCGTATGGTCAAGTGATACGGATATTTATCATTTCAATCCGTAATTTAAAAATAAAAATTACGGTTATATATCATTTCAAAATGCAATCCCGAATGAAATGAAATGCATAACAACTTACAGTTAATATAAATAAACATCCATTCATCCATCATATCAATCATCAACCATTCATCAATTTATCATCCAATTCAAACAATCACATCAATAAATAATAATTAATTACTGAAAGTTAAATTTTCAATAATGAATTAAATAACTGTTTAACTGCAGTTTATATGCAATAACAAATAAATTTAACTGACAGTTTATATGCAATAATAAATTTAACTAAAATTTGAACTGGCAGTTTATATGAAAAATGAATTAAATAACAAGTAAATTATATGAATGCAAATTAACTGAGATAACGAAGAAATATATGCCAAATATCTATAAATAAATTTCTAACCTCACCATGAATCAATTTAACAAACATAAGAAATTTTAGAAGTTGTGGGTGGGTTAAAACACTCACCTTTTGAATTTAAATCGAATTTAAATCCGATTTAAACCCAAAAATTTGACCGTCTCAGAATTCGTCCAAACCAGCGTCATCAAGTCCAGAATTCCAATACGATCCTAACAAAAGAAACCACATGTAAATCGTATATCGTATGAGAAAGTTATGACGATTAATGCGATTGAAATTAAATTAAAAAAAAAACAAAAGATAACACAATCATACCTTTGCCACGTCAACGTTTCTCTCCCACTCTCAACAGTAACGCATACCATATTCCAGCACGCACGCGAACACGTTTGAGCCTGCAAATTCGAAGCCGCCATCACCAAAACTTTGTCGCTCGCCAGAACTACCACCGCACCACCGAGCATCACTGCCTCGTGCTCCGGCCACCACGATCGATCGACACCCACGACCAAAAAAACAACAGATGAACACACCTAGCCGCCGCAAATTTTTAAACCCTAGGCGAATTTTAGCGAGAAATCTGACCATCAAAACGACGAACAAACCATATAGATGAGCTCCCCATCGTCCACTCTTCAAAACCCATAAATGGTTTGTCGATCCGACAACGTTCATCGACGCGCGATGAACGACCGAGAATTGATTTAGAAATTCTGGACAAACGATGCATCGAATCGGAAAACGAATTTCAATTTTGAGATGCGTACATCGAGAGCTTCAACATATATTTTTTTGAGATTTTTCTGGGGACTTTGAATTTTTGACTTTTGATTTTGAATTGTAATTGGATCTAGGGTTTTCATCCATTGAAGAAGAAGAAGAGCTGAAGAAATTTTACGCGCAGATAAATGAGAATAGACGGAGGCTAGGGTTTAGGGTATTTATAGGCAAATTGAAAAATAGATGGATCGGGTTGATAGATATACGTGCTACCGCTAACATGACCCAAAAAGTCATTTATCGATTGTTTTAAAATATTTTAAACGCAATGGAAAAGGTTTGAAGTCCAAATTCCATCGTATGAAGAAGTTATGCTAAAAACAATATTTTCAAATCGATTTCAATTGCATAAATTTCAAGGCATTTCGAGTCCGTACGATCAAACGACAAGTCCGATCGCTACGAAACTTGAAACACTATTATAATTCACCGTTACGGATCCGTTGAAACCAATTTCGTCGAAATCCGAGTCAGTGGCCGAAATGGCTATTTTTCTATTAATTAAATAAATTAATAATTAAATAAAAAATTCAATTTTTAAATTTCAATCTTAAAATTGACAGATTTTTCACCTTATATTTCTCAATCAAATTATAATGTTTTAACCAAAGTAAAAGTCAATTTAAAGTTGATAAATTTAACAAATTTCAGGGTTTATCTCAAATTCATTGAATTTAGAAATTGTAAATTAAATCTTCCAAATTTCATTTTATTTCCTTTCATTCTATTATTCAGTCTATTATTATCAAAAGATGCAATTTACATTGGTTTGTATCTATTGCAATAATATTCTCAAATTTCCTTCGTAATTTTCATTAACGTAGTATTTTAATATTAAATTCCACTTTTTTAAAATCTTACCCTTGTTATTCGAGTCTTATTGAATTTTATATTTCAAATAAATAAACAATTTTCATTTTATAACTAAAATTAACATTTATCACATCTTATACAATTAATCATTTCAAATGACCAATCGCATCTACCATAACTGCACAAATTATACACCAGTAGATTTTTGTCATTTTTAATACCTTAGATATTTAATATAGCTAAAAGAAAATTCACATATAATTTTAGTGCCAATTATTCCAGTAAATACAGTGTTCAAATGTCAACTGCAATTAATACAATTAATTGCAAATTAATTCCAATAATTTGATTTTAATCGATTACAACTTAATATTCACTCAATTATTACTCAACTAACATAGTTAACATTGTTTCATATTTCATTACATTAATATTTATATATACATCTTAGATTTGTATCAACGGTTATACTTAAAAATGTGAATCTTGTCAATTAGCGTATTAATTAAGGTTTTCAACTCAATTAACAAAATTTCCTAAGTCAAATCCCTTTTTACCAAATTCGAAAATCCGTTACCATTTGTACTAGATCCCATATTAATGTAATATTTATTAGATTTTATTTCAAATTAACGTACAACTTGATTTCCCTTAATTGAGATCTGATTCCCAAATTTTTTTATTTAACATACTAAATGAATGAATAACCTAAATAAATGGTCACCTACTTACTTCTTTCATTTATAAGTTTACTACTCACCCATCCAGGTATAAATTCCATATATAACACTAATTAATTTCCATTACACATTATCCAATTATCATAAATTTGTTCAATATATACTCTTGTTTACTTAAAAATAAATTTATGTTTTCCATAAATTCTCATTCACTCTTCCGTTACGAAATTAAAAATCATTAAGAAATGTTTATTATCAAAACAACATTAATTTATTACCTTTCACATCCCACTATAAATCAGTGTAACCATAATACCACACATATTACAATTCCTTACACCATACCGATCTTATTTAATTACCATTAACTATCTATTTTGCACAATAACTAAATGTTTACATTTTTTACTTATATTTAGTTTTATAACCAAGCATAGCATGTTTAGATACAATGAATTGGAGTCTCATTAAGATTGTTGACACTTAACTTGTATTAACATTGTCTCAGTTTAAATTTAGTTATTATCCCATTATGGAATTGCAACATTTTATTTCTTTCAATATTAACTCATAAAATATTATTAAAAACACAAAGTTAAAACATCGAAAATTTATGGGTCGTTACACTCTCCCCCACTCAAAACTTTTCGCCCCCGAAAAGGAAAAAGAAGGGGAAAGAAGAAATTAGAACAATATATTTTACTTAAAATATTAGATATATGTACAGAAATAATTTTCCAAAAATTTAATAATTTAAATAAAATATCAATTTATAACTATTAAATCTTTTTATACTTAAATAAATAAAGTTTGGAAACATTTTCAAAATATTTTCTAAGTCCAAAATTTACGGAAAATTTTGGCAGAGTCTCCTTTGTACGGGGAGGCTCGGGAGAAAATATAATATCAAATATATCAAAATATCACATAATATCCAAAATATACTATCCCAACGCTGGAAAATATACAAAATAGCGCTATAAAACCGTAATCCGAAACGTACCTATTTGTCGGGTAATTTATGCTTAATTATGAAACCAAAAGCAGTAGCGATTGCTTCCATAACCTGTATTTCACTTATATAATCTGATAAGAGTTAGCAATTATATAGAATGAAATATTTAAGTTGTTCAACCACAAAAAAACAATCAATACAAACATCAAACAATTGCAACAAGGCATACAACCATCACATAAAAATCAACACAAATCAAACATTCATTTATATCAATTAGTTGTTCGGATTCAAAACTTTAAATTTTACGGAATGAAAAATAAACTACTAAGTGTACTCTTCACTCAATAGTCTTAGGTGAAACTAAATAGATTATTCATTCATCCAAACAATTTTAAATTTCCTTACCCAAACAACCATAACCAAAACAACAACAATTCAAATCAAATTTACTTATTATTAATTTTATTTCATACATTTGTTGTTTGATTTCCTTTTTATTTATACGATGATTTATCTTTTTAATTTACATTTATTTCTAACAAACTTTTAATTTCATTTACTCATTCAGTGTTTGTTTTATTTATTTTCACTTATTACTTACAATTGTTCATTTTCATTAATTCGGGTTATGTAAGTTTCTTTTTATTGCATTACATTTATGCATTTCTCAACTTCATTCATTTATTGCATGCCCTCATTTATTTACATTCATTTATCAATAGTATTCATGTCCCATTCAATTTCTTAGCATTTCCATTTTATTTACTTAAGTTTATAATCATCTATTTGTAATACTTATCTTTAATTATATTTACTTATAGTAAAATTTCAATTATAACTTAAGTTTATAACATTAAATTCTCATTTAAAATAGCTAATTCATTGAATAGTTTTATTATCTCAAGTTTATTATTTGTATAATATCTATTACAATTTCTTATTAACATTTAAACTTTTAATATTCGGTAAGTTATATATATGTTTATAAGGATGTAATTGAATGTTATACAAGTTTTCTCAATTTTTTTTATATGGTTCAATAATTTCATCTTCTTTTATAAGTTACAATTTCAGATTACCTTTAATTTCATTCATAACCTAGCATTAAATTACTTATTTTAATTAAAGGCTCCATTTATTAATTAACTTCCATTTTACCGCACTAATTGAAACTGTAAAATAACAGAAACTTAAGAATTTAAATACCGGGTTTTATTCAAAAATCATTTTAAAATAACGGATAAATGTATATACTTACACTTTATATATCAAATTGTATTTAGAACAATTTGAAATTTTATATTTGTTTATCAACATCAATCTGCAGTAACATTACTGCAGTGGCCTTCCCACTTCGAAACTCGAAAATGAACATCGATGATGCGTGCACTCATCACCGAAATTATTTTCCAGCGACAAAGAGGGGAGTACAACTTATTTCTTTCCAGCATTTCTTTAAAACCATACTTTCAAATTATATTGAAATATTTATATTAAAAATATTTCTAAATACTATTATTATATTTCAAAATCCTTTGAAAGCAATTTTTCAAAATCCCGGACTTAAGTTCTAAAATTTCCAAATTTCATTGATTTTATTTTCAATCTTATTTTACCTATTATTTATAAATTTTGTTCCTAACAACCAATATATTGCAACCAAATATAATCTTTATAAAAAAAATTATTTTTTATATATAGAAAATAAAATACGCAAAATTATTTCATTCACCTATATTAAAAACAAATATTATGTCGGTCTGTCCTATTAAGTGTTTAGAAATCCCTATTGATATCACAGCGTCCTATGCACCAACCAGAATTTATAAATACAAAACGGAACAAATTAACACAATATTAAAACCTTTTATAACACTAACAAATATGCTCTCTCATATATACACTTAGCGACTCCCATAGGGTACTACTACCCTGTAAATAAAGAGTCAAACCCCACAAAGCTAAGGTTTATCGCTAAACCAAAGCTCTGATACCAGATGTAACGTGCCACCTTTTCGCACGATTTAAATCGACACACGTGCTAATTCAAACCATACGGAAGGGCGGATTGTTATGGGGTAAATAAGAAAAAACAGAGAAGAAATAAAATAAAACAGAATCTCACAGCGGAAGGATAAAATATGATAATCAATATATAGTTCGTAAAACTGTTTACAAAACATTATATTCTTCTTTATACAATAAATATCAAAGTTCACATACCAAAAAATATCAATGCAGCGGAATTAAATGGTGTGGTGGAATAATATAGTAGATAATAGTAATACAAATCTTCGTCTTCGTCCTCCAGAGCTAAATCTTCAAATCCTGAAACACTCGGACTGACCCGAGCGAATTGAAAAGACAAAACACTCGAGTCAGAACTAAAAGATTTTATGTAAGTTAAACCAACAGAGATAAATATGAGTGCAGTAACTTAAAAGATGCTCGGGATTCACATTTATTAAGGATATGTTAAACTATTTACTGTGTAGTATATTTCGCTGTTATAATAGTGTCTAATTGTAAAATAAACTTACTTTTAAATAGCGTTAAGGAGTTACCCAATCTCTCCCTTAACACAAGAATAGTTCCAGTAGTCCATCTAATATCATAGTCCCTCCTGATCGGAAATCCACCAGGGGATAACACACGGGCTACGGGAGAAAACCAAACTCGTACAAGGTGCGATAGGGTAGGTGACATGACACAACTAGGCAATGCTAGGGTAGATATACCAATTACGCTTCCAGGTTGGTGGTAACGTGTAGCGCGCAGATACCAACGACCTCAAACAAACTCCTCCAAATCAAAGAAATCAAAAGTGAAGGTGGCCACCGAATCAATCCAAAGTCAGAGTATAGTATCGAAGGGAAGTGTCCGATCAAAGGTGCTACCTTATTATCCCATCGATCGCTCCTGTTTTAGCCACCTTATGCCAACTCACGGGAGTTGGGTCCATGTATTTGCCTCAGAGGAAACGCCGCCACCATCCTACTTCATTCTGGAATCTCTACCACGTACAAGGTTGTTAAAGTGATTTTCGGAATTGACAGAGAGTATGAAAACTACCGATCCCGGTCTCTTTAACAACCAAACGTTATTATAACACCGCTGACTTTTCAGAATAGTTTATACTTTCAAAACCAGAATAAAATACCCATTTCAAAACTATAATTACGATATCATTTCTTCTTTTAAAACTAAATAAATATGATATCATATCTTCTTTTAAAACCAAATAAATATGATATCATTTCATTATATTCTTTTTTCATAAACTCATTTCAAGGTTATAATAATTTGAAACCAAATACTTGAAACGTAGCCTTTCAAACATAAAACTTTGGGTTTTATAACTTAAAACATAACTTCCAAAACTTAAATGGTTTGGATATTCAACCGTATGTAAAATAGTTGATTTTAAATTACTTTAAAAAGTAAATAATTTCCACGCCTTTACCATTTATTCACTTTAAATTAAGTCTAACCCGTAAATTTAGATTCACTCTCAGTTTCAATAAAACACTTCGATTTTAATATATTTCAAACTTTGAGTATTTAACAATTTCAAAACTCAGGTTGAAAATTTCTATTCAACAATTTATTGTCCTATTATTTAGTTTTGAAATCTTCACATAATAAATCCATAAAATAAAACTCAAATTACTAACAACTAAGAATTTCCTTCAATTTATTTATACTAGAAATATTCATTTGATTTATCTTGAGTAAAAATCCAGTTATAAATATCATACCTTTAAATTCCAATCTTAATAAGTTTACATCAACTTATGGAGTAAAATTTTTAAATAAGCTCAATTCTAAATAAATTTCCGATTTATCTTCCAATCTTAATTGATTTGAATCATTTAAAACTTCTATATATATACACGATATCTTAAACCTGTACTAAATCATATAATATAAATGATCAAACTCTATTATTCAACTTATTCATTTTTATTTAACAGATTTATACATAGCTTAAATTCAACAATTCAACTATATATGTATATATAAAATAATATTTATAAAATATCAAAATTTAATATTTATTAAACCGTATCCTATCCAAACCATAGAAATCATTTCCAAAATAATTATATATATAGACCGACGTGTCTGTATAAAATTTTCTATCCTATGGTCAAGTGATACGGATATTTATCATTTCAATCCGTAATTTAAAAATAAAAATTACGGTTATATATCATTTCAAACCGCAATCTCGAATGAAATGAAATGCATAACAACTTGTAGTTAATATAAATAAACATCCATTCATCCATCATATTAATCATCAACCATTCATCAATTTATCATCCAATTCAAATAATCACATCAATAAATAATAATTAATTACTGACAGTTAATTTTTCAATAATGAATTAAATAACTGTTTAACTATAGTTTATATGCAATAATAATTAAATTTAACTAGCAGTTTATATGCAATAATAAATTTAACTAAAATTTTAATTGCAGTTTGTATGCAAAATGAATTAAATAACAAGTAATTTATATGAATGCAAATTACCGAGATAATGATGAAATATATGCCAAACAGCTATAAATAAATTTCTAAACACATCATAAATCAATTTGACAAACATAAGAAATCTTAGAAGTGTGAGTGGGATAAAACACTCACCTTTTGAATTTAAATTGAATTTAAATCCAATTTAAATCCAAAAATTTGAACGCCTCAAAACTCATCCAAACTAGCGTCATCAAGTTCGGAATTTCAATACGATCCTAACAAAAAAAACCGCGCGTAAAGCAGACATCGTATGAGAAAGTTATGACGATTAATGCGATTGAAATTAAAGAAAAAAAACAAAAGAGAACACAATCATACCTTTGCCACATCATCATTTCTCTCCCACTCTCAACAATAACGCACAGCACATTCCAGCACGCATGCGAACACATTCGAGCCTGCAAATTCGAAGTCGCCATCAACAAAACCTTGCCGCTCGCCAGAACTACCACCGCACCACCGAGCATCACCGCCTCTTGCTCCGGCCATCACGATCGATCGACACCCACGACCAGAAAAACAACAGCTGAACACACCTAGCCGCCGCAAAATTTTAAACCCTAGACGAATGTTAGCGAGAAATCCGACCATCAAAATGACGAACAAACCATATAGATGAGCTCCCCATCGTCCACTCTTCAAAACCCAGAAATGGTTTGTCGATCGGACAACGTTCATCGACGCGCGATGAACAGCCGAGAATTGATTTAGAAATTCTGGAAAAATGATGCATCGAATCGGAAAACGAATTTCAGTTTTGAGATGCGTACATCGAGAGCTTCAACATATATTTTTTTGAGATTTTTCTGAGGACTTTGAATTTTGACCTTTGATTTTGAATTGTAATTAGATTTAGGGTTTGCATCCATTGAAGAAGAAGAAGAGATGAAGAAATTTTACGCGTAGATAAATAAGAATAGTCGGAGGCTAGGTTTTAGGGTATTTATAGGCAAATTGAAAAATAGATGGATCGGGTTGATAGATATACGTGCTACCGCTAACGTGACCCTAAAAGCCCGTTCTGACCTCGGAACAAAATTGGTTAAACCCATATATCAAAATAGGTGTTTTAAAATATTTTAAACGCAATGAAAAAGGTTTGAAGTCCAAATTCCATCATATGAAGAAGTTATGCTAAAAACAATATTTTCAAATCGATTTCAATTGTATAAATTTCAAGGCATTTCGAGTCTGTACGATCAAACGACAAGTCCGATCGCTACGAAACTTGAAACACTATTATAATTCACCGATACGGATCCGTTGAAACCAATTTCGTCGAAATCCGAGTTAGTGGCCGAAATGGCTATTTTTCTATTAATTAAATAAATTAATAATTAAATAAAAAATTCAATTTTTAATTTTCAATCTTAAAATTGACAGATTTTTCACCTTATATTTATCAATCAAATTACAATGTTTTAACCAAATTAAAAGTCAATTTAAAGTTGATAAATTTAACAAATTTCAAGGTTTATCTCAAATTCATTGAATTTAGAAATTATAAATTAAATATTCCAAATTTCATTTTATTTCCTTTCATTCTATTATTCAGTCTATTATTATCAAAAGATGCAATTTACATTGGTTTGTATCTATTGCAATAATATTCTCAAGTTTCCTTCGTAATTTTCATTAACGTAGTATTTTAATATTAAATTCCACTTTTTTAAAATCTTACCCTTGTTATTCGAGTCTTATTGAATTTTATATTTCAAATAAATAAACAATTTTCATTTTATAACTAAAATTAACATTTATCACATCTTATACAATTAATCATTTCAAATAACCAATCACATCTACCATAACTGCACAAATTATACACTAGTAGATTTTTGTCATTTTTAATCCCTTAGATACTTAATATAGCTAAAAGCAAATTCACATATAATTTTAGTGCCAATTACTCCAGTAAATACAGTGTTCAAATGTCAACTGCAATTAATCCAATTAATTGCAAATTAATTCCAATAATTTGATTTTATTCGATTACAACTTAATATTCACTTAATTATTACTCAACTAACATAGTTAACATTGTTTCATATTTCATTACATTAATATTTATATATACATCTTAGATTTGTATCAACGGTTATACTTAAAAATGTGAATCTTGTCAATTAGCGTATTAATTAAGGTTTTCAACTCAATTAACAAAATTTCCTAAGTCAAATCCCTTTTTACCAAATTCGAAAATCCGTTACCATTTGTACTAGATCCCATATTAATGTAATATTTATTAGATTTTATTTCAAATTAACGTACAACTTGATTTCCCTTAATTGAGATCTGATTCCCAAATTTTTTTATTTAACATACTAAATGAATGAATAACCTAAATAAATGGTCACCTACTTACTTCTTTCATTTATAAGTTTACTACTCACCCATCCAGGTATAAATTCCATATATAGCACTAAATAATTTCCATTACACATTATCCAATTATCATAAATTTGTTCAATATATACTCTTGTTTACTTAAAAATAAATGTATGTTTTCCATAAATTCTCATTCACTCTTCCGTTACGAAATTAAAAATCATTAAGAAATGTTTATTATCAAAACAACATTAATTTATTACCTTTCACATCCCACTATAAATCAGTGTAACCATTAATACCACACATATTACAATTCTTTACACCATACCGATCTTATTTAATTACCATTAACTATCTATTTTGTACAATAACTAAATGTTTACATTTGTTACTTATATTTAGTTTTATAACCAAGCATAGCATGTTTAGATACAATGAATTGGAGTTTCATTAAGATTGTTGACACTTAACTTGTATTAACATTGTCTCAGTTTAAATTTAGTTATTATTCCATTATAAAATTGCAACATTTTATTTCTTTCAATATTAACTCATAAAATATTATTAAGACCACAAAATTAAAACATCGAAAATTTATGGGTCGTTACATAATAGCTTCCAATCGAGCATTGGTATGGCACCTTTCGAGGCACTCTATGGAAGACCATGCCGATCTCCTTCTTGTTGGCTTGAGGCCGATGAGAAGCTAGTTTTAGGTCCAGATTTTATTCGTGATTCCACAGAAAAGGTTGACCTTATTCGCCTTAGGATGAGAGAAGCTCAAAGTAGGAAGAAATCCTATGCCGATAATTGAAGAAGGAAATTAGAATTTTCTGTGGGAGATTTGGTGTTTATTCGTATTTCACCTATGAAGGGTGTTGTGCATTTCAGTCGATCGGAAAAGGTTAGCACCTCGATACATTGGTCCATTTTCCATCACCGAATGTATTGGTTCGGTGGCTTGTCGCCTTTTGTTACTGGCTCAGTTTTCCGCTATTCATGACGTATTCCACGTCTCTCAGTTACGGAAATGCCTTCGAGATTTCGATTCTATTCTTGAGCCCGGTGTTGTGGAAGAAATTGAAGTTTTGCCTAATTTGACTTATGAGAAACATCCTATTCATATTATTGCTTCAGAGGTCAAACGCCTTCGAAATAAAGATGTCCCTCTTATGAAAATTCTATGGTCCTCAAATCCTAAGGATTGCTCTTGGGAATCTAGAGAATTCATCGAGCGAACACATCCGGACTTAATCTCTCATGCTCTTTGAGGTGAACTTCTAATTTCAAATTTCTTTTGTGTTGATATGCTTTTATGGTTTTTACTCTTTATATTCTTCTTAAGTATTGCGAGGATGCAATTTCTTTAAGGAGGGGAGTTTGTAACAACCCGCATATTTCACGATTGTATATTTAAACATTTTATTTAAATATAGCATCGTTAGTCGAATTTTAGCCTAGAAAGATACTTTTTGCAAACAGTCGAATTAGGACATGAGACCACTTCCATTGAGTTCAAAATAGCGTTTGCGACCTTTTTTAGTATAAACTTTGATATGTTTGGAGCTAGCTAAAAGTTTGACCTTTTCACTTAGGGCTTTAGGTTAGGTTTCAGCCCATTGACCCAACACACACAAAATTTTTTTGGAGAAGGGCGAAAAATAAAAGATAAGAAGAAAAGAAGTGAATCAACGTTGCAAAAGAAAAAGGTAGATATTATAATTATAAATCTATATTCCTCTTAACCCCAAATCTCTTCTCAGATTTGTGATTTTAATAGTATATATATACCCCTTGTTATACATATTTTTTTGAATCGAAAAGGAAAAGAACTCAAGTAAAGGAATGGATTCAGATTTGGAAGATTTGGAAAGCTTGAAAGATGAGTGGAAAATTATATAATTTATTATAACATTGAAAATTATATCGTTGCATTTATTTAAATATTATGCCTATGCATGATCTATGGAGTTATACGCTTGGGAAGATGAAATCTCGCCTACATATTCTATAAAATGGTAACTAGAATAGGAATTGTATGTACAACATAATTTGGAAATTTGAAATCGATCCCAAATATTTATTATTGTACAATGTTTGTAAAATTGTAAAGTTTGCTCCACACTTATAATTGTGTTGTAAATTAGGTTGCCCTAGTGATTTGGGATGTGAATTTATATGTTTTAATTCATTAGGAGCGGAGTATAATTTAATTAAATATATATTCTCGTCTAACTTCCATAAATTATCCAATTTCAAAAATATGTATAAAAAGTGCCTCGTTTGAATCGACAAGGAATATTCTAAGAAGGAAAGAGATGTAATGTACAGATATTCTTCTCCGTAGTTTTCACTGTAACAACCAGCATGTTTTACGATTGTAAATTTAAATATAGCATCGTTAGTCGAATTTTAGTCCGAAAAGATACTTTTTGCAAACAGTCGAATTAAGACTCGAGATCACTTCCATTGAGTTAAAATAGCGTTTGCGACCTTTTTGAGTATAAACTTCGATATGTTTGGAGCTAGCTAAAAATTTGACCTTTTCACTTAGGGCTTTGGGTTTGGGTTTCAGCCCATTGACCCAACATACCAACCCAAGCTCCACTCCACTTCTCTAGATTCATTCTTCATTTACTAATACAACTGGTGGAGATTGGAAATCAAAATCCTAAGCCCTAGTTCCATTGCAAATCCAAGTTCTAGCTCCAAATTCAAAGAGAGGCTATTAGTAAAGCATCCTCTTCTTCTTCTCCAACTCATTCTCACTTCAATTTCAGATATTCCTAAACCCTGACTTAGGAAATGTTTTTCTTTTAAGCTTAGATTCAAGCTTGTTGGGTTAGAATTGAAGAGTGATTGTTCTTTCCTTGCTCTATAGCTTCTTCTTCATTATTTTGAGAAAAAGGTGAGATTTTTATCTCACATCTATGTCTATAACTATCTTTGATTGTTGGGTATGAATTCCTAACACTTATTCATGTGCATTTGCTTTTGGTTTGGATTGATTGGGTGAATATTTCAATTTTTGGTATTTTGAAGTCAAATCCTTAAAAATCCTAACTTTGATGTTTGAACATGTTTTTGGTGATGCATCGAAGGGCCTATAGGGCTGGGTTGTCGATTGACATAAACCCTTAGCGCCCATTGCTCGTCTGATCGTGAATTGGCTAGTGTTGGCTCTTCAATTAGATAGGCTGGAAATGCTAGGAAACATGCACTAGTCGACTGACCCTCTGAGTCCAGTCGACTGACCTGGACAGAGAGTTTTTCCAAGCATTGGCCAGTAAACTGTTCTCAGAGTGCCAGTCGACTGACTTTTGTCTGACTACATTTGATTGGTAGTTTTTGTTGCTATACATTTGAGAAAGATACTCCTTGATGTATACATATTCTTTTGGGGAGCACTTGTATCTATTCTTTTGTGATATTGCGGATCTTGTTTGACCACTACTTTGATGTACACTTTTATGTGTTATATTCATATCTATTTTCGCATTTGTGATATGGATATCTGTGAATGATTTGTGTTATGCTTATTTCTATATTTGTTTCCGAAGACCCCATAGCCACCGTGTAGTAGCATGAGTTTGTATCGGCATGTCGGATTTCCTCTCGAAATGAAATGCATGTTATACTATCTAACATATCGGTGCTCGCACAAAGCAATTATATGGATGGTCGCTCCTGAACAGCCTTATTCTTTATGCTAGTTGACGGCATTACTCTGTAGTGTCCTTGGCTAGCGTGAGCATAGAGGTGGGGCATCACATTCATTGTCTATTTCATTATAAAAGAAAAGGTATAATTCTTTGTAATTTCAAACGAAGAAAAGACTCTTTTTTGGGTAATTTATGAAAAGTTAGTGCGGTAATCTTTTTGCGAAGGATAACTCTGACAAATTTAAATGTGAAAAGTGATGTTCCAGTTTTGGAATTAATAGTTAGAAATCCAAATATACATATACATATAACCGCACTTGTCAATTATATATATGTATGTTATCCCACCTTTTGGTCAAGGCCGGAATATCAACAATTTAGCTAGAAAGGATAAATATCGGGATTGGAGATCAATTGAAAACAAGGTTGTGATTAATGTCGTCAAAATTTGGCCAAGCTTCGATCGAGGTGAGGTTGCTAGAAAATGAAAAGCAAAGCTAGAAGAGGCTATTTTTCAAATTTCAGGTCAAACGAAGTTCGTTTGCTCGAGAAATTGATGGGTTCATGCTTAAGGAAGTCTTATTCGCATCGATGCCTGTGGATATGAATAAGATCGATCGGTGAGGAAGATAAAGTGGTTTTCGACTCGATGGCTGTGGACTTGGATTGAATAAATAGGCATCTGGTTTTGTTCGACTCGAGGTAGTTTCGTATCGATCAAGCCTTGTGATCGATGCGAATTAAGGATACAGAGAAGATTGCCAGGACCGATATGAGCACGATGTTCGTATCGATTAAGGAGAGGGTATGGAACTTAGCAGCTCACTTCGAATAGGTAGACTTCGCATCGATGCAGCGCGAATCGATTGGATGGATGCACAGATGTACTTTGTATCGATTGTTGCTGGATTGATACGAAGTGAAGCAATTTTTTCAGGACTTTGATTGGACATTTCATATCGATCGCTTGTGGATTGATGCGTAGAAGGCGTTTGGGAAGGATACGAAGAAGGTAGGTTTCATGGATGCGAAGTAAAAGACATGAACAGATGGATGCAAAGCCAAATAGCAAAAATTGGATACGAACTAGAAATATGCATGATTTGAAGGAAGAGACGTTCAATACGGCATGAAAAATGGATCGAGCCTCGAAGATAGGGGCATGTCATAAACGAGCATGTGCGTAGTATCGATATGAGCCAGTATCGATACGAAGTTTATCGATACGAACTAAATAGTACACGAACACTCTAATTCATATCGATCATAACTCAAGATTCACAAGTCCAAATAATGCCAAATTTTCACAGGAGCTTGCGTACAACCTAAAGAATGTTCAGGCCAAATTTCGACTCGATTGGGTCAAATCTTGATCGATATGAAATTCGTTCGTATCGATCACGGATTGAGTTGAAATCACCTAGGATCGATCGCGTGGGCCCACTCACATGCCAGAAGAAGTCTTCCAAGATTTGAGCGAGATATTTGCAGCATACGCCTATAAATAACATCCTAGAGCCAACAGAAAAAAGGATCTTTTTGGTTATCGGACGTCAGACACTGCCAAAAACATCTTGGCACTACAAGGCTGCTGTTTTACTTGAATTCATCACTGTAATCCGCTGTAATCAGTTGTAACCAGCAAGGAAAGTCAATAAAAGATTAACTTTTGAAATGGATATAAGCTGGAGATAGCCAAACCACTATAAATCTTGTGTCCCTGTCAATTTCTTTCCATTTCAAGTTTATTATTCTTCATTTTTTATCCTCTACATTACTTAGACCTGTGATTTGTGATCATTTATTGTTGACCTGTGTTCATACACTAGTGCTTTCACGATATTTGGGGTTTGTGACCTTTGGCGCAAACAATGTATGTGCGTATGTATGTATAGCGTATTTATGACGGTATCTGTAGAGTTATTAATAGCATAGTAATTTAGGAAAGGAGGTTGAAAAGGGAAGGAATGATAATTCCAAAATTTATGGACAATAACTACTAATTTAATGGGCAATAAATTTGCAGTTAATAGAGAGTTAAAAGAATTTGTTAATACGGTATATTTTGAATAATGACAATGTGCTTCAACAAAAAGGAAGAGATATGAGAAAAGCTAAAGGAAGAACGATAAAGACCGAGGATAGCATGAGTATAATTTAAATATAGGTCTTAGTTTAGATTTATTATTAAAATCTATCCTCAACAGGCTTGCGCAAACACTAGAACACGTTTTATAAACTTCATTTTCTAGATAAACATTCACTGTGCAAAAACTAATAGTTCGGTCGACTGAACAGGTAAGCCCAGTCGACTGAACCTGTTACACATACACAAACATGCACAGTTCCAGTCGACTGAAACAACCTGCTCAGTCGACTGAATCTATTCCTGAAATTTTTTTCTTTACATTTCCAGTCAACTGAAATCCCTGCTCAGTCGACTGAATTTAAACCTGCGAATTTTCTCTGAATGGACACCTTCTTCCTCCCAAGAGCTGCAACCATTCTCCAATGGAAATGGAAGCATCTCTTGTCTGCATCTCTAGCCAATAAATGCATCTCTTCTACACCTATATATACATGGTTCTAACATCTTCAATTTACCAATTTTCTTGTGCTTTAATCTCACTACTTTCTTGAACATATTTTATATTCTCTGAAAAGTTTTCAAAGCGATCACCAATCTATTGCTTGAATCTCTGCTTTGTTTATAACATTCTTGTGATTCATAGCAATTCACATTTCCTAAATCTTTACAAACACATTGCATACTCTCGAGGATAAGATTATAGGAATATTGTACTACATTGGACTCATTAGTGTTAACAAGAACACAGCAAGTCGAATAATTATTTTTAGTAATTGAGTTGAAGTCCTCTTCGGTAGTTGAGGCAAGAAATCCCGTTCGATTGTTCGGATAAGTTGTAAACCTATTCCTCCGGGTTAAGAGAGGGTTTTAGTTAGTAGAATTCCTAAGTGAAGCTTAGGGACTGGACGTAGGACTAGAGGTCCGAACCAGTATAAAAGTCTGGTGTCTACTTTTCTTATTGCTTATTTTTATTTACCTATACCATCCACTATTCCATATTATACGATTCTAAAGCATAGCTTCTTTCATTTGGTATCAGAGCCAGGTTGTCCTATAACCATAACACCGTTATTTGACATATTGATAATATGGAAAATAACACAAGCATAAGCACAACAACTGCTTATAGTTCTACATTTGCGAAAGGGCAATCTACCCAAAGACCCCCCTATTCAATGGACTAAACTATAACTATTGGGCTACAAGGATGAGTATTTATGTGCAAGCAACAAGTTTCGAAGCCTAGAATGCCACTCAAGCAGAGTTCGTTGTACACACGACCGATTATCCTACATGGACACAAACTCAGAAGAATGAAGCTAGTGCAAATGCCAAAGCTATGAATATGCTATTTTGCGCCCTGGATAAAAATGAATTCAACCGTATTAGCATATGTACTACTGCATATCAAATATGGGAAACACTTAAAGTCATACATAAAGGCACAAACAAGGTCAAACAAACAAAGATATCCATGTTGAAGAACCAATTCCAAAACTTTAGAATGCGACAAAATGAATCCATCAATGACATGTATTCGAGATTTCAAGACATTCATCATGCCTTAATAGGACTAGGAGAAAAATACACGGACTTTAACATTGTGTCTAAAGTTCTAAATTCACTCACTGATTAATGGGAGAGAAAAGTACTAGCAATCGAGGAAGCAAATGATCTATCTACATTGAAACCAGAGGAATTAATTGGAAATCTTATGTCGTATGAAGTAAATATGCAAGCTAAGAAAGATCAAGCTCAAAAAGAAAGAATGTAGCTTTTCATGCGGAAAAGGAAGAATCAGAGTCTTAAGATGAGGAATTAGCATTTATAGCCAAACATTTCAAGAAATTCTTAAGATATAGAAAAGGAAATAAAAAATGGATTCAATAAGAATTTCTTGAACGAACCTACATCCTCGAATATAGAATGTTTTAACTTTCACAAGAAAGGTCACATGCACAAGGATTGTCCAGAGCAAAAGAAGGAGAATCAGAAAGCTCTTAATAATAAAAACAAGAGAGAGAAATTCAAAAAGAAGGCATTCTCTATAACATGGGATGATTCAGATTCTTCTTCATCTGAAAGTGAAAATAACAGCGACGATGAACAGGCGAATGTATGCTTTATGGCTCAAGAATCCGAGGTTAGTAATTTAACTTTCGATGATTGAATTGAAGTAAACACTGAACTTTTGAGCACAATAAAAATTCTTAAAAAGAAACTCAAGGAAACTCGTGAAAATCAAAACAAAGCTGAATTTGAAAGGGATATGTTACAAGATGAAAAGAAAATTCTAGAAGAAGAACTTGAAAAAGTTCAAGAATCTCATTCAAATTCGGAAACTCAATTATCACTCTTAAGTCAAGAAATTGAAACTCAGAAGACAAAGAATGACATAATTGTTTCTGAAAATCATGAGTTAAAAACTAAGATTAGACAAGTTGAGTAAGAAAATAATAGTCTTCAAGCTAGATTAGATAACATCACTAAAAATGTTTCTAAATTTGACAAAGGAAGAGAAAATTTATCTAAGATTTTAGAAAATTCTCAGTTCTCTTCAAATAAACATGGATTAGGATATAAAAAGGAGTCAAAAACTCCTAAAAAGAAAAATACAAATTTTAAGAGGAATATTGATTGAAAACAACAAATGTTATTAAGAGAACTTATTAAAAAAAAGTATAAATCAAGGTAGTCAAAATTTGGGTTCCAAAAACTAACAATATTTTAATTAGGAATAAATATATTAAAATGTTTATGGATAGCGTTCATAATAATAAAACTATATTTATAAAAAGGATACTGAACCGAATTAGGTTTGGTTTCCTAGGCTCTAACTTTTAGGACCCTATTAAAAAGTGGGTACCAATAATTTCATATTTATTGTCAGGTCCCACTTAAAAAGTAGAAATGGATACTAGACAGTGGTTGCTCAAAACACATGACCGACGACAAAGATAAGCTTACAAACATCACATACTTTGATGGTGGCTCGGTTACCTTCAGAGACAATTCAAAAGGTTATATCATTGGCAAAGGAGATATGAGTAATCACGGTACATCGAATTTACCTTTTATAACAAATGTTTCATTAGTTTAAAATTTAAAACATAATCTACTAAGCATAAGTCAACTTTGTGACAAGGGTTTTAAAATAACTTTTTCGGAAAATAAATGTAGTACTTTTGATCAGAACCAAAATCTTGTTTTTGAGGGAAATAGAGATAGGAATATTTATGTTCTGAACATGAAAATTAATCATAATACAAATATGTGTTTACTAGCTAAAGATAATGATCCTTGGTTATGGCACAAAAGATTTTGTCATATTAATTTTAAAACTATTAGAAAACTTTCTAAAAATGTATTAGTAAGATGTTTACCCAAGATAAAAATAAAAATCTTTGTGATGATTGTCAAAAAGGAAAATTAACAAAGTCGTCTTTCAAATCTAAGAAAAATATTTCTACTTTACAACCACTAGAATTACTTCATATGGATCTATTCGGACCAACACAGGTTCAATCCATTAATCATAATCGATATGTATTTGTAATAATTGATGATTTCTCAAGATATACATGGGCTATTTTTATGAAAAATAAAAGTGATACTTTTGAGCATTTTAAAACATTTGTCAAAAGAATTCAAAACACTAAAGATTTGAAGATTAAAATATACGAAGCGATCATGGAGGCGAATTCGAAAATGGAGCTTTTGAATCTTTTTGTAAAAAGAAAGGAATAAATAATAATTTTTCACTTCCTAGAACTCCCCAACAAATTGGAGTTGTAGAAAGAAAGAATAGAACATTACAAGAATGTGCAAGAACATTATTAAATGGAAGTTTTCTACCAAAACATTTTTGGGCAGAAGCCATAGCTACTGCATGTTATGTATTAAATTATATATCAATTAGATCATTAACTAAAAATACTTCATATGAACTATTTAATAACAAAAAGCCAAATATATCTTATTTTAAAATATTTGGATCAAAATGTTTTATTTTAAATACAAACTTGGAAAATTTGATCCAAAAGCCGATGAAGGAATTTTTGTAGGATACTCAGAACGAAGTAAGGCGTATCGAGTATTTAATAAACGAACAAACATAATTGAAGAAACTTTACATATATCTTTTGATGAAAGTTTTAATAAAAATTTGAGTATAAAAGATGAAGAATTTATAAATATAGAAAATACAAGCCTTGAAAACTGTTAATGAACTAAGATTTCCACCAAGAATATTACAAAATCACCCAGCATATAATATAATAGGTGAAATAAATTCTCAAGTTAAGACAAGAAGTCAACTAAATCAAATGGGGCATGTTGCTTTCATTTCAACAATAGAACCTAAAAATCCTAAAGAAGCATCAACAGACGACTACTGGATTATTGCTATGCAAGAAAAATTAAATCAATTTGAACGTAACGATGTTTGGAAGTTAGTTCCCCGTCCTAATAATCAATCAGTTATAGGAACAAAATGGGTTTACAAAAATAAAGTAGACGAACAAGGTAATATAACTAGGAATATAGCTACGCTAGTGGCACAAGGATATAATCAAGAAGAAGGTACTGATTTTGAAGAAACTTTTGCTCCCGTTGCAAGACTTGAAGCAATACGTATTCTATTAGCCTTCGCATGTTTTCACAATTTTAAACTTTATCAAATGGATGTTAAAAGTGCATTTTTAAATGGTTTTATAAAAGAAAATATATATGTAGAACAACCCCCTTTATTCTCTCATGAAAAATATCCGAGTCATGTATATAAATTAAAGAAAGCCTTATATTGTCTTAAACAAGCACCTCGTGCTTGATATGAGAGACTTAAGAGCTATCTACTAGATTCGGGATTTCAAATTGGAAAAGTAGATCAAACTCTTTTCATTAAAAATACTACTAAAGATATTCTAATATTTCAAATATATGTAGATGATATTATATTCGGTTCGACAAATGAAGACTTATGTAAAGAATTTCCAAATATAATGACTAAGGAGTTCGAAATGTCTCATATGGGAGAGTTTTCCTATTTTCTTGGACTTCAAATTAAACAATTAACAAATGGAATTTTCATAAAGTAGGAAAAATATTGTGCTAATCTAATTAAATGTTTTGGAATGGAAAACACTTCTGCTAAACCTACTCCTATGAGTACCACTACTCATCTCGATCGAGATGAAAATGACAAAAGTGTAGACCAAAAATTGTTTAGAAGTATGATAGGCTCCTTACTTTACTTAACCGCTAGTAGACCAGACATAATGATGAGTGTATGTCTGTGTGCACGTTTTCATTCTAACCCTAAAGAATCACATTTAAGAGCTGTATAACGAATTATGCGATATCTTAACTATACTAAAGATTTTGGTTTTTTCTATCCAAAAGAGTGTCCATTCGAGTTAGTATCGTTTAGTGATGCTGATTTTGGCGGATCTCGAACAGATAGAAAAAGTACAAGTGGTACGTGCCATTTCATTGGAAAATCACTTGTATCTTGGTTTAGTAAGAAACAAAATTGTGTTTCGCTTTCCACGTGTGAAGCAGAATATATATCAACCACTTTAGCTTGTACTCAAGTCATCTATATGCAACAAACACTTAAAGATTTTAATATAAATTTAACAAATTCTACAATATATTGTGATAATACAAGTACAATAAATTTATCTAAAAATTCGGCAAATCATTCTTGTACAAAACATATTGATATTCGTCACCATTTTCTACGTGACAATATTGAAAAAGGAATCATAAATTTAGAATATATTTCTACCGAAAATCAAATTGCCGATATATTTACTAAACCATTACTAGAAAACTCATTTATAAAATTACGACGAGAATTAGGAATAATATCTTTCAAAGATATTTTGAAGTAGCTAATATTTTAGACACTAAACCTATATTCTCAAAGAAAATATTAACCATTCATTAGCTAATATTACATAACCATCCATTTTCAAAGAAAATATTAACCATTAATTTAATTTCTGGTTATAAACTCTTAATGATTTAACACCACATTTTTTTGGAACTTTCATACTATATATATACATCTATATATATGTTATTTTTTAAATTTTTTTTACAAAGTTTGAAAATCCAATATAAAAATGTCTTCCAACAATTCATACTCTCCAATCAACATTACCTCCTTAGTCGACAACTCACCTACATCACCACAACTTCCTACGCCTACACCAAAGCATGAGCCAGTTCATAAATGGGAAAACTATCGAACTGGCTACACACCGGATTCGAAGAAGGCGAAACGTGGACTTTTTATCTCTCCTGATACGAAAAGAAAGATTGATGAAATTCATCATTTTCAACAGCAACAATTGACCTTCAACGTGAATTATATTTTGAACAAAAAGTAACGGCTAGACGATTAAGCTTTCTTAAGCAACTCGGTTTACATTTTTGTAGCTCGAAGAAAAACGATGTGACTGAGCCCCTACCTCGACCAGTTAGTTCGTATGATCCATCTTCGTCATACCGTACACCAGCCGATCCATTGAATCCTTGGATGTCGCCAAAAACTCCTCAATATAGTCCAAATTCATGGGACAAGAACAATATGGCGAATGAAGGAAATAAACCGCAAAAGGGAAATAGTCCATCTCCAAAGAAATGATTATTTTTTATTTTTGGTCAAATCATGTTGTTATATTGGAATATGTCTATACAATTGTAATCGTTTCATTCAATCAAAGTCTTTTACTTTAAAAATTTAGAACCCCAAAAAAAAAACAAGGTTCAGTCGACTGAACCTTACTGCTCAGTCGACTGAACATAAGGCAGAAACCAATTTTCAATAGCTCAGTCGACTAATTGCTCTACACAGTCAACTAAATTTACCACAGAAACTTTCAGACAATAGTTCAGTCGACTAAAACACTGTTCGGTCGACAGAATTTAATATAGAAAATTTTTGGCCATCATTTCAGTCGACTGAACAAGTTATTCAGTCGACTGAACGTCGTTTCCCAGGCTACTTTTTTCTTTTTACCACCAATGTTTACCTTTACTCTTTACTTTTATCATTCCAAAAGCTCCTACTTCACCATTATTCTTCAAAACCCTAGCCCCCAATCTTCATTTTTTTTCAAATCCTTCTCAAAACTCTCAAAACAATGGCTCCAAAAAGATCAAGGGCTTCTTCTTCAACCTCCTCCGAGCCAATTGACGCTCAAATTGCTCAATGGATTTATGATGGAGTGGCAGTCACAAGGTGGAACAAAATGAAGAATTCTCGGATCTTTGAACACTCCTTCGTTGATTTTCAGAGTCTCCAAACGTACAACATACAAGCTTTGACGGATCAAGCAGGTTTAACATCTCTCTTAGACATAAAACGAAATGACCATGCAATCAATCATATTATGGTCAAATTGTTCTATGCAAATCTTAACCTTGGACACCAAACTCCAAGAAATCCAAACGATAGTGTTTGGAGTATGGTGTGAGGCAAAAGGGTATGGTTTTCCCTAGACCGAATTGCACACATTTTAGGATCTCCTAACATGGGAAGGAAGCTTGAAGAAATCAAATTTGATCCACATATTCGAGACAACATAAATCATCAATTTTTGGATGATAACATCAACATCCGGGATATTAAATCAACTTCCTTACGACCAAGAGCAAGGTTTCTCCACAAAGCTCTTATGCGAACCATCACTCCTCGAACGGGCTCATATGAAATTGTATACCCAAACAATTATAGAGCACTATATGCTATTTGGGGCAATATTCAAGTTAATTGGGTCAAACTAATTCTTGGGGAATTTCTTATTTTCAATAATGGAAAAATGCGAATAATATATTTTGGCGAGTATATCATGCGACTACTCCTCAACGTTGATACACCATTACCAGAGTCCGAAACTACAATGGTTCATCAAATTAACCATCAGACTATAAGCCTTATGCAACTTCCGGCTAGACCTTCTCGCATCATATCTCTTGCTGAATGGGAAGCTAGGCATCAAGAACCGTAACAACCTCCTCAAGCCCAACATGAAGAACCTTTTGATCAAGATGATGAAATTCGTATCGTTGAACCAAGTTTTACTACCAATCAATCGTTAGGAGTTCTATCAAGAAATCAACAAATTCTTGATAATCGCCTCAAGAAGGTAGATCATAAACTTGATATGATTAAAGTGTTCTTCAACAAATTATGGGATGCCATCTCATGCACGAGCTCCACTACTGCTTCAACCTCACGTGGCAAGCGTCCGGCACCAACTTTCACATGGACGTCATCCGAAGAAAATCCAAGCAGCAGCACAAGTGGAAATAGCGGTGGTCAAGGGGGAAGAGCTTATAGACCACCCACTGGTGGACCCGTTATTCGCGAACTGGAAGGAGGGAGAGAAGTCTCATACGATTGGGATAAAGATGAATAACTCTCTTATGGTTTAATTTTACTATTCAAAAGGCTTGTATAAATAGCCTTCTATGCTTCATTTATTTATGCTACATTCTAAGCTTTTTTTGAAACTATAGTTATGCATATCAGTGATTGTTTTGATAATATACTTCTGCAATTATTACTTCCTTTTTGTCGATGACAAAGGGGGAGAAATCTGTGTTACTAACCTTGTTTTGTAGGAAAGACAATGCATATATTCAGAGGGAGGAAACAATTACATTTCTACACATTTCAGTATTGTCATCAATCAAAAAGGGAGAGAATGTTGATACGCTATATTTTGATCAATGACAATGTGCTTCAACAAAAAGGAAGAGATATGAGCAAAGCTAAAGGAAGAACGATAAAGACCAAGGATAGCATAAGTATAATTTAAATATAGGTCTTAGTTTAGATTTATTATTAAAATCTATCCTCAAGAGGCTTGCACAAACACTAGAACACGTTTTATAAACTTCATTTTCTAGATAAACTTCGCTGTGCAAAAACTAATAGTTCAGTCGACTGAACAGGTAAGCCCAGTCGACTGAACCTGTTACACATATACAAACATGTACAATTCCAGTCGACTGAAACAACCTGCTCAGTCGACTAAATCTATTCCTGAAAAAAATTTCTTTACATTTCCAGTCGACTGAAATCCCCGCTCAGTCGACTGAATTTAAACCTGCGAATTTTCTCTGAATGGACACCTTCTTCCTCCCAAGAGTTGCAACCATTCTCCAATGGAAATGGAAGCATCTCTTGTCTGCATCTCTAGCCAACAAATGCATCTCTTCTACACCTATATATACATGGTTCTAACATCTTCAATTTACCAATTTTCTTGTGCTTTAATCTCACTACTTTCTTGAACATATTTTATATTCTCTAAAAAGTTTTCAAAGCGATCACCAATCTATTGCTTCAATCTCTGCCTTGTTTATAACATTCTTATGATTCCTAGCAATTCACATTTCCTAAATCTTCACAAACACATTGCATACTCTCGAGGATAAGATTATAGGAATATTGTACTACATTGGACTCATTAGTGTTAACAAGAACAAAAAAAGTCGAATAATTGTTTTTAGTAATTGAGTTGAAGTCCTCTTCGGTAGTTGAGGCAAAAAATCCCGTTCGATTGTTCGGGTAAGTTGTAAACCTATTCCTCCGGGTTAAGAGAGGGTTTTAGTTAGTAGAATTCCTAAGTGAAGCTTAAGGACTAAACGTAGGACTAGAGGTCCGAACCAGTATAAAATCCTGGTGTCTACTTTACTTATTGCTTATTGTTATTTACCTATACCATCCACTATTCCATATTATACGATCCTACCGCATAGCTTCTTCCAAAATTAAAAGGGGACTAATTAGATAATTTAATATGACATTCATGGATAAATTGAATAAGCATAATAGGTGGATTTTGAAATAGTAAATAAATGTCATTAGAGATTATCCAATTTTGATATTAATGACCATTTATTATGGACAATTGACATTTATTAGTCATAAGAAAGAAACAAGAGAACCAAAGCCTACGTCTATTAAATATGAATAATTACGTAGCGATTAAGTAAGCATTAATCCTATCAAATACACGTAGAAGGAAATATAATTTTCATAGTAGGGAATTAATAACTTCAATTATAGGTTTAGAACTTGCATGAATTAGTAGGCCTAGTCCAACACTTAGGCTTTTTGATGATCGGTTTAGTTTAGTGGATTTGGATGCGAGGCAGTAGAGTTACACAACAGAAGTCTGCCATTCACCTAGAGGCTACTAGCGGTTGTATATACTTACTACTGATGTGGGTCATCTCCAACCATAAGAATCTTTTGGAAGGGATATGCGTAGGACCTACTTATGGGTCGGAGGTATTAAGTAGCCATTGTAAGGTCCACCTCCTTCCTACTTAAGAAGTATTCAATGTTCAGTGTTATCAGTTAGGTATAGTAGTGGAAAATCTTGAAAGGAGTCCATTTCGAGGTCAAGGTATTAAGTAGCCATTATATGGTCCAACTCTCCTTATAAAGAAATATTAAATGGCTGGATGAGACTCCGTACAACAAGGAAGTACCAAAAATGGGTCTGTCTTGGGTTAGGTATTAAATGACGTGTGAAATCCCCCTACTTGAAGACCCAAAACTAATGGCTACGGATGTTTCAGTCGTTTATAGTTATCAATCCTTGGCGACCAAATATGGCGGTGTTAGACATTTATACACAGATCACTAGGATATGGAAAAAATTTAACAACTTAAAAAAACATTCCCACATTCCATTCAAAACATTTCGTGTTCATTACGTAATCCCACAAACGTTAACCACGTTCAGAAAATATAATTATTCACATACGCCAAGGACGACATATGATGATGCCCCCTTGGTTGATCTGAGTATATAGTAAGGCTACTAAGCCTGCCTTTACACCCAAAATATAAAGTAGAAAACGATAACTCTAAATAACTAACTGCCTCCTGCACACCTTAAATCTCAAACTACTCGAAATTAATTGAGTACTCGAGAGTTTCAAGGGAAAACAAAAACTTCGAGTTAGACATAAAGCCAGGTATGAATAATAAACTAACATCTCAATCCATTTAGATATCTAGTGAGACCATGTCGGTTAGTGGAATGGGTTTTTCCCTCACTAATATCCTAAAATCTTTGTAAAACCATATACTATGCTCGTGCGTCCACAATGTTAAAAACGTAGCATTTTAAAACATTATGAAGATACACATACATAGAAACATCTTGGATTTCCCATCCCTATTTTAATTTAACTCCCTATCATATTTATAGTTTCTAAGATCACTATTAACCTATTAGTTTTCATGGAATCACTAAGAACCTATAGGCCCCTTCTAGTTAACTTAATTAATTCATGGGTTCCCTTGAATCTATTGCTGATTTCAATAACTCATCTCTTATCCTAGTTTTCATGGGTTGACTAGGAACTTACGGATTACTTCAAAAACTCCATTCTTAGCCTAGTTTTTATAGCTTGACAAGGAACCTACTGATGGCTCCATTAACTTCTTTCTTATCCAAGTTTTCATGGGTTGACAAGGAACCTTTTGACTGATGTTTATACTTAATGTGGATAAAGTTTTCATGGGTTCACTACAAACCAATTGGCTCCTGCCAACCATCTTTAATACATAATTTTCATGGGTTTACTATGAACCTGTTAGTTACTTCCAATAACTTCCTAATCATAGTTTTCATAGGTTTACTATGAACCTATCTCCCGGACAACTTCAAAGTTTAGGAATCCTATATTTATGTCTCCCTGACTTCCTGGATGCAATTCTACTCATAAGGAGTTTGATCAGTTTATATTCACTACTGAGTTAACCTAGCTGGTTTTTCTACTCCTCTATCCCCAATATACAGTTATGGGTCATTTATCATGTGAATATATTTATATTTGAAAAAGCAAACAGAATAACAAAACAATACCACTCCTATAGGTTGAAGGTCCTTGAACTTCCTGTTCAAATCTACATACTTGAAATCCTTTCAAAACTCCTTTATTTAGCTATAGTTTTTTCCTTTAAAAATGAGTTTGGGTTATAAAACATTTTGACACCCTACTAAAATCTAGCTTCCAACCTCATAGGATAACCTCCTTCGTAAGCATCAAAATCTATCTTCAAAACATTAGGCTCCTGTGATGACCCGGAATTTTGGACAATATCAATTTAATAATCTGTATTAATAATTAAATTGATTTGATAATTTTCTTTTATAATTGTAATTTAAATTGGCAAAATTTATTCTTTTAAAAGCAAATAAATATTTAATTGGTAAATTTTATATTTTAAAGTTAATAAAATGTTTTCTATTTATAATGTATTTATATATCTGTATATATTGTAAATAGAAAAGCTTTGGTTTGAATAAATAAATTAAATCATGTTTTCAAATTCTAATATATATTTGGCAATTTGGAAATTATGGTTTATTTAACATAAAACTTTTCAAAGCTATTTAAAAAGTTAATTTTATAGTTTTAAAATATTTAAGGTAAATAATAATTGTTTAAATTATATTTAGCTTAAGTTTAAATTTAAATGAAATTAACATAAAGGTTTGTTTCATTTTTATTGAAATATTGCTTGATAAATATAAAACATCAATTCATTTAAGTAAAATAAGTAATTTATAAATAATGAGATAATCTCTTTCATAAATTATTTAAAATTAACAAAAGTGTTATTTTCAAACAATATTAATAATATGTTGTTTTTATATATATAGATATAAATAAATTTTAATAAAAATAGAATTGTTATATCAAATTGAATGTGTTGTTATAAATTGACTTTAATTTGGATTTTTAAATCAAATTTGAATTTGAATTTGGATTTAATTTTAAAATTCAAAAGAATAGATATTTTAAAATATTTTGGATTTTAAAATATATGAATACTTTTTAATTTATAATTTGTTTTATTTCTTTAAAGTAATTTATATATACACAAATTTAGAAAAGAATTAGTGAATTAATATAAAATCTTTTATTAACATTTAAAAATAATTATTAAATACTTAAGTGATAAGTACATATATATATATATATATATATATATATATATATAAGCTTAATATAACAAGTGTTAAGTAATAAATAATACTATATGACAAATGTTGAATTTTTAACAAGTGTTATTTTCAATTTTAATTTTTCTTTTATTTCTAATAAACCACATTTCACTTATATAAACATTATTCATTCTCTTATATTCTTTTTCCTAAATTCAAAAGCTAAGAAATTAAAATCAAATCCTCTCAAAAACAATTAGTAATCAAACACTTCTTTAAACCAGAAATCAAAATCCAATAGCCTGTATATCGTCTTCAAAATCAAACATCAAAACCTGAACATCATTCCTCAAACCTGAAACAAAATCAATATCCTATACATTTTCAAAATCAGACCAAAAGCCTGCATTCTTCAAACCCGAAGCAAGCTTAGGAAAATAAAATATTTTCTTCAACAAATCAATTTTCAGCAACAAAACACATTCTCAAGCATTCCAGTTGCAAATCAAAGAAACTTTCTTCAGCACTCAAGTTTTTAAATCAAACATTTCTAGCAATTCAAGTTTAAAGTTTCAAAAAGCTATTTCAAAGTAAAAGACTATGTTCATCATCTTTTACTAGTGAGTAAATATTTTAATTTGAAAACAGTTGTAACGACCCAGAATTTCTGTCATTTGAAATTCAGATATTTAATTGATTTTAAATATCAACAAGTAAAATTTATAAGTCAAATAATTTAGTTTTTCGAATATTTGGATTTAATTGGATAATTAAATCGACAATTTAATATTTGAAATTGCGTAAATAATTGGGAATTGGGTTTAATGTGATTAAAAATTATTTATAAAGCTATATTAAATCATATTGGTGTTAGAACAATGTTTGTGAACTTTTAAAATTGAATTAAAAGTTGATTTGTGAAAATTGAATATTTTAATATTTAATTGACGAGTTAAAATAGCCATTTTTCAAACAGTCTTGAATTTTGATGAAACCAGTTTCATCGGATCCGTAATGTCATATTATTGTATGGTTTCAAATTTTGTGTCAACCGGATTTACCGTTTGTCCGGGGCAAGCCAAAACGCATAGGAATTAGTTTAAATCGATTTAATTTAAAATTTATCATTTATTGTTGTAACTCGCACAAATGATCGAATTAACCTCCGAAACCTATTCCATTGTGTCCGAAACGCGGGGTAAACCCTAGAAACGCCAGTCACCACGCGATATTTGGAGTTTGGAAAATTTCGAGTGAATAGTAATTTGTGAAATTTTCTATAAAAGCCCCCTCTATTTTCACTTTTGCAAGATAAAGCAAACCCTAGGGTTTAAGGAGCTTCGGCCGCCACTATCAATCAATGGCCGAAATGCATTCTTCTTCCTCCATAATTTTCTTCAAATCTACACCACGATTCAACAAGTGTTCAACTACAAAACTCTAGAGCGTAATGAGATCTATAATGTGAACGGTCAAAATCGTTTTTAGAGCTACGGATTGGCGGCAATCTTTGCTTGAACGACCAACGTTCATTCACGTTTTTCGAGCACAATAAGGGGCCGAGCTTGATGCCGTTGTAGCCGAGTATAGAGTAAGTGATGGCGAATGAGATGAAGGTGTTTGATCGAGTGCTAGTTCGTCGTAGGTGGAGCAGTTCTAAACCCTAATGGGACGGCATGGGTTCGGTTTTAACGTGTATTACCTGTAGCCGAACGTGAAGGGGGAAGATGGGAAGCACGACCCAGATCCATTTTCTGAAAGTAACGGCCAAGATTGTTTTGGGTATAAAATAAAAATTAATTTGTAAATTAAATTACATTATAAATCGTGTAATGTTTAAAACAGCGTAACTTTTTCATACGAGGTCGAAAACGCGCGAAACGACTTGCATCGGGTTCGTTTTGTCGAGCACTACGCAATGAAGCTAGTTTGGAGTCGTTTGGAGCTAGTGAAAATTTTGGGTAAAATTAAACGCGTGTTTAATTTTATTCGAAATAAAACGCTGAAACTGTCATTGAAAGCAAGGTGAGAACTTCTCACTCAATCGAATTGTTTCGATTTAAATTTTAAATAGTTAGATTTAAAATTGCTTGATTGTGTGATTGGATGATAATTATTATCTGTTGTATTGAAATAGACCATATACGTTGTATATTAAGCGGATGTTATTTATTAAAAACATATACCGGGATAATTCCAACTTGTATGGAATTGGTATTATATATGTACTTGGAGTTGATTTTTCCGCATTATATAGCGGATGAGACCCTACTGCGCCGCATAATAGCAGATAGTATTTTATAAATCCCATATACTGCGATATTCCATCTCGAAGCGGAATTGGTATTATGCTAATATATTTGGATGCAGGGAAACAGGTTGGAGGGATCAACTGGATTCCTCAAACATTTGAATTTGTTTCAATGTCGTGTGTTGATCTATTTATTGATCTGTTTAAAATCTGTGTGATTATCTTTGTGATTGAAATCGTTAAAGGATAAATTTTAGCCGAATATATTTTTGGTATTGTTAGATGCCGAAAATAAATAAAAATTGATTTTTGAAAATTTAAGTTGAGAATTCATAATAAAATTTAATTTTGGAATTTATTCATTTTAAATAAATAAACATTGTAATTTTTATGTTATAAAAATTATGATTTTTGTGAAATATAACCGAAATGTGATTTTCGAAATAAGTAGTTGATTAATTTATAAAATGGTTTAAATTGGGATTTTTGAATTATTATAAATGATTTATATAAAAGATTTGTAAAATTGATATTTATAAATTAAAATATTGGAATTATAAAATGAGTTTTTATAAGTATTAAAACGAATATAAATGGATTTCATAAGTGGATGAAATCTATAGATTTATAAATTGTGAAGTTAAAAAATGAATAGATTTTGTAAAATAAAATATTTATAAGTAATTAACTTATAAATTGGATTTTGGCACGTAAATGAGATATGGATAGAATTTTTTTAATAAAGTGATTTTATAAGTTGAAGTAGTTATAAAGTGTAACGTTGACGTAGTTATAAAGTGTAAATGGAAATTATAAACGTTGTTTTATAAATCCGAAATCGACTTATTTTAATAAGTTTAATTATTTTAGCTTATTAAAGGAGATATATCCACGATTTTGGGACAGTGGATATTCCTTTAAATAAAATATGTAGAAACTGAATTTGTTTAACAAAGTATATTCACGATTTTGGACGGTGAATAATATATTAAAGAAATATTTGGGAAAGTGAAATTTTAAATTGAATTAAAATGATTTAAAAATGTTTTAAAATGTGTTAAGTATCGAAACCATAGATTTCAACATTTATTGTTGAAATAGACGTTTTCGAGAAATAGAAGAAAATGGTAGACTATAACACTGTTGTTATAGTAAATGATTTCCGAAAGGAAATGTTTTATATAATATTGGGATTTATATATCTATTTTAAGGTCGAATCCCTATACTAATGATTTTGGGTTGTCGTAACGATGTTTTACGCAACATTCGTTTTGACTCAAATAAATGTGTTTAAGAGAATGTTTTCCTTAAAGAACAAGTTATATACTAATTGTGATTTAAGTATATTGAATATTTTCCAAGTGTTGAAAATAAATAGGTTTGTGAATTAGTTATTATTAAATAAGTATGGAAATGTTTTTCCAATATGAAGTGAATGTTTTGAGATATTATCTTTTAAAGATAAATTGAAAATGAATATTAGAAATCGATTTGGAAATCGTATATTCATAGATATTTTGGAAAGGTAAATTCACTATGGAATTTATAAAAGAAAGGGAAAATTGTTTAAAAATAAACATTGATTTATTTTTGAAGTGTGGAAATAAATTTACGGATTTGGAACGTAAGTTTAAAATAAATCGGTAAGGATTTATTTGGTTGATTTAAATGAACCATTTTAAATTGAAAATGGATAAATATTTGGAAGTGTTTCCGTTTAAGGAAATTGATTTGAATTTTTTTTCAAAGATTGAAAGGTGGAAAATGGTTTGAAATTTGTTTTCAAGTGGTTGAAGTGTGGGAATAATATCTTGTAAAGATATTTTTGAAAATAAATAATTTGGGAAATTATTTGAAATCGGGTTATTTTGTGAATATTGATTGATAGTTAAATAACCGACTATCAATATTGACCCTTAAATGGCTATTTGTTACGAATTGGTTGAAATTGAATGCTACACTTATTTTCAAATTATTGCGCTCGTTATTCGGATTACCCATTTCGAATAGTGATACGACGTAATGGATAGCATTGAAGACCGGTGTTGAAGACCGGGTATTTGTGAAAACGATAGGATGACCTATCGATTGTCTCTGCACCATTTGCTACGGTATGGAGATTTCCTTTGTGATGGGAAATTCGATCGGGATTGTGAATATCCGGATTGCAAGGGCTTCTTTGGAAGTGCCTTCGGTTCTGTTTGAACCCGGAACAGACTTGTATGGTTACATGTCTGACATGACATTTTGAGATATAAAGCAGATTTCTTTCAAATACATTTCCGTTGGTGGCGGAGAATTTATTCTCTTAGCTTAACACCCTTAGAGGTTATGTAGTTGAAGGTTATCAGCGTTGAAGGTTATCAGCTATATATTCCTAATTTGGTAATGTGGCATGCTGAGTATTGGTGTGTGATGATTATTTATTGATCATTTGTTGATCAAAGTATGGCTTTGTGAAAAAGCGTAGCTTTGTGGATGAGACTTCATCAGACCTCACTCCCCGGAAATGGTCAAAATAGGAATATGCGGCAAGGTTATGAGGGTCGCGCCCTTTAGGGTATGTCATTTCCTTCTGGAAAGGGTGGTATCATGGTATAGAGCCTAGATACTTACTCTTGTTGACACACTATATTTATTACTGTGTAATGTTGGTTATCGAGCGCTCGGATAGAGGTCCAAAGGAACCGGGGAATGACATATTCGTGTAGTAGTTACCTAGTTACAGAGGTAGCCCGGCCTTGTGTTGGCAGAGATCTAACCGTAACGTTAGGTTCTCGGGACGTCCCGCCAGAGGCGATCCCATTGACAGTAGGAAGTTCCTTAGCCTGACATTTTTTGGAAATCCAAATAAAACAATACGCATCTTGTACGGTTTTAGTTGTAGAACCTACCATTCACTTATGGTGGCGCCCCACTGTTTGGATGGTAGCTATAGTAGGCATAGTTTGATATGTCTATGCTGGCTAAGATTTATATTCTACTTTCGGAATGCTTTCATCACTATGCACTAATAATAATACCAAAAATGATTTGTTTTGCGTAGTAAGCATCTTTAACTATCATAAGGAGAAATCTCCTCCAATTCTGCGTTTGCATTGCGTGTGTGCGGGGAGGCCTTATGGTAGTTTCATTTTCCAAAAGAATTGCGGATATTTTCCACTTCTATTGTTGTTGTTGTTTTAAAAGATAAATAACTGTTTTGGGTTCTCACACCAGTCCCATGACTGACCTGGAGTTTATTGTTCTCTTCCTAAACTCTGGGTGCCCATTCCACACGGGCAGTCTAGAGTCAGGTTATCAGGTCATTCTAGATTCAGAAGTGCTTTGGAGCTTAAGTGGCAAGCTGGATGGCAAGACGTATTACTTGTATATGATATTATCTTTTCCGCTGTAGAATTCATTTGTAGGGACATGTTTATATAACTGTCCATTGTCCAGTTGTGTGTATATTGTTGTTGTATACTCTGATGATGATGTAATGTAATAACTGTTATAGTTTTTTGTTTTAAAGATTATTCATTTATCTATTATATGTTGTTCCGTTGCGATATGTGAGATTCTGATATTGTTTCCGTTCTGTTTTCTTACTTCTTCTATCTTTTTCTTCTACCTCTTCCTTTTAACCCTAACATATCGGTTTTCCGGCATTCGATTATGCGACATTTGATACAGTGGACGTATTAACGTCGATTTTCGGAAGTCGAAAATCTCGAAATGTTACATTTGGTATCAAAGCATATGGTTAAGTGACAACCTTGGCTCTGTTGGGGATTACTCATTAGAGATAAAGTCAATAGTACTCTAGAATGAGTTTGAGTGTAATAATAAATATGAGCACATATTTGTTAGTGAATATGAAATTGTTTTGTATTGGGTTGACTTATCAGTTGATTGTTTATAGATTTTGGTCGGTGCAATCTAGCTAACTGTCATCGACAGGGGTTTCTAAACTCTTAAACGAGATAAACCGACATAGTATCATTTTAAATTGGGTAAATGAAATAATTTTACCTCGATTATATTTTATGTATATAAAGGAATAATTTTTCAGAATTATCATAGTGTATGTAAAATTGAATTGTTTGATTGTTGAAAATGTAAGAAAATATATAAGTGAATCAAAGTTGTTTGAACAATCTGAATAAAAACAACAATTGTGAAAGAATAAATTATATAAAAGCAGCAATTGTATAAGTATAGAATTATAATTGAAATGATTTACAATTGTAGAATAATCTTGTATAAGTAAAGGGAAATAATGAAATTATATAAGCAAGATTTATAAATGTGATTTATAAGTAAGGGAAAATTTTGAAAGAATTCAAAGCATTGGATTCACTGCTATTGCTGGGGAATAATAAGGGTGATGACTGCAGCATCTTCTGTATCATTTTCGAGTTTCGGTGTGATGGATTTGCTACCATAGTAAATTGAAGTTGAATTTTGTTGTGATAAACAAATTTGAAATTAAAATCCAAATTGAAATTGATGAATATAAGTTATCAAGTTTTGAACTTATAATATGAGATAATAAAGATTTAGCTTTGGTAAAGTTGAAATAAATTTGAATTAGTATGATAAAATATATGATGTGAAATTTAACTAAAGGAAGTTAAATAAATTAAATCAGATTTGGAAGTTGAATAATAAGTTGTATAACTTATTAAATGTGAAGATGTAAGTAAAACCAATTATTAAAATGGTTAAGCAATTTTGTTAAGCAAAACGAGGTATGAATCTGAATAAGTGATGAAAATTGACTTTGGTAAAAGTTAAATAGAATTTACTTTGGAGTTGGAATTTTAACTGGATTTTAACTAGATTAAATGGAAATTTAAGTTAAGTTAAGCAAATGATGTTTAAATGTAATATAACTTAAGTAATATTGAATGAAGTTGATTTTGGTATCGAAGTAAAATTATAAAGTCATTAAATGAATATGAACTGAGTTATATAAAAGAGATTCAACTTTATGTGTAAAATAAATTAGTAACTGAACTAATGAATTGAATGAAAATCAATCATATGTAATGAATTGATATAGAATAATGGATATAAGTGTTAATTCATTTAAGGCTAATTGAATGTTGAACCAAATTGAAGGTAAACAAAGTAAATATGAATGTTGAATGTAAAGTGAATAAATTCGGTTTTATTGGATATTGGTTGTTAGATTATTGTTAATTGATTGAATAGAAATTCGTATGCAATTGAATGAATAAAATTGAAAGCTAAAACAATTGAATTCAAATTGGAAGTTAAGTAAGTTTAATTGAATAGAAATTGATTTGAATTGAAAGTGAACCAATGTGAATGTGAATTAGTGAATGTAAACTAATTGAAATGAATAATTAAATGTCGTTGTATATGAATTGGTTGTCTACAATTACAAGTAGTGTTGAAATCATATATGTTTCTTATAAACCTTGTTTAATATGCATTTCTTTTAATATGCATGTGTTGTAGTTGTTTAAAAGAGTAAAATGTTCATAACTTCTTATATATGCCACTTACGTGTTTATATTGAGTAAGTACTGGTACCGGGGCTACCGTTAGCGGGATTTGGGTTGCGCAAAATGCTTAATAAATAACTGCTTTGCTTAAAAATCTAAAAAGGCACGCCTACGCAATAAAAATAGAAAATATGAACTGTTTTTCTGTTTTTCCGACCGGGTGGGTCGATGTATATATATTTATGTTTATTGTGATATTGTAAAAGCTCCTCCGTACAAAGGAGGTTATGGCGAAATTTTCTAAAAATTTAAGGCGTTAGAAAATTTTCGGGAATATTTGGGAATTTTTTTGTGAAAACTAAGTTTCGATTGAAGTTAAAGGTTAAACGATATAGTTGATTTTGAAAAATAACTATATATAGATTTGAAAATTTAGTAAATATTTTGTAAGAAGTTTAACTAATGGATTTTTGGAAGAGTTAAACACTTAGGTGAATTTGAAACCAAATTTGAACAGTTTGTTTTGAAAAGTTAATGAATTCTGTAACTTTTTCTTACTTGGTAATTTCGAGGACGAAATTCTTTTAAGGGGAAGTTTGTAACGACCCAGAATTTCTGTCATTTGAAATTCAGATATTTAATTGATTTTAAATATTAACAAGTAAAATTTAAAAGTCGAATTTTTTTTTTGAATATTTGGATTTAATTGGATAATTAAATCGGCAATTTAATATTTGAAATTGCGTAAATAATTGGAAATTGGGTTTAATGTGATTAAAAATGATTTATAAAGTTATATTAAATCATATTGGAGTTAGAACAATGTTTGTGAACTTTTAAAATTGAATTAAAAGTTGATTTGTGAAAATTGAATATTTTAATATTTAATTGACGAGTTAAAATAGCTATTTTTCAAACAGTCTCGGATTTCGACAAAACTAGTTTCATCGGATCTATAATATCATATTATTGTATGGTTTCAAATTTCGTGTTAATCGGATTTACCGTTTGTCCGGGGCAAGCCAAAACGCACAGGAATTAGTTTAAATCGATTTAATTTAAAATTTATCGTTTATTGTTGTAACTCACACAGATGATTGAATTAGCCTCTGAAACCTATTCCATTGTATCCGGAACACGGGGTAAACCCTAGAAACGCCAGTCACCGCGCGAGATTTGGAGTTCGAAAAATTTCGAGTGAATAGTAATTTGTTAAATTTTCTACAAAAGCCCCCTTTATTTTCACTTTTGCAAGATAAAGCAAACCCTAGGGTTTCAGGAGCTTCGGCCACCACTATCATTCAATGGCAGAAATGCATCCTTCTTCCTCCGTAATTTTCTTCAAATCTACACCACGATTCAACAAATGTTCAACTACAAAACTCTAGAGCGTAATGAGATCTATAATGTGAACGGTCAAGATCGTTTTTAGAGCTACGGCTTGGCGACAATCTTTGCTTGAACGACCAACGTTCATTCACATTTTTTGAGCATAATAAGGGGCTGAGCTTGATGCTGTTGTAGCCGAGTATAGAGTAAGTGATGGTGAACGAGATGAAGGTGTTTGATCGAGTGCTAGTTCGTCGTAGGTGGAGCAGTTCTAAACCCTAATGGGACGGCATGGGTTCGGTTTTAACGTGTATTGCCTGTAGCCGAACGTGAAGGGGGAAGATGGGAAGCACGGCCCAGATCCATTTTCTGAAAGCAACGGCCAAGATTTTTTTGGGTATAAAATAAAAATTAATTTGTAAATTAAATTATATTATAAATCGTGTAATGTTTAAAACAACATAACCTTTTCATACGAGGTCGAAAACGCGCGAAACGACTAGCATCAATGTTATGTGTTCCAACTGGATTCCTCAAACATTTGAATTTGTTTCAATGTTATGTGTTGATCTATTTATTGATCTATTTATAATATGCGTGATTATCTTTGTGATTGAAATCGTTAAAGGATAAATTTTAGCCGAATATATTTTTGGTATCGTTAAATGCCGAAAATAAATAAAAATTGATTTCTGAAAATTTAACTAGAGAATTCATAATAAAATTTAATTTTGGAATTTATTCATTTTAAATAAATAAACATTGTAATTTTTATGTTATAAAAATTATAATTTTTGTGAAATATAACCGAAATGTGATTTTCGAAATAAGTAGTTGATTAGTTTAATAAAATGGTTTAAATTGGGAGTTTTTAATTATTATAAATGATTTATATAAAAGGTTTGTAAAATTGATATTTATAAATTAAAATGTTGGGATTATAAAATGAGTTTTTATAAGTATTAAATTGAATATAAATGGATTTCATAAGTGGATGAAATCTATAAATTTATAAATTGTGAAGTTATAAAATGAATAGATTTTGTAAAATAAAATGTTTATAAGTAATTAACTTATAAATTGGATTTTGGCGCGTAAATGAGATATGGATAGAAATTTGTTGATAAAGTGATTTTATAAGTTGAAGTAGTTATAAAGTGTAAATGGAAATTATAAACGTTGTTTTATAAATCCAAAATCGACTTATTTTAATAAGTTTAATTATTTTAGCTTATTAAAGGAGATATATCCACGATTTTGGGACAGTGGATAATCCTTCAAATAAAATATATAGAAACTGAATTTGGTTAACAAAGTATATTCACGATTTTGGACGGTGAATAGTATATTAAAGAAATATTTTGGGAAACTGATATTTTAAATAGAATTAAAATGATTTAAAAATATTTTAAAATGTGTTAAGTATTGAAACCATAGATTTCAACATTTATTGTTGAAACAGACGTTTTCGAGAAATAGAAGGAAATGGTGGATTATAACACTGTTGTTATAGTAAATGATTTCCGAAAGGAAATGTTTTATCTAGTATTGGGATTTATATATCTATTTTAAGTTCGAATCCCTATACTAATGATTTTGGATTGTCGTAAAGATGTTTTACGCAACATTCGTTTTGACTCAAATAAATGTGTTTAAGAGAATGTTTTCCTTAAAGAATAAATTATATACTTAATTGTGATTTAAGTATATTGAATATTTTCCAAGTGTTGAAAATAAATAGGTTTGTGAATTACTTATTATTAAATAAGTATGGAAATGTTTTTCCAATATGAAGTGAATGTTTTGAGATTTTATCTTTTAAAGATAAATTGAAAATGAATATTAGAAATCGATTTGGAAATCGTATATTTATAGATATTTTGGAAAGGTAAATTACTATGGAATTTATAAAAGAAAGGGAAAATTGTTTAAAAATAAACATTGATTTATTTTTGAAGTGCAGAAATAAATTTACGGATTTGGAACGTAAGTTTAAAATAAATCGGTAAGGATTTATTTGGTTGATTTAAATGATTTTAAATTGAAAATGGATAAATATTTGGAAGTGTTTCCGTTGAAGGAAATTGATTTGAAATTTGTTTTCAAAGATTGAAAGGTGGAAAATGGTTTGAAATTTGTTTTCAAATGGTTGAAGTGTGGGAATTATATCTTGTAAAGATATTTTTGAAAATAAATAATTTGGGAAATTATTTGAAATCGGGTTATGTTGTGAATATTGGTTGATAGTTAAATAACCCACTATCAATATTGACACTTAAATGGCTATTTGTTATGAATTAGTTGAAATTGAATGCTACACTTATTTTTAAATTATTGCGCTCGTTATTCGGATTACCCATTTCGAATAGTGATACGACGTAATGGATAACACTGAAGACCGATGTTGAAGACCGACATTTGTGAAAAAGATAGGATGACCTATCGATTGTCTCTGCACCGTTAGCTACAGTATGTAGATTTCCTTTGTGATGGGAAATTCGATCGGGATTGTGAATACCCGGATTGCAACGGCTTCTTCGGAAGTTCCTTCGGTTCTGTTCGAACTTGGAACAGACTTGTATGGTTACATGTCTAACATTACATTTCGAGATATAAAGCAGATTTCTTTCAAATACATTTCCGTTGGTGGCGGAGAATATATTCTCTTAGCTTAACACCCTTAGAGGTTATGTAGTTGAAGGTTATCAGCGATATGTTCCCAATTTGGTAATGTGGCATGCCTAGTGTTGTTGTGCGATGATTATTTATTGATAATTTGTTAATCAAAGCGTGGCTTTGTGAAAAAGCATAGCTTTGTGGACGAGACTTCATCAGACCTCACTCCTCGGAAATGGTCAAAACAGGAATATGCGGCAAGGTTATGAGGGTCGCGCCCTTTAGGGTATGTCATTTCCTTTTGGAAAGGGTGGTATCTTGGTATGGAGCCCAGATACTTACTCATGTTGACACACTATATTTATTACTATGTGATGTTGGTTATCGAGCGCTCGGATAAAGGTCCAAAGGGACCGGGGAATGACATATTCGTGTAGTAGTTACCTAGTTACAGAGGTACCCCGGCCTTGTGTTGGCAGAGATCTAACCGTAACGTTAGGTTCTCGGGACGTCCCGCCAGAGGCGATCCCATTGACAGTAGGAAGTTCCTTAGCCTGACCATTTGTTGGAAATCCAAATAAAACAATATGCATATTGTACGGTTTTAGTTGTAGAACCTACCATTCACTTATGGTGGCGTCCCACTGTTTGGATGGTAGCTATAGTAGGCATAGTTCGAAATGTCTATGCTGGCTAAGATTTATATTCTACTATCGAAATGCTTTCATCACTATGCACTAATAATAATATCAAAAATTATTTGTTTTGCGTAGTAAGCATCTTTGACTATTAGGAGGAGAAATCTCCTCCAATTCTGCGTTTTCATTGTGTGTGTGCGGGGAGGCCTTATGGTAGTTTCATTTTCCAAAAGCATTGTGGATATTTTCCACTTCTATTGTTGTTGTTGTTTTAAAAGATAAATAACTGTTTTGAGTTCTCACACCAGTTCCATGACTGACTTGGAGTTTATTGTTCTCTTCCTAAACTCTAGGTGCCCATAAATTTCCACACGGGCAGTCTAGTGTCAGGTTATCAGGCCATTTTGGATTCAGAAGTGCTTTGGAGCTTAAGTGGCGAGCTGGATGGCGAGACGTATTACTTGTATATGATATTATCTTTTCCGCTGTAGAATTAATTTGTAGGGACATGTTTGTATAACTGTCCATTGCCCAGTTGTGTGTATATTGTTGTTGTATACTCTGATGATGATGTAATGTAATAACTGTTATAGTTCTTTGTTTTAAAGATTATTCATTTATCTATTGTATGTTGTTCCGCTACGATATGTGAGATTCTGATATTGTTTTCGTTCTGTTTTCTTACTTCTCCTATCTTTTTCTTCTACCTCTTCTTTTTAACCATAACAATTCGGTTTTCCGGCATTCAATTATGCGGCATTTGATACAGTGGACATATTAATGTCGATTTTCGGAAGTCGAAAATCCCGAAATGTTACAACAGTTTAAATCTGAAATTAAAACTTTGATGCATCAATGAAATTCTTGTGGTAATGCAGTGTTAATTGTTTTCACGTTCGAATATGAATGCATTGTATGTATTTATGATATGTCTGTGAAAATGTTTGTAATTTTGTGTATGTATAAGCCTCTGTTGTGTTACAGGCTCAACTCCCCTAAAGAAAATTTCATTTCTCTTCATACATTTAGTTTTAGGCTTTGATTTACAAATGGAAAATGATGGTAGGACTGTAATACTACTTTTAAAAATAAACTCGAGTGTTTATACTAAGGCATTTTTTTCCAGAAATAAGAAATTACAGTAAAAGTAAATTAAAGTCAGAAAATAAAAGATCTTAATTTTTAGTTTTAACTTCATAACTAGGTTTGTATCTGGAAATGATGAATTTAGACAGTAAAATCATGATTTTTAGGGAAGTATTCATCGAGATATTCATAGTTGATCAGATTTGGGTTTTTTGTAAATCGTCGGCGATTATGGATGATTTGAGGCTTGGGATTATGATCGAGGGTGGCTTATGGGTTGTCGATCGCTGGAAAATTGATCGGAGATGTTGTAGTACGTTGTGGAGGGCAGGGGAATGTGATTTAGGGTTCGGAGACCTGCTTGGTCGACGAGGTAAATGGGGCTCGTGTGACGTCGTAGGATCATCGGAGATGATCGTGAGTATTGGGATAGTGGTGTGGATCGATGAAGATGTTGTGGTCGGAGGAACATGGGTTCCGGACGCCTAGATCTTCGTGGCGAACCATTTTGGTTGAGGTGGTTTGGTTCTATGGTCGTTCGATTGGCTCGATTGGTTTTTGTGGTGAGGTCTTCAGATATAGGTGGTCTGAAGGTGGTGGGGGTCATCGGTGATATGTCGGGGCTGTCGTTGATGGTCGGAATGACGAGAAGTCACCGTGCATGTGCATGGTGCACCTATGATTATCCGGTGATGATTAAGGTTGGTAAGAAGAGGGATGCTCGGGATCGTTCTCGTGTTGATGCGTGTTTTTCTTGAAGTAGAGTTGAAGGGAGGGAGGTCTCGTGTGTTTTCTCGTGTGTTAGACGTGGTGGCTCGGGTTTATTTTTGTTTGAATCTGGTTTCAAATTTTTGTAAAAGAAATCAAGTTCAAAGTTTATAAGCAAACCAAAAACAAGTATTTTTCAAGTTTAAAGTTATAAAAAGTAATTAAGTGTTTAAGAAATTTATTTAATCAAGTTTTTTAATGATTGAGTTTTCAAAGGATTATAAACCAAGTTTCAAAATAAAACCATTTAATAAGATTTTGAAAAAAAGTTCAAGTTTAGTATAAAAGTTAAATTATTTAATATTTGTTTGTGATTAAAGTAATTATATTAATTACCAATGATTTTTAAATAAAGTTAATAATGTAAATTAAGTAGTTTATGAAAATAAGAATGTATCTTTGATTAAGATGGTGATTAATTAACGGTAATTAATCTGTGTAATTAAATAAAATTTAATTACAGAATGTAATTAATAATGGTTAATTAATTTAAGTATAATTTCTTAAGGACGTAATTAATGGGTGGATAATAAATATAATTAAATTAAGGATCATTAACTAATGATTAAGAGATAATTAATTAATATAGTTAATTAAAGATAAATGGTTTAATTAATTAAGATAGTAATTACTTAATTAATTAAAGGTTATTTAATATAAGTAATTAATGGTAAGTAATAAGCAATTAGTGAAAGTAATTAAAGGAATTAATTACTCAATGTAATTAGGTAAATTAATGTGACCAGTTTAAGTATTACTTAGTTTAATTAATTTAAGATAATCACTTGATGATTTGATAAGAATGAATTACTTTATGTAATTTATAAAGTGTGATTACTTAGTGAAGTAATTGAAGGGTAATTACTGGATGTAATTAATTGTAGAATGGAAGTAGTTTTTGGTTTAATTACTTTGTGTAATTAATAAGAAGGATAATTATTTTGTGAAAGTAATTAAGAATTAATTACTTATTGTAATTAATTTGAGAATTAATTAATAAAATTTATTTAAAAAAAGTTAATTAAGTAATGTAAGTAATTAAGAATAGTTAATTACTGAGCGTGATTAATCAATGATGATTAATGAATGTGATTAATTATTAAATGTGATTAATTAAAAGAAGAATTAGTTGAAGAAGTAATTAGGGATCATTAATTAATATAATTAATGAAGTAATTAAGGGTTGATTAATTAAGGGATAATTAATCAATATAAGTGATTATAGGATAATTAGTTATTATAATTAATTAGTGTAATTAATTATAGTTAATTAATTAATGAAAGTAATTAGAGGGTAATTACTGTGAATAGTTAAGGATAATTAATTTGTGTAATTAATTAAGCGTTAATTACTTAATGTAATTAAATGATAATTAATCAAGGATGATTAATTAAGATGATAATCAATTAATTGGTTTGCAATTAATTAATGTTAAAATAAGCAGGATTACAAGTAATTAAGTAATTGATTTAATTCACTAGTGGTTAATTAAATTAATTAGGTGTGACAACCTAAATTTTTTGAATATTTGAATTGGAATATTTAATTGGTTTTAAATATTTGAAAGTTAGTTTAACTTGAATTTCAAATATCGGAATGAATTTGGCAATTAGATTATTGAATTTAATTTATTGAAGTTGGGTAAAAATTTGAATCTCTAGTTTTAAGCCGATTAAAAAGATTTTCAAGGCTTAGAAAATTAATATTGATAATACTGAAGATAATGGAAGCTTTAGAATTGGATTTGAAAATTATTTTTTCAGTTTTGAAATTTTATAGTTTAAATTGGATTTAAAAAGGCCTTCCGAGGCACAGTTTTCGATTTCGACGAACCCAATTCTATTAGATCCGTAATAGTGTATTATTATCGAATTTCAATTTCGTAGCTTTTGGAGTTGTCATGTGATCGTACGGTAGATTAACGCGTTGAATTTTTATCGAAAATTTAATTTAATAACTGAGTTTAAGAAGCTATCTTCTCCATGTAGGATCTAGATTAATCCTAGAGGGGGGGGGGGTGAATAGGGTTATAGCAAATTTTCTCGATTTAAACACAGAAACAAACTGCAGAAATAAATATGCTGAAAAGTAAATCACACACAAAATTTACCCAGCTTCGGCAACCCCTGCCTACTGCTGCATTCCCAGATTTCTATTAGAATTAAACAGTATCCCGCTTACAAACACTCTACTAGACTCGCAAACCCTTGCTCCCGCTCACAAACACTCTCATAGAGTCGCACACCCTGCTCCGCCTATAGAGTTTCGCAAACTCGCAAACTCTGCTCCCGCCTATAGAGTTTTGCAAACTCGCAAACTCTACTCACTGAACTAATTCTAAGTAGACAATCTGATACTACCTACAACCTAGGTGGTGATTTACAAATTCTTTGACTCGAAAAGAAAAAAACAGACTTCAAAAATAAAAGTAGGAGCAAAAATTAAAATACAAACTTGACTCCATAATTTTTGCTCAAATAAAAAATTAAACCCTATTAAAATTAGACTAAAACCCTTTAAAAATAAAACCCCCTTTTTTATAAATCACGGCCGGCCCTTTTATTCTTCAACCCGATCTTTTCTTTTGCTATGTGAAGAAAGTGACGGCCGTTCCTCTTTGTCGAATTAGGGCTTCGGCTTCTTTCTCGAATTAGGGCTTTGGCTCTGGTTTGTGATACTCTTTGCTCAATGCTTCTCCGAAAATCAATTTTCTTATTTGCGTTTCTCTTGCTTGCTCGTTCACTGATGATCGATTCTGGTTGACTTCGAGATTGCAGCCGCTCCTTTGATCGAGTTCGATAGATTGGTATGTATTCTCTTTCGTTGCTGGTTTGATTGTTTGCTTTTTAACTCGATGCCGATGATGATGACTTGGGTTTGATATTTATATGAATTAGAATACACTTGCATTTGCTCGTATCAATTCGATACTTTCCAAAATTTTCTATTGCTTGATGCGCACGGTTTTCCTGATATAACTTCAACCTTGATGCTCACGGCTTTGATTTTCAAACGTTTGATTTATCTTTGGTTCATACGGCAGAAACTTTCCTATGTTAATTTTCTTTGACTTTGGACCTTTTCAAAGATACGAATTTGACTTTTGAATTCTGACTTCGGCCATCTTTGCAATGTTGAACTTCGTCCATCCACTGTATCATCGATTTACACGGCATTGTTGTTCACTGTTTACTTCACTGGACTTGATATCATTGATCTGCATTCCTTTATTTCTTATGGCTTCACTGTTGCACTCGAGTGGTTTCAAACATGTGAGTTGTTGTTTGCTTTTAATGTAGCTGTTAGTCGGCATTTTTCGATTTCGAACTTGGACTTGTAGTTGTAACTGGACATGTTGGCACTGACTGTTGTCTTTGTGGTCTTCTCATTGCATATGAACTTGGTCTCTACTTGATGTTGTAATCTTTAAGTATTTTTGATTGCCATATCATGTGCTTTGTGCATTTCTCTGGCCTTGTTTTTGCATGTTGCCATTCTCTATTGATCGATGGTTATTTATTTGTTGTTTGGACACTTTGGTCTTGCTCATGGTTGATACACTTTACATGCTGTCTTCGTATTGTTGTTTGCTTCATGTACCCTACTGCCTTGAACTTCTGGTTGGTCTTGTTTGATTTTCTGGACAACTGGTTTATCACTTTGGCTTCACTGAGTTTGTTGTGCCACTTGTGCATTATTGTCATATGGTATCTTTGCATTCATCACTGCAATACTCATTGTCACTTGTGTATTGCCTTTGACATCCATGTTCTTCACTGATGCATTTGGACTTGGTCTGTTGCACTTTGTATCACTACATACTGGTGTGTTTGCCTTTGTTAAACTTTGGCCTTTGCTGGATCATATGTTTTTTAACATATTGTTGTAATCTTTTTTATTGTGGCCTGGTCCGGTGCATATTGTTTGCTGTGATATTGTTCTGACTTGATGATGCTGGTATTTGCTGTTATATCACTTCGAATTGCATACACTTCATGTTGACATTTGCTATGCGTTAACACAGATGCTTCACTTGTTCATATTGTTGAGTTGTTTCTTTGACATTGAGACATGTAGTTGTATACTTGTGTACATCCGTTGTCTCTGATCTTTTGTACATTGTTTCTCGGCATTGCATACTTCTATTGAGTTGTTTGGAATTGGACTTCTGGCCTTTGCATCCTTTCATGTTGATTTTTGAAATTTCACTTGAGTTGAATCCAGTTTCAAAACTCGGGTTCGACCTTGTGCTCGTGTCGTGATTTTAAATATATTGCACGTGCGTTGAACCCGGTTTTTCATTTGGGTTTGACCTGTGCTCACCTGTCCCTGTTAATCGATCAAGTGTATATTGATATGCACGGCCTTGTGGCATGTACAGTGATACACTGTGTATGTCACACTGTTCGTACCTGATGAATTCAAATGTAAATGATGACGAACAACCCAAATAACTGAGGCAAATAATATTTTCAAAAATCATATTTCATTTTATATTGCAAAAATATTTCTTTTTCAATTTTACTGCGTTAGTGAATATTTTTGCGGATTGCTCGGATGCTGGTTTCAAACTGGAGTGAAGTTGAAGACAAAATACGAGTGTGAGTGATATGTAGTGAGGTTATTAATGTAAATAAAATCGTGATGTATTCAAAATTGTATATGTATAGTGAGAGCATGAATTTGTACTATTCAAGATTGTAATAAATATTTGTTTGAATAAAATTTCTGTTTGGATTCAAATTCTGTGTAATTTATTTTATTCAACAAATATTTATTTAATCTATGAAAAATAAAATAGTACATTACCAAATACAGTTAAACGAATGTATATATGTTTATTATCATCAAACAAAAATCATATAAGCGCAAAGTGCATATTCATACAATCTCCCCCTTTTGATGATAACAAAAATATATTTAAGATTTTGACCGTGTTAAATGTATTTGATCAATGATATACTCTAATTGCTCCCCCTATTTAAATGCTTCCTCTCTACATGATGCTCCCCCTACATATATGCATACAAATAGAAATATATAAATGAGCCTATATATGCAAATGGAAAATTATTTGACCTTTGCTTGATTCTATTTGACAAAATCTTAACTTTTCTCTCCCCCTTTTGTTATCAGCAAAAGAATAATAGTGTTAGAGAAAAATAGAGATTAAGTGATCAATATTAATCCAACATTAAACTCAAATTGAATATAAATATTAAACTTCAATAAAAATCAAACAAAAATCATAACTACCTTTGTTAGGCGCATATTCCACTTTTAGAAAGAATGGAAATGATGTTATAATATAAAATCATATAATCGTATCAACTTGTGGTACATTTATATCAGGAATTTGAATATCTACTAATCATGCATAACCGTTAGGACTTTTAAATGAGATTAGTAGTATTCCAATTTAATTTTAAAAATGAAATCAAGTATCTTCTAACCACGCATGACCGTGAGGACTTTTAAATGGGATTAGAATCAACTTGTCTATTTAATCAATTAATTTTGATATGCGTTCCATACATGCATAACCGTAAGGACTTTTAAATGAGCATGGAAGCACATAATCAAAAATCCAAGTAATTCACCCATGCATAACCGTGAGGACTTTTAAATGAGAGTGAATACTTTGGATATTTATTTATTTTTCCAAAAAAAATGTGACATGAAAAACAAATGATCCCTGATTATAGTACCACATATCGACAAACTATATTGAATATTTGATAAACCATGGTCGATAGAACTAATGATAGATATAGAAATGGTCATGGAATCTTTACCCAACAAAAAGTTTTATAACTCTTGTTTGAATTCCTAAAGAAATTTTCCAAATATACTCTCTTGAGTAATGTATGTTAAATATCAACACTTATCATCTTTTCAAACACTTTTTATCTTTTTGATAATTAGGAGGGAGTTGGATTAGTCAAAATTTATCATTTAAAATCAAATAAAAACGACTAATCTGAAAATATGGTCAACAATGATTTTCTCGAAGGGGTTATATGAGAAAAATTTCTGCTATTTGAAAGTTATTTGCAATGAAAGATACGCAGATATTTTCTTCGAAAAATGTTGCAGTAACTAAATGTTTCACCATAAATCACGTTCAACTCGTAGGTTTTCTATCAACTAGATTACCAGTATGAACTGCATCTGAATTTCTCTTTCACTCCAAAACATCACTAATTTGATAAACAAGACCATGAGAATGTATCAAAAATTTCAGACTCAATTTTAAAAACAATTTAAATGACATTCTTTGAATTTGAATTGAAGCCATGTAAATAATCAGAAAACCATGAATAGAGTTAGCCAAAAATAACCAGAAATATTATCATCCAACAAAACACTATGTTTAATCCAAACGTATATGTATGAAATAATTCAAAGAATAGTGATTTTGGTATAAATATAATTGGCCAACTATGTTGAACAAGTCAGAGAAAACCTCTCTTTACAACATCACAATATTTGGCTGATTTCATTCAGAATATGGTGCAGATTATCACATTTAATTTATCGATAAATATACCTTTACCTGTTTTACCTTTATGATAATTTTTCGTGGTTGCTCATTGTGATTCTGTCACCTTTATACTAGGCTAATGAACTTTGTTTTGTTGCCCGTTGTGTTTCTCGAACAGCCAAAATCCAGAGAACACTGTTGTTGTTCCTTAGCCCGCCACCATACCTACACAATGAATGATTTTTGTGACCTATTTATAGGTCCATGATTGTTAGTGGCAGAAGCATTATGAATAAACAAACCCTTTGGAACCCAAACTTGTTTAGTCCTTTTATTCTTGTTCCAATAGACATGAAATTTGTTTGTAGAATTCTTAGGAACCCAAACTTGTATAAATTTTGTGTTCTTGTTCCTATGACTACAATTTTCAACACGATGTCCAATTATTTCACATCTATCAAAGACACTCTTACTTATTGCATTATCCTTAACTTGTGTTTTCCCAAAACCTAGTCCTTTTCTGTTGTTAGCAAAGATTTGATTTCCCAATAGCATGTTGAAAGATTTTTCTCCTCTTGAAAAGTTATTCAAAGATTTCTCAAGATTTTGGACTTTGCTTTTTAGTGTTGTGTTTTCGGTGACAAGTGAGGTGCATCGATTTATAAAATCCTTTTTCCTAGTGTCGATGGTTTCCTTAAGTTTCAAGTTTTCTTTTTCAAGATTCTCAAAGTTATTCCTAAGTTTTGATAATTCTGAATCTAACATCTTACAATTTTTACAGTCTAGGTTTTGAATGTTTTCAAGTTCAGTTTCTAACCTAAAATTTTCATGAGCAAGTTCTCTCCTATCAGATTTCAGTTTTCAATTTTTGATTCAAGAGTATCAACTACTTTAGTAAGATCAAGACACATAAAAACAAGTTCTTTATAAGTATAGTCACCTCCCTCATTAGATTCCTCTGAGCTTGCTTCTGAATTTGATTTCGCAATAAGACACAAGTTAGCCTCCTCTGAGCTGCTATCTGAAACTTCCTCTCCTTCTTCATCATCCCAAGTCGCTGCAAAAGCCTTCTTCTTCTTTTTCTTTCCTTGGTTGTATTTGAGAAGTGGGCATTCTTGTTTAAAGTGACCAGGCTTGTTGCAGTTATAGCAAGTCAGTTCATTATCGGAATTGTCAGAATCTTTTGACCTATTACCCTTTGTTTTCTTCTTGCGTGGCTTGAATCTTGACCGTTTTCTAAGATTATTGACAGCCATTGCAAGCTCTTCAATTGGATCTTCTTCTATATCGCTTTCTTATTTGCTCTTTAAGGCAATCGTCTTCTTCTTTGGTTCGGAGTTGTTGCGTTCCTCCTTTGCTTTTAGCTCAAGCTCATATGTCATCAAGTTTCCAATCAACTCCTCCATGCTTAGTTTACTCAGATCTTTCGGTTCTTGTATTGCCGTGACTTTTGCCTCAAAGTTCATCGGTAAAACTCGTAGTATCTTCCACACAACCTCTACCTCAGTGAAGACCTTCCCAAGCGCTCTAGCATTGTACACCAAAGTTGAAAAGCGTCCGAACATGTCCTTTATGCTCTCGCCTTTATCCATCACAAAGTTCTCGTATTCATTGCTGAATAAGGCTAGACGAGATTCATTGACTTGAGAAGTTCCTTCATGTGTCACCTCCAAAGTATGCCAAATTTCCTGTGCTGTTTTACAATGAGAAATTCTATTAAATTCATTCTTATCAAGAGCACAGATCAAAGCATTCATGGCTTTAGCATTTGTAGTTTTTAATCTCTTATCGTTAGCATCCCACCTATCCCTAGGTTTAGGAATCTCAGTACCACCAACGGTTATAGTGGGAGATTTATAGCCAGTTTCAATAGTATCCCAAACATCATAATCAACAGAACTAAGATATATACCCATCCTAACTTTCCAATAAGCATAATCATTCCCGTTAAACATGGGTGGCCTAACAATAGATCGCCCCTCAGAAAAAGCATTATTTGACGAATTCATGACTCTATAGTTAAAGAAAAATACCGTGCTCTGATACCACTTGTAGGATCTAGATTAACCCTAGAGGGGGAGGGGGGAGAATAGGGTTATAGCAAATTTTCTCGATTTAAACACAGAAACAAACTGCAGAAATAAATATGCTGAAAAGTAAATCACACACAAAATTTACCCAGCAGTAGGAAATACGCAGCTTCGGCAACCCTTGCCTACTGCTGCATTCCCAGATTTCTATTAGAATTAAACAGTATCCCGCTTACAAATACTCTACTAGACTCGTAAACTCTTGCTCCCGCTCACAAACACTCTCAAAGACTCGCACACCCTGCTCCGCCTATAGAGTTTCGCAAACTCTGCTCCCGCCTATAGAGTTTTGCAAACTCGCACACCCTGCTCACTGAACTAATTCTAACTAGACAATCTGACACTACCTACAACCTAGGTGGTGATTTACAAATTCTTTGACTCGATAAGAAAAAAAACAGACTTCAAAAATAAAAGCAGGAGCAAAAATTAAAATACAAACTTGACTCCATAATTTTTTCTCAAATAAAAAATTTAACCCTATTAAAATTAGACTAAAACCCTTTAAAAATAGAACCCCCTTTTTTATAAATCACGGCCGGCCCTTTTATTCTTTAACCCGATCTTTTCTTTTGCTATGTGAAGAAAGTGACGGCCGTTCCTCTTTGTCGAATTAGGGCTTCGGCTTCTTTCTCGAATTAGGGCTTCGGCTCTGGTTTGTGATACTCTTTGCTCACTGCTTCTTCCAAAATCGATTGTCTTGTTTGCGTTGCTCTTACTTGCTCGTTCACTGATGATCGATTCTGGTTGACTTCGAGATTGCAGCCACTCCTTTGATCGAGTTCGATAGATTGGTATGTATTCTCTTTCGTTGCTGGTTTGATTGTTTGCTTTTTAACTCGATGCCGATGATGACGACTTGGGTTTGGTATTTATATGAATTCGAATACACTTGCATTTGCTCGTATCAATTCGATACTTTCCAAAATTTTCTATTGCTTGATGCGCACGGTTTTCCTGATATAACTTCAACCTTGATGCTCACGGCTATGATTTTCAAACGTTTGATTTATCTTTTGTTTATACGGCAGAAACTTTCCTATTTTAATTTGCTTTACTTTGGACCTTTTCAAAGATACGAATTTGACTTTTGAATTCTGACTTCGGCCATCTCTGCAATGTTGAACTTCGTCCATCCACTGTATCATCGATTTACACGGCATTGTTGTTCACTGTTTACTTCACTGGACTTGATATCATTGATCTGCATTTCTTTATTTCTTATGGCTTTACTATTGCACTCGAGTGGTTTCAAACATGTGAGTTGTTGTTTGCTTTTGATGTAGCTGTTAGTCGGCATTTTTCGATTTCGAACTTGGACTTGTAGTTGTAACTGGACATGTTGGCACTGACTGTTGTCTTTGTGGTCTTCTCATTGCATATGAACTTGGTCTCTACATGATGTTGAGTATGCGCTTATATGTTTTTGTTTGATGATAATAAACATATATATTCATTTAAATGTATTTGGTAATGTACTATTTTGTTTATTCATAGATTAAATAAATATTTGTTGAATAAAATAAATCACACAGAATTTGAATTTGAATTCAAACAGAACAAGTTACACAGTTTTTGAATTCAAACAGAAATTTTATTCAAACAAATATTTATTACAGTCTTGAATAGTACAAATTCATGCTCTCACTATACATATACATTTTTGATTACATCATGATTACATCACAAATATTTTTACATTGATAACCTCGCCACATATCACTCACACTCGTATTTTGTCTTCAACTGCATTCCAGTTTGAATCCAGCATCTGAGCAATCTGCAAAAATATTCACTAATGCGGTAAAATTGAAAAAGAAATATTTTTGCAATATAAAATGAAATATGATTTTTGAAAGTATCATTTGCCTTAGTTATTTGGGTTGTACGTCATCATTCACACTTGAATTCATCACAAAGTCGTGCATATAGATATATACACTTGATAACGCTATCAGGGACAGGTAATCATAAGTGGCTGCAATACACACATGTACATTCATACACGTGTGCACTGCCTCGCCAACTCGTGTATGCAGCCAACAAGAGCAAGTGTGCAAGTGCAAATCCCAAAGACCACAAAGAAATCTCAAAAATCAACTCATATGCAATATATTGAAAATCACGACACAAGCTCAAGGTCAAACCCGAGTTTTAAAACTGGGTTCAACACAAGGCAACATGAAAAATGCAGAGCTTTGACAAATCAAAAGTGCATCAAAGGCAGTTCAATGTGGATAGCAACAGCAAAAAGGGACTGCAACAAACATGTATGTAGCATCAAGTCAGGCATGAAGAGAACAGAGTGAAGATGACAAGTTCAACAAAGACCAAGTCAAAATGGAAGCAGTGATACAAGGTAAAGTGGCAACAAACATGAAATGAATCGAGTCAGTAAGGCAATGCACAAAGTAAGTAACAGTAAGCAACAGAGATCAGACAGGCCAAGCAACAAGGCATATCACAAAAAAAATGCATGCCACCAAGTAAACAAACTCAAGATTACAGAGTGCAGTGGCTATACACATATATACATACAAGAATGTATGTATACAAATGAACAGCCATCAAAGTGCAGTGCAACTACAATGAACACCACTGACCAGAATACAAAGAACAGAGACCAAGCAAGGCATAGCAACTGCATAGCAACAGTAGACAACTCAAGTTCAGCTATGCAAATGAAACACAGTGGCAACACTGGAAGCACACAAGCTAATGAAGACTGCATGAATCAAGTTTAGTGGCAAATGCATATATATATCAGAGTGAAACATTTGAGGTAAATGCATTGACCAAACAAAACCAGTTCAACAAAGATCAAGTCATGGAGCCGCAGTCATAATGAAACTGCAGTGGAACAGTTGCAACATGAATGAAATGAACCAAAGTAGTACAGCATGCACAAAGTGCCACAAGTGTACATGAATACAACTCGACTGCAACAGTACAGTCATGAAGTATGCAAAGAGCTCGAGCATAAGATATGGCAACTACAGTAATGCATCAGTGACCAAACACAGGAACTCAACAAGGCAGAGGAATGTCACAAGCATAAAAGCATGTATACAGCAAAGTCAGAGAGACAACATAAGTATACAATATAGCATGTGCAACACAGTGAAGGTAACAAGTGCAACATACAAACAAGCATGCAACAGCAAGCATGCAACAGAGACCAAATGCAATATGCGACATGACCAAAGAGAAGTAGGTCAAGCAACTGAAGGCAACAGGACTAGAGGCAACCACAAGTACAGGTAAACCAACAAAAAAATGTCATAGCAAGATCAAGGGACAACATAGGGCAGTACAATTAAATGAAACAGGTCAAGCATATATAGACATGCAATGACAAAGTGGATCAAAATGAAACATACAAAATGCCCAAGTAAAGTTCACAGTGAAGATCATAAATCAACCAGAAAAAGATGGCCAGAGACAAAGACGTGATGACCACGAGATTCAACAGTGCAGAGATGGGCCGAAGTCAGAATTCAATGAAAATCAAATTCGTATTTTTTGAAATAGTCATATCAAAAAGAGGAAAGTTTTAATGCCGTGTGAATCAAGCGAAATCGAACGTTGGAAAAACAAAGCCGTGTAAATCAAGACACAAAAATATCAGGAAATTGTGAAAATGGAAAGTAACGAGTTCATATAAATTCAACCCGAAGGTATCATCATCAGACAATGAGCTTCAGTTCACAATCAAACTATCAATCGAAAACCCAAGTTCATCATCGGCTATTGAGTTAAAATCGAGTGCAATCGAAGCAAGCAATCAAACGAGCAACAAAAGAAACTACATACCGAAATTATTAACAACTCGATCGAGCGAGCAACAAGCGTAAATCATCAGAGAACAAGCGTGAGCAAGAGCAACGCAAGTCAGAGCACCGATCATCAGAAAGCCCCAATTTTGAATCGAAGACAGAAGCCCTAAATTAGTGGCAAAGAGAATCAGCCGACATTATTCTCAGGAGAAGAAAGGAACAACAGTGGATCGGGTTAAAGGAAAACAAGGGGCCGGCCTTGTTAGTTTTAAAAGGGGCTTAAGTTATTTTTTAGGGTTTAAATTATAAAGGGGTTTTTTAGTTTTTATTTTGAGCAAAAATTATGCATTCAAGTTGTATTTAAATTTTTGCTCCGGTTTTAATTTTGAAGTTTGTTTTTCTCTTCGAGTCGAAGAATTTGTAAATCACCACCTAGGGATTAGGTAGTGTCAGATTGTCTATTTAGAATTAGTTCAGTGAGCAGGGTGTGCGAGTTTGCAAAGCTCTATAGGCGGGAGCAGTGTTTGCGAGCGAGCGAAACTCTATAGGCGGGAGAAGAGTGTGCGAGTCTAGTAGAGTGTTTGTGAGCGGGAGCAAAAGGGTCTGCGAGTCTAGTAGAGTGTTTGTAAGCGTGATACTGTTTAATTCTAATAGAAATCTGGGAATGCAGCAGTAGGCAGGGGTTGCCGAAGCTGGGTAAATTTTGTGTGTGATTTACTTTTCAGCATATTTATTTCTGCAGTTTATTTCTGTGTTTAAATCGTGAAAATTTGTTATAACCCTATTCACCCCCCCTCTAGGGTTAATCTAGATCCTACACATGATGCTGCAGTCTTCAAGTATTTTTGATTGCCATATCATGTGCTTTGTGCATTTCTCTGGCCTTGTTTTTGCATGTTGCCATTCTCTGTTGATCGATGGTTATTTATTTGTTGTTTGGACACTTTGGTCTTGCTCATGGTTGATACACTTTACATGCTGTCTTCATATTGTTGTTTGCTTCATGTACCCTACTGCCTTGAACTACTGGTTGGTCTTGTTTGATTTTCTGGACAACTGCTTTATCACTTTGGCTTCACTGAGTTTGTTGTGCCACTTGTGCATTGTTGTCATTTGGTATCTTTGCATTCATCACTGCAATACTCATTGTCACTTGTGTATTGCCTTTGACATCCATGTTCTTCACTAATGCATTTGGACTTGGTCTGCTTCACTTTGTATCACTACATACTGGTGTGTTTACCTTTGTTAAACTTTGGCCTTTGCTGGATCATATGTTTTTTAACATATTGCTGTAATCTTTTTTATTGTGGCTTGGTCTGGTGAATATTGTTTGCTGTGATATTGTTCTGACTTGATGATGCTGGTATTTGCTGTTATATCACTTCGAATTGCATACACTTCATGTTGACATTTGCTATGCTTTAACACAGATGCTTCATTGTTCATATTGTTGAGTTGTTTCTTTGACATTGAGACATGTAGTTGTATACTTGTGTACATCCGTTGTCTCTGATCTTTTGTACATTGTTTCTCGGCATTGCATACTTTTGTTGAGTTGTTTGGAATTGGACTTCTGTTCTTTGCATCCTTTCATGTTGATTTTTGAAATTTCACTTGAGTTGAATCCAGTTTCAAAACTCGGGTTTGACCTTGTGCTCGTGTCGTGATTTTAAATATATTGCACGTGCGTTGAACCCGGTTTTTCATTTGGATTTGACCTGTGCTCACCTGTCCCTGTAAATCGATCAAGTGTATATCGATGTGCACGGCCTTGTGGCATGTACAGTGATACACCGTGTATGTCACACTGTTCGTATGTGATGAATTCAAATGTAAATGATGACGAACAACCCAAATAACAAAGGCAAATAATATTTTCAAAAATCATATTTCATTTCATATTGCAAAAATATTTCTTTTTCAATTTTACTGCGTTAGTGAATATTTTTGCAGATTGCTCAGATGCTGGATTCAAACTGGAGTGAAGTTGAAGACAAAATACGAGTGTGAGTGATATGTAGTGAGGTTATTAATGTAAATAAAATCGTGATGTATTCAAAATTGTATATGTATAGTGAGAGCATGAATTTGTACTATTCAAGATTGTAATAAATATTTGTTTGAATAAAATTTCTGTTTGAATTCAAATTATGTGTAATTTATTTTATTCAACAAATATTTATTTAATCTATGAAAAACAAAATAGTACATTACCAAATACATTTAAACGAATGTATATATGTTTATTATCATCAAACAAAAATCATATAAGCGCAAAGCGCATATTCATACACTCCATACGATCGAATTTGGATTCGAAACCTTTTCCATTGTGTTTGGGATAGGGGTTTAATATTATAAATGCCTAGCGGCACGCCTCGATAGGAGGTCAAGTTTTTGAGTTGTGTTTAATCGACATAATTTAAAATTTGAATTTTAAATTTAAACATATATATTTTTTCTTTAATTCACTTAACACATCCACTTGTCCACCCCTGAGATACGTGCTCTTTCTTTTCTGTTTATTATCACACCCGTCTCTTTCTTTAAATCTTAGCCGTGCAAAATCAAAAGATAATCTCAAAAGAATATACCCATCAATGGCCGAGCTTTGTAATCAAACGAAGTTCAAATAATAATAAAAATAATAATAATAATAATAATAATAATAATAATAATACAAGAAATGCCGAGCATGTTCAAACGATCGTATCCCCAAATTGAAAGCAAATCCACATAGTCCTTCCTCTACTTCTTTTATTCGAACAAATTCATTCGAATTGAAAATGGCTGATGAGTATTGTGAGGCATCGAGGTGAAATCGAGGTTGGAGGAGGGAATTCATGCGGCTTGGTGGCGTCTTCGACACGGCAATGGAGGCGCGGTCATCTTGGGGGTAAGGCCGATGGAAGCAGCGTGATGCGAGGATGCTGGGAGGAAGAAGCCATGAATATTGAATAGAGGTGTTGCGAGTGGTGAATGAAGCTCGCAAGGCGGCTGTGTTCGAGCAAGCTTGGGTTCTGTGCGATAAGGTGTTCATATCCTTGGGCGTGTGCACGATCTTTTGGGAGGAAGGTAACCTAAATTTCATGCATTTGTGCCATAATAATATTAAAATAGAAAATAAAAATAGATATAAGATTTTTATTACGGTGATAATTTTTATGGAAACAGAGAATTATTTTATAGCTAAAGTTAGGGGAAAATATATATAACCTAGTATTTAATTTTTACAGTAATAGGCAAAACCATTTCTGTTTTAATCTAAAAGTATATAGATTAGATTTTGAAAATTGGGAATTTTAAAATGGTTATGGGGTTTATGTAATTAAATTAGATATTATATCTATATAGGTTAATTCTAGCATATAGGTAGTTTCAAGAAGAAAAAAAATGTAAATATACATAAACACATATTTAAACTTTATAGTTCATTTTAAAAATGGGTTATGGTGATTAAATTGTTAGTTAACCTATTTAATCATTATTTTTTTTAAAAGAAGAAGAATTTAAAAGGAAAATTATGAGTTTAAAATAAAATCATCAGTTAATTAAATTTATCAAATGGAAATTTATCGATTGGTTCGAATATTAATAAAATCATCTAATGTCTATACAAGGTCAAAATCTGAAAGGAAAACAAGCTGGGATGAAAATGGATTGCATGCATTATTAAAGGTGAGATCTTCTCGTTCAATCGGATTTTCCGATTAAATTTTAAATAGTTAAATTTTAAATTATTGATTGTGTGCTTGAATGATAAATTATTATCAGTTGTATTGGATTAGACCATATGCGCCGCATAGTAGCGAATGATATTATATATAAACCCATATACTACGATGTTCCACCTCGAATTGGAATTGGTATTATATATGTATTTGAAGTGATTGATTTCCCGCATTATATAGCGGATGAGACCCTATGCACCGCATAATAGCGGATGATATTATATTGACCCCATATACCGCGATATTCCACCTCGAAGTGGAATTGATATTTAATTATTGTGCTAACATATGTGGATGTAGGGAAACAAGTTGGAGGGATCCAACTGGATTCCTCAAATATTAGAATTCATTTCAATATTATGTGATTAATTATTTATAATCTATGTGTGATTATATTTGTGATTGAAATCATTGAAGGCTATAGTTAAGCTGAATATATTTTTGGTATCGTAGGATACTAGAAATAAATAAAATTGGATTTTTGAAATTCGAATAGAAAGTTTATAGTAAATTAAATTTTGGGAATTAGACAAATTTAAAAGAAGGAACTTAAAAGTATAAAAGATTAATTTTTGTAATCATATCGAATTAATTCCAAAATATGGGAAAAGATTTTTATAAATGGGTTTTGAGTAATATTGTTTAATAGTTGAAGAATTTATTTAAAATTTAGATTTTAAATAGATTGGAAGAGATATAGGAATTTAGTTTAAAAGGAAACAAATTTAGAAATCAAATTTGGAATTTAATTTGGTGATTGAAAATGAATCTTTGAAAAATCAATTTGAAATTTGATTTGGTGTCTGGAATAAATTTTTTTGAAACGAATTTGGGATTTGATTTGGTGTTTGAAAGTGAATATTTTGAAAATGATTTGAAAATCGTATATCAGTGGATATTTGAAAATTTAAATTCACAATGGGAATTTTATAAAAGAATGGGAAATTTTGTTTTAAAAATAAATACTGGTTTATTTTTAAAAGCGTGGAAAGGAATTTACGGATTTGGAACGTAAATTTAAAATAAATCCAGAAGGATTTATAAATTGATTTGAATGAACCATTTTAGAATGGAAGGTGTACTTTCCCTGGAAAGCCGAGTATGTTTTCAATGTAGTTTATAAATATAAATTGAAGTTGTAAAGATGGTTTTAAGGAAAGAATATTTTGGAGAAATTATTTACTTAGGTTATTTTGAAAATCTTTAAAGTAAAGATTTATTTTAATTTATTATAGAAGTGATTATTTAAAGTTTTAATTCATATTTGTTTTGGAAACTGGATATTTAAGTAGTTATATCCTATCTTCTAATTTTATTTTAAAATTAGTTTGAACTTGAATTTTTTGAGATATTAGTATAATAGTTTCAAAAATAATATTTAAGCAAGCGTTTTAAAGTGATTTTATTTTAAATGTTTCAAAGTATATTTTGGATAAGTATTTTAAATTATTTTTAAAGTTTTTGAACTCGGCAAATCTTCAGTGGAATTAAATAAATATTTGGAAATTTATTCCACGTGAGGAAGGCGATTTGAAATTTGTTTTCTAAAGATTGAAAGGTGAAAAGTGATTTGAAATTTGTTTTCAAACGGTTGAAGTGTTAAAATTATATCTTGCGAAGATATTTTGAAAATAATAATTAGGGGAAAATTATTTGAAATCTAGTGATTGTTGTGAATGTTGATTGATAGTTAAATAACCGACGACCAATATTGATCCTTAAACGACGTTTGAATTTTGATGTGGCCGGGGGTCGGATTCCAAATGGATTTTCGAAAACCACATCAAATCTTTGTGGTAGTGATGGATCTTTTGTTTAAAAGATCAAAGTGGAAATTTGTTGTGATTTGTCTGAAATCTGAATGAACACTTATTTTTTTAAAATAAACGCTCATTATTCGGATTAGCCGGGCGAGGACTTTGTGTCATAAAACCCATTCCGAATAATGATACGACGAAATGGGATTGCAATTGAAGATGGTGTTGAAGACCGGGTATTTTTGAAAATGAAAGGATTACCTGTCGAATGTCTCTACATCGGGTTGCTTCGGTATAGACATTTTATCACCCTTTGTGATGGGGATTCCGGAGTGATTTATGAATATCTGGATTTGCAAGGGCTTCTTTGAAGTGTCTGCGGTTCCATTCGATCCCGGAACGGACTTGTATGGATGTGTGTCTGACGTTACACTTTGAGATGTAAAGCTGGTTTCTATCAAATACATTTCTGTTGGTGGCAGAGAATTTATTCTCTTAGCTTAACACCCTTCTCTGAGACATACGAGCTCAAAGGTTATGTAGTTGATGGTTAATAGTGATACATTCTCAATTTGGTAATGTGGCATACAAAGTGCTACTAATCATTTGTTGATCGAAGCATGACTTTGTGAAAAGTGTAGCTTTGTGGACGAGACTTCGTCGGACCTCACACCCCGGAAATTGTCAAAACAGGAAGAATACGACAAGGTTATGATGGTCATGCCCTTTAGGGTATGTCATTTTCTTCTGGAAAAGGGTGGTATCATGGTATGGAGCCCAAATATTTAACCTATGTGGTTGCTGCAAATTTATTATACTTTATGGTTGTTGGTTTATGGTTGAGGATCCTCGGATAAAGGTCGCAAAAGACCGGGGGATGGCATACACAAGTAGTAGTTACCTAGTTGCAGAGGTAATCCGGCCTTGTGTTGGCAGAGATGCGGGTAAGTTCTTGGGATACACACCTTGTACTGTTTTAGTTGTATAACCTGCCATTTACTTATGGTGGTCACCACTGTTTAGATGGTAGCTATAGTAGGCATACTTCGAAATGTCTATGCTGGCTAAGATTAATATTATACTTTCGAAATGTTTTCTACACTATGCGCTAATAATAATATTAAAAAGATCTTGCATATCAAGCATATTTGACTATCATTAGGAGAAATCTCCTCCAATTCTGCATTTTCATTGTGCGTGTGGTGGGAGGCCTTATGGTAGTTTCATTTTCCAAAAGCATAGCGGATTTCTTTTTAGTTTCTTTGTGAAAATAACTGTTTTTAGGATCTCACACCAGTCGCATGACTGACTTGGAGTTTATTGTTCCTTTTCTAAACTTTGGGTGCCCATAATTTTCCACACTGGCAGCCTAGAGTCAGGTTATCATTATTCTGGAGCGAAGTCAGAAAAGACGCGGTGGAGATCTGGAGCTCAAGTTGGAAGGCGAGACGTATCACTTATATTATATAGTGTCTGCTGCATATGGTTGGTGCAAAGTAAATTTTCCCTGTGAGTCAAGTTATACCAACTGCCAGTGCTTGTATTGTGTTGTTGTACACTCTGATAATGTATGTAAAAATTGATACAGTGCTTTTGTTTTAAAAATTATTCATTTATCTATTATATTTGTTCTGCTGCGAAATGTGAGATTCTATTTATTGTTTATGTTTCTTCTTCTATCTTCTTCTTCTTTAACCCTAACAGTTTGGTTTTCCGGTATTCGATTGCGCAGCATTTGATACAGTGGAGGTATTGATGTCGACTTTCGGAAGTCGAAAAATTGGATCGTTACATTAGGGATGGTGTGGCTAATTAATCTTTGCTTATGGATGATTGAACGGTTTTGAATTCCTTGGATTATGTGACATCTCTGATACGTGTTGCTTTGTGATATGAGATGTTTGTTTGAATGGTGATAATATGGATTATCTATCTGTGAATATGTGAATTATCTATCTGTGTGAATATAGATAATAAATTGAATTGTTAAACCTTTAGTAACTTGGACATTAAAACAGTGTTTTGGATTTCGGTGATTCCGGGATCGAATTTCTAGATTTGGATATCCGAAAACCACATCGATCCAATTAAGCATTAGGTCGTGAAATCTCAAGTAAAGATGAAGATTCAAGTGTAAGAACTATTTGTCGTTAAAAACTCTAAGGTTGATTCCAATACGAGTTTAACGGAGGTAGTACTTTCAGATTCAAGATGAAGTTTCAGAGTGCAAGGGTGATTATCGTTAACTCTGAGGGTGATTCCAAAATGAGTGTAACGAGATAATGCCTTCGGTTTCGTTCGAACCGGGAACGAACTTGTATGGATTGAATGCTTTCAGAACATCGCCATTGGTGGATGATGAGCGTTCTAAGATAGGTGTGTTCTATAAAGGTAATCGTAGCCTCAAGCCTTATCAACCGGGAATGGCTAAAATAGGGGAGGTGCAGCAAGGCTAAGTGAGTCGCGCTTAAGTAGGACAAGATTTTCTCCTATCTAGAGGTCCTTAATTATTCAGCTGTGTGGGCAGTTGGAATTGCGCACCAACCGCGGGGTTATCTTGTTCGGAACTATCCAGTAAGGGATGGTTCCGACCTTGTGTTGCAGGGACTTAGGGTGGATCCTCGGTACGGTGATCTAGGCCACATACTGTGACGGGCGGTACCACATTAGCCATGCCATTGATGGAAACCCATTTTTCCTATGTGCCCTTTACGGTTTTGATTGTATAATCCACTTTGTGGCTAATAGCTGGAATTTAATGAATGTAACAATTTCGGCTATTTTATATTTACTTGAAAATCCTAGACCCTATTATAATATCACTGGATTCCCTATCAAATATTCTGGTTATCGTAAGGCAAAAACTTTTCTGTGTTTATGTGCGGGAAGTCTTACGAGATACCTTTTGTTTTCAAAGATTTTCAAAGTTAAGCAACTTTAAACCGTTTACTCACACCAGACCCATGTCTGACCCGGAGTTTATTTTCTGTTTTATTAAACTCTTGGATACTCAAATTTTTACGAGTATCCAAGGGATTCGGGTTAGCCTGACATTTTGGAGGAGATATGGAGCAGGAGGCTTCAGCGTTTATAGACATATAGTGTTTCCGCTGTATTGGTATCTCTGTGTTGTATTGTGTTGTAATGACTAGACATGTGTTTATAACTATCTAGTATGTGTTGTATGAGCTGTGTAACTCTGATAGATGTTGCATACTATGTAATATTTTTGTGATTAATATAATTTATTGGTTCCGCTGTTGAGATTCTGATGTTGTTTCGTTCTTTCTTCTCTATATTTTCTCTTTTCTATCCCTTTCTTTCTTAATAATGATGCGTCTTTTTGTGAGAGGAAAGGCGGTTTATTACAGCTCCTTCCTTTTGACTACTTTAAAACTTCTCGTTCGAAACCTTTCGATTGTATTAAAGTGTTAACCTTTTACTACAGAAGCGTTTCTTTGAAACCAAGTGAAACTACCCCTTCCAAAACCATTAGATGTATACCTTTCGAAACCATTGAAAGTCCCACTTACGAAATCATTGGGTTTATGTTTAAAACATCATTTTGGGTTAAAGTGAACATACAAAAGTCGTCTCTTTCGAAACCATTCTTTATTTCATAAAAGTATTTGGGGAAACTTGATGGTGTCGAAACCATCCTTTCGAAAGTATTAAACATCTGGGTGAAATAATTGAAGGTTGGCTTTGAAACCCTTTTGAAACCATTGCCTTCGAAACCCCTAACCCCTTTCAAAAGCAGTAGGAAGTGGCTTATAATTATAAAAACAAAAAGTACCTTTCGACAGCATTGATGTCTTCAAAACCATCGTAAGGCATCTAATTACAGAAGGTTTTCGACTTAGTCAAAACTACCACATCCGACGACATCACTTTAAAAACTTAGAAACTTCTTCAGTAGCTACTTACTTTTAAAAACAAAGGTGGAAGTTCTCCTTTGAAAGCTTGTTTTGAAATACCCTTTCGCAACCCTTTGGTTTCGGCTACTTCGAAACCCTTTAGTAAACTGGCAAGCGCTTTTCTTTTAAAAACAAAACAAAGGTATCGACACTTTCAGAAGCTATGTTTCGACTCCTTATCTTCCGTCTTTCTCCAATCGACTACATATCAACTAAGTGATACCATGTGTATTGGTTTCGTGGTAGAGGGTTTCGACTAGGTCCGAGGCCGAAGCTCTGGGACGAAAGGTCCTTCCGAAGGGGACAAAACCTACTTTTCGAAGCAAAAGACTATTTTTACTAAATAAAGCAAATTTTTTGTAACTAACTTGCCCACTTGTAAACACATGATTGGTTACATTAAACTTCTAAATTATGTTACTAAAATTTTCCGTATTTTTTCAGTTCTATAAACTAAATAACATGTTACAAATGGCCATTCCCATTAACAAAATAATTAAATCATTTAGGTCCTCCTTTCAAAATAATTTAATTTCCATACTAAATCTCTTAGTAAAATTCCCCAAAAATTCCAAAAATTCACTTTAATCATGTTGCCTAGTATGTCAAAATTTCAGATCCAAATTCTTAATATAACTTCCGAAATAAATTCCTAAACACAAATAACCATATTTTCCTTTGAAAATCCATAACTAATTCTCCACGGCTTGGAAAATTATAAAAATAGAAACCCAACACTAAAATCATGTTTCTCATAACATAAAATTTTCCAATGGCATTTAAACATCATTAAATCTTGGTTTTACCCTAAAACCATGCATATCTCTTTTAAACAACCATGTTTGAATTAAAAAAATACTAAATCAAGCATATCATCTACCAATATATCTTAAAAATGAATCTACCCTTAAATCCGAAAACATATGATTATAAAACCAAAATTGAGATGTAGTGATTATTATTCACCTTAGATTGGATAAGGAAATTGGAGATTATTTGAGATTGATTTCTTCTATCTTGATCCTAAGCTTTTACTTTGATTTCTCTTCTTATCTTCCTCCTAATGGCCGACCTTGGTATTTTCTTTCTAGCGTTTTTTTTCTTATGATAAATTGAACATATATGGCGAAGGGGATAATAGTATAACGGCTGGAAACATGGGCGGCAATTTACTCTCATGCCCTTACATTAATTTTCTAACAGTTAACCATTTTAAGCTCATTCATTTTAATAAGCATGATGACTAAATTAATTAACCAACATTAATCTCTTTATCACCGTACATTATAATAATTAATTTATTCTAATTAAATCTTCTAAATAATGTTATCAAAAATTAGAGGTGTGACATGATGGGGACCTACCTAGGATATGGATATTAATGGTCAAAGTCTATTTAATTCCCATCAAAGAGGTTAAATGGCTTGGGTACTTCATCTTTAATTGTTAGGACACGATTGGCGGTAATCGTGTGAGACTAGGTAGGGCTTTTGTCCTACTGTTGAGGATAAATTATAGAGTTGGATTGGAAAAGCCTTCGAGCTTACGGTAATTTCCTGTCCGATGCAGTTGAGATATGTTAGTAACATGATAGGTATATTATACAGCCATATTTAGGTGTTATCGGCCTATGCAGCTAGGAACGATTGACTGACGATTATGTTGCGGAGGGCCTGCTTCAAAGCCGAGGTATTAAATGGTCATTGGATTTGCCTCCTCCCTATTAAAAAGTATTATGTGGCTGTGTTTTTGTGTAGTATAGTTTTACCTATATGTATATAGGCGTATATATTAATATATAGTTATACCTCGGAGGAGGTTAGGCATATCGTACGCAGACATTGGACTTAACAAATTGGTCGTAAGTAGTAAACAACACTTAAATCGAAATCAATTCATATAAATTAATGGTATGGGCAAAGTATGTCACTTTTCCAATCACAAAAATGTTGTTCTAACCCCCTCCTCATTACAATCCATATGATAGATTTAATGGGATATGCTACTGGAGTAAGATGGGAACAGTAGATGGAGATTTCTTCTTATTCATGCTCCGGGCTGATAAGGCAATAGACGTCCAAGGAATAATATTCATTACAACGTAGTAGCCTTTGTCAGTACATATGTTCTATTATATTTTTATTCCACTATGAGTTTATATTGATCGCACTCTGATATACTTGTATTTATTACAGGTTACCAAAACCAAAAATCCATTCCCTAATGAAATTGGATTTTGATTTAGTTGAAATTCAGGCCCATCAAGGTATTGGTAGTTACATTTGATATTAGAGCTTAGGTTAGTTGATCATAGTAGGATACGCTAAGAGAACATATTTGGTATCATATATAATTATACATATTATACGCCACACTCAATAAATTCAGAGTATAGCAATGATTGAGTCCATGTTTCGAAAGAGTGTGCGAGGGAACTATGTGTTGGGCCAATAAATAGAGTTAAATTTATAAACTTATCCCGGTTACTCTATAGAGCATTTGTTGCACTATAAGGCACTGACCAAAAAGAGCATGAGTATGACATATAAATGAATCTCGAAGATTGGATGGTACTTGACTCTTTTATTAGCTTATATTGTAGATTTCGGTGGATTGTCGATTACAGATGAGCTAAGCATGAGTGGAAAAGATGAAAAGTTCAAAAGGAAGGACGAACAATGTTCGTTTCTATGTCCAACCCCATGTCGAAGAATTTGGCAAAAAGATTTTCGAAAATTCCTTGAAATTTTTTGAATGAGTTTTTCAAAAGATTTATTGAAAAGTTGTTATTTTGAAAAAGTAAGGGAATTTGGAATTTCATAGTCTAAAATTGGTTTAGTCAAAATTTTGATTTAAGGGTTTTTAGTAAAGGGGTTTTTTGTTTATGAAATAAATTGTAACGACCCAAAAATTTCAATGGTTTTAATAACGTAATTAACTGAAATTTTATGAAATTTTAAACAATTGAGTTTAAAAATAAAAAAAATTAGATATTTAAAATATGTCTATTTAGACATAGCAAATGGTAAATTTTCGTTGGAAAGTATGAAAGTTGGTTTTATTATGCAGTTTTCAATTTCAATTTAAATCAGTTAATATTGATGGAAATAAAATATTTTTGAAATCTGAATATTTTTTTATAAGAAACTTTTTAATTTTTTCTGAGTGCGATGTCATCTTTCGTTTCGTCAAATTTAGACTTCTCTAGCCCCGTTCATCATATTTTCGACAAAATAACAAGGAATTTGGCAACAAATATTGACTTTTGATAGGATGGTCGTATCGCTGATATTTGTATACCATTCTATTTGTCTTGTCGCGCTGATCTCCGCGATATATTCATTTGTGCATTTTAGCGTTTGGTATATGGTGAAATCTATGGAACGGATAGCCGTATCGGTATCGAAATTTTAACCTTTGGCTTCTCTGTGTCCTTTCATTGTCCAGCCGTAAGGTAATGAATGGCCATTAACCATAAATAATTTCTGAATTCAATGCTTTGTCTTTTGCTATTCATACTGGTTTCAATATTTATTTCTCTGGTTGATTTATTATCTTCCTCTTCGTTCATTTTGATCTTTGCTCTTCAGAAATATATATATATATATATATATATATATATATATATATATATATATATATGCAGGTTGCGTAAGCCTATTCCTCTTCCCCTCTCTCACCATTTTCTTTGTCTCGTTCCTCTAGAAAAAAATATGTATTCTAATATTTGACTGTATGTGTGTGTGTGTATATTTCTATAGCTTCTTCTTCTTTTATTCATTTGCCTGAGAATTTTTTTAACCTTCTCCCTAATTACCACTTCATCACCTTTATTTTGCAGCCAAACCCCTACCATCCTAGCTCGTCTCCTCCTTCATCCATGTTACGGCCAGCCTTGGCACGTCAGCCACCCATTTGTTTCACCACAACTTTCCCTTCCTCCATGCAGCCTTCGTCAGCCATGCCAAGATCCACCCACCCTATGGCAGCCTCTCGCGCGAGCCTCACCATCCCTCCGTCTATAGCTCCTCCCTGACAACGCAACACCCGAACACCCTCTCCGCCTTATCGATCCGCCACCTGATCCAACCGCCTCACCAACCAAAGCCGCCACACTTACCGACCACACCTAACCCATCAGCTCTTCCCTCAAGCATGTGCCATCTCCATTGTTCATCCGCCAGCCACTGCTTCATATTCCCTCCACCAGATCCGACCCAATGCCTCAACAACCCATCTCCACTTCATCACCATCCGTTCACTTTTCCCCTCTTCCCTCTGCTAGCGAGCAAACCCTAAATGTAATAACCCGCATATTTTATTATTGTGTATTTAAATATTTTATTTAAATATAGCATCGTTTGACAGATTGTAGTCCGAAAAGCTACCTTTTGCAAACGATCGAATTAGAACTCGAGACCACTTCCATTGAGTTCAAAATGCCATTTGCTACCATTTTGAATATAAACTTCGATATGTTTGGAGTTAGTAGAATTTTGCTACTTTTTCACTTTGGGTTTGAGTTTGGGTTTCAGCCCAATGTTCTATCTTAAGACCCTAGTTCCACCCCTCTCCTTTTCATTACTTCATAACTTTTCCTAATACTCAAGCTTCATCAAAAATGGGGGAATGGAATGGGAAATAGAAACTCCAAGCCCTAGTTCCATTGCAAATCCAAGCTCTAACTCCAAATTCAAAGTGAAGCTATTGGTAAGCATCTTCTTCTTCTTCTTCTTCAACTCATTCTCTCTTCAATTTCAGATATTCCTAAACCCTAACTTAGGAAATGTTTTTCTTTTAAGCTTAGATTTAAGCTTTTTGGGTTGGAATTGAGGAGTGATTGTTCTTGCCTTGCTCTATAGCTTCTTCTTCCTTGTTTTTGTGCAAAAGGTGAGATTTTTATCTCACATCTATGTCTTTAACTATCTTTGATTGTTGGGTATGAATTCCTAACACTTATTCATGTGCATTTGCTTTTGGTTTGGATTGAATTGATGAATTTTCCAATTTTTGGTATTTTGAAGTCAAATCTTCAAAAATCCTAACTTTGATGTTTAAACATGTTTTTGGTGATGCATTGAAGAGCCTATAGGGCCGGGTTGCTGATTGGCGTAAACCCCTAGTGCCGTTGCTCATTCAATTGCAATTTGGGAGAGTTTGCTCTTCATTGAATAGGCTGGAAAATAGCCCAGCAGCCAATCAGTCGACTAACCAATTGCAATCAGTCGACTGGCTGTAGCCAATGATGGTTTTGGGGGCTGTTTACAGAGACATGGAGTCTCTGTTTCCTACAATCAGTCTACTAGCCACTGTAATCAGTCGACTAACTGCAGGAAATAAAATTTCCAAGTTTCTGGTTCAGTCGACTAGCCATTTGCAGTCAGTCGACAGACCTGCTCCTATTTGCCTATTATGCCTATTTTTACCTACTTTTGCCAGGTTTCCAAATTTAATCGATTCATGTTGATTACCCGATTTATTGTTATCATTTATTGTCCACTTTGATGACATATTCTTCAGGATTTTTGTGAACATACATTATGATAGATTCGATATCGATTTCTTTGGATTTTATTCACGTCTTCGAACGTGAAATTTTGGAGATTGATTATTTCTACAATCATTTTTGTGATTTGTCACTTTAAAAATTATAAAGGTTTTCTATACTAGTAGTAAATACCAAAACTCTTTCATCAAAACGATTTCAACACTATTTTATTACAAAGCTCATTTCTTAAACCGTTTTCCAATCTATTAGTATATACAAACCTTACCTCACTCGTACGAGAAATCTAATTAAACGGCTTAGTAAAACAAGTGGTATGAAACGCCTGCGTTTACTTCGTCGGTTAATTCTTGGACTTGTTCGATTGAATCTCTTGTGACAATTTTCGAGTGGAAATCTACAATCCGTTCATAAATATTTAAGTTAAGCTAGTGGTTATGGGACATGAAGCTAAACTCATATATTTACTAGCTTAGTGTAATTTACACATATCGATCAATGATGATCATTTTTTGATTTAGACTAGTAATGTGTGATGTCTCTTTGTCTGTGAGTGAGACGAAACTCCGTTTTTAGTGGAGCTTCGGCTTGGTGGGGTAGCGACCCATGGTCTTTGGGCCGTTTTAGTGAAGCTTCGGCTCATGGTCTTCGGGTCGTTATGGTGGAGCCTCGGCTCAAAATTAATGTTTAGCAACCATGGAATAGCGTTCCGTTTTGTGATACACGGTTGATGAGTTTTAATGCTCCCGTCTTATGATAGGCCTCTTTCCCCCTTTTTGTGATTTCTGGATTACTATTGATCATTTCTAGAATTTGTGTTTCACCAATTTTTGTGATTTACATTGATAAGATTTATCAATATTTGTGTATTGATGAATTTGTGTTTCAACAACTTTTACGGTTGGTAATGATATGTTTGTCAATATTTGCGGTTTAGTGAATAAAACAAAGAATATGACATTCTTTTAGTGCTTCGAGATTTCTTGAGATATTGTATGATTTTGTTGTTATTTAATGTATATTTGTCGTAGTATGACATTTTTGTTATCATGCCTTTTTATCATATCTCTTCTTATATCTCATTTTACCTGATAATTATAGCTAGATTGATCCGTTTATTATTTTCTTCTTAAATAATACTCGGTCAGACCGAGATGTTACAGGTACTTCCTCTTGACTTCTTATCAGGGACTGTCGCTTGATTTTTAGCTAACTACTTTAGATTAGTAGTTTTTGTTTTGTATACATTCGAGATAGAGACTCCTTGATGTATACTTATTCTTTTGTCTAGCACTTGTAACTATTCTTTTGTGATATTGTGGATCTTGTTAGACCACTACTCTGATGTACACTTTTATGTGTAATATTCATATCTGTTTCCGCCTTTGAGATATGAACTTCTGTGACTGATTTGTGTTATGCTTATTTCTATATTTGTTTCCGAAGATATTATAGCCACTGTGTAGTAGCTTTGAGTTTGTATCGGCATGTCGGATTTCCTTTCGAAATGAAATGCATGTTATATTATCTGGCATATCGGTGCTCGCACAAAGAAATTACACGGATGGTCGCTCCTCAATAGCCTTATTCTTCGTGCTAGTTGACGGCATTAATCCGTAGTGTCCTTGGCTAGCGTGAGTATAGAGGTGGGGCGTCACAACTTGGTATCAAAGCCAAAATTCGGAATAATGTAGAATAACCTAGCAAGGATCATCATCTTAAGTCCATCCTAGGAGTCGTGGCTTAGGATTTTATTCAAGTCATTGGACCCGTTCTATCCTATTTTCTTTATGATTCCTTGTTTTATCCATCAAGTTTGTTTGATATTCATTCCGAGAATAACCTTTTTTCTTCTTCTTTCTTTCTTTCTTAAAGAAGAAGAAATGGTTAGTTCTGGCAGTCCTAGCGCTGGTCAATCCAGTAGTCCTTCTCTGGATAGCGTATTCATGTCTGCCCAACAACTTTTGGATCTTGTAAAGAATCAAGAGTTTATCTGTGCTTTGAGTAAGAGCCCCAAAATGGTTCTACCTTTGAAACTTAAAGTTCCTTTAAATCAACTTGTGGATGTTACTCTTTGACATGAAGAGGTTGGTAAAGGAGGTGATAGTGACATTGGGATTTCCAAGAAGAGGCATATTAAGTTCAAAAGCCCTTATCCCCATAAGAAGGTGAAGCAGACTACTTTGGTAGCAAAGACTCCAATCCCTAATTATAGAGGATGCTACGATTGTAATTCTAAGGACACTATGCAAAGGAGTTTCCAGAGCCACTCTTTTGTCGTTATTGGAAAAATTCAAGTCATCATATTTCTGCCTGCCCCAAACTTCAAAGCAAGAAGAAAGGGGAACAGGAAACTTCGATAGCAAAGACTCTAACCTCTAGTCGTAAACAATGCTACAATTGTGGTTCCACGGACCATTATGTAATTAAGTTCCCGAAACCCCTTTATTGTCGCTATTGCAAAGGCTCGAGTCATTACTTATCTACATGTCCTAAACTTCAAAGTAGGAGAGAGGGATAGCTAAAAGCTCCTGTGACACTTTTCTTGGTCAAGGTATTTTCCATTCAATCCTTGATGGCATTATTTTATTTCGTGATCTTCCTATTCTAGTTCTTTATGACACGAATTCATCTTATCATTTTATATTAAAAGGACTTGTTGATTCTTTTTCTTTCAAACATTTTGGGCTTAGTGACTTTTTTTTTGAGAATTGCGAATCCGGTTGGTGGATCCACAACACTCAATTTTCTTTGTTTTGATGTCAAGATTATTTTATGTGATCATGTTATGCGTTACTTAGGCTTCGAAATTGATTTGTGTGAAAGGATTGACTTAATCATTATGAAGCCCATATCCTATTTTTCGAGTGGACTATTTATCTTCGACATTCTTAATCTGTTAAGCATATTTTTGTTTTTATTTGTGATTTCGACTCCAATTTGATGACAACATTTTTATTCTTTAAAACCACATGATGAGAATGATGTTATTCTCCTCATTCGGGTAGTTTGTGAAAATTTTCCGGTATTTTTTTTTGAGTTCGTCATAGGTTATTACCTAAGCAATCTTTTGATTGGTGTTAAGGTCCTTTCAGCTCGACCTTGCCACCAATTTTCATTTGGCTACGAGTTGCGGGAGTTAGCATTCCACTTACCGCATTCCGCCCTCGTTATGATTCTTATGAATGACTTGTTATGTCATTTAGTTTGTCCAGCTTATTTGATCCATTGTATGTATCGAGTATTCTACCAATATCTCAATGACTCCATTCTTGTATTTATTGATCTTGGATGAAAACAAAATTTAAAAATTTGCAAATCTTTTTCATAAGATTTATTTATAAGTATGATTGGATTTTTGTTCTTGAAATGAACAAAGAATATTCGTAAAGTTTTTTAGAAATATTTTCTTTATCATATAGAAGATGATTTTGGGATTGTATTGCCCATTGAGTGCTTTAAGAGTTCTGGTCGATGCGCTTAATCAATGTTATCGATAGGAATTTCCTAAACGCTTTGATGAGAAAGTCAGACACAATAAATTGACTTGTAAAATGTAAATTTTACTAGAAAAATTATTACATAAAGTTAATTATAATTTTTGAAGTTTTAGCCTTTAGGAAAAGAGGATCACTTAAAAGAACTCTTTTTCGATACTCCTATTCTTGTGATTCCCGAAGGGGAACCAAGACTATATTGTATATACCGATGCTAGCCGTGTTGGTTTGGGTGCCCTTCTCATTCAAGGAGAATGTGTTATTGCTTATGCTTCTAGGCAATTGAAACCAGCCGAGATTAAATATTCCACTCATGATTTAGAGCTCGCGGCTATTGTTTTCGCCCTTCAAATTTGGCGTCATTATCTTTTGGGAGAGAAATTTATTCTCTATACCGATCATAAATCTTTGAAGTGTTTATTTTCTCAAAAGGAACTTAATTTACGTCAACAACGTTGGCTTGAGTTCCTTGCATCTTATGATCTTGATATTCTTTGTATACTCCCGAAAAGGGAAATCGTGTTTCCATTGCCCTTAATCGTAAGCAACAAGCATCTCTTGTTTTGTGTAGCCTTGAGGCTTATCCTTCTCTTTTCGACCGCGTTCTTGAAGCTTAAAAGATAGACCCTGAATTGGCTCTTCTTAGACAAAATTTTAGAGATGAAATTGATATTAAAAATTTGAAAGACATTGATATTGATTCTCATGGCGGTATTTGAAAATTTGGTAGACTTATCATGCCAAATATTAGTGATCTTCGTAAAGATATTTTAGAAGATTCTCATCGTTCTAAATTTACCATTCATCCCGGTAGTAGTAAAATGCACATGAATATGAAGCGACTTTATTATTGGGATGTAATGAAATTTGACATTGCTAACTTCATTAAGCGTTGCATGACTTGCCAACTTGTTAAGGCCGAGCATCAAAGGCCCGGTGGGTTATTGCAACCTTTGGATATTCCAATTTGGAAGTGGGATCAAGTTTCCATGGATTTTATTGACGATCTTCCCTGTTCTCATTCGAGCCATGATAGCCTATGGTTGATTGTTGATAGACTTACTAAATCTGCCCATTTTATTCACGTTTGGTCTAATCGGACCGTACCTCTTTTGGCCAAACTCTTTATTAAAGAAATTGTTAAATTGCATGGAGTTCCTACTTCTATTTTTAGCGATCGTGATCCATTATTTACTAGTGGATTTTGGAAGAGTCTTCAAAAGACTTTGGGAACAAAGCTTAATTTTAGCACCGCTTATCATCCTTAGTCCGATGGGCAAACCGAGTGTGTGAATCAAACTCTTGAAGATCTTCTTCGTGCATGTGTTCTTGATTTTGGTGGAAGTTGGAAAGATCATATTTCTCTTGTTGAGTTTTCCTATAATACTAGCTTCCAATCTAGTATTGGTATGGCACCTTTTGAGGTACTCTATGGAAGGCCATGCCGATCTCCTTCTTGTTGGCTTGAGGTCGGTGAGAAGCTGGTTTTAGGTCCAGATTCTATTCGTGATTCCATAGAAAAGATTGACCTTATTCGTTGTAACGACGCAGAATTTCTGTCATTTGAAATTCGTATACTTAATTAATTTTGATGATTCATGAATGAATTTTATAAGCTAAGTGAATTAAATTTCGAATATCTAGATTTAATTGGATAATTAAATTGATAATATAATATTTGAAATTCTAGAAATAATTGGAAATTGGGTCTAATGTGATTAAAAATTATTTATAAAGTTATATTAAATTATATTGGAGTTATAATGATGTTATAGAACTTTTATAATTGAATTAAAAGTTCATTTATGAAAAATTGAATATTTTAGTATTCAATTGACGAGTGAAAATAGCCATTTTTCAAACAGTCTCGGATTTCGACGAAACCAGTTTCATCGGATCCGTAATATTATATTATTGTAAGATTTCAAACTTTATGTCAATCGAATTTACGGTTTGTCCGGGGGCAAGCCAAAACGCATAAAAAAATTTGGTTAATCGATTTAATTTGAATTTGATCGTTTATTTCCATAACTCGCACATATTATCGAATTGGCTCTCGATACCTATTCCATTGTGTCCGGAACGCGGGTAAAACCCTAGGAATACCGGTCATCGTGCGAGATTTAGAGTTCGAAAAATTTCGGATGAATAGTAATTTGAGGATTTTCTATATAAGGACCTCACATCTTCAATTTGCAAACTAAAAATCAAACCCTAACCCTAAAAGCTTCAGCTTCCGGCCTCAATTTCAATGGCCGAGAATTTCACTTCTTCCTCCCTCTATTTCTTCAGATCTACACAACTATTCAACAAGCTTCCAACTGCAAAGATGAAGAGGAAGATGAGAACTATAGATCCATACGGTGATGATGATCATCGGAGCGACGTGGTGGTGGAATTTTTGCCATGAAGTCAGGCCATTCGTCATTGATTTACGTGTTAAAGAGGTGACCGAGTTCGTTGCTACTGGAGCCAAGAGTAGTGCACGTTGAGGCGCATGGAAAGGCGGCCTCTGATCGTTGTCCAAGGGGTCGTAGTGGGTCGCGTCATTAGGGTTTTGGAGGCAAGGATGGGTTCATGTACGCGATGTTGCCTGGGAAGGAAGATGATAGCGTGGAATGGCCTGATGTGGAGAGGCTAAATCTAACGGCCAGAGATGCAAAGGTTTTTAAAAAAAAATTTGTAAATTGGATTTTAATTGAATCGTGTAAATTTTGAAATATTATAACTTTTTGATACGAGGTCGGAAAATTACGAAACGAATTGCATTGCAATCGTATTGATGAACACTACGCAATAGAGCTGGATTGGAATCGATTGGAGCTAGTGAAAATTTCGGGTAAAATTAAACGCGTGTTTCATTTTATTCGAAACAAACACTGCAACCGTTATAGAAAGCAAGGTGAGAACTTCTCACTCAATCGAATTTGTTTCGATTTAAATTTTAAATAGTTAGATTTAAAATTGCTTGATTGTGTTGATTGTATACTTGGATGATAAATTATTATCTATTGTTTTGAAATAGACCCTATATGCTGCATAGTAAGCGGAGGTTATTTATTAAACACATATACCGCGATATTCCATCTTGAAGTGGAATTGGTATTATATATGTATTTGGAGTTGATTTTCCAGCATTATATAGCGGATGAGACCCTATTGCGCCGCATAATAGCGGATAATATTTTATAAAACCCACGTACCGCGATATCCCATCTTGAAACGTGATTGGTATTGTGCTAACATCTGTGGATGCAGGGAAACAGGTCGGAGGGATCCAATTGGATTCCTCAACAGTATTGATTGATTTACAGATATTTGCGATATATTCTGTTATCATATGATATATGATGTTTTGGATGCCGTGATTGTTATATTTAGTGTTGTTGCAGCATTGGACCTATTTTGGAAAATTAAAAGTGTTAAAGTGATGATTTTCAAATTTAAAAGGATTTTCAAGTGATTTTTGAAAGTATACGTTTTATTTAATTTTGGAATTGATTCATTTTAAATAAATAAACGTTATGATTTTGATGTTATAAAAATTTTGATTTTTGAGAAATATAGTTGAAAATTGATTTTTGAAAGTATGGAGTTAATGATTTTATAAAATAGTGTAAATAGAGGCTTTTGATAAAAGCTTTATATATAAGATTTACAAAAAATTATATTTTCATGAATCAAAGTGATGAAGTTATAAAAGAGTTTTGAAAATGTTTTAAAATAATGTTATAAATGGATTTTACAAAAGGATAGAATTCATGATTTTGGACAGTGGATAATCCTCTAAATAGAATGTGTAGAAATGTTGAATTTGGTTAACGAAGTATATTCACGATTTTGGACAGTGAATAATATATTAAAGAAATGTTTTAGGGAAGTGATATTTTAAATAGAATTAAAACGATTTAAAGATGTTTTAAAATGTATTAAGTATTAGAAACCATAGATTTCAACATTCGTTGTTGAAATAGACGTTTTCGAGAAATAAGGAAATGGTGGACTATAACACTGTTGTTATAGTAAATGATTTTCGAAGGAAAATGTTTTATATAGTATTGGGGTTTATATATCTATCTTAATTTCGAATTCCTATACTAGTGATTTTGGGTTGTTGTAACGATATTTTATGCAACATTCGTTTTGACTCAAATAAATGTATTTAAGAGGATGTTTTCCTTAAAGAATAAAATGTATACTTAATTGTGATTTAAGTATATTGAATATTTTCCAAATGTTAAAAATAAATAGATTGGTGAATTACTTATTATTAAATAAGTATAGAAATGTTTTCCAATATAAAGTGAATGTTTTGAGATTATATCATTTAAAGATAAATTGAAAGTGCATATTTGAAATCGATTTGAAAATCGTACATCAGTGGATACTTGGAAATTTAAATTCACCATGGAATTTATAAAGGAAAGGGAAATTTGTTGAAAAATAAACATCGATTTATTTTTGAAGTGTGGAAATACATTTACGGATTTGGAACGTAAATTTAAAGTAAATCGGTAAGGATTTATTTAATTGGTTTAAATGAACCATTTTGAAATGAAAATGGATAAATATTTGTGAATATATCCCGAATAGGGAAATGAATTGAAATTTGTTTTCAAAGGATTGAAAAGTGATTTGAATTTTTTTTTTCAAAGGGTTGAAGTGTGAAAATATATCTTGCGAAGATATTTTGAAAATAAATAATTGGGAAAATTATTTAAACCTGAAAATTATTGTGCATATTGATTGATAGTTAAATAACCGACTATCAATATTTGCCTTTAAATGGCGTTTGAAATTCGATGCGACCGGGGGTCGGATTCCAAGTGGATATCCAAAAACCACATCGAACCTTTATGATTGTGATGAATCTTTTATTTAAAAGATTGAAGTGGAAAATTGTTGTGATTTGCTTGAATTTGAATGCTAGGCTTATTTTTAAAATATTGCGCTCGTTATTCGGTTTAGCCGGGGGAGGACCTTTGTGTCATATAACCTATTTTGAATAGTGATACGACATATATGGATAGCATTGAAGACCGGTGGTGAAGATCGGGTATTTGCGAGAATGATAGGATGACCTATCGATTTTCTCTACATCATGGCTCAGGTATAGAGATTCCCTAAGTGATGGGAAGTCCGATCGGGATTGTGAATACCCGGATTACAAGGGCTTCTTTGGAAGTGCCTTCGGTTTTGTTCGAACCTGGAACAGATTTGTATGGATGTGTGTCTGACATTACACTTTGAGATGTAAAGATGGTTTCTATCAAATACATTTCTGCTGGTGGCGGAGAATTTATTATCTTAGCTTAACACCCTTCTCTAAGACGTACGAGCTCAGAGGTTATGTAGTTGATGGTTACTTGTGATACATTCCCAATTTAGTAATGTGGCATACGAAGTGTTGCTGATCATTTGTTGATTGAAGCATGGCTTTGTGAAAAAGCATAGCTTTGTGGACGAGACTTCGTCGGGCCTCACAACCCGGTAATGGTCGAAATAGGAATTTTGCGACAAGGTTTTTGTTAGGAGTAGCGCCCTAGGGTATGTCCTTTTCCTTCTGGATAGAAGGTGATATCATGGTATAGAGCCCAAATATCGAACCTATGTGGTTACTGCATATTTACTACTTTGTGGTTGTTGCTTTGTGGTTGAGGATCCTTGGATAAAGGTCGGTAACGACCGGGGGATGGCATAGCTTGTGGGTTAGCTACCTAGTCACAACTGTATAGCGTGAGGTAGCGTCGGTGTGTTAGTTACCTAGTCACAACTGTATAGCGTGAGATAGCTTCAGTGTGTTAGTTACCTAGTCACAGCTGTACAGTGTGAGGTAGCGTCGGTGTGTTAGTTACCTAGTCATAGCTGTACAGCGTGAGGTAGCGTCGGCCTTGTTTAGCAGAGATCCGGTTAGGTTCTCGGGGGCGTCCTTCCAGAGGCATTCTATTACGGTATGGGAAGTTCCTTAGCCCGATCATTTGTTGGAAAATCCAAAGAAACAATACGTACCTTATACAGTTTTAGTTGTATAAGCTGCCATGGAATGTGGCGGTAACCTGCTATTGAACATGGTAGCTATAGTTGGCATGAGTGCGTAATGCCCATGCTGTCTAAGGTTACTATTATATTTTCGAAAGTTCTACAATATGCACTAAATTCTGCGTTTTCATTGCGAATTGACTTTAAAAATATTTCTTTGTTTTCTTATGTTTAAAGATAAACTGTTTTTAAGTTCTCACACCAGTCCCACGACTGACCTGGAGTTTATTGTTCCCTTCCTAAACTCTGGGTGCCCACCAATTTCCACATGGGCAGTCTAGAGTCAGGTTATCAGGTCATTCTGCAATTCAGGAGTTGCTGTAGAAATCTGGAGGCAAGCTGGATGGCATGGCGTATCAACTAGTATATAGTATTTCTTTTCCGCTGTTTGTTGTTGTAAACTCTGATAATGTAGTGTCATTCTGCAATTCAGGAGTTGTTGTTATAAATGGATTTTATAAAAGGATAACATTCATGATTTTGGACAGTGGATAATCCTTTCAATAAAATGTGTAGAAATGTTGAATTTGGTTAACGAAGTATATTCATGATTTTGGACAGTGAATAATATATTAAAGAAATGTTTTAGGGAAGTGATATTTTAAATAGAATTAAAATGATTTAAAGATGTTTTAAAATGTATTAAGTATCAAAACCATAGATTTCAGCATTCATTGTTGAAATAGACGTTTTCGAGAAATAAGGAAATGGTGGACTATAACACTGTTATTATAGTAAATGATTTTTGAAAGAAAATGTTTTATATCGTATTGTGGATATCTATCTTAATTTCGAATCCCTATACTAGTGATTTTGGGTTGTTGTAACGATGTTTTATGCAACATTCGTTTGACTCAAATAAATGCGTTTAAGAGGATGTTTTCCTTAAAGAATAAAATATATAATTAATTGTGATTTAAGTATATTGAATATTTTCCAAATGTTAAAAATAAATAGATTGGTGAATTACTTATTATTAAATAAGTATGGAAATGTTTTCCAATACGAAGTGAATGTTTTGAGACTATATCTTTTAAAGATAAATTGAAAGTGCATATTTGAAATCGATTTGAAAATCGTATATCAGTGGATATTTGGAAATTTAAATTCACCATGGAATTTATAAAGGAAAGGGAAATTTGATTAAAAATAAACATCGATTTATATTTGCAGCGTGGAAATACATTTACCGATTTGGAACGTAAATTTAAATAAATCGGTAAGGATTTATTTAATAGGTTTAAATGAACCATTTTGAAATGAAAATGGATAAATATTTGTGAATATATCCCGTATGCGGAAATGATTTGAAATTTGTTTTCAAAGGATTGAAAAGTGATTTGAAATTTGTTTTCAAAGGGTTGAAGTGTGAAAATATATCTTGCGAAGATATTTTGAAGTTAAATAATTGGGAAAATTATTTAAACCTGAAAATTGTTGTGAATATTGATTGATAGTTAAATAACCGACTTCAATATTTGCCTTTAAATGGCGTTTGAATTTCGATGCGGCAGGGGGTCGGATTCCAAGTGGATATCCGAAAACCACATCGAACCTTTGTGATTGTGATGAATCTTTTATTTAAAAGATCGAAGTGGAAAATTGTTGTGATTTGCTTGAATTTGAATGCTACACTTATTTTTACAATATTGCACTCGTTATTCGGTTTAGCCGGGGGAGGACCTTTGTGTCATATAACCCATTCCGAATAGTGATACGACATATATGGATAGCATTGAAGACCGGTGGTGAAGATCGGGTATTTGCGAGAATGATAGGATGACCTGTCGATTTTCTTTGCATTATGGCTCAGGTATAGATATTCCCTAAGTGATGGAAAGTCCGATTGGGATTATGAATACCCGGATTGCAAGGGCTTCTTTGGAAGTGCCTTCGGTTTTGTTCGAACCTGGAACAGACTTGTATGGATGTGTATCTGACGTTACACTTTGAGATGTAAAGCAGGTTTCTATCAAATACATTTCTGTCGGTGGCGGAGAATTTACTCTCTTAGCTTAACACCCTTCTCTAATATGTACGAGCTCGGAGGTTATGTAGTTGATGGTTTCTAGTGATACATTCCCAATTTGGTAATGTGGCATACGAAGTGTTGCTGATCATTCGTTGATCGAAGCATGACTTTGTGAAAAAGCGTAGCTTTGTGGCCGAGACTTCGTCGGGGCTCACAACCCGGTAATGGTCGAAACAGGAATGTTGCGACAAGGTTTTTGTTAGGGGTAGCGCCTTAGGGTATGTCCATTTCCTTCTGGATAGAAGGTGATATCATGGTATACAGCCCATATATCGAACCTATGTGGTTACTGCATATTTACTACTTTGTGGTTGTTGCTTTGTGGTTGAGGATCCTCGGATAAAGGTCGGTAACGACCGGGGGATGGCATAGCTTGTGGGTTAGCTACCTAGTCACAACTGTATAGCGTGAGGTAACGTCAGTGTGTTAGTTACCTAGTCACAACTGTATAGCGTGAGATAGCTTCAGTGTGTTAGTTACCTAGTCACAGCTGTACAGTGTGAGGTAGCGTCGGTGTGTTAGTTACCTAGTCATAGCTGTACAGCGTGAGGTAGCGTCGGCTTTGTTTAGCAGAGATCCGGTTAGGTTCTCGGGGGCGTCCTTCCAGAGGCATTCTATTACGGTATGGGAAGTTCCTTAGCCCGATCATTTGTTGGAAAATCCAAAGAAACAATACGTACCTTATACAGTTTTAGTTGTATAAGCTGCCATGGAATGTGGCGGTAACCTGCTATTGAACATGGTAGCTATAGTTGGCATGAGTGCGTAATGCCCATGCTGTCTAAGGTTACTATTATATTTTCGAAAGTTCTGCACTATGCCCTAAATTCTGTGTTTGCATTGCGAATTGACTTTAAAAATATTTCTTTGTTTTCTTATGTTTAAAGATAAACTGTTTTTAAGTTCTCACACCAGTCCCACGACTGACCTGGAGTTTATTGTTCCCTTCCTAAACTCTGGGTGCCCACCAATTTCCACATGGGCAGTCTAGAGTCAGGTTATCAGGTCATTCTACAATTCAGGAGTTGCTGTAGAAATCTGGAGGCAAGCTGGATGGCATGGCGTATCAACTAGTATATAGTATTTCTTTTCCGTTGTTTGTTGTTGTAAACTCTGATAATGTAGTGTAATGTGATGTAATGTAATAACTGATATAGTTCTTTGTTTTATATTGTTCCGCTGCGATATGTGAGATTCTGTTATTGTTTCTGTTTTCTTCTTCTATCTTCTTCTTCTTCTACCTTTTTCTTCTTCTTAAACCTTAAGGGTTCGGTTTTCCGGCATTCGATTGTTTGACAGTTGATACAATAGACGTATTAATGTCGACTTTCGTGAGTCGAAGAATCGGGTCTTTACATTTGGTATCAGAGATTTTGGTTAAGAGACAACCTTGGTTCTGTTGGGTGTTACTCATTAGAGATAGAGTCAGCAGTACTCTAGAATGAGTGTGAGTGTAATAATAGATATGTGTAACATTCCCATTTTTAAATCCAATTTAAATTGGTAATTTATTTTATTTTAGCAATTTAATTGTGGATTAATGTGGTATTTTCCAAATTTAAATAGATATTTGTTTGTTTATTTATGTAAAAGATATAATGGTTTTAATTCAAAAGAAAAATATAATGAACTAAGCTTAAAATGATATTGGTTTAAAAGTAATATTACAAAATTGATATAAATAAAATTTACAAAAGCTATATAAAGAATTAAATTCCAATATATATGTATTATATACTTATTTATTTGTTTTGATAAAAAGATTTAAAATACATCTTCTTTTGAAAATAAATATAGTTGTATATTCACAAAATTTAAAATGTAAAAATATTTACAAAGGTTAGAAACAATTCTTTTAAACATTGTGTATATGTATATACAAATGGCATCATTACATTTATAAAATAATCAAATTTAAAATTACAAAAAAGGAAAGAAATAATTATATTCAGCTATGAAACAAATAAAAAGAAGACAAAAGATAATCAATGTAAATCATCTCAGCCCTAAAACTTCCCTATCTTTTCTTGGTTACTGCAAGATTTCGAAAATCAGTAGGAAAAGAAAATTTTTAACAAGTGGCAAAGATGTTCTCTCTTGAAATGATAATGTAAATAAATAAATAAAAAAATCAAAATGTGTAAACTGGGCTGTTCATTTTAGTTCAAAAGGTTTCTTTTAGTTTTTAAAACTTCAAACTTGAGAAACAAATCAGAGGTAAACTCTGAAACCAAAGCATTATAGTTCAAAACAAAAAAAAATCAAGCTCAGGTAGATCAAATAATCAAGCAAGGTTCCAGATCTTTCAAAACAGAAGCAAAGATTCAAGATCTTCTTCTAATCTAAATTCTAGAAACAAAGTTAAAACCAGAAAAAAAAAAGAGAGAGCCAGGAAAATAAAGAGCAGATCATCTCCAAATTTAAGTTGAAATCTGAAAATAAAAAGGCTTCAGGTTGGAAATGCAGATTCAACTGAAGCATTTCAGATCTGAAAACAAATCAAATTCAAGCAAAACTGAAGATCGTTTAAAGCATTTCAATCTGGAAATAAAATTAGGCAGTGAACTCAAGAAGTAAGCTCTGTTCAAACCTCTCAGGTAATTTTTTAAAACTTTATAGTTAATAAAATTATGATTTTTAATGAAAGGAACAGTTTTTTTTTAACACAAACAAAATTTCAAAACTGCAGAGTGTAAGCTTCAGGTTTGGCAGTGATTTCTGAAGCAAATTTAAAGGCAAGTAATCTTTTTTTTGAGACTAAAAACTTGAAATTAAAATCTTTAATGAAGGAATAATGTAATACAGTGATAATCAATCATTTGCAGGAAATCAAAACCAAAGGATTAACTTATTTCTGGATTTCTAGTTGCAGGAAAGTACTCTGTATATAAAAATTTCAACTGTAAGTAATTTAGAAAGAAATTGTTATTAATGATTAAGTAATTAAATACAACAAGGAATAAACAAAAATATGTAACTATGATTTGCAGATATGAAAAGAATTTAAAGTAGAAGAAAAAAAAGAGAGGTTGCAGGCCTTCATTTCTGTTTTGAAAACTGTCAGGGGATATTTCTATCTTCTGGAAAAAAATAGGTGAGCAAACCACTTTTCTAAACTCTTTAAGTTGATATATATGATCTTCTTGTGGTGCTCTTTGGTGTTTGCTGTGTATTATACTTGCATGCCTATATATGAATGATGCCAGTTCAAAAGGTCAGAGAAACCTAGTTTTTAAACCTCTGTAAACACCCTACATCCTGAAAGTAACAAAATTTACAAGCTTAAAACAATTGTTTGATGAATCTGATGCATTGCTATAATTCTTGAATCCATTAGGTGATGCTTGAATGTTTCTTTAGGTATGAAATTGAAAGTATATATGTGAATATGTGTTTATGCATATATATATGTCACTGTGTATGTTAAGTTACCTCTTTGTTGTAAAATGAACAGACAGAAGTTCTTCATAGAAAAAAATAAATCATATCTCAATTTATAAACATGATTAAGTGATTAAATTTATATAAAAATTTATCCTAGTGATGAAATATAGATAAGAAAAATGATTTCAAATGAACTCATCAGATATTCGCTTATAGAATGATAAATGGCAGTAAAAATCAAAATAAGCCAAGAATTGGATGATCATAAATATGTAATTGGATTATACTATCTGATTCAGGTTGTAAAAATATGAATTTAGAGATTCATTTCTTAATTTTTAAGAGTGTCATTGTCGAGCATGACTGAGTTGAACAGATAATGCAAAATCTTCAAATTCTGGGGATCGACGCATGTGTGGGTGTCGGGATTGTGTTCAGAGATGATGGGTTGAATGTCGAATTCGAGAAAAATATTGGATGATTTTACATTTCATCGAGGTGATTGGTATATGGCAATTTAGGGTTTTGGGCACAATTTGTCTTGTCGAAGTTTAAACAGAAGAACCGGCGTCGTTATGGGAATCGGAACGATCGCATGAGGGGGGATCGTTACATATGAGCGCGTATTTATTAGTGAATATGAAATTGTTTTATATTGTGATGATTGGTTTGTTAAGTGGTATATGGATTCTGGTCAATACGAGTAATTAACGTTATTAATAGAAATCTCTAAACACTTGTACAGAACAAATTCGACACGATATCGTTTTAAAATAGGGTAAATGAAATAATTTTACCTAAATTATTTTCGTATACAAAAGAGAAAAATTTTCTGTGAATTATTATAATATATGATTGCTTTGTTGCTAGAAAGTGATGATATTAAATTATTATCATTAATGTTGAAAAAAGAAATTGAAATTGTAACTCCAAAGTTAAGAAATAAATTCACATACAAATAGAATTGGAGAATATAAATTGTAAATGTGATTTGTAAGCTGAAGTAAAATTCCAGAGGAATATTTAGAAATGTTTTGAAAGGGTTTGCAATTTAGAAAAGATTAAATTTCTTTTTGAGTTTGAAAATAGTTTTCAAGGGTTTGGAAAAATGTTTTTGGAGGGATAAAAGCTCTAAACTCTTTTCGGTCGCTGGAAAATAACTTCGATGATGACTGCAGCATCATCGGTGTTCATTTTCGGGTTTCCAAAAGAGGGATTGCTGCCAAGTTGTTTTAAATGGAAGTTGTTTGGAAAATTGGGTTTGGGTTTTGAAATTCAAAGGATAATTTGAATTGGTTTCAAAAATGGTTTTGAAATGTTGGAAAGACTCTGGAATCTGATAAAAAGAAGATAGTTATGGTATAAAATTTATTAAGTTGAAAATAAATGTGTGGTTGAAACAAATGAATTGAAATTGAGTTTGAATTATGGAAATAAATTTATGAATGAACGAATTTACAATTGCGAGTAAATGAAATTGGAAACTAAATGTTGAAATTCATCTTAAAATTGCAAGTAAATTAAAAATTTGTCAAGTGGGATCAAATGAGGCTAAGTATCAAAATAAAATTAGTAAGTAAAACTAATTGGAGAAATGTCAAAATTAATATGGGTTGAAATGAATTGAATTCAACATTTATAAATAAAGGGTAAATTAAATTCATATGAAATTTGAAATCCAGTTTAAATATAAGTGGTTATAAACCAAAATAGTGAATTGAATTGTGTTTGGGAATGAAAAAAAGAAAAAAAAAGAAAAAAAAACTGAAATTGAAAACGGAGTATCGAAAACCAATTTAAATTATGCGAGATGAAATGAGTTGTAATGAATTAGTAAAAGAAACTAATTTAAAATAGCAAGATGAATCAGTTGTGAATGAAAAATAATTGATAAAGTTCAATATTCATAAGGTAAACTAAATCCAAATAAAGTTGAAAGTGTAAATCGAATTCAAATGAAATTGATGATGTGAGATTGAATGAAAATGGATATTATAGTTAGCAGGATATACAGGTGGACTAAAGGAAATTAGGATTTTGATTTCAAAGATAAAAAAATTGAATTGCTCAAAAAAAGGTACGTATTTCAATTTCAGCATGAAATTTGGCGATTTTCTTGTCCAACCACTTGGCTTTCAGTTTTCTTTTTGAATCTGGGGGGCCGTAGTGCCATTTTGTAGTCGTACTGATCGATCCGCGCAAAGGACACATTGGTGAAATTTTTCGAAAATTTAAGGTGTTAGAATATTTTTAAGAAAATTGAATTTTTTTAAAAACTATAACTTTGATTTTAGAGTGAAAAGTTAAACGATATAGTTGGTTTTGGAAAGATAACTAAGTATGATTTGAAAACTTAGTAAAGTTATTGTAAGAAGTTTAACTATGGATTTTGGAAAAGTTAAAATGTTTAAATGAATTTGAAATTTAATATGAACAATTTGTTTTGAAAAGTTAATGGACTCTTTAACTTTTTCTTACTTGGTAATTTTGAGGACGAAATTCTTTTAAGGAGGGAAGTTTGTAACGACCCAGAATTTCTGACATTTGAAATTCGTATATTTAATTAATTTTGATGTTTCACGAATGAATTTTATAAGCTAAGTGAATTACATTTCGAATATCTAGATTTAATTGGATAATTAAATCGATAATTTAATATTTGAAATTCCAAAAATATTTGGAAATTGGGACTAATATGATTAAAAATGATTTATAAAGTTATATTAAATTAGATTGGAGTTATAATGATGTTATAAAACTTTCATAATTGAATTAAAAGTTAATTTGTGAAAAATTGAATATTTTAATATTCAATTGACGAGTGAAGATAGCCATTTTTCAAGCAGTCTTGGATTTTGACAAAACTAGTTTTATCGGATCCGTAATGTTATATTATTGTAAGATTTCAAATTTCGTGTCAATCGGATTTACGGTTTGTCCGAGACAAGCCAAAACGCATAAAAATTTTGGTTAATTGATTTAATTTGAATTTGATCGTTTATTTCCATAACTCGCATATATGATCGAATTGGCTCTCGATACCTATTCCATTGTGTCCGGAACGCGGGTAATACCCTAGGAACGTTGGTCACCGCGCGAGATTTGGAGTTCGGAAAATTTCGGATGAATAGTAATTTGAGGATTTTCTATATAAGGACCTCACATCTTCAATTTGCAAACTAAAAATCAAATCCTAACCCTAAAATCTTTAGCCGCGGGCCTCAATTTCAATGGCCGAGAATTTCACTTCTTCCTCCCTCAATTTCTTCAAATCTACACAACGATTCAACAAGCTTCCAGCTGCAAAGATGAAGAGGAAGATGAGAACTATAGATCCATACGGTGATGATGATCATTGGAGCGATGTGGTGGTGGAATTTTTGCCATGAAGTCAGGTCGTTCGTCATCGATTTACGTGCTAAAGGGGTGACCGAGTTCGTTTCTATTGGAGCCGAGAGTAGTGCACGTGGAGGCGCATGGAACGGCGGCCTCTGATCGATGTCCAAAGGGTCGTAGTGGGTCGCGTCATTAGGGTTTCGGAGGCAAGGATGGGTTCACGTACGCGATGTTGCCTGGGAAGGAAGATGATAGCGTGCAACGGCCTGATGTGGAGAGGCTAAATCTAACGACCATAGATGCAAAGGTATTTACAAAAAGAAATTGTAAATTGAATTTTAATTAAATCGTGTAAACTTTGAAATATTATAACTTTTTGATACGAGGTCGGAAAATTACGAAACGAATTGCGTTGCAATTTTATTGACGAACACTACGGAATAAAGCTGGATTGGAATCAATTGGAGCTAGTGAAAATTTCGGGTAAAATTAAACTAATTTTATTCAAAACAAACACTGCAACCGTTATAGAAAGCAAGGTGAGAACTTCTCACTCCATCGAATTTGTTTCGATTTAAATTTTAAATAGTTAGATTTAAAATTGCTTGATTGTGTTGATTGTATGCTTGGATGATAAATTGTTATCTATTATTTTGAAATAGACCCTATACACCGCATACTAATCGGAGGTTATTTATTAAAAACATATACCGCGATATTCCATCTTGAAGTGGAATTGGAATTATATATGTATTTGGAGTTGATTTTCCCGCATTATATAGCGGATGAGACCCTATTGCGCCGCATAATAGCGGATAATATTTTATAAAACCCATGTACCACGATACGCCGTCTTGAAATGGGATTGGTATAGTGATAACATCTGTGGATGTAGGAAAATGGGTCGGAGGGATCCAACTGGATTCCTCAACAGTATTGATTTATTTACAGATATTTGCGATATATTCTGTTATCATATGATATATGATGTTTTGGATGCAGTGATTATTATATTTAGTGCTGTTATAGCATTGGACCTATTTTGGAAAATTAAAAGTTTTAAAGTGATGATTTTTAAATTTAAAAGGATTTTCAAGTGATTTTTGAAAGTATACGTTTTATTGAATTTTGGAATTAATTCATTTTAAATAAATAAACGTTATGATTTTAATGTTATAAAAATTTTGATTTTTGAGAAATATAGTTGAAAATTGATTTTTGAAAATAGGGAGTTAATGATTTTATAAAATAGTGTAAATAGAGGCTTTTGATAAAAGCTTTATATGTAAGATTTATAAAAAATTGGATTTTTATGAATCAAAGTGATGAAATTATAAAAGAGTTTTGAAAATGTTTTAAAATAATGTTACAAATGGATTTTATAAAAGGATAACATTCATGATTTTGGACAGTGGATAATCCTTTCAATAAAATGTGTAGAAATGTTGAATTTGGTTAACGAAGTATATTCATGATTTTGGACAGTGAATAATATATTAAAGAAATGTTTTGGGGAAGTGATATTTTAAATAGAATTAAAATGATTTAAAGATGTTTTAAAATGTATTAAGTATCGAAACCATAGATTTCAGCATTCATTGTTGAAATAGACGTTTTCGAGAAATAAGGAAATGGTGGACTATAACACTGTTATTATAGTAAATGATTTTTGAAAGAAAATGTTTTATATCATATTGTGGATATCTATCTTAATTTCGAATCCCTATACTAGTGATTTTGGGTTGTTGTAACGATGTTTTATGCAACATTCGTTTTGACTCAAATAAATGTGTTTAAGAGGATGTTTTTCTTAAAGAATAAAATATAAAATTAATTGTGAGTTAAGTATATTGAATATTTTCCAAATGTTAAAAATAAATAGATTGGTGAATTACTTATTATTAAATAAGTATGGAAATGTTTTCCAATATGAAGTGAATGTTTTGAGACTATATCTTTTAAAGATAAATTGAAAGTGCATATTTGAAATCGATTTGAAAATCGTATATCAGTGGATATTTGGAAATTTAAATTCACCATGGATTTATAAAGGAAAGGGAAATTTGATTAAAAATAAACATCGATTTATATTTGCAGCGTGGAAATACATTTACAAATTTGGAACGTAAATTTAAATAAATCGGTAAGGATTTATTTAATAGGTTTAAATGAACCATTTTGAAATGAAAATGGATAAATATTTGTGAATATATCCCGTATGCGGAAATGATTTGAAATTTGTTTTCAAAGGATTGAAAAGTGATTTGAAATTTGTTTTCAAAGGGTTGAAGTGTGAAAATATATCTTGCGAAGATATTTTGAAATTAAATAATTGGAAAAATTATTTAAACCTGAAAATTGTTGTGAATATTGATTGATAGTTAAATAACCGACTATCAATATTTGCCTTTAAATGGCGTTTGAATTTCGATGCGACAAGGGGTCGGATTCCAAGTGGATATCCGGAAACCACATCGAACCTTTGTGATTGTGATGAATCTTTTATTTAAAAGATCGAAGTGGAAAATTGTTGTGATTTGCTTGAATTTGAATGCTACACTTATTTTTACAATATTGCACTCGTTATTCGGTTTAGCCGGGGGAGGACCTTTGTGTCATATAACCCATTCCGAATAGTGATACGACATATATGGATAGCATTGAAGACCGGTGGTGAAGATCGGGTATTTGCGAGAATGATAGGATGACCTGTCGATTTTCTTTGCATTATGGCTCAGGTATAGATATTCCCTAAGTGATGGAAAGTCCGATTGGGATTATGAATACCCGGATTGCAAGGGCTTCTTTGGAAGTGCCTTCGGTTTTGTTCGAACCTGGAACAGACTTGTATGGATGTGTATCTGACGTTACACTTTGAGATGTAAAGCAGGTTTCTATCAAATACATTTCTGTCGGTGGCGGAGAATTTATTCTCTTAGCTTAACACCCTTCTTTGAGATGTACGAGCTCGGAGGTTATGTAGTTGATGGTTTCTACTGATACATTCCCAATTTGGTAATGTGGCATACGAAGTGTTGCTGATCATTCGTTGATCGAAGCATGACTTTGTGAAAAAGCGTAGCTTTGTGGCCGTGACTTCGTCGGGCCTCACAACCCGGTAATGGTCGAAATAGGAATGTTGCGAGAAGGTTTTTGTTAGGGGTAGAGCCTTAGGGTATGTCCATTTCCTTCTGGATAGAAGGTGATATCATGGTATACAGCCCATATATCGAACCTATGTGGTTACTGCATATTTACTACTTTGTGGTTGTTGCTTTGTGGTTGAGGATCCTCGGATAAAGGTCGGTAACGACCGGGGGATGGCATAGCTTGTGGGTTAGCTACCTAGTCACAACTGTATAGCGTGAGGTAGAGTCGGTGTGTTAGTTACCTAGTCACAACTGTATAGCGTGAGATAGCTTCAGTGTGTTAGTTACCTAGTCACAGCTGTACAGTGTGAGGTAGCGTCGGTGTGTTAGTTACCTAGTCATAGCTGTACAGCGTGAGGTAGCGTCGGCCTTGTTTAGCAGAGATCCGGTTAGGTTCTCGGGGGCGTCCTTCTAGAGGCATTCTATTACGGTATGGGAAGTTCCTTAGCCCGATCATTTGTTGGAAAATCCAAAGAAACAATACGTACCTTGTACGGTTTTAGTTGTATAACCTGCCATGGAATGTGGCGGTAACCTACTATTGAACATGGTAGTTATAGTTGGCATAAGTGTGTAATGCCCATGCTGACTAAGATTACTATTATATTTTCGAAAGTTCTACAATATGCACTAAATTCTGCGTTTTCATTGCGAATTGACTTTAAAAATATTTCTTTGTTTTCTTATGTTTAAAGATAAACTGTTTTTAAGTTCTCACACCAGTCCCACGACTGACCTGGAGTTTATTATTCCCTTCCTAAACTCTGGGTGCCCACCAATTTCCACATGGGCAGTCTAGAGTCAGGTTATTGGGTCATTCTGCAATTCAGGAGTTGCTGTAGAAATGTGGAGGCAAGCTGGATGGCATGGCGTATCAACTAGTATATAGTATTTATTTTCCGCTATTTGTTGTTGTAAACTCTGATAATGTAATGTAATGTGATGTAACGTAATAACTGATATAGTTCTTTGTTTTTAAAGATATTCATTTATCTATTATATATTGTTCCGCTGCGATATGTGAGATTCTGTTATTGTTTCTATTTTCTTCTTCTATCTTCTTCTTCTTCTACCTTTTTCTTCTTCTTAAACCCTAAGGGTTCGATTTTTCGGCATTCGATTGTTCGACAGTTGATACAGTGGACGTATTAGTGTCGACTTTCGTGGGTCAAAGAATCGGTCTTTACATTCGTCATAGGATGAAAAAATCCCAGAGTAGACAAAAACCCTATGCCGATAACCGTACGAGGAAATTAGAATTTTCTATGGGAGATTTTGTGTTTATTCGTGTTTCACCCATGAGGGGTGTTGTGCGTTTCAGTCGATCGAGAGAATTGGCACCTCGATATATTAGTCCATTTCCCATCACCGAACGTATTGGTTCCGTGGCTTATCGCGGCTTATTACCAGCTCAATTTTTTGCTATTCATGGCGTGTTTCACGTTTCTCAATTACGGAAATGCCTTCGAGACTCCGATCCTATTCTTGAGCTCGGTGTTGTGGAAGAGATTGAAGTTTCGCCTATTTGACTTATGAGCATCATCCTATTCGCATCATTGCTACGGAGGTTAAACGCCTTCGAAATAAAGATGTACTTATTGTGAAAGTTCAATGGTCCTCAAACCCTAAGGATTGCTCTTGGGAATCCAGAGAATTCATCGAACAAACACGTTCGGGCTTACTCTTTCATGCTCTTTATGGTGAACTTCTTATTTCAAATTTCTTTTGTGTCGACATGCTTGTATGGTTGTTACTTTTTATTTTCTTCTTAAAATTGGAAGGGCGCAATTTCTTTAAGGAGGGGAGTCTATAACAACCCACATATTTTACGATTGTGTATTTAAATATTTTATTTAAATATAGCATCGTTAGACGGATTGTAGTACGAAAAGCTACATTTTGCAAATGATCGAATTAGAACTCGAGACCACTTTCATTGAGTTCAAAATGCCGTTTGCGACCTTTTTGAGTATAAACTTCGATATGTTTGGAGTTAGTAGAATTTTGCTATTTTTTCACTTTGGGTTTGAGTTTGGGTTTCAGCCAAATGTTCTATCTTAAGACCCTAGTTCCACCCCCTCTCCTTTTCATTACTTCATAACTTTTCCTTATACTCAAGCTTCATCAAAAATGGGGGAATGGAATGGGAAATAGAAACTCCAAGCCCTAGTTCCATTGCAAATCCAAGCTCTAACTCCAAATTCAAAGTGAAATTATTGGTAAGCATCTTCTTCTTCTTCAACTCATTCTCTCTCCAATTTCAGATATTCCTAAACCCTAACTAAGGAAATGTTTTTCTTTTAAGCTTAGATTCAAGATTTTTGGGTTGGAATTGAGGAGTGATTGTTCTTGCCTTGCTCTATAGCTTCTTCTTCCTTGTTTTAGTGCAAAAGGTGAGATTTTTATCTCACATCTATGTCTATAGCTATCTTTGATTGTTGGGTATGAATTCCTAACACTTATTCATATGCATTTGCTTTCGGTTTGGATTGAATTGGTGAATATTCCAATTTTTGGTGTTTTGAAGTCAAATCTTCAAAAATCCTAACTTTGATGTTTAAACATGTTTTTGGTGATGCATTGAAGAGCCTATAGGGCCGGGTTGCTTATTGGCATAAACCCCTAGCGTCGTTGCTCATTCAATTGCAATTTGGGAGAGTTTGCTCTTCACTGAATAGGCTGAAAAACAGCCCAACACTCAGTCAGTCGACTGACCAATTGCAGTCAGTCGACTGGCTGTAGCTAGTGATGGCTCCGGGGGCTGTTTACAAGGACAGGGAGTCTCTGTTTCATGCAATCAGTCGACTGGTCACTGTAATCAGTCGACTGACTGCAGGAAATGAAATTTCCAAGATTCTGGTTCAGTCAACTGGCCATTTGTAGTCAGTCGACTGACCTGCTCCTATTTGCCTATTATGCCTATTTTTGCCTACTTTTGCTAGGTTTCCAAATTTAATCGATTCATGTTGATTCCCCGATTTTTTGTTATCATTTATTGTCCACTTTGATGACATATTCTTCGGGATTTTTGTGAACATACATTTTGATAGATTCGGTATCGATTTCTTTGGATTCTATTCATGTCTTCGAACGTGAAATTTTGGAGATTGATTATTTCTACAATCATTTTTGTGATTTGTCACTTTAAAAATATAAAGGTTTTCTATACTAGTAGTAAATACCAAAACTCTTTCATCAAAACGACTTCAACACTATTTTATTAAAAAGCTCGTTTCTTAAACCGTTTTCCAATCTATTAGTATATACAAACCTTTACCTCACTCGTATGAGAAATCTAATTAAACGGCTTAGTAAAACAAGTGTATGAAATGCTTGTGTTTACTTCGTCGGTTAATTCTTAGACTTGTTCGATTGAATCTCTTGTGACAATTTTCGAATGGAAATCTACAATCTGTTCGTAAATATTTAAGTTAAGCTAGTGGTTATGGGACATGAAGCTAAACTCATATATTTACTAGCTTAGTGTAATTTACACTTATCGATCAATGATGATCATTTTGTGATTTAGACTAGCAATGTGCGATGTCTCTTTGTCTGCGAGGGAGACTAAACCTCGTTTTTAGTGGAGCTTCGGCTTGGTGGGGTAGTGACCCACGGTCTTCGGGCCGTTTTAGTGGAGCTTCGGTTCATGGTCTTCGGGCCGTTTTAGTGGAGCCTTGGCTCAAAATTAATGGTTAGCAACCATGGAATAGCTTTTCGTTTTGTGATACACGTGTTGATGAGTTTTAATGCTCCCGTCTTGTGATAGGCCTCTTTCCCCCTTTTTGTGATTTCTGGATTTCTATTGATCATTTCTAGAACTTGTGTTTCACCAATTTCAGTGATTTACATTGATAAGCTTTATCAATATTTGTGTATTGGTGAATTTGTGTTTCAACAATTTTTACGATTGGCAATGATATGTTTGTCAATATTTGCGGTTTAGTGAATAAAACAAAGAATATGACATTCTTTTAGTGCTTCGAGATTTCTTGAGATATTGTATGATTTTGTTGTTATTTAATGTATGTTTGTCGTAGTATGACATTTTTGTAATCATACCTTTTTATCATATCTCTTCTTATATCTCATTTTACCTGATAATTATAGCTAGACTGATCCGTTTATTATTTTCTTCTTAAATAATACTCGGGTCAGACCGAGATGTTACAGGTGCTTCCTCTTGACTTCTTATCAGGGACTGTCGCTTGATTTTTGGCTAACTACTTTAGATTAGTAGTTTTTGTTTTGTATACATTCGAGATAGAGACTCCTTGATGTATACTTATTCTTTTGTCTAGCACTTGTAACTAATTGTGATATTGTGGATCTTGTTAGACCACTACTCTGATGTACACTTTTATGTGTAACATTCATGTCTGTTTCCGCCTTTGAGATATGAACTTTTGTGACTGATTTGTGTTATGCTTATTTCTATATTTGTTTCCTAAGAATTATAGCCACTGTGTAGTAGCTTTGAGTTTGTATTGGCATGTCGGATTTCCTCTCGAAATGAAATGCATGTTATACTATGTGGCATATCGGTGCTCGGACAAAGCAATTACACGGATGGTCGCTCCTCAACAGTCTTATTCTTTGCGCTAGTTGATGGCATTACTCTGTAGTGTCCTTGGTTTGCGTGAGTATAGAGGTAGGGCGTCACAGCAAGGCCTTTGTTTCATTTTGCCGAGCATAGTAGCTCACTGTTATATATATGCATACTACCATACTAAAATGTTTCACTCTGAGGTAATTTAATTCAACTTGAGGTATTATATGTATATATAAGTTATAACATGAAGTTTCGGCCTGTTGATTTAAGAAAGGTATATATTTGTAGTTTACTTTCTTATGTATATTAGTAAATATGTATTGCCTATATATATATTTTTAAAATATATAATATATAAGTATTTTAATATTTACATTTTATATAGATTATATATATATATAGTATATAGGCATTGTGGTGATAAGTTACATATAATATGTTGTATATATATGTATATATGTAAGTTACTCTAGCTATGTATAATATGTTTAGCTATTATTATAATTTGAAACTGATTTTTTAATAATATAATGTCTGTACATATATTAGTTTGTATATATATAACATCTATTTTTTTATATGTATAAGTTTATATAAAGTTACATGATCTGTTAGATGTAAAATATAAGTTATGCAAGTTTGTTCTATATTTGTTATTATATTTGAATTTGTTGAAATTTATTTATATGTGGCAGTATAAATATATATATTGACAGTATAAATTTGAATGTAATATATAATTAGGTTGCTTTTAAATAAGCATATATATGTATTGATTTGATCTGTGCTTTGTTTGATTTCTATTCTAACCAAAAGTTTATATGACAGCCTATATATATAAATATATAAATTGCTGTTGAAATGTGAACTTGTTGACAGAGAGTTAAACTATATTTTCTTTTCAATCCAAGCTATATATATGTTCTATTAGTTTATATAATCTATAAGTCGGTTTACATATATATAAGTTTATACAAGTTTTATAGGATTTGTTTAAGTGTAGATACATTAATAAAGTAAATTGTATTGATTTTACAATAATTGTTGAAAAATAATAGGTATATAAGTATATACATACATATATGTCATATATTAGTTTATATACAATTATATATGTGTTTGGTTTTCAAAATATATGAGATTTTATCCTATATTAGTTTAAATATTGATATGAAAAAATATATGTTTTAAATTGATTTAGAAATATGTATATATATAATACATAACATATGTTTTGTTTCATTGATCTCTTGTCCATCTTGACTTACCTTCTCATTATCGAATTTGTTATAGCAATTCCTAGCTTATCGTCATTCCACTAGTTCGTGTCTGTGTCCATATCTGTGTGCGTGTATGTGTCATCTTCTTGTTTCTCTAAGCCTCGAAAGGTGAGAAATCACTCACGATTAACATTCTTATATTTAATAAATTTAAATTCACATTGAAATGACAACTGAAATATGCTGTGAAATTTGAACTGTTAATTATATAATTGCTATGTGTGATATGCCATTTTCTGCAATTGTTCATCTATGACATATGACACCATGACCTGTTAGTTGTATATTTAAATTGTTAACCGCGATATATGCTCATCGTTGATATGTTATGTTATATTATTTTATTTTCTCACTCTGCAAGTTCCCTATTAGTTTAGAATTCCCAATGGGTTGAAATGATACATACCCGAACGAAATTCTAGAATGGGGGAAACCGTTATAGGTTGAAATGATAAACCCAAGCGATTTTCATTTATTTTGAATTTTGGGATTGTGGTTGAAATAATATATACCCATAAATATTTAAGTTGCGGATTGAAATGATAAATATTTGTATCACTTGACTATAGAATAAAAAATTATATACAGACACCGTTGGTCAATATTTTGAAAATGATTTCCAAAGTTTGAAAGGAAATACATGGGTTTTCATTAAATATTGATTTTAAAATATAATACGTATAAAATTTAGATTTTTAAAATAATATACTTTGAAAATTTAAGTTATAAGTTAGTTTTGAAAAAATACGAATTTTAAGATTTTACTTATAATTTTATTATTTTAATGCAAAATGCATTTAATAATAAGATTTAATTTAATAAAAAGTTAAATTAATTGGTTTATAATATGTTTAAGTATTTATTTGAATTTATATTATTATTTTAAAAATATATTTTTATAACTTTAATAATAAAGGTTGGGAAGATAAATTAATGTTGACTTGGAATTTAAATTGGTTAATAATTTAATTTAAATAAGAATTTATTTGAACTTATTAATTTTGAGATTTGAAAGGTACGATTTACAACTTGATTTGATGAAAAGTGATTAAATGAATATTCTCATCTTTAAATAAAATTGAGACTTGATATTTAATATTGATTTAAATTTATAAATTGAGATTTTATTTAATTGTTACTAAATTGATTAAGTGAATATTCAAAGCTAAATAATAGTTAAGTTAAATGTTGAAATATAAATGAAACTTATATTGAAGTGTTTGAATATTTGAACTTTGAATCTTATTGGAATTGAAGAGATAGTTCAAAACTGAATTTGAAATTGATAAAGATTAAAATAGTTTATTTAGAATTTGAATTGAATCTTTGAAATTTAAATTGAAATGGTTAAATGGAATTGATTCAAATTGAATTTTTCGAATTTAAGATGATTTGAATCGATTTACGAAATTGGAATAAACTATTTTTATTATATAAAGCATTTTTAATATATAAACTATTTTAATATGTAAATTATTTTAATATATAAACTATTTTAATCTATAGCTATTTATTATATATACTATTTTCAATATCTAAACTGTTTAAGTTGAAAGTGTTATGATTTCCAAAGTGTTATGATTTCAAAAGTGTTATGATTTCCAAAGTGTTATGATTTCAAAAGTGTTATGATTTTGAAAGTGTTGCGATTCTAGAAATGAATATTATTTAAAGTGAACAATGGTATCGAGTTGATATTGTTTTTGAAATGAATATGATATTTTGATATGAAGTATGAACTATTTGAAATGAAATGACCACGGTGTGAAATAAGCGTTTGGTTGTTAAAGATACCGAGATCAGATATTGTCATACTCTCTGCCAGTACCGAAAACTACTTTAACAACTGTGTACGTGGTGGGGATTCCAGAATGAAGTAGGATGGTTTGGTGTACGATTCTATGTGAGGTATTTACGTAACCCTGACTCCCATGAGTCAGCTTGACGTAGCTAAAACAGAAGCCATGCCGAGCCAATTGAGGTCATTCCTCCTATCAGACACATTTCTTCGATACCATTCTATTACTTTATGATTTGATTGGATGCACCTTTGATTTGAGAATGTGTCTTGAGGAGGGCAGTAGTAGCTGCTATGCATTACCACCTGTCCAGATCCGCAAACGGCATATCTACCCTACCATTGCCTCGCGTGCCTTGTCACATGCCTCATCGCGCCTTCTACGAGTTTGTTTTGTACCATACCTATGGAATGCCCTCTCATAGCCCTCTAGTTTATGGAGGAATACAACACTGTATATACTATGGGAATATATAAAAATGTGTTAAGGGGGATATGGGTAACGCCATAACACTATTTTAAAATTTTATTTCACTGATAGACATATTATAATAGCGTATATTACTACATAGTAGATAGTTCCACGCATCCTTAGAGGATGGAAATCCCAACTATCCTTTAAGTTACTTCTATTTCAGTTGACATTTCACTTGAGTCGAATTTACTGTTATAAGAATGTTAATCCTAACTCGAGTGTTTCGTGTTTTGCTTTATGCTCAGGTCAGACTGAGTGTCATAGCGTTTGAGACTCACATTTGGTGCTTTGTTTGAAGATTTATCAATCTAGCTTTCAGTTTATTTCAATCATTTATGTTCAGACTCGTCAGTTGCTTATGTATGAGGGATTTATTTATATCTAAGATTCTGTTGTATTTTGTTTCCAACTCTAATGTTTTATAGTAGCTTCATGTACTACTATTTATCTATTCCACTGCTTATTATTGTAATACTTTGTGTCTATGATTCTATGATTTATTTATTTACTGTATATGTTGAGTTTTGTCAAATATAAATTAACAATATGATATCTTGAGCAATTCAAGTTCGACATGTGCGGATGCGAAAGGTTCGAAATAGTGGGTCATTATAGTAAGGAGATTCTAGAATGAAATAGGATGGTTTGGTGTACGATTCTGTATAAGGTATTTACGTAACCCTGATTCCCGTGAATCAGCTTGATGTGGCTAAAAAAGGAGCCATGCCGGGCCAAGTGAGGTCATCCCTCATATCAGACACATTTCATCGATACCATTCTATTACTATGATTTGATTGGGTGCACCTTTGATTTGGGAGTGTGTCTCGAGGTAGGTGGTAGTAGCTGCTATGCGTTACCACCAGTCCGGATCCGCAAACGGTATGTCTACCCTGGCATTGTCTCGCTTGCCTGGTCACATGCCCTATCGCGCCTTCTATGAGTTTGGTTTGTACCACACCTATGGAGTGCCCTTTGATAGCCCTCCAGTTTAGGAGGAATTACGGTATTGTATAGACTATGGAAATATATAAAAATGTGTTAAGGTGGATATGGGTAATGCCTTAATGCTATTATAGTAATTTATTTTACCGATATACATATTATAATAGCGTATATTACTACATAGTAGATAGCTCCACGGATCCTTAGAGGATGGAAATCCCAACTATCCTTTAAGTTATTTGTATTTCAGTTGACATTTCACTTGAGTTGAATTTACTGGTATAAGAATGTTAATCCTAAATCGAGTGTTTCATGTTTTGCTTTTTGCTAGGGTCAGATTGAGTGTCACAACATTTGAGACTCACCTTTGTAAATTGGAGCTTTGTTTGAAGATCTATCTATCCAGCTTTCAGTTTATTTCAGTCATTTATGTTCAAACTCGTAAATTGCTTATGTATGAGAGGTTTATTTGTATCTGAGATTCTATTGTATTTTGTTTCAAACTTTGATGTTTTATATTAGCTTCATGAACTACTATTTATCTATCCGTTGCTTATTATTGTAATACTCTTTGTCTGTGATTCTGTGATTTATTTATTTACTCTATATGTTGAGTTTTTCCAAATATAAATTAACAATCTGATATTTTGAGCAATTCATGTCCGACATATGAGGATGCAAATGGTTCAAAATAGTGGGTTGTTACAGTTTCTTTTAGAGCCAGGTTTAGGCAAACTTAGCATATGGAGTAAATTTAATTACCGAATCACCTTCGTTCGAGGTTTAGTTTCTTCCTCTTTGACTTGGGTTTCCTTTGAATTTCGGAACTTTCCCCCTTTGTTCTGAAATCCATTTTGGTCTCTTCCTGTTTATGTTCTTCTTGATTCTTGAGCATCCCATAGCTCCATTTCAGTTGATCTCTATAATAAATTTGAGAACATCTTGCTACCTCATTTGGCAATTTCGTCCTTGTGTGTGTCTACTTCCATCGACGTCCCCACCAACCTTGGTATGATTTGTAAAGGGGTGGAACTCCTTTACAACAGGTATCGATCCACCAGAGATTTCTATATCCTTGGGTTTGATGTTGTTATCTCTTGCAAAGCCCGAATCATTTCTCTAGTAGACGACCTGAATAATTCTCTTCTGATCGAACGTAGGTTGCCTTTGGTTATGCAAGCAGTTCTATCTTTCATTTGATACTCAGCCTAGTGATCTTGACTACACGCTGATAGTCAGGGAATATCATGATGTTTTGGTGAAGTCACATTTCTCCCATTTAAGTAGGGAATTGAATTTCGCAATCAATCTTACTCCTGAAATCTCAATTGACTCGGTTAAGGTCACGACAATTGATATAAGTCTATCCGTCTGTCTTTTTGGAAATTTGATTTTCGTATCTTCTTTTCTACTTTCTTTTTAATTTGAATTCTCTTCGATTAAGGTCCCTCTAAAATTTGAATCTCTACCCTTGTTCTGAAATCCATCCTTGAATCATCCATTGAGGGAGTGTATTTATAATTGATGTAAAATGTTTTATATTATGTTGTTTGAATTGTTAAGTTTGATTTGGGGTTTCGATTGATTCGTCTGGCCAATGCTATCGATAGGAATTCCAAAACACTTAAATAGAGCAAACTGACACAATATTGTTTTCAGAATTGGTAAATGAAATAATTTTATGTATGATTATATTTTATATATATAAAAGTATAATTTTTTGAAATTGGATAGTTAAATAAATTGGTTGCTAGAAATGATAATACTAGATTATCATTTATTGTTTTGTTAACATTCCTACACCATTAACTTTTTTGTATGTTATAATTCTTAAAGCATGGTTTATAAGCTAATTTGCAAATGAAATGAATTTAAATTAAGAATTTCAGAATAAAATTTCTGGCGCTTTTCAAATTTGGATTTCCGAACCTTGAAATTATACTATTTGAAAGTATTTTGGAAAGGAAATTATTTTCAAAGAAGCTGGGAAATAATCACGGTGATGACTGCAGCATCACCAACATTCATTTTTCAGTCTCAAAGTGGAGAGACCACTTAGTAGCTTTGCTACACTTTTGTTTTGGAAAACCAATTTGATTTGAATTTTCTTGAGTAAGATTTGATATACAAAATATTTTATGTACATATTTATTTCAAAATGATTTGAAGTGAAACCGGAAATCTATTCTTAAATTCTGTGTAAAGTGATGGTTTTCAAATTATTGAAACAAAGCAAAATTTTGACTAATTTAAGTATTTAAAATAATAAATGGGATTTAAAATAAATTGCAACAGTTGAACTAAAGATAAAATTTATTTGTATAATATTTAATTGCATTCTAATCAACATGTATAATTTACTTGAACTATTTAAAAAGTTGAAATGCTAAGATGAATTTGTGATTGAAGGTTATATAAGAGAAAACTTAGGAAAAAAATTGTGCAAATAAATTTTTTGCTTAATAAAAATATTATAAATAACAAGTAAATTGGTATAGTGCTCGCTTTCATATGAAAACATTAATAAAACTTACCTAAAATTTTCAAAAATTTAAAACGTAATAAGAATATGTAGTTGAACAGTATACAATATAAAAGGTAAGAAATAAAATGTGCAAAAAAAATCTGATAAAGGAATTTATAAATAAGAATTGTGTTGTTATAATGAATGTTATACATTTAATTTATGTCATAAGAAATGTAAATTGAAACAAATTGAATAATAAATAGAGAATGAGTAAATAAATGTAAACTTAAGAAACTAAACAGGTAATAAAAAAATTCATATCTTTATAAATGGTAAATTAAGAATAGTTGAAATTGAATTATATGAGGAATTAACTTAAGTGAAATTAAATGGAATAAATAAATGAGCTGAATAAAATAAATTTTGTTTTGAAAGGAAATTTTGTAATAAATTTTGGTAAACTTTAATCAGTTTTGAAAGAAAATCAATTTAATGAAAATACAATTAATTGCAATCAACAAAATATGAATGCTGTGAATAGTTATTGATTTAATAAAATAGATTGAAACTAAATTTGCTGAATATTAATCAATTTTAACTAATAAAATTTATTGGGTTTTGAATTTGTTGTATCTGATAATATATGTTTCATTCTATCTTTTCTTTCTGGTTGTTCATATTCTTCTACCTCGTTCCTTTTCGAGGACGAAAAGTTTTGAATGACGACCCATAAATTTTAACAGTTTTAATAACGCAACTAACTGAAATTTTATGAAATTTCAGATAATTGAATTTGGAAATAAAAAAATTAGATATATGAAATACGTCTATTTAAACATCGCAAATGGTAAATTTTCGTTGGAAAATATGAAAGTTGGTTTTATTGTGCAGTTTTCAATTTCGATTTAAATCAGTTAATATTGATCAAGATAAGATATTTTTGAAATCTGAATATTTTTATATAAGAAAAATGTTTAATATTTTCTAAGTGAGGCGTCATCTTTCGTTTCGTCAAATTTGGACTTCTCTATCGCCGTTCATCTTATTTTTAGCAAAATAACAAGCAATTTGGCAACGAATATCGACTTTTCATAGGATGGTAGTATTATTGATATTTGTGTACCATTTTATTCGTCTTGTCGTACTGTTCTCCACAATATATTCATTTGTGCATTTTGGCGTCCGGTACACGGCGAAATTTATAGAACGGATATCCGTATCGGTACCGATATTTTACCCTTTGGCTTTCTCTGTGCCCTTTCATTGTCCAGCCGTAAGGTAATGAATGGCCACTAACCATAAATAATTTTGAATTTAACGCCTTTTCTTTTTGTATTCATACTGGTTACAATATTTATTTCTCTGGTTGATTTGTTCTCTTCCTCTTCGTTCATTTTGCTCTTTGCTCTTCAAAAAAAAAAATGTTAATTGCTGTCAGGTTGCATGAGCCTATTTCTCTTCCTCTCTCTTCCTATTTTCTTTGTCTTCTTCCTCTTGAAAAAATATATATTCTAATATTTGACAATATGTGTATAGATATACATACATATATTTCTGTAGCTTTTTCTACTTTTATTCATTTGCTTAAGAATTTGGTTAACCTTCACCCTATTTACCACTTCATCACCTTTGTTTTGCAGCCAAACCTACCGTCCTAGCTCGCCTCCTCCTTCATCTATGCTACGGTCAGCCTAGGCACGTCATCCATCCCTTTTTCACCACAACTCTCCCTTCCTCCATGCAGACCTCATCAGCTACGCTAAGATCCACCCACCCCATGGCAACCTCTTGCGCGAGCCTCACCATCCCTCCGCCTATAGCTCCACCATGACAACACAACATCCGAACACGATGTCCGCCTTGTCGACCCGCTACCTGACCCAGCCGCATTACCAACCAAAGCCGCCCTGCTTGCCGACCACACCAAACGCATCAGCTCCGCCCTCAAGCACGTGCCATCTCCTTGCTTCATTCGCTAGCCATCGCTTCATTTGCCCTCCACCAGATCTGACCCAAAGCCTCAGCAGCCCATCTCCACTTCATCACCATCCGTTCAGTTTTCCCCTCTACCTTCTGTCAGCAAGAAAACATTACAGCCTTTGTTTCATTTTTCCGAGCATAGTAGCTCACTATTATATATATGTATATTACCATACTTAAATGTTTAACTCTAAGGTAATTTAATTCAACTGAGGTATTATATATATAAGTTGTAGCATGAAGTTTGGGACTATCGATTTAAGAAGGGTATATATTTGTAGTTTACGTGCTTATATTTATATACATACATACATACATACATATATGTATATATTAGTACATATATGTTTCCTATATATGTGTTTTAAAATATAAAATATATAGGTATTTTGATCTTTACATTTTATATAGATTTTATAAATATAGTATATAGGGATTGCGATGTATAAGTTACATATAATATGTTGTATATATATATATGTAAGTTATTCTAGTTATGTATAATATGTTTAGTTATGATTATAATTTGAAACTGATTTTTTATAATATATAATGTCCGTACATATATTAGTTTGTATATATAACATCTGTTTGTTTATATATGTATAAGTTTTTATAAAGCTACATGATTTGTTAGTTATAAAATATAAGTTATCCAATTTTGTTCTATATTTGTTCTTATATTTGAATTTCTTGAAATAGCTTTACATATATGTGGCAGTATAGATATATTTTCATTGACAGTATAAATTTGAATGTAATATATAAGTAGGTTGCTTTTAAATAAGCATATATATATATATATATATGTATGTATGTATGTATTGATTTGATCTATTCTTTGTTTGATTTCTATTCTAGCCAAAAGTATATATATATATATAGCTTGCTGTTGAAATGTGTACTTGTTGACAGAAAGTTAAATTATATTTGCTTTTCAGTCCAAGCTATATATACGTTATATTAGTTTACGTAAGCTATAATGTCAGTTTATATACATAAGTTTATACAAGTTTTATATGATTTGTTTAAGTGTAGATATATTAATAAAGTAAGTTGTATTGATTTTATAATAATATTTAATAATAATAGGTATATAAGTATATACATATATGTCATATATTAGTTTACATATAATTATATATATGTTTGGTTTTCAAAATATATGGAGATTTTATTCTATATTTGTTTAAATTAAATATTGATTTGAAAAAATATTGTTTTAAATTAATTTAGAAATATGTGTGTGTGTGTATATAATATAACATATATTTTGTCTTATCGACCACTTGTCCATCTTGACTAACCTTCTCATTATCGAATTTGTCGCAGCAATTCCTAGCTTGTCGCCGTCCCGCTAGTTTGTGTCTGTGTAAGTGTCCATGTGCGTGTTTACGTCATCTTTTTGTTTTTGTATGCCTCGAAAGGTGAGCAATCACTCACGATTAATATTCTTATATTTAATAAATTTAAATTCACATTGAAATGAAAACTGAAATATGCTATTAAATTTGAACTGTTAATTATACAATTGATATATATGATATGCCATTTTCTGTAATTGTTCATCTATGACATATGACATCATGACCTGTTAATTGTATGTTTAAATTTTTATCTATGACATATGACACTATGACCTGTTGATTGTATGTTTAAATTGTTAACTGTGATATATTCTCACTGTTGATATGTTATGTTATATTATTTTATTTTCTCACTTTGTAAGTCCCATGTTAGATCAGAATTCCTTACGGGTTGAAATGATACATACCCGAACGATATTCTAGAATAGGGAAAAATCGTTATGGGTTGAAATAATAAACGCAAGCGATTTTCATTGATTTTGAATTTTGGGATTGCATGTTGAAAATGATATACACCCGTAAAGATTTAAATTTCGGATTGAAATGGTAAATATCTCTATCACTTGACCATAGAATATAAAATTATATATGGACATCGTTGGTCTATATTTTGAAAATGATTCCCAAAGTTTGAAAGGAAATACATGGGTTTTTGTTAAATATTGATTTTAAAATGTAATATATATATATATATATAAGTTAGATTTTTTTAAATAATATGTTTTGAAATTTAAGTTATAAGTTAGTTTTGTAAAATATAAATTTTAAGATTTTACTTGTAATTTTGTTATTTTAAAATATATAAAAATATATTAAATGCAAAATACATTAAATAATAAGATTTAATTTAATAAAAAATTAATTTAATTGGTTTATAATATGTTTAAGTATATATTTAAATTTATATTAGTATTTTAAAAATAGATTTTTATAACTTTAATAATAAAGGCTGGGAAGATAAATTAATGTTGACTTGGAATTTAAGTTGGTTAATAATTGAATTTAAAGAATAATTTATTTGAAATTAATAATTTTGATATTTGAAAGGTACGATTTACAACTTGATTTGATGAAAAGTGATTAAATGAATATTCTCAACTTTAAATAAAATTGAGACTGAATATTTAATATTGATTTAAATTTATAAATTACAATTTTATTTAATTGTTACTCGATTGGTTAAGTGAATATTTCAAAACTAAATAATAGTAAAGTTAAATGTTGAAATATAAATGAAACTTATATTGAAATGTTTGAATATTTGAACTTTGAATCTTATTGGAATTGAAGAGATAGTTCAAGGCTGAATTTGAAATTGATAAAGATTAAAATTGTTTATTTAGAACTTGAATTGAACCTTTGAACTTTGAATTGAAATGGTCAAACTGGAATTGAATCAAACTGAATTTTTGGAATTTAAGATGATTTGAATCGATTTGTGAAATTGGAGGAAACTATTTTTATTATATAAAGTATTTTTAGTTCATAAACTATTTTAATATATAAACAATTTTAATATATAACAATTTATTATATGCTATTTTCAATATCTAAACTGTTTAAGTCGAAAGTTTTAAGATTTCCAAAGTGTTATGATTTCAAAAGTGTTATGATTCCAAAAATGTTATGATTTCAAAAGTGTTATGATTTCGAAAGTGTTATAATTTTGAAAGCGTTACAATTCTGTAAATGAATATTATTTAAAGTGAATAATGATATCGAATTGATATGGTTTTTGAAACGAATATGACATTTTCATTTGAAGTATGAACTATTTGAAAAGAAATGACCATGGTGTGAAATAAGCGTTTGGTTGTTAAAGAGACCTGGATCGGATACTATCATACTCTCTACTAATACCGAAAACCACTTTAACAACTTTGTACATGGTGGAGTTTCCAGAATGAAGTAGGATGGTTTGGTGTACGATTCTATATGAGGTATTTACGTAACCCTGACTTCCATGAGTCAGCTTGTTGTGGCTAAAACAGGAGCTACGCTGGGCCAAGTGAGGTCATTCCCCCTATCAGACACATTTCTTCGATGCCGTTCTATTACTTTGTGATTTGATTGGGTACACCTTTGATTTGGAAATATGTCTCGAGGTAGGCAGTAGTAGCTGCTATGCGTTACCACCAGTACGGATCCACAAACGATATATCTACCCTGGCACTGTCCCATATGCCTTGTCACATGCCCTATCCCGCTTTCTATGAGTTTGGCTTGTACAACATCTATGGAGTGCCCTTTGATAGCCCTTCAGTTTATGGAGGAATTATGATACTATATAGACTATGAGAATACTTAAAAATGTGTTAAGGGGGATATGCGTAATGTCTTAACGCTATTTTAATACTTTATTTTACTGATAGACATATTATAATAGCGTATATTACTATATAGTAGATAGCTCCGCGGATCCTTAGAGGATGGAAATCCCAACTATCCTTTATGTTGCTTGTATTTCAGCTGACATTTCATTTGAGTCGAATTTACTGGTATAAGAATGTTAATCTTGACTCGAGTGTTTCGTGTTTTGCTTTATACCAGGGTCAGACTAAGTGTCACAGCATTTGGGACTCATCTTTGGAGATTGGAGCTTTGTTTGAAGATCTATCTATCCAGCTTTCAGTTTATTTCAGTCATTTATGTCAGACTCGTCAGTTGCTTATGTATTAGAGATTTATTTGTATCTGAGATTTTGTTGTACTTTGTTTTAAACTCTGATGTTTTATAGGAGCTTCATGAGTTACTATTTATCTATTCCACTACTTATTAATGTAATACTCTATGTCTCTAATTCTATGATTTATTTATTTACTGTATATGTTGAGTTTGCCAAATATAAATTAACAATCTGATATTTTGAGAAATTCATTTCCGACATGTGCAGATGCAAATGGTTTGAAATAGCGGGTCATTACATAAATGTAAAATAAAACGTGGATTTGGTTCGATGATTTTTCATATTTTTGTAAATTTGGAAGTTCCTTTTTAAAATTCTTTCTCAAAGGGGTGGATAAATGGAAATCGTACTTGATTGAAGTTGAGTAAAGTGAATAGAAGGGTAAGAATGCCCGATAATTAAGATAGGAGGAAAATACTCGTATAAGGAAAATATGGAAAGTAATAGTTGAAGTAGAAGGCATTTAGGTAGGAGAAATATAAATAGTAGCAACATTGGAAAATTTAATAGAAATATCATTAGGAATTTAAAATAGGGTTAGTAATCTAGTTAGAAATAATATAGGAGAAAAGCAATAGGAATAGGATATGAAGAATAGATAAAATCCCATAGATATGTTGTAATTGCACATACGATTTAGATTGACACCTAGATAGATGTTGCAATTGCACATATCTTTTAGAAACCTCCCTCATATGTTGTTAGAATCTCCGCCAATGATGGAAGCAAGAAAAACATGTGTAACATGACGAAGTTATCATTGTCTACTCTACTTTTCTTTGTTTAAAGTTATAGATGAATTTTTTGACAATTAGGTTTGGTACAACAAGTGAATTCAAACGTGATTAATGTTTTGAGTTAAAAAATCCTACTTCTAGTAAATATTTTTTGCAGATAGTTTTTAAAAAGGAGAAATTTTTCACGGCTCCTTTTTGGAAACCAAGAAATTTCTAAATTTATAAAAGGGTTTCTAAATTTATATTTTCAAAGATAAAGGTTTTAGATTAGATAATTCATGATCTGAAGTTTTAACTTTATAAAGAGTAGTGAAACCCAAACCAGATTTTTGATATGGAGTAGATATGGATCACTACCTTGGTATAATGGGGTAAATGTTAAGGCTGTGAATAAAATAACCGTGGATGCTCATAGGATAGCAATAAGAAATCCCCATTGAATATAAGGATCATTAACCTAAGAATGTTTGATTAAACCTGTGCGAAAGCCATAAGAAGAATGCTCAAAGAAAGGGATAGTGATATCATAGTACACTTTTGCAAGTCCTAAGACACACTTGCATGGAAGATAAAGATAAACAAAGTAAATACTAAAGTGAGGATATTATAATGATATTTTAATTAAAAGAAGATAGTAGTATGATTGGAGGAGAGAGTACTAGTGAGATCACAAACATACTTAGAGGATAATGATTGTCTCAAGGTTAATGAAAGTGAGATATGTGGTAGGAAATTTATTCCACCAAGCCAATTTTTTTATAATTTTTTATAATGTGCATAGTTTATACTTCTTACCAACTGCAGTGCAGGAATGCAAAATTTATCCCATAGTCGGATATAATGATTGAAGTAATGGATGGACCTTATTTTTTGAAAACCAAGAACGTAAGTTAAGGCATGTGGATTATAGTTGAATGTCATACTAGAAATTCCCATCTTAATTTAATAAGCAGAGTTAGGGCCACAACATCATGAAACCTAGTTGATGATGAATGACAGCTTCCAACAAATATTTATTTTAGGATTTTGGATTGTAATCGTTAGTTGTCTCCCTTTGAATATTAAAAAACGTATATTATGAGATATCCCCTTATCTTGATATTGTGTTGATGGTTTGGATGAGAATTGACTGCTACATATATTAGGAAATTGTGTAAATAAGTAAATCTCATAAGGACACTTAACTAGCGATAAAATATAGGTAAGACTAAAACTTTAAAAGATAAACAAGGAAATTATGTTAGCGGCTATAAATTAAGAATGCTTAGATCCTAAAACTTTAAAAGTTTGAGAAAAATAAAATTTAGCAAACGGAGAGCAGGGCAAGATTGTTGCGAAATCATAGACCACATTCCTGTGCCTTAAAAGCTAAAATTTATAAATAGGCTTGTGTGCCATTGTTTAGGAGTATAAATGAAAGGTTCCCCAAATCTAAGATTAACCGCATATTGCCAGGGTCAATCATATGAATTAACTCATTGACCGAATCCTGATTGCGTTAAGATGTGACTCGATTTATTTTTAAGGAATGGAAATTTTTTGGAAAATTGCATTTGAATTCTTTTGAAATTTTTTGTTTATATGCTTTTGAGAAGTTTTGATTCAAAGGCTTTTGGAAAATTTTGTTCAAGTGCTTAAAATAATGGGGTTTAATTTATTTTGAAAGTTCGTATTTTCAAACTATTTTGCAAATTTGATTACAAAGGGAAAACTGCTTTTAGAGAAAGCAAGAGAATTTTTGATTTTCAAGAGCCACATGTTTAGCGTAAGGAGGGTCGACATGTTAGTGAATATGAATTTTACCGTTTGATAGGGGTGACAGTATACAAAACGTAGATAATAACAAGGGAAAATTTTGTTTTAGCTTTGGAAATTTCTATTTTTGTACCTTGTTGATAGTGAAACGAACCTTGCACTTGGGATGATTATGTTCTAACATCCAAAAATAAACCTTCTTATACTTGGAAAAGATGGAGTAGTTTTAGGCACAAAAGAGAAGGTTCCAATAGTACAATGGAATAAGTACCCAGAAGAAGGGTGGAAATGTAAAATTTTCCATTTAAATTCTTTTTCCGACATAGGAGTATATTTTTAGAAATTTAACCTTTCAAAATGTTTAGATGTTGTAAATTGTGTGCTAGGCTTTGGATGGTAGGGATTGAATGCAAAATTGGTTGAATCATATTTCTACTTGTAGGAGTGTGAAAATTGTTGTGCGGAAAAGGATTTTTGATTTTTTAAAACTTGCATACTTATAGAACTTCTAGTATATCTAGGTTGTTTGAACATATTTAAAAAATGTTTTTAAAACAATGCATTCATATAGGAGGTGTCCATTTAGAATCACTTTGCACACATGTCTTATATGTTGTGATACACCATGCACTAATACACGTTTAACTGCAAAATTGGTTGGATAGTTTAGATTGGTTGTGCGATATGTTAAAAGATTCAATCCCTGAGGAATTTCGGGGATGAAATTCTTTTAAAGGGAGTGAATGTAACACCCCATAAAACTAAGATAATAAATAATTAACTAATAAGGCTCAAAATTTGGAATTTGAGCAAATGGAGGAATTGGGCCATGAAACTTGCACTATTGCGCTTGTGGCGGTTTTTTGAGCAACTTTCATACTTGACTTTTCGCGATCAGAGCTCAAATGAAAATTTTATTGGCATCTAAAGTTTTTGAAAGAAAATAATTAAAAACAAAAATATGAAATAAATTATATTAAATGGAGACCCCATCGGTGGACCCCCTCCTTAGGTCGGTCGACCGCCTATAAGGGAGCGATCGAACTGTCATATGGGAGCAACTATGGTTTGAACCTTGTCCAACAACCCTGATTTTATTATTTTAATCTAACAGTTACGGTTGATTCGAGCTCCTATAAATACAGATCATGCCCCTCACTTCTCTAATCATATTTTCCAATCAAAGTAGCGAAGCTCTGTAGTTTTCCCTTCTCCACTACATTTACAAATTATAAAATATCATACACACACATACACAAGTCAGGGAAGGGAAGAAAAGAAGCAAATCAACATTGCGAAAGAAATGGTAAGATTTTGTAATTATAAATTTATATTCACCTTAAACCCAAATCTCTTCTCAGATCTATAATTCTAATAGTATGTATATACCTTGTTATACATATTCATTTGGATTGGAATGGAAAAGGAGTCAAGTAAAGTAATGGATTCAGATTTAGGAGATTTGGAAAGCTTGAAAAGCGAGTGGGAAGTTACACAATTTATTTATAACATCGAAATTTATATCGTTGAATTTTCTTTAAATGTTATACATATGCAAGACTATGGAGCTGTACGCTTAAGAAGATGTAATCTCGCGTGCATATTCTGTAAAATACATGTAGAAGGCAGTAGGATTGGAATAATTACATAGAGAACAAGTATTAATGTCGTTAAATACATGTAGAAGACAATATAATTTTCATTGTAGGAAATTATACAGCTTCAATGTTTAGGAATTAGTTGGTTTAGCCTAACACTTAGGCTTTGGATGATCAGTTTGATTTTGCGGGCTGGGATGAAACGTCAGTAAAGTTACACAACAAAACTTTGCTTTTCACCTAGAGGCTACTAGCAGTTGTGTATACTTACGACTGATGTGGGATATTTTCACTCATTGAACTCATGGGGATATGTTATGCGTGGGACCTGCTTTTGGATCGAAGGTATTAAGTAGCTATTGTAGGGTCTACCTCCTTCGTACATAATAAGTATTAAATGGTTGGGTTTATTGGTTAGGCACGGTAGTGGAAAATCTTAGGAGGGGTTCGCTTCAAGGTCGAGGTATTAAGTAGCTATTATAGGGTCTACCTCTCCTTATAAAGAAGTATTAAGCGACCTGAGGAGATTCTGCATGATGTTAGCTGGGAAGTACTAGAGAGGTGTCTGCTTTGGGTTAGGTATCAAATGATGAGGACCTGCCTATGATATAGGTATTAAATTGTCAGAGTCTGCCTAATTCCCATTTAATAGATATTAAGTGGCTTAAGTACTTCCCCTCACATTGTTAGGACATGATTGACGGTAGTTACATAGGACTAGGGAGGGCCTTTGGCCTACAGTTGAGGGTAAGTTGTAGAGTTGGACTGGAAAAGCCTTTGCACTTACCGCTGGAGGCATTTCATGTAGGATGTAGTTAAGATGCATTAGTAATACGACAATTATATTAAAAAGCCATATCTATGTGTCATCAGCCTCTGTATCTAGGACTGATTGAGTAGCGGCTATGTTGCGGAGGACCCGCTTCAGGGACTGAGGTATTAAATGGCCTTTTGGTTTTGCCTTCTCCCTAATCAAGGAGCATTAAGTGGCCAGGTTTTTGGGTAGTATAGTTTTAAATACATACGAATATAAGCATATAAATATATATATAGTTATATCTCAAAGGAGATTACGCATATCATACGCACACATATGACTTAATGGATTAGGCATAAGTAATAGATATAACGCCTAAATTGAAATCAATTGGCATAACGTAGTGGTATGGGTAAAGTATGTAATTTTTCAATCACCAGAACGTTGTTTTGACCCCCTCCTCATTACAACCCATATGACAGATTTAGAAGGACAAACTATTGGAGCAAGCGGGAACGGTAGATGAAGAAGTCTTCTTATTCATGCTCGGCGCTGATAAGGCACTCAATATCCAAGGAATATTATTGAATCCATGATAGTAGCCTTAGTAAGTAAATATGCTCTATTATATTTTTCTATTGCACTATGAGTTTATAATGACCACACTTCGATATACTTGTGTTTATTACATATTAACAAAACCAACGATCCATGCCCTAATGGACTTGGGTTTTGATTTACTTGATATTTGTTCCCATTAAGGTGCAGGTTGTTACAGGAGGTAGATTGACATAAGAAGGCCAGTCATCATTACGTCAACATGGCTGGACCGGGGACTATTGAGCCCAGATCTTGCTTAAATGTGACAGCTTCTTAGGAATGAGACAACTGGGCTTCATCTTGGTCGCTTGCTGAGTAGAAGGGTTAGTTTGAGACCGATACGTGGTAAAGCAGCTTATGTGGACTAATTATAAATTAGTTGTCTTGGATTTAATTGGGCCATACTGTCTTTAATTGACCTACTAATTATTGCGAGAAAATTGAGCAACGATAGCGATCCGCATAATCGATTCTATCTCTTTTCAATTTCTCTTTTCTCATTTCCTTTTGCCTTCCAATACATTCATCTACGTCAAAATTTGCTCTCGAACCCATCATGAGCACTCATTATCTCAAACACGATTCCTTATATGCTCTTCCTTGTGGGTCTTAAGAAAATCACCACTATACTCAATTCTTTATTAGTTTCAAAGTGGTATCATTCAAGTTATATTTTAATATACTAGTCTGATTGTGGGTCATTTTGATACCATTGTTCGATTAATTTCCAATTACCTCAGTTCTAGTTCTTTTGCAAGGAAGCATGCAATATGTGGTAGAACCTCACCAAGAGGTTCCAAATACATTGCCTTTAAAGGGAAGGACATTCCATATGAATGGTTGAGCCTCACCTAGAGGTTTTCAAAATATATAAAATCGTGTTCATTTTATATCCTTCCTAAATTAAAAGTTATATTCAACGATCGAAAGCCAACTATTGACAATTTAAAGCCAAACTTTTGAAATTACATCTTATAGCACAACACAGTTTCCTAAGTAAAGGGGATTGTATCAAATAGGAGAAGTGTAACAAGACTAAACAAATGTTACCACCAAACATTATGTTTCACTTAGAGTAACAACCCATAGCTTATATGGATTTACGATATTTTCCATTCAATTTTAAGATATTCATTCCTTTTTCAAAACACCATAAACCAACTCCTAATAATTTATGGGAGTTTGTATATTGTCTTTAAGGTCAAAAGTTATCTTCTTTAAAAGTAGTTAAAGAGGCAAAAAAGGAAAAGTGCTATAACTTCTCTTTAACTCTATGTTGCTTAACTTTTCAAACCATTTACGCATGCAATTCATTTTTCTATGTTACATAATCCAACTTAACCTGAGAGCATGTACATAACATTTCAAGTACAGTTAAATTCATTTAAACACTTTACTTTTCAAAGAAAACAATGTTACAAAAATGCTATAAACACATCTTTAACTTTATGTTACTTAACTTCTCAAAACGATGACATATACATTACATCTTCGCATGTGCTATCTTCTACTTTAATCTAAGAGTATGCATGCAAAATATCATTTTAAATTTAATTCATTTAAATCGCCTTAAATTGTAAACTTTTGTTTAAAACTTCCCTTTTAAACACATGATTTCCAAACTCACTTATCTTATTAAATATATCATTTTAACCTTCATTTAAACAACCAATGCCATACTATACTGCCACACATGTTAACATGCATTAAGATTTTTAAGAATTTTGATAATAAGGGTATAATTTAACAACTCATTTTTTAAATGTCATCTTGTTTAAAAAAGGTAAAATGTTTAATGATTATACAAGTTCACATATATTCAACTATAGTATAATATAATATGTACGTCACATAGTATAAACATATATATGGTGTGGATAAGTGAGTAAACTCACTTGTAATCAAAGCTAGTTCCTAAAGATCGCTTCTTCTTTCTCCTTGTGCCAAAGTTCAAGTCAAACCACCTCCTTGCTTATTTATCCACATCCGTGCTTTTTCTCCTTACTTTTTATCTTGTTTTATCCTTCGAAAACACTTTTTAATGCTTTAATAACGAAGTATAAAAACTTAATGTGAGATTCGTTTGATTTGGACATGTTTATGCTTGATTTTGTTTGTGGCTTTAATAAGTTTTAAAAGAGATAAGAAAAATGGGCTGGTTTTATCTAAGGAATTTGTGTGTGAACTAGAGAGATATGTATGTGTATATATAGAATTGTAAAAGGTTCCAAGGTTAAAAAGAGTCATTATCCCTTTGCTACTTCTTGCTTTGTCTCATTGTGCCCTCTCCTCCATATCTTACCTTTACCAAAATCTTCTCTCTTATCCTCACCAAACAATTACATCCATATTTCAAACCACTTTTATATTCATCTTAGACAAACGAACACTTAGTGTTACACACTAATAACATATGTGTGTTCATTAACCTTTAGAAATTTTTACTACTTAATCTTGATTGTCAATAATATATTTTCGGATCTTGTTTACTATGTGTGTAAAAATATTCTGAAATGATTTTGTTAATATTAACATCTTTTAATTACACACGTATAAGTGCTATGAAACCCAAGTCATTACATCCTGCCCCTTAAATCCCCCTTTAAAGGAATTGTTCTCACATAATTCTATCACTATAAGAATATACACATACTTCTCACGTGATCAGCAAGAATCAAAATATATGTGTGTGTATGTGTGTGTCTATGTATAATACTCATTGAAAACCACATATGAAAACCTACTAAGTGATTTCACCTTATACGGAGAATTCACTTTAAAACATACGACATACATGTAACCACTAAACTCATAACAACTTAAGATAAGACATCCTAGCACTATCTATGGTCTCCTATGTACAGTTTCCTACTTTGTCACTACATTATACCTTAAACAACCTATCGACCTTTGTCCTCAAATGCTTCATATTTCTATCAACTATGGAAATATACTATATAATGTTGTTAAGTATGTCCTAATCTCTCCGTCCTCCAACTGTGTTGGTTCCAATATCAAAGTTGGATCATGCATATATTTTTGCAAAAATTAAACATGGAATACATTATGCACACTTGATAGCTTAGTCCATAACTCAAACCTATGCGCAAGTTTATCAATCTTCTCAAGTATTGAGAAAGGTTTACATATTGAGAAGCTACCTTCCCCATCTTACTTAACCAAACAACATTTCTCATCAAAAAAACCTTCACAAGTAAAAAGTCCACAACCAGGGATTTCAAGTCCCTATGCCTTCGATTAGCAAAACCCTTCTTCCTATCTTCCATATCTTTTGTCCGACCATGAAATTAATTTATCTTCCCCATTACATCTCTAACTATATCAGTTCCAAGTACTACTCTACCACCAGTATCGAGCCAACATGATGGTGATTTGGATGACCGCCTATATAATGCCTCAAAGTATATTACGCCAATGCTTGCTGGACTGATAACTTTTATTGTATGTGTACTATACAAAATAAAGATGATCCCCCTAGGAGCCCCCAAAATCAAAGAACATGCACGTAATGTATCCTATAATGCTCAATTCACCCTCTCCATTTAACCATCAGTTGCGATAATATGTTATGCTTAAACTCAACTCCATCCTTAAGGTGCTATGTAATCCTCTCTAGAACAAACTCACGAACAATGGATCTCTATAACTAACAGTATTGCAAGGAATCCTATGTATTCTAATAAATTCCTTCACGTAAAAACTAGCTAAGGTTAATGTTGTCCTACTCGACTTTGTTGGAATGAAGTGCATGCTGTTAGTCAGGCTAATGACATATAACTTTATTCCATTATCTTGACCTAGGTATTCCACTAATAAAATTCATAGGTTTATGCTGTAATTTATAACACCTATAAATTTAATTGGAATTTAATAAGAAGATTAAATTAAATAAAACAAAGAATAAAAAAATTTCACAAACACCCGAAGTTGGCTACAAAACTTGCACCATTGTGTTCGTAGCAATTTTGTTAATGATTTATATATATACACTTCAAAATCGTAGTCGGTACGGAGAAGTTACTGACATATGAAAATTAGAAAACAAAATAAATTTTAAAAGAATAAAAAAATAAAAAGGTTAATGGTTGACCCCTAATGTTGAATGGTTGACCCATGAATTTGAATGGTCGTCCTATACAAGTTGACCTGTGGCTATGAGTGGTCGACCATTCACGTAGGAAAATGACAAAACTGAGGGAAAAACTGAGAGGGCAATCCATGGTTATGATCAACAAAATATCTTTCTTCACGGCCAAGTTTTTTATGTGCGATCGAGATAAAAACAAATATTTCCTGGGCTCAATCTAATGCTTTAAATCCATCTCTAACCCCCATGAGTTCATGCCTAATCAAACCCTAAAATTCAGATAATGGTTTACTGTATTGAAACTCTGCTCAATTCCAACCTCTCCTATAAACCTAAAATTCCTTAAAAATCAAAATAAAAAGTAAAATTAGGAGAAGAAAATCAATTAGATCTAAATGAAGCAAGCATACTAAGGGGCAATTCTCAAGTAAAGCAATAGAAAGAGCTTAGGCTTGAGGTGAGGGAGAACAATTTTGATTAGATGATTATTACAGTTATTTTTAATATCTTCTAATTAATTTAAGGTGTTGGTTATTTTAAATTGAAACTAAAAAATTCTAATTTGAAACTTATAATCTAAGGTAGAATTAAAACTACTATGAATTGGCAAATCTGATGCTAGTATACCCTTTTGATTATTTAACCATAAATTATGAAATCTATAGGACATCCCTTAATTCTTTAACTGCAACCCTAAAACCTATAAAACCCCAGATTTGATAGTCAAAATTGAAAAAAAATAGAATGGTCAAGTTAGTCAATAGGGTTCACTGTAACCCGCAATCGACAACGAAATTGATCGAACTAAAATCGATATGAGGAAAAGTTACAAACCCTAAATTTTAGCTAATGATCGGTCGACCATTGATCCCCAACTGTCAACCGGTAGCGATCGACCGGTTAAGGTTAGCGGTCGACTGGTAAGTGTGTATATTGCAGAATCTGAACCTCGGTGTAAGTCCCAAATTTAATAACAAAAATTAGTATAAATGATAATTGTTTGTAAGGCCTATTTAATGGCATTTGGATGTATGTTAGGAGTAGTAGGGAAGCTAGTTCCCTATGAGAGGATGCTAGGTCATCGCGGTATCGGTAAATTTTACTTACCCAATTGGGAGTCGATTATTCGAATGGGGGCAATGTATTTTCGCAAATGACACTCATAGTAGGTTCTACAGTGGATGCGCAATGTTAAGGAGGACTCCTAATACAGCGTGGTCTTGCATAATGAGAATCCTGGTATACATGATTTCTTACGCGATGTGATACAGTTCATATGGAGGATCCCAATGCGTGCAATAATAGGACAAAACTATGATCAAGAGGTGGAAGCAAGTGCAAATGATGAGACACACCAGCGAGTTGGAATTTTGGGTTTTTCCTCTCTAGGCGTAGTGAGAAATGCAAAGTTGTAGTTAGGGGAAAATTCATTCCTAATAGCGCAGTGAAGATGACAGTAGTGGAAATTTATTTCCACAATAGCCAAGTGATGGTGTTTTCATAATTAGTAGCCAAGAGGATGGTGTTTCCACATTTAGTAGCTTTGTGGGCGTTTCCATGTTTTAGTAGCCTAGTGTCCATGTTTGTATTGAGTAGCTCAGGGAGTGGCGGTCGATTGTTAGTTATAAGATTCGATCTGTACTTCGTTCCTTAGAATTGACTACACAAATGGTAGTGTAGGTTGTATTAGACTAGAACACTTAGGTAACATACCTTAGGAATTCATGAACATATATAGCACACCCTATGTCATCTAGAGTAGAATTAAAGTTAACTGCACATGATCATCACAAATTAAACTTATACGCATTCACTGGACTTTTGTCCGACTAACCTTCCTTCTCTTCATTTTTCCCACTACAAGATGATAAATTAGCAGTTGATTGAGCATAGTACGTGGAAAAAGGAGATTTTTGTTGGAGTTCTCATATTCTTTGTTGTCCATCATGTTATTACTTACTATATTAAGTCTTTAAGACGTATATTGTACTTTGAAAACAACGTATACGAAGACTAAGTATTTTGGAGACTGTTATTTTGAAATGTCTATTTTTCAGTACTTATATTTTAATTTCATCCGCTATGAGATCTAAAAGTGTAGAATGTCTTAGAATTTACCCTTATAATTATGCTTAATGGTTTAAAAATCCAACAGCTCGTATAGAGATAACATGGTATCGATGTATAGGAAAGTGTGGGTAGTTAAATTTGGTATCGGAGCTTAGGTTTAAGATTCCCTAAGATTTAGGTGCGTATAGAGATAACATGGTTTTGAAAAGAAGAGTTTTCCAACAAGGTTTTCGAAATGAACTTTTGAAAAGTATTTATATGTGTGTATAGGTAAAAGGTTTTAAAGGTTTTACATATATATATATATATATATATAAGTATAACAAGATAAAAAATATCAAGTATTCTTGCCAAGTACAATCTTTGGGAAAGTTAAAAATAATTCCCAGTCATAGATAGTAATAATGAGTACAAGACTTAGTGGATGGCTCCGGAAAAGCAGCTAATATTCCGAGCGTGAATATCCTTATATAGTTCCATCGGTATCTAAAGCATGGAGATAAGATGAGCATAAATAGATTTAAGGAGCGTAATTATAATTTTCTGATAAGTGTATTAATACACAACAACCAATATATTTTGACTCATAAGGTAATTGTTTGCTTATCCCTTATAGAATTAGACAATTGTGGATCAGAATAAATGTTAAGCTTAAATAGTTGAGGTGAGAAATAAAATTTTCATGTTATTTTGAATTTTTGCAATAAAAATGGCTAGTAAAGATCTAATATACCAACTAGTAGTAGGAAGTAAATTATGGACTTAAAGGTGAGTAAAGAAAACTAGTACTATGCGACCCATATAATAGGAATATGATATTGATAGCATGACGGAGGATTTTACAAATTAAAGGAAAATTTCCCAGTTAAAGTAGAAAAACTATTCTTATATTGATAATAGTCATAAGGACTCATATTTATTTAAAGGAAAGGATAGGGTATTTCCATATTGAAGTTGGACACTGTATTAGGAAGTAAACTTGAGTTAAACGTCTTTGAAAAGGATGAAACCCTTATGCTCTTAAGCATTATTAGGTATAAGTAGGCTTAGGTAATTTGGTTGTTATTGTCTGCTCCGATTTAGTAATAAACCAATGGAAATATTCTATTAAATTTAGAAACTGTAGATTCTTGATATTTTAAAATAGAAAGAGAAAGTTGGGTTATGATATTATATAAACTAATCAGACAAACTTTATGGAAATTGCTTAAAAAGTAAAAGCAGAGAATTAGATAAAAAGCAATATTTGAGTAACTGTTTTAAAGCCTTTTCTTGTTAGGCACATTGTTACATTTGCCCTTAATGTGCACTTTGTTTTTAACAATAGGACTTTTCGAAAAGAATTGAGAAGTATGCAAGATCTGACTTTTGAATTCTTTTTATAAATAAGAAATGGTTAGGACTTGAAAGTGTGTCTTGTCGATGTTTTCATTAAACTCTAAACTAAAAATAATAATAAATTAAAAATACCACATTTTCTTTAAAAATACGTTTTCGTGAAAATTTCTTATTTAGAAAAGAAAAATTAAAATGGTATGTTTTATGTACATTTTGCTAAGATAAGCTCAACCATTTTTGATAAATTAATTAAAGTAGAATAATACATTCTTAGCAAGAAGGAAACGCTCGTTAAAATGTCAAAAAAAAGTTCAGCTCTAAAACATGCCAGTTTAGCGGAAGTAAAGTTAAAATTGAAGGTTTTGATTTGAAATGGTAAAGTGAAAATATTATGACTAGCACTTAAACTGAAAAGGAAAGAAACATACTGGATTTAGACAAATAGGATTAACAGCCCACTAGGACAGAATTGACTATAAAATTTGGAAGCCTTGAAATGGTTGGGATAGAGATAAAAAGTAAACATAGGAATTTATTGACCTTTTCATTCATCGGTTGAATTGGAAGGATAGAGTATTAGGTCAAACTCCCTGTGGTAGTGACGGAGTAGCACCACCTTGTATCTTTTTACCCTAGTATGGTTTGAATCATAGAATCTTTGTGTTAGGAAGTTTGGAATATATGATTTGGATAAATCATATTTCCTAATCAGGAAAGAGTAAGCTGAGATGTTTTACTCTATCAAAGGGTGCTGCTAAAGTAAGAGGTTGTTCAGTTTGAAGTGCAAAAAAGACCAAACAGGGCCTACTTTAATTCTTATATAGTGAACGAAGTGACAAAGGGTCAATTCCTCGATTTCATTAGGCAAACTAAACCGGAATGATAAGTTCGATGCTACATCAGCAAGATCGGGGTACGGGCGATCCAATTATTGAGTTGTTCACCTAAAGGCAGTGGGCAAACCAAATGGATATGAGTGTGAAGTCGTAATGGTAAAAGTTTTGGAAGTTCAATTCACAAAAAGTATCCTAGATTAAATTTTAGTCAAGATTGTGCAAGTGATGGTCAATTCAAGGATTTGGGTCTTCATCAAGAAAAGTATTATTGTTACTTGCATGCATTGGGAATGCTAAGGCGATTTTCATAAAAAAATTAGATCTGGAAATTTTGATAAGATTTAGAGGAGGGGATAAAAACAGTTCTTCTCAATCATCCCTCAGATTGGAAGAAGACTATTTACTTAAGGAAATTCATGGAAGATTAGCCTAGAATACACAGTTCTGTGTATGGCAGTTGCTAACGAACAAAGTAACACTTACTTATTGTCACTAATGCTAGAGTGAATTTAAGTTATAACCTCAATTAATTTTAGACAATTGAGTACTAACTTGTAAAACTTAGGATAGATCCCTATAGACTCTAAACATGATACCTAGGTACTAGGATTTTTAAAGGATCGAAGAAACCATTCATTAGTAAAATGAGATGATTTAAATTTAAATTGAATTGGATAAGAAGTTTTGTTATTTTCGACAATTTAAGAAATCATTAAGTTTGAACACCCTGAGGGAAAGTAGAGAAATAACAAATAGCTAAGTAGAAAGTATCGTGGAAGAATACACCATCCATATTTGAGTCGTCTCACTAGACATCTAGGAGTTGAGGTGATTAGATATACCAATGGGGAAGATAAGGCAGTATGTTGTGCATTGAGGATTACATAGAGCTATAGTTTATGGGAGAATACATATGCTCAAGTTATTTAGCATGGTGCATGTCAACGTCTTTTGAGTTAGTAGCAAGGATTGTAGAGAATTACCTATGCACATACATTTGAGGAAAAGGTTTATGCCAGTGGTAAAGGGTGAGAAGTGCAGTTAATAGATGGATTCGATACACATAATGACAAGGATGACACAAGATAGGAAAAAAGCATGTTCCAATAGGAGACATAAGGTAGAATGAGAAGCTTAGTGCACTATAGTCGGTGGAGCTGAGTCCACAATTAGGAAGCGGACAAACAGAAAATCCCCAAGGAAAGATAGAAAACAACTAAATTATTGAGGAGCCATCATTAGATGCTTGTGGAAGTGTCTATGCGATGCAATTACCATGGTCAAGCTATGTCAATTAAAAAAAATTAGAAAGGATACGTGAGTCTCTTGCTCGCTATGCACCTACCTGTATTTTTGAGCATGGGACAAATCGACTCTGTAGTGAAATAATAAAATAGGTTAGAGTCCAGTAAGAAGATAACCCAATTAAGAGTACATGGGAGCTTGAGGAAGAAGTCCAATCTACCCATCCCGAACTCTTTTTTGGTACATTTCCATTTTCAGATTACTTATGTATTTAGGTTCTAGCTTAAGTAAAGACCATTTGATGGTAAGAATGGTTGTAAACACGTCATTAGGACATGTTATTCATGATGGATGCTAGTGGACGTACTGTTTTGATTATTTTCTTTTACACTTTTAAGACAATATATCCTCTAGGTAGTACATACACATTCACATTATCTCTTATTTATTGTCTAGCTTTTTAGATATGATACATATATATGCTTGATTGTCATTTATCTTATGGGGTATTATGCATATAGATGTTGCATATGGATGGAATAGTTGTGCATACATGTTGACTTACAGGTTCATTCACATAGGATGTTGCATACATTTTGGGTGCATGACATATGAATTTGCATAATAGGAGGTCGACTGGATCAAAAGACCGCCTACTTTTTGCATTAGCATAGGTTCATGTGCATTTCACGTTGCATATATATATATGTATGTATGTATGTATGTATGTATGTATGTGTGTGTGTGTGTGTCTTTGTATGTATATTTACATACCGCGGTATAATTTTTTTAAGGACAAGGGTTGCCCATGGATGATGGATGAGTAGATGGTTGTAGTAATTAATTGTGTTTATAAGTTATAATTTTCCATTCTTTAGATTTTGGAGATGAAATCCTTTTAAGATGAGGATAATGTTATACCTAGAAAATTTAATATAAATTTAACAAGAAAATTAAATTAAATAAAACAAGGACGATTTTTTTTTCAAAAACATCAGAATTTGGCTACGAAATTTGTACCACTACATTTGTAGCAATTTTTTGCATGATTTTCATATATAACACTTCAAAATAGGAGTTAGTTCAGAGAATGCACGGACGTTTGAAAATTGAAAAACAAAATAAATTGAAAAAAGGAAAAAAAAATACAAAGATTAAGGGTCGTCCCCAGATGTTGAATAGTTTGCCCATGAATTTGAATGGTCGTCCTATACCGATCGACCCGTGGCCATGAGTGGTTGATCCGTGGAACTAGGTGGTCGACCATTCACATACAAAATCAACAAAACTGGGAGAGCAATTGACGGTTGTGATTACTCAAATATCTTTCTTCGTGACCAAGTTTTTGGTGTGCGGTCAAGACAAAAACAAAGATTTCCTAGGCTAAATCTAACGCTCCAAACCCATCTCTAACCCTTATAAATTCAAGCCTAAACCGACCCTAAAATTCAGATAACAATTTACTGTATTTAGACTCTGCTTAATTCTAACCTCTCTTGTAAACCTGCAATTCTTCAAATATCACATTAGAAGAAGATGGTCAATTGGATCTAAACGTAGCAAGTGGAGCTAGCGTACTAAGGGGCGATACTCAAGCAAAGCAATAGGATGAGCCTAGGCTTGAGGCGAGTGCGAACAATTTTGATTAGATTATTATTCCAGTTATTTTTAATCTATTTTAATCAATTTAGGTTGTTAGTAATTTGAAATTAAAACTATAAAACCCTAATTTAAAACCTATAATCTAGGGTAGAATTGAAACTACTGTGGATTGGAAAACCCGATGCAAGTATACTCCTTTGATTAGTTAACTATAAATTCTAGAATCTGTAAACCTAGTCCATCCCTTAAATATTTAACCATAAACCCTAAAACCTGTTAAACCCATGATTTGACAATCGAAGTTGAAAAATATAGAATGGTCAAGTTAGTTATTAGGGTAAACTGCGATCAAAAATGAAACTGATCGAACTATAATCGACATGAGGAAAAGCAACGAACCCTAAATTTATCCTAAGATCATTTGACCACTAATCCCAATGGTCGACGGGGTAGCGGTCGACTGCTAACATTCTACCAACTAGGATTAGGGTCGACAGGTAAGCATGTAAATTGTAGAATCCAAACCTCGGCCTAAGGCCCAAATATAATAATAAAAGTTAACATTAATGATAATTGTTCGTGGGCCTATTTAAATGCGTTTGGATGTATGTTATGAGTAGTTGGGAAGCTAGTTCCTTATGAGAGGATGCTGGGTCGTTGCGGTGTTGGGTAAATGTTGCTTACCTAATTAGAGGTCGACTATTTGACTAGGGGCGATATATTTTTGCAATTGACACTCATAAAAGGTTCCATGGCGGACACGCAGCACCGACAAGGATGTTTTGTGGAGTATGGTCCGGCATAACGGGAATTCTAGTATACACGATTTCTGACACGACGTGATACAATTCAGATGGAGGAACATGGTGCATGCAATATAAGAACAACACAATGATCAAGATGTGGAAGTAGGGGTAGATGATGAGACACACCGATAAGTTGGGATTTGAAATTCTTTCTCTCCAACCGTAGTGATAAATGGGTAGCCATATTTAGGGGGAAATCTATTCCCCCATGGCCTAGTTGCGGTGTTTTCATGTCAGTAGCCAATCGGGCGATTTTTCCATGTTTAGTAGCATTGTATGGTGTTTCCATGTTTTAGTAGCCTTGTAGCGGTGTTTATATTGAGTAGCTCTAGGAGCGGTGGTCGATTGTTAGTTGTGAGGTTCAGTACGTAGTTCGACCATTAGAATAGCCTACACAAATGGTAGTGTAGGTATGTGTTATTATCAAAAATCACTTCAGCCCTGTCGAAGCCCAAGAGGCTATGTAACATCCCGTATCTGAAGGCCAAAAACTAAGCGCTATGGATGCTGCAATCATCCATAGTATTAACCTCAGGTGGGGAAGTACGGTAGTGTTAATGGTATCCATAATATCAGAAGCACTTGAATATGAAAAAAATCATAGATTTCCAAAAAAACAATAATTTCAGTGATTACATTTCAAACAAATCATATCCAAGTTACAAAAATCCCAAACGTAATCCCAGACATTGATCAAATATAATTTACAACAATACGTCAAGAGCGACATATGAAGATGCCCTCTTAGATGATCAAAGCAATACAGACATAACTGTCTTAATACATAGCACAAACAATTTTAAAACAAAATTCCTAAATTAGCTATCCGTCAACCACCTATTCATCTTCGGATGCTTTATTCCCTAAAATCTGCTAAAACCTGAAAACTTAAACCCTCAGCCTACTGAAATCAAATTTTAAGCACCCAAGAGTTTATGGGGAAACAAAAACTTCGAGTTAGACTTAAAGCCTGGTATGAATAGTATCTCTTATATCTCAGTTTACTGTTAACTAGTGAGACCACGCTGCTTAGTGGAATGGATTTCCCCTCACCTATATCTCTTTTCAAAATATATATTTTGCAAATCCTTTTCTGCAACCAAACTGGTTAATCAACAAAATATAATAATATAGCAATATCCATTGTGCTAAAGACAGGAAATAAAATAGACTATCTACCTAAATCTGAACTATCTGTTCTTTACTAGACTATCTGTCCTAAATTCTGAGCTAACTTCTCTTTTCTAGACTATCTGTCCAAAAACTCGTTATACAAAAATAACAGTATGTTTTATGCTAGATAATGGGCTATCTGCCCAAAACAGGTAAAAAGGGTGGACTATTTGTCCTTAAAAATTTAGCAAAATCCGTTATGCTAATAAATGAACATCTGTTCATGTCAGAGCTAACTGCTCTTTCTAGACTAACTGGCCTGGACTTACTGTCTTCTCGGTTAACTGCCCTCAAAATGGACTGGCTGTCCGAACTTAAAGAGAGCCGATTGCCCGAATATTCTTTTGGTTTAACTACCCTTCAAAATATCTAAGCTAACTGCTCTATAATATCTAAGCCAACCGCACTTTAAATTTTCCATGAAACCTTTTCATAATGATTTAGTCCATCCAATCATATTTATACAAGAAAAATATATCTTTAGCTTTACTCTAAGCTATTGTTGCCATGTTATATATACTTTACTCAAAATAATGTTGATGATGTTCAATAAGAATTGTCTGTCCTTTAAAATAAGTTAAAGTCCTTTATAACTTAAAACACTTAAGCTATCTGCCTAATTCTTATATTTGAAACCTTTGTTTAAAACCGTTAAACAACCTTTCGAAAACATAGAAGGTAACTCCTTAAAAAATCATTCATAAAACCCTTTAAAAGTATTGAAGGTAACTCCTTCATATCCTTTAATTAACCTTTCGAAATTAGTGAACGTAACTCCTTCTAAACCTTTTAAAAGCTTTCTTTTCATAAGCTTTAAAACATATGGCATCTGCCTTTTAAATCCTTTATACCTTAGCCTTTCGAAAGCATAGCAAAACTATACCTTTCGACTTTGTCGAAAGGTCCTACCTTTCAACCTTGTCGGAAGGTTTCTTTTCAACCTAGTCGAAAGGTTTCACCTTTCGACTTTGCCGAAAGCCTAAGGTACCTCCCTTATATAATAAACCTTTCGAAAGTAATGTACGTCAAAACCTTTTGAAGACATTGGGTTCAATTTAAAATAGGTGGAAAACCTTTCAAAACCAATCAAAATTAACTACTTTGAAACCTTTAAAAGGTTTCGACTTAAAACATTTGGATTATGCAAAGGGATCAAAAAACATTGAAGTTGAAAGCAACTGCTTCGAAACCTTTATAAAATCCTTCAAAGACATTCGAAAACAATGAATGTTGGTGTTGGAACCAATCCTTCGAAATCAATGGAGAGAAGTGACAAGTTTTAGGAAATAAAAGATAACCTTTGACTCTATCTGTGTCGAAAGGTTAGGAAGCGGCAACTATGCTTTCGGCCTTGTCGAAAGTTATATATTTTGACCTTGTTGGAAGTTTCATTTAAAACAAGAAAGCAAACCAACCAAAACCTTTTTATTTTAAAACTTTTTGACAATTTCGGAAGCTCTTGGTCGAAATTAGCAAACATATTTTCTTTAAATCAAAACAAGACTTCATCTCTTTCGAAAGCTATAACCTTTCATCCCTAAACCTTTCGACTCCATCCATTCCACTACGTACAAGCTGCCTGATACCTTGTGCATTGGTATTTGACCTAGCCGAAAGGTTTGATACCTTTTGGGTTTGTAGAAAGGTCTGGAATGAAGGCGGAATCTCTACCGAAAGGGTTGAAATAGAAGAAAAACTATTTATTTGTACTTTAAAATAGTTCTTTTGTACCCCACCTGCCTTCTTTATCTAAATTTGATTGGTTGCCAGAATTTTATATTCAAAAGTGCCGTCGACCGTCCTTATTTGGAAATTTGAATAATTTAGAAAAAACCCGTTTCTCATTTATAATTATATAAAACATTTAAGTCTCATACCTTAAATAATTTTATATAACTATTAAAACACTTTGAAAAATTCTAAAAAAATTCAAAAAATCAAATAATACACTCTCTTCAATTTATAAAATTTTTGAATCCAAATTATAACTATTTTTCCCGTTAATAATTGTATAATTCAAATTAACCTTTTCTTTCTTAGAAAATTCATAACAATTCCACAAAAATTCAAAAAATTCTGAAAATCAAAACCCATCTCTAAAATAGCTTTTTGGATCATTATAAAAATTCGCAAGGCTAACAGTTGTCATTTAATAGAGTTTTATCTCAAAACATGTCATAAAATATATATCAACATATATAAATCATCAACATGTGTATATATATCATTTTATCTTTCAAAAACATGGCAAATCTTTGCAAAATTATTCGGAATTGACTTTAAAGCCGTAATCAAAATTATTTAGAGATGTAAGCATTATTCACCTTTTGATTTAATGATTAAGGAGCTTGAGATTTGAATGAGTTTCGTTTGAATTTGCTTTCCTTAAGCTTCTCTTTTGTTTCCCTTTCTTATTCCTTCGTTAATGGTGGCTAAGCAAGCTTCTAATGTTTGAAAATGAGAGTGAATGTGTGTTATGAAATACATGGCCTAAGGATGTTAATATGGGAATGGCCTCTTTCCCATAATATCCCTTCCCTAATTCATTTTAAACCCTTAATTTAATTTATTAGTTAAAAGGCAAGGCCTCCATAATTAAATCAAATCTCAATTTCCTAATCAACACATTATTTCATTTAGTTTATCTAACTAAATATGCTAAATAATGTTATCAAAAATCTAGGGTGTTACAGGTTACAAATGCAGGCACCATAAGAAGAATAGTGATAGCAAAGACTTTCGAAACAGTCAAAGAGATGCTTCTGCATGTATTGAAAGAATTATGGGCTTCCAAAGGGGTCGAAGGTGGATAAAATACCCTTCCGTCTCAGTTGATCTCTTCTGAAATAGTTAGTTCTGCATGCCTAAAGTAGTTTCGAATGTGTTAAAAATACCTTTCGAAGGTATCAAATGACAAGCTTCCCAACACATATCAAACCCTTTAAAATGATTGGTTCCACCACTATCTACCTTCCACAAGAAACAACTACTTTAGTAAAAGCTACCTACCGCAACTATAGAAGGAATCTGAAGCTTTCGAAGGGGTTAACAAGAATGCCTTTCGAAACCAACCAAGTAAGTGCTTCCGAAGGTATCAGAAGAAGGGTTTCACATTTATTAAGGGGGCCGCCTTCAAAAGCCACCTTCTGCAATAATCATTTGTCCATCAAAAGGTCGCCTCCATTACAAGTGACCTTTCACAATGATCTTTCTTTACTTGTTCAAGTAATGACCTGCCATGTTAGCACCATATCTTAATAATAATGAAGAGGTCCAAGTAGACTTCAACTATGCTACAACCATTTCGAAACCAAGAAAATACCCTTCCGATAGTGACGAAAGCCTCCAAAGATGCATGGAAAATGATTTGATACCCAATGGTGGAAGGAAGATTTAAGTGTTGCGAAAGCTAAACGGAGATAGCTTCATCACCATTTGCAAGTATTGGGAATGTACCTTCCGAACATGTTTGGACATCCTTTCGTGCTTATCCAACACATCTGCAACAACATGAGGGACATTCTTATAGCTTTCGATGGAGAAGAAGGCATCCATGTCTTATTCGAAAGCAGCATTAGAGGGGCGCTCTAGATTCAACAGCAACGGAAGGTCATGAAGACATCCTTTCAACCAAGTTGAAAGCACTAATGCGAAAGGGTCCAGTCTACACTTATAAATAAGACCATAAGGATGTTGTTTTGGGGATCGGAATTCATTCTTTCTACACTTATTCTTTTCTTAAGTTTGTAAACCCAAATTTGGAAATCTAATTAGGGACTTCTCTTCATTGTAACAATTTAGCCCTTATATTCATATCAATGATCAATAAAGTAAATACATGACACTTTTAAATATACAAAGTCAAATTCACTGCTTGCATATGATCTCGATTATGGAATACACACACCAATGCCTTTCGAAGGGGTTCCACTCGAAGGAATAGGACCCTTTTGACTTAGTTAAACCTCTTTGATTCTCATTGAGTTATGGCCTCGGATTACTCCAACTAATTTGAAAGGGGTTTCGAAGGAGTCGGTCACTCTTCTAACCTTACCTTGGGTGTTGATAAGATTTCTTGTTAACATTTTGGTGCAAGAAGGAGGGCGTAAACCTCCGACTTATTTCAATTCTTAGCGTTACTTCCCCTATCACTATGCCATCCCAAGATAACCTTAGACCCAAAACCATGATGCTCAACAAAATCAAGATGTCCAAGCAAGGATCTCCGGAACCAGACTTAGTTGGATTCTTTCATGAAATTTCTAAAGGTTCGAAGTTAAACGAAGAACAAATGTTAAGATTTTAAGCTTTAAGGATCATGGAAAAGAAGAACGCTGAATCATATGGTCAAGATAATTGAAGCCTAAACCTATTTCACATTAGCTCTACTCCCATCTTTTCTTTAGGAGAAATATGATGTAGGGGTGATAATTTATTTGTTCAAATGAAGATGGCTATTCAATTCTATACCAAAGGAACCATTTTTAAAGAAGGAATGATGGCTGATTATTACACATTTTCTCAGAAATGGCATCGGGCAACAAGTGGATCACTACCTCAACTCGAGCTACAATGGATTCAAAAAAGAAAATTGGTCATTGAGGGTGAAGATCCTGAATCAAGTAACAAAAGACCTAGAAATCAACCTAAAATGACATGCTTCAAATCAAGGCTCTCTAAGGAATGCAACTTGACTACATCAATCGAGAATATTTACTTACTAACATAAGAGGAACTCAATTACTACCATCTAAAAAGAAAAGGCCCAAATATGAAAGAAATCTGGAAGGACCTTACTGCTATTATCATATGATGAATGGATACGAGACGAATTAAAGCAGATCTCTTGAAGGGATGATCATCAATTTTTTCAGATAAGGAATGATCAATGGATTTGTAAAGAACTCATAAATAGATTCAATAAAGCATCTTTTAAAGAAAATCTTCACGGTCGGCAGTAGGATTCTCCTTATACTTAGAAATTACCTTAAACGGTCATAAGCCTTTATCCACGCCAATATGGCTAGGTCAAAGCACCTCCTGGAGGGAGGTCGGAGTAAGCCTTTAGCCGAGTCAGAAATGGTTAGGTTAAAGCATTTGTAAGCCCTTGATGGCGCCTACGTGGCTAGGTTAAGGCACTCCCTTGAGGGGGATGGAATAAGCCGTTGAAAGTTCCACGCTATGGCAAGTACAAGGTACCGATCAGCCTTAAGTCCCTCTTATAAGGCCTGGCTGGAGCACCTCCTGGAGGAAGGATGGAGTAAGCCCTTGGTCCCACCACACTATAGCCTGGTCAAGGCACCAGACAAGCCTTCAATCCCCCCTATAAGGCATGGCTTGAGCACATCCTATAAGGTCTGGCTGGAGTACCTCCTGGAGGGAGGTCGGGTAAGTCCTTAGTCCCTGCTTGTGGATAAGCTAGTCAAGTGCACCAGACAAAAATGAACTAAGACATCCGAGCCCATGGAGCACACAAAGCATTAACAATATAAGAAGCCTAAAGAATAGTGCATATCGAAAGAGTTAAGAACTTGGAATCGGAGAGGTGACAAAAAGCAAAGATACAAACAACCAAAGCCCCAAAGAGTGATGCAGAACAAAAGGCTCAGATGAGAATTTCCGAACTTTTATTCAAATAATGATTTCTAGACTTTCCTTTTTATTTTCAGGATTAGATTTCTAATCTTATTTCCGAACGATGATTCCCAGATTACATTCATTATTGGGTATGAATTTATGATTTTCGGCTAATTTAAGAAGATTACATTGGGACTTTACTCATCAATGCCCGAATCTGGTTTTTGGATCCTCTATTTTGAATTCATGGTCTTTCACTATACCTAGAAGATGATTTCTAGACATCACTTATCAATGCCCAAATCTAGGTTTTTGATCTTCTATTATTTATTTTCAGACAATGATATCTAGACTTTTATTATTATTAAAGAATTATTGTTAGTCCCCTCTTATTGCCAGAAGAAGTTTCTCTAAACTTCTATTATTAATGCCAGATTTGAATTTCTGTCCCTTTATTATCAATTCCATAATTATATTTCTGGTCATCTATTAATGTACCCAGAGTCTAATCGTTGGTATTCTCTCATCATTACCCAAGTTAAATCTCAAGGCTTCTATGCTTTTCATACAAGAATTTCTAGTCTTTAATTGTTTTGAGCTGTGGATTTATCATCACGTATTGTCTTCGTTGAAGTTCTATTAATTTCCATTATTCAGGGTTTTGGACTTCTAGAATTCAATTATCTGGATTCTAATACTGTATCTAATAATATAGACAAACCACTGAACATATTCTTATATAAATGTCAAATTAATGATAAAAATATGGTTTACTTTGCACTTTGTAGGAAAATATGATTGACGAGAAAAAACGAGTGATTCAACAAATATAAGAACCATAGCCAAGGTTATCAAGAAGCAAATTCAAAAACAACAATACAAATAGAGATAAGGCCCACAAGCCAGATGATATTTACATAATTTACGTAAATTATTTACAAAGTAAATTATAAAATACATTAAAATGTTGATACCAAAAGATCAAAAACAAGTATTTGCCTTAGAGATCGTGTGCAATCTTATCTAGATTCTCAGCAGTTAAATGGTCAGCAATGTGGCATATTGCTACACGAGGAATTTCTTTAAGCTTCTTTTCTTTTTCCCGATCACATCATAATCGTCAATAGACTTAAAGCATGGTTAAAAGCCTTTTTTGGGCCTTTAATAATCTTGTTTTTCTTTCCAAATCGGCAATATTCTTTCAAAGAAGATACCTTTTGTATTCAAGTCTTAGAATTGTGGCGGTGTACTCAATGGTGCGTTGCGAGTATCTTTCTTTTTGTTGATCGCTGAAGTATGTCATCAGTTCAAATTTAACTTTTCAGCACCATTCGCCCATCAATTTTTCATCTAATCCAGGAGGAGGTTTGTTATGGTAGCGAATTTTCGAATGGCTAAGGAATAAGACCTTGTTGATCTGCAGATAGTTGGGGAGATTGGAGAAATCGGTAAATTAATATTCCGGCTACCACCTCCCATGATAAATTCCAAAGATTTACACTATGTTTGGCTATCCTTCTGCTTTATTTTCAAATCACCTATCTGTTGGTAAAGCTTAGACATCTCATGATCGAAGTCGGTCGAAAGATTTGATTTAATCTGATGTTTCAATTGAGAAACCATCTCATCTTTCTTCTTAATGTCCGCTTCGAGACTGGTAATTTCATCATTAAGGCCTCTGATGATCATCTTCTAAAGCAAAAAAATTCTATTCCATTCCAGTGCTTGAGTATTATCTTGGAGCCTGGTAGACTAAAGATCTTTACATAAGCTCCTTTTTTCAAGATCCGCAATCAATCTATCTTTAAGATTGACGAAACAAGATAAAGAATCTATCGGGAGTGACATAATCGCTAACTGTGTTTCCTATTCAAACAAAAAAATAAATCAATACCCAAATAACAAATTTCTTTTATTACAATAGAATGGGTTACAACTCAAGAAGAAATAAGATAGATCTACAACATCATTGTTATGATTAAGTTCGCTTTTTGTCTTATCACACTTAAAGCCTAGAAACACATTTTTAACTTTATCTAAAGAGTTAACCGAAAGAGTAAGTGTTGATTCAAAAGTGGTACTAAGTCCATCTGAGGTAACAACTGGAAGGCATTTGCTATAACCCCGTTCTCCAGCTGGGGACTATCATGACCACAAATTAATTTCGTATAATATGTCTAAATTTCCTTAAGAAGCTTTTCCTTTTCCTCGCTTAGAAAATCAAAGTGAAGCCGGGGATGTTGCATATAAAGCTTTTGTAGATCCATAAGAAAGCAATATCTGGCATACAAAGCTTTTGTAGATCCATAAGTAATCTCTCCTTAACTTGACATATTTTCCTAAGTAATCCCTAGTAATAGGGCTGCCTGAGAGATATTTACTCTGCAATAACATGATAAAATAAAAACTAAGTGTAAAAAACAAATACAGAAAGCCATAGATCAATATAATTACATGATTACAAATTTTCTTCTGGTTCGTATAAAATTGATTTTTTTAAATAACTCAAAAATGAACTTATCCTTATAATATTTAAGTTTTTCTGAAGGCAATGTGCGCGATTGAGTTGACTCCTGGTAAGTTTCGGCAAGCCCCTGGGTAGGGATTAGACCCGTATTCGTCTAAGTATCTTATATGTCGGTATCTGAGCAGGCTTACACCAAAATCACCCTAGTATGAGAAATTTACAGTTAGATATCTGCAATAAGCTTTATACAAAAATTCTACCAAAATATCCCTGTCTTCGATTGACATCCAAAAGAGTGTCATCAATTCTTTGTTTACCTCCGAAAGCTTCTCATAACAAAGACGTGCCCTTTTCAGTCGAGGGGCCACATCTTGATCTTTAAAAGATGATAATACTTCACATCTTTTATTAAACTTATAGTACTTGTCATTGAGCACATTGTGCTCTTTTAATTATTTATCTAACTCCCTATATTGGCCATTCATTTTTGCATGTTTCCTTTCAAACTTTGTCTTATAAAGGTCTGTGGTTTTCTTCCTTATCTAAAATAGTAAGATATTAGCCACTGTTATCTTGGAAGTGAGAGACATTTTGATAAATAATTCCATACCTGAGAGACTGGAATCGAAGTTTGTAAGGTCTACTTCTTTTCCTTTTGCTCTCCAGCATCAAAGTCGATGTCTTTTCTTTGGGGATTAGAGGAGTCAAGGAATTTAGTCTGACCCACTTCGCGAGCGGTAGGATCAGGGTTAATTTTATCTAGAGCCCTAGAAGCATCACTGCAATCCTCTCTAAAAGAATCATCACGACCGCCCTCATTGTTGCCAGCACCTAGACCTTAATTGTCGTCATTAAGGTTATCATCGTCATTATCATCGTTATTACTATCTTCATCAACAATGACTTCGTCAACTTCTTCTTCCTCCTCATTTGAGTCAGAATCCTCTTCCACAAGAGGGACTTCAAAAGATAGGAGCTGGGAGCATTAATTTTCCCTTTGTCAGGAACCTCAATCCCTTGCTCCATTTGCTCGATTTTCGCCATAAATCTTTTGATTAGCACATGGCGGAGATAAGGAAAACTTAAATTCGAGCACTTTTCTATGTTATCAGAATAGGCTAGCATGAGCCCATCTTCATAAGAATTTACGATAGTATCATTCTGGAAGTGCTTAGGAATTGAATCACTTTTTCCTTAGCCTTAGAAATAGTTTTTCTAATCTTGGATAAAGCATCATTTTTCATCTCTAACTTCTTTTTAGGAGAAGCACTCATCTTCTTAAGAGAAACATGTTAGCTTAACCCTGGCCTTTTCATCTTTGGACTCTTTCAAAGTCATTTTCAAAGCCAAAACCTCATTGGCTAATACCTGTTTAGCCTTCCTCTCATCAGAAATTATAAGCGCTGCCTAAGCAAGATAAGCACTCAACCTTTGTTGTTCTCTTACTAAATTATATTTGGCAGTGGATAGGGTAGTGATCTGATTATTTAAAATCGAAATTTCTTCCTTGAGCTTTAATTGAAAGAAGCTATGCGGTAGGATCGTATAATATGGAATAGTGGATGGTATAAGTAAATAACAATAAGCAATAAGTAAAGTAGACACCAAGATTTTATACTGGTTCGGACCTCTAGTCCTACGTTCAGTCCCTAAGCTTCACTTAGGAATTCTACTAACTAAAACCCTCTCTTAACCCGGAGGAATAGGTTTACAACTTACCCGAACAACCGAACGGGATTTCTTGCCTCAACTACCGAAGAGGACTTCAACTCAATTACTAAAACAATTATTCGACTTGTTGTGTTCTTGTCAACACTAATGAGTCCAATGTAGTACAATATTCCTATAATCTTATCCTCGAGAGTATGCAATGTGTTTGTAAAGATTAAGGAAATGTGAATTGCTATGAATCAAAAGAATGTTATAAACAAAGCAGAGATTCAAGCAATAGATTGGTGATTGCTTTGAAAACTTTTAGACAATATAAAATATGTTCAAGAAAGTAGTGAGATTAATGCATAAGAAAATTGGTAAATTGAAGATGTTAGAACCATGTATATATAGGTGTAGAAGAGACGCATTTGTTGGCTAGAGATGCTGACAAGAGATGATTCCATTTCCATTGGAGAATGGTTGCAACTCTTGGGAGGAAGAAGGTGTCCATTCAGAGAAAATTCGCAAGTTTAAATTCAGTCGACTGAGCAGGAATTTCGGTCGACTGGAAATGCAAAGAAATTTTTTTCAGGAATAGATTCAGTCGACTGAGCAGGTTGTTTCAGTCGACTGGAACTGTGCATGTTTGTATATGTGTAACAGGTTCAGTCGACTGGGCTTACCTGTTCAGTCGACTGAACTATTGGTTTTTGCACAGTGAATGTTTATCTAGAAAATGAAGTTTATAAAACGTGTTCTAGTGCTTGTGCAAGCCTCTTGAGGATAGATTTTAATAATAAATCTAAACTAAGACTTATATTTAAATTATACTCATGCTATCCTCGGTCTTCATCGTTCTTTTAGCTTTGCACATATCTCTTCCTTTTTGTTGAAGCACATTGTTATTGATCAAAATATAGCGTATCAACATTCTCCCCCTTTTTGATTGATGACAATACTGAAACGTGTAGAGATGTAATTATTTCCTCCCCCTGAATATATGCACTGTCTTTCCTAAAAAACAATGTTAGTAACATAGATTTCTCCCCCTTTGTCATCGACAAAAAGGAAGTAATAATTGCAGAAGTATATTATCAAAACAATCACCGATATGCACAACTATAGTTTCAAAAACTTAGAATGCAGCATAAATAAACGAAACATAAAAGGCTATTTATACAAGTGTGACGACCCGGAATTTTAAGCAATATCAATTTAATAATCTTTGATAATAATTAAATTGATTTGATCATTTTATATTATAATTGACAAGTTAAAATTATTTCAAAGGCTGATAATAATAATTCGTTAATATCTATCAAACATTTTTCCTAACAATATAAAATAGGCAAGTTTAATTCTTTTGGAAATTTATAATATGTTAATTTGGAAATATTTATTTTAGCAATTTAAAAATTGGTAAGGTTTATTTTTCCAAAAGTTAATCAAAATATTTTCTATTTATAGCATATATATATATTGATATATCTTGTAAATATGAAGTTTTTAAGTAAACAAAACTTTATACTCAAATTGTAATATATATGAATATATATATTATGATTTGGTTTGTTTTTTAAAATTTAATGTAGTAATTATCAAGTATAATTAAAAAAAAAATCCATTTATGTATATATTTGTATATATTAGAAATGGAAAGTTGTATTGATTTGCATTTAATAAGTATTTGCAAACTTTAATAAATATATAGTTTTGTAATTCGAAAGGTTAATTTTATTTAACGCTTTTGAAATGATATTTGAAATTTAAATTTTAATAACAAAGTTAATTTCTTATTTTATAAACATATATTTTAGCTTTTGTTTTAAATAAGAATAAAATTTGAAGTTCACTTTCAATTATTTTTAATAGTCTTTCATTTTAATTTTATCATAAGATAAGATTGTTTTTAAAAAATTTTAAGGAGCTAAACTAAATTTCTCAAATTTATAAACATATGTTATATGATTTGATCAAAATATAAGTTACTTGAATTCATATGAATATTTATTACAAGATAAGTATACACATTTTATAATTATATAAATATTATATAAATACATGTATATAGCTTAAATAGATTTTTATAAAGGAAATAACATTTTAAAACATTAATAAAACATTAGGAAAATACTTTTGTAAATATTAACTTAACATTTTAACACTTGTAAACATTTTTAGAGTGTGTTAAAGACAAGTGTGAATTAAATTGCTTAGGTGTAAGTTAATCAAACATAAGAGGTGACAAATGTCATCTTTAAATAAAATAAAATTTAAAAATTTAAGTTGTAAAATTAAAAGAAGAAATTACTTTTAAACTTTCAGCTAAAATTCTTCCTTCAAAATGGAAATCAAAGAAAGAAATATGGAAACTATAAAATCTGAAGAAAATAATAATAAGAAAAGATGAAATTGGAAAATCTGAAACAATCAAGAAATCTGAAACTATAAAATCTAGGAAAAAGATGATGATCTAGAAAGAGCTTCAAGTACAATCAGAGGCAAGATTTCTAATATAATCAAGCAGTTCAAAATCAACATACAATTCAGAGAATTCATCAACATGCAAGATAAATTTCAAAACCTAGAAGTCAAGAACAGCTTCTGTTCTCTACTCTTTGATAACAGGCGAGTAAATTGAATCTTTTAAAAACAGTTAAATCTTGTTTTCAACTTAGTATTGTGATGATATCATGATGTGATAAGAAATATTTGATTTACATTCGATGCATGTTTGAACTGTGTAGATTGAATGCCTGTATAGTAAGAAGAATGTTACTGTGTATATAAAAACAGTTTCAGATTTTATAATAAATTCAATAATTTGATTTTGAATTCAAATTAGACTTTGATTTTTCAATGGAAGTTGTTTGAAACCAAGTAGGCTATCACCTAAAAATAATTTCAAGTTTTTAAATGGAATAATTTGTTATAAAACTTGAATTTATAGTAAAATTCTAATTTGGGTCAAAAACTTTTGAATTCAAATTTGAGTTTTGATTTTATAATCGAATTTCAAATAAGAAATCATGATTTTAGAAGATTGAACCATGAATTTTAGATTGGTAACTTGTGTGAATTTGGGGTTTTATGTTTTGAGCATTTCGACCAAATTGAGGAGAACGACGGCAAAGTGGCGGACGTGGTTGTGCTCGAAGGTGGAGGGGACAACAGTGACCAGGGGTAAAATAGTTTGGTGATTTCTTTTTGGATGAGGTGGCCTGAATTGTTAGTAGTAGGGTTTTATACCTTGTTATGGCTAACGATATTCATTTGGGTTTCGCGACGGTGAGAAGCCACTGGAGTGGATCGCATGCATTTTCGAAGGACTAGGGGATTGTGATGTAGCTACGGTAGAGGTCATGGGTTGTTTTGAGGCTTGGATGGCCGTGGAGGGTTGGGTTTCTGGTGATGGTGTTTCGAACTGGTGGGTTCGAAGGTCGATTTTCGATCATAATTGGTTTTCTGGGTGGCGCGATTGGTAGTAGAGGTTGAGTGCGACATGTAGGTGGCCGGCGTGGTGTTCGCCAATGTCCGACGGCTACGTGCAAGTTTACGTGCACGATTTCGTGCCTCTGCATTGGGTTGTGGGAGAGGAAGGTTTGAGCTCGGTATGTGTTCGGGAAGGAATTGAGTTTTACTCGAAGCAAAGTGAAGGTCTGGGTAACTCGGGGTTTCGTTGGGTTACTCGAGACTTGACGCGTGAGTTGCTGTAGGTTGCTCGAGTTGTTGGGTTTGTTTTAGTTTGGTTCAGAGAAGTTTTAAATTTTTGCAGTAATGTTATAAAAAGTTTAAACAAATAAACTTGATTTTTGTAATTGATTAAAGTTTTAAAACCAAAGGTTAAACAAGTAATAATTATAAAACTAAATTTGTTTAATGTTAGGTTTTAAACAAAGTTCTTTTATTTTGAAATATATGAAAATTTTAAAATAAAATAAGTAAAATTTTAATAATAAAGTTTGTATGAAATTTTATTTAATAACTTTGGAAAAGTTCAAAAGTTTTATTTGAATGATTAAAATTATTTTAATTATAATTGATTTCAAATATAATTTATTTTAAATCAGTTTAAAGATTAAGAATTTGATAATCAATTATAATAAAGATTTAAGTTATGTAAATTAGAATTTTGATTTATTTAAAGATAAATAATTATGAGAATAATTGAGATAATTCAATTATTATTAATAATCAAGTGTTATTGGTTAATATAAATGATTTAATTAAGATGATGTTTTCTTAATTAAGAATTTTTATAATATAAGAAGTTAAGAATCATTTAATTAAATTTAAATGATTAAGTTAAGTAATTGATTAAGTAATTAATTAGTGATTAATTTAAAGATAATAACTTGGAGTTAATTAAGTATAATTACTGGGTGAAGTAATTAAGTGGTTAATTACATGAGGTAATTAAGTAAAAGATAATTACTTTATGAAAGTAATTAGTTGGATGTGATTAAGAGTTAATCACATGTTCTTAATTAAAGAATTAATTAATATAATTAATTAAAGGTCTAAATTATCTAATTAATGGTTAATTAATAAAGGAATTAAGAGTAATTAATTATGTGATTAATTACTTATTAAAGTAATTAATTAAGGAAGAAATTTAGTTAATAAGAAGAAATCAATAATTAATGGAATAATTAATTTATTGTTAATTAATAATTAAAGGATAATTAATTTATAATTAAGTTTAATTACTAAATGTAATTAAAAAGTAACTAATCGAATGTGATTAATTAAAAGCAATTAATTAAATATGATCAATTATAAATGATTAATCAAGTGTGATTAATTAAAGGTAATTAATCAAGAATAATTAATCAAGTGTGATTAAATAAAAGGTGATTAATCAGGTATGATTAATTAAAGGATAATTAAGGAATAATTATCCGGATAATTGAATAATTATTAATCTAGTGTGATTAATTAAAAGGGTAATTAAGAGATAATTACTTGATATAATTAAGAAGTAATTAATCAAGATGATTAATTAATATTGTAATTAAGGAATAATTACTTAAAGTAATTAAGAGGAAATTAATCAAGGATGATTAATCAAAGTGGATAATTAAGTGATGTTTGTTAATTAATTTGTAATTAATTAATTAATAAGTAAACATGATTGATGATAATCCAAGTGTTTAAGTAAGGATTAATTTAATTAAGGATCAATTAAATTAATTAAGTTTGGATTAACTTGTTTATGGATTGTTATTGATTGGTTGATATGTATCATTGGATGAGTTAATGATATTGGATGATATTGTATGTCATTGGTTGATATATGATGGTGTGTTGTGATATATCTGAGATGTGATATATATGCTGCTTTGTGATATGTATGGATGAATGTGATAATAGTGAATTATCTATCTGTGTGTTATGAATCATCCATTTATGTTAAGTGTTATTCTGAATATCTATTGTTTAAATCCCTTAAGTACAACTTGGACATTAAAACATAGTTTGGATTCGGTGAGACCGAGATCGGGTTTCCATATTTGGATATCCGAAAACCACACCGATCCAAAATAAACGTTAGGTCGTGAACCCAAGTGGAGTGCAAGTGAAGACTCGAGGGGTAAGAACTATTCGTCAGCATAACTCTGAGGGTGATTCCGTGAAGAGTTTGACGGAAATAGTACTTACAGGCTTGAGATGGTGATTCAGAATGCAAGGGCTATGGTCGTTGACTCTGAGGGTGATTCCAAAATGAGTGCAACGAGATAGTGCATTCGGTTCCATTCAAACCTGGAACGGACTTGTATGGATTGAATACTTTCAGAACATCGTCTGGTGGACGATGAGCATTCTAAGATAGATGTGTCCTACAAAGGTAATCGCAGCCTCAAGCCTCATCAACCGGGAATGGCTAAAACAGGGGAGGTGCAGTAAGGGTAAGTGGGTCATGCCCAAGTAGGACGAGATTCATCCTTGTCTAGATGTCCCCTTTTATTTCGGCTTTGTGGGCAGTTAGATCTGCAGCCAACTGAAGGGGTGGTCTTGCTCGGGACTGTTCAGTAAGGAATGGTCCCGGCCTTGTGTTGCACGGGAGCGGGCGTACTCCTCGGTACGTGATCTAGGCCACGTACTATGACGGGCGGTACCCCAGTAGCCCTGCCATTGTTGGAAACCCATTCTTCCTATGAGACCCTACGGTTTTGTTTGTATTACCCACTTTTGTGGCTAGTAGTTGGAATTTAATGAATGTAACAATTTTGGCTATTTCATATTTATTTGAAAACCCTAGACACTATTATAATATCACTGGATTTCCTATCAAATGTTTTGGTTAGCGTAAGGTAAAAACTTTTCCATGTTTATGTGTGGTAAGTCTTACGTGATACTTTTTCTTTCCAAAGGATTTTCTGAAGTTAAGCAACTTTAAACCGTTTGCTCACACCAGACCCCTGTCTGACCCGAGTGTTTATTTTCTGTTTTATTAAACTCTTGGGTACTCATATTATGTATGAGTAGTCAAGTGATTCAGGTTAACCTCGACGAATTTTGGAGGAGCTTTGGAGTAGGAGGCTTCAGCGTGTAGATATATAAATAGAGTTTCTGCTGTGTGTTATTCTGTATAGTTGTTCTTGTATTGTATATTAGACAGAAATGTTATAATTGTTTAAATTGAGATGTATAGTTGTGTTCTCTGATGTATATGATACTCTGTATATGTTATATGTTATATTTCATTCGTTCCGCTGTGAGATTTCTGTTGTTGTTGTTCTTTCTTCTCTTTCTTTTCTTCTCATATCTCTTTCTTTCTTAAATAGTGATGCGATTTTCTAGTAATAGAAAGTCGGGTCGCTACAGTTGGTATCAGAGCATTAGGTTGAGTGAATACCTAGGCTCTGGAGTGGCGTCTATCTTGAGAGACTGTATTTGTAATTTATTTATTTTTTTGAAAATAGGTTAATTTGATTACTAAACAGGCTTTGCGGCCCATAGCGCAATACATCGGATATAATAGAACAATGGACCGACAATTCAGTCATACTATCGTATTTGTAATTTATATATATATATATATATATATATATATATATATCTACCTAATCTGTTGGGTTATCTATTCGGATTTTCCAACATAGGTTATAAAGGTAGATAAGGTATGTGTGTGTGGAACACGACTACCACTAATGGAAGAGGTTCATATGTTGTGGTTGGAGGTGTATTTGTCGAGATTGTAGATCTAATACCGTCTCGAATAAGCTTTGTAGATAGGTGAAAGGATTTCATTGATCCCAGAGGAAGTATTTTAAGAATTGGAGTATATTCTTGAAGTGTGGGGATTGTTTTGCTCTCGAGTAAGCAGGGATTTCCCAGAGTTGAATCTGTCAGCTGAGCAGAAGCAGGTGATGGTATCTTGGTAGCTTCAGGAAGGAATAGCCGTGTAGTGAGATGCAGTATCCATAGATGGTTTTGAAGATGTTCCTTTGGAGCCAGATTTAGATGGTGTTGGAGGAACTGTGATGCCTACTGCAGGGAAGATTCGGATGTTTAGGGATTATCTGGATCTCAAGTAAGGGTGGTTGTCTTATCCATATTGAAGTATGAGGCTATGGTAGATGAGTATCTCATTTTGGACATGGTCTTATTTGTTTTCCTTAAGAGGAACAAGTGGTTGGTGTTAGGTTGGAGCCGAGTTTCTTGAGAAGATATCTGCTCGTCTCAAGGATCTTTTAGGGGAATTGGGTGATAGTTTTGAGTTTCAAGGAGCTTGGGGTTAAGGATGATCTTTTGGCTTAGCTATATCATTGAAGTGAAGTTTGGAAGCAGCAGCGTGGATCCGTTTCTTCGATGATTCTGTAACCTTCGGGATTCTTCTACGGCAGTCCTGATAGTAGCGAAGGCTTATCCATTTCTTCGGAAGGCTCAGCAGAGGAGGATATTTGTTGGGAGTGATCTATCAGTTTTTCTGATAGATAAGCCATTCTTGAAGATTGATCTTGATTAGGAAAAGCTGTTCTAGTTGGGGAGATAGTTCTTTGGAATCTGAACTGAGTGAGATCTCAAAAGTGACTTGCGATTAGTTTGGGAATCTTTGAGTAATCTTTAGTTTGGGAATTGAGGCACCTCAAGTGGAGGTGAAGGCTATTGTTATCCCACCTTTTGGCAAGGTCGAGATACCAAGGATTACTCTTCCTGGATATCGAGCATACACAGGTTCGCTATGGATATCGATGAATTTTTTTGGGGTCCAGATTGAGTTACAATTGATAGGACATGGCAAGCAAGGCCAAGAGAGCTAATATTCCAAATTTCAAGTCAATCTGAGTTCGTATGTTCAAGTTATGATCGATTCAGTTTGAGAGAAGAGGCTTAAGTTTCAAATCCATCCCCAAGCTTAATTTCGAATCGATAGTTTTCGAATCAATCAGAGAAACATCGGCTTCGAATCAGTTGAGGGAATTCAATTTGTATCGATCGAGTTCAAATCCGTCGGATACCTCGGTTCGACTCGATCGCATTCGAATCCATTGACGTCTCCCTGCTTCGCCTCCATTAAATAAGGCAATAATCACCATTCTAATCCATCAATGGACCTCGGTTTCGTATCCATCTAGCTCGTGTCCATCCTCTACTTTGCATCGGTCTATTTTCAATGAGTTCGTATCGATCAAGTGGGTAGAGTTCGAAACCATCGAGTTTGCATCGATCGGATTCGTATCCATCAGCAGATGACGTGCCCCATAACATTCAACTAGTGTCTACTTCGAACCCGTCTAGGCAGTGCTATTCGTATCCATCAGATAACCTAAGTTTGTATCCATCGAACCTCTGCTCTTCGAACCCATCGGAGGACCTTACTTCGAATCCATCAAAAGTCTCTCGTTCGAACCCATTACCAATGGTTCGTTTGAGTCAAAAGGACCTGGTCTAACACAACGGTCTTCATTTCAAATGGGAGAGATATATGGATGCGACGCGGCCAAATTGGAGAAATAAGTGGATCGGCTCGAGATATGCGTGCCATGCCATCGAATGACCACGTGAGTTGATCGGTTCGAAACAATCGATTCGAAGGAATCGGTTCGAACCAAACAGCCACTCGAAGAACCCCATTTCGTATCGACCATATCTTCTGATCCACTAATCCAAATGCCATGAAATTTTCACAGAAGCTTTCACACATGCTAAGGAATGTCTCCACCAAATTTTGGCTCAATTGGACATCATCTTGATCGATACGAAATGACTTCGTATCGATCACAGATCGAATCGAAACTTCCTGAGGTTGGTAGCGTGGGCCCACTCACGTGCCAGAAAACATTTCCCGAGATTTGAGCGTGATCTCAGCCTCCTACGCCCATAAATAGAGCCCTCGAGCCAACAGAAAAAGGATCTTTGGATTCTCAAGCGCCCAGACTCTGCCGGATCGAGATCTCCATCATCCTACATCATATCCTTACTATTGATTTCGAATTTCCAGTTGTAACTTGCTGTTGCTTGCTGTAATCACTTGTAAACGTTGAAAGAGAATCGATAAAATTGCAAAAACTTCACAGTGGACATAGGCAACACGCCGAACCACTATAAATCGCTTGTCTTCGCATTTACATTACTTTTATTTGGATTTTTTTTAGATAATCCTCTTTTTCAATTTACATTCTTCATTTATTATCACTTCAAAAACTTCCGAAGAGTGTTGTGCCTAATTTTGGTACAAACACTTTGGTGCTTTCACTGAGAAAAACCCAGTTTTTCTCCCGTTCGTTGGATCTGTCATCGATACCGGATTGCATAAATCTAAGGGAGAGATCCAGATTTCACTTTCAGATTCCTTCCATTCTATTCAGCTTTGCAAAGATCTAGGAAAGGAGTCCACTTCTTAAGATGGTTAGCACAAGAACTGCTTCTACCGCCGCTGGTCAAGAAGGCCGGGATAGACAAAATCCCGCGCAACTACCTCCACCCAATCAAGATGATACCGGGCATTCCGATCCATCAGGTCCGGTTACTAGACAAGAGTTTCAGACATTGCTCCAGGAACTAACTCAAAGTCGGCAACAGCTAGCTGAGCAGTTGCGCGTTAACACTGAATTGGCTAATCAACTAGACCGCCAAAGGCGTAGAAGATTCAGAAGGGACATGTGTCTCGCTCCTCTACTGAAAGTTATGCTTTATCCGACTACAATCATATATCTACCCGTCCCAGGCTAGAGGGAAATTATGCACAGACAATTGACCACCAGCCGGCATTGACCGTTGGACAGTTAAGAGTTGGCCCTTCTGCTAGTTTTCATACTAGGCCCTCCTCCCGAGGGGGTACTGTTCCACAAACCACCACGGACAACCGTGCCACTGCTACCACGGCTGATATAGGGATCGATACCCATAACCCGCAAGGGCTTACTCCTGAACCTACGTTCCAGAAAACGTTGAGCCAACGAGGCGAGACACGGATCGTCGACAGCACCCGGTCCAACCTCGCAATGTGGAACCCGACCACACTTTGGCCCAACGTGCACAAAATGCTCTGATGCCAAACCTTTCATCCATGATACGCCAAATGATTCGCGAGAGTCAGGGCTTTACAAATGACGATTGGGGAATCTCCCGAAGTCATACTCCGTTCATGGATGAAAATTTATACGTTGCGTCCCCTCGGCGATTCAGAATGCCGACTCTTCCCATGTACGAAGGGAATTCTGACCCAATTAACATGTCCTGAAATATTAATGGTCGATGAGTGCTGCAAGAGCCGATAATGCGGTAAAGTGCCGTAAGTTTCCCATTTCTTTGAGGGGCATCGCAACGATGTGGTTTACACGATTGCCTCCTCGATCAATCTCTTTGTTCGACCAGTTGGCTACTAAGTTTGTTGAGCTGTTCCGTATGGACGTCGCCAGGCCTAAAGACGTTAATACTCAATCCAGTGTCACTCAAGCTCCCGGAGAGACACTCGGGCGATATTTGTAAAGGTTCAATGCCGCTTGTGCAGAGATCAGTAACCCCAATGATAATTCGATCCTAATGGCATTAACTAAGGGGATCGACCCTGATTCCGAGTTTGGAAACTGGTTAGCTGGGAAGCCTCCCGCATCATTAGACCGTTTCTATTCCAAGGCTGCTCAATTCTTGAGGTGTGAGGACGCGAAACAGTCTAGGAAGCAGGACGATGTAAGACCTAGCAGTAAAGGGATTCAGAGTAATGTTGCGGTCAAACAATCTGGTGAAAGTTCAGGAAAAGTCCAGCTGAATATTTAGAATAAACAAACTCAACAACCAAGGAACAGTGATAATCAGAACAGAAAGCGGGATCAGAACCGTGGCCCGCAACGTAGGGCTCCAATGTTTGACAATTATACACCACTGAACACGTCGCTGGAGAACGTGTATTTACAGACTTGCAACGCTATGCAGTATAAGAAACCTGCTCTGAAGCCATCATCAGAGAGGCAGATCCAAACAGGAAAGTTCTGCAGATTCCATGAAAGTTATGGACATAATATCAATGAGTGTAGACATTTGCAAGACCTCATTGAGAAGTTGATTAGAGAAAGAAAGCTAGATCAGTTCTTTCGGGAGCCGCAGTCTGGCGGTGCGGGCCCATCCAATCAAAACCGTGCGCAAACTCGAGAAAGACAGGAGGAACCTACCCGTACAGGCGGGAGGTTAGTTATTAACATAGTCAGTAGTGATCCCCATCCAGCAGACCGAAGTTGGAGGGAAACGGAGTCATATGCCAATTCTATTAGGCATGTGGACTTTGAGTGTTGCAGTAATTTCGATGAAGGGGCTCCGGCCAAACTACAAAAGACGATGACGAATGACATCATATTCAGGAGCCGAGATGCTGATAGGGTCGAAGCCCCAACTATTGACCCACTTATCATATCTGCCCAGGTTGGTCCTGCTTGGATGAAGAGGATCCTGGTGGACAGTGGGAGTTCAGTGAATATTTTATTTAAGAGAGCATACGACCAGATGAAAATGGTAGCTAAAGATTTAAAGCCTTGTCAATCTAGAATTCATGGCTTCGATGGGAGTGCTAATATACCCACTGGGGTGGTAGAGTTGCCAGTGGAGTTAGGAATTGGAGAATGCCGAAGAATTCGGATTTTACAGTTTGTTGTTTTGGATATTCACTCTCCATACAATGCATTTTTGGGCCGACCGGCCCTTGCTGAGTTCAGGGCAGCGATTGCACCATGGTGTTTGACTTTGAAGTTGCCCACTGATCGTGGGGTTGGAGTTATACAGGGAGATCAGGCTGCTGGATGAGCCTGCTATGGCTGAGCTGCGCGAGGCGCATAGACGAGAAAAAGGAAAGGGCGTAGGGGAATCTCTCTGCGTCCGTTTTGCAGATAATTGACAATTAATGCCTGGGCCTCGGTCCCGGCACCATAACCAATTCCACAAGGATCTTGACCCGAGAGACAATGAAAACAAGGAAGAATCTATTGAAAGTCAGGCATCCCCGGCTGAGCTGACGATTGATGTTCCAATCGATGGTGAAGATGATGATGATTCGAGAATGTTGAAGGTTGGGTTTCAGTTGAGCCAAGAAATGGAACAGGATTTGGTTGATTTTCTCCGGGCGAATCTCGACGTGTTCTCCTGGACGCATTCTGATATGTGTGTGATCTCGCCGGACATCGCGAGCCACACCCTAAATATTGACCCGCGGTATATCCCGGTCAAGCAGAAAAGGCGCGGTATGGATCCAGAGAGATCTGCCGCCCTTAAAGAAGAAGTTGATAAGTTGAAAGCCAATGGGTTTATCCGGGATTCTCTATACCCAGAGTGGGTATCCAACCCTGTACTTGTTCGAAAACCAAATTGGAAATGGAGAATGTGCATCGATTATTCTGATTTAAACAAAGATTGTCCGAAAGACAGATTTCCACTTCCTCGAATTGACCAACTCATAGATTCAACAGCCGGACATGAATTATTATCTTTCATGGATGCTTACTCGGGCTATAATCAAATACCCATGCATGTGCCCGACCAAGAGCATACAAGCTTCGTAACCGATCTGGGACTATACTGCTACAAAGTCATGCCCTTCGGATTGAAGAACGCCGGAGTGACTTACCAATGCTTGGTTAACCGGATGTTCGCTGACCAGATCGGAAAGACTATGGAGGTTTATGCGGATGAAATGTTGGTAAAGTCACGATACTCCACTGATCACATTAAAGACTTGGATTCAATGTTCAATACCCTTCGGAGATACGGGATGAAGCTCAATCCGCTTCAGTGTCATTTTGGGTCGCATCCGGAAAATTCCTTGGGTTCATCGTCAACGCCAGAGGAATAGAAGCCAACCTCGAAAAGATCTGGGCTATCATAAATTTACAAACTCCAAGAACTATAAAGCAAGTACAGAGTCTCAACGGAAAGATAGCAGCGCTGAGCAGGTTCATTTCAAAGTCCACCGATAAATGCATCCCATTCTTCGACTTGATCCGAAAAGGGAAGCGGAACTTCGAATGGACTACAGAGTGCGAGGACGCATTCAAATCTTTGGTTCAACATCTTTCCACACCGCCGATTCTTTCAAAGCCTATCAACCACGAACAGTTGTATCTTTACCTGGCAGTGTCAGAAAATGCAATCAGCACTGCCCTGGTTCGGGAAGAAGACCGAGTTTAGAAAATGGTCTATTATGTTAGCAAACGACTCACCGGAGCTGAGAGAAACTATCTGAAGCTAGAGAAATTAGCCTATTGCCTGGTCATTGCCTCAAGGAAGCTCCATCCATACTTTCAGGCTTATCCCATCGCTGTATACACCGATCAGCCGTTACGACAGGTCCTCGCGTGGCCTGAGACGTCTGGTAGGTTACTCAAGTGGAACATCAAACTGAGTCAATTCGATATCATTTACACTCCAAGGAGAGCTATTCACGGCCAAGTCCTAGCAGATTTTATAGCCGAGTTTACTGTTCTTGAAGACTTTCCTGAGACCAGCAAATCTCCTGAGTACATCTGGAAGTTACACACTGATGGTGCATCCAACGAGCGGTGCTCGGGAGCTGGGGTAGTACTTGAAACCCCCGAGGGCCGATCCATATGCTATGCTTTAAAGTTCGAGTTCCGCGCGACTAATAATGAAGCCGGGTATGAAGCTTTACTTGCTGGGTTGAAGCTGGCACATGATCTGAAAATTACCGCTGTGGAAATCTATTGTGACTCCCAATTAGTCGTGTGCCAGGTCCGGGGTGAATATCAGGCGAAAGATCGAAGGCTAGCTGCTTATCTAACTCGTATTCGAAAAGTGCTTGATCAGTTTGATTGCTATTCCATTTTATACATACCCCGAGAGCGTAATCAGAAAGCTGATTCATTGGCAAAGTTAGTAAGTACGGGCGAAGCTCAGCAGTTAGGGCTCGTCCCTGTTGAAACTCTATCCTTTCCGAGCATTGATCAAATGGAGACTGACTTCACCTTTGAGGCTACTTCCAGTAAGGAATGATGGATGACCCCTTATCGAGATTATATTGAGCATGGGACATTGCCTGAACGTAGGAGTGAGAAGAGACAGATTCTTCGAAAAGCCTCGCGGTTCATCATTCAAAACAGAGTTATGTATCAAAGAGGGTATTTTGTTCCTCTCCTCCGGTGTATCGTGCATGACGAAATCAAACGAGTATTACATGATGTACACGAAGGAGAATGTGGCGATTACACTGGGGGGCAAGCACTCGCCAAGAAAGTACTCCGATACGGGTATTACTAGCCCACTATTAACCGTGACGCAGCAGACTACGCCAGAAAATGTGATAAGTGCCAAAAACATGCTCGGATTCCTAGAGCCCAACCTACTGAGATAACCCAAATGGTCAGTCCTTGGCCGTTTGCAGTATGGGGCATTGACATAATTGGTACATTGCCTTTGGCCAAAGGTGGCACGAAGTACACTATCGTCGTAGTTGATTACTTCACCAAATGGGCTGAAGCGAACCTCTTGCAACAATCACGATGAAGAAAGTAATCAACTTTGTAGTATGCAACATTATCTGTCGATTCGGTCTCCCGCATACTATTATCACCGATAAGGAGCCCAATTCGACGGCGTTGAATTCAAGAACTTCTGTCAACGGTTTCATATCCATAAGAAATTCTCCACAGTTGCACACCCTCAAGCAAATGGCCAAGTCGAAGCTGTTAATAAGGTTATCAAATCTATTCTGAAGAAAAGACTGAAAAAGGCCGAGGGAAAATGGGTTGATGAACTTCTTATGGCTTTATGGGCTTACCGAATGACCCACAAGACTGCAAACAGACACACTTCATTTTCTCTATCTTATGGCTCGAAAGCCGTTATCCCAGTCAAGATGGAAGTATCTTCTCATCGTGTGACATACTATGATCTGAAAACGAATGCCATACTACTTGCTGAATCTTTAGATTTACTCGATGAGAAGCGTGAAGAGGCTGATATGAGGGCAGCCGCGTATCGGAGTCGAGTCGCCTGAATGTACAATGCCAAGGTCTGGCCGCGAACCTTTGAACTCGGCGATCTCGTGCTCAAGAGAATCTATCATGTTCCTTCGCACATGAAACCTAATTGGGAGGGACCATACGTGATTTCACAAAAGCTCGGAGATGGCACATTTAAGTTATCGACCGTTGACGGTCTTACTCTGCCGAGAGCCTGGAATAGCGAGAGTCTCCGGTCGCTACTATACATGACATGCTTTGTTTGTTTTAGCCCATTATTTCCTTTGCATTTTATTTTCGCATTTCGAAATTTGAACTTGTAATAAGGCAACTGATTTTGCCATATTTTCTTATTTCAGCAATAAAATGCTATCTCTTTGAGCCAGAGCTATGATTTATTGAATACGACACAAAACATTACAATGCACGGAGAGCTAAGTTCCATCATACAGTGGGATTTATTCAAATAGGGAGTGATTGAGATACAACCGGCCACTCACTAAGTGAAACCCAAGCTCGGGGGCATGCCACCACACCAACACCTAAAAGGATTGATACACGACAATCCTTCCATTAACTCTAGATTCCCAGAGTGTGAATTGGAGTATAAACATAAAATCCATCGTTCCCAGAGTGTGAACGGACTCCAGATTCCCAGAGTGTGAATTGGAGTATAAACATAAAATCCGTCGTTCCCAGAGTGTGAACTAACTCCAAACTCCCAGAGTGCGAGTTGGAGTATAAACATGTAAATGCGGTTTCGAAGAGGGTGGATACATCCTCCTAACGACTTCGACTGTATCTTAAACAAGTTCGAGGAGGATGGACCCGTCCATCTAACGACCTCGCTTGTTAACTCGGGGTGGATGTGATCCGACCATCCACGATCCCGATAAGTCAGTCGCTCCCAGAGTGTGAACGAATTCTCATCTCAAGCAGATGTGACTGACCATCTGTCGGCTAACTTCGAGTTCCCAGTGTTGAGTCACAAGTTTTATGAAAGTTTTGATTTCTGACAAATAAGGCGATCGACAAAACAAGGGTCATTAGAGCTACATATGTTACTATAGATTATAGGTTGATTATTTGATATTGTAATAGTTAAAAACTTGTTAAAATCTATCCTCAAATAATCATGCACCTCAATATAATCGATATATATACGTTTTATAGCATTGCACATTCATTGTGCAAATTAACAGGAACCGGTCGACCGGTTAATAATCATACGGTCGACCGTTTCTGTGTAAAATGCACAAAGAACGTGCACACATGCACATAACGTATATATATTTTAAATTCCTGTCTACTGGTCACTTTTTAACCTGTCGACCGTTTTTGAACAGAAAGCAATTTTTCCAAAAGACACTTCTCTTCTCCAAAGGTTGCATCTCTTACCTTTCACCAAAGATCATATCTCTTAATGGCAAAGAGTTACAACCATTCTTATCTATATAAACTCATCCAATTTGTTGATTAAATAACAACGATTTCATATATTCTTTTAATCTAATCTCTAATCTTAATTCTGCATTATAAAAGCTCTAAATTATTTATTGAATCTTTGAAACTATTTCATATCCTTTGATTCAATAATATGCTTTCCTTAATCTTTTCAAAACATCATATCGCATACTTTGAGGATAAGATTATAGGAAGGGTGTATTGCTAGTGACAAATCCGTGTTTTCAAGAACACAAGTTGTCAACAACAATTGTATTTGTTCTTTTGTTGAAGTCCTCTGTGTTGTAAGAGGCAAGTGTTGAAGTCCTCAGTGTATTAGAGGCGTGAAATCCCGTTCGGTTGTTCGGGTGTTGTAAACCTGTTCCTCCGGGTGAAGCGAGGTAGTTGATAGTGAAAATCCAGATAGAAGTCTGGGACTGGACGTAGGACGGTGCTCCGAACCAGTATAAAAATCTCTGGTGTGATTTTTTCTATTTTTTATTTACTATGCTATTATCATCTATTTCCGCATTTGTATTGTAATCCATATTACACGATCCGTGTATACTATATTAGCACATATAATTGTATACACACCGCACTTTCATTTGGTATCAGAGCCCGGTCATCATATAACCGTAACACAGTTATTTGATATATTATAGTAATATGGCAAATAACGTAAGTACTAGCACTCAAAACACCACTTACACGGAAGGTCAATCGACACAAAGACCTCCATTTTTCAATGGTCTTAACTATAGTTATTGGGCAACACGTATGTCATTCTTTATGCAATCAAATAACTATGATGCTTGGAATGCCACTCAAAGAGAAATAGTGAATCCAACAACTGATTATTCAGAATGGACTGCAGCTGAGAAAACGGCAGCAGCTGTAAATGCAAGAGCAATAAATATGTTGTTCTGTGCATTAGACCAAAATGAATATAACCGTGTTAGTATCTGCACTACTGCATATCAAATTTGGCAAACTCTAAAAATCACTCATGAAGGTACTAACAAGGTTAAACAAGCCAAAATAGCCATGCTGAAAAGTCAATTTCAAAATTTCAAAATGAAACCAAATGAGACAATCAATGACATGTATTCACGGTTTCAAACTATTCACCATGCACTTATTGGCTTAGGACAAAAGTATTCTGATTTCGATGTTGTTTCAACAGTCCTACATTCTCTGACTAGTGAATGGGAAGGAAAAGTATTAGCAATCGAAGAAGCTAATGACCTTTCCGTCATGAAGCCAGATGAATTGATAGGAAATTTAATGTCCTATGAAGCAAATTTGCAGGCTAGAAAAGAACAGAAGGAAGAAAAGAAAAATGTAGCATTTCATGTTGAGAAAGATGAAAATGAATCAGATTCTGAAGACGAAGATTTGGCATTCATTGCGAAAGGATTCAAAAAAAATTTAAAATATCGAAAAGCCAGTCGTTACAATAAAAGGAAACCTGGATCAAATAAACCATCTTCATCTGCTATAGAATGTTTCAACTGCCACAAAAAGGGACACATGCAGAAAGATTGTCCAGAACAAAAGAAGAAGTCAGAAAATGACAAATTCAAATATAAAAAGGACAAATCTAAGAAACGAGCTTTCTCGGTAACATGGGATGATTCAGAGTCATCTTCATCAGAAAGTGAAAGTGATTCAGAGAATGAACAAGCTAATGTTTGTTTTATGGCAACAGAAGATGAGGTCCCATTTAAGAAAAGAGGAAAGTGGATATTGGACAGTGGTTGCTCAAAGCACATGACAGGAGACAAGAGTTTATTAACAAATATTACATATTCAGATGGTGGCTCCGTCACTTTTGGAGACAATTCAAAAGGCTATATCATCGGCAAAGGCGATGTGAGCAATTGCGGTACATCTAACTTACCTCTTATTACTAATGTCATGCTAGTTAGAAATTTGAAACACAATTTGCTAAGTATTAGTCAGTTATGTGACAAGGGTTTTATTATTTCATTTTCAAATAATAAGTGTAGTATTCTAGATAAAGACCATAATTTGGTTTTCGAAGGTTATAGAGACAGAAATATATATATTTTGAATATGAACATTAATCATAATTCAGATATGTGTCTTGTGGCTAATGACAATGATCCATGGCTATGGCACAAACGCTTCTGTCATATAAACTTCAGAACTATTGACAAGCTAGCCAAAAACAATCTAGTTAGAGGACTACCCAAAATGAGTTTTAAAGTTAACAACATTTGTGACGCATGTCAAATAGGAAAATTAACCAAATCATCTTTTAAATCCAAGAAAGTCATATCAACATTACAACCACTTGAGTTACTACACATGGATTTATTTGGACCTACTAGAGTTCAATCAATAAATCACAGTCAATATGTGCTTGTAATTGTTGATGATTTCTCTCGTTATACATGGACAATTTTCTTAAAAAATAAAAGTGATACTTTCGATCATTTTAAATCTTTCGTCAAAAGAATTCAAAAATCAAAAGGGATTAAAGTTAAAAATATAAGAAGTGATCATGGCGGAGAGTTTGAAAATAATGAATTTGAACAATTTTGTACAAAGAAAGGTATATATCATAATTTTTCGTTTCCCAGAACTCCACAACAGAACGGAGTTGTAGAACGGAAAAACCGAACTTTACAAGAATGTGCAAGAACATTATTGAATGGAACCACCTTACCAAAACATTTTTGGGCAGAAGCTGTGGCAACTGCCTGTTATGTTTTAAATCGTGTATCCATAAGACCTCTTACCAAGAATACTCCTTATGAATTATTTAACAAAAGGAAGCCTAAAATCTCATACTTCAAAGTTTTTGGATCAAAGTGCTTTATTTTAAATACAAAAGACCAGCTTGGCAAATTCGATCCAAAGGCCGATGAAGGAATATTTGTCGGTTATTCGGAATGAAGTAAGGCCTATCGGATATTTAATAAACGAACCAAAACTATTGAAGAATCACTTCATGTCTCTTTTGATGAAATCTATCAGCACCCTCACACTATATCAGATGATGACGAATCAATAGTCACTGACAATCAAATCATCACAAATATTGATTCTGACTCAGAAATAGTTATTGAGAATATTCCTCAAATATGTGAGTTACAATCACCACCAAGAATATTAAGAGATCATCCGCCTCAAAATATAATCGGTGAAATAACATCACATGTCAGAACAAGGAGTCAACTCAATCAAATTGGTCATGTCGCTTTTCTCTCAAATATCGAACCTAAGAATCCAAAAGAAGCTGCTACAGATGATTACTGGATCATTGCCATGCAGGAAGAACTAAATCAGTTTGAGCGCAATGACGTTTGGGAACTTGTTCCAAGACCAACTGATCAGTCAGTAATTGGTACTAAATGGGTCTATAAAAATAAGGCTGACGAACAAGGCAATATCACCAAAAATAAAGCAAGATTAGTAGCACAAGGATATAATCAGGAAGAAGGTATCGATTATGAAGAAACTTTTGCACCAGTTGCTCGACTAGAAGCTATTAGAATCCTATTATCTTTTGCTTGTCACCATAATTTCAAACTTTATCAGATGGATGTCAAAAGTGCTTTTCTCAATGGATTTATCAAAGAGAATGTCTATGTCGAACAACCTCCTCTGTTCGTACATGAAAAATATCCTGACCATGTGTTCAAACTTAAGAAAGCTCTGTATGGGTTAAAACAAGCACCTCGTGCTTGGTATGAACGACTACGTAGCTATCTTATTAACTCAGGATTTCAAATAGGCAAAGTCGATCAAACTTTGTTTATTAAACATTCTCGAAAAGATATTCTAGTTATCCAGATATATGTAGACGATATCATCTTTGGTTCAACAAACGATAAACTCTGCAAAGAATTTGCAAATATTATGACCAAAGAATTCGAAATGTCTCATATGGGAGAACTATCTTATTTTCTTGGACTTCAAATAAAGCAACTTCCAAACGGCATTTTTATTAATCAAGAAAAATACTGTGAAAACCTTATCAAACGCTTCGGATTAGAAAATACATCTGGTAAACCAACTCCTATGAGTACAACTACACATCTTGACAAAGATGAAAGTGGTAAGAATGTTGACCAGAAATTGTATCGAAGCATGATTGGTTCTCTTCTTTATCTTACAACTAGTCGTCCAGATATAATAATGAGTGTTTGTTTATGTGCTCGTTTTCAAGCCGATCCAAAGGAATCACATCTACGAGCAGTGAAACGTATAATTCGTTATCTTAATAATACCAAAGATTTCGGTCTTTTTTATCCAAAAGAATGTCCATTTGAATTAGTATCATATAGTGATGCTGATTTCGGTGGCTCACGAACGGATAGAAAAAGTACAAGTGGTACGTGCCATTTTATTGGAAAATCACTTGTCTCTTGGTTCAGTAAGAAACAAAATTGTGTTTCACTATCAACATGTGAAGCTGAATATATATCAGCAGCTCTTGCTTGTACTCAAGTACTATATATGCAACAAACACTTCAAGATTTTGATATTCATTTATCAAATTCTATTATATACTGTGATAACACTAGTGCTATAAATCTCTCTAAAAATCCAGTAAATCACTCCAGAACCAAACACATTGATATCCGTCATCATTTCCTTCGAGATAATATTGACAAGGGAAATATATGTCTTGAATATGTTCATACTGACAATCAATTAGCAGACATTTTTACTAAGCCTCTGCTCGAATCTAATTTTATTAGATTACGAAGAGAGCTTGGTTTAATTTCAGGAAAAAATCTTGACTAAGAAATTTCTAAAAGAACATCTTCTTGTTAGTTATTCTTTAGTTATTCTCTTTAGTTATCCTTTAACTACAACTATTACATAAACTATATTTTTTACATTAAATATAAGCCACTGCTTTATTTAATGGTTAAATTCACTTTACTTATTTTTTTGTAATCATTCTTTACTTTCTTATCTTATAAAATCAGTTTTTTTTTTTAAAAAAAGGAAGCTATTTTTAGACTTACAAAAAAAAAAAATTTCTGCTTATATATTCTTGGTTAAAATTTCTCAGTAACTCACATCCATAGGTTATACATAACAAACTTATATATAAATTTGCAAACATTTTATATTTTGTTCATCTTTTCTTTTTATCAAACCATAATATTCTATACAACGTACACTATGGCTCACATTTGTGACAAATGTGCTCAAGAAACATACATTTCAATTACGAGTTCTGAGTCGGAGGAATTTTATTCTCCTACAACTCCAAAACAAAAATCAAGTTGTCATCATCAATGCTCTTGTATGTCTGATAAAACTCCAAATTCAAAACGAGTGAAGCGGACACTATTATATTCTCCTCGTACCAAAGCTCAAATCGATGAGATACACCACTACCAGAAACATCAGATAGACCTTCAGAGACAACTCCATTACGGGCAAAGTCAACTTTATCACGAGCAACAACGGACGTCGGCCCGATTGTCTGTTTTAGAAAAGTTGGCAACATTTTTCTGCGGTTCCAACAAACATGACGTGCATGAACCAATGCCGTCTAGGCCATCAACATCCAAAAGTCCTAACTCATGGGATCGGAACTATGAGAAGAATGAAGGAACTCAGAAACAATGGAGTCCATGGTCGAAACGTATTAAAGGAAACAACGATAATTCAAATGACGAACTTTCTCATTAGACTTATATATATAGTTTTTATCTTTATCTATCTCTTGTGTAATGAAGGTTATATTTTGTATTTCGTATAAAATATAAATAATATAGGTTGATATATGATAAAAACTTGAAATATAAACTGAAATATCACAACAGACCAAGACCGGTCGACCGCCCCTGTTATAGCCGGTCGACCGTTTGCTCTCTGGTTGAAAACGGTCGACCGGCCAAAAACAGTAGGTCGACCGGTTGCCGTATTTTCAGTTTTTTATATAAACCTATACGTTACTTTTCCCTCTACCCTCATTCACTCTTTACTCAAACTATTCTCTTGCCCCAAATCACAAACCCTAGTTCCCATTTTTCAATTCCCAAATCACAAATCCTCCAACAATGGCTCCTCCTCAAAAGAAATCAAAGAAAGGAGCAACCTCTGAAACTTCATCTCTTACCATCTCCGTCAAAAAATGGCTTCAAACTCCAATTGCTGTAACAAGATGGAATCAAATGACAAATTACAAGTTTCATCCAGGCTCTTTCATCAAATTTGATGATTTCACGGCTTACGGAGTTCGGAGGTTAGCCAATAATGCCAACATTACTCCATTGATAGATTTTTCGGCAAATAGTGTGGAGATAAATCATTTAATGATCAAATTATTTTACGCCAACATGAATCTTGATGAATATCAACCTGATAATCCAAACGGCGTCATCTGGTCTATGGTCTGTGGAAAGCAAATTTTTCTTACTCATGCTAGAATTGCCTCTATACTTGGTATACCAAATCGAGGCGAAGAGTTTTCATCTACCTTCTGTGAAGTTTTCACTCGAAATAGTACCAGTCATCAGTTTATAGAAGACAATAGCGATGGCATTAAGTCTATTGGACTTCGCCCGACAGCCAGGTTACTTCATCGGGTCTTGATGCATTCTCTTTTTCCTAGACTTGGAAATTATGATGCAGTGTACAAAGAAAACTTCAAGGCACTCTATGCTATCTATGGTGAAATCCAAATCAATTGGGTTCACATGCTTTTTGATGAAATTCTCAAGGTAAATAACTCAACCCGGCCTCATTTCTTTTACAATGAATATATCATGAGACTTTTGTTAGCTTGTGGGGTCAATCCTCCTGATTCTGCAACCTCAAAACCAAAATGCATTGATTCCATCACCATCAAGCGAATGAAGCTTCCTCCACCTTATCTTGAAATTATGCCTTTCGAAGAATGGCAACAAAGAGGACCAAGGAAACAACGAGCAACTTCATCTCGTCCTCGTTCCGATGAAGTAAAACTTTTAAAATCAAAGTCATCAACAAAAGAATCACTTGAAATAATCGCGCGTAACCAATTTTTGCTTCAATCACGTCTCAAGCGCATGGACTCTAAAATCGATAAGCGCTTCAATAAGGTCAAGTCATTCTTTGGTATGCTATGGGATGCTATATCTTGTTCCACATCCACCACTGTTCAAGCACAAGACCCAGGAAAACGTCCTGCTGCTCCAGTTTTCACCTGGACATCATCTGACGAGTCTACAGGAATGAGTGGTCATGGACATGGTGAATCATCTAGAGGGCACAATGATGAGGAAGAAGAAGATGATGATGATGATGACGATGATGATGATGAAGAGGAGATACGATCTGCTTCATCCTAGAATCTATTATGTTTTAGCTCTTTAAAAAAAAAAAAACCATTCATCGACACTTGTACTAAATAGTGTCGTTATTTATGATTTTCAATTGACATTATGTTCTGTAGTAAACTCTGTTATGCTTTTGATGTGTTAATAATTTATTTTTCTATTCATATCATATTCATTCTATGCATATCATATTCTAGTATCTGTTACTCCTTTTTGTCGATGACAAAGGGGGAGAAAGGGCTAACAATTGCTTGCAGGAGCATACATTTATAAGAATTCAAAGAGAAAGAGATCACGTACTCAGGGGGAGATTCAGATTTGCAGATATATATTGTCATCAATCAAAAAGGGGGAGAATGTTGAGTCACAAGTTTTATGAAAGTTTTGATTTCTGACAAATAAGGCGATCGACAAAACAAGGGTCATTAGAGCTACATATGTTACTATAGATTATAGGTTGATTATTTGATATTGTAATAGTTAAAAACTTGTTAAAATCTATCCTCAAATAATCATGCACCTCAATATAATCGATATATATACGTTTTATAGCATTGCACATTCATTGTGCAAATTAACAGGAACCGGTCGACCGGTTAATAATCATACGGTCGACCGTTTCTGTGTAAAATGCACAAAGAACGTGCACACATGCACATAACGTATATATATTTTAAATTCCTGTCTACTGGTCACTTTTTAACCTGTCGACCGTTTTTGAACAGAAAGCAATTTTTCCAAAAGACACTTCTCTTCTCCAAAGGTTGCATCTCTTACCTTTCACCAAAGATCATATCTCTTAATGGCAAAGAGTTACAACCATTCTTATCTATATAAACTCATCTAATTCGTTGATTAAATAACAACGATTTCATATATTCTTTTAATCTAATCTCTAATCTTAATTCTGCATTATAAAAGCTCTAAATTATTTATTGAATCTTTGAAACTATTTCATATCCTTTGATTCAATAATATACTTTCCTTAATCTTTTCAAAACATCATATCGCATACTTTGAGGATAAGATTATAGGAAGGGTGTACTGCTAGTGACAAATCCGTGTTTTCAAGAACACAAGTTGTCAACAACAATTGTATTTGTTCTTTTGTTGAAGTCCTCTGTGTTGTAAGAGGCAAGTGTTGAAGTCCTCAGTGTATTAGAGGCGTGAAATCCCGTTCGGTTGTTCGGGTGTTGTAAACCTGTTCCTCCGGGTGAAGCGAGGTAGTTGATAGTGAAAATCCAGATAGAAGTCTAGGACTGGATGTAGGACGGTGCTCCGAACCAGTATAAAAATCTCTGGTGTGATTTTTTTTATTTTTTATTTACTATGCTATTATCATCTATTTCCGCATTTGTATTGTAATCCATATTACACGATCCGTGTATACTATATTAGCACATATAATTGTATACACACCGCACTTTCACCCAGAGCATGAATTGGAACATAAACATCAACTCCAGGTTCTCGGAGTGCGAACCGGAGTATAAATACTAACTCCAAATTCCCAAAGTGCGAATTAGGGGCATAAACATCAACTTTAGGTTCCTGGAGAGAGAACCAAAGCATAAACGCTAACTCCGAATTCCCAGAGTATGAGTTAAAGTGTAAGTATCAACTCGAATTTCCCTGATTGCGAACTACGTCATAAACAACGATAATTATTGGATTCCCAGAATGCGAACCAAATTATCACTTACAAATTGTTCTAAATCCCCGGAGCGCGGACATGTATTCAAGATCTGTAATAAGTGCGGTCACAAGCTGATCGTCACAACACTTAAACAAGTAAGAAAAAACAGTTGAAATGAAGAAAAGCTAAGTTTTATTTCGATTAAATGGAAACAAGAGCTTATGTGCAAGTTCTTCCAAAAATTCCTGTTAGAAGGGGCCGAACCCGCATCTATACACGGCCTACTAATGAAAAGCAAAATCAAATTCCTATCTATCAAAAAAATTTGCTTAAGTGGCCAACCTATTTCTTATTTCTTGGCCTTCTCTTCAACGGAGAACTTTCCAACTCGCTAGAAATCGTCCGTTTCGAGCCTCTCCCCTCCGATGGTTGCTCTCCAGTTGGGGGCATAATGTCGACGTCCTCCTCTGAACTTGATTCCAGGTGTATACTGCTCACCGGAGGAGTTGGGGGACTGGATCTACAATAGAAGATGGGATAGTGCCGCCCGGTGATATTATCCTTAGAGGCGCTGGGCTGTGCGCCGCTGTACCACCACCAATACTACCACCTTGCCCCATAGCCTCTAATTCTGCATTAATCTCGGCTAGAATTTCTTCATCACAAATCGCTTGGGCCTGGCTGGGGGCAACTGCAGTCTTCATTAAAGAGCTAGAGGCAGGCGGGAGGTCACTAACGATGAACGGCAAGTCTGTAGAGAAGCCATCATGCTGGCCGAGCAGTTCGCTCACCATTTGCTCATCAAGAGATTGTGCGCTCCCCTGCGTCATCTCATTTGACACTGCTGTCACGACGGTCGTCTCAGTGGTGATGGCTTTCTTCCCTTGACTCAATTCTTGAGTTGCAGCAATCGGCGCAACTCCAGTCACTGAACAAAGACAAGAAGAAGTTATTAATAATCGCTTCAAAACGAACTCTCTATTTGGAATACACTTGAGATAAGTTTCCGAATACCTTCCTCAACTTGGCCTGCTGACGACTGAGCAGCTTCAGAAAGATGCTCCCAGATAGGAGATAGCTGCGGTTGCTCTGGATTATATGCGGGGACAGACTGTGAATCAGCCGCAGAGGTAGGCTCTGACGGGAGTGAAGCAGTGATCTCAAGAACTGTGGCCTGGTGTTCAACACCTGAACCTTCCTGGACCTCCAAATGTCGGGCGCCGACCATCTCCTTCTCATAAGAAATCATGACATCATGAAGGACTTTCTTTTCGTCTTCGGTCAGCAACCGGTTTTCAAGCTCAAATTGGTCAATTGATTCATCCGGATGCGCCGCTTTCTCCTCCTCAATCAGCCGGCCCCAAGCGCTGTGAAGATGTACCAGATAATTCTCGAGCCAAGCCAAATTTCTGTGCCTTAGCACATTAGCATTATAAGTGATAAGGAGGTCTTCAATGTCGGCCTATAGCTTGGACTCGGCAATTTCAATTTTTCTATCAACATCGGCTTCGATCTCCATTACTTTAGCCATCGCAGCATCGCGGTCGGTCCGGAATTCTACCGCCTGATCAGATGCCTCCTGTATAGAAATATTGGCGGTATCCCTTTCCTTCATGATTTCAGAAACTTTAGCCTTAAGCTCATTAAGCTCCTTCAGAGCCGCATCTCGCTCGACGGTGACGATGGTGTTTCGGTGGCCCATGTCTTCCACCATGACATAATGCTCTTTTTCATTTTATCCATAGCCGCTTGAGCTTCATCAGCCTTCTTGAGAGCCTCCATCTCTGATTTTCGAGATGATTCGGCTTCCGTGTTTAGTACTTGGATGATACGGTCTTTTTGAGCCAGCTCGGCTTGTAGCTTCTTAATGATGGCCGCTCGTTCGAAGGCTAATGACGACGCTTTCTCGGCAGCCTTATACCACGCCTTGTATTGGGCATAAAAATCATGCACATAATCGCGCGCCACCTGCTCGGCCTCCGGCGGGATTCTTTTCAAGTGAAGAGGGAAAATGTAGTTATCGAAGCAAATATTCGGAAAGTCCTTCTTTAATTGCGCAAGTCTGATTGCTCCTTCCCCCGAAATTTCAGTAGGAGGCAGTTCTGCAAATATTGGGGTCATTGCCTCAGACCTGGAATGATGGGGCTCAGATCTGGAAGATTGAGAAACTGACTTGTATCGAGAAGATTCGGAAGGACGAGAAACATAGGCAGGAGGTTGTATAGGGGCTCTGGGAGGAGGAGTGTGAGATCGAGACCGACGTCTGTAGTCCCTATCTCTATCATGTCGTTCTTGGCTAGAATACCCAGAGTACCTACGACCATAATCTCTATCCCCTTCCGTTCATTGAGACTCGTAATATGAGGAAGATTTATGAGCCTGTCGCGGACTTCCTAACATCGAACCGCGTCCAGTCATAGTATCTGCAAAGCAAAATGAGAGTAGAGTTAGTGGCTTTTCGAAACCAAAGACCTACGACTAAGGGTTGTGTAGTGTCGTGAAATGTGTATGAATATGCATCCCCCTGACCAACCGGAAGTGTCGACCACGCTAGTAATAAAAGGCTCGCTCAATTCTAGATTATGATGGAATTCCACCAACCCGGCATCATGTTAAAAAGACACATCGTTCGGGATTGGAAGATCGGCAAGCCCTTCAAAGAGACTTTCTGTTCTTGGGAGGGACCTCTTCGAAATTCTAATACCGGGAGTGAGCCGGGACATGACGACCAACTTCCGTCTTCCCTTTTCAGGCGACTTAAAAACAGCTGCCTTGCCTTTTCTCTGCTCTACGACATCCTGAACTACATCTGTAGGCCCGGCCAACGGCTCATCATCAGTATGGGTTCTCTTAGAATCAGCTTCCTCGGCTATAACAACTTTGGGCTTCTTATGCTTGACTCGTTTTTTCAAGACGGTCCTTAGTGCCCCGTCAAATTTTATACTCTGCCCCCGTTCGATCAATCCAAGAGTCCGAAGATTCCTATCCGTCAAAAGCAAGTCAATATCCCTTTCTTCACTCGGGACTTCTTGGAGTACCCGCACTATCTCCTTAAAGTGTTCACCTTCGGGTCGCTGAATCGTTGCTGTAAAAAGAAAAAGATATAAGTTTCACTTCAACTGCAATCGCCTTAGTAATTATTTGAGAACTCAGCTATACTCACGTCTGAATAACCATCGTCGGGCGAACCCTGGAGGACGTCTAACGTAAAACCATTTGGTCCTGTAATAGCTTAGCCTGGTCCAGGACCTGGTGACCACTTGACAATTCCTCACTGCTTCCAAAAATGTGAAGGAGGGGTAATCATTTCGGCTTTTGACGTTGAACAGATATCTGATCTTGGTCGGGATCGGTGGTCGATGAAGATACTCCATGAAGACAATGAACAAGCTATTCACTGATGCATATCCATTCAAGTGTAGTTGAGATGGGGAGATCCCCAAAAAAGACAATACTTCTCTTATGTACTCATTGAACGGAGGAAGCGTCCCAGCCGCGAATGCGTGGCAATTGAATGCGGGTGTATCCTTCTGGCGGATTGTGTGGTCTGTCATTTGGTCCCGTAATAACATGTAACGACCTGCTATTTTGGACTATTCGCATCCGCACATGTCGGACTTGAATAATTCAAAATATCGAATTGTTAATTTAAATTTGGCAAAACTCAGATATACAGTAAATAAATAATCACAGAATAATAGACACAGAGTAATAATATGCAGCGGAAGTAAAAGAGATAGTAGTTCATGAAGCTACTATATAAATATACACGATACATCAGAGTTTACCACAGAAGAGAAATACGATACATCAAATACAAATTAGAATACATCACTGGAATCATCGAATACTGAAAGCAGAATAGATGGCTGGATCTTCAAGCAAATCTCCAACTCCAAAGGTGAGTCTCACAAGCTGAACCACTCAGTCTGACCCGAGCGTAAAGCAAAACAGAAAACACTCGAGTCAGGATTAATATTCTCATATCAATAAATCCAACTCAAATGAACAATCGAAATACAAGTAACTCAAAGGATGTTGGAATCACCATCCTCTAAGGATCCGTTAAACTATCTACTATGTAGTAGTGTACGCTAAATAGATAATGTCCATCAGTAATATAAAGTATCAAAATAGTGTTAAGGCGTTACCATTATCCCCCTTAACACATTTTATAAATGTCATAGTCTATACAGCACTGTAAACTCCACCGTAAACTGGTGGGATATCAGGGAGTACTCCATAGGTATAACACAAAACAAATTCGTAATGGTCGCGCATATAGGGATACAAGTATGACAAGGCACATGAGGCAATACCCAAGGTAGTGAAACTACCGTTTGCCTGATCCGGACTGGTGAGAACGCATCGCCACAGCGATCGCAACACCGCGAAACAACACTCCTGAAAGTACGAGGGTGCACCAATCAATCACAAGTAATGAGTAATAGTTACGAAGAAGTGTGTCCGCTCGAGGTGGATAACCCCATTTGGCCCGTCACGGCTCCTGATTTTAGTCATTTCCAATTTGACACAAGTGTCAAGGCTATCCATTATCGTTCACTTTCTTCAGTCAGCACGTACATCATTCCAACCACTTCATTCTGGATCATCACCCGCGTATGGTTATTAAAGTGGTTTTCGGTTTAGATAGAGAGTATATCCATAACCGATTTCGGTTTCTTTAATAACTTTCGTAATTACTACACTGATTGGTCGTTTAGTAAATTTCTAAACCAAATCAATTTCAATTTCAATTAGAATTTAAATTCAACATTTCATTTGTCTTTCACTATCAATTTCCAAAATTTACGTTTCAAAACTTCCAAATTACCATTCAAAATCTTATAATTCGATTTCAACTTTTATTTAAACAATTCAAATATTGATTCAAGTTCATATACAAATTTCATTCCGGAATCATTTAAAATGGTTTAATTTTCATTCAAATCAATTTAAATTCATTCATCGATTTCATTCCATATTATTAAGTAAATTTGTCATTCAAAACATCTTCTATTTAAATTCCAATTCATTTAAATCAATTACTTACGTTCAAATTCATTATCTCGAAACTTCAAATTGAAATAAATTAAATTCATCGAATCAATTCTTAAAATTACAAGTCTTACGTTAATTTCAATAAATCCTATTCATTTCAATAAATCACCTTTTATTTCTTGTTAATGAAATTAAATTTTTACTTATTTATTGACTTCGTTACAAATTTCAAACTCAATTAATAAAGAACTAAATTTCACATAATCGAGAAGTTTCAATCTCACTTATTAACTTACTTAAATAATTTTCCAAAACTTTAAATAAAGAAACTCAATTTCATCTATTAACGAAGTTCAAATCCACTTATTCACAAGTTCAATTCCTCTTATCAAAGAATTCAATTTTTATTCAATTATCAATTAATTAAATTTTATTCAATTATTAAATAATTTCAATCTTAATTCTTAATAATTTCAAAATTCAATAATTACAACTTGATTTTAAATTCAACATAATTATTAAATCATTTCCACTTAATTATGAATTCAACTTAATTACCAAATCATTTCAACTTAATTATACATTCAACTTAATAATTTCAAACTTAATTATAATTCCAAACTAAATTATAATTTCAAATTTAATTATTAATGATTTCAAACTTAATAATTTCAAAACTCAATTATTACTAATCCCAAATTATTTATTAATAATCCCAAATTTAATTATTAAATAATTAAATTTCAAAACAACGTTCTTTCATCAATTACTACGTTAATATTTGTTTCAGATTTCAATATTTACATTTCCCTTTCATAAAATTCAAATTCCAATTTTCATTTCAAAACTTATTCTTATTCGAATAAAATCATTATTTTATTTTTAAATCAAATTATCGACCAATCGGATTTTATTTAATTCTCTATCCTAAGTCAAATTCATTTGGGTATTTATCATTTCAACCCGATTCCAATTCAATTCACAAATTAAAGCATAGCAAAGGGAACTTGCAGTGTGATAACATGGATGGTGTCAAAGTAAATAAACAAGCAATAACACAATTAATAACAATCCAATAATTAATTCAAATAATCCTGAAATAATCGTATTAATTCGCATTGTTGTTTGTGCGAATTAATATAATTATCTCTAAAATCTACACTATCATTTCATGTAGACTAAAGATTATTACATTACGGTTTTTCAACTTTCGTTCGATTTCAATTTCAAATTTAATACTACAACAATTAATCCAATATCCGTTCAAAGGTTCACAGTGTAATTTATAAATTTTTACGTGTCAATTAACTTAAAAATTAAAAGGGGTTAGATTATTCAAATTAACTAATCAAATTCAACACATATGTCGATTCAAATTTTAAACTATACTATGTCAAATTCAATTGCATAATATTTATCACTTTATACATTACAATTTAACATCCAATAAATCAACAATCAATCAATCAATTATCATCCAAACTGGGTTATTATTGCATACATAACAGATAATGGTGTCCGATGTCACAGGTGAACTGATACAGGTAATAACATATATAACAGTGTAAATAACTAACAGCAGCATATTTCAATTGCCGTTTCAATTGAAATCGGATTTAATAATTAAAAGAATATTAATCGTGAGTGATTTCTCACCTTTCGAGGCTAGAGAAGAGTTGACAAGGAAATGAGCTACGGGTCCAAATACGAGTTCCAAATCAAAGCTAGATTGGCACGAATTGGATAGACAAAGCTGATAAATAAGGAATTTACGAAGTTAAATCAGAACGAAATCGATGAAGTTAATGATATAAGTGAATATACATATCTACAAGTATATATACTATATGAAAATTTATATACAACTTATAAGTTAAATGAGAAAATAACTTATAATCTTTAAACAATTTTATACATATAATATGTATATACTAACACTTTATTTTACCAGAACTGACAAGCCCATATACAAAACAACGAATTCCTATACTCAACAGCATGTAACGCACATAAAAATATATGAAGTAGCAGTGCCCAATTAAACTAATATATAATATACATCATACCTTATAAATTATAAAGTGTCTAACTTTTATAACTTAATGACATAACTTATATACTAAACTATATAATTTCTATATTACAATCAATATTAGATCCAACCCATATATAAGATAAAACCATTATTTAGTTTAAACACATATACTAAAAAAAAATGTAATTTTGACACTTATCAAAACAACATTTTATAAAATACATACAGGCAAGCTCATATAATAATTGTAATGTCCCGTACATTCAATTTTTTTTTTTTTTTTTTGACATTTCCAGATACACTCTCACCTCACGACACATCAACAGGTTTATATAAACTTTACACTTCGTATACTTTATAATTATACTGTATAAACTTTACATATTAACTAAGTACTACAACAACTCCATTGATTACTTACCTATTATAACTGATATTATAAAACTAGCCTATGTTAAAACTAAGCTCTGCACATACATATGTAAATAGAAAATATACTTCACCATACTTGCCTTAGAATCTTCAAAGAAAATCACCTTCTCGGCCCATATATACGAAAAATATACATACTATATGTTACAAAACATTGCACAAAAACTGTGCTGACCTTTTATATATATAAGATCCAACTATTCTTTAAATATAAACAATTGGCCAAGGGGAAGCAAATCGACTTGAATAAATATAAGGACCGTGCATGCTGCAGTTATGGACAAGGATAGGTGAGGGTGGACGAGGCTAGATGGAGTGGCCGGAGACTGAGGTGTATGGGTTGAGTAGCACAGAATGGACGTAGAAACTTGGGTTGCGACAAGGGGACCGAGGTCGTGAGTTGCTGACGTGGGGTGGTGTTTGTCACGTGAGTCATTGTCAGGTGGAGGAGCGGGAATGGCTGCAGCGAAGAAAGGATACGGCGGACTAAGTGGAAGGCGGAGGGAGGAGAAGCCGAGGCGAGAGGCCTTGGAGGGAATGGCTGTTGCTTATGGCTCGGTCGGGAGAAGACAAGCGAGCTTCATTTTTTTTTATTTGCGCTGATGATGTTTGGAAGAGGAGAGTAGGGGTTGTTGATGTGAGATGCTGAGAAAGTAAGATGATGGATCCATATTCAAGCAATAATATATGTATCCAGAGAAAAAAAAAGTAGTACTAAAGGAGGAAGAAGTGCCAGCCTTTCATTTGTTATGCAGGTAGAAGGTGAGTAGGCTTTGCCTAAAATACAATTTCCAAGTATATATTATTATGTTATACCAAAATGAATGGACGTCGACCAAATGGAAAAGCAAAAGTCAGAAATGTTGAATTTAGGAAATTATAAAAATCCAACTGGCTATCAGTTTGGTGGTGCGGCATTTAAGGAAGAAAACAACAATTCAAATTCTTTTTTTTCCGAGAACAAGGTGAACGAATGGACAAAATATTGGAACCATCGGGAATGATAAAAGTCATATATGAACGGTTGTGAATATTAATGGTAGAGGGCTATTCTTTTACACATTGACAACGAAAGGACGAGAAACGGAAAAGGCTGAAATTTGTTACCGGTACGGTTAACCGCCTTCCCGGATTTCATCGCGTACCGGACTCCAAAATACATTAATGAATATACCGCAGAGATCAGCACAACGAAACGATCAAAACGGTGTACGGATATCAGTGGTATGATTGAATTTTAAAATTTCGAAATTTTATACTACGGAAAATGCATAAAAATCGCAGAAAAATAAGATCGACGGAGTCAAAGATGTCCGAATTTGGAAAAACGACAAACTGACAACTTGCTCAAAAGATGATTTAGAATTTTTTTTATGTAAAAATATTTTGGTTTTGAAAATGTTTTATTTTCATCGCTTTTTAACTGATTAAATTGAAGTAAATTTACGCGCGAAATAAACTTTCGTATTTTCGGACGAAAATTTACCGATTGCTATGTTTAACTAGACGTATTTCAAATATCAAATTTATATTTCAAAATTTTACTGTTTAAAACTTACACAAAATTTCATTTAATAACGTTACTAAAACCGGTTAAATTTGCGGGTCGTTACATAACACGTCGTCCATTGACAGGCCATGCCTTAAGCATATGCTCCCCTGCATATCTTCAGAAACATTGGACCAAACGGAGTCTGATGGATTGGCAATAAAAGACGCTTTGTGAAACAACCCGGAATTTTTGACAGCATATTTTAATAAAAATTTAATCTAATTTAAATTAAATACAAGCTTTTCAATTTTTAAACTGATGAGATATTTAATATTTAGCAGTTATATGTTTTATAAAAGAAAGTTTTGATTTGAAAATTTTAAAATAGAATGCTTCAAAACCATTTAAAGCAAAATCTATCCTATACACTAAAATCAAAGATTGTATATTGTTGATATTTAATCTAATAAAATGAAATTGAAATAATAAGTTTAAAAATAAACAAACATAGTAGTATTGAACATAAACATGGAAGTATAAAACAATATGGATAATTATAACATAAACATACAAAACCAGTATAAAAACATAATTAAAATTATAAAACATAACTAAAGAGATAAATGTTCGAATATAAGTTATAACTTGAAGTATTAAAATACAAATGCAATATTATGAATCAAATGCCTGGAAATCTGAAGTACAAATAGAACAAAATTAATATAGTCAAAATAACAACCTTTAAAATACACTTGTACAACATAAAAATTTTAACAAAGGCCATTTACATTATAGTATATCATGTGAACATGTTCAAATGCATAAGGTAAAGGGGATAACTTGCAACATGTTCCTGCACAAAGCTTATGTGCTGTTATACAGTGTATATGCATAAGAAAACACAAGTCTTCACTTCAATATAATAAAACAAAATCTGTGTTTTGTACAAATTGCAAGAATCAGCAAACATTATATATATGTAAACAAATCTGGACACATGCATTTATTAGCACAACTACTTGTCAGGAAGAGATCTTCCAGCCGAAGTTCAAATATTCATTTCAGGTTTAAAACATCTCTGCCTTAAAAACAGGGTAAGCAATGTACCAGTAAGGCTTGTGAAACAAGGCAAGTTATATGTATAGTTATGCTCACAAAAAAAAAATCAAAATTAGGCAGCACTCTTTTAAACACATATACATATAAATGAATAAGCTTCAGCCAAGACAAAGTAATATAAAGCTAGATATGCTTTTAAAAATCAAATTGAACAAACTGGGAAAAATATATGAAGATGAGTGTGATAATATAAAACAAGTAACATAATAACAAAACAAAAGTCTCTATTCAAAGCTTCATACATAAGTCAAATATGTACCTGCAAGATAGTACATATCTTCATACAACTATATGTATACACAGCCGAAACGCAATGATAATCATGTAAACTAACTAAGAAACAAATTAAACATATATGCTGCAGTAAAGATTTTTATAGGCATAAGAAACAAAAGATTTCACTTCAAATTAATAAAAACAGATCATTGTCTTGTACAAAAATAAACAAGAATCAGTAAACATTAATTACTTGTTAGCATAAATGAAGCAAAAGCATTAATTAGCCCAACATCTTGTTTAAGTAAAGTACATGCAGCCGAAATGTCATATTGAAGTAAGTTAATTTAAAGTCATATTTGGTCAAAACAAATAAAAGCTTGTCCTGATAATACCTCCCTATACTACTGTTATCTCAAATATATATACGTGCAGTTGCTTTTAGTTTTGGTCGTTCAACAAAAACACATAATAAAACTTTGTAATACCTGAGAAACCAAAGAGCAAGAAAGAAGCAAACTCTATTTCAATTCAATAAATACAGTCAAGGATTTAGGACAGTTCAAGGTTCAGTTGTTCAACATCAAGCTATTCTTTGTTCAGGCATGATTCAAGTGAGTAAATTTAATTATTTTCAATTTAAATTTGTATCTTTAGCTTACAATTTGTATGTGTTTTGATATCTGTTTGAGTAAGAAATATGTGAGTATCTGAACAAAGTAAGCAAAGAAATTCATGAACACTTCTACATAAAATTGTTTGAACTGTGGTGTTGTTGCTAATCCATATTGTTTATCTTAAAATTTAGTCTTGCAAACTTGTTTAGAGTTTCACAGTATTTTATAAATACTGTTATTTTCAGTTACAGGCAAAAGAATTAAAAAGGTCAAAATTTGAATGTTTAAGTTTGTAGATTCAATAACATATTCTGATTTAATATACATTGTTAGGATTTTTAACATAATAATTATGATTTTTAAGCCAAGATAATAAGAGAAATTTTTAAAGAAGGTCGAAATTGATTTTCGTCAATATCCATTGATTGAATTAATTTTGAATCCTGAAATTTAGTATAATCAAGAATGAAGTTGTATTGACACAAGAAAAATGTCAAAATAAATTTCGAATGTATAGATTGTTAGTTCGAATCAAAGGTAGGGTTTAGTTTACATTTTTGATGGGTCTGTTTTTCTCGATGGTTTCTTCTTCATGGAAGGACCGAGCTTGGAGTGCTTTTGAGGGATGAAAGGGGACGACGTCGGCGACACGTGGCAGGGGTTGCGACTCAAACGGAGGTCGGCGCTAGGAGGAAGAGGGGTTTTCACCTCTGCTGTTCGAGTTACAGTTCGCCCAGAGGGAATTTTTTTGACTTTGAATTTTTTGTATCGAATTAGCTTTTGAATTGGAGTGTGTGGACGAATTGGAGTTTGTGGGGACTGTCGTGGGTCGCCGGAGGCAAGGCGAACCACCGTGCACGTGCACGGTGGTGATGGATGTCCGGTTGCAGTGGCCATAACGGTCGCGTGATCACTCACCCGAGTCGTGCTCGTGTAGTTGCTGGGTTTACTCCGGGTTCGCGTTCGAGTGAAAGGACCAGATGCTAATTTAATTTACCTCAAACTAAAACATATTACTGAAAGAATAAAATAAGAAAGAGGAAGAAGTTGTTCAGGGGGGGACTTGGGAAGTTTGCAGTAATTCTCGAGCAAAATGTAGAGGGGGTCTCGGGTTTACCTGGGGGTTTGGGTAAAACTGCAGTTTTGCAGTGGGGTTGTTCTACAAATTTGATTAAAACAGTTTGAGCTTAGAGAAAGCAGTTTGAGCTTAGAGAATGTTTAAAGGATTAAGTTAAGATTTTGTCAAGTTTTAATTATTGTAGTCAAAACCTTAGCGACTTTGGTTAAACATTAATGCAAGTTTAATTATGAAATTACTGTTTTATAATGTTTCAACCTCTTAGCGTCTATTTTATTAAGTAATTAAAATTAGGTATAAGGTATCTAATAATTAAGTTTGGAGTTAATATTATAATTGGATTTCAAAAATTTAGAGGTAGACTTTTGAATGTTTATTTAAGTTAAACATTTAATATATATAAATTATTTTAAATTAAGAACAATTTCTCTTAAAATTGTAATTAGTAATAGTTTATTAATAAGTGATAAAATTGTAATTAACTACTTAAGTTAATTTATGACTGATTAATAGCTAATTAACCATGTAGTTTAATTAAGAATAAATAAAGGGTTAAGGAAGTAATTAGCAGTTAATAAATGGGTAACTAAGTTGATTTATAATAAAGATTATTAATGAAATGGTTAATTAAAGTAAATAACTGAGTTAGGAAGTAATTAAGTAATTGATAGTGTGAAATAAAACAATTATGTAATTAAGACTTAAGGATTAATAAAGAAATCATTAATTAAACAATTCGAAATGAAATAGGTAATAAATTGTTAGTTAATGATTAATTAAATAGAGTTAAGTGATTAACTCTTAGGTAATTAATTCTAAATTGAACTAATTACAAATAAGACTTAAAGATGACCGCTTATGGATTGTTATGTTGAATATCTGCTTGTGATATTTATTTAATGATATCCTATGATTCTTTGTGACATGTTATGTTATACCTGTGATGCTTATATATTTTTGATCTGTGATAAATGCTATGTTAATTCCATTGATGAATTTAAATTATTTAAACTGTTAAGTTAATTAGACAACTTGGCCCTTAAAATGGCGTTTGGATTTCGATGAGACCGGGATTGGAAGAATCAATTTTGATTCTCCGAAAACCACATCGATCCGAATTAAACGATAGGTCGTGACTTATCAAATGAAGATCGAGATGGTATTTTCAGAATGCAAGGGTTATCATCGTTGACTCTGAGGGTGATTCCAAAACGAGTGTAACGAGATAACGCCTTTGGTTTCGTTCGAACCCGGAACGAACTTGTATGGATTGAATGCTTTCAGCACATCGTCAGGCGGACGATGAGCATTCTAAGTGATATGTTCAATAAAGGTAAACGTAGCCTCAAGCCTCATCAACCGGGAATGGCTAAAACAGGGGAGATGCAGCAAGGTTAGGTGGGTCATGCCCAAGCAAGACAAGATATTACCCCTGTCTAGATGTCCCTTTTTATTTCGGTTGTGTGGGCGGTTGCTAGCTAGAACCGCGGGGTTTATCTTGTTCGGGACTGTTCAGTAAGGAATGGTTTCGGCCTTGTGTTGTAGGGGGTCGGGAGTGATCCTCGGTACGGTGATCTAGGCCCCATACTGTGACGGGCGGTACCCTAGTAGCCCTGCCATTGTTGGAAATCCATTTTCCCTACGAGACCCTACGGTTTTGATTTGTATTACCCACTTTTGTGGCTAGTAGCTGGAATTTAATCATGTAATAATTTCGGCTATTTTCTATTTACTTGAAAACCCTAGACACTATTATAATATTACTGGATTTCCTATGAAATGTTTTGGTTAGCGTATGGTAAAAACTTACCCGTATTTATTTGTGGGGAGTCTTACGCGATACCTTTATTTTTCAAATGTTTTTCAAAGTTAAACAACCTTAAATTGTTTACTCATACCAGACCCATGTCTGACTCGGAGTTTATGTTTTGTTTTTCATAAACTCTTGGGTACTCATATTTTTATGAGTAGCCAAGTGATAGGTTTCGGACTTTGATTTCTGGAGGAGCTTGGAGCAGGAGTTCCCAGACGTATGTAGCTATCTATCTAGTTCCGCTGTGTCAGTAGTTGATATGTATTGTACCTCTGATGTATGTAGTGATAGATGTATGTATGATTGGCATATGTATTGATATCGTATAACCCTGATATATGTAAAAACTATGTAACAGTTATATGATATATTATATTTGTTCCATTCCGCTGTGATATTCTGATGTTGTTGTTCTTCCTTTCTTTTTCTTTTCTATTTCTATCCCTTTCTTTATTAATGATGATACGTCTTTCTGGTAGTAGAAGGATGGGTCGTCACAGTTGGTATCAGAGCATAGGTTAGTGATAACCTTGGCTCTGGTAGGAATTACTCATAGAATAGAGTTGTAGAACTCTAGAATGAGTTTGAGAGTATTAATAGATATGAGCGCGTATTTGTTAGTGAATATAAATTTTTTTTTATATTGTGTAGATTTATCTGTTTAGTGTTTATGGATTCTGGTCGGTGTGTGGGACGCCATTTCATTGATAGGGATTTCTAAACTTTTAAACAAGATAGACCGGCACAGTATTGTTTTTAAAGGTAGGGTAAATGAAATAATTTTACCCAAAATTATATTTTGATATAAAAGAAATATTTTTCTGAAATAACTATATATATACTTGGACGTTTGATTGTTAATAGTACAATCAAACAAAAATTTAAATGTGAGTGGTTTATAACCAAATAAAATTATCTAAGTATGGCTTAAATGAAAAGGAATATAACTAAACTAGAATTGAAGTCCCGGAAATTTAAAGGGTGTTTAAATGAATTTTAAATAAAAGGATTTGGGAATTTAAAATTCTTGGGGAATGTTTTTCCAAAGATTTGAAGGCAATAATGGAGTATTGTTTTGGAAAATATTGTTGAATGGAAATTGTTTGGAAAGAATTTGTGAAAGTAAGGAAGCACTGAACTCACTTCAGTCGCTGGAAAATAATCCTGATGGTAATGGCCACATCATCAGTATTCATTTTCGAGTTTCTAAGGTGATGAATTGCTACCAGGATAGTTGGTTATGATATTGTTTGGGCTTGTTGGGTATACAAGTTGTTTTAGAAATTTTCAAAAAGGGAAAATTTTGTTTTGGTGAAAACAAGTATTTGGAATTTTAAAATTTGATTTGACACCAAGTGGGTAAGTGTAGTTATCCTTTCAAAATGGTTTTGGAAATGAAAACCGGGCAATTGAATACTAAGAATTCTATTTAATAATGTGAAAGGTTTAAATGAATTAACTATTGAACTTATAAAGTAAAGTTGATATTAATAAGAAGAAATCAGAAATTTTAATCCTGGAATTAAAATTTAACTTAAGTAAATAAAAGTGAAGAAAATGTACTTGAGCTTAACCTGAGATAAGTTAAATGGAATTGAAGTTCGAAATGAACTTAATAGGATATAAACCTGGAAGGGAAAATAATTGTAATGGCAAAATGAAATGTATACCTTAAGATAGTAAGTATATATGTAATCTGGAATTGTGATTATAAGACGAAATGACCCAAATGAGTAATATAAGTTGTTAAGTAGATAAATAAGTTTTGAGCTCATATATTGAGAAATAAAATTTAAAGAAGGGTAGTAGCTAAATTTAACTGAAGTTGAGTGGAAATAAAATTGAATTTAAATGAATTCAATCGAGTTATAAATATATTGAATAGAATAAAATTCTTATGTAAATATAAGTAAATATTGAATTGAATTAAAACAGAATTGGTGAGAGTGTAAACAAATCTAATTCAAGTATAAATTGAATAACCTTATTATAAGTAAATCCAATAATGAATTATCAGTGTAAGTTAAAATTTAAGAATGGATAAAAGAATAAACTAATCAAATAAATCAGTAAATAATTGGGATTTGATTAAAAGAAAATCAAATCAAAAGATTTACATGGAAATTGGTGAAATAGAATGAACTTAAGTTATTGGGTGAAACAGTGAATGACTAGAGTAAAGTGTGAGATGATTATTTAAAACATTAGTTGTCGAGTTTAATAAAATGGTTTGGAATCAAACCTGTTGAAATAAAAGAAAATGCAAGGAAAAGATTGTGAATAAATTAAATGTGGTGGAGTCAAGTGTAAAGTTAGTTGGAATCAATTTAAGATTTGTTATAAAGCTTAAATAATTATTTATTCACAATAGTATTGTCAAATTGCATAAGAAAATAGGTTGTTTGAAGTAAATGAAATTAGATAAAAATTTATGAATTATTGGAAGCAATAGGATGATTTTGAATATGAGTTTGTTTTTCTTAAGCAAGTAAGTTGTAAATCACTTTAACTAAAGGGAATTATTTGAGAATTGATTGGAATTAATTGTAATAAGGATTAAAACCTTACATATGTGCTTATGAAAATATGTAATGGAGACTCTACCAAAACTTTTCAAAATTTTGGAAACTAAAAAAAAATTCAAATTAGGAAATTGAAGGTAAATTAATGGATGAAACTAATTTAACATAATGATAGGAATCAGTTATAAGTGAAAGATAGTCAATAAAATTCATTATTCAGAGTTAAAGATAAATTTGAATTCACATGAAATTAGAAATTCAAATTGGAAATAAGTGAATATAAGAGAATATAAAGGCTATAAGTGGCAGAGTAATAATATAAGGGAATATATAATGCTTATATTAAAACTTAAGAAATGGATGGTGAAACTCTTAAGTAAAATTTGATATTGGGAGAATTTATTCCAAGTGGATAGAATTAGAATAATGTGAATAAAAGAAAATTGATATGGTTGATAATCAATGGATATAAATACGTAGGATGTACGTATATAATTTTATTCGCATAACGATTTGATCCAGATTCGAGCACAGAATTTCGAGATAGTTATATCGATCCGAGTTAGGATTTTTCACTTGATTTTCGACGACGAACCATGGATTTGGATTTTGATTGATTCTAGAAATTCTCTATCATAGTTATGGCTATGCAAGGAGAATGACAGTCTTTGATCTAGAAACCAGTTCTGAGTCTGTACTAGGAAGTCGGGTGGACAATACTAGTCCGGAAGTGAAATTGTGTGATCGAGCGAGCGATCGGATTTGATATTGCATACGAATGATATATGTACATCGTACGGGCTTGATTTAATAAATATTGAAATTCTGTAAAGAAGTCAATAAAATTTGGACAGAGTTAGTACTGTAGATTTCAGTATTGAATGGCCAGAGTGGATACCTGGAATTTATTGTGTATTCCAGGAAATTTGTTCAAGATTCATCATTAGTTGTTAAACTAGTAATTCAGGAACTTGGAAATTGAATCAAATTTAACTATGGTCAGGAATCCAGTTTGGATTGTTGATCATCGAGAGACAAACTCTCGATAAATTTTAGGGAAACTTATCTGAACTTGTTTTCAGATAGCTAGCGTTGTTTGTTAGAATAGACTGTTTGATTGTGTATGTTTGGATTGTGAATATAAAAGCTTTTGAATTAACTGTTGTTTTGAATTTCGGGGACGAAATTCTTTTAAGGGGGGAGGAATGTAACAGCCCGGAATTTTTGACAGCATATTTTAATAAAAATTTAATCTAATTTAAATTAAATACAAGCTTTTCAATTTTTAAACTGATGAGATCTTTGATATTTAACAGTTATATGTTTTATAAAAGAAAGTTTTGATTTGAAAATTTTAAAATAGAATGCTTCAAAACCATTTAAAGCAAAATCTGTCATATACACTAAAATCAAAGATTGTATATTGTTGATATTTAATCTAATAAAATGAAACTGAAATAATAAGTTTAAAAATAAACAAACATAGTAATATTGAACATAAACATGGAAGTATAAAACAATATGGATAATTATAGCATAAACATACAAAACCAGTATAAAAACATAATTAAAATTAAAAAACATAACTAAAGAGATAAATGTTCGAATATAAGTTATAAGTTGAAGTATTAAAATACAAATGCAATATTATGAATCAAATGCCTGGAAATCTGAAGTACAAATAGAACAAAATTAATATAGTCAAAATAACAACCTTTAAAATACATTTGTACAACAAATTTTTTTTAACAAAGGCTATTTACATTATAGTATATCATGTGAACATGTTCAAATGCATAAGCTAAAGGGGATAACTTGCAACATGTTCCTGCACAAAGCTTATGCACTGTTATACAGTGTATATGCATAAGAAAACACAAGTCTTCACTTCAATATAATAAAACAAAATCTGTGTTTTGTACAAATTGCAAGAATCAGCAAACATTATATATATGTAAACAAATCTGGACACATGCATTTATTAGCACAACTACTTGTCAGGAAGAGATCTTCTAGCCCAAGTTCAAATATTCATTTCAGGTTTAAAACATCTCTGCCTTAAAAAAAGGGTAAGCAATGTACTAGTAAGGCTTGTGAAACAAGACAAGTTATATGTATAGTTATGCTCACAAAAAAAAAATCAAAATCAGGCCGCACTCTTTTAAACACATATACATATAAATGAATAAGCTTCATCCAAGACAAAGAAATATAAAGCTAGATATGCTTTTAAAAATCAAATTGAACAAACTGGGAAAAATATATAAAGATGAGTGTGATAATATAAAACAAGTAACATAATAACAAAACAAAAGTCTTTATTCAAAGCTTCATACATAAGTCAAATATGTACCTGCAAGATAGTACATATCTTCATACAACTATATGTATACACAGCCGAAACGCAATGATAATCATGTAAACTAACTAAGAAACAAATTAAACATATATGCTGCAGTAAAGATTTTTATAGGCATAAGAAACAAAAGATTTCACTTCAAATTAATAAAAACAGATCATTGTCTTGTACAAAAATAAACAAGAATCAGTAAACATTAATTACTTGTTAGCATAAATGAAGCAAAAGCATTAATTAGCCCAACATCTTGTTTAAATAAAGTACATGCAGCCGATATGTCATATTGAAGTAAGTTAATTTAAAGTCATATTTGGTCAAAACAAATAAAAGCTTGTCCTGATAATACCTCCCTATACTACTGTTATCTCAAATATATATACGTGCAGTTGCTTTTAGTTTTGGTCGTTCAACAAAAACACATAATAAAACTTTGTAATACCTGAGAAACCAGAGAGCAAGAAAGAAGCAAACTCTATTTCAATTCAATAAATACAGTCAAGGATTTAGGACAGTTCAAGGTTCAGATGTTCAACATCAAGCTATTCTTTGTTCAGGCATGATTCAAGTGAGTAAACTTAATTATTTTCAATTTAAATTTGTATCTTTAGCTTACAATTTGTTTGTGTTTTGATATCTGTTTGAATAAGAATCCCTGAGTACTTCTGTTTCTCTGGTAGCATTTATAATTGTTCTTCAGAAATATTTGAGTATCTGAACAAAGTAAGCAAAGAAATTCATGAACACTTCTCCATAAAATTGTTTGAACTGTGGTGTTGTTGCTAATCCATGTTGTTTATCTTAAAATTTAGTCCAGCAAACTTGCTTAGAGTTTCACACTATTTTATAAATACAGTTATTTTCAGTTACAGGCAAAAGAATTAAAAAGGTCAAAATTTGAATGTTTAAGTTTGTAAATTCAATAACATGTTCCGATTTAATATACATAGTTAGGATTTTTAACATAATAATTATGATTTTTAAGCAAAGATAATAAGAGAAATTTTTAAAGAAGGTCGAAATTGATTTTCGTCAATATCCATTGATTGAATTAATTTTGAATCCTGAAATTTAGTATGAATCAAGAATGAAGTTGTATTGACACAAGAAAAATGTCAAAATAAATTTCGAATGTATAGATTGTTAGTTCGAATCAAAGGTAGGGTTTAGTTTACATTTTTGATGGGTCTGTTTTGCTCGATGGTTTCTTCTTCATGGAAGGACCGAGCTTGGAGTGCTTTTGAGGGATGAAAGGGGACGACGTCGGCGACACGTGGCTGGGGTCGCGACTCAAACGGAGGTCGGCGCTAGGAGGAAGAGGGGTTTTCACCTCCGCTGTTCGAGTTACAGTTCGCCCAGAGGGAATTTTTTGGACTTTGAATTTTTCGTATCGAATTAGCTTTTGAATTGGAGTGTGTGGACGAATTAGAGTTTGTGGGGGCTGTCGTGGATCGCCGGAGGCAAGGCGAACCACCGTGCACGTGCACGGTGGTGATGGATGTCCGGTTGCAGTGGCCATAACGGTCGCGTGATCACTCACCCGAGTCGTGCTCGTGTAGTTGCTGGGTTTACTCCGGGTTCGCGTTCGAGTGAAAGGACCTGATGCTAATTTAATTTACCTCAAACTAAAACATATTAATGAAAGAATAAAATAAGAAAGAGGAAGAAGTTGTTCAGGGGGGGACTCGGGAAGTTTGCAGCAATTCTCGAGCAAAATGTAGAGGGGGTCACGGGTTTACCTGGGGGTTGGGGTAAAACTGCAATTTTGCAGTGGGGTTGTTCTACAAATTTGATTAAAACAGTTTGAGCTTAGAGAAAACAATTTGAGCTTAGAGAATGTTTAAAGGATTAAGTTAAGATTTTTTCAAGTTTTAATTATTGTAGTCAAAACCTTAGAGACTTTGGTTAAACGTTAAAGCAAGTTTAATTATGAAATTACTGTTTTATAATGTTTCAACCTCTTGGCATCTATTTTATTAAGTAATTAAATTAGGTATAAGGTATCTAATAATTAGGTTTGGAGTTAATATTACAATTGGATTTCAAAAATTTAGAGGTAGACTTTTGAATGTTTATTTAAGTTAAACATTTAATATATAAATTATTTTAAATTAAGAACAATTTCTCTTAAAATTGTAATTAGTAATAGTTTATTAATAAGTGATAAAATTGTAATTAACTACTTAAGTTAATTTATGACTGATTAATAGCTAATTAACCATGTAGTTTAATTAAGAATAAATAAAGGGTTAAGGAAGTAATTAGCAGTTAATAAATGGGTAACTAAGTTGATTTATAATAAAGATTATTAATGAAATGGTTAATTAAAGTAAATAACTGAGTTAGGAAGTAATTAAGTAATTGATAGTGTGAAATAAAACAATTATGTAATTAAGACTTAAGGATTAATAAAGAAATCATTAATTAAACAATTCGAAATGAAATGGGTAATAAATTGTTAGTTAATGATTAATTAAATAGAGTTAAGTGATTAACTCTTAGGTAATTAATTCTAAATTGAACTAATTACAAATAAGACTTAAAGATGACCGCTTATGGATTGTTATGTTGAATATCTGCTTGTGATATTTATTTAATGATATCCTGTGATTCTTTGTGACATGTTATGTTATACCTATGATGCTTATATATGTTTTATCTGGGATAAATGCTATGTTAATTCCATTGATGAATTTAAATTATTTAAACTGTTAAGTTAATTAGACAACTTGGTCCTTAAAATGGCGTTTGGATTTCGATGAGACCGGGATTGGAAGAATCAATTTTGATTCTCCGAAAACCACATCGATCCAAATTAAACGATAGGTCGTGACTTATCAAATGAAGATCGAGATGGTGTTTTCAGAATGCAAGGGTTATCGTCGTTGACTCTGAGGGTGATTCCAAAACGAGTGTAACGAGATAACGCCTTCGGTTTCGTTCGAACCCGGAACGAACTTGTATGGATTGAATGCTTTCAGCACATCGTCAGGCGGACGATGAGCATTCTAAGTGATATGTTCAATAAAGGTAAATGTAGCCTCAAGCCTCATCAACCGGGAATGGCTAAAACAGGGGAGATGCAGCAAGGTTAGGTGGGTCATGCCCAAGCAGGACAAGATATTACCCATGTCTAGATGTCCCTTTTTATTTCGGTTGTGTGGGCGGTTGCTAGCTAGAACCGCGGGGTTTATCTTGTTCGAGACTGTTCAGTAAGGAATGGTTCCAGCCTTGTGTTGTAGGGGGTCGGGAGTGATCCTCGGTACGGTGATCTAGGCCCCGTGCTGTGACGGGCGGTACCCTAGTAGCCCTGCCATTGTTGGAAATCCATTTTCCCTACGAGACCCTTCGGTTTTGATTTTTATTACCCACTTTTGTGGCTAGTAGCTGGAATTTAATCATGTAACAATTTCGGCTATTTTCTATTTACCTGAAAACCCTAGACACTATTATAATATCACTGGATTTCCTATGAAATGTTTTGGTTAGCGTAAGGTAAAAACTTACCCATATTTATTTGTGGGGAGTCTTACGTGATACCTTTATTTTTCAAATGTTTTTCAAAGTTAAACAACCTTAAACTGTTTACTCATACCAGACCCATGTCTGACCCGGAGTTTATATTTTTTTTTTCATAAACTCTTGGGTACTCAAATTTTTATGAGTAGCCAAGTGATAGGTTTCGGACTTTGATGTATGGAGGAGCTTGGAGCAGGAGTTTCCAGACGTATGTAGCTATCTATCTAGTTCCGCTGTGTCAGTAGTTGATATGTATTGTACCTCTGATGTATGTAGTGATAGATGTATGTATGATTGACATATGTATTGATATCGTATAACCCTGATATATGTAAAAACTATGTAACAGTTATATGATATATTATATTTGTTCCATTCCGCTGTGAGATTCTGACGTTGTTGTTCTTCCTTTCTCTTTCTTTTCTATTTCTATCCCTTTCTTTCTTAATGATGATACATCTTTCTGGTAGTAGAAGGGCGGTTCGTCACACATTGGGAAATTCGTCCGGGGCTGGACCGATGATTTCAGGCTCAATGTCCGGAACCTCTAGTCTCGAAGGAACTGTACTTTGGATTTCTTGCAGGTTTTCTTGCGGCTGCGAACTTGAAGTTTCCATAACTGGATAACTTATGAGAAATTATCGTTAGACGACAAAGGGTCCATGCATTCCCCAGTGTAAAGTGTACGAGTGTGTGTTGTGCAGTGCAATGCATTACTTGAATAAATTTGTGCAAAGTTAAAAAAGATGTGCAAGCAGTTAGGTTGTTATGGTTCCATCGACGAGCTTCAAGATATAGTCAAGTATGCAGTTTAATCAAGTCCAAATATGCGAGAATGAAGCTCGTCGGAATTGTATAGAAGAATGTCAAAAATTTCGTATTCAGTGTGGGAAGTTCGAATCGATCAAAGGAAGCTCAATCGAATCCATCATAATATCAGGTCGAAACGATCACATGGAGTTCGTTCGAATCCAACATGATATCGGTTCGAATCAATCACATGGAGTTCGTTCGAATCCATCAAGGTACCAGTTCGAGTCGATGCCAATAAACATGTTTCGAATCGATCATCTGGAGCCGAGTTCGTATCGATAAAATCCGATGATTTCGTATCGATCCTTGGTTACCTAGTTCGTACCGATCAGGAAAGTATTATCTTGACATCGATGACGCATTAATCGACACTTTTCGTATCGATCGTAATAACAAGATTTGCATTGATTCGAAGCAAAGGACTTCGTAACGATCATTAACCTATCTTTTCGTATCGATCACTTCGTATCGATACGATCAACCATCATGACCATCGGTACGAACTGCCCTCTGGTTTGTCTCAAGAATCGACACGAGATCCAGGAAAATATCATTGCTCTCATCAATTCGAACACACACCTCGGATCGATGTGTTCTCACCTTTTCCACTCTTTCTTCTCCAATCTACAAAAAGTAATAAATGAAAAACTGCCATGGCCGTTGCCAGATCTGGTTTTACCAATTCCTAGAGTGGATGATTGATGAAGAAAGAGTGGATCTGAGGCGGCTTCGTCATTTAGGTTCATGGTCGATTACCTAGTTTAAGGTGGGGATTCGAAGATCTGGAGAATTGAAATCGATCGAGTCGAAAGTACAAGGCTATTGTCTCTCCAAGTTCTAGAATGATGCGAGAAATCAAAGGCAGCAGCAAAAAAAGTGAAAAAGTGAAAAAAGAGGCTAGGTATGGAGTATTTATATGGAGAATGGGATGAAACCGGGACGATTCATCTCCCAGCTTGTCTAACCGGTCGCAATCGGTCAAGCCCAATAACCGAGTCGAAGGCCTTGTTCGAACCCAGCGGACCAAAGTCTGCATCGATGCGAATCGAACGATAAATCCCATTGGTTCGAACCGTGTGTTCACGCCTGTAGACTCATAGCACCTTCTGCTACATATCAATACGAATGGCAGTTTCTTAACCATCGTAGCACAAACACTATCATCGATGCGAATGGCACAGCAAATTCTTATTTCTTCATTGCTAGGCATCGATACGAATGGGCATTCGATACCCATTGGGTTTTCAATTCATCGACACGAAGTCAATTCCTTCAACCTTCTATGTCGATTCAGGAGAGGATCGACACGAAGGGACTTCTCAAAACAACTGACGGACGTTGTTGCAACTCAAATTTCAAATCGATTCAGGAGAGGATCGATTCAAAATTCAATATGGCAAACAAACTAACTGACAACGACTCGCGAACACACAACGTTAACGAGAGTCAAACTAACATATGTGCATATATGTCGGGCTAATATTCGATTTTAAGCATTCACAGGAATCAGATACTCATCTTGTTACGATTGCAACAACGAACATCCAATCGTTATTATACAGCAATCAGTTATATCAACGCAAGGTTACAGCAATACAGAGCACAACTTTCAGCGAAAGAGAGCAACGGTTGTTCTGAGAGAAGGTGCAGCTTCTCAAAGCACGTCATGTTTCCACAAGATGTACTTTGGGAGGCTAATCTTATCCCACCTTTTGGCAAGGTCGAGTTACCAAGGATTACTCTTCCTGGATATCGAGCAAACACAGGTTTGCTATGGATATCGATGAATTTTGTCTGGGTCCAGATTGAGTTACAATTGATAATACATGGCAAGCAAGGCCAAGACAGCCAACATTCCAAATTTCAAGTCCGAGTTCGTATGTTCAAGTTATGATCGATTCAGTTTGAGAGAAGAGGCTTCGGTTTTGAATCCATCACCAAGCTTAATTTCGAATCGATAGTTTTCGAATCAATCAGAGGAACAGCGGCTTCGAATCAGATGAGGGAATTCAATTCATATAGATCGAGTTCGAATCCATCGGATACCTCGGTTCGACTCGATCGCATTCGAATCCATTGACGTCTCCCTGCTTCGCCTCCATTAAATAAGGCAATAATCACCATTTCGTATCCATCAGTGGACCTTGGTTTTGTATCCATCTAGCTCGTGTCCATCCTCTACTTTGCATCGGTTTGTTTTCAATGAGTTCGTATCGATCAAGTGGATAGAGTTCGAAACCATTGAGTTCGCATCGATTGGATTCGTATCCATCAACCGATGACGTGCCCCCATAACATTCAACCAGTGTCTACTTCGAACCCGTCTAGGCAGTGCTATTCGTATCCATCAGATAACCTACGTTCGCATCCATCGAGCCTCTGCTCTTCGAACCATCGGAGGACCTTACTTCGAATCCATTAAAAGTCTCTCGTTCGAACCCATGACCAATGGTTCGTTTGAGTCAAAAGGACTTGGTCTAACACAACGGTCTTCATTTCAAATGGGGTGAGATATATGGATGCGACGCGGCCAAACCAGAGAAATAAGTGGATCGGCTCGAGATATGCGTGCCACATCATCGAATGACCACGTGAGTTGATCGGTTCGAAACAATCGATTCGAAGGAATCGGCTCAAACCAAACAGCCACTCGAAGAACCCCATTTCGTATTGACCATATCTCGTGATCCACTAATCCAAATGCCATGAAATTTTCACAGAAGCTTTCACACATGCTAAGGAATGTCTCCACCAAATTTCATCTCAATTGGACATCATCTTGATCGATACGAAATGACTTCGTATCGATCACAGATCGACTCGAAACTTGCTGAGGTTGGTCGCGTGGGCCCACTCACATGCTAGAAAAAGTCTCCCGAGATTTGAGCGCGATCTCAGCCTCCTACGCCTATAAATAGAGCCCCAGAGCCAACAGAAAAAGGATCTTTGGATTCTCAAGCGCCCAGACTCTACCGGATCGAGATCTCCATCATCCTACATCATATCCTTGCTGTTGATTTCGAATTTCCAGTTGTAACTTGTTGTTGCTTGCTGTAATCACTTGTAAACGTTGAAAGAGAATCAATAAAATTGCAAAAACTTCACAGTGGACGTAGGCAACACGTCGAACCACTATAAATCGCTTGTCTTCGCATTTACTTTACTTTTATTTGGAGTTTTTGTTAGATAATCCTCTTTTTCAATTTACATTCTTCGTTTATTATCTCTTCAAAAACTTCCGAAGAGTGTTGTGCCCAATTTTGGTACAAACAGCTATGAAGGTAGTCAGAGATTTTTCCCAGAGGTTTTTAAGGAAAGCAAAAGTCTACCCGAATCGGAGATTGAGTTTTCTTATCGACTTGGATTCCAGGAGTAATTTTGATGGTTTAACCATGTAGTGGGATGACTCTTAGAGAAAGAAGAGTCTGGTAAGGCAGCTCAGGATTCTTTGGAGAGGGATTGACCATCTAGTTTTAGTTATGGTTCTATTGGGATGTTTTGACTAAGTGAAAGGGTCACTAAGATTTTATAGTCGGATGAGCAGTGTATGGAGAAAGATTGTGCTCGAGTTCTTCGATAGCATTCTCATCTACTCCAGATCTGAGTTGTGCAGCAGAAGCGAGATAGCAGTTATTCGAGAATGGGTGCAACCGGAAGTTGTATTTTTTTGGATTAGAGGATTTCTACAGGAAATTCAAGTATGAAGAAATTTTCTGGATTTGGAAGGTAAGGTTGTCAAGTACAACTGTTTGGCCGTTCCAGATAAGAGATGTAGGTCTGAATCCACTGATACTTGTGGAATAGTGTTGTGTTTTTGGGTTTCAGCAAATTTTGGGAGAGAGCCATTTTGTTGAGTAGGACCCAGTGATTGGTTTGATTTTGGTCCTGCTTGTTCATGAAGCAATCAGCAAGGGTTAAGCTGATCAGGAATATTGGAGGTGACTCAGGAGCATCAGAAGAGTTATGCAGTTAAGAATTAAAGGGATTTGGAATTTGGAGATTGCTTTAGTTTTATCCGATCAAAGAGATATAAGATTTGATAAAACTGGAGGGCTAGCTCCATAGGTATTTTGGATTTTCCGGTGTTCTCTAGAAATTAGATTTTGATTTACAAGATTGAATTACCAATTCGGATAGCTGGAATTCATGGTATTTCACATATCTCTGAGGCAATATGTGTATGATTCATCAAGTGATAGAATCAGCAGTTCAGAAGGATCTCAAAGTTGGGCTGGTTTTGAGTTTAGTCTGATATCTTGTTTAGATTTGTAGGATCAGATGAGGAAGTTCTATTCATAATTTTATCTGGATGGATAAAATTATTTGTTTGAATTGGTTGCTATGATTGATTATGTGATTGCTGGTTGAAATTTATATTTTTTTGCTGGGTTATTAAATTATCTTTGCTTTTAAATTTTGGGGATGAAATTCTTTTAAGGGGGAAGGAATGCGACGACCCGAAATTTTGAGAAATATCAATTTAATAATCTTTAGTAATAATTAAATTGATTTGATCATTTTATATTATAATTGACAAGTTAAAATTATTTCAAAGGCTGATAATAATAATTTGTTAATATCTATCAAACATTTTTCCTAATAATATAAAATAGGCAAGTTTAATTCTTTTGAAAATTTATAATATGTTAATTTGGAAATATTTATTTTAGAAATTTAAAAATTGGTAAGATTTATTTTTCCAAAAGTTAATCAAAATGTTTTCTATTTATAGTATATATATTGATATATCTTGTAAATAGGAAGTTTTTAAGTAATAAAAACTTTATACTCAAATTGTAATATATATGAATATATATATATTATGATTTGGTATGTGTTTGAAAATTTAGTGCAGTAATTATCAAATGTAATAAAATGTTTTTCCGTATATGTATATATTTGTATATATTAGAAATGGAAAATTGTATTGATTTGAATTTAATAAGTATTTGCAAACTTTAATAAATATATAGTTTTGTAGTTTGAAAGGTTAATTTGATTTAATGCTTTTGAAATGATATTTGAAATTTATATTTTAATAACAAAGTTAATTTCTTATTTTATAAACATATATTTTAGCTTTTGTTTTAAATAAGAATAAAATTTGAAGTTCGCTTTCAATTATTTTTAATAATCATTCATTTAAATTTTATCATAAGATAAGATTGTTTATATTTTTTTTTAAGGAGCTAAACTAAATTTCTCAAATTTATAAACATATGTTATATGATTTGGTCAAAATATAAGTTACTTGAATTCATATGAATATTTATTAAAAGATAAGTACACACATTTTATAATTATATAAATATTATATAAATACATGTATATAACTTAAATAGATTTTTTAAAAGGAAATAACATTTTAAAACATTAATAAAACATTAGGAAAATAATTTTGTAAATATTAATTTTATCTTTTTAACACTTTTAAACATTTTTAGAGTGTGTTAAAGACAAGTGTGAATTAAATTGCTTAGGTGTAAGTTAATCAAACATAGGAGGTGACAAATGTCATCTTTAGATAAAATAAAATTTAAAATTTAAGTTGTAAAATTAAAAGAAGAAATTACTTTTAAACTTTCGGCTAAAATTCTTCCTTCAAAATGTAAATCAAAGAAAGAAATATGGAAACTGTAAAATCTGAAGAAAAAATAATAAGGAAAGATGAAATTGGAAAATCTGAAACAATCAAGAAATCTGAAACTGTAAAATCTAGGAAAAAGATGATGATCTGGAAAGAGCTTCAAGTACAATCAGAGGCAAGATTTCTAAAATAAGCAAGCAGTTCAAAATCAACATACAATTCAGAGAATTCATCAACATGCAAGATAAATTTCAAAACCTGGAAGTCAAGAACAACTTCTGTTCTCTACTCTTTGATAACAGGTGAGTAAATTGAATCTTTTAAAAACAGTTAAATATTGTTTTCAACTTAGTAATGTGATGATGTCATGATGTGATAAGAAATATTTGATTTACATTCGATCCATGTTCGAACTGTGTAGATTGAATGCTTGTATAGTAAGAAAAATGTTACTGTGTATATAAAAAAAGTTTCAGATTTTATAATAAATTCAATAATTTGATTTTGAATTCAAATTAGACTTTGATTTGTTAATGGAAGTTGTTTGAAACCAAGTAGGCTATCATCTAAAAATAATTTCAAGCTTGTAAATGGAATAATTTGTTATAAAACTTGAATTTACAGTAAAATTCTAATTTGGGTCAAAAACTTTTGAATTCAAATTTGAGTTTTGATTTTGTAATCGAATTTCAAATAAGAAATCATGATTTTAGAAGCTTGAACCACAAATTTTAGATTAGTAACTTGTGTGAATTTGGGGTTTGATTTTTTTGAGCATTTCGACCAAATTGAGGCGAACGACGACAAAGTGGGGGATGTGGTTGTGCTTGAAGGTGGAGGGGACAACAGTGACCAGGTGAAAAATAGTTTGGTGGTTTCTTTTTGGATGAGGTGGCCGGAATTGTTAGTGGTAGGGTTTTATACCTTGTTATGGCCGACGATATTCATTTGGGTTTCACGATGGTGAGAAGCCAATGGAGTGGATCGCATGCGTTGCCGGAGAATTAGGGGATTGTGACGTAGCTACGGTGGAGGTCGTGGGTTGTTTCGAGGCTTGGATGGCCGTGGAGGGTTGGGTTTCTGGTGATGGTGTTTCGAACTGGTGGGTTCGAAGGTCGATTTTCGATTTTCGATAATAATTGGTTTTCTGGGTGGCGCGATTGGTAGTAGAGGTTGAGTGCGACATATAGGTGGCTGACGTGGTGTTCGCCAACGTCCGGCGGCGACGTGCACATTTACGTGCATGATTTCATGCCTCTGCATTGGGTTGTTGGAGAGGATGGTTTGAGCTCGGTATGTGTTCGGAAAGGAATCGAGTTTTACTCGAAGCAAAGTGAAGGTCTGGGTAACTCGGGGTTTCGTTGGTTTACTCGAGACTTGACGCGTGAGTTGTTGTAGGTTGCTCGAGTTGTTGGGTTTGTTTTAGTTTGGTTCAGAGAAGTTTTAAAATTTTAGCAGTAATGTTATAAAAAGTTTAAACAAAGAAGCTTGATTTTTGTAATTGATTAAAGTTTTAAAACCAAAGGTTAAACAAGTATTAATTATAAAACTAAATTTGTTTAATGTTAAGTTTTAACCAAAGTTCTTTTATTTTGAAATATATGAAAATTTTAAAATAAAATAAGTAAAATTTTAATAATATAGTTTGTATGAAATTTTATTTAATAACTTTGGAAAAGTTCAAAAGTTTTATTTGAATGATTAAAATTATTTTAATTATAATTGATTTCAAATATAATTTATTTCAAATAAGTTTAAAGATTAAAATTTGATAATCTATTATAATAAAGATTTAACTTATGTAAATTAGAATTTTGATTTATTTAAAGATAAATAATTGTAAGAATAATTGAGACAATTCAATTATTATTAATAATCAAGTGTTATTAGTTAATATAAATGATTTAATTAAGATGATGTTCTCTTAACACTACAACAAATTTGATTTTTAGTGGCGCTCAAAAACGCTACAAAAAGTTTTGGTGGCGTTTTGATAAACGCGCTAGAAAACATGCGACTAAAAATCCATGATTTTTAGTTGCATTTATTTCAACGCCACTATAGATCTTTTTATTGCAGCGTTTCTTAAACGACACCATAAATCTTTTTGTAGCGTTTTAAAAATGCCACCAAAAGGTTTTTCGGCGCTACCAAAAGAGTTTCCAACTTTACCCCTACTTTTACGGTTGCGTTTACTTAACGCCACTATATGTATTTATGTAGCGTTTTTAAAACGCTACTAAAAGTTGTTGATCATTTTGCACCTTTTTTCATGCTATTATTTCCTGTTGACGGTCTATTTTGTTTCTACTATATCAATCAACAATCAGTCACATAATCATCATATTCAAACAATTAAAAAAACATATTAATCATATAATCAAATAAGATATCCATAACAATTCTAGTACAATAGTTTTTTGATAAAATGACCAAACACATATACAATAACCATTCATATACAAATTTACACACCTAGTACTAACAAAATGTTATACCAAACTTGTGCTAACAAAACGCTTGATAACCCGTAATTCTTTGTTGCATGCATAAATGAAAGCTAGCACCATAAAATCCAACATTGCTCACTTAGAAAATCCAAAGCCCGCACAAGTTAAAGCAGAACATATAGTCAAACAATTATGTTAATTCATAGGACTTCAAATCTAATATCAACCATTAGTTCAAACCTAATCAACTTTTGTATATAAAAGTGTCTAGTAACAAATTGGTTTGACAAAAGATAGTGATTATGAAATACGCACACACACACACAAATAGAAGATGTTGATTTAAAAAGTTGGAAGATGCTCACCTGAAGTTTACTTGCATAGAACTGTATATACAAATTTTCGTCATTTGGCAATCGCCTTTTCACATCAGCCATCACCTGCAAGTGAACGATGTAAACCGATCTCTTCTCCGCACATGTAGCTGCATGCGCCCCTCAAGCTCTCAACATAGGCTTTAGTCTGTACCAGTAAGCACTCACCATCTTGTAGTTATAATTTCATATGAAAAAGGAGTTTGCACCTACAATTATACAATACTCCTTTTTTTATTGCACTATGTTCATTTCAGCAATCTTTTGCTGTCATTATCCACTAACATGGAATTGCATGGCCTCATAACAACAATTCTGAGCCTGCCGCTTCTTCCTTTGAGCAACCTCCTGCTGTGTATTTCTTGTCTTAGCTGGTAGCATAAATAGGGTGAGGAAAAGAATGTTCTGCTACTAACTAAGACAAGAAATACATAGTGATTCACTAAAAAGGGCCCTAAAAATGTTCTTCTACTTTACATAAGAAATAATAAAATGCAAACTCACACCTACCCAAGTCTAAACATATCAAAACATACATTGATATTTATACAGTAGATTTTAACTAACCAATTGAATTTTAGATCATGCAACCAACCAATACTTAGTTGATGCACAAAATAATCGCCAGCTTTTTCATCAAAATATTTGATTATCATACTCCAAGTATAGATCAACTAATTGATAAACACCCATAATCACTTTGAATCAAATCCCAAGAAAAATATAATCACTAAACAAAGTCCAAAAATGTAGTTTAAATGAGATATTGATTTCTAGTAGAAAAGCATTTATAATGCTCCCAAATATCATCACCAAAATTACATGAATATACTCAAGTATGTCAAAAAAATTAATTTTTGATGCATTTCATTTTAAACACTGATTTCATATATGTATTGATATTTGTTATCCATGTGATTCAAATTTCAGAAAAAAGCTAATGGGTTGATGTTCTATCCATTATTTTATACAAGAATATAAATTATACAAAAAATAAGTATATTAATATATTACCGGCGACTCAATATCCGTGTCATCTTTATTTCATGCAATAATGATCTTCTTGCTCCAGCAACCTTTATGCGGTCTGCAAACATGTTGTAACCGCTACAACAAGTCATTTTGTTGACCACCACCAGCGATTTGCATCCTATAAGCATGTTGCACATTCACTGAGCAGTTGCAGCTGCTGCAACCATAATACACACTGCAATAATGGAAAGAACGGTAGGTACAGGAGGAAAACCAGTATTAAGAATAACAAGTATTAGTTTACTGTCGTACCCATTTAAGAACCAGTCAACCGATTTTGTGTGTTGAGTGTATTTGAATATTTTTTCTTTCTGTTGTATGTTTTTGTTTGATTTTTTCTTGCATTTTGGTTGGGTGCTTGTTGTTTTTCTATTTGCATTTCTATAAAAAAAACACACACAATTTCAAAACAAAAACATAAATATTTTCTTTTCTTTTCATTTACAATTTGCTTCTCATTTTCCTTATAATTTTTCATTTTCTTTACAATTTGCATTATTATTTTTTACAATTTTTACATTCACCATGCACACATTTCCTCCGTTACACTGCAAAACTGTGCATATCCATGACGTTTGGTCAGCCTCTCCACCGTCCTAACACTGCTGCTTGCTTACATATAGCTTGCCCAACCATCATTCGTTTGCCTCAACTACCTTTCTTCATCACTGACCAAACACTTCTTAACTACCTTCATCACTCTCTGGCCATTTACTGTGCCCCTCTCTAGCCATACATGACCATTCTTAACTGCCTTCACCACTGCAAACTCAAACATCATCAACATACATCCTTCCCAATACCACTCTGCCTAACATGCCAGTGCACATCAGTGCATACATCATAAAACTACTCCATCATTTCACAACTGCACAACTATATCCTTATACAAATACCCCAACATTTCACAGACTTCGGCATATCATTTCCAATCCCCAACCTTAACTCATCAGACCAGAACAACTGCACAGTGAAGCACATCAACATGCATCTACACCACCAGCCCTTTCAGACTACAACCTCCCCACCGAACCAACTCTCTGCCATCCCACTTCATCATAAACTATTCACATCTACAACCCCTACCATAACACTTCTCTCTGCTCCATACAAAACAACCAACACTCCACTTCAACTGACCAACATACACACTCACTAGCACACTGTCATCAATAACATTGCATCTCTATCACCCTAATGTTCCAACTTCAAAACCAGTTACTACTATACCCACCATCTGCCTGTAGAAACTCCATCACCATCCCTGAAATCATCCTTCTTAATCATCTCCTAACCCACTTCAACCACCCTCCCTGCTATTCAACAACTTAACTGTGCATATCTGTGCACTTCTATTACTGTCATCACCACCTCACACTCAATCATAAGATATCATACCACGTTTATCCATGGCTTATCCAATTTCAGAGAAACTTTGTTGCAGATGAGAAGCTGTTAAAAATTCTAACGTATCTTTGGTACATTTGTGATACTGTTAGTGAATCATCAAGCCAGAGTTCAATATCTAGATACATTGTGGAACAGATCCACTTCTTTGATTTTTATTTTGCCTAAAATTTAAGTGTAGTTGCTTGATATTTAGTGTCCATTTTAATTCTAATTAAAATATCAATGAAGCATGAAAAAATCAGTAAAATAATATAGAAAAATGGTAAAACATGTACAGTAATTTATTTTGAATATCTTACATTAATCAACTCATCAATTGATCTTCGGAGATATCAATCTCTATTGAATAATGAAGTTAATAATCTCATATTGGTGGATAGAAGCTTGCAACAATAACCTAATTTTGGTTTATATATATATTATTTGCAAGTATGATAATATTTGGTTCTCATTTATAGTTTTTAATTTCGGCATGAAACATAGTGTTTTTCTTAGTTGTGGTTTTAATTTGGTTGAGAATAGGAACTTGGGAATTTGATTGAAATAGGATAGTTCAGTTTGAAACGAGAATAAGGTTTTATGAATGTTGATAACAAATGCTTATAGATATTACTGCAATTTATCTTATCTTCAAATTTCAATTATATTATTCGATTTGTTGATGTAAAATATTATTTTCAGGTTCTATAGTTCTTTTATTATGTTTTGTATCTATAGTACTTATCCTTCTTTCCCTCATGATAATTTAACTACGTACGATCATATTTCTAAAATTTGATTAATTATCACTTAACCCCACACACATTTTGTGTGTGTTGACATTATGACATCTTAATTTTAGTAGTCTACAAAGATTGTACCAATTCTGACTAAGGGTTCGTTGGAAAAAAAAACATGTTTTGTTGTTGCCCATAGATGGTTGTTTATTAATCAAATAAATCATAAGTAGCATATGTCTGATCACTTGAATCCCAACTTTTATAAAAAAAAGACTGTATATGATTGAGCAAGTAAAGTTGCTTCTGGAATCTAGAGTATTCTTTATGGTAGAGGCAAATGAGCATACTTCAACGTAAAAAGTGTTAAATAAGTGAATATTTGTCTATGCTGCAATCATGATGCCTCTAACCAAATAATCAAAGACATCAAGTGATGAAGCACTGCAACTAAAAGAGCTCACCTGAACTAACATTTAAACTTTGCATTTTAAAAAAAAACCAATTGAAATTCTAATTCAAGAATTTGAATTCCATCTTTAAATTTATAAAACTGCACAGACTAAATTTACTAACCCCTCAGAAACTTTTTAAGACCTGAAGCATGTTTTTAATATCCATGTTTAACATGCATTAAGGCTTTAAAACTTGATTGAATAAATTAAAGTTGTCTGATAATTTTACTTTTAGAAACTATTGTGTACTGTTATTGATTTACACAACTAACAGTCTTTACTTTTTCTGAAATAAAATTACAAACTTAATCTATGTTAAACAACACCATATGTTTATACAATAATTTCTAACTAAAATTCAGACATAAAGATGTGGATTTGTATTTAGAATCTTAGTGAAAACAGTAGCAAGTCTGTAGAATTTGCATCACCTATCTGCACATTCAAATATGTACGCAGGCATAATACCAGTCACAATTATATCCAAACACATGCACATATAAAATTTAAACAGCAAATAAATTTTTAAACAACCTATATATAGTGATGTTGCTTACTAAAGAAAGAACAGAGCAGTTCTTATCTTTTTAATTTACCACTGTTTTACAGTTTCTTATTTGAAAGGCAATTGAATTAACTTTAAGCACTGCAAATCTTATTAGCTTAATTTTAAAAGGTAGAAACTGTTTTTAAAGCAGGAATTTACTCACAGATTTTGTTGCACAGAGAAGATGTACTCTGACTCATAACAGGGATATGCATTGATACATACTCATACATTTACACCCATAAAGATGTATAAATTCAAACATGCAATCATCAAATCCATCATACTTCAAGAGTCAACCATAAAATCAGAACATATAGGTAGATAAATGAGTTTGCTCGCAGTGTCAATGAAGGACAGAGAACCTTACTGTTATATTTCTTGATTTTTCCAGATTGTGTATGAACAATCGTACTAAAAAAAAATGTTTTTAAAATTCTCAGTTTAAGCTTAAATATAGAGGAGAGGTGAATTTATGTTAGATGCCCATGCCTGTAATTCAAACAGAGGTGTTTTACAGGTTTATAATAATATGCATATAAGTTCATATCAAATTTTTAAAAGAAAACATAAACAACTTTACCTATTAATAAGTTTAGAAGTGAGTTACTCACATACAACATATTTTGTTTAAGGATTAAAAACTAAAAAAAAAACACTTAGGTGGATAGTTTGAATTTTTAAATCAAGTTTAGAACCTGTAACTATAAAGATAGAGGCAAACTAAATCAAGGCAGTGCATCAAAATGACCAAGCTACACATGAATAATGCACAATTCAAACAACAGGCAAATAAAGGTCACAAATGCAAGTGCAGTTGCAGTGTGCAACCTGAGAATATACACAAGTGCAGATCAAATGCAATTATACAACAGTGGCCAAACTTATGTATGCAACAGATAAGGATGCAGACACCAAATGACCAAATGAATCAACTGCAATGCAACATATATCAGGATGCAAACAACAATGGAAATGAAGACTAGAACAACCAAGAGAACAGTGACCAGACCCAAGTGCAACAGCATGGGGTACAACTACAAGTGCAACAGCATGGGTGCAACTTGACATGCAAACTGCCACAAACCAAAGTGCATGAACACAGTAGACTACTGTTACAAAAAAAACTCAAGTGAAGCAAGTAATGCAACAGTAGCAAGTATATATGAATACAACTACAATGCAGACCAAATGCAACACCAATACAACAACAGTACCAAAAGACTCAAGTGCAAAATAATAAATGGTCTAATGGTTACCAGGCATGGGACAAACATGCAAGTTTAAATTCATAATGCAATTGTTTGCAAACAGTTTTCAAACAAGATATTTAGTAGCATCTGTACTTATCAATTTAATAACAAAATAAATATAGCATCTGTTCCTATCAATTTTTTTTTTTTTTAAACAAACAAATTTCACATAGCATTTGTTTTTATAAATTTAAAAAGAACAAATTTTTGAAAGCATCAGTGGTTATCAGTTTAAAACAAATCACAATTAGTGTCTGTTCTTACCAGTTTAAAATTGAAACCAATAACATCTGCTCTCATCAGTTTTAAGAATTAAAATCCATAGTATCTGCTCCTAACAGTTCAAAAATTTTAAAAAAATAAATGGGTAGAATCTGTGCTTACAGTTTAAATCAAAATTTATAGTATCTGTTTCTCATCAGTTCAAAATCCAAGCAAATCGAGCAAATGATAGCAACTAGCAACCAAAAATCCAACATGCAGTAACCAATCTACCCATATCAGTTTCAAATTAAATTAGCCGAGCAAAAGATAACAAAATCACCCCAAAACATAGCATGCAACCAAACATACAATCCAACCAAATTTAAACACCTGGATAAAAATTAATCGTGAGCTGGAAACTCACATGCATTTCAAAACAGAGGGACAGTCAACATAAACAAGCATGCAAACACATTATCACTTAACAAAAACAATTTCAGGTACCAAAACATCACAACATATTATAGGCTTAAGTGATTGATTCACGGATAAACAAAGAAGGTTTGGGTTCAGAGGTTTCCATATAAATATTCGTTAACAAAGCAAGATCCAACACATGCAGCAACACAAAGCAAGTCAAGATTTAATAGCCTCTATTCTCATCAGATTCTTAAAATGATAGCATCTGTTCTCAACAGTAAAAAAATTTAAATTTATAGCATCTGTTCAAGTCAGTTTTTAAGAAAAACAAATTTTCAAAACAACAATCTGAAATCAAACATTTGGAAGCACCTGTTCTCATCAGGTTATTCATAGCATTTGTTTTTATCAGTTTAAATTAAAATTTAAACAGTGTCTGTTCTTACCAATTTAAAACAAATATCAAATAGCATTTATTCTTATTAGTTTAAAATCAAAAATTGAGTAGAATCTGATCTTAACAGTACAAAAACACAACATCAGAGCAAGTGATAACGAATAGCAACCAACAATCCAACATGCAGTGAGTTATCTGTTCCTATTAGTTTAAAATTCAAATTTAACCGAGCAACTGAAAACCACAAACCACCAAAACAAAGCATGCAATCAAGTACTTATTGGTTCAACAGTTTAGATTAATTTATCCGAGCAACTGATAATGCATAACCCACAATTCCTAGCATGCAACCAAGGAATTCACTTCAAACAAATCTAAAAACTTGCATGAAGATTAATCGTGAGGAGAAACTCACCTTATCACGAATTGGAGCAGCCGCGAGCTACTGAAGACGAACGATTTGAAGTCAAAGCCGAAAGACGAGCCACCGTATATCATTTCCTCGCTTGATTTTTAGATTTAGGTTTCTTTTTCTTTCTTTTTCGATCTGCTGAAATGATGAAGGGGGTATCGGCCGCCATTTTTTTTTTTACGTTATTTAGTTTAGGGTTTTCGAAATGAAGGAAAAGGGATGGGGTCTTGGATTAATACGGCAACCAAACAAGGAAACACTATGGGCCGAGATTAAATTTAAAGCCCAAAATTCCTTAAACAAATTTTCTTTTATTTTTCTTCATTTTCAATTCCAATTGGTTTTGTTATTACTTTGCTTGTTTTGTTTTGTTTAAATTATGTTATTGAAATTTCTCCAATGTAGTTACATAATATTTTTCAAAGTTTATAAATATGTTGTTTGAATTTTAACTATGTGTATTTATTTATCTATTTCGTATTGATTAAAATTTTATTCCTTTTTATTTTAAAGAAAAGAAAAATGTCATTTCAAACTAACCATCCATTTATAAATTTACATAAATAATAATTCTTGTATCCAAATTAATTTCTTAAGTTATTAGTTTGAATTTCAATTACAAATTAAATATTCAATTTCAACTCCAAAGTCAAGTTTAAATTTTTTCTTCAGCTTTGTATAGATTAAATTTTAAATATTTAATCACCAATTTCATTGTTATATCGGAAATTCAGTTTAAATTATCATTCAAATATTCAAAATTAATTAAATATTCACAATTTAAATTGTTCAAAATTTAGGATCGTTACAATCTCCCCTCCTTAAAAGAATTTCGTCTCGAAATTACAAGTAAGGAAAAATGATTGTTAAAATTTCACCGATATTTATATTTTACTCAATTTTATCAAGTTCAACACTTATTAAAGATGAATGAATATAGGATTCATTCTATTTGTTTTATCTCGCTAGCTTTGCTAATTAACTCTTTTGTTTATTATTTTCTACAATCAAGACACAAAAAAAAATCTTTACTAAAATTTTCAACTTACAACCCAAAATTTTAAATTTGAAACACTTTATATTAGAGATTTACATATTATAACTTTTCCAAAGCTGTGGACTTTCAAAACCCTTCAAAAATCCTCTTCCTTAATTCATTAGGTTGGAATTATGCGAATTCTAATTCTAGATAATTGATTTTCTATTAAAGTTCGAAAATACTTGCTAACTCGAAATTTAACAAGTCTACTGTCGTTCTTAAAGACATTAGGCATACGCTGGCCAGGCGCAAGTCTAACAATCTCCAAGTACTAAATATACTTGCTTCAATTCCCAGTGAAAATACTTTTAAAAATTCTTTTAAAAATGGATATGGAAAGCACATTCCCCCATGGATCGCGGTACACACGGCGGTTACGCTACTATCCCAGTAGAATCGCTTGTGACCGTAGGCATCTCGCCCCTCGAATTTCGCCATGGTTGTTGCCATAGATCGCGGTCCACACGGCGGTTACGCTACTATCCCAGTAGAATCGCTTGTGGCCGTAGGCATCTCGCCCCTCGAATTTCGCTATGGTTTCTAGATTGCAGTTACTCGGCGGTTACGCCACTATCCCAGTGGAATCGCTTGTAACTGTAGGCATCTCGCCCCTCAAATTACGCTAGTCACTCCAACTAATGGAAAACAAATGGCCTATCCAACTAATGGAAGACAAAGGGCCAATCCAACTAATGGAAAACAAATGGTCAATCCAACTAATGGAAATATAAATGGTCATCCAACTAATGGAAATACTACGTAGCTACGATTTTTTAAATGGATACTCATCTCGAGTTCCATCACCATCACACAGTCACACAGTATAAATGGAAGGTACCTTTCCATATCCTCAATTTTGGAAAACATAATATTATACATACATATATAATATTTCACTTCACATTTAGTACATATCATACTCATGTACTTACATAAGTTTTCCACAACAATTACTTTTCCAAACTAATTGGTTTTCGAATTAATCGTATTCACACATATACGTTATGAAAACCACAACATTTCATACCCATAACAAATAGAGGTTTCACAAATTTCCATTTCATTATCCATTTAAAATTTTCCTCTAAGTCGATTTGGAATTTTAAGGTTATATCAAACCTAATACACATTCACAATCCAATTTATTATCGACTTCACACACTCGATTTGGATTTCACGCTACATCGTCAATTCTCAACACATAATTGATGTCTATCGATATATAACCTCTGAGCTCGTACGTCTCAGAGAAGGGTGTTAAGCTAAGAGAATAAATTCCCCGCCACCAACAGATATATATTTAATAGAAATCAACTGATATGTCGTCAATTCACGACGTTAGACATACAATCCAAATCATCCATTTAAAATTCAAAGTTCAACTTACTTTGTTTTGGGTGACAAAGTTAAACTCAATTTAACTCAAAATTCAATCACTTTGAAAATTTCCAAATTGAACTAATTGTTCAAATTTCCCAAAAATAATATCTTTACAAGATATAAAAAATTTCACACTTAGCCATTTGAAACAAATTCAAATCATTTTGCACCTTTTAATCTTTGAAAACAAATTTCAAAGCAATTTCCTTAAATGGAAACATTTCCAAATATTTATCCATTTTAAACTTCAAATGGTTCACTTAAATTAATCAAATAAATCCTTACCGATTTATTTTAAACTTACGTTCCAAATCCGTAAATTTATTTCCACATTTCAAAAATAAATCAATATTTATTTTTAACAAATTCCCCTTTTCTTTTATAAATTCCATAGTGAATTTACATTTCCAAAGTATCTATGAATATACGATTTCAAATCGATTTCACAAATTCATTTTCAATTTATCTTCAAAAGATAAAATTTCAAACATTCACTTCTCACTTTATCTCTAAAAGATATAATTTCAAACCTTTCATTTCATATTGGAAAATATTTCCATACTTATTCAATAATAAGTAATTTACAAATCAATTTATTTTCAATACTTAGAAAATATTCAATATACTTAAACCAAAATCAAGTATATATTTCATTCTTAAAAGAAATCATTCTTTTAAACACATTTTATTTGAGTCAAAACGAATGTTGCGTAAAACATCGTTACGACGACTCAAAACCACTAGTATAAGGATTCAAATTTAAAAATAGATATGTAAATCCCAATACTAAACAAAATCATTTCCCTTTTGAAATTATTTACTATAACAACAAATGTTATAATCTACCATTTCCATTTTTCCACTCGAAAACGTCTATTTCAACAACAAGTGTTGAAATCTATTCTTTCGATTCTTAACACATTTCAAAATGAATTATCTTCATTTACATAATGTTTCTTCCCAAAAACATTCCCATTTAAGTTTTCAACTTCAACTTAATTCATGGTTTGAATTCCACATACACTTCAAAAATATTGGTTTTAAACCGATTTCAAATTCCCAATACTAAGTTTTCCACTCAACTTAATTCCATGCCCGTTCAAATTCAAATGCATCATTGAATCTATTTAAATCTATTTCGAATTTTCATTAGATTCATATCTCTTTTGATATTTTATTCACCGTTCAAAAACCATAGATATAATTCCTTTAATAAGTTACAACAATTTACTTATCAAAATAAGTCGTTTGCGGATTTTACAAACATCTCTAGAAATTCCATTTCTATTTATAAAACTTCGTTTTATAATCTCCTTTATTAATTTGATTCAATTCAGCTCATATAACTTAGTTATATACCCAAAATTTCATATTATAAGTTAAATACTTATAATCCATTTATTCACTAAATCGTTCTTCACAACATTTGAAATCAATTTTCAAAAGAATTCAAAATTAAATTTCCAAGTTATAGTTCAATAATCCATTTGATTATAATCAAATTGACATATCATTTTATTTTCCAATTACTACTTTGGAGATATTCAAAATATTTGATTTAAGCCAATTTAAACCAATTCATTAATCCACTTGACTTACATTTCATTTTCCATAACTCTCAAAAATTCGATAATGAGTTTCTGAACGATCGAAACTCAAGTCTAACGAGACCTCACCGAAGAGAAACGGTCGCAAACCTAAATTTAGAGAGGGGAATTTCCAAAAATAATTCTAATTTTCAAAATACCTTTTATTTTAAAGAAAACAATTTTAAACTTCTTTAGATTTGAAAACACTTCATTTAAAGTGATTCTAGTAACTATTCATATTAAACGCCATAAACTAAGCTTTGTGCAAACCAAATCCCATGAAAGACTTCACGCATACAACCCATGAACGTCACCTAGGGTTAGATCTCGAGCCCTCCGCAATGTACGAAATCCCATCATACCACTGCAAAACGAAAGGCCTCGACGACCCCCACAAGCGCCCCAAGACTTGCGAAGCTCGGTCCTCCCTTCTTCACGAAAATCGAGGACGAACGCGCGCGCTTCCAGCTCCATTTCCCGTAGATTCGTGACGCTATCTTCGATCTTAACCGTTGAGAATGTAGAGCTTGATACGCTCTACGAAGTTGTAGTTGAGAGTTCGTTGAAATATTGAGTGGGTTAAGAGATTTGGGGGAAGAAAGATCGTGAGTTTTCAGCCCTTGAAATAGATAATGGCGGCTGGCTGAAGCAACTAGGGTTTGGGAAAAGAAACAATGTATATATATCAATATTATTTTAATATTAAAATCTCCAATTCGACACTTTTGCAAACGAACTCCAAACGACGCGTTCCGCCAGGCGATCCTAAGGTTTTTCCGCGTTCCGGACGCAATGGAACAGGTTTCGTAAGCTAATTCGGAAGTATGTGTGAGATACGGCAATAAACGCTCAATTTAAATTTAAACCGATTTAAGCGATTTCTAGGCGTTTTGGCTTGTACCGGTCAAACGACAACTCCGTTTGCTACGAAATTTGAAATCCGATAATAATTAACTATTACGGATCCAATGGAACTTGTTTCGTTCAATTCTGAGACTGTTCAAAAATTGGCTATTTTTCAGTCGATAATTAAATATTAAAATATTCAATTTTTACAAATTAACTCCAAATTCAGTTTTACAAGTTCTAAAACATTTCTATAACTTTAATATGATTAAATAAAATTTTCCAAATCATTTTCAATCATATTTAACCCAATATCAAATTATTTTTGGAATTTCACTTATTAAATCATCGATTTAATTATCCCATTAAATCCAATATTCGAAAAATAAATTATTCGACTTAAAAATCCCACTTATTAATATTAAAAATAAATTAAATATTCAAATTCAAGTTATCAAAAATTCTGGGTCGTTACAATCTTCCCCCCTTAAAAGAATTTCGTCCTCGAAATTGCAAGTTAAGGAGAATGATTCATAATCCGTTTATATTTTTTCCAAAACTAATAGTTTTATCAACCTTCTAACACCAATCTTTTATTAAAGATTTACTATCATTTCAATTAGCTTTCCAACTTCAATTATAAGTTTCAAACAACATTGTTTACTCAACAATTCAAATTTAAATTTAAATTCAAATTTCAAACTTTCAAAATTTCTCAAAATTTCTCTAACTCCCTAAATTTTCGAAAAATTTCGCCAGAGTCTCCTTTGCGCGGCTAGATCGGTACGACTACAAAACGGCTCTACGGCCCCTCAGAATCAAAAAGAAAAGAGAAAGCCAAGTGGCTGGAGAAGGAAATCATCAAATCTCATATAAAAACTGAAATACGTACCTTTTTGTCGAGCGTTACAAATTTTTTTAACTTTGAAATCAAAATCCCAATTCCTTTATAACCTGTATATCCTGCTAGCATAATATCCAATTAAAATATTCAAACCAATTTGCCAATTCAATTATAAAATTTCCAATACATGCTTCTTATACCACTTTTAGTTTACTATTGAAGTTGCATATTCATTTTCATTCAACTTTGCATTTCAATTTTCATTTGAATTCAATTACATAGCTTTCAATTTTTACTAATTCAATTTCATTAACACTTAATGAATTTACATACAACCAACCAACAAGCAATAACGACCAATGTACATCCAATACAACCAAATTTATTTATTTTACTTACATTCAATTTGGTTCAACTGTTTTAATTCCAATTGGTTTGACATTCAATTGATTTTCATTCTATTATTCAACTATTTTCAAATGAATTTACGGTTATATATATCAACTTATTCATATTCTATTAATTAACATTCAATCCATGCTTCAATTCAATTGCTAGTTCTTTTTACAAATAAAATTGAATTTCATTTATATAATTTAAGTTCACATCTTTTAACGATTTCATTTACTCACTTTATTCATTTATTTTGATATTAACATCAATTCTTTCAATATTACTTAAGTTATATTCCATTTCAACTTTATTTACCTCATTTAATTCACTTGATTATTTAACTTTGATACAAAGATCAATTTTTTTTATTCAACTTCACTTAAGTTATACTCCATTTGACATCATTTGTTCAAATAAACTTAAGCTTCAACTTATCAATCCAATTCGGATTTTAAATCCCAAAGTAAATCCTATTTAACTTTTACTTAAGCCAAATTCATATCAATATTCAAATTCATATTCCATTTTACTTAACTTAATTGTTTAACCACTTCAATAACTGGTTTCACTTACATTTTCCCATTCTATAAGTTATAAAACTTATTATTCAACTTCTAACTTATATTATAAGTTCAAAACTTATTTCGCTTATACTTATCAACTTTAGGTTGAATTTTAATTTCTAATTGATTTATTACAACAAAACTTCAATTTTAAATTCATTTTTGTAGCAAATCCATCACATAGAAACTCGAAAATGATACTGATGATGCTGCAGTCATCACCCTTATTATTTCCCAGTGACAATAGTGAAATCAATGCTAAATATTCTTTCAAAAAGTTTTCTTTCTATTCATAAATCACTTTTATAAACCTTTTTACTTATATAATTTTTAGTTCTTATATACATACATGATTATCTTACAATTGTAAATCATTATTAATTATTATTTCATCTTATGATTCATTGGTTTATACCATTATTCTTTTTACAATAGTTGCTTTTATTAGCTTATTCAAACAACTTTTAATTATTTTATATATATATATATCATTTACAACAACCAAGCAATAAATTATATACACACTTCAATAATTCCTGAAAAAATTATTTTCTTTTTATATATAAAATATAATCGAGGTAAAATTATTTCATTTACCCAATTTAAAACAATATTGTGTCGAATTGTTCTATTCAAGTGTTTAGGAACCCCTTCGATTCAGTTTTCGAGGCTGCGCCGACGAAGGTTCATATACCACTCAACAAACCAATCATCACAATATAAAACAATTTTATACTCACTAACAAATACGCACTCATATCTATTATTACACTCACACTCATTCTAGAGTACTGCTGACTCTTTCTCTAATGAGTAATACCCAACAGAGCAGGTTGTCGCTTAACCATATGCTCTGATACCAAATGTAACGATCGCGATTTTTCGTTGCCGAAAAATCGAACCGTTAGAGTTTTTGAAGAAGAAAGAGGTAGAAGAAGAAAGAAAAGAAAGAGAAGAGAAAACAGAAAAACCAGTAACAGAACGAGAAACAATATCAGAATCTCACAATCGCAGCGGAACAACATATAATAGATAAATGAATATCATTAAAACAAAAGAACTATACATTTTATACATACATCACAATACATCATATCATCAGAGTGTACAACAATAAAACAGCGGAAAGAATACTATATACAATAGATAATAGACTACGCTATCCAAGCTCGCCTCCAACATCTGCACAGCAACTCCCGAATCCAGAATAACCTGATAACCTAACTCTAGACTGCCCGTGTGGAAAATAGTGGGCACCCAGAGTTTAGGAAAGGAACAATAAACTCCAGGTCAGTCATGGGACTGGTGTGAGAACTCAAAACAGTTAATCTTTAAACAAGCAACAAGAAAATTTAAATTTCGAAATCCGCAATGCTTTTTGGAAAATGAAACTACCATAAGGCCTCCCGGCACACACACAATGCAAACGCACACATGGGGGAGATTTCTCCTTATGATAGTCAAACATGCTTACTACGAGAAAAATTCTTTGATATTATTACTAGTGCATAGTGGAAAATATATCGAAAGTATAATATAAATCCTAGCCAGCATAGGTACCATGATACTATGCCTACTATAGCTGCCATGTTAAATGGCAGGTTCTACAACTAAAACCGTACAGGGCGCGTATTGGATGAATGGATTTCCAACAAATGGTCAGGCTAAGGAACTTCCTACTGCCACATGGGATCGCCTCTGGCGGGACGTCCCGAGAACTAACGTTACGGTTAGATCTCTGCCAACACAAGGCCGGGTTACCTCTGTAACTAGGTAACTACTACACGAATATGTCATCCCCCGGTCCTTTGGGACCTTTATCCGAGCGCTCGATCCAACAACACCACACAGAAATAGATATAGTGTTTCAACATGAGTAAGTATCTGGGCTCCATACCATGATACCACCCTTTACCAGAAGGAAATGACATACCCTAAAGGGCGCGACCCTCATAACCTTGCCGCATATTCCTGTTTCGACCATTTCCGGGGAGTGAGGTCCTGACGAAGTCTCGTCCACAAAGCTACGCTTTGTGTAACAAAGCCATGCTTCGGGTCCACAGATGACCAAAGCAATAATCACAAAGATAAATGATCAAACAAATGATCATATCACAAATGACCAACCAATGATCATCACACAGCAGCACTCAGCATGCCACATTACCAGATTGGGAGATATCGCTGATAACCTTCAACTACATAACCTCTGAGCTCGTACGTCTCAGAGAAGGGTGTTAAGCTAAGAGAATAAATTCTCCGCCACCAACAGAAATGTATTTGAAAGAAATCTGCTCTATCTCTCAAAATGTAATGTCAGACACGTAACCATACAAGTCTGTTCCGGGTTCGAACAGAACCGAAGGCACTTCCAAAGAAGCCCTTGCAATCCGGGTATTCACAATCCCGATAAAATTTCCCATCACAAAGGAAATCTCCATATCGTAGCTAACGATGCGGAGACAATCGATAGGTCATCCTATCGTTTTCACAAATACCCGGTCTTCAACACCGGTCTTCAAATGCAATCCAAACGACGTATCGCATATTCGGAATGGGATATATGACACAAAGGTCCTCTCCCGGCTAAACCGAATAGCGAGCGCTTATTTTAAAAATAAGTGTGCATTCAATTCCAAACAAACACAACCAATACCATCCAAGGGTAAATATTGATAGTCGGTTATTTAACTATCAATAAAGATGCGCCACATCATCAGATTCCAAATAAATTTTCCAAAATTATTAAGTCCCAAAATATCTTCACAAGATATATATATATATATACACCATTTCCAAATAATTGCCCCAGTTATTTGTTTTACCAAAACCACTTCACGATAAAATTTTCCACACTTAACCAATTGAAAAACCAATTTTCAATTTACCTTTACCATTTGAAAACCAATTTTCAAATTACATTAACCATTTGCAAACCAATTTCAAATCACCTTAACCATTTGAAAACTAATTTCAAATCACCTTAACCATTTGAAAACTAATTTCAAATCACCTTAACCATTTGAAAACTAATTTCAAATCACCTTAACCATTTGAAAACTAATTTCAAATCACCTTAACCATTTGAAAACTAATTTCAAATCACCTTAACCATTTGAAAACTAATTTCAAATCACCTTAACCATTTGAAAACTAATTTCAAATCACCTTAACCATTTGAAAACTAATTTCAAATCACCTTAACCATTTGAAAACTAATTTCAAATCACCTTAACCATTTGAAAACTAATTTCAAATTACTTTAACCATTTGAAAACTAATTTCAAATCACCTTAACCATTTGAAAACTAATTTCAAATTACTTTAACCATTTGAAAACTAATTTCAAATCACCTTAACCATTTGAAAACTAATTTCAAATTACTTTTCATCCTTTATACCCTTTGAAAACAAATTTCAAATCATCAAATAAATCTTTACCGATTTAATTTAAATTTACGTCCCAAATCCGTAAATTCATTTTCATACTTCAAAATAAATCAATATTTATTTTTAAACAAATTTCCCTTCATATAAATTCCAACGTGAATTAAATCCCAAATACCCATTCATATTTGATTTCAAATCGATTCCAAAATATTCGCTTACACTTTTACCTTTAAAAGGTGAATTCACAAAAACGTTCCATTCCATATTGGAAAATCATTTCTAAACTTATAAAAAAAATAAGTAATTCACAATTCAATTTATTTTCAACAATTCGAAAATATTCCATATGCTTAAACCATAGTTAAGTATTAATTTCATTCCTTTAAAGAAATATTCTTTTATTCACATTTATTTGGGTTAAAAACGAATGTTGCGTAAAACATCGTTACGACAACCCAAAAACACTAGTATATGGATTTGAAATTAAAAATAGATATATAAATCCAATACTATACCAATTATCCCCTTCTGTTTCTCGAAAACGTCTATTTCAACAATTAATGTTGAAATCTATGTTTTCAATACTCAATACATTTTAAAACACCTTTAATTCGTTTTAAATTCCATTTAAAACATTCCTTTCCCAAAAACAAACCCATTTTATTTAATAATCTATTCAATATTCAAAATAGTGAATATAGCCCACTTAACAAATTCCCATATTTCAATTTATCAAATTCGATGGATTTCAAATTTGTAAACATAGTTTATAAATTCCATTTCTATTATAAACCCCAATTTTATAAATTCCTTTATTAATCCGATGCAATTTACATAACCCAGTTTCATACCCAAAAGCCATATTGTAAGTTAAATACTTATAATATTATTTATTTACCAAATCGTTCCTTTGAACTTCACCAATTTAAAATCTTATCACTTACAAGATTTCTTTATGGTTTATAATAATTTCAACTAATGAAATCTTCATTTATTAACAATTTCAACAAACCCCCTTTTTATGCCCCAAATTCATTTTTATAAGTGAATAACTTATAAACTTCACTTCCCAATAACCATTCTTTTTATAAATTTCACAAATATATATCTATAGATTTATAATGAAATTCATGTTATACATCAACTCAGCATTTTATAAATTTATTCTATAACTCCAATGATTTAATCTAAAAACATCCATTTATAAAATCCTTTATATAAACCATTAATAATAATAACTTCCCAAAAACCAAATTTAACTATTTTATAAAAACCTATTATTGTTAAAAATTTCTTTTAAGTTATATTTTATAAAGATATAAATTTTTAAAACATAAAAATTTATCCATCTATTTATTTTAAAATTTAATCAATTCAAAATTTTTAATAAACCATATTCTTTGAAAAATCGATTTAAAACCCCTTTTAAATTCAAAACCGTTATTTTTAATTTTAAAAATTTGAATCCGATGATGCAACAACATCAGATGGTCAATCACGGGAATAAGTGTCATATATCAATATGATTATCAACAATCAACATAATATTTATAAACAAATAAATATGTGAGGAATCCAGTTGGATCCCTCCAACCTGTTACCCTGCATCCACAGACGTTAGCACAATACCAATTCCACTTCAAGGTGGAATATCGCGGTATATGGGATTTTATAAATATTCCGCTTAATAACGGCGCAATAGGGTCTCATCCGCTATACGAGGCGGGAAATCAAATCCGATATATACATATGCCAATATATATATATCGCTATATATAGTATATATCCTACTATATCTACTAGCACAAACAATCAACCATCAACAATCAATATTAACTATTCAAAATTTTAAACAAAACCTTTCGATTGAGTGAGGAGTTCTCACCTTGATTTTTATTCCGGTTTCGTCGTTCGTTTCGAATAAAATTAAACGAACGTTTAATTTTACCCGAAATTCAAACGAGCTCCAATCGACTCCAAATCAGCTTCATCGCGAAGAGCACGACCATACGATTCCAACGCACTTTGATTCATAATTTTCCGATCTCGCAGCAAAAAGATATCACAGTTTAAACATTTACACGATCTAATATAAAATTAATTAACAACTTAATTCCCAATACCATACAAACGAATCCTGGCCGCTCATCACACCTTCTCCCCCCTTCTTCTCTTGCGCACGGCTACAGGAAAGACTTCACGCATACAACCCATGAACGTCACCTAGGGTTAGATCTCGAGCCCTCCGCAATGTACGAAATCCCATCATACCACTGCAAAACGAAAGGCCTCGACGACCCCCACAAGCGCCCCAAGACTTGCGAAGCTCGGTCCTCCCTTCTTCACGAAAATCGAGGACGAACGCGCGCGCTTCCAGCTCCATTTCCCGTAGATTCGTGACGCTATCTTCGATCTTAACCGTTGAGAATGTAGAGCTTGATACGCTCTACGAAGTTGTAGTTGAGAGTTCGTTGAAATATTGAGTGGGTTAAGAGATTTGGGGGAAGAAAGATCGTGAGTTTTCAGCCCTTGAAATAGATAATGGCGGCTGGCTGAAGCAACTAGGGTTTGGGAAAAGAAACAATGTATATATATCAATATTATTTTAATATTAAAATCTCCAATTCGACACTTTTGCAAACGAACTCCAAACGACGCGTTCCGCCAGGCGATCCTAAGGTTTTTCCGCGTTCCGGACGCAATGGAACAGGTTTCGTAAGCTAATTCGGAAGTATGTGTGAGATACGGCAATAAACGCTCAATTTAAATTTAAACCGATTTAAGCGATTTCTAGGCGTTTTGGCTTGTACCGGTCAAACGACAACTCCGTTTGCTACGAAATTTGAAATCCGATAATAATTAACTATTACGGATCCAATGGAACTTGTTTCGTTCAATTCTGAGACTGTTCAAAAATTGGCTATTTTTCAGTCGATAATTAAATATTAAAATATTCAATTTTTACAAATTAACTCCAAATTCAGTTTTACAAGTTCTAAAACATTTCTATAACTTTAATATGATTAAATAAAATTTTCCAAATCATTTTCAATCATATTTAACCCAATATCAAATTATTTTTGGAATTTCGAGTATTTTTGCAGCTTAAAGATTTGCTCGCAGCGAAGTTAGAGAGAGGGGGATTTCAGCACCACTAAAGTTTTAGCTAAAATTTTTTCTCTTGTACTTAAATTTATAAATTGTTTCCGCTGTATAAAATGTAATGTATTGTAAACTCTGATATTTGTATATAAAAGAAAAGTTTGTTTATAAAATATGATTACTATTCTGTGATTCTGTAGCTGATTCTGTTTAAATGTCATAAACTAAATAACAATCCGTCATTTTGAACGTTTCTAGTTGGTTTAATTACCGACTAGAGGCGGTCAAGGCGGCGGGTCGTTACAAAAGTGGTATTTAGATTATCATGTGAAAGAATTTTATATCATTAATAGGGAGAACATATGAATTTGGGATAAAAATAGTATTCCCACTCGAACATGCTATTTTTGGAGCAAGTTGAATGGAGTTTTTCTGTGAGATATAGCTTGAACGAAGTAAAATATTAAACTTAAAAGATTGCAAAAAACTTGAGAGTTTTATTATTAGAGAACATCAAAAAAAGCATTACAAAGTTATTGTTGATATATAAACATGATATAATAGCTGTATCGCTCACTATAAACTTGGAAAACATAACTACAAACTAAGGAAAACTAGTTATTTTATTGATCTACAAACTTAGAAGTAGCATACAAACTAACTTGACTTATTCTTATGCAGACAAATTCAACATTGTCACACATGCTTCAGCATCAACGTCCTTCTGTAAACTGAAGTTTCCAGATTCAGTTTACAAAACCAGTATGCCATCATTGTCATAATGCAAGTGAAGTTAACAATAAGCTCTTGTGGCGAACAAACATCGAGTAGTCAAGGCTGGTTCAAGCCTATGGCTTATACAAACCAGTCAAGACTTCACACACATCGAGACAGTTTACACATAATTTCATGACCAAGTTGAGTAACAGGATTACATACTGGGTTAGGGACATGCATGAACAGGGTCAGGGACGAGAATGGACAGGTCAGTAAACATGTTTAAATAAACTCAAGTATACAACAAGAACAACTCAGGCAATCTGTTCAATTTATGCCAAATGCAATACATTGGTTCGGACAAAAAGTGCACAAGTGCACAGGCAAAATATTCGAAGATATACAAGCACATAGGCATAGTACGGACATAGTTGCAAGTTAGAAATTACTCACTGAACAATAAAATGTTCTCTTCTTCTTCTTAGCTTCAACCTCCAGCCCCTTTTTACTTGCTGCCAATTACTCCTTCCCTCAATTAAACCATGTAAGGACAATTTAACAACGAATGCTTTAGTTCAACTCACCCACTTCAATACTGTAATTATATTAATGCGCACAACAAATAGAGATATGATTTAACTATAGTTGCAAGTTTAGTGCAAATTGCTATTACTTATTCAAGGCAATAAATCATACGTTCACCGTAGGAATACAATACCATATACTCTAGTACTACCTCCGTAAACACAGGTTCGCTTCATTCCCGATCCTCTCAGATTCATGGTCAAGTAAGGTATGAGAAACCTCTGCTATATCGGCATGTTTATTGACACCACCATCTTAATAACTGGTGAATGAAGTTGATGAAGTTCTTTATGGAGGTAAAATGATTTACAAATTTGATGAAATTAATGCATCCTGGAATCAAAGTAGTTAAATATCAGTTGAAGATTAGGACTAATTTAAATTGAAACTAAAATATTGGTAGGGTTGCGAGTAATCATGAAGAAGATGATACCTGTGGTTGAAATCGATTTAGTTGTATCTGAGGTTGAGATCGGTAGTAGGTTTGAATCAGAAGTGAATTTTTGAAAATCAGAGAGAAAGGCAGGAGTTTGATTAGGTTGCTGTTGGGGAGAAAGGAGACTACAATTTGGGGAAGACAGTAGTAGGAGTCGATTCTGTTGAGAGGAGGAAGAAATTTGGCCGTGAATTTTTTTGGATAAGTGATAAAACAGATACGAGTGGCAACGAAATTTTTTGGCAAATTCTGTGTGAATTGTTGGCGGGATAAATTTGGTGGCGTTTACTTTTTAGTTTTTATATTTTAAAATGATTAATCGTTGCATATAGCCTTGAACGCTACTAATAAAGGCTACCAAAAATAGTTTTTCTTGTAGTGTAATTAAGAATTTTTATAATATAAGAAGTTAAGAATCATTTAATTAAATTTAAATGATTAAGTTAAGTAATTAATGAAGTAATTAATTAGTGATTAATTTAAAGATAATCACTTGGAGTTAATTAAGTATAATTACTGGGTGAAGTAATTAAGTGGTTAATTACAGGAGGTAATTAAGTAAAAGATAATTACTTTATGAAAGTAATTAGGTGGATGTGATTAAGAGTTAATCACTTGTGTTCTTAATTAAAGAATTAATTAATATAATTAATTAAAGGCCTAAATTATTTAATTAATGGTTAATTAATAAAGGAATTAAGAGTAATTAATAATGTGATTAATTAATTGTTAAAGTAATTAATTGAGAAAGAAATTTAATTAATAAGAAGAAAACAATAATTAATGGAATAATTAATTTATTATTAATTAATAATTAAAGGATAATCAATTTATAATTAAGTTTAATTACTAAATGTAATTAAAAAGTAATTAATCAAATGTGATTAATTAAAAGTAATTAATTAAATATGATTAATTATAAATGATTAATCCAGTGTGATTAATTAAAGGTAATTAATCAAGAATAATTAATCAAGTGTGATTAAATAAAAGGTGATTAATCAGGTATGATTAATTAAAGGATAATTAAGGAATAATTATCCTTTAATTAATCAAATAATTATCGGGATAATTAAATAATTATTAATCTAGTGTGATTAATTTAAAGGGTAATTAAGAGATAATTACTTGATATAATTAAGAAGTAATTAATCAAGATGATTAATTAATATTGTAATTAAGGAATAATTACTTAAAGTAATTAAGAGGAAATTAATCAAGATTATTAATCAAAGTGGATAATTAAGTGATGTTTATTAATTAATTTGTAATTAATTAATGAATAAGTAAACAGGATTGATGATAATCCAAGTGTTTAAGTAAGGATTTATTTAATTAAGGATCAATTAAATTAATTAAGTTTGGATCAACTTGTTTATGGATGGTTATTGATTGGTTGATAAGCATCATTGGATGAGTTAATGATATTGGATGATATTGTATGTCATTAGTTGATATGTGATGATGTGAATGTGATATATCTGAGATGTGATATATGTGCTGCTTTGTGATATGTATGGATGAATGTGATAATAGTGAATTATCTACCTGTGTGTTATGAATCATCCATTTATGTTAAGTGATATTCTGAATATCTATTGTTTAAATCCCTTAAGTACAACTTGGACATTAAAATGGCGTTTGTATTCGGTGAGACCGGGATCGGGTTTCCATATTTGGATATCCGAAAACCACACCGATTCAAAATAAATGTTAGGTCGTGAATCCAAGTGAAGTGCAAGTGAAGACTCGAGGTGTAAGAACTATTCGTCAGCATAACTCTGGGGGCGATTCCGTGATGAGTTACGGAAATAGTACTTACATGCTCGAGATGGTGATTCAGAATGCAAGGGCTATGGTTGTTGACTCTGAGGGTGATTCCAAAATGAGTGCAACGAGATAGTGTCTTCGGTTCTGTTCGAACCCGGAACGGACTTGTATGGATTGAATGCTTTCAGAACATCCTCAGGTGGACGATGAGCTTTTTAAGATAGATGTGTCCTACAAAGGTAATCTTAGCCTCAAGCCTCATCAACCAGGAATGGCTAAAACAGGGGAGGTGCAGCAAGGTTAAGTGGGTCATGCCCAAGTAGGACGAGATTCATCCCTGTCTAGATGCCCCTTTTTATTTCGGCTTTGTGGGCGGTTGGATCTGCAGCCAACTACGGGGTGGTCTTGTTCGAGGCTATCCAGTAAGGAATGGTCCCGGCCTTGTGTTGCAGGGGAGCGGGCGTACTCCTCGGTACGGTGATCTAGGCCACGTACTGTGACGGGCGGTACCCCAGTAGCCCTGCCATTGTTGGAAACCCATTCTTCCTACGAGACCCTACGGTTTTGTTTGTATTACCCACTTTTGTGGCTATTAGCTGGAATTTAATGAATGTAACAATTTTGGCTATTTCATATTTATTTGAAAACCCTAGACACTATTATAATATCACTATATTTCCTATCAAATGTTTTGGTTAGCGTAAGGTAAAACTTTTCCATGTTTATGTGTAGGAAGTCTTACGTGATACCCTTTTCTTTCCAAAGGATTTTCTAAAGTTAAGCAACTTTAAACCGTTTACTCACACCAGACCTCTGTCTAACCCGAGTGTTTATTTTCTGTTTTATTAAACTCTTGGGTACTCATATTATGTATGAGTAGTCAAGTGATTCAGGTTATCCTTGACGAATTCTAGAGGAGCTTTAGAGTAGGAGGCTTCAGCGTGTAGATATATAAATAGAGTTTCCGCTGTGTGTTATTCTGTATAGTTGTTCTTGTATTGTATATTAGACAGAAATGTTATAACTGTCTAAATTGAGATGTATAGTTGTGTTCTCTGATGTATATGATACTATGTATATGTTATATATTATATTTCATTCGTTCCGCTGTGAGATTTCTGTTGTTGTTCTTTCTTCTCTTTCTTTTCTTCTCCTATCTCTTTCTTTCTTAACTAGAGATGCGATTTTCTAGTAATAGAAAGTCGGGTCACTACAACATGCCTTTTGAATAGTGTTTTTTCTGAAATAAGAAATAAAACCATAAGAGCCTTATCTTCCTCCCTCTGGTGCGCGAATAACGGGTCCACCGGTGGGTGGTCTATAAGCTCTTCCACCTTGACCACCGCTACACCCACTTGTTGTGCTGCTTGGATTTTCTTCGAATGACGTCCATGTGAAAGTTGGTGCCGAACGCTTGCCACGGGATGTTGAAGCAGTAGTAGAGCTCATGCATGAGATGGCATCCTATAATTTATTGAAGAACCCTTTAATTCTATCAAGTTTATGATCTACCTTCTTGAGGCGATTATCAAGAATTTGTTGATTTCTTGATAGAATTCTTAACGATTGATTGGTAGTAAAACTTGGTTCAACGATACGATTTTCATCATCTTGATCAAAAAGTTCTTCATGTTGGGCTTGAGGAGGTTGTTACGGTTTTTGATGTCTAGCTTCCCATTCGGCAAGAGATATGATGCGAGAAGGTCTAGCCGGAAGTTGCATAAGGCTTATAGTCCGATGGTTAATTTGATGAACCATTGTATTTTCGGACTCTGGTAATAGCGTATCAAAGTTGAGGAGTAGTCGTATGATATACTCACCAAAATATATTGTTCGCATTTTGCCATTATTGAAAGTAAGAAATTCATCAAGAATTAGTTTGACCCAATTAACTTGAATATTGCCCCCAAATAGCATATAATGCTCTATAATTGTTAGGGTATACAATTTCATATGAGCCCGTTCGAGGAGTGATGGTTCGCATAAGAGCTTTGTGGAGAAGCCTTGCTCTTGGTCGTAAGGAAGTTGATTTAATATCCTGGATGTTGATGTTATCATCCAAAAATCGATGATTTGTGTTGTCTCAAATATGTGGATTAAATTAGATTTCTTCAAGCTTCCTTCCCATGTAAGGAGATCCTAAAATGTGTGCAATTCGGTCTAGGGAACACCATACCTTTTTGCCGCACACCATACTCCAAACACTATCGTTTGGATTTCTTGGAGTTTGGTGTCCATGGTTAAGGTATGCATAGAACAATTTGACCATAATATGATTGATTGCATGGTCATTTCGTTTTGTGTCTAAGAGAGATGTTAAGCCTGCTTGATCTGTCAAAGCTTGTATGTTGTACGTTTGGAGACTCTAAAAATTAACGAAGGAGTGTTCAAAGATCCGAGAATTCTTCATTTTGTTCCACCTTGTGACCGCCACTCCATCATAAAGCCATTGAGCAATTTGAGCGTCAATTGGCTCGGAGGATGTTGAAGTTGAAGCCCTTGATCTTTTTAGAGCCATTATTGTGAGAGTTATGAGAGGGATTTGAAAAAAAATGAAGACTGTGGGCTAGGGTTTTGAAGAATAATAGTGAAGTAGGAGCTTTTGGAATGATAGAAGTAAAGAGTAAAGGTAGAAATTGGTGGTAAAAAAGGAAAAAGTAGCCTGGGAAACGACGTTCAGTCGACTGAATAGTCTGTTCAGTCGACTGAATTGATGGCCGAAAATTTTCTTTTGTTAAATTCAGTCGACTGAACAGTGTTTTTAGTCAACTGAACTATTGTCCGAAAGTTTCTATGGTAAATTTAGTTGACTGTGCAGAGCAATTAGTCGACTGAGCTATTGGAAATTGTTTTATGCCTTATGTTCAATCGACTGAGCAGTAGGTTGTTTATTAAATACTCGATACGCCTTACTTCATTTTCAGTATCCGTAATTGCTCACATCTCCTTTTCCAATGATATAACCTTTTAAATTGTCTTCGAAGGTAACTGAGCCACCATCAAAGTATGTGATGTTTGTAAGCACATCTTTGTCGCTGATCATATGTTTTGAGCAACCACTATCTAGTATCCATTTCTTCTTTTTGAGTGGGACCTGAAAATAAATTTGAAATTATTGGTACCCACTTTTTACTAGGGTCCTAAAAGTTAGAGCTTAGGAAACCAAACCCAATTCGGTTCAGTATCCTTTTTATAAATATAGTTTTTATTATTATGAACACTATCCATAAATGTTTTAATATATTTATTCCTAATTAAAATATTGTTAGTTTTTAAAACCCAAATTTTGACTATCTTGGTTTCTACTTTTGTTTTAATAGGTTCACTTAATAACATTTGTTGTTTTGAATCAATATTCCTCTTAAAATTTGTATTTTTCTTTTTAGGAATTTTTGACTCCTTTTTATATCCTAATCCATGTTTATTTGAAGAGAATTGAGAAATTTCTAAAATATTAGATAAATTTTCTCTTCCTTTGTTAAAGTTAAAAACATTTTTAGTGATGTTATTTGATCTAGCTTGAAGACTATTATTTTCTAACTCAACTTGTCTAATCTTAGTTTTTAACTCATGATTTTCAGAAACAATTATATCATTCTTTGTCTTTTGAGTTTCAATTTCTTGACTTAAAAGTGATAACTGAGTTTCCGAATTTGGATGAGATTCTTGAACTTTTTCAAGTTTTTCTTCTAGATTTTCTTTTCATCTTTTAACATATCCCTTTCAAATTAAACTTTGTTTTGATTTTCACGAGTTTCCTTGAGTTTCTTTTTAAGAGTTTTTATTGTGCTCAAAAGTTCAGTGTTTACTTCAATAAAATCATCGAAAGTTAAATTACTAACCTCCGATTCTTGAGCTATAAAGCATACATTCGCATGTTCATTGTCGTTATCATTTTCACTTTCAGATGAAGAAGAATCTGAATCATCCCATGTTACAGAGAATGCCTTCTTTTTGAATTTCTTTTTTTTATTATTGGGAGCTTTCTGATTCTCCTTCTTTTGCTTTGGACAATCCTTGTGCATGTGACCTTTCTTGTGACAGTTGAAACATTCTATATTCGAGGATGTAGGTTTGTTCAAGAAATTCTTATTGAATCCGTTTTTATTTCCTTTTCTATATCTTAAGAATTTCTTGAAATTTTTGGCTATGAATGCTAAATCCTCATCTTTAGACTCTGATTCTTCCTTTTCCGCATGAAAAGCTACATTCTTTCTTTCTTGAGCTTGATCTTTCTTAGCTTGCATATTTACTTCATACGACATAAGATTTCCAATTAATTCCTCTGGTTTCATTGTAGATAGATCATTTGCTTCCTCGATTGCTATAACTTTTCTCTCCCATTCATCAGTGAGTGAACTTAGAACTTTAGACACAATGTCAAAGTCCGTGTATTTTTCTCCTAGTCCTATTAAGGCATGATGAATGCCTTGAAATCTCGAGTACATGTCATTGATGGATTCATTTTGTCGCATTCTAAAGTTTTGGAATTGGTTCTTCAACATGGATATCTTTGTTTGTTTGACCTTGATTGTGCCTTCATGTATGACTCTAAGTGTTTCTCATATCTGATATGCAGTAGTACATATGCTAACACGGTTGAATTCATTTCTATCCAGGGCGCAAAATAGCATATTCATAGCTTTGGCATTTGCACTAGCTTCATTCTTCTGAGTTTGTGTCCATGTAGGATTATCGGTCGTGGGTACAACGAACTCTGCTTGAGTGGCATTCCAGGCTTCGAAACTTGTTGCTTGCATATAAATCCTCATCCTTGTAGCCCAATAGTTATAGTTTAGTCTATTGAAAAGGGAGGGGCTTTGGGTAGATCGTCCTTCTGCAAATGTAGAACTATAGGCAGATGTTGTGCTTGTACTTGCGTTATTTTCCATATTATCAATATGTCTAATGACGGTGTTATGGTTATAGGACGGCCTTGCTCTGATACCAATTGAAAGAAGCTATGAGGTAGGATCGTATAATATGGAATAGTGGATGGTATAGGTAAATAACAATAAGCAATAAGTAAAGTAGACACCAGGATTTTATACTGGTTTGGACCTCTAGTCCTATGTCCAGTCCCTAAGCTTCACTTAATAATTCTACTAACTAAAACCCTCTCTTAACCTGGAGGAATAGGTTTACAACTTACCCGAACAACCGAACGGGATTTCTTGCCTCAACTACCGAAGAGGACTTCAACTCAATTACTAAAAACAATTATTCGACTTGTTGTGTTCTTGTCAACACTAATCAGTCCAATGTAGTACAATATTCCTACAATCTTATCCTCGAGAGTATGCAATGTGTTTGTGAAGATTTAGGAAATGTGAATTGCTATGAATCAAAAGAATTTTATAAACAAAGCAGAGATTCAAGCAATAGATTGGTGATTGCTTTGAAATATTTTAGAGAATATAAAATATGTTCAAGAAAGTAGTGAGATTAAAGCATAAGAAAATTGGTAAATTGAAGATGTTAGAACCATGTATATATAGGTGTAGAAGAGATGCATTTGTTGGCTAGAGATACAGACAAGAGATGCTTCCATTTTCATTGGAGAATGGTTGCAACTCTTAGGAGGAAGAAGGTGTCCATTCAGAGAAAATTTGCAGGTTTAAATTCGGTCGACTGAGCAGGGATTTCAGTCAACTGGAAATGTAAAGAAAAAAATTTCAGGAATAGATTCAGTCGACTGAGCAGGTTGTTTCAGTCGACTGGAACTGTGCATGTTTGTATATGTGTAACAGGTTCAGTCGACTGGGCTTACCTGTTCAGTCGACTGAACTATTGGTTTTTGCACAGTGAATGTTTATCTCGAAAATAAAGTTATAAAACGTGTTCTAGTGTTTGTAAAAGCCTCTTGAGGACAGAACTAAGACCTATATTTAAATTATACTCATGCTATCCTCGGTCTTCATCGTTCTTCCTTTAGCTTTGCATATATCTCTTCCTTTTTGTTGAAGCGCATTGTTATTGATCAAAATATAGCGTATCAACATTAATGTGTTAGTAGAGGACTTAGAAACATTTTCTTGAAGAGAGTACTAGGTTTTGGTGACCTAAAAGGAAAAGTAAAACATTAGTCGGGATTCAGTGTAAAATAGTGATAAGAAAATGTAGCAATATAGAATATACAAGAAGTTGTTATATGATAAGAGATCGTCAATGGCTTGATGGATCTGGTAAGAGGTCGGTGGCTGAATAGCAGAAAACGATGGAGAGAACATAAATAATTGCACAACATACTCAAATTCAATATGAGGCACCAGTGATGAGGGTCTTGAGGGATTCAAGTCCTGGGAATGAGTTGAAGCGCCTAGATCCTTCCATATTTGCTCAATAACACTGGGAGAGTCAGATACAATAATATGAGACGCAAAGTCGTCCTATAAGGGAACCACTATGGTTTTATCAGTAGTTTCAGAAGGTAAGTCTTCCATAGAAGAAGTGGGATCAAGGGTAGAAGGACCCTTTAAAGTCTTGTCTGTGCCAACAAATTCAACCTCTTTTGGAGTAAGAGAATATTAGACATCGGTAATTTTGTCTTTTTTGGGGGCTGAGCCGGCAGTAGTCACTTCGCTTACTTTCCTTTTTGCAATCATTCTGGACCTATCAATGGCTTGTGTCAAAGCTAGAGCATCATACTCTGAAGACGGAGGGGGTGGTTTACTTCTATTTAAGCAACTATTAAAACTAAAGGCACAGATTAGCAAAACTGTTTACATAAAAAATGGTTACAAACACCCAAGAATAATTTTTGTAGAGAAGTAAATGAAGAAAAGCAAAATTAAATTGAGTAACAGAATAAGCAAGCAATAGATAATAAGTAGTAATTAAATATACAACGTTTTATAGTGATTTGGCATTGTATGGTTACGTCCACATTGAAGATTTCCTTCTGTACTCTCTTCTGAATTTGATTACAATAGTAGAACAATGGTAACACTTGGTTACAATGGAGTTTAGAGTAACAAGAAGCGTAAAATCTTGAAAATGAACCAACTGGTCTATATTTATAGGGTGAGATGACGAGATATTTTGCTAAGATTTCGAAAAAAGGCTCTCTAGGTCCATAGAGGCCAACCATAATGATCGGTGGCCCTAACTCGATATTTTTGAACGATCAGCTATAGTTTTGTCGATCGTTATTTCTGGTCTCCAATTGATGTGCAATCATTTTTGAGAGGTCCAACATGCCCCTTGAACTTGCCTTTAAAATATGAAGTCATTCTGAGTTGTAGAAAGCTAGGTATGGACCAATCTTTGTCGCATTTAAATCGTTCACTGAGCTACACCGATCGTTATGAAGGATCGGTATAAAACGATCGGCATAAAATGACAGGCATTCCTTGAACCTCAAAGTTTTGACATGAGATTTTTTTTGTAGGCTCCACTCTTCAATATACTGTTGCTCTGAAAGTTTCAAGTGAGTTGGCCTCATGGATTTTGAGATATCGATAGATCTTTGCCAATTAATCCATGTAAATCTTTGCTTTTTCCGTAATTCGAGTGTATGAACTTCGATCGACTTAAAATTTGAAATGTGACTTCATGTGGCCATGCGAGTCAGTCCATACTGATTGCACCTCGATTGGGACTCAGTTCGGATCTGCCCGACCATTGTCCATAGTGTTGTATATGATCGATTCTTCAAGCTGATAACCATCCGTTCCTAACCAAGTCGATGATATCATGGCCTTACAAAAAGGCAGGATAACATTTTCCCACCAAAGTACGTCTGAATTGTCGCAAGCTAGAATCGTTGGAAAGAAATCCATCTTGTTTATCGAATAATCATTATCCTTCCATTGAGCTATTTTCTTGGCAAGGGTCATAATTTTCTTATTCATCTTAATGATTGGTTGATTTCAAATAGTATAAATATGGGATCATAACTTGTTGGTGATCATCTTGTTTTATTTCCGACGATTTCTAAGCTTCAACAACTTGGTTTTAATTTTTCTCTAATCGATTTCAGGTGAAGATTAAATTTACGTCGATTACAAAAAATTGAGTTTTGAAATGTATACTAGCATATATACGTGTTTGTACCTGACTCTCAATCACGGTTACACATTTGTGTGTCGTTAAAGTTTTTAAATTTTTATGAACAACCTCTACCGATCGTTATTCTTATTTATATATACATTTCTATGAAAAATGCTCACTACCGATCGTTGTTCCCTCATTCATATACCCATTCTTTTTTTTGTCTGATCATTCATAGTACTTTGGATTTTGGATTGCTATAAAATGATCAGCATTGAGCCTGAGTGGAATGAACGGTATGGAGCATGCAATCCAATCAATTATGACTTCAAATTGGCAAGGAACGATTAGCATATGCTCTTCATATATAAGCCCCTAAACTTAGACATTTCCTCTATTTTCCTCGTTCACTTCGTATCGTTTCCATTTGAGATTTAAAAAGAATACACGAAATGCTCCTTGTTCTTAACCTATCGATCCAAGAGCGACATGATTTCCTGAATCAATCTCGCCTCATGAACTATTATGGTTCTAGTTCTTCTAGGTCTCACTCGAATTTGAGTTAAAATCCATTTCACTTCTTATGACTTAATTTAGGTAGGTCAAACAACATACATTTCGTGATTTGAGTACAAGACTTTGAGTGTCGTGAATCTCGTGTTGGTTAGTTTAGTTAGGGAAGTCGCTCAATCTGAATCAAGTTAGAGTGGATGGGAATTGGAAAAAAATTAAATTTTTTAGTAAAAAAAATGAACAAATCGACGCATGACGATCGTTCTTGGACAATCGATAAAACTTCAAACTCTAGAGTGGATGATGGTGATGATGTACCGATCGTTATAGAGTGACGTTGAAGTTTGGGTGTTTAATGATCATTTTTGAACGGTCAGTTGTGCTTTGGAGTTGGAGAGTTTGAGGTGGAAAGGATAGAGAGGTACGGTTGATTAATAGCGGGAGATAATAATCAGTATGGAAGGTTAAGGAGAACGATCAATGAATATGGACAATTGTGAACGATCATGTAACGAACTTAATTTTAACTAACATTATTTGGGACGTTTAATTAGATAAAATAAAGGAAATAATGTAAATGGTTAAGGGATTGAGATTTGTATGTTTATAGTGTAGTCGTGCCTTAACTAATCAATAAGCCAAAGAGAATTAAAATAAAGAAATTAGGGGTAATAGGATGAGGGAAAATTTGGAATAAACTAAGTTCTTATACCCGAAACCCTTATTGTAATTTCACTTACAATATTCACAAACAAAAACTAAACCTAGATCTTGGCCAACCACCATTAGAGGAAAATAAGGGGAAGATAAGCAAGAATTCAAGAAGGAAGCTTAATCAAATCAATTCAAGGGAAAATCTCAAACTTCTTAACAATAAGCCAAGGTGAATAATAAATTACATATCATTTTTATTGCTTTTGGTTTCTGGATGAGATCCGAATTTATTTTGCAAGAAAAATTCCATGTTTTGATTATTTAAATGGATATATATGTTTGTTGATGATTTATGTTGTTTCATATAGATTTTATGATAAAATTTAACATGAAAAACTTATTAAATGACATCCAAATAGCTTGCATTTTTGATATAAGGTCAAAAACATTATTTTAGAGATGGGTTTCAAATTTCATAATTTTTTAATTTGTTATGGATATATTATGAATTTTTTAGTAAAGAAAATGGTTAAATTGGGTTTAAATTATTTTCGGCTATTATATGTTAGCTTTGGGTCAAAAATTTGAATATGTTATAAAACATATTAACAGTAATTTATGGGAATTTTTGAAGATTTTTCCTAAGTATTTTATTAAAGATATAAAATTATTTAAGGTATGAGACTTAAATGTTTTATTTGTTTAGAAAAGGAGAAGGGGCAATTTGTTAAGTGCTACAAAATTGTTAATTACTGAATTTGGTAGCACTTTTAGAAAAAGGTTTTGTAAAAGAATTAGCAACTAATTATACGTTGACAAATAAGGCTAGTTAGCTGGAAAGATATTACTTTAAAAGGTTAAAAATCAGTATTGTAAAGGATTGCTGCTTCGCCACAAACAACAACCAACTTTTGACCTCGTACATCCGCATCCTACCAAGTCAAAACTAATACACATGGTATCAATGCCTTGGTACATAGTGGACTAGAGAAAGGCGGAAGGTATAGAGTCGAAACATGCTTTCGAAGGGGTAGAAGCTACTATTTTCGACTATGAAAAAAGCAGGCTTTCGAAGGAATTAGCTTTTGACTTAGTCAAATATGTCTTTGTTTTAGAAAAACGGCTTTCAAAAGGGGTTACCACCTTTTATTATAAAAAGAAGCTTTCGACAGGGTCGAATTAAACCTCCTACTGCCGCATTTAACCTTTCGAATTAACTCCTTTGAAAGGGTTCTTTTGCCTTAAAATTTGAAGCTGCTTCTCCATGCTTTTGAAAGGGTGGTTTCGAAACCATCCACTTTCTTTTACTTAGGAATAATACTTTTGAAAGCAATGCTTTCACCTCATTCTTTTAAGACATAAGATATATTGAAAGTTAAACCCAAAGGTTTTGAAAAGAATGGCTTTAAATGGTTTCGAAGCTATGTTCCACAAACTTTTACTTGAGCCCACTGCTTTTGAAAGGTTTGTTTTAAGTAAAGGACTTTAATGCTTTCGAAAGGTACTTAATGAAGGTTTCGAAGTGGGGATTCCTCAGTGTTTTTGAAAAGTTTACTTTTAGTATTTGAATGGATGGGTTCCAATGCTTTCGAAAGGCAAGTCTGAAGTGTTTTGAAAAGAAGATGTCTAAGGTTTAATAAAGCTTTAGAAGGGACATTTTCAATGATTTCAAAAGGTCTATTTTTAAAGGTTTCAAAAGTTATGTTTCGGCTTCGGCCTAAGGTAAAGTAGTTAGCTTATTTTGAAAGGGATACTTCCAGTGGATTCAAAAGGGACTATTTAAAGTTTTCAAACCGAAGTTTCGAAGGTGATAAAGAAGGGCTTTAACTTGATTTAAAGGGATAGATAACCTTACTGATTTAGGTTTTCATCAACATAGTTTTGTGTAAAGCATATATCATGGCAAAGATATTTGAGTAAAGCAAAGATTATAGTTTCCTTGCTTAAGTATGATCGAAAGGGTTAAATCAATTTGGAAGAAATGTTTTCAAAGAAAATTTCATGGGGTAGTTAACCCTAAGTAAATGACTCGGATATTAGAATACCAAATGAGACCAGTATAGGGTCACGCCCAATACTTTAGCTAATAACCTCGAGCTAATATAAGTCCAAAATTCCAATGTGTAGGGCTTTGTCATAGGTAAGACTAAAATGAGGCTACACGCAGAAAGGGATATAAAGAGAAATATAGGTTGTTGTGAGCACGCAAAACCATTAGGATCAGTTGACCCTGGGAGAAGTAAGTTAAGGACGGACTGTCCAGAAGTGTGTCTAATAGAAATTAGATTATATATCTTGTCTGGTAGGCCCAAGTCAGCGAATGGTTAGTAGTTAGCAAAAAAACTATATTGTTCAGACAGATAGTCCATTGATTACCTAATTTGTGTGCATATATGATATTTCTATTATTGCTTTAATTAGTTTGATTGTAGAATTTTGATTTGCAAAATGATATGTTTTCAAAGGGAAATAGTGAAGGGAAAGTCGTTTCGCTAAGCGGTGTGGTCTCACTTAATATCAGTAAACCGAGATATAATAGTTTTATTCACACTAGGCTTTATGCCTGACTCAAAGTTTATGTTTTCCCCTTAAACTATCGGGCACTCAAAATTAATTTGAGTAGGATTGAGAGTTAAGGTTTTACAGGTTTAGTAGGTGTACGAATAAGATTCCACAGAAGTAGGAGGCGAAGTTAGCTATTTAGGAGTAATTTGTTTTATTTCCTCCATGATGTATTAAGACCGATGTGTTTATTGAGTCTCTCTTGGCGTAAATTGTAATAATTATATTTGATTGAAACCTGGGAATTATTTGGGATTGTGTAATGGAATATGAAACATGGATTTGAAATGTAATGTGAAATATTTTTTTCGAAATCTGTGATTTTTTTTCATATTCATGTGCCTTTGATATTATGGATACCATTAACATTACCGTATTTTGTCATCGAAAGTTGATATTATAGATGACAGCAACATCTCTAATGCTTCGGGCCTCTAGATAGGGGATGTTACAGATCCGTAAGAATGAGTTGGTCAGAAATGATCGGTAGTGACTGGTTTAGGAATAATAGGTAGAAATGCTAGACTAAACGATCGGACTATTGGGTAGTGCGAACGATTGGATGAAATGGATAGGCTGAACGATCTGCATGTTTGACTAGGTTGAATGGTCAGTTGTTAGCTATCAAAATCCAAAAAATGAATCCAAATAAATAAATATGAGTTTAAAGACGAGCTTCAGCCTTACATATTTAAGTGAACACATATGACTCATATAGACTGCATATTCGGTAATATATGACATCTGAACTTTGAATTGAATTAATGCCTTTGACTGTTCTCTTGAAGCTCATTTATGACCTGAACATAAAAATCGAAATTTTACTTGTTTACAATCGATCATCAAACTTAAACTGCATCGTTCCTTAATGACATAGAGAAATGACTTAGACGGTGAGGAATGATAGTCACTTTGGTCTAACCTCGTAGTCTCTCGTCTTTTCCGTCTTTATTTCTGTATAACTTATTACGGCATTACATAGCACTTTACCACACCACAGTAGCACTCACCATGCACCGAGGTACAAATTACTTTGTCTAATCATGATTTTTACTGAGTTTAATAACAATAGGTTTTAGAGGTTTTGGGCATCTTGCAGCTATGCCAGCTGGATTTTCTTCTCAACAGGATAATCCTGACATGGAATCATGTTTTGCAAATGATTTTGAAAGTTCGTCCTCAAGTCATTATTCAGAACAACCAGAAAGCCCAGGCGCACAATTTGATTTTTTTTATGCTGTTCCCATTTTTCCACCGAAGTTGTCGATCCTGCTCCCAATACTCTAGAGGATGCAGTTATTCTGGAGAACCCTTCCAAGCCTCTAAAATTAAGGAATAAGCTCTGCGCCAAATCTACATAAGGCATATTATTCCCTTTGATGATGTATTGGTTCCGACGATGGATGATAGGGCTCATAGACCCTCAGAAGGATATATGGCGTGCAACAAGTTCATGTGCTGGGCCAGGTGCATCCCTCTATTTAACTCATACTTCTAGGAAATTCTCCATTATTTAAGGATAGCTCTAGCGCAACTTCATCCGAATGGCTACGCTCTTCTCAATTGTACTTATATGGTATTTATGGAGTTCTTGCATCATCTTCCAACCACCTACGACATTCGATGCACATTCTCTTTCAAGCGGCAGACAGGAAGTCTTTCTTTTGCATTTCTTGAGTCGATGAAGAGGTGTCAGATTTTAATTGGCGCATGGAATAAATTAAGCGCTTTTAAAAGCAAGTGATTCTTTGTCCGACGTCCACCCGGTTTCGCTCGATAATGGCTAGAAAGACGTAAGTGTTATGCACTAACTTTATATTTTCATGGAAAACCAATATTTAAGGTCATATTCCTAACTAAGTAATTCCTTTTATAGGCAGCGTCACTCTATCAGCGATAATCTTTATGAGGAGGCAGTCATGACTCTCAATAATACACTGCCTAAAGATAGGAACATGGAATATCTTCTTGTGGATGAACCCTTTATGCTATTTGTTTGATAGAAGAGGGCCTCATCGTAGGGCTAACAAAAGTCGCCCAAACTGCTGGGATAAGACGGTGGGCTAAAATTAGTTAAAGGGGCAATCAAATCAATCCCGTCGTGCCCACCACCACGGGTGCTCAAGAGTTCATTGGTATTGATGCTTAAGGACATAAAGGTGATGTGCCCTGTCGTAATGATGACGAATCTGATCTTGGAATCGAGGTCAGATCCTTGCAGACCTCACAGCCCTCGATTCTCGATATGACAAAATGAAAATTTTGTTTATAAATTTCCAAAAATTCATCTTTCTGATCAACTTAAGTCGTCGATGGTCCCTACGATTGTTCAAGATGAATCCTTTTCTCAACCGTTAGAGCGTTCAATTATGCCGGTTGATTCTTTGTCTGGTCTACCAATACAGCATGACCTTGATGCTATCCCATTAATTGACATGGGTATCGATTGGTCAGAATCTCCTTCCAAAACTGGCACTGAAATTCCAACTTCAAAAGGAGAAGTTACCCCAATGAGCATAGCTCCTTCACTTGGTTTGTCGAGGTGTAACATAAGGTCACTTGCCCACACTTGCACCCCTTAACATTTGCATTATGTTTGTGCTTTTTGATGCTTAAAATTGATTGACTTCTATTTTCCTTTGTAGAAACGATGGCGAAGAAAAGGAACATGTTTCATTCTTGCTGGGATATACACCACCGATCCTCTGGTTCATGCTCTAGCTCTTATCGTCAAGGTGATGGTCGAGAGTATTGTAATTCCAGTTATCACTTCAATCGGGACCATGGTCATTAAGATAGGGGTGATAGGGATAAGCCATCTCAAGATAAGCATCGATCCCTCTCATGGTCCCCTTCTCATTTTAGTTCCTCCACAGCCCTTAGTTCCTTCTCACTCTCAGCGGTCCAAGGATCGTCGTCACCATAATGAAAATATTGCTGCTCAAAGACCTGACAAGGAAAGTACTGAAGTCGAAATCTCTACTAAATATCATATGATCGGTCCAACTACTCACATGGCACAACTTTGAGAAATGATTAAAAATCTATGTTTTAAAGTGTTCTCTTTCCCTCCTAATACGAAGAGGGTCCCAGATCATAACTAGAAAATGACTATTAATTGTGTCATTGATATCCACAAGCGAAAACTATAAACGGATGAAGGCAGCAGAGAAAATGTCAAAAGTATCTTTTGAGCGCACAATGGAAATTATAAAGCTAAAACACCAGGAAGTTCAAAATAAAAGAACTATCGACACTTTGAAAGACAATTTAGAGGCTTCTAGGATCTCCCTAGTAGAAGCCGAGGGAAAAGCTAATGCTGCCATCAAATCCATGAAAGAGATGAAATCCAGTCATCTTGATATGCTCCAGGTGTTGCGTCATCGAAATCAAGATAGCACTCAAGAGAGATATACCTCAAAATAGTGAATTTTCAACTTTGAAGGAGATAGCAAAACTCAAGGTTAAGCTCGAGTATGCAAATAAGGAAAAAGATAATGCTCAGAAAATCGCCTAAGATGCTTGTGACAAGCTGGTGAATGTTAGAGTTGAGAAAGACACAACCGTTGAAAAGGCTAATGATGTTGATGCACTTATTCAGCGCGAAGTAGAAGCTACAAAGGATAAGGTTAGCGAGGAGATAATAAATGACCTTGACCTACTTCTTATTATTTACAACGCCAACGTTCTCAAGCATAGAAATTTAACATAGCTTGATGATGATTATCCCAACCAGTTCTGACGCGCATGGGAATTTATTATTGCAGAAGAAAAGAGAATTATTAATACTGAGGAAATCGACCTGTCTAGGCTTGAAAGTGAAATGATATTAGGCGATAAACCCAAAACATTGCATGATATCCAGCTTACACTTCAGAAAGAATCTGCTGCTACTTCTTCACATGAAGTGAGTGAAGGATCCGGGTGGCATATCCTGATGTTACAAATGAATTGTCCCCAGCATCCCAGGCTATCCCTAGCTCCACAACAGATTCTTCAACCATCCCTGAATATGATCTGAACAAGCCTCGGCTTTCTCCTATTCTCGAACATAGTTCTGAGGATATTTTAGCCCAACTTCGAAGCTACACCGAGGATGGTGTATTGTCGACATTTTCCATCTTTCTAAAAGTTGGGGTGTTATCAGTTGATATTTCCAATCTTTTCGCCTATTTTTTCTCAGCTCTAAATCTGTCAGGTGTCGTTCCTCCTCCCTCGCAAGACCCTTAATTGGGATCACAAGCGTTCGTGAAAGAATCCATTAAAGTTATAGCTTCAGCCGCTACTCAGGGTGCTGAAGAAGAATCCTTCGTTATTGATGATCAATTCATGGAGGCATTGTTCAAGGAAGGAGGTGATCCATATCATGAAATCCCCTCTGATGAGCATATTGTTCCAAATGGCTCTTCCAACCCTACCGATGAGCTTTGCATGAAAGAGCGCGTTGAGAAGGAAGAGTTGTTGAAAAAGAAGGCAAAACTGAGCTTGTTGACATGGATTTCAATGAGCCGATTCCTATCCTGCTCCAGATGATCTCTCCTGGTAGGGCAATTCCCCGAGATGAGGTCCCCCCGCTTCTAGTGTTGAGAGTGCCTTGATCTCTCCTGCTTCTAACAATAATGCCGCCTCGATCCACATAACTGAAGATGTTTCTTCAAAGGGAATCCGAGGCGGGAAAGGGTCGAAGAGAGGATCGAGTGGTAGTTTGAATGGAGCTCCTTCAAAGAAACAAAAGAAAGATAGGAAGTCCAAGAAATAATCTTTAGGTTGGTAGCTTGGATGGTTAGTTTTTCTTTTCGTTGGTCATGTTTGCTTGGGTATGACCCCCTACTTTTACTTTTCATTTTGGATGAACTTGTATTGTGAATTGCAAGTTTAGTGTGAATGAAAATTCTTTTATTTTTATGTAGAATTCTCGTATATGCCTGTTTAGAAGATCGATCTATCACGTTTCCCATTTAATGTATTTATGATTCGTTACTCGTTGGGTTGGATATTGATCCGACTTATCCATCCTAATGCCTCCCTGAGGTCGTGGCCTTAAGTAGTATCAAACACTGGGCTCGAGCCTTAGTGTTACGCCGTCGAATTCAATGGTTTTAGTAATTATACTCCTACCCCCATTCTCAGGTTAGCGGAGTTAGATGGTGGATGGTCGAACTCCATCCTTAGCGAATTTTATAATCCTTCTGTTGGTTTCAGACCGAAGTTTAATAGTGAGTAATCGAACCGCACTCATCTTTTTATTTATATTCATATCCACACTTTGGGAATAAGAGTCAGTTAATGGGCAGTCGGATCACACCCTTCTTTCATTTGTACCCATATCCACACTCCGAAGACATGAGTTATTTCATAGGTGACCAGCCACACCCACTTAGTATTTATATTCATATCCACGCTCTGGGGACAAGAGTTAGTTAAAGGGCGGTCGATCACACCGTTCTTGCATCTGTCCCATATGCGCACTCTGGGGATATGAGTTATTTCATAGATGATCTGTTACACTCACTTAGCATTTATACTCATATCTGCGCTCTGGGGACATGAGTTATCCGAAAAACTACCGAGTTCAGTTCTTTTTGGTCAGTTGTTCTGCCCTCAAATATGGGGTTAGCTCATCGAGTGACTGGTCGAATCTCAGTCATTCTCAAATTATGACGTCCCGTCGAACAGTGTGATTTAGTTGGTCGTATATCGCAACTAATATATACAACAATGGTTGGTCACAAATATGATGGAAAATTCAAAGTTCTATTACTAAATGGAAAGGAATGATATAATTTTTCTTATTACATATTTGAAAAACCAAATGCCAAAGAAAATCCCAAAATTAACATAACTGAATGAAAAAATATAAACTAAGTGAAATAGCATCGCAAATGCTCACTATTCCACACCCTTAGGAATGTTATTCCATCAACAGTCGCTAGCTTGAAGGTTCACTCTCCAAGCCTCTGCTCGATAACATATGGTCCTTTCAAGGTTGGATTCATACGTGATAGGGCAGGAAAAAACCCCTTTTTAGATGAGATCGTCGATTTCAAAGGTTCTAGGTCAAACTTTAGTGTTGTAATATCGGGTGACTCGGTATCGGTGTGCAGCTTCCTTCAAATCAGCTTCCTCACATTTCTAATCTACAAAGTCTAGAGATTTCTAAAGGAGATCTTTGTTTGTTCTGCGATCGTAATAAGTTACTCGATGAGAAGGAACTTTGAGCTCAACAGGAATAACGACCTTGGAGTCGTAAGCGAGGAAAAATGGAGTATGGCTAGTCACGGACATGTGGGTGATTCTATAAGCTCATAGTACTATCGGGAGTTCATTCAACCACCCGCCCCCATTATTTTCCAAATGCTTCTTTAGAATGGACTTTATACTTTTGTTCATAGCTTCAGCCTATCCTTTTGCTTGAGGGTGAGAAACTACTTCAAACCTCTTTTTAATATGATATCGACGGTAGAAATTTTTTAATTCGGTATTATCGAATTGGGTTCCATTGTTCTTTTATAATAGTTCATGGAAAGCCAAAACAAAAGATGATGTTTTGGAAAATGAAATTTATTACTTTCTTAGTCGTGATTGTGACCAAGGGTTTCGCTTCAGCCCATTTTGTGAAGTAATCAACTGTGACAATAGCATACTTTGCACCACTTTTAGAGATCATTAAGGAACCGATAATATCTATACCTCAGATGGAAAATAGACATGGGCTGACCATTTGTGTGATTTCGGCTGGCGGAGCTCTTGGAACATTTGCATATATCTGGCGCTTATCGCATCACCTTACATAACCGGTAGCACCTCGATTAGCGGTTGGCCAATAATACCCATAACGGAGTATTTTCTTTACTAGAGTTTGCACCCAGTATGAATGCCACATTCCCTTTCATGGGCTTTCCTTAGGACTCGTTTTATTTCATCATGAGCGATAAACACTTTCTGTACATAACTCCTTCTTAGGTAATATACCACAAAGATTTGCGAAGGATTTGTTGCTTTTCGTTCTTTCATTCGGAAAGAACTCCCTATACAAAATAATCTTTAAACAGAGTCATCCACGATTCCTTTTCAGGCTTCGTCTCTTGTACTTGGTCAATTTCCGTTTGATTTATACTCGGGGCATTTAGTACCTCGACTGGAACCATGCCCGTATGTTATGCATCCCTGGTGCTAGCAAACTTTGCCAATGAATCAGCCTCTCTGTTCTTGTCCTTAGGAATGTGTGTAATGTCATAATACTCAAAGTCGGTCAACAACTCCTAGACTCTAGTAAGGCATGGAGAAAGCCGTTGTCCTTTAGGTTGGTAATCTCCCCTAATTTGGTATACTAATAATTACGAGTCACTAAAGATTTCAAGAGATTTTATTCCTAGTTCTTTGGCGAGCTTAAGTCTAGCATTCAGAGCTTCATACTCGGCTGCGTTGTTTGAAGTAGGGAAATCAAGCTTTGAAGCATAGCAAATTGACCAAATTTTGGGTCTACAAGCACAATTCAAGCTCCAGAACAACAATCATTGGATGCTCCATCTGTATACAACTTCCATCGAATGGTAGGGATGTCAACGCTCTTTGGGAAATCATTATATGTAGTAAATCCTACTATAAAATCTACTAGTGTCTGACCCTGAATAGTCCTTTGAGGAAGATAAGTGATATCGAATTGGCTAAGTTCGATATTCCACTTGAGTAACCTTCCAGATGTCACAGGTCGCTATAAAACCTATCATAACGGCAAGTCGATGTAAACATTAATAGGGTGTGCTTAAAAGTAGGGGCGAAGTTTTCATGATCCAATTAATAAGCAGTATGTCTATTTCTCTATCTTTGGATAGTTCCTTTATGCCCGTATTAATCGCTTACTAACATAATAGACTGGTCTCTAAATTTGATTCTCTTCTCGAAGCAATGCGGCACTTATTGCGTTTACCGACAAGACTAAGTAAACATATAAATCTTTATGATCCACTGGCTTTGATAAGATGGGAGGTCTCTCTAAATGATTCAGCAAAGCTTGAAATGTGTCTTTACAATCCTGTGTTCATTCGAAGTTTCTTTTTCCTTTCCTAATCAAGTCAAAGAAAGGAATGCATTTGTCGGTAGCTCTAGAAATGTATCGACTTAAGGAAACAACTTTCTCATTCAGACTCCGTACTTGTTTGATAGTTTATGGCACTTAGATATCGTGGATAGCACGAATCTTCTCAAGATTAGCTTTGATTGCATGGGCGTTAACAATAAAACCCTTGAACATTCCTGATGTTATGCCAAAAGTACACTTCAAAAGATTAATTTTCATCTTGCAATGTCAAAGGATGCTGAACATGTCTGCCAAGTCTCTGACGTGGTCACTTGATCATCTTGACTTCACGAGCATATCATCCACATATACTTCCATCATTTTTCCAATATGATCTTTAAATATCCTATTGACTATGAAAGTATGTGTGGATCGATAGATATGGAATATATATTAAACTAAGTTCGGAAGCAGTTAAAAGCACTAAAGTAAATAAGAGTAGCACACCAGGAATTTTTATACTGGTTCGAACTCCCGTTCTACGTCTAGTCCCAGACTAACTTTTGGCTTTAACTAACAATACCCTCACTTAACCTGGAGGAATTGGTCTGAGTAGCAGAACAGATACCTGAGCAACCGAACAGGATTTTTTCCTCAGCAGCCGAAGAGGACTTTCCCTTGCCTGAGCAACAGAACAGGACTTAACAGAATATAAAGGTAGTTGACTCAATGTGTTCTTGATAACACTTATTTTGTCTTTAAGATTACAAACTTCCTATAATCAATTTCTCAAGAATATAAAGAGTATGTGAAGATTTGAAAGGAAGAATATTGCTAAGAATCAAAGTATATGAAATATAATTCAAAGATTCAAAACAATGAAGAGTATGAATGCACTATAATAATCACAAGAAAAAATATAAAGAATTAGAATCAGAAAATTAGTGATTATGAAGTATGTGACAACTCCAGTATATAGTTTTCAGAGAGATGCAACTCTTTGTGAAGAGTTTCAGCCAAGAGAGGCATCTTTTCATGAAGTGCAACTCTTCATGGAAGAAGATGTCCATTCAGAATTATGACAGTTGAAGCAGTCGAATGAATTTGAAAATTTTAAAATATTTGATCATTTTAAAATTAGAAAAAGAGTACACTATTGTGCATATGCACCGTCAGTCGACTGGGCATGCATAGCCAGTCGACTGGCTGTGCCTATATTGCACGGTCAATTTTGTTTTTTTAAAGAAACATAAAAAACTAGAAAACTTGACGATTGATTTTAACATATTTCTAAGACTCAACACATATAATAATTACTTTAAGCATAGAGTTGTAGTCTTGATCCTCTGATGTCTTCTTTTTGTCATGTATGAGTGTATATTCTTCTTTAGCTTCTGAATCGTCTTGTCATGAATCAAAACTAGTGATTCAACATTCTCCTCCTTTTTGATTGATGACAACCTGTATATATCTTAGAGAGAAATTTTCTCCCGCTGAATATATGATAGCGTTTTCCTGCATCAAATATGTTAGTGTACATACTTTTTCTCCCCCTTTGTCATCAACAAAAAGGAGACAGATGAAATAAATTTTAGTGTACAACACACAAACAGAGAAAACAGAGTATAACACACGAACAGTACACATAGATAAAATATAGTACATGAGATGAATAAAAACATAAACAATAATAATGAGACTACTTACTATAAGTCTCATAATGTTTACTAGAGTAGTTTGCAAATTCCATCAAATCTTACCAACAATAGATAGAAGCTTACTAGTCATATTCCTCTTCAGACATATGCTCCTTTCCAGGCTTTGATGTGTTTTGTTCACTACCACTTGGTCCGCTAGTATCGCTAGTCGACTGGCTGTGCATATATTGCACAGTGAACTTTGTGTTTTTAAAGAAACATAGAAAACTAGAAAACTTGAGGATTGATTTTAACATATGTCTAAGACTCAACACATATAATAATTACTTTAAGCATAGAGTTGTAGTCTTGATCCTTTGATGTCTTCTTTTTGTCATGTATGAGTGTATATTCTTCTTTAGCTTCTGAATCGTCTTGTCATGAACCAAAACTAGTGATTTAATAGACTAAGAGTTGGTAAGTCGCTCCTTCATTCATTAGTCCAAATGAAATTACCATACAGTAATATAATCCAACATTGTAATGAAACTGGCGTGTTCTTGATCGGTAATGTGCATCGGGATTTGGTTATATCCTGAATATGCATCCATGAAAGACAACAATACATGTCCTATGTTTGAGTCCACTAACTGGTCGATCCTTGGATGGCGAAAACTGTCTTTGGGTTTACGATTTGTTCAATTCTGCGTAACCAATGCGTGCTCTCCATTTCTCGTTCGCCTTTTTCACAGGAACAGGATTAGACAGCCACTTAGGGTATAGGGTGTCGTAGATAAACCCGTTGTCTTTGGGTTTATCCACCTCCTCTTTAAGAGCGGCTGATCTCTCTGGATCCTAGCCGCATCTTTTTGTTTCACCGTGACATGCCTCGGGTTGATATTCAATGCATGGCTGGTAATGGTAGGCGAGATTCCACATATGTCAGAGTGAGTCCAAGCGAACATGTCAAGATTGCTCGGAAAAATCCGGTAAGTTCTTTCATCATCGAGGTGCTAAGCTGTGATCTAATCTTTAGGACCCATGATGAATCATCGCGGCTGAGTGTGATGTTAAGCGTTAGCTCAGTCGATGCAGCTATGGTCTCTTTGGGCTCCTTTTCATCATCTCTTGGATCTATATCTCTGTAGAACTGACCGTGGTGCCCGAGCCAAGGCTTAGGCATTAGTTATCAATCCTCGGTGGCTTGGATGTAAATTGACTTGTCCACACCTTTACCTTTCTCTCTCCGTTGAGCATACCTCAACTCAGCTACATAACAGGGACGTCCAAATGCCTGATCACCATAAACAACTCCAATTCCATTATAAATTGGAAACTTCAAAGTCAAATACCATAGGACAAGAGCTGTCTAAAACTCAGCTAGGGCCGGTTGGCCCAGAAAAGCATTATATGGAGAGTTAACATCCAAAATAACAAAAGGTAAAATCCAGACTCTCATACAGTCACCTTGTCCCAATTCTACAAGTGATTCAACATAACCAATAGCTTTAGTTGTAGCATCGTTAAAGCCATGAATGGAGGCTTTAGACGGTTTCAATTCCTTTACTTCCATCCTCATCTGATCAAATGCTTTCTTGAAAATTATTTTTACAAAACTTCCACAGTCAACCAATATCCTTCACACTAAAGCGAAGCCGATCATGGTCGAAATGACCATTTGGTCGATCGTTGCAGCCTCCACCTTGTCTGGTTCTCTATTTCTAAACATGTTATCTTTGTCATTGTACATTGCTATTTCGCTGGAGCTCCATCCTCCATGTTTGAACAACATTCAAAATCCACATGCTTAAGTGTGCTCTATCTCTTGCCAACTTTTATCAACTAGACGTAGTCCTTCGACTATTGTATTGATCACTAATTTCCCACCGGTCCACATAGATTCCTCATCCCTATGCGGTGCTTGTCCTGGGTTGGGGTTGGATGTCCCCTGCTCGCTACCCTATGGAGTTTTTATGAACTGCTATAACCACCTTTCTTGAATCAACTTTTCAATAATATCTTGGAGGTTCCTGCATTCTTTGGTGTTATGCCTACAACATTCGTGAAACTAACAATATTTCCCGGTTTGTTTAAGCTTCTCTATTGATTCTTTTGGAGGCGGCTTCTTATACTTTACAGTATTCTAGGTAGACAAATAGACATTCACCAGGGACGTATTCAATGGCATGTTAGTTTTGTACATCAGAACCTTAGGCTTTTCGCTTTTAGAATCCCTCTTTCATCCTCAGCTCCTATCTCTACCTTTCTTTTGCTAATTCAGTTTGTTCTGGACATTTATTTGAACTTTTCTAGAGCTTTCATCAAACCACTTTACTGCAATATTACTCTGTACTCCCTCTCTACTTAGTCGTACAACATTCTTCTTCATGGAGGATCTAGCTTCCTTCTTCCTTAAATATTAAGCTGCCTTTTCATAGAAGTGTTCCAACATTGCGAGTGGCTTGCTAACTAACCAATCGCCTAATTCAAATTCGGGATTAGTCTCTTTTGTCATGGCCATCAATATTACATGATTACTCAAATTACTGATTTCTATAACAATTGTATGGAATATCTTCAAATAATCGTTCAACGATTCTCTTGAACCTAGATCAAGCTGGACAGGGACATTACATTCTTGGGGAGAGTTGCGTGCATTCAGAACTGCTCCATATACTTTGTTGCCAAATCATCTGTGACAACCCGTCCTTCTACGCCCAGAAAGACGTATCGTCTTGAAGAAAGAAAGGGATGAGAAAATAGAAAAATAGAGAAGAAAGAACAACAACATCAGAATCTCACAGCGGAATGGAACAAAATATAATAGATCACATAACTATTACATAATTTTCATATATCAGAGTTACAGATCATACAACACATACTAGACAATTATAAACACCTGTCTAGTTATACAAGTCAATATACAATGCAAATAAACAACTCAGAGATACCACCACAGCGGAATTATATGTGTATCTACAACGCTGAAGCCTCCTGCTCCATTGCTCCTCCAGAATTCGTCAAACCTAACCTGAATCCCTTGGCTACCCGTAAAAATTTGGGTACCCGAGAGTTTATGAAAAAACAAAAATAAACTCCGGGTCAGACATGGGTCTGGTATGAGTAACAGGTTAAAGTTGTTTAACTTTGAAAAACATTTGAAAACAAAAGGTATCACGTAAGACTTCCCACGAATAAATATGGTAAGTTTTTACCTTACGCTAACCAAAACATTTGATAGGAAATTCTGTGATATTATAATAGGTCTAGGGTTTTCAAGTAAATAGAAAATAGCCGAAATTGTTACATTCATTAAATTCCAGCTACTAGCCACCGAAGTGGGTAATACAATCAAAACCGTTGGCACTTATTGGATTGTGGATTCCATACAATGGCAGGGCTACTGGGGTACCGCCCGTCATAGTACGGGGCCTAGATCACGGTACCGAGGATTACTCCCTTCATCCCCTGCAACACAAGGCCGGAACCATTCCTTACTGAACAGTCCCGAACAAGACAACCCCGACAGTTGGAGCTCACAACTGTCCACACAGCCGAATGAAAAGGGACCTCTAGACAGGGGAAAATCTTGTCCTGCTTGGGCATGACCCACCTAACCTTGCTGCACCTCCCTTGTTTTAGCCATTCCCGGTTGATGAGGCTTGAGGCTGCGATTACCTTTATAGAACATATTTCTTAGAATGCTCATCGTCCACCTGACGATGTGTTGAAAGCATTCAATCCATACAAGTTCGTTCCGGGTTCGAACGAAACCGAAGGCATTATCTCGTTACACTCATTTTGGAATCACCCTCAGAGTTAACGACGATAACCCTTGCATTCTAAATCTTCATCTTCACTTCAGATTCGCGACCTAACGTTAATTTGGAATCGATGTGGTTTTCGGACTTCCAAATGTGGAAAACCCGATCCCGGTCTCATCGAAATCCAAAACGTGTCTTTTAGGGCCAAGTTGTCTATTTAGCCTTACCAGTTAAATTCAAAATAATTCAACATACACACAGATAGATAAATCACAATATCATAATAGATAGTCAACATCAACATAAACAGATAACCAATATTATCACTTCAAACAGATAATGCATATTATCATCATATCAGATAATTCATATTATCATCATATTTAAAACAAAGCATACATAGCATCATTAATCTCATATTGAGATCTCAAACCATTCAGGGTAAACAATATCATCAATCAATATATATAAGCAATCACATCAGCTATAATTAATTTAAAATGAATTAAATTAATCACCTACATCTCTATTTAATTTAAAGTGAATTAAATTAATTACTTAACCATTCTATTGCTTATATCACTAATAATCGATTACCAATCAATTAATTTATCATCACTCAATTATTCAATTTAATTAATCATCCTTGATTAATTTACTTTTAATTATATTTAAGTAATTATTCTTTAATTATTTTCACAAATTTATTACCCTTAACTAAACACAGGAATTTACCTTGAATTTACTAACATTAATTACATTATTTCTCAATTAATTGCATTAGTAAATCAATTCATTTATTAATTATTTCCAAATAATTTATTCTAATTTACATCATAAATTATAATAATTTATGATTTCTAATTATATTTTCTATTTAAATTAATTACATTAAGTAATTAATCTTCAATTAAACCAAATTGTTAATCACCCTTGATTAATTATACCAAGTAATTATCTTCCAATTACTTTCACTATTAAATCATTCCTGGGTAATTACATCCAGTAATTATCATTAATTACTTCCCTAAGTAATTATACTTATTACATCATCAAATGATTATTTAAATTAATTAAACTTAATTAATTAACTTAAACAATTCATATTAAATCGAATTAATTACAATGAGTAATTAATTCCTTAATTACTTCCGTTAAGTAATTATACTTAACAATTCACAATTGCTTATCTTAAATAAATAATTTAATTAATTATTAAAATAAGCCCATTAATTTATTATTGCATAATTTTAGTTAATGACCTTCAATAACTAATTATAATCCTTTAATTACTTTTCTAAAGTAATTAACTTACATTTTAAGTTATTCTTAATAACTTATTAATTTTTCCTCTATTAATTCATTAATTGATTACTAATCATAAATTTAAAATTAATCCAACGATTCCTTAATTACCAATTAACTTACCTTTAGCTTTCATCTTATTAAAATAAAATTAACTCTTGATTTCGGAGTTAATTAATTCTAGTCACTCATTATTCATTTAGTTAATTTGATAATTACAATTCTTAAGTTTTAAACCTTTCCCATTTAATGATCCATTTATCATTAATAAGGTATTTAATAAATTTAATTTAAATTTACTTTAAAAATTCATTTTAAATTTAGATTTAAAATCAAATCAAATTTATATTAACAATTCCAAACTTCTTTTATTTTACCACTAAAATAATAGTTATCTTAAATTAGTAGTTTAAAGGAATTTACACACGGTTTCATATTAAATTCAAATCAAATTTAAAAATTTACTTTATCATTCAAATTAGTTTAAAACAAATTTTAAATTTAAAAATCTTTATTTGTTTAAAGACTGAGATTCAAACTACGTTTTGAATCCAATCTTATCTTGGTTTAAACTTTGTTTTAACTATGCATTTTTTTCATTTAAAAGCCCGGTTTTAAAAACTGAAATAAATTTACAGGTTTAAAACCCATAGCTAAAAAATACCCGAGTTAAACAATTATTTTTACGAGCAAAACACCGCATTTCTTCGAGTTCGACACTCGAATCACTCGAGTGAAACTCGAGCAACAAATCCAAACCGAGTTTCATTTATTTCACTCGAATCACTCGAGTGAGATCCTTTTTAAAGTGGTTTCAAATAATTTAAAATTTTAAACTTTATTTTATTTTAAAATGAGATTCAAACTTCTTTTGAATCCAAACTTTTCTTTTGTTTAAATACCTATGTCAAACATTTATATTTCATTTTTAAAACCCAGTTTTAAAGAATATTACACTACAGGTTTTTAATTACCCTGTACAACTTCCCAGATTTCCCTCTCCCCTACTACTTCGAGTCAACAACAAGCAGGCTTCGAGTTTGCGCGCAGAAATCCCGAGTCAAATTCCTAAAACCCCGAGTACCCCTTGCTTCAACAATTTCCAGGCACCACAGTGCACGTGCACGTGTACCCTCACCGGAGCTCTCTCCGATCATCGACGATCACTCCAACGCATCACCTGACCACACAGCAACCCACAACGATCACCCAAACATTTGCTCAAGCCTCGAAATCGAAAATGAACACAAACCCAAACCTGGAAACGCACAGAACATCACCTACTGGACCTGTCACTGCCTTGCCTGAGGAATCCCGACCACCTGAAATTCAGTAGCTCCGGCTACGACTTCGACTTCGACCCCACTATTATTCCCCAAAAAGTTGAAGCACTCGATCACCACCACAGGTTGCAGTGTTCGATTCACTGAACACAGTAGAAATTAGGGTTCAAGAAATGGTTCTACTGCCGCAACTTCTCTGGTGAATATCATCACCATCAACCATTTTTCCACCCATCTCCAGTCAATCCCCCACCTCCAGGATGAATCCCGATTCCCATATCCAAATAGATCACCCAGAAATCACCGATTCACACATTTTATTCAACACAGAACCATACCCTTAACCCTTAATTAAAAATAGTGATTCTGGTTTTAAAAATCAAGTTTTTGTATTAGTTATTGATTCATATGCCTGAATTCATGATTCATGAAAATCGAATTTAAACTCATTTAAGTTTTCACTGTTGTTCTATATTTTCCAGACTAATACAAACTGTTTTTCTTTAAACCAAATTTTATACTCAAGTCTATGTTATAACAACATTATATGTTCAAAATTTATGACTTGTTCAAGCTTGAATTAAGTACAAAAGAAATTTTCTTATGTGAACTTAAACCTGACAACAACAGAGAAAGTTACACAGAGATGATTATCATATATCACACCTTAACACAGAGATGTATTTGTAAAATATACTCACAAATAACTAATGCTTCAGAGAGAACATATAGCAGTATAAATATACTTACATGTTTATAAATGTGATGTTACTCACCTGCTTTAGAGAGGATGAACTGAGCATAGCTTGGTATTTGAAAACAGTTTGAACTTTTTAAACACTGTAAACAGTTTTGCTCTCCCTCTAATCTTCTTGCTTTTGTTTAGTTGAAGTTGTAAATGCATGATGCTAATTTTCTTGTTCCAGTTTGAAAAGAAATATAAACTTATTCTCCCTGGTTGCTATGTTGAACAAAAGCATTGCATATATGTAAAGAAACAGGTTGTACAGGGAGGCATCAACTGGAACATGCTTATCTCCTTGATCAGAAGTATTTATATTATTACATTGATCAGATATTTTTCTTTTGTTTTATCAGGCAAGATATTTATTTTGGAGGCTGAAATGAGTTTTTACACAATTCGAATTGACCTAATTGTATGCTGTATTAAATGCCCTTTGTACTTTTTGTTTACTCTTTATTTAATTAGTACATGTTGAAACTCAATTATGCAGATAATCTGACTTCCTATATAAGCTTCTTACCTATTTCATACTTATCTTATTCTTGCCTGGATTGTATTTCATATCTTAAGTACTAAATGTTTCAGCATATTTGATTTCTTCCTTGTCTGGTTTGCTTATTTCATGTACTTGACTACTTTATTATGACTTGTCTGCAAATCTTGCTTTTAATTGTTTCATTTTTGCTTTGTTATCTTGCAGGCAACAAATATTACAAGCCTAGTTAGTATCTTTAATTTGTACTTACCTATATGCTTTTGTCTGGTTTATATCTTTTACTTATACCTGCATATATATATACTAGATGTTTATTTGTACCTGCATATGTTTATTTGATGTTGATAAATTCTCTTTTACTTTGTCTTGCCTATTTAGTTCACATATTACAACATTTCAAATTTATTATTAACAATATGATCAAATCAATTAAATTGTTATTGTCAAAATTTCCGGGATATCACATTCTTCCCCCCCCCCTTAAAAGAATTTCGTCCCCGAAATTTAAAACAAAGGTTATTTAATAATTTAATTAAAGATTAAATTTTAAACACAAGCATATATCAATCTTATGCTAACAACCAAAGCAACCAATTCATCCAATCTACAAATCTAATCGTCCAAATAAAATTCTAAATAGAATTTTCTCGAGTTTCCCTAAGTATAAATATTGGGATACTCTCTCTACCAAATCCAAACAATCAATATTACTAAGCTACCGAGCTTTCACTCATCTAGATCAACAAGACAGGATATCAGACTACAGATAAGTCTAACTCAACAACCAAAACTCTCTGAACTGCTGACTCTACAATCAAAGATAGCTCTTACACGTACTCCCTCAGAGATACGTGAAACACTCCGAATTCCAGTTATCTAAACTGACAATTCAATCCTGAAACTAAACACTTATCCAAAATCAAATCTCCGATTATGGAGTCCAAATTTCTTCGTCTCTTATCCACAACTCTTCGGACGATCCTGAGCTGCCTACATCCTTCCTAATCAGCTCAACCCTTGCTGATGCTCTCTAGAAGCAAACTGAATCCAAAAACAATCCAACAAAGTGATCTTTCCAAGATCAATTCAAAAATCAGAGCACAACTCAATTCCAAAATTAAGAGACTGATCTTACTTCTCCCATCTGGAAAAGATAAAAACAGGTGCGCTCCAAATCTAGTCTCAGATCCCAAAAAAATTCCTAAAGAAACTCTCTAATCAAAATACTGCAAATTCCAGTTGTTTCCACTTTAAACCAGCTGCCACCATGCTTCCACTGCGCAACTCTGACTGAGCAGATGAAAATGCTGATGATCATCATGAATACTAGCTGGGCAACACATCATAGAACTATGGTCCAACAAATTTACTAAAGAAACTCAGAAGTTCCTCTAAAATCCGAGCTGCTTCACCAACCCATTCTCCAAAAGTCATCTTACTACTGAGCTGAACCATTAGTACCACTCTAGAATCCAGAAGATACCAAACTCAATCTCTAGACACGGACAAATTCTAACTTCCTGAAGACATCCAGAAAAATCAGATAACTCAAAAGAAACGCAACAATCGCAAGTCACTTTTGCGATCAATCCAGCCCACTACCAAAGAAAACTATTCTCTCTTTACCAAACAGAACAGCCTATGCTTAATTAGCCAATCCATCAAAGAAACGGAATCACACTGCTGTTTCTGAACTCCACTGCTGAGGCAGAAGTTAAAAACTTCCTTGCCAACACACCAATGCCAAGAAATTCCTAACCCAGAGCTCTTCGAGAAAACTCGGATCTCAAACCAAACAAAAATACCCTGCAGAACTCAGCCACAACCACCGAAGCAGCTACACTTCCTTAACTGATTCCAAAGAAACATCTTCAGAGACTTCCATAGTCACTGTGTCTCATCACATAGCTACTACATCCTGAGGTAAGATATCATGACTCACTTCGGTCCAACCAAACTCTAGCTCATCCAAACTTACACTTCAAAAATAAACTCCGAACCTTAAAAGGTTTCCTTTCAGAGATCAATGAAATCCTTATACCACTCAAGCTTACTCGAGACGGTAATAGGTCTATAGTCTCGACAGATACACTTTCAACCTCAAATATTTATACTCCAACCATTTGGTAGTCGTGATACACACACCACTACCCTATCTACCTTTATAACTTATATTGGATAACCCGGACAGGTAACCCAACAAGTAGGTAGAAATAAATATATATTTTTATATATTAAAATTACAAATACGCTCTCTCAAGAAAGAAATCGCTCTAGAGCCTAGGTATTCACTCAACCTAGCGCTCTGATACCAACTGTGACAACCCGTCCTTCTACGCCCAGAAAGACGTATCGTCTTGAAGAAAGAAAGGGATGAGAAAATAGAAAAATAGAGAAGAAAGAACAACAACATCAGAATCTCACAGCGGAATGGAACAAAATATAATAGATCACATAACTATTACATGATTTTCATATATCAGAGTTACAGATCATACAACACATACTAGACAGTTATAAACACCTGTCTAGTTATACAAGTCAATATACAATGCAGATAAACAACTCAGAGATACCACCACAGCGGAACTATATGTGTATCTACAACGCTGAAGCCTCCTGCTCCATTGCTCCTCCAGAATTCGTCAAACCTAACCTGAATCCCTTGGCTACCCGTAAAAATTTGGGTACCCGAGAGTTTATGAAAAAACAAAAATAAACTCCGGGTCAGACATGGGTCTGGTATGAGTAACAGGTTAAAGTTGTTTAACTTTGAAAAACATTTGAAAACAAAAGGTATCACGTAAGACTTCCCACGAATAAATATGGTAAGTTTTTACCTTACGCTAACCAAAACATTTGATAGGAAATTCTGTGATATTATAATAGGTCTAGGGTTTTCAAGTAAATAGAAAATAGCCGAAATTGTTACATTCATTAAATTCCAGCTACTAGCCACCGAAGTGGGTAATACAATCAAAACCGTTGGCACTTATTGGATTGTGGATTCCATACAATGGCAGGGCTACTGGGGTACCGCCCGTGTGACGACCGCCCATGACTCCCGCACGGAAACAAGGGAAAGGTGCGCTGAAAGTATGATAGGCAGCCATGGGTGACCGTCAAGGGTAGAATAAACATCGCAGACTCTATCGTAAAACTCACAGCGCATGGATAAAATACAATAGAGAAATATAATATAGTGAAGCTCCCATAGAACAGAATGTCATCATCTAATCATAATAGCTTTATACATGGTCTGAATCATGAATACAAGAAGCCTCACTACATAGCACTCAGAGTAATCAACAAATAGCGGAATATCCAGTACATAGAATATGAAAATAATATGCAAAGCCTCCTGCTCGTCTTCGTCATCATCAACGTGAGCCACTAAGATCAGCACCTGTCACCTGTCACCTAGTCTGCCCATCCCAAACATGGATGAACAGCCCAAGGTAATAAGAAGAGACATAAAACCTTGAGTCAGACAGAGTCTTAGTGAACAGTAAATCAACTATCAAGCATACCAAAAGAGCATAAGGGATAAAAGGAATAGGAACCCAAATCATCCCACTCCACCTCTTTCTACAGTGATAGCCCCCAGACACATACTAAGGAGAAGCAAGCATAGCAAAGCAGATAATTAAAGTAAAGCAATAATCACTCGAGTCAAGGTCGATGTTTTCCAAATACGAACCCCCAAGGCCTAAACCAAGATCAGATAAGCACCTAGAAAACACCGCTCTTGAGACCGAATGATGATACAACCAAACATCCATGACCCCGGCTATCACTGTTATCATTGCCTTGATTTTATCGTTAATTGAATGACCAACTCATCTTCCAAACATCCGTCGAGGGCTAATGGCAACCCCGGTTCTAGACATAACTCTGCACGTCCTTGTGACCCGTGCCTAGGTATAACGAATCTACCCAGAGTACTAGCACGTCATCATGACCCGCGCCTGGGTATAACGAATCTACCCAACGTACTCTTGCTTTGAGCTTGCTAGAACCTTCAATAACGATAAGATCTCAGCCTTCTAGTCATCCTCCTCGACGACTATTCCCATTATAGCTCAAGCACCTCTCGAGCCACCATTATCCACCAACTCGAATCACATCATCGAGTAATCAACATGCTTGGGATGATCCCGTCAGGATTAAACCAAGGCTTCCACATCATGCCTTGCTCCAACGCATCTTAGCAAAGTCCATCTCATCATCATACTTCGCCTCAACATATCATGGCAAAGTCCATTTCGTCATCATACTTCGCTTCCTCTAACTATAGCAAAGTCCTCGAACCCATCCATATGAGCTTCATCATCCGCTTCATATGCCACAGCAGCTTTCACCATTCAAGAGCCTTTCCACTTAGCTTTTGAATCATCTTCAACCATCTTGTCCCAAATCAACTACAAGCTAACTCGAGACAATCAAATCAATCATACATCCAAACAATCAAGCATGCAAACAAGATCTAATCAAGCAATATCAACTATAATGGCAATTTCGTAAATAAATGAGCATAAGTCTAACACATATGAAATCATAGATTTTAGCATAGATCTATCAAATATAAAACATGGGTTTTGTCTCTATAACTTGTTAATTGAACTTGCATAGATAAACATCTTCAAAAGTAATGAATCTAGTCTTGGAACTAAGAAAAATGCATGAAATTTCTAACTTCAACACTCAAACAAGCCACCAATCCAATATACTCCTTTGGGTCCGCGTGAGAGATAACTACTACTCACCGAATCACCCAAATACTTCAAAAGAAACCCACTTCAGATCTGGACAGCAAATACCCAAGCTTGATCCGGCAAAATCTCGCTTCAATCGATGAAATCTCACTTGAACGAATGAAGATCTTCAACTTTGGCCCTTGAATCTTCGATCTTGGATGGATGTTAGTACTAGATTGGAATGGAGAAAAGGAGATGAAGAAATGTTGTAGTCGAGCTCTCAAAATGGCAGCACTTCGTCGCTTCAAAAACCGGTGCCAAAAAGTGAGCCAAAGCCCTCTATTTATAGGCTGAATTCTCCATGACTCGGCCGCTCTTAAGTCGTCCCCCTCTGACTCGCCGCCGACTTATCCATGAGTCGGCCACGACTCAAGCTAACCTACCGACGCATGCTCAACACAGATACGCACACGGCAACACTAACTCTAAGTCGCTTACGCGACTTAACCCAAGGCTGACCCAACGACTCATCTACCACACGACTCAACTATGCTACGACTTACGACTCATCACCTTAACTCGTATACGACCTAACCCCTAGCCGACTCAACAGAGACACCGACCCATCTTACTGCCGACCTATCACAATCAATACGCTAACCCCTAACTCGTTAAGTCGGTAAGTCGTCCCAAACGACCTAAACTTAACTCGGCATAGCTGACCTATCATTCATACGACCCAACTACACTTAAGCCATAACTCGTCTACGACTCAACTACACACCCTACCACCATAAGTCGTATATGACTTAAGCCTTAGGCCAAAATCCCACCGACCTATCTATCTAACGGCCTTACCTATAACTCGACATAGCCGACCTAAGCTATGCACTGAGTCGTCCAAACGACTTATCATCACGCCGATAACCCTTAAGTCAGCAACCACCATAAACACCTTAAGTCGCTAACTATATCCACTAACCCGCTAACTCCCCAACTACCTTAACTCGTAACTCTTAGGTTGGTCATTACTCTTAACCCGTTAGTTCCTCCAATCCAATCCTAACTTTCACACGACCTAAGCCACCTACGAGTTAATCCCTTTACGAGCTATCTCTTGACAACTTAGAATAACGACCTAAAAATCCTATGATTTATCGACACGTAAAATACGGGTCGTTACATTCTCTCCCCCTTAGGAATTTCGCCCCCGAAATTCCAATCAAACAAGAGCAACCAAAACTATTCTGCATGCCTGCTATCCACAGCAATCAACAAACCATGCATCCAATTCTAGCCTAGCATGCAGAATTCTAAGATTAGAACCAGTTACAAATTCATGAGATGTCACGACACCTTAGGGCCATACCTCGAAGATTTCAGGATGAGCTGCCTTCATCCTCTCTTCCTCCTCCCACGTACAGTCGTTAACATCATCACTCCATTGTATCTTGAGCAACGTAATCATCTTCCTCCTAAGCTGTTTCGTGTCAGTATCAACAACACAAAGCGGCTTACGAGGTCTTGTAACCACTGGATCAACCTCAAAATCTTCACAGCTATCAGCAGAAACCACTATATTCGAGTCGTGCACATACTTCCGTAGATAAGATACATGAAAAACATTGTGCACACCCGCCATCTTCTCCGGTAACTCCAATCTATAAGCGAGCTTTCCAATTCGCTCGATGATTTGGAATGGTCCAACAAACCTCGGGGTCAACTTTCCTTTCTTCCCAAATCGAATAACATTCTTCAGAGGAGAAATCTTCACAAAAACAACATCACCTACGTCGAACTCCAAATCTTTACGACGCTTATCGGCATAACTTTTCTGACGATCTTGGGCTGCCTTCATTCGTTGCCGAATGATCCCTATACAATCTGAAGCCTGTCGAATCATCTCTGGCCCAAGTATCAGCTTTTCTCCAGTCTCCAACCAACATGTCGGAGAGTTACACGGTCTTCCATACAGCGCTTCATACGGTGCCATACCAATGCTTGACTGGTAACTGTTGTTATATGCAAATTCCACCAAATGAAGGTGATCTTCCCATGATCCTCCGAAATCCAAAACACATTCCCTAAGGAGATCTTCCAAAACTCGGTTGACTCTCTCAGTCTGACCATCTGTTTGGGGATGATAAGCTGTACTCAGACGCAACTCGGTTCCCAAAACTTCCTCGAAGCTCTTCCAAAATCCACTAGTGAACAATGGGTCTCGGTCGCTCACTATACTCTTCGGAACACCATGGAATCGAACAATCCACTTAACATACAACTCAGCCAACTTCGATGCAGTCCTGGTTGATCGAACAGGAATGAACCTTGCACTCTTAGTCAAACGATCTACTATGACCCAAATCCCTTCATTCCCTGTCTTGGTTCTAGGTAGACCATCGATAAAATCCATCGATATCTGCTCCCACTTCCATGTAGGAACTTCTAATGGTTGAAGCAATCCACTTGGCTTCTTCTGCTCGGCTTTTACTAACTGGCAGTTCATACACTTGGAAATAAAATTTCCAATGTCCTTCTTCATGCCTTCCCAGTAATAAGTTCTCTTCATATCCCGATACATCTTATTTCCACCTGGATGAATTGTCAACTTCGAGTGATGACTTTCCCTAAGAACTTCATTTCTCAATCCATCTACATCGGGAACAACTAGTCGTCCTTGCTTTCGAAGCCAACCCTCTCGATCGACTTCAAATCCTTTATCCTTTTCTGGATTCAATCCAGATTCCAAATCTCGGATAATATTGACAAGCTTATCGTCTCGCTTTTGGCTCTCGCCAATTCTCTCCACGAGAGTAGGCCTTATCAATAAGTTTGCCAACATCTCAGGTTCCAATTCACATCTAGGCCTGAAGTCAAATCCAGCCAAATACTCGAGACTCTTCCATTCCGAAAACATGGCTCCCAATCCGGCATGTCTTCGACTTAACGCATCAGCCACTGCGTTACCTTTTCCCGGAGTATAGGCTATACCAAAATCATACGATGCTAAAAATTCTAGCCACCTCTGCTGCCGAAGATTCAAATCCTTTTGGGAGAAAAGGTACTTCAACGACTTATGATCCGTAAACAACTCGAATCGAACTCCCAATAGATAATGTCTCCACATCTTTAGAGCAAAAACAATCGCCGCTAACTCCAAATCATGAGTTGGGTAATTCCTTTCATGCGGCTTCAGTTGTCGACTCGCATACGCAACAACTTTATCCTTCTGCATCAGCACTGCTCCAAGTCCAGTACCACATGCATCGGTGTAAACCACCATCTCATCATTCCCACTTGGAATAGTCAAAACAGGAGCACTCGTCAGTCGCTCTTTCAGGATTCCAAAAGCTTGCTCACACTTAGCATCCCAACTGAACACTTGGTTCTTTTTCGTCAATCCTGTTAACGGTGCAGCTATCTTGGAAAAATCTTTGATAAACCGACGATAATATCCTGCTAATCCAAGAAAACTTCTCACATCAGATGCATTCTTAGGTCTAACCCAATCCTGGATTGCTGCTACCTTAGCGGGATCAACCGCGATTCCATTTCCAGAGATAACATGGCCTAAGAACCTCACTTCACCCTTCCAGAAGTGACACTTTGAAAACTTAGCCTTCAGCTGATGTTTCCGCAAGATTTCCAAAACAATCCTCAAGTGTATCTTGTGTCCCTCCTCGGTTCTGGAATAAATCAGAATATCATCCACGAACACAAGCACGAACTTATTCAACTGATCTCTGAACACTCTATTCATAAGATCCACAAAATATGCTGGTGTGTTAGTCAATCCAAACGGCATTACCAGCCACTCATAAAAACCGGATGGTGTCCTGAAAGCAGTCTTCGGCACACTATCCTTCGCCACTCTCAACTGGTGAAATCCCATTGCCAAATCCATCTGAGAAAACACCTTAGCTTCGTGAAGCTGATCAAACAAGTCATCTATTCTCGGCAATGGATACTTATTCTTCTTAGTCACCTTATTCAGCTCACGATAATCCACACACAACCTCAACGATCCATCCGCTTTGGTTGCGAACACAACTGGTGCACCCCATTCGGACACACTACGCCGAATGAATCCTTTCCGCAAAAGGTCATCAACTTGCACCTTCAACTCTTGCTGCTCCCTAGGCGCCATCCGCCTAAGAGGCATCACAACAGGTCTGGCTCCCTCAACTAGATCGATACGAAACTCGATCTCCCTATGCGGTGGTAACCCTTTGACTTCGTCAAAGACATCCTCAAATCCATTCACAATAGGCACCGATGACAGTCCATTCCGTGGAACAACCAGCGAATACATGAAGCTCATGAAGACGCCTTCTTCATGCTTACATCGTATCACAACCTTTCGCCCTTCCACATTCCCGACTGTCACCTCCAGCCTCTCACAATCAATCCTTGCCGCATACTTCCTAAGCCAGTCCATACCCAAAATAATTCCGAACCCCGCAAAGTTCAGAACAAAGCAATCACAAACAAACGAGCAATCATGACTTGACACAACTAGACCATGGCACATCATACACAGACATGACGAACCCCCAACTGGATTTGTCACTACCAATGGCCTATCAACTATATCCGGTTTCAAACCTAACCGGCCTACCAAATCATCACAAACAAAAGAATGCGACGCTCCAGTATCAAACAACACTCTAACTGGAACACCACAAATAGAAAGAGTACCTTGAACCACCACACTCTTCCCCTTCTCTTCAGCAGTAGGAGCTTTCGAAGATGACGGGACAGCCCCCAAAGCATAAGCTTGCACAACCTGCCTGTCCTTTATCGGTTCCGGACAGTTCTTCTTAATGTGCCCCAGCTTATCACAGTTGTAGCACTTCAACAACACCTTCGGATTCTTGCAATCCTTGGAAAGATGGCCCTTCTGTCGACAATTATAGCAGGTCTTTTCCCCCTTCAGCTTCTTCTGACCATCCTTACCCTTCTGCTGTTGCTGCTTCCTCTTCTTGTTTCCACCCTGCTGTGGTTTAGACTCCTCCTTGGTCACAGCAACAACAGATACTTCCTTAGGAAACAAACTCTCGTGCCTAAGAGCTTTCTCCACCAGCTTCTCAAATGGATCGTCCAGATGATCCACCAACTGCCTTCCAAGATAACTGTCCAAGCCTGTTACAAACTTCTCATTCTTCTGATAAGAAGATTCAATATACGACCGAGCATACTTGGACAAGGCCTCAAACTCAGAAACGTACTCAAGAACCGATCTCCCACCTTGCTTGAGCTCAACAAACTTTTTAAACAAAACAGACTTCTGAGCTGTAGAGATAAACTTGGCTTCAAATCTAGCTTGGAATTGCTCCCAAGTAATCTCCTCCTCCGGAGTATCAATGGTGATAGAATTCCACCAATCCGAAGCTCTCCCTTGAAGTTGCCTTGATGCAAGCTTCCTCTTAGTTGCATCCTCAACTCCCAAGTCACCAAAGATCCTTCTACAAGCATCAATCCATCTTTGCACTTCAATGGTTGATTCCGTTCCCAAGAAAACCTTTCCTCCAAGAGAAATATAGTCCTTGCAAAGCTTAGCAAAATCCACTGGTCTTGGAGCTTGAACTTGAACTCCAACATCTACTGATGGTCCCGAGGCTGGTATCCTTCTCATGATCGACGTCATCATCGCCTCAAACATAGGAGCATAATCAACAGCTTCCCTAGCAGCTGGTCTCCCTCTTCGACTCATCCTTAATATCGACAAAAAGGAATGACTTAGAACACCTTGAGAAACAACTGCATAAGGAGTTCAAATCCTTCTAAGCTACTATATTATATATAGTAATCATTCATCAAAATACAATTACGTCTCTCATACGTAGTTACGTCAGCGGGCGTTGGCTAAAATCGATTAACCAAGGCTCTGATACCAAATGTGACGACCACCCATGACTCCCGCACGGAAACAAGGGAAAGGTGCGCTGAAAGTATGATAGGCAGCCATGGGTGACCGTCAAGGGTAGAATAAACATCGCAGACTCTATCGTAAAACTCACAGCGCATGGATAAAATACAATAGAGAAATATAATATAGTGAAGCTCCCATAGAACAGAATGTCATCATCTAATCATAATAGCTTTATACATGGTCTGAATCATGAATACAAGAAGCCTCACTACATAGCACTCAGAGTAATCAACAAACAGCGGAATATCCAGTACATAGAATATGAAAATAATATGCAAAGCCTCCTGCTCGTCTTCGTCATCATCAACGTGAGCCACTAAGATCAGCACCTGTCACCTGTCACCTAGTCTGCCCATCCCAAACATGGATGAACAGCCCAAGGTAATAAGAAGAGACATAAAACCTTGAGTCAGACAGAGTCTTAGTGAACAGTAAATCAACTATCAAGCATACCAAAAGAGCATAAGGGATAAAAGGAATAGGAACCCAAATCATCCCACTCCACCTCTTTCTACAGTGATAGCCCCCAGACACATACTAAGGAGAAGCAAGCATAGCAAAGCAGATAATTAAAGTAAAGCAATAATCACTCGAGTCAAGGTCGATGTTTTCCAAATACGAACCCCCAAGGCCTAAACCAAGATCAGATAAGCACCTAGAAAACACCGCTCTTGAGACCGAATGATGATACAACCAAACATCCATGACCCCGGCTATCACTGTTATCATTGCCTTGATTTTATCGTTAATTGAATGACCAACTCATCTTCCAAACATCCGTCGAGGGCTAATGGCAACCCCGGTTCTAGACATAACTCTGCACGTCCTCGTGACCCGTGCCTAGGTATAACGAATCTACCCAGAGTACTAGCACGTCATCATGACCCGCGCCTGGGTATAACGAATCTACCCAACGTACTCTTGCTTTGAGCTTGCTAGAACCTTCAATAACGATAAGATCTCAGCCTTCTAGTCATCCTCCTCGACGACTATTCCCATTATAGCTCAAGCACCTCTCGAGCCACCATTATCCACCAACTCGAATCACATCATCGAGTAATCAACATGCTTGGGATGATCCCGTCAGGATTAAACCAAGGCTTCCACATCATGCCTTGCTCCAACGCATCTTAGCAAAGTCCATCTCATCATCATACTTCGCCTCAACATATCATGGCAAAGTCCATTTCGTCATCATACTTCGCTTCCTCTAACTATAGCAAAGTCCTCGAACCCATCCATATGAGCTTCATTATCCGCTTCATATGCCACAGCAGCTTTCACCATTCAAGAGCCTTTCCACTTAGCTTTTGAATCATCTTCAACCATCTTGTCCCAAATCAACTACAAGCTAACTCGAGACAATCAAATCAATCATACATCCAAACAATCAAGCATGCAAACAAGATCTAATCAAGCAATATCAACTATAATGGCAATTTCGTAAATAAATGAGCATAAGTCTAACACATATGAAATCATAGATTTTAGCATAGATCTATCAAATATAAAACATGGGTTTTGTCTCTATAACTTGTTAATTGAACTTGCATAGATAAACATCTTCAAAAGTAATGAATCTAGTCTTGGAACTAAGAAAAATGCATGAAATTTCTAACTTCAACACTCAAACAAGCCACCAATCCAATATACTCCTTTGGGTCCGCGTGAGAGATAACTACTACTCACCGAATCACCCAAATACTTCAAAAGAAACCCACTTCAGATCTGGACAGCAAATACTCAAGCTTGATCCGGCAAAATCTCGCTTCAATCGATGAAATCTCACTTGAACGGATGAAGATCTTCAACTTTGGCCCTTGAATCTTCGATCTTGGATGGATGTTAGTACTAGATTGGAATGGAGAAAAGGAGATGAAGAAATGTTGTAGTCGAGCTCTCAAAATGGCAGCACTTCGTCGCTTCAAAAACCGGTGCCAAAAAGTGAGCCAAAGCCCTCTATTTATAGGCTGAATTCTCCATGACTCGGCCGCTCTTAAGTCGTCCCCCTCTGACTCGCCGCCGACTTATCCATGAGTCGGCCACGACTCAAGCTAACCTACCGACGCATGCTCAACACAGATACGCACACGGCAACACTAACTCTAAGTCGCTTACGCGACTTAACCCAAGGCCGACCCAACGACTCATCTACCACACGACTCAACTATGCTACGACTTACGACTCATCACCTTAACTCGTATACGACCTAACCCCTAGCCGACTCAACAGAGACACCGACCCATCTTACTGCCGACCTATCACAATCAATACGCTAACCCCTAACTCGTTAAGTCGGTAAGTCGTCCCAAACGACCTAAACTTAACTCGGCATAGCTGACCTATCATTCATACGACCCAACTACACTTAAGCCATAACTCGTCTACGACTCAACTACACACCCTACCACCATAAGTCGTATATGACTTAAGCCTTAGGCCAAAATCCCACCGACCTATCTATCTAACGGCCTTACCTATAACTCGACATAGCCGACCTAAGCTATGCACTGAGTCGTCCAAACGACTTATCATCACGCCGATAACCCTTAAGTCAGCAACCACCATAAACACCTTAAGTCGCTAACTATATCCACTAACCCGCTAACTCCCCAACTACCTTAACTCGTAACTCTTAGGTTGGTCATTACTCTTAACCCGTTAGTTCCTCCAATCCAATCCTAACTTTCACACGACCTAAGCCACCTACGAGTTAATCCCTTTACGAGCTATCTCTTGACAACTTAGAATAACGACCTGAAAATCCTATGATTTATCGACACGTAAAATACGGGTCGTTACAGCCCGTCACAGTACGGGGCCTAGATCACCGTACCGAGGATTACTCCCTTCATCCCCTGCAACACAAGGCCGGAACCATTCCTTACTGAACAGTCCCGAACAAGACAACCCCGACAGTTGGAGCTCACAACTGTCCACACAGCCGAATAAAAAGGGACATCTAGACAGGGGAAAATCTTGTCCTGCTTGGGCATGACCCACCTAACCTTGCTGCACCTCCCCTGTTTTAGCCATTCCCGGTTGATGAGGCTTGAGGCTGCGATTACCTTTATAGAACATATTTCTTAGAATGCTCATCGTCCACCTGACGATGTGTTGAAAGCATTCAATCCATACAAGTTCGTTCCGGGTTCGAACGAAACCGAAGGCATTATCTCGTTACACTCATTTTGGAATCACCCTCAGAGTTAACGACGATAACCCTTGCATTCTAAATCTTCATCTTCACTTCAGATTCGCGACCTAACGTTAATTTGGAATCGATGTGGTTTTCGGACTTCCAAATGCGGAAAACCCGATCCCGGTCTCATCGAAATCCAAAACGTATCTTTTAGGGCCAAGTTGTCTATTTAGCCTTACCAGTTAAATTCAAAATAATTCAACATACACACAGATAGATAAATCACAATATCATAATAGATAGTCGACATCAACATAAACAGATAACCAATATTATCACTTCAAACAGATAATGCATATTATCATCATATCAGATAATTCATATTATCATCATATTTAAAACAAAGCATACATAGCATCATTAATCTCATATTGAGATCTCAAACCATTCAGGGTAAACAATATCATCAATCAATATATATAAGCAATCACATCAGCTATAATTAATTTAAAATGAATTAAATTAATCACCTACATCTCTAATTAATTTAAAGTGAATTAAATTAATTACTTAACCATTCTATTGCTTATATCACTAATAATCGATTACCAATCAATTAATTTATCATCACTCAATTATTCAATTTAATTAATCATCCTTGATTAATTTACTTTTAATTATATTTAAGTAATTATTCTTTAATTATTTTCACAAATTTATTACCCTTAACTAAACACAGGAATTTACCTTGAATTTACTAACATTAATTACATTATTTCTCAATTAATTGCATTAGTAAATCAATTCATTTATTAATTATTTCCAAATAATTTATTCTAATTTACATCATAAATTATAATAATTTATGATTTCTAATTATATTTTCTATTTAAATTAATTACATTAAGTAATTAATCTTCAATTAAACCAAATTGTTAATCACCCTTGATTAATTATACCAAGTAATTATCTTCCAATTACTTTCACTATTAAATCATTCCTGGGTAATTACATCCAGTAATTATCATTAATTACTTCCCTAAGTAATTATACTTATTACATCATCAAATGATTATTTAAATTAATTAAACTTAATTAATTAACTTAAACAATTCATATTAAATCGAATTAATTACAATGAGTAATTAATTCCTTAATTACTTCCGTTAAGTAATTATACTTAACAATTCACAATTGCTTATCTTAAATAAATAATTTAATTAATTATTAAAATAAGCCCATTAATTTATTATTGCATAATTTTAGTTAATGACCTTCAATAACTAATTATAATCCTTTAATTACTTTTCTAAAGTAATTAACTTACATTTTAAGTTATTCTTAATAACTTATTAATTTTTCCTCTATTAATTCATTAATTGATTACTAATCATAAATTTAAAATTAATCCAACGATTCCTTAATTACCAATTAACTTACCTTTAGCTTTCATCTTATTAAAATAAAATTAACTCTTGATTTCGGAGTTAATTAATTCTAGTCACTCATTATTCATTTAGTTAATTTGATAATTACAATTCTTAAGTTTTAAACCTTTCCCATTTAATGATCCATTTATCATTAATAAGGTATTTAATAAATTTAATTTAAATTTACTTTAAAAATTCATTTTAAATTTAGATTTAAAATGAAATCAAATTTATATTAACAATTCCAAACTTCTTTTATTTTACCACTAAAATAATAGTTATCTTAAATTAGTAGTTTAAAGGAATTTACACACGGTTTCATATTAAATTCAAATCAAATTTAAAAATTTACTTTATCATTCAAATTAGTTTAAAACAAATTTTAAATTTAAAAATCTTTATTTGTTTAAAGACTGAGATTCAAACTACGTTTTGAATCCAATCTTATCTTGGTTTAAACTTTGTTTTAACTATGCATTTTTTTCATTTAAAAGCCCGGTTTTAAAAACTGAAATAAATTTACAGGTTTAAAACCCATAGCTAAAAAATACCCGAGTTAAACAATTATTTTTACGAGCAAAACACCGCATTTCTTCGAGTCCGACACTCGAATCACTCGAGTGAAACTCGAGCAACAAATCCAAACCGAGTTTCATTTATTTCACTCGAATCACTCGAGTGAGATCCTTTTTAAAGTGGTTTCAAATAATTTAAAATTTTAAACTTTATTTTATTTTAAAATGAGATTCAAACTTCTTTTGAATCCAAACTTTTCTTTTGTTTAAATACCTATGTCAAACATTTATATTTCATTTTTAAAACCCAGTTTTAAAGAATATTACACTACAGGTTTTTAATTACCCTGTACAACTTCCCAGATTTCCCTCTCCCCTACTACTTCGAGTCAACAACAAGCAGGCTTCGAGTTTGCGCGCAGAAATCCCGAGTCAAATTCCTAAAACCCCGAGTACCCCTTGCTTCAACAATTTCCAGGCACCACAGTGCACGTGCACGTGTACCCTCACCGGAGCTCTCTCCGATCATCGACGATCACTCCAACGCATCACCTGACCACACAGCAACCCACAACGATCACCCAAACATTTGCTCAAGCCTCGAAATCGAAAATGAGCACAAACCCAAACCTGGAAACGCACAGAACATCACCTACTGGACCTGTCACTGCCTTGCCTGAGGAATCCCGACCACCTGAAATTCAGTAGCTCCGGCTACGACTTCGACTTCGACCCCACTATCATTCCCCAAAAAGTTGAAGCACTCGATCACCACCACAGGTTGCAGTGTTCGATTCACTGAACACAGTAGAAATTAGGGTTCAAGAAATGGTTCTACTGCCGCAACTTCTCTGGTGAATATCATCACCATCAACCATTTTTCCACCCATCTCCAGTCAATCCCCCACCTCCAGGATGAATCCCGATTCCCATATCCAAATAGATCACCCAGAAATCACCGATTCACACATTTTATTCAACACAGAACCATACCCTTAACCCTTAATTAAAAATAGTGATTCTGGTTTTAAAAATCAAGTTTTTGTATTAGTTATTGATTCATATGCCTGAATTCATGATTCATGAAAATCGAATTTAAACTCATTTAAAGTTTTCACTGTTGTTCTATATTTTCCAGACTAATACAAACTGTTTTTCTTTAAACCAAATTTTAGACTCAAGTCTATGTTATAACAACATTATATGTTCAAAATTTATGACTTGTTCAAGCTTGAATTAAGTACAAAAGAAATTTTCTTATGTGAACTTAAACCTGACAACAACAGAGAAAGTTACACAGAGATGATTATCATATATCACACCTTAACACAGAGATGTATTTGTAAAATATACTCACAAATAACTAATGCTTCAGAGAGAACATATAGCAGTATAAATATACTTACATGTTTATAAATGTGATGTTACTCACCTGCTTTAGAGAGGATGAACTGAGCATAGCTTGGTATTTGAAAACAGTTTGAACTTTTTAAACACTGTAAACAGTTTTGCTCTCCCTCTAATCTTCTTGCTTTTTTTTAGTTGAAGTTGTAAATGCATGATGCTAATTTTCTTGTTCCAGTTTGAAAAGAAATATAAACTTATTCTCCCTGGTTGCTATGTTGAACAAAAGCATTGCATATATGTAAAGAAACAGGTTGTACAGGGAGGCATCAACTGGAACATGCTTATCTCCTTGATCAGAAGTATTTATATTATTACATTGATCAGATATTTTTCTTTTGTTTTATCAGGCAAGATATTTATTTTGGAGGCTGAAATGAGTTTTTACACAATTCGAATTGACCTAATTGTATGCTGTATTAAATGCCCTTTGTACTTTTTGTTTACTCTTTATTTAATTAGTACATGTTGAAACTCAATTATGCAGATAATCTGACTTCCTATATAAGCTTCTTACCTATTTCATACTTATCTTATTCTTGCCTGGATTGTATTTCATATCTTAAGTACTAAATGTTTCAGCATATTTGATTTCTTCCTTGTCTGGTTTGCTTATTTCATGTACTTGACTACTTTATTATGACTTGTCTGCAAATCTTGCTTTTAATTATTTCATTTTTGCTTTGTTATCTTGCAGGCAACAAATATTACAAGCCTAGTTAGTATCTTTAATTTGTACTTACCTATATGCTTTTGTCTGGTTTATATCTTTTACTTATACCTGCATATATATATATATATATATATACTAGATGTTTATTTGTACCTGCATATGTTTACTTGATGTTGATAAATTCTCTTTTACTTTGTCTTGCCTATTTAGTTCACATATTACAACATTTCAAATTTATTATTAACAATATGATCAAATCAATTAAATTGTTATTGTCAAAATTTCCGGGATATCACATCATCCAACCTAGATATTGACCGCAGGAGTAACCTTATGAACAACATTATTGCTATTACAAAGAGAGTTATGGGAAAACATCTATAGTTGGTTGCATCATCTGCTTGTGTGGAATCCATTAGCCATTCATAACTCATGATGTGATGCATGGGGTCCATTTTTCCCTCACAGGAAGGCATCGACGGCATATTGAACCTCCTTAGATATTTTGCATGGAGAACATAATCAGTGAATAGGGTATGGCTTCTTAAGATCCTCGATCATCATTGGTAAAGCCTTGGCATTCTCTCACTAGCTGTTTGACAATAGCCGACAAGTCCGGCGTTTGGATAGTCGGTGCCAAGTGATTGTTGTGTTCCACTTCACATGGATTGTTCGATCGATGTCTATGAGCCATTCCACGTCTTCTTGGTTCAACATCTTCTTAATGTGTATCTTGTAAATTCACTTCATTATCATTTCGAGGAAGCATTTTGTAACGACCCAGAATTTTGAACAATTTAATTTGAGAATATTTAATTAATTTTAAATATTTAAAGGATGGTTTGAATTGAATTTCAAATTATCAGAATGAATTTGGCGATTAAATTATAGAATTTAATCTATTGAAAGTTGAATAAAAATTTGAATCTTCAATTTTAAGCCGATTAAAAATATTTCAAAGGCTTGTAAAATTCATATTGATAGTACTGAAAATTTTAGAAGCTTCAGAATTGAAATTGAAAGTGAATTGTTCAGTTTTGAAATTTAATCGTTTGAATCGATATTTAAAATAGCCGTCCGAGGCACAGTCTCGGAATTCGACGAAACCAGTTCCATTGGGTCCGTAATATGGAATTATTCTCGGATTTCAAATTTCGTATTTCTCGGAGTTAATATGTGAGCACACGAGATATAAACGCGTCGAAATCAAATTGGGTTCAATTTAAATTTAAATTTAAATATTAGTCAAATACACCACGTTATCTTCCCTAAACTCACGCCTAAAATCACTCCTTCGATCACGCCTGAGATCGTGAAGGAAACGTGCAAACACGTTCTTCTGTCTCCTCTTCTTTTCCTTTTATAACGCAAGCTTCAGTTCAAGATTGAACGAGATAAAAATTAAATGGCGACATTCCTTTATTTCGTTCTCCCTCCCAAATCAACAAATCGAACGCAGTAAAAATAAAAAATAAAAAAATAATGGTCGTGGCCCCAAATCGAGGTCGCAAGGCTCGTGCACGCGACGGCGAGATGGAGCGACGTGGGGGCAAAGTCGCGATGGTCTCGCGAGCGATAGGTGATGGCGGTGATGCGCGGCGACGCGCGGCGAATGGTGTGACCCTCCGTGCCTTAATTGTGCGGTTGGTTTAAGTGGATGTTGTCGTTAGGTCTACGCGCGAAGTGATTGAGAGCGGCAACGACGGCGACGTCAAAGGGGCAGTGGCGCTCGAGGCAGCGCGCGTGCTTGTGCGTGGAGACGCGGCGGCGTGTGGAGGCAGTGGTGGATGATGTCGCGCGATTGAAGGGGGAGGCAGCGATCGAGGCGAATTGAAGGCGTCGGGGCTGTCGCGATTGGGTTCTTCAAATTATGCAGTGGAGGTATCAATTTTTTTTTTTCTAGTTAATTGAAATTTTCAATTTGCAGTATTCATTCAAATATGATATATATGTATATTACAGAGAAAGGTAATCTATACAGCTTTTTAATTAGTAGTCACAGTAAAGGAAAAAAAAATATTTGCAGTAAAAATAATAATATATCATATTTTAAGTAAATACGAGTAAGTTATATTAAAAGAAAGTTTAATTTTTAAAACCAAAATTTTAGTTAAACGAATTTATTAATGGATTGTTTGATAAGTTTATTTGATTCGTTTAGTTACTAGAAATAAATTATTAAAGGAAATTTAGTTTAAAATATATATTTTTTAAGTAAATGTTATAAAAGGGAATTTAATCATTAGTCTAAATAAAATTTATAAACAGAAAATAATTAGTTAACAGAATTTGGTTGAAAGGAAAATAATTTTTATTAAAGAAAAATTAGTTGATTTGAATTTATAAAAAGGAAATTAAGTTCAATGGGAAATTTCTAGTTAGAATTATTTTTAGAAAGAAAATGTTGTTTAAATTAAATAGTTAGTTAATAAAATTTATTTAAAATAGAAATTAAATTTGTTCGACAAAAATTGAATTTATAAAGAATAGTTTGAATTTAGTTTTTGTTAAATCAAAGTATTAAAAAGAGATTTGTTTGAAAGCCAAAAACAATTTATTAAAAAGGGATTTAGTTTTAAAATTGTAACCTTTAGTTAAACAAATTTAATTAAAAAAAATCAGTTTGAATTCAGATTTTTAGTTTGAAAACAGAAAATTTGTATAAATTTAATATTGATCAATTAAAATTATTAATTAATAAGAAAGAGAAATTTAATAATTAGTTGAATAAAATTATTAAAGGAATTGGTTTAGAACAAAACCATTGAATAATTAAAACAATCAAAAATGAAAATTTATTATTCGATTGATTCGAATATTAATAAATTGTGTAAATATTTATACAAGGTATAAATCAAGAAAATCGAGTCAAGATGGAAATGGATTGCTAATAAAAAGCAAAGGTGAGAACTTCTCACTCAATCGAATCAGTTTCGATTTTATTTTAAATAGTTAGATTTAAAATATTTGAATGCATGTTTGAATGTTGATTAATATCTATTGATTGTTAAAATAGACATTATACGCCGTTAGTAAGCGGATGTTATTTATTAAAAACATATACCGCGAATATTTCATAAACAGTGAAATTGGTATTATATATAATAGCAATATATATATTGGCATATGTATATATTGGAGTTATTGATTTCCCGCATTTTTTGTTTAGCGGATGAGACCCTATGCGCCGTTAGTAAGCGGATATATATTTATAAAATCCCATATACCGCGATATTCCACCTCGAAGTGGAATGGTATTGTGCTAATGTTTGTGGATGCAGGGAAACGGGTTGGAGGGATCCAACTGGATTCCTCACAAATATTTGTTTGATTTCACATATTGTGATATTTGATTGTTATCATGGATGATATATGATGTTTGAAAGTCGTGATTGACTATTGATGTGTTGCATCATCGGATCCAATTTTGAAGTTTAAAAATAACGATTTGATTTCTAAAGTGATTTTTGGAAATATACGTTTATAAAAATATTTTTTTTGAATTGATTCATCTTAAATAAATAAACGTTATAGTTTTAATGTTATAAAAATTATGATTTTTGAGAAATACAGTTAAAAGTTGATTTTTGAAAATATGGGATTAGTGATTTTATAAAATAGTTTGAACTGGGATTTCTGAATTTATTATAAGAAGTTTAAAAATAGGATTTATAAAAATTTTATTTTATAAATCAGAATGATGAAATTATAAAAGAGTTTAAAGACGTTTTAAAAATAGTAATATAAATTGTTTTATATTAAAAGATTTATAAATTGATATTTATAAATTAAAAATATTGGAATTATAAAACGAGCTTTTACAAGTATTAGAATGAATTGTAAATGAATTTCATAAATTGGAATTATAGAATTATAACGGTGAAGTTATAAATGGAATTTTATAAAAGTAGATTTATAAAATTTGCAAAGTTATTTAAAAGAATAGATTTTGGATAAATAAATGAATCTTATAAGTTATAAGATTTATAAATTTGGAAAGTTAAAGGAACGATTTTGTAAACCAATAAATTATAAGTATTTAACTTATAATATGAAATTTCAGTATATCATTGAGATATAAAATTGAATAGATTTATAAAGGAAATTTATAAAAGGAAGTTGTTGTAAAATAAATAGAAATGGAATTTATAAACATTATTTTATAAATTCGCAACGAATTATTTTGATAAGTAAAATTGTTATAATTTACTTATGGAGTTATATTCACGTTTTTGAACAGTGAATAATCTTTTAAAATAAAATGAATAGAAGTAATGAAATTTATTAACAAGGTATATTCACGTTTTTGAATAGCGAATAATAAGTTAGAGAAATGGTTTTGAATGTGATGTTTTAAATAGAATTTAAAACGATCTAAAGATGTTTTAAAATGTATTGAGATTCGAAACCATAGATTTCAACATTCATTGTTGAAATAGACGTTTTCGAGAAATAGAAGGAAATAATAGATTATAACACTGTTGTTATAATAGATGATTTTCCGAAAGGAAATGTTTTGTATAGTATTGGGGTTTATATATCTATTTTAATTTCGAATCCCTATGCTAGTGATTTTGGGTCGTCGTAACGATGTTTTACGCAACATTCGTTTTGGCCCAAATAAATATGGTTAAGTGAATGATTTCCTTAAAGAATGAAATATATACTTAATTTCGATTAGAGTATATTAAATATTTTCTAAGCGTAGAAAATAAAAAGGCTTGTGAATTACTTATAAATAAATAAGTATGGAAATGTTTTTCCAATATTAAGTGAATATTTTGAATTTATCTTTTTGAAGATAAATTGAAAATGAATATTAGAAATTGAATGGAAATCGTATATTCATAAATATTTTGGAATGTAAATTCAATATGGAATTTATAAATGAAACTTGGAAAATGAGTTTAAAAATAAATATTGATTTGTTTTTGAAGAATGGAGAATATATATCTTGTAAATATATTTTTTTTTGGAAAATAAATGATTTGGAAAATTTTTTGGAATCTGGTGATGTTGGCATATCGATTGATAGTTCAATAACCGACTATCAATATTTACCTTTAAATAGGTATTTGTTGTGAATTGCTTGAATTTGAATGCCACACTTATTTTTAAAATAAGCGCTCACTATTCGGGTTAACCGGGAAAGGACCTTGGGGTCGTATAACCCATTCCGAATATGTGATACGTCGTTATGAATTACATTCGAAGATCGGTGTTGAGGACCGGATATTTTCGAAAACGAAAGGGTTTCTTGTTGATTGTCTCTGCACTGGCTGATCCCTGGTATTGAGATCTCCTAAGTGATGGGAAATTCGATCGGGATTGTGAATACCCGGATTGCAAGGGCTTCGTATGAAGTGCCTTCGGTTTTGTTCGAGCCCGGAACAGACTTGTATGGATTGTATGTCTAACATTACAAGTTGAGATATAAAGCCGATTTCTTTCAAATATATTTCTGTTGGTGGCGGAGAATTTATTCTTTTATCTTAACACCCTTCTCTGAGACGTACGAGCTCAGAGGTTATGTAGTTGAAGTTATCAGCGATATATTCCCAATTTGGTAATGTGACATGCTGAGTGTTGCTGTAAATGATCATTGTGTTGATTATTTGTGATAGGATCATTTGTTTGATCGTCTATCCTGGTGATCATTTCTATGATCATTTGTTGACCCAAAGCATGGCTTTTGTATAAAGTATGTTTTTGTGGACGTGACGTCGTCGAGCCTCACACCCCGGAAATGGTCAAAACAGGAAAGATGCGGCAAGGTTATGAGGGGTAGCTCCCTTTAGGGTATGTACATTTCCTTCTGGATAGAGGTGGTATCATGGTATGGAGCCCAGATATTTAACCTATGTGGTTACTGCGAATTTATTACTTTGTGGCTGTTGGTTATCGGGATCCCGCGAGAAAGGTCGTTTACGATCGGGGAATGGCGTGCTCGTGTCAGTAGTTACCCAGTTAGGGGTAACCCGGCCTTGTGTTGGCAGAGTTCCGGTTTGGTTCTCGGGAATGTCCTTCCAGAGGCATTCTCATGTGGCAATGGGAAGTTCCTTGGCCTGACCATTTGTTGGAAATCCAAAGAAACAATACGAAACTTGTACGGTTTTAGTTGTATAACCTGCTATGGAATGTGGCGGTAACCTGCTATTGAACATAGTTAGCTATAGTAGGCATAGTTCGGAATGTCTATGTTGGCTAAGATTATATTCTACTTTCGAAATAAATTTTTCCTACACTATGCACTAGTAATAATATCAAATGTTCTTTTAAATGCGTATCAAGCATCTTTGACTATCATAAGGAGAAATCTCCTCCGATTCTGCGTTTGCATTGTGTGTGTGTGCGGGAGGCCTTATGGTAGTCTCATTTTTAAAAGCATTACGAATTGACTTTAAAAATATTCCTCTATTTTGATTTTAAAGATAAATAAACTGTTTTGAGTTCTCACACCAGTCACATGACTGACTCGGAGTTTAATGTTTTCCTTCCTAAACTCTGGGTGCCCACCAATTTCCACACGGGCAGTCAAGAGTTAAGGTTTATCAGGATATTCTGGATATTCAGGAATTGCTGGAGGCAAGCTGGATGGCATGGCGTATTACTAGTATATAGTATTTCTTTTCCCCTGTTTGTTGTTTGTTGTTGTACACTCTGATGTAATGAAATGAAATGTAATGTAATGTAATGTAATAACTGATATAGTTCTATGTTTAAAGATTATTCATTTATTATTATATGTTGTTCCGCTGCGAATTGTGAGATTCTGATGGTGTTCTGTTGTTGTTTTCTGTTCCGTTCTATTTTAAAAAAATTCTATTTTCTTTTCCCTCTATCTTCTACCTTTTTCTCTCTTTTTCTTTTCTTAAATTCTTTTTTTAAAAACCCTAACTATTCGGTTTTTCGGCAACGAAAAATCGACATGTTACATTTGGTATCAGAGCTGTTGGTTAAGCGACAATCATGGTTCTGTTGGGTATTACTCATTAGAGATAGAGTCGGCAGTACTCTAGAATGAGTTTGAGTGCAATAATAGCTATGAGCGCGTATTTGTTAGTGAATATAAATTTGTTTTTGAATCGTGTAAATAAAATAATTTTGCCCAAAACTATTTTGTATGAAAAGAAATGATTTTCTATGAATTATTATAGTATATGGTTGCATGATTGTTAAGAAGTGATAATATTGAATTATTATCATTAGTATATGGAATTAAATAAGATAGATTGGATTCAAGTAAATTAACTTGATAATTTATTTATTTGTGAAATGATTTCAAATGGAATGAATTGAATATGGAAATTGAAATTGAAAAGAATTAATGAATTACTAAATGAAAGTTAATCGATAGAATTCAATATTTAGAATTGAGAATTGAATTCGAATGGAATTTAAATTGTGAATTGAATTCAAATTGAATTGAAATATAAAATTGAATGAAATTGGATATGTAACTTCAATAGTGAAGTAAAAACGTATAAGAAGCATATGTTGAAAATTTTGAAATAAAATTAGCAAATTAGCTTGAATGTTGCATTTGGATGCTATTGTTAGCAGGATATACAGGTATATAATGGGATTGAGATTTTGATTTCAAAGATAAAATTGAATTGCTCGACAAAAAGGTACGTATTTCAATTTCAGTATGAGATTTGATGACTTTCTTCTCTAGCCACTTGGCTTTTCTCTTTTCCTTTTGATTCTGAGGGGCCGTGGTGCCATTTTGTAGTCGTACCGAGCTAGCCGCGCAAAGGAGACGCTGGCGAAATTTTTCGAAAATTTAGGGTGTTAGAAAAATTTTGAGAAATTTTGAAAGTTTGAAATTTGAATTTGAATTTAAATTTAAATTGTTAGGAGAACAATGTTGTTTGAAACCTATGATTGGAATTGGAAAGCTAGTTGAAATGATAATGAATCTTTACTTAAAAGATTTAGGTTAGTAAGTTGATAAAACTATTTGGATTGTGAAAAATGATAGACGGGATAAGGGCATTCTTCTTAACTTGTAATTTCGGGACGAAATTCTTTTAAGGGGGGAAGATTGTAACGACACAGAATTTTGAATAATTTAATTTGAGAATATTTAATTAATTTTAAATATTTAAAGGATGGTTTGAATTGAATTTCAAATTATCAGAATGAATTTGGCGATTAAATTATAGAATTTAATCTATTGAAAGTTGAATAAAAATTTGAATCTTCAATTTTAAGCCGATTAAAAATATTTCAAAGGCTTGTAAAATTCATATTGATAGTACTGAAAATTTTAGAAGCTTCAGAATTGAAATTGAAAGTGAATTGTTCAGTTTTGAAATTTAATCGTTTGAATCGATATTTAAAATAGCCGTCCGAGGCACAGTCTCGGAATTCGACGAAACCAGTTCCATTGGGTCCGTAATATGGAATTATTCTCGGATTTCAAATTTCGTATTTTTCGGAGTTAATATGTGAGCACACGAGATATAAACGCGTCGAAATCAAATTGGGTTCAATTTAAATTTAAATTTAAATATTAGTCAAATACACCACGTTATCTTCCCTAAACTCACGCCTAAAATCACTCCTTCGATCACGCCTGAGATCGTGAAGGAAACGTGCAAACACGTTCTTCTGTCTCCTCTTCTTTTCCTTTTATAACGCAAGCTTCAGTTCAAGATTGAACGAGATAAAAATTAAATGGCGACATTCCTTTATTTCGTTCTCCCTCCCAAATCAACAAATCGAACGCAGTAAAAATAAAAAAAAATAAAAATAATGGCCGTGGCCCCAAATCGAGGTCGCAAGTCTCGTGCACGCGACGGCGAGATGGAGCGACGTGGGGGCAAAGTCGCGATGGTCTCGCGAGCGATAGGTGATGGCGGTGACGCGCGGCGACGCGCGGCGAATGGTGTGACCCTCCGTGCCTTAATTGTGCGGTTGGTTTAAGTGGATGTTGTCGTTAGGTCTACGCACGAAGTGATTGAGAGTGGCAACGACGGCGACGTCAAAGGGGCAGTGGCGCTCGAGGCAGCGCGCGTGCTTGTGCGTGGAGACGCGGCGGCGTGTGGAGGCAGTGGTGGATGATGTCGCGCGATTGAAGGGGGAGGCAGCGATCGAGGCGAATTGAAGGCGTCGGGGCTGTCGCGATTGGGTTCTTCAAATTATGCAGTGGAGGTATCAATTTTTTTTTCTTTCTAGTTAATTGAAAATTTAAATTTGCAGTATTCATTCAAATATGATATATATGTATATTACAGAGAAAGGTAATCTATACAGCTTTTTAATTAGTAGTCACAGTAAAGAAAAAAAAATATTTGCAGTAAAAATAATAATATATCATATTTTAAGTAAATACGAGTAAGTTATATTAAAAGAAAGTTTAATTTTTAAAACCAAAATTTTAGTTAAACGAATTTATTAATGGATTGTTTGATAAGTTTATTTGATTCGTTTAGTTACTAGAAATAAATTATTAAAGGAAATTTAGTTTAAAATATAATTTTTTGTTAAGTAAATGTTATAAAAGGGAATTTAATCATTAGTCTAAATAAAATTTATAAACAGAAAATAATTAGTTAACAGAATTTGGTTGAAAGGAAAATAATTTTTATTAAAGAAAAATTAGTTGATTTGAATTTATAAAAAGGAAATTAAGTTCAATGGGAAATTTCTAGTTAGAATTATTTTCAGAAAGAAAATGTTGTTTAAATTAAATAGTTAGTTAATAAAATTTATTTAAAATAGAAATTAAATTTGTTCGACAAAAATTGAATTTATAAAGAATAGTTTGAATTTAGTTTTTGTTAAATCAAAGTATTAAAAAGAGATTTGTTTGAAAGCCAAAAACAATTTATTGAAAAGGGATTTAGTTTTAAAATTGTAACCTTTAGTTAAACAAATTTAATTAAAGAAAATCAGTTTGAATTCAGATTTTTAGTTTGAAAACAGAAAATTTGTATAAATTTAATATTGGTCAATTAAAATTATTAATTAATAAGAAAGAGAAATTTAATAATTAGTTGAATAAAATTATTAAAGGAATTGGTTTAGAACAAAACCATTGAATAATTAAAACAATCAAAAATGAAAATTTATTATTCGATTGATTCGAATATTAATAAATTGTGTAAATATTTATACAAGGTATAAATCAAGAAAATCGAGTCAAGATGGAAATGGATTGCTAATAAAAAGAAAAGGTGAGAACTTCTCACTCAATCGAATCAGTTTCGATTTTATTTTAAATAGTTAGATTTAAAATATTTGAATGCATGTTTGAATGTTGATTAATATCTATTGATTGTTAAAATAGACATTATACGCCGTTAGTAAGCGGATGTTATTTATTAAAAACATATACCGCGAATATTTCATAAACAGTGAAATTGGTATTATATATAATAGCAATATATATATATTGGCATATGTATATATTGGAGTTATTGATTTCCCGCATTTTTTGTTTAGCGGATGAGACCCTATGCGCCGTTAGTAAGCGGATATATATTTATAAAATCCCATATACCGCGATATTCCACCTCGAAGTGGAATGGTATTGTGCTAATGTTTGTGGATGCAGGGAAACGGGTTGGAGGGATCCAACTGGATTCCTCACAAATATTTGTTTGATTTCACATATTGTGATATTTGATTGTTATCATGGATGATATATGATGTTTGAAAGTCGTGATTGACTATTGATGTGTTGCATCATCGGATCCAATTTTGAAGTTTAAAAATAACGATTTGATTTCTAAAGTGATTTTTGGAAATATACGTTTATAAAAAAAAAAATTTGAATTGATTCATCTTAAATAAATAAACGTTATAATTTTAATGTTACAAAAATTATGATTTTTGAGAAATACAGTTAAAAGTTGATTTTTGAAAATATGGGATTAGTGATTTTATAAAATAGTTTGAACTGGGATTTCTGAATTTATTATAAGAAGTTTAAAAATAGGATTTATAAAATTTTTACTTTATAAATCAGAACGATGAAATTATAAAAGAGTTTAAAGACGTTTTAAAAATAGTAATATAAATTGTTTTATATTAAAAGATTTATAAATTGATATTTATAAATTAAAAATATTGGAATTATAAAACGAGCTTTTACAAGTATTAGAATGAATTGTAAATGAATTTCATAAATTGGAATTATAGAATTATAACGGTGAAGTTATAAATGGAATTTTATAAACAGTAGATTTATAAAATTTGGAAAGTTATTTAAAAGAATAGATTTTGGATAAATAAATGAATCTTATAAGTTATAAGATTTATAAATTTGGAAAGTTAAAGGAACGATTTTGTAAACCAATAAATTATAAGTATTTAACTTATAATATGAAATTTCAGTATATCATTAAGATATAAAATTGAATAGATTTATAAAGGAAATTTATAAAAGGAAGTTGTTGTAAAATAAATAGAAATGGAATTTATAAACATTATTTTATAAATTCGCAACGACTTATTTTGATAAGTAAAATTGTTATAATTTACTTATGGAGTTATATTCACGTTTTTGAACAGTGAATAATCTTTTAAAATAAAATGAATAGAAGTAATGAAATTTATTAACAAGGTATATTCACGTTTTTGAATAGCGAATAATAAGTTAGAGAAATTGTTTCGAATGTGATGTTTTAAATAGAATTTAAAACGATCTAAAGATGTTTTAAAATGTATTGAGATTCGAAACCATAGATTTCAACATTCATTGTTGAAATAGACGTTTTCGAGAAATAGAAGGAAATAATAGATTATAACACTGTTGTTATAATAGATGATTTTCCGAAAGGAAATGTTTTGTATAGTATTGGGGTTTATATATCTATTTTAATTTCGAATCCCTATGCTAGTGATTTTGGGTTGTCGTAACGATGTTTTACGCAACATTCGTTTTGGCCCAAATAAATATGGTTAAGTGAATGATTTCCTTAAAGAATGAAATATATACTTAATTTCGATTAGAGTATATTAAATATTTTCTAAGCGTAGAAAATAAAAAGGCTTGTGAATTACTTATAAATAAATAAGTATGGAAATGTTTTTCCTATATTAAGTGAATATTTTGAATTTATCTTTTTGAAGATAAATTGAAAATGAATATTAGAAATTGAATGGAAATCGTATATTCATAAATATTTTGGAATGTAAATTCAATATGGAATTTATAAATGAAACTTGGAAAATGAGTTTAAAAATAAATATTGATTTGTTTTTGAAGAATGGAGAATATATATCTTGTAAAGATATTTTTTTTTGGAAAATAAATGATTTGGAAAATTTTTTGGAATCTGGTGATGTTGGCATATCGATTGATAGTTCAATAACCGACTATCAATATTTACCTTTAAATAGGTATTTGTTGTGAATTGCTTGAATTTGAATGCCACACTTATTTTTTAAAATAAGCGCTCACTATTCGGGTTAACCGGGAAAGGACCTTGGGGTCGTATAACCCATTCCGAATATGTGATACGTCGTTATGAATTACATTCGAAGATCGGTGTTGAAGACCGGATATTTTCGAAAACGAAAGGGTTTCTTGTTGATTGTCTCTGCACTGGCTGATCCCCGGTATAGAGATCTCCTAAGTGATGGGAAATTCGATCGGGATTGTGAATACCCGGATTGCAAGGGCTTCGTAAGAAGTGCCTTCGGTTTTGTTCGAGCCCGGAACAGACTTGTATGGATTGTATGTCTAACATTACAAGTTGAGATATAAAGCCGATTTCTTTCAAATATATTTCTGTTGGTGGCGGAGAATTTATTCTTTTAGCTTAACACCCTTCTCTGAGACGTACGAGCTCAGAGGTTATGTAGTTGAAGTTATCAGCGATATATTCCCAATTTGGTAATGTGACATGCTGAGTGTTGCTGTAAATGATCATTGTGTTGATTATTTGTGATAGGATCATTTGTTTGATCGTCTATCCTGGTGATCATTTCTATGATCATTTGTTGACCCAAAGCATGGCTTTTGTATAAAGTATGTTTTTGTGGACGTGACTTCGTCGAGCCTCACACCCCGGAAATGGTCAAAACAGGAAAGATGCGGCAAGGTTATGAGGGGTAGCTCCCTTTATGGTATGTACATTTCCTTCTGGATAGAGGTGGTATCATGGTATGGAGCCCAGATATTTAACCTATGCGGTTACTGCGAATTTATTACTTTGTGGCTGTTGGTTATCGGGATCCCGCGAGAAAGGTCGTTTACGATCGGGGAATGGCGTGCTCGTGTCAGTAGTTACCCAGTTAGGGGTAACCCGGCCTTGTGTTGGCAGAGTTCCGGTTTGGTTCTCGGGAATGTCCTTCCAGAGGCATTCTCATGTGGCAATGGGAAGTTCCTTGGCCTGACCATTTGTTGGAAATCCAAAGAAACAATACGAAACTTGTACGATTTTAGTTGTATAACCTGCTATGGAATGTGGCGGTAACCTGCTATTGAACATAGTTAGATATAGTAGGCATAGTTCGGAATGTCTATGTTGGCTAAGATTTATATTCTACTTTCAAAATAAATTTTTCCTACACTATGCACTAGCAATAATATCAAATGTTCTTTTAAATGCGTATCAAACATCTTTGACTATCATAAGGAGAAATCTCCTCCGATTCTGCGTTTGCATTGTGTGTGTGTGCGGGAGACCTTATGGTAGTCTCATTTTTAAAAGCATTACGAATTGACTTTAAAAATATTCCTCTATTTTGATTTTAAAGATAAATAAACTGTTTTGAGTTCTCACACCAGTCACATGACTGACTCGGAGTTTATTGTTTTCCTTCCTAAACTCTGGGTGCCCACCAATTTCCACACGGGCAGTCAAGAGTTAAGGTTTATCAGGATATTCTGGATATTCAGGAATTGCTGGAGGCAAGCTAGATGGCATGGCGTATTACTCGTATATAGTATTTCTTTTCCCCTGTTTGTTGTTTGTTGTTGTACACTCTGATTTAATGAAATGAAATGTAATGTAATGTAATAACTGATATAGTTCTTTGTTTAAAGATTATTCATTTATTATTATATGTTGTTCCGCTGCGAATTGTGAGATTCTGATGGTGTTCTGTTGTTGTTTTCTGTTCCGTTCTATTTTAAAATATTTCTATTTTCTTTTCCCTCTATCTTCTACCTTTTTCTCTCTTTTTCTTTTCTTAAATTCTTTTTTTAAAAACCCTAACTATTCGGTTTTTCGGCAACGAAAAATCGACATGTTACACATTTGGTCAACGTTTAATTGGACTCCATCATCCAAATTAGCTGTAGTAGCTCCAGTTTGAATCCCAACATGCACTGGTAAGTTCCCATCTCTGGTGGGGGGATCATCTCTGATTGTTCCTAGTAGACCACGATGGTCTACTTCTTGACCCCCCAAAGTTTCAGCTCGATATCCGTCCATTCTACGATGCCTATGCTTGTGATACTTATCCAATGAACTAGAACTCTTCGATGCCGAGTAAGGGGTAGGGTCCCTCCTAGCTTTTCCTTGCTGTTGCCGAGTGAGTTGGTTTATTATGTTGATATTGGCCTAGATTTGCGGATTTAAATCTCGATGGCTATTCATTAGCTCTCTCATCAGATTCTAGAATTCAGCTATCGTACTAGAATCGGTTAGATTTTGGAATTCTACTAGTTCAGCACTTTCATCCATTGGTTGACTACTCAGGCTTCCTTGTTGGATAGTATCGTTTTCATTTCCTTCTATGTTCCAAGAAGTAGATCCAGTAATCCTCGCCGTTATTAATGATTTGCTAAGATTTTTGCAAATCTGAGTTGAATGTGCAATCTTCTTAAAGATAACTATGGATCTTCTTCAGAGTTTATGTAATCCAGTAGCAACAAAAGCGGATCCCAATCAGTCGAGAATCAAAATTCTCAGTGAAAGTACCAAAATGTTTGCACCAAAAATGGTTACAAACACCTAAGAATAGTTTTTGTAGAGAAGTAAATGAAGAAAAGCAAAATTAAACTGAGTAAGCGAATAAGTGAGCAATAGAGAATAAGCAGTAATCAATGGCACGGAGGTTTATAGCGGTTTAACATTGTTTGCCTACATCCACTTTGAAGATTATCTTTTTTACTCTCTTATGAATCTGATTACCTCTGTAGAACAAAGGTAACACTTGATTACAATGGAGTCTGGAGTAATAAGCAGGGTAAAAATCTTGAAAATGAACTAACAAGTCTCTAATTTATAGGGTTAGATCATGACATATTTTGCTAATATTTAAGCAGAAGGCTCCGTAGGTCCATAGGACCCATCATAATGATCGGTGGCCCTAACTCGATATTTTGAAACGATCGGCTATAGTTATGTCGATCGTTATTTTTAGTCTCCAATTGATGTGCAATCATTTTTATAGGGTTTCACATGCCTCTTGACCTTGCTTCTAAAGTATAAAGTCATTCTGATTTATAGATTGCGAGGTATGGATCAATCTTTATTGCATTTGGATCATTCACTAAGCTACACCAATCGTTATGAAGGATCGGTATAAAACGATTAGTATAAAATGATCGACATCCCTTGAACTTCAAAGTTTTGACCTACGATCTTTTTGTGGGCTTCACTCTTCAATATACTGATGCTTTGAAAGTTCAAGTGAATTGGCCTTGTGGATTTTGGGATATCGATCGATCTTTGCTAATTTGAGTTGTTTTAAGGATCGTTCTCGATCAATCCATATAAATTTTTTCTTTCTCCATAATTCGAGCATATGAACTTCGATCGGCTTAAAATTTGAAATGTAACTTCATGTAGCTATGCTAGTCACTCTTTTTTAGTCGCACCTCGATTGGGAATTTGTCCAGATCTAACCATCGTCTACAATATAGTGTATAATTGATTCTTAAGGCTGATAACCATCCATTTCTAGCCAAGTCGATGATATCATGGCCTTGCCAAAAGGCGGGATAATAAAAATAATCTGTGAAATAACTCGACGGCAAGTTACGAATGATATACTTAAGTTTACCAGGTAGATCTGGACAAATCGGGGACAAGGATGAAAATTTTTAGGGTCACCTAAAGCTTAGAAGTGTTTGCTTTTTGAAGTATGTTGGGAAAAAGGAGGTTCACCAAGAACCCTCTGGCCATCCGGTAAGAGGGAACGTGTTTGGAGGACACTAAGAGTCATCAACGTAAGTCTACTCGTACTACGATTTGAGGCAACAGTCATCAACTTTTCTATTCTCTTGCTTCATCGTCAAGATCCTTAGGAGAAGGGCCTAATAAGATAACATTATTCAGCAAAAGAAAACAAGTTAAAAGAAATAATGGCAATGGTCTACTTACGAGGAGAAGAAAAGGCTCCACTGATATTTGGAAAGCATTTGACATAGAAGAATTGCGTTTCCCAATCCTTCAGCCTGTTTACTGCCTCTAAAACCTAACGTTTTAAGAGGATTAGCCTAGAAAATCTACTATTCAAATTACTATGTTTGACGAGGCGAACTAAATAGTTATGAGTTTAAGCACTTAGAGAAGGAATTCTGACTCTAAGGCCATGAGCTCCAAGGAGATAAGGTATGTGTATACATTAGGTGATAACTGGATAGAAGCTCTGCCGAGATGACTTAAAAACCTCAATAAGAACTCTAGAAATGGGTTTAAACCCCCATGCCAAATATGGATGGCGGTATAAGCAAAGTATCCCTCAGGTGGATTTTGAATAGTGTCATTATCGCCGGAAGGGATAACTTCAATTCCTTTGACCCCAAAATTGTACAGGATCGCATCTACTTCATCTTGAGAAGTTATGAGATTGTGCCTTGAAATCACTTCATCCTTCTTTGGATAAGGTTCTAATTTTGAAATAATATCCTTATTAGAATTCTTAGAAGTTTTTTTAATACCCATGATCCTGCCAGGTGATATAATTTCATCACCCCTACTAACACCTTACGAAGTGGTCGGAAGCGTATTACAATGGCTCAAATACCCATTGTAGCATTTGGTTCCATGCCTTTGAAAAGGTTCAAAGTTAATTAGAAATGTGTGAATCATTGAGCTTTCGACAGTGTCGAATCCAATATCAACATTCCCTATTTTATAGCATACATCCACCAGGACTACTCTTCGACAACGTCGAAGCCCACAGATTTTACTCCATTTTATAATAAGTGTAGCTGTCCATGCAATATCTATTTGAAAATATGCATTGTCAAAACGCAATACCCCAATTAAGTCGAAAGACTTTAAACAAAGTGGCATTAACACTAATGAAAGGACATTGAGATATTTCGACAACGTTTATGTTGAAAAAGTGATATAAGCTACATTCCAACTAAATATTATGAGTTTCGAATAAGTCAAAAGGGCATTACCGAATTTTGGAAGCGTCAACACTAAATTTGGATAATACAAATAAATGTTTTTATATCAATTTTAGGGTTTCAACTAAGTCGAAAGGTTAATTAAGGGTTTCGATGGTAACAAAAAGCATTTTTTTCTTAATTCAATTAACAGTAAGGGACGTTGATTTTTAACTTTTGATATTCTCCATGGTAAATAAAAATTGGGCATAATAGGTGTCAAAATCGAATCTGCATACAGCAACGGCATATAAACCAAAATTTGGCAAATTCAAGTTTGAACCATAATTGATGCCAAAGATTAGTTAAAGTCGGCCTAAAAATTGGGGTTAGAATCATCTAACATGAACTACAAACTTGAATTTATTTCAAAATTCAAAAGGTAACATCGGCTTAAACACTAAAAATTTGAAATCAAAATTGAACATGAAAAATTGATTTCTATTATGGAATAATGGAAGCCCACCTAAGGTTTGATTTTTGCCTCTTAAAATCACGAATTTAGTAAGAGATTGAAAGATTTGATTCTTGCTTCAAGATTTTTGATTGCTAGTAAATGAAAAGGAGAAAGAGGGAAACACAATTTTTAAGCAAGATAGATGCAAGGAAAACCATTCAATTAGTTTTAAATAAATAGCCAAAATTCATTCAGGATACCAATGGGAGGGAAAATTCTATGCCGAAGCAATGGAAGGTGCTGAATCGAAACGGTTGACTTGAAAGGTCAAGAGCATCCCTTTTCTTGGAGGGGAAAATGTTATCATCAAAAATCACTTCAACCATGTCGAAGCCCAAGAGGTTATGAATGAGGGCACCATGAAGAACAATAGTGATAGCAAGGCCTTACAAAAGAGTCGAAGGGATGCTTTTGCAAGTATTGAAAGAATTATGTGCTTCTGAAGGGGTTGAAAGGGGATAAAGCTACCCTTTAACCCCAGTTGATCCCTTCTGAAATAGTTAGTTCTGCATGCTTAAAGGAGTTTCGCATGTGTTAAAAATAACTTTTGGAAGGTGTCAAATGACAAGCTTTTTCACATATCAAACTCTTTGAAATGATTGGTTCTGCTACTATTTACCTTCCATAAGAAACAACTACTTCAATAAAAGTTACCTTTGGCAACTGTGGAAAGAATCCGATGCTTCCGAAGGGGTTAAAAAGAATGCCTTTCGAAACCAACCAAGTAAATGCTTCCAAAAGTATCAAAAGAAGGGTTCCATATCAATCAAGGGGACTATCCTCGAAAGCCACCTTCCACAACAATCTTTATTCATCAGGATCCCTCATCCATTACAAGTGATCTTTCACAATGATCTTTCTTCACTTGTTCAAGCAACGACCTATCATGTTAGCACCATATCTTAATAATAATGGAGAGGTCGAGGAAGCCTCCAACTATGCTACAACCCTTTCAAAACTAAGAAAATATTCTTTCGATGGTGATGAAAGCCTCCAAAGATGCATGAAAATGATTCGATACCCAATGTCAGAACGAAGATTCAAGTGTTGCAAAAGATGAAATAGAGAAAGCATCATCACCTTTTGCAAAGATTGGGAATATACCTTTCAAACACGTTTGGACATCCTTTCATGCTTATCCATCACTTCTACAACAACATGAGGGACATTCTTATAGCTTCTAATGGAGACAAAGGCATCCAGGTCTTATTCGAAAGCTTCATTAGAGGGGTGCTCTGGATTCAACAGCGATAGAAGGTCATAAAGAAATCCTTTCGACTATGTTGAAAAGACTAATGTGAAAGGGTCCAGTCTGCACCTATCAATAAGACCCAAAGGATGTTGTTTTGGGGATTGGAATTCATTCTTTCCACACTTGTTCTTTTCTTGAGTTTGTAAACCCTGGTTTAGAAATCAAATTGGGGATTTCTCTTCATTGTAATATTTTAGCCCTTGTATCCATATCAATGATCAATAAACTAAATACATGACACATTCGAATACATAAAGTCAAATTCACCGCTTGCATATGATCTCATTTATGGAATACACACACCAACGCCTTGCGAAGGAATATGACCCTTTTGACTCATTTAAACCTCTTCAATTCCCATTGAGTTACGACCTTAGATTACTCTAACTAATTTGAAAGGGGTTTTGAAGGAGTCAGTCACTCTTCTAACCATACTTTGGGGTGTTGACAAGATTTCTTATTAACAGTGTGTATTAGATAACAACCCTTAGATAAAAGACCTTAGGAATTCACAGTCGCTTATAGTACGCCCTATGTTATCTAGCGTAGAATTAAAGTTAACTGCACATGATCGTCACATATTAAACTTACACTCATTCACTAGACTTCTGTCTAGCCCAACCCCATTCTCTTTATTTTTCTCCATCACAGGATGACGGGTTGATTGGGCATAGTACGTGAAGAATGGAGCTTCATGTTGGAGTTCTCATATTCTTTGTTATCCATCATGTTGTTACTTACCGTATTAAAATTCTACAAACGTATATTGTTTTTTGAAAATAATGTATACTGAAATTACGTATTTTGGAGACTGTATTTCTGGAATGTATATTTTTAAATACTTATATTTTAGTTCCTTCTGCTGTGCGATTTGAAAGTGTAGAATGTCTTAGAATTTACCATTGTAATTATGCCTTATAATGTTTTAAAAACCTAACAACTCATATTTCTTGGCATGATGCGAATCTAGAAGTCTCACTAGGCTTTCAACCGGTGTGTCGGGAAGTGCAGGTTGTTGCACAGTTCTATATTGGAATTTCAAGCAGTTGAAATGATCTACTCAGCTTCGTATGTTCATACTTTATCTATTGGCAATTTAGACATCTACTTACATATATAACAACATCCATCTGTATGCGTACCCACCAGAAAACACGCTTCATGTAACAATACATCTTTGTACCACCTTGGTTTATAATGAACTTAAAACGATGAATCTTGTTGAGTACTTCCTTTCTAATCCCTTTAATATCTAGGACATATAACCATCCGCTTTTCTATGACAAACCAGAATGGTCAATCTTCAAACCTACCTTGCTTTTGGACTTAACACCTTAACCAAATCATCCATAACCTAACTAGCCCCAATCAGGTCTAATAGAAATGGTTTAATTACTAAACTTGCTAAGACGTCCTCGCCCTAACTACGCTTGGATTGCCAATCACACTCTGAAAAAATATTTCCAATGCTTTTCACTCATGGACCATTGAAGTAGCATAGTTGCATGCCTTTTACTAAATGCAACATCAACTACATTGTTCTTTCCATATATATATATAGAGAATCTCCAAATTGTATGTGGTTAAAGATACTATCCAACGTTGTTGCCATATATTCAAGTCGTTTTGTATGAAAAGATACTTCAAAGACTTATGGTTTGTAAATAACTCGAAGCTCTCACCAAGCAAGTGATGTCTCCACATCTTCAATGAAAATCCAATAGCCAACAACTCAAAATCATGAGATGCATATCTCCGCTCGTGCATCTTAAGTTTTCGGCTCACATAAGCAATAACTTTCCCATGCTACATTAAAACTTCTCATAAGCCATGCTACACTCATTTATATATACGATTAAGCCCTTGCTCTAATTTGTAATGAACAAAACAAAAGCGCTAGTGAACCTTTCTTTTAACAGAATGAACGCATCCTCATACCTCAAATTCCAAACAAAACCAACATCCTTGATGGTCAACTACGTCAAATGAAAAGTGGTCTTAGAGAAATCCCGAGTAAATCTCCAATTCAACCACTTAAACACAAGAAGCTCAAAATATGAATCGCACTTTTTTGTCTCTCCAATCTTGGACAGCTACAACCTTTGTTGGGTCAACAACAATGTTGTTCTGCAATACAACATATCCAAGAAACCTTACTTCTGATCCTTAGAAATGACACTTTGAGAATTTGGCCATGATACGATAATCTCTTAAAGTCATTAGCACAACTATAAGACAACCTTTGTGCTCTTCTTCTATCTTTAAAGTAAACCAAGATATCATCGATATATACAACCACAAATTTATTTAACACATCTCTAAATACTCGATGCATAAAATCAAAAAAATAAGCTGGAGCATTGGTTAGGCAGAACGACATGACAAATCATTCATAGAAATAATTCGAGGTCCTAAATGCAATAAGTGGTACAGTCTCTTCTGTCACTTTTAACTGATGACACCTTGAATCTAAATAGTAATGGATATGAGCCCCACTAAGCTGATCAAACAAGTCATCTGTAACAACCCGGGGTTTTATGAAAATTTATTTATCATCATTAAACGATTAGTGGTGATAACTAATTTCTAGTGGGAGCTTTAATTGGGTTTAAATTCTTTAAAAAAAAAAAAATAATAATAACAATAATAATTGGTTAAGTGTTTGGGCTTTAAGCAAAATCTTGGCCATGTTTTTATTGATGTTGTGATACTTATCAAGGGTTGGTAACCGTTCCTTAATTTTCTAATTCCATTCCTAACCTTAAAAAAAATCAAACGAATGAAAAATAATGGCGGCTTCCTTTTGCGTTCGTTCCTCTTTACAACAGCTAGGGTTTCGATAATTTGTGATGCCGATTTCAATTGCTCGAGTCAATTTTGATTTTCGTGCTTCGATTGTTGCTCGTCTCTGAGATGTTTCGGCCGCTTGATTTGGGTTCGCCTCTACTTCGAATCTGAGCAGTTCGATGGCTCCACGATGCAAGGTGAGTGATTTTATTCATTCACATTTCTAATACCTACTTGATTTCTTCGCGGTTGATTGGATGTTTTTGTATCTCTGACATATTAAAATTCATATAAAATGATACTTGCAATTTTTGACTAGTTCATGTACATGTCTTTGATGATGTTGAAATGTTCGAACTCCTTATCCATTACGGCTTAACTTTCTTTTTGACTTCGGTCTTGATGCTTGTATTCATCTGGAAAATTTGCGATATTTTGCTTTGAGCTTGGGCTTGATAAATTTGATTTTTGTGAAGCCTGCTATTTCGATTACCTTAAATATGTGATTTTTATCACTCTGGCATTTGGACTCTGGTTTGAAATTGGTAAGACCTATTTGATTTTGTTCACTGAATTTTTGGCTTTCACTAATCATTATGGCTTTGATTTTTGTGTGGCCCATGTGTGCTTCGGCTCTGACCATCTTAGTGTTCATCCCTGAGCATTTTCGACCTGCTGTTTGCATTGCTTCATTCATGTAGGTTGTCACTGTTTTTGCTTTGGTTTAGCTTACTGATCAAGTTTCAGTTTGCATTTTGTTGGTTTGCACCTAAATTTTTCCATATAATTTCACATTGTATTTGTGCCTTTGACTAGACATGTGTGTCTGCTACATTATATAGTAGCCTTGCTTGTGCATTTGATGTTGTGAGCCGCCGAGTCAGTTGCATTTTTTTACTTGGTTAGTCTCCAGTCCCATGTTACCACCTTTTGAGTCTTCCATCTTTGTATATGCGTCTTGAGATTATTTGTTGCATACTTGTTGACTAATATACACTGCTGGAATAATTGTTGTTGTTTGATGAACTTTATGCAGCTGCTATGTCCCTGTTGTTTTTATGCGTTGTGCATGTATATGTGTGATTATACATATGTTGTATTTGTGTAGCTGTTGAGTCAGTGCCATTGGTATTTGAATCTTCACTTGCTTTTGATTTGTTGATCTTTTGTGTATTTCATGCTGTAGTGGCGAGGCAGTACACACGTGCGTGTACTGCAGCCCTACCCGAATTAATGTTTTTAAGGGGTAATTCAATTACTTGAAATGTTTTGTCCAATCCAATATTTTGGAATTGCATTTTGATTTGGTTTAAATTGATTATTTTGTTGTTGTCTAATTGTCTTCTAGATAATTAGATTAGGAGTTTCTAATTATTTATTTAATAATTAGATTTTGTTGTTAATTGCCGTTTAAGCAATTCTTATGTTTTCTAAATTATCTTCATTGATAACCCTTTTATTTATCTTCGTTGATAATTTGAATTTGTTGGTTTGTTGTTTAACACTGTTACGTGTTATATTTACCGTTATCCGATTTCCTTATTTAAGAATTGCATATGTGAATTATTTTGACTGTCATCTAATTGTCATTTAATTATTATTGCTTCTGCGCATTAATAACTGAGTCCGAATTAGACTGACCCGTGTATTATTTTCTTTTGAATTTAATACTCGGGTCAGACCGAGTTATTTCAGGTTGTTGATATTTTACTTTGGGTTGCTGCTTGAGCTATGAAGTCTCTTTATATCATTGGAGTAGTCGTTGTCATGGTATAGGATGATATGTATTCATGTATATTATTGTCAATAATGTACTTGTATATGTAACTTCCTGAGTCGACAGTTGTAGTCGTATCATATGTATTGTATCACGTGTATTGTAACTGATTTCAGTTATATATATATATATATATATATATATATATATATATATATATATATATATATATATATGAGATTTGATATTATTTGTGTTACGCATTTAGCTGTTCTGTATTATTATTATATATATTGTCCTAAACTATTATGAACCATCGTAGTTCTTTTTATACTGGAATTGGATACTTCGATGGGAGTATATAAATAAGAGATGAAAAATAAAAATATATACCACACCTATCGAGGTAACCAATACTAGTGTAAGGCCTAACTACGGATGGCCGCTCCTATCCAGCCTTATTCTTCGAAATAACAGACGGTGTTTCTTTTAATACTCTTTGTTATTGTGAGCATAGAGGTGGGGCGTCACAGTTGGTATCAGAGCTTGAGGTTTATGGACATAATATAAAACATAACTTAGATGGAACATGTGTTACAACTATTTTTCGATGTTTTTAGTTGTGCTTTGAGTCAAAACTAAAGTTTTGAAAGTATGATGAAATTTTTAAATATCTTTATTTAAAAATAATAGTGAAACTGTGTTTGATGATTGAGTAATTTGTGTCGGTTTATCAGAGTGCGCAGCGGAAATAGTGAGACTGTCTTCGGTGTGTAGAACTGATAACCTTTTTGATTTAAAAATCAAAATATGAAATTGAAATAAATTTCATTTGTTGTTTACATAGCTGTGTTTATTTTGTTTTCTTTGAAAATTTCGAATCCGATTTGAGGATCCGAAGCGATTGCAGTTATGTGATTTTGTCGAGATTTTTGCTGTTTTGAATTATCTTCATTGAAGATATATTCGAATGATTTCTTTGTTCATTTTGTAGTATACGTGCAAATTTGAGTTGCTCGTTACTGCATTGATTTTATGGTGAACCGGTGTTTGTTTTTAAATGTATTTTGTTGCCGTTATTTTTATAACGGGATTTTTACATCGGTGCTAAATTTTTGAAGCATGGTGTTTTGTTGACCTTTTTAACAAATGGAAATTCACTGGTGTTACATTTTGATGTGAATTATTTTAATGAGATTTTGACGTATAAAAATTACTGTCGCTTTGACTTCAGTAACCGTCAAATTTTAAGGTGGATTTTCAAGCGGTTATCCCGCAATGCTGATTTTGTTGTCCGTTTTTACGGTATTTTGAGAAGTACAATTTCCTTGTCGAAGTTGCTACTGATGTTACTGTTTTAATCACGTGTTTTAAAAATTGTTTCAAAATAAAAGTTGTGTTCAAAAGTTTTACAGTTTACGCATTCAAAAGAATGAGGAAGCGATTTCAATGTTCCAGAAAAATCGAGGACTATGACCCCTTTCTTTTACTGATTCGCTTAATTTCGGACTTGTGCGTTTGAGAATGTAAATTATTACTTTTATAAAATAAATGAAATTGTTTTCAGAAGTTTTGCAGTTTGCGCTTTCAAAAGAATGAGGAAGCGATTTAAACGTTTCAGCAAAATCGAGGACTATGACCCCTTTTTTTTACTGATTCGCTTAATTCCGGATTTGTCCATTTGAGAATGTGAAATGTTATTTTTGGAATACACAATTTTACACTTTCAAGGAAACGGTAAAGAGAATCAAACGATTTAGTAAAACACGTGGTATGGGACATGTGCGTTTTCTATTTCGGTTAATTCCGGACTCGTTAATTGAAATATTTGATGTTTTGATGATATTGATAATTTTCGTGTGCTTTCGAGCCACTATGTTGGACCTTCGGGTCATATGTTGGACCTTCGGGTCATACGTTGGACCTTTAGGTCATATACCAGTACTAGACCTTCAGATCATATGTTGGACCTTCGGGTCATATGTTGGACGCCAAAATTATGTTGACAGTACTTGTTAGGCTTCGGCCATATGTTGATGCACGTGTGCCGTAGCTTAAAAACTCGCCATCTGATGGGATCGATCCAACCTTTTACGTTGATTTTCTAGATTATCTTAATTGATTCTAGATATTTGTTGTTTCCAATTATCTGCAGGTAATTGGATATTTGTTGATATGAGTTCTAATTATCTTTGTTGATAATTAGAAATTTGTTGATTCTGATTATCGTTTTTGATAATTAGAAATTTGTTGATATGAGATTTCTGATTATCGTTTTTGATAATTAGATATTTGTTGATTTGATGATTTCTGATTATCGTTTTTGATAATTAGATATTTGTTGATTTGAGATTTCTGATTATTGTTTTTGATAATTAAAATTTGTTGATTTAATGATTTATGATTATCGTTTTTGATAATTAGATATTTGTTGATTTGAGATTTCTGATTATCGTTTTTGATAATTAGATTTTTGTTGATTTGATGATTTCTGATTATCGTTTTTGATAATTAGATATTTGTTGATTTGAGATTTCTGATTATCGTTTTTGATAATTAGATATTTGTTGATTTGATGATTTCTGATTATCGTTTTTGATAATTAGATAATTGTTGATTTGATGATTTCTGATTATCGTTTTTGATAATTAGATATTTGTTGTTTCTGATTATCGTTTTTGATAATCGAATATTTGTTGATTCTGATTATCGTTTTTAATAATTAGATATTTGTTGATTTGAGATGTCTGATTACCGTTTTGATAATTAGATATTTGTTGATTTGATGATTTTTGATTATCGTTTGATAATTAGATATTTGTTGATTTGATGATTTCTGATTATCGTTTTTAATAATTAGATATTTGTTGTTTCTGTATCGTTTTTGATAATCGGATATTTGTTGATTCTGATTATCGTTTTTGATAATTAGATATTTGTTGATTTGAGATTTCTGATTATCTTTTGTGATAATTAGATAATTGTTGATTTGAGATTTCTGATTATCGTTTTTGATAATTAGATATTTGTCGTTTCTGATTATCGTTTTTGATAATCGGATATTTGTTGATTCTGATTATAGTTTTTGATACTTAGATATTTGTTAATTTGAGATTTCTGGTTATCGTTTGTGATAATTAGATATTTGTTGATTTGAGATTTCTGATTGTTGTTTTTGATAATTAGATAATTGCTAATTTTGTTCATTATAAGATTTTCTAGTCTCTAATTGTGTAACGACCCGAAATTTTCGAAGCCGAAAAATCCAGATAGTTATGAAAAATAAGAAAGAGATAGAAGAAGAAGAACAGAAACACCATCATCTCACAATCGCAGCGGATAAAATATAATAATAATAATAATAACTTACAAAAGAATACCATATCTGTCGATTACATTTCAATGCATCAGAGTTTCACATATATTCAAATGCTGATTATATACAATCAATTTATCACATAATTACAATAATATCGTTACAGCGGAAATATTCTAAGCGATATTGCCATTCTGCTCACCTCCTGAGCTCCAGAACGTCCCTACCTGAAAATCTGTAATACTCGGTCTGACCCGAGCATTACACCAAAGTAACACCCAGGTCAGGCTGGAAACCAGCGTGAGTAAACCCAATTAACATGGAATACCAAAGAAATCAACTTTTATAAACCCGGGGTATCTTATATCAATTTAACCAATTCACAATTTGCTATAGACAATGCTAATTTCACATATAAATTTCTAAATACCAAAGATTTTGATTTTAAACAGTCCAATACCTCCAAATCACTTTACTATCCTTACTATTTACAGTAATCGTCCTATATTACTTAAATTTATTATCCTGAAATTTCCTACATTGATTTATCATCTTTCAAGCAATCATAATCATTCACTAATTTCTTGACTAGCTTCTTAAATCAATCAATGCGTAATTGTTTTTACTAATTAGTTATTAATTAATTTCATGAATTGATAATCCTTCATTTGTTACTTTCATTCTTTAATCACATTTTATTTTGGTTTACATTTAATAGTAGACCTTACAATAATCACATTTATTAACTTAAATCAATCACATTTATTTATTAACTAAATTAATTACACTAATACTTACCCCTTAATTATTTTTATTAGTACCTTTCTAGTAATTTCCCTTTTAAAATCTTACGACTAGAAACTTATCTCAGCAAACCAAGCTGAACGTCGGAATTCCCGAACTAAGGTGCTGAGTAACCCGAGCCACATACGAGATGATAACAGCGTCGATTCTTCGAGCAAATCACGACAGAAACTCGAGTACGCCCCAGGCCATCACCCTTCTTTCCCAGACCTGAGTTAAGATCCATCTTCCCCGAACCTTTCAGAAACCGGATACGATCATATGTGTGCACATGCACAAACATCCAGACCATCACCGGCCATCATCGTAACCAATCACCGTAACCACCCCCATGTCGATGGCGTTCGTTTAACTCAGAGATCGACAAATCCCAATTCCATTTTCCTAATGGCTGCTACATCCACGCTTGCCCCAGGCCGAACATCGAAGATCAAACACTTCCCAGTCGACGAGAATCGACTATCACCCCAATATTTATCAACTCGAGAATTCACATTAACCTTATTTGTAAAAAATCTTAATGTTTATACTAAAAAAATCATGGATTCTGGATATGAATTCAAATACAATCAGAATATAGGAAATTAACAAATCAAAATTTAACTTGAATAAATTTCTTACTTTCAATTAAAAATTTCCAGTTAGTCTTCTTCCTAATTTAATTTACGACAAATTACAAATTCAAGATTCAAATAACCAAGCATTATTCTTTTAACCTCATGTTCTATTTAAATCTATATAGGAAGGGAGATTAAATTCGTAACATTGTTTGGTCTGTTATAGACTAACAGAGACCAACTTATATGCACTTTGTACTCGTACAACATGTTTATATTTCCATATAGACATTTTATGTTAATGCTTCCAGATTATATACCACGCATCAGGAATAAAGAAGATTCGAGATGAGATTTACTCACAGAATAAATGTTGCAGAAGTCGAAACCAAGCTACACTGCTTCGGTAATGTCGAGATGCCGAAGCCCTCGTTCGAAACCACACGCGCCTTCTCCTTATCGCGCGAGCAATCGCCACGTTCGAATCCGAGCTCCAAACAATCAGAGTTGAACACATCGAGCCCCATCGCCATCTTGTCTTCGCCCTCAACGTCATCGCCGATACGATCTGCAGTCAATCACGATCGAGCATCGAATCAGAACGACTCGAGTCGATCAACCTCGCGACTCAGCTCCCCGTTCCCCTTCCAATTCCTCCAGAAATCGCGGCTGCCCTCCTTCCATGCCTGATTCGTGAGTCGATTGTTTGTTTATTTTATTTTATATTTTTTTCTGCTCGATTTAAGGAGGCTTCGGCCATTATTGATTTACACAGAGATGAGCTCGATTTTATTTTGATATTGATTTGTTTATTTTATTATATTTTGATTGATTTCCATCTGCTTAGAGAATCAAAGGGATGGGATGAAATAGATGTAGGAGGGAGGCTTCCTGAGTACGCGTTGATGAAAATATCCCTGACCCCTTTGACTTTAAATTCCATTATATTTTCAAAACGTTTCATTAATAGTCATTTAAATTTTCGAAATCCTCTTAAGGAATGTCGTTAGGCAATAATAAAGTTTTACCCGTGCTTCTGAAGCCGATGAAACGTGTTTCGAAATTTAATTCGATCGTATGCACGAGTTACAAAAGAAAACGATCAGTTTTAAATTAAGTCGATTAAAATAGTTCTAAGCGTTTTGAGCTGCCAGGGTCAAACGACAACCCTGATTGCTACGAAAATTGAAACCCGATAATAACTAACTATTTCGGATCCAATGGAACTAGTTTCATTGAATTCCTAGACTGTGCCTCGGAAAGCTATTTTTTTAAATGTCAATTTAAACGATATATTATTAAAATTGAACAAAACACTTCCAAACTCAATTTTAGCACCTCCACTACCTTCAGTGTTATCAATATAAATTCTATAAGCCTTCAAATTATTTCTAACAGACTTAAAAATGTCAGATTCAACAATTTACCCAACTTTCAATTATTAAAATCAATATTTGAACTATATAATTCAATGATTTAATTATCAAGTAAATATTGATATCTGGAATTCAAGTTAAAATTAACCTTTAAATCAATTAATTATTCCATTTAAAAGTGTTAGAAACTCTAGATCGTCACATTCCTCCCCCCTTAAAAGAATTTTGTCCCCGAAATTACTAGTTATGGAGAATGGACCAATACTCGTTTACCTCTTTCCAAAACTCACTATTCAACATCCTACCAACTATCTTTTACTAAAGACCTATTATCACATTAACCAACTTCTCAAAACCTTTCATAGTTTCAAATCATATCTTTTTGCTCAATTATCTGAATTTAAATTTTTGAATTATCAAAATTTTCTCAAATATTTTCTAACTCTCTACATTCCCAAAAAATTTCGCCAACGTCTCCTTTGCGCGGCTAGCTCGGTACTACTACAAAATGCCTCCACGGGCTCCCAAATTCCAAAAGGAAACAAAAGCCAAGTGGCTACATCAAAAACCCAATCCAATTTCATCTAGAAATTTAAATACGTACCTTTTGTCGGGCCATACAAATTTATCTTTTGGAATCAAATCCAATTACTTTTCCCCTGTATTACCTGCATATCTTGTTTAGCAACGATATTCAATCGAAACTTTACAAATCAATTTATACATTCTCTTATATAGGTTTCATACCTATTTCAAATTAGTCTTTCCCATTTTCATATGAATTCAATTCATATTTAATTTGAGCATTGAATTTTAACTTTCATTTATAACTGATTCATAGTAGTTTCATCTACTAATTTACTTTAATTTCCCATTTGAAATTGTTTTGTCGTTAACAAAATTTTTCCCAAAAATTTTCAAAAACTTTCTGACTCCCAAAATTTTCGGAAAATTTTAGCAGAGTCTCCTTTGTACGGAGGAGCTTTTGCAATTTGATAAGAGATATAAATATATATACATCGACCCACACGGTCGGAAAAAGCAAAAACAGTTCATATTTCCTATTTTTATTGCGTAGGCGTACTTATTTAGCATTTTAAGCAAGCAGCTTATTTATCTTAGCATATATCGCATCCAAATCCAGCCAAACAGCCTTCAGGTACCTGTACTTACTCAACTTAAACATATAAGCACTATATATATGAAGTTTATAACATTTCTCTTACTTAAACAACTGTAACCCTTCAATTCTAAAAGAAATGCATTCAAAATAACTTCCACAGCAATTTATATGTTTTCAAAACTAATTCAATTGCTTTCAACCAATTTATATATAATTTCATTCAATTTCAATGGTTTGGAACTCAATTTCTTACATTCCATTGATTTTTAACCCAAACAAGCTCATATTCACCTCAAATGATTCAGAACCAATTTTATTTAATCTCTATTGACTCATAGCATTTCAATTACTTTCATTTATGCCGAGCGACTACCATATTCATGCAATTCCGACGATATTCGTTTAATAAAGTATCTATTCTAGTTTATAACTACTTTAAATTACTTTCAACTCATTCTATAATTAATTCCATTTTATTTCTAATTTATTCTCTAACCATTTATTTAGCTCGACACATTCCATCCTTCTATACTTCTAGCCATTCCCAAATTAATTCAATCCAAGTTTTTATTTAATGGGCTTTCACTCTTATTCGAAGCCAAGCTTCCATAAATTTTAAACTTAAGTGAATTTACTTTAATTTTATTCCAACATCAAACTTAAGTTTACTTCTATTTGATCCTCATTTTATCAACTTCCATTAAATTCAATTAGCCTATTCATTTTAAATTCTAATTTTAAATTCACCTTCTCAATTTCTAAAATAATATCCAAGCACATATTTAACTCATTTATACTTCAAATTAATATGCCACCGAACTTAAGTTCAGTCTGATAACCCAATTCCAATCACAGCTTTGATTTAGTTTTTATTCAATCGGACTTCGTCCAATTATTAATTAACTCATTTTAAAATTTTCATTTACTTACTTAATTCATTTCTGAAAATATTTTATTAATATAAGGCCATTCTCAATTTATTTCTATTCACTTGTGTTTTGTTTTGCACTAAAACCATTTCTTTTTTTTTATTATTCACTTTCATTTCATATGACAACACTTCTCTTATCTCCCATTTACTGGCAAATTTCATTAGATATTATTCAAATCGTACTTGAATTTTATTTGTAATTCAAACCATCTCATTTCCAATCCAACTCTATTTTATTTTTATTTTACAACATCTCTTCTTATTTATTTCATTATCAAATCCAAGTCGAATTCTATTTACAATTTGGATTCATTTTTCAAATTCCCTTATTAACTTACAATTCCTTTTTATTTATCCGAGTTAAACTTTATTAATATACTCTATCGAATAATTATTTAACCAATTAGCTTTCTTCCAATCTCTAAATCCATATTCGGTTTTAATTACAAAATTACTTCATTAAAACTCCAGTTTGGATTTCCTTTATTTCCCCAAAATCCCAACACCTTTATTTCAAAATTTTAGAAAAGCTTTTAAAGTCACATAACACTATTAAAATAACTCCTTATAAAAATACCTTTTATAACTCGATGTCTCAACCAGTCCATCCTTGTTCTCACAAAAATTCAGTCATACGTTGATTAGGCGTAGGACCAAAAGCCTATAAGTACTTGGTAAACCCGTTTTCAACATCCAGTGAAAATACTTTGAAAATAATTTTATTGAAAATATCGAAAAAAAATTTGAAAATAGAGGAAATTTCTTTGGTGACAATGCTCTGAAAATCATCAACCCCCATCCATGGTCACAGTTACATTCCAGGGTTACGTTGTCGTCGCAGCAAAAGTCCATGCAATTGCAGGCTCTCCGCGGCCTCTCAATTACGCCATGGATCCCACACAACAGATCACAGTTACATCCAGGGTTACGTTGATGTCACGGCAAAAGTCCATGTAACTGCAGGCTCTCTGCGGCCTCTGATTTTCGCTGTCAAAATGAAACTTCTCCACTCCTACATAGGTCGCAGTCTGCCGATATAAAATCAACCGCAGACTGTTGGCTCTCAACGGCACACATGACGTTCGCTATGTTATACCATAGGTCGCAGTTACATCCTGGGTTATGTTGTCATCGCAGCAAAAGTCCATGTAACTATTGGCTCTCAGCGGCACACACGACTTCCGCTATGGTATACTCAACTCATAATCCTCAGGAACTAGTTTTGTCCGGACTCTTCACAAGATCAACTTTAGAACCCCTCTGGGCTCAAGGCAGTACCACCCAGTGGCACTCCGGAGAAGTCCATTTCAAGGGAGCGCCTTTTTCCCTAGAGCCATCATCAAACACTTTATACTATACATATAGTATCTTCAAATCATACACCTAGTATGATCTCATACAAGGCTCCTTTACACAAAATCGATTATTCCAAAATCGATAATTCTCAAACCAGGCTTTCCAAATTCCAATATTGATTTTACCCAAAAATCAAATGTCTTTCCAAAACCAAAGGTTCCCAAAATGTGATAGCCTGGATTTTAGAATATCAGTAATTGTTAAATTTACCTGAATTTGATTATTTAAAATACTAATTATAGATTTAACAAATAAATCTGATAACAAATACTTATATTGGGATTTGTGTATAAATGAATTTGAACTATAATAATTACTAAGTTTTAAATATTTGGATAAATATTCATTTAATAAAATCCTAATATAATTACTGAAATTTGAAAATATTTGTTTAATAATCTTCTTTATTATTATTTTGGAAAAATTTATCTTTTACAAATAAATATGTTTTTATTTTAATGAGTATTTGTAAATGGCAAATGAGGTTTGGATTTGAAATCCAAACATCTTTTAAAAGATAAATCTGATTATGAAACAAATCTTTTTATTACTGTTATTTAAATTTAAATCTAAGCTTAAAAATATATTTTTAAAACAATTAACATTTTATCTTAATGAAGCTCATGTGCATTTAGATAAGTATTTATAATTAAAAAAAAATATAAATATTAAATATTAAGCTTTGATAATGTATATATCTTTTGAAAATATAAGCATAAAATTTAAAGGTATATAGCATCTAAACCATAATAAGTATAAGATTTGAAATTTAATACATATGTTATAATTTATTAAACAAGGGTTTAAAACCCAAATTATGAATAAATTTAAAAATAGAAGGTTTAACACAATTTAATCAAAAAGTGACAAATGTATGTTTTTGGAACATGTGGCAAAATACTTATTTTAATTTTAAACAAATCACAAAACAAATTTATATAAAACCTAATGCTTCTTCTCTTCAAAATTCTTTTCCTGTTCTCAATCAAAAGCAAAGAAACAAGTATGTAAATAACACTGCTCAAACACTTTTCAAAACCAGAAACTTTTGATCAAAACAAACCTGAACTCTTAAAAATCAATCTGCAACTCAAAGGCCCTACATGCATTTTCTTCTCTGGAAGCCTGCATTTTTTCCACCTGAAACAAACATGCAAATGAAATCAAGAAGCAAGAGCAATAAATCAAGATTTAAGTTTTAAAAGGAAAGCATGCAACTGAGTTTTAAGATCTAAAGAATTTTCAAGCAATTCCAGTTCTAAATCAAATTATAGCTTCTCTGTTCAAAACAGGTGAGTACACTTAACTTTTCAAGGTTAAAAGTCTTACTTGCTTATAGATCTGTGAAGTGATATTGAATCTATGGTGGGTATACTTGTATTCTGATGATTTTCAGTAAAGTTCTCTGTTTGTAAACCTGTGCATGCTTGTGAATGTAAGTGTATATGCTCTGTTGTAATGGCAGGCTCGGTTTCATCACTAAAAATCATATAATCCCAAAACATTTAGATTTGGGTTATAATTTATAAAGGTAATACGATTAAAAAACGTAATCTAAATTTTTAGATAGCTTCAGGAGTTATATTTGGGAATGATTTCGAAAAAAAAATTGAATAATAGTGAGAAACCTTAACCTGGAATTTGAATTGTTCTGATATCTGTAAAATGTGAAAATTTGGTTCATTCCAACATTCAAAAATCTAGATCACATCACCTAGTTCATAATGCATGTTGATATAAACTAAGGAAATGTATGTTTCTTAATATAGTTTAGTTAAAAATTGATTTATATGGAAATCTTGCTGTATAGTTCATTTATGTCAAGATATACAGTAAATATCATATTCTGCTGAAATTTCAATGAAAGTGAATCAAAGCTTTAAGCTTGCATGATGTTTTTCCTAGTAAAAATAGGAATTTTAGAGGTGAAATTGTGATTTTTAACATCCTATATTGTAAGAAATTTGGGAACGATCGAATTGCGTTCAAATATTTATTTCTCGTGAATGGGTTGGTGAGGGGTATCGCGCTTTGGTCAAGAAGAGCCTAGCTTCATGTGCTAGGACTTCACCGAAGCCAATTCTCGAATTTGGATTCGATTTGTGGTGGGGCACTGTTTTTAGGGTTTTTATTCGAGTTTTGGGGTCAAGGTTGTTCTTGGCAATGGCGGCGACGGGATGGAATAATATGACTGCGCACCCAAGGGAAAAGATTGAGGAAGGTATGATGAAGTTTTCGATGAGATATGGTGGGCACTGGCTGATAGAGGAGGCGCAACGAGGCGGGTTTCCAGATTTGGGTTAATGCCAATTTTCGGTTCAGGATCGAATTTGGAAGGGAGAGTTTTCTGTTGGGTTTCAAGAAGATAGGAAAGTCAGGAGGATCGTGAGAAGGTTGTCGGTGCGATCGGCGGCGAGGCACGATCACCGGAGGGAGCGTGCAAGGATATGTGCACGACTTTGTGCATCTTTTAGCAACATATTGGTTTTGTATTGCCTGATGAAATAGGAGGATGAAGGAGAAGGGGGAATTCGTTGTTTGTGGGCTTTGAGTTGGGTTGGCCTAAAGTAGCAGGCCGTTTGTTTTAGCAGTAATTTAAATTAAGGGATAAGCGTTCGAGGACGTACAGTTTACCAAATTCTTGGTGGATAAAATGGAACTAAAGTTAGCTCGGGTTTTGAAATTAGACCCGGGTAGTCTTGATACTGATAAAGTTAAAAGTTCCAGGGTTTAATTCATATGTTTTCTAATAAAATTTAATAATGATTAAATAGTTGATTATAATAATGATTTATCTTAAATTAAACAAGGTCTTGATTCTGATGGATAATTTATCAATATAATTAATTATTAAATAATTATTGAATATAGGTAATAAAGGGTTCAAAAAAAAAGGTTAACTTAATTACTTAGGGGCAATTAATTAAGTAATTAATTAAGGATAATCATTAATGGAATTGGTTAAGTATAATTTCTTAAAGTAAGTAATTAAAGGGATTAAATACTTAATGTAATTAATTAATTAATTAATGTGATCAGTTTAAGTTAATTAATTAGTTTAATTAATTTAGGATAATCACTTGATGGTTTGATAAGTATATTACTAAATGTAATTAATTAAGTGTAATTACTTAATGAAGTAATTGATGGGTAATTACTGGGATATAATTAATGAATGAATGGTAGTGGTTTTGAGTTTAATTACTTTGTGAAATTAATAAGAAGAATAATTACTTAGTGTAAAATAATTAATTTAAGAATTAATGTATTTAATTATAGTTAATTAATAAAGTAATTAAAGGAAACTAATTACTCAGTGTAATTAATTAAGTTAATATGGTTAATTTTAATTAATTAATTAGGTTTAATTAATTAAAGATAATCATTTGATGTTGGATTAAGGATAATTACTTTATGGAAGAAATTAAGTAATAATTACTCAGTGTAATTAAAGGATTAATTAATCAAGGAGTTAGTTTAATCCTTGAAATAATTAGGAAAAGTTAATTTATGATTTGATTAAATATGGATTAATGAATGTAATTAAGTATAAGGTTAATCATTAGATGAATTTAATAATAAGAATCTAATGAAAATAATTTGAGGATCATCAATTAATAATTAATGAAGTGATCAATCTTGATCATTAAAGATTGAATGATGATGAGTGTTTTGGACTGGTTGATATCTCTGATATGAGTTGCTTTGTGAAATATTATGTTGGATAGATGGTGAAAATGTGATTATCTATCAATTATGAATTGATATGTTAAAATGTTATCTGGTAATTAAAGTTGAATTGTATTTGATTGGATAAATTTGGTTAAGATGACATTGAATTCGAAGAGACCGGAGTCGGGTATTAGTAAATACCCGAAACCACTTCGATTCTTTATAGATTGATATGTGAAATCAATAAACCGGAATGGAATGATTTAAGTGAAATGGACCATATAATCTAAGTACGATACTTAGAAATGGATGTGTGAAATAAGTGATGTCTATAACGACTCGTGAAGTCGTAAATTGATATAAGTTACCCGGGTTTTAAATAAGTTCTATGCATTGGTATTTCATGTTAGATGAGTTTACTCACGCTGGTTTCCAGCCTGACCCGGGTGTTACTTTGATGCAATGCTCGGGTCAGACCGAGTATTACAGATTTTCAGGTAAGGACGTTCTGGAGCTCAGGAGGAGAGCTAGATGACAGGAGCGTATGGAGAGGATTCTTATATAGTATTGTTGTTATCTGGACAAGTTGTTAAACTATCCAGTTTGTATGGAATATTGAACTCTGATGTATATAAATGTAAAATTGACAGATACAGTTTTCTTTGTATAACTGTTATTATTATTTTCTATTATATTTTATCCGCTGCGAATGTGAGATTATGTGTTCCTTTTCTGTTCTTCTTCTTCTATCTTTTTTTTCTCTAACTATTTGGAAATTTCGAGATCGAAACTTCCGGGTCGTTACTTTTGGTATCAGAGCTGAAGGTTAAGCGAGAACCTTGGCTCTGGTGGGATTACTCATTAAGGATAGGGTAATTGGTACACTAGGATGAGTTGAGTGTGTATATATTTATGAGAGAGCGTACTTGTTATTTTCTTATATAAAGATTTTAAAAGATTTTATATAAGAATATATTTTGATATATAAGCAGTATTTCTTTTTAATAAATATTAAGGAAATTGGTTTTTAAATTATTGAATTAAATTAAGAAGTAATAGAATACAACCAAATTTAAATTGAATAAAGATAAGTTTGAAATGGATTCAAACTAAAATTTGAAATCTTGAATTGGAGAAGTATTTCAAAATAAGATGAATTAGAATTGGTTTTAAACCAAAGAAATAGATGGTTATTGTGTTTAATAATGGAATGATTGTTCTTCAATAAACAATAAAATGTTTTAGGAAGTAAACATTTAAAAGGAGAATAAACTTGTAAATTTGAAAGGATGTAAATTAAAGTGGGTTTCCAATTATGAAGTTTTGAATTCTAAATTTAATCCTTTGAAAATTGTTTTCGAAATGTTAAAGGAAATTAGATTATTCAAAACTATTTTGAATATGATCTTATTTTAAAATAAGAAATGTTATTTAATATATACAAATGAAAGGGGTCCTATTTCAAACAAGAGTTGTTTGAAGATTTAAGGGAATTTGTTTTGTATTGAAACCAAGGGTGGTTTAAATTTTAAAAAGTATAGCCTGGTTGGTTAAGGAATAAATATGTTTATGATGGATATGCATAATTTCAAAGATGGTTTGAGATAAACTCTAAATATTGAGTTTTAAATTTGGAATGAGATATGGTACCCAAAGTGATAAGTTTTGAACTTAATAAGTTGGGAGATCATTTATGTGGAGTTTAAAATTTGAAATGGGAATTCAAATTGTGTGAATTTGACTGAATTAAGTGAATTGAATTTAACTTAGAGGAAGTTAAATAAGTTTGAAAGGACTATCTGATTTGGGAATTTCTATATGAAATTGAAATTTAACATGCAAAGTTAGATGGTTAATTTAAATTGGGAATTTATGTGATCTCAAAATGGGTTTTGAGACCTGGAAATTGGACATTGATGGATGTTTTAAAATGAATAGGATGATATCATCCTATTGTTATTAATAATCTTTTAAATTGTGAATTGGATTTGTTTAAATGAATAAGAAATGAAGTGTGGTGATATATCCATTATTGAGATAAAAGAAAATCTAACTTTAATTTGAAATTAAATTGTTTAAAAGCTTTTAATAAAGGTTAACTTGGTTCAAAGGGTTAAACCAACCTTAGTGAATTTAACTCGAATTTTTATAATTCGAGATAGTTTAAATCTGGAATTTGAATTGAAATTATTTCAAATTGAATTTGATTTGAAGTAATTGAAGGTATGATTGAAGATGTATGAGTATAAGATTCAAATGGAAAATTTGGATTGGATTAATTTGTAGAGATTTGAAATTAAAATGGGTTTAATTTGAAATTAGTCCAAATTGATTTAAATAATTTGGAATTGTAATTAAATTTGAATAATTTTAAATTCAAATGGAATTTGAATTGAATTTGGGAGGAAATCAAGAATAATTCAACTTGATTTGGAAATGTAGTTTGAAATTGGGATTAATTCAAATTGGAAATGAATTGAAATTTGAAACAAGTTCAGTTGAAATTTATTTGAATTAGTAGAATTGGAGATCAAGTTGAATAAAGTTAAATTTGAAAAGAAACTAAGATTAATTCAACTTGAATTGGGGTTGAATCAATTTCAATAGAAATTGATTATTTAAATTGGGGTTAAGTCAATTTAAATGAAAATGGAATTTAAATTGAATTGATTGGGAATAGAGATTGGGAATTGAACTATTTTGACTCTGGACTATTTTTTTTATATAAATTGATTTAATATAAACCTATTTTTCCAAGCTATTTATTATATATACAATTTTTCTTTTAAAAATCAAACTATCTTATATTTTTGAAACTGTTTAACAATTTTCTAACTATTCTATAAACTAATTGCTATTTTCAACTACTAGTTACTATTTTATAGCTATTTTGCAATTATTTAAACTTTCTATGACTATTTAACTATTTTTCAATTATTTTACAATTACTGAACTATTTTACAGCTATTTTACAAACTAGTAATTATTTTCCAACTACTTATCTATTTTTAACTTTTCAAGCTATTTTCTAGATTTAAACTGGACAGAGTTTAAACTGTTATTGTTTAAATAACCAATCGAGATAAGAATAGAGGTGATAATCCGAATGTATTTAAGAGATTGTGAATAAGTGAATGAAAATTAAAATGAATGTGAATAGAAAGAGAAATTGATTTGGCTAATAACCAATAAAGATAAATACGTAGGGTGTACGTATGTTATTCTATTCGCATAGTGATTTGATTCAGATTCGAGCACAGAATTTCGAGATAGTTATTTCGATCCGAGTGGGATTTTTCACTCGATTTTCGACGGCAAACCTGGATATGGGTTGTTGATTGGTTCTGGATGTTCTCTATCATAGTTATGACTATGCAAGGAGAATGACAGTTTCTGATCAAGAAATCATATCTGTGTCCGCACTAGGAAGTCGGATGGACGATACTAGTTCGGAAGTGAAATTGTGTGATCGAGTGAGTGATCAGATTGGTATAGCATACAGATGATATATGTACATCGTACGGATTTGGATGAAAATGATATTAAAAAGAGTAATCAAATTTTAATATCTGATTTTGAGTAAACAAAGTAAATATCTTTGTTTTATAAGATAAAACTCCCCTTGATGAATCTATTGCCAGAAGGAAAGGATTTTGAAAGTGTTTGAAGTACAAAAGGAGTTTTATACAATTTTGAAATGATCCAAAGTTTTGAAAGATTTTATATATCAGAATATATATATATATATATATATATATATAAAGGACCTTATGAGGATTTTAGTAAGGTTTTTGGAACCTTTGGATTTGGAAAGGCTTTTGATTTTTGGGTAAAATCAATATTGAAATATGGAAAGCCTAGTATGAGAATTATCGATTTTGGGATAATCGATTTCGTGTAAAGGAGCTTTGTATGAGATCATACTAAATGTATGATTTAAAGATAATATATGTGTATAGTATAAAATGTTTTGATGATGGCTCTGGGGAAAAAGGCGCTCCCTTGAAATGAACTTCTCAGGAGTACCACCGGGTGGTGCTGCCTTGAGCCCCAATGGGGGGTTCTAAAGTTGATCCCGTGAGGAGTCCGGAAAAACTAGTTCCTGGGGATTATGAGTAGAGTATACCATAGCGAAAGTCGTGTGTGTCGCTGAGAGCCAACAGTCTGCGTTTGATTTTATATCGGTAGACTGCGACCTATGGTATAACATAGCGAAAGTCGTGTGTGCCGCTGAGAGCCAACAGTCTGCGTTTGATTTTATATCGGCAGACTGCGACCTATGTAGGAGTGGAGAGGTTTCATTTCGACAGCGAAAATCAGAGGCCACTGAGAGCCTACAGTTACATGGAATTTTGCTGCGACGGCACGTAACCCCGGGTGTAACTGTGATCTGTTGTGTGGGTTCCATGGCGTAATCGAGAGGAGCTGAGAGCCTGCAGTTACATGGACTTTTGCTGCGACGGCAACGTAACCCTGGAATGTAACTGTGACCATGGATGGGTTTGATGATTTACAGAGCATTATCACCAAAGATATATCCTCTTTTTTCAAAAACTGTTCTTATATTTTCAATAAAATTATTTTCCAAGTATTTTCACTTGGTGTTGAAACGGGTTTACCGAATACTTATAGATTTTCAGTCTTACGCCTGATCAACGTATGACCGAATGTTTGTGAGAACGAAGATGGACTTGTGAAAACATCAAGTTATAAAAAGTATTTTTATAAAACTGTTTTGTAATATTATATAAATTTTAAAAGAGTTTTAAAATGATCAAAGAAAATTTTAACAGGTTTTAATATTTAATAAATTCTGGTTTTGTTCCTTTTCGAGGACGAAAAGATTCTAAGGGGGGAGAAATGTGATAACCCGGATTTTAGAATACCAGTAATTGTTAAATTTACCTGAATTTGATTAATTAAAATACTAATTATAGATTTAACAAATAAATCTGATAACAAATACTTATATTGGGATCTGTGTATAAATGAATTTGAACTATAATAAATACTAAGTTTTAAATATTTCGATAAATATTCATTTAATAAAATCCTAATATAATTATTGAAATTTGAAAATATTTTTTAATAATCTTCTTTATTATTATTTTTGCAAAATTTATCTTTTACAAATAAATATGTTTCTATTTTAATGAGTATTTGTAAATGGCAAATGAGGTTTGGATTTGAAATCCAAACATCTTTTAAAAGATAAATCTGATAATGAAACAAATCTTTTTACTACTCTTATTTAAATTTAAATCTAAGCTTAAAAATATATTTTTAAAACAACTAACATTTTATCTTAATGAAGCTCTTGTGCATTTAGATAAGTATTTATAATTAAAAAAATATAAAAATTAAATATTAAACTTTGATAATGTATATATCTTTTGAAAATATAAGCATAAAATTTAAAGGTATATAGCATCTAAACCATAATAAGTATAAGATTTGAAATTTAATACATATGTTATAATTTATTAAACAAGGGTTTAAAACCAAAATTATGAATAAATTTTAAAAAAAAAGGTTTAACACAATTTAATCAAAAAGTGACAAATGTATGTTTTTGGAACATGTGGCAAAATACTTATTTTAATTTTAAACAAATCACAAAACAAATTTATATAAAACCTAATGCTTCTTCTCTTAAAAATTCTTTTCCTGTTCTCAATCAAAAGCAAAGAAACAAGTATGTAAATAACACTCCTCAAACACTTTTCAAAACCAGAAACTTTTGATCAAAACAAACCTGAACTCTTAAAAATCAATTTGCAACTCAAAGGCCCTGCATGCATTTTCTTCTTTGGAAGCCTGCATTTTTTCCACCTGAAATAAACATGCAAATGAAATCAAGAAGTAAGAGCAATAAATCAAGATTTAAGTTTTAAAAGGAAAGCATGCAACTGAGTTTTAAGATATAAAGAATTTTCAAGCAATTCCAGTTCTAAATCAAATTATAGCTTCTCTGTTCAAAACAGGTGAGTACACTTAACTTTTCAAGGTTAAAAGTCTTACTTGCTTATAGATCTGTGAAGTGATATTGAATTTATGGTGGGTATACTTGTATTCTGATGATTTTCAGTAAAGTTCTCTGTTTGTAAACCTGTGCATGCTTGTGAATGTAAGTGTATATGCTCTGTCGTAATAGCAGGCTCGGTTTCATCACTAAAAATAATATAATCCCAAAACATTTAGATTTGGGTTATAATTTATAAAGGTAATACGATTAAAAAATGTAATCTAAATTTTTAGATAGCTTCAGTAGTTATATTTGGGAATGATTTCGAAGAAAAAAATGAATAATAGTGAGAAACCTTAACCTGGAATTTGAATTGTTCTGATGTCTGTAAAATGTGAAAATTTGGTTCATTCCAACATTCAAAAATCTAGATCACATCACCTAGTTCATAATGCATGTTGATATAAACTAAGGAAATGTTTATTTCTTAATATAGTTTAGTTAAAAATTGATTTATATGGAAATCTTGCTGTATAGTTCATTTATGTCAAGATATACAGTAAATATCATATTCTGCTGAAATTTCAATGAAAGTGAATCAAAGCTTTAAGCTTGCATGATGTTTTTCCTAGTAAAAATAGGAATTTTAGAGGTGAAATTGTGATTTTTAACATCTTATATTGTAAGAAATTTGGGAACGATCGAATTGCGTTCAAATATTTATTTCTCGTGAATGGGTTGGTGAGGGGTATCGCGCTTTGGTCAAGAAGAGCCTAACTTCATGTGCTAGGACTTCACCGAAGCCAATTCTCGAATTTGTATTCGATTTGTGGTGAGGCACTGTTTTTAGGGTTTTTATTCGAGTTTTGGGGTCAAGATTGTTCTTGGAAATGGCGGCGACAGGATGGAATAATATGACTGCGCACCCAAGGGAAAAGATTGAGGAAGGTATGGCGAAGTTTTCGATGAGATATGGTGGGCGCTGGCTGATAGAGGAGGCGCTACGAGGCAGGTTTCCAGATTTGGGTTAATGCCAATTTTCGGTTCAGGATCGAATTTGGAAGGGAGAGTTTTCTGTTGGGTTTCAAGAAGATAGGAAAGTCAGGAGAATCGTGAGAAGGTTGTCGGTGCGATCGGCGGCGAGGCACGATCACCGGAGGGAGCATGCAAGGATATGTGCACGACTTTGTGCATCTTTTAGCAGCATATTGGTTTTGTATTGCCTGATGAAATAGGAGGATGAAGGAGAAGGGGGAATTCGTTGTTTGTGGGCTTTGAGTTGGGTTGGGCCTGAAGTAGCTGGCAGTTTGTTTTAGCAGTAATTTAGATTAAGGGATAAGGGTTCGAGGAAGTACAGTTTACCAAATTCTTGGTCGATAAAATGGAACTAAAGTTAGCTCGGGGTTTGGGATTAGACCCGGGTAGTCTTGATACTGATAAAGTTAAAAGTTCCAGGGTTTAATTCATATATTTTCTAATAAAATTTAATAATGATTAAATAGTTGATTATAATAACGATTTATCTTAAATTAAACAAGGTCTTGATTCTGATGGATAATTTATCAATATAATTAATATTAAATCATTATTGAATACAGGTAATAAAGGGTTCAAAAAAAAAGTTAACTTAATTACTTAGGGGCAATTTATTAAGTAATTAATTAAGGATAATCATTAATGGAATTGGTTAAGTATAATTTCTTAAAGTAAGTAATTAAAGGGATTAATTACTTAATGTAATTAACTACTTGATGTAATTAATTACTTAATGTAATTAATTAATTAATTAATGTGATCAGTTTAAGTTAATTAATTAGTTTAATTAATTTAAGATAATCACTTGATGGTTTGATAAGTATAATTACTAAATGTAATTAATTAAGTGTAATTACTTAATGAAGTAATTGATGGGTAATTACTGGGATATAATTAATGAATGAATGGTAGTGGTTTTGAGTTTAATTACTTTGTGAAATTAATAAGAAGAATAATTACTTGGTGGAAAATAATTAATTTAAGAATTAATGTAATTAATTATAGTTAATTAATATTGTAATTAAAGGAAACTAATTACTCAGTGTAATTAATTAAGTTAATATGGTTAATTTTAATTAATTAATTAGGTTTAATTAATTAAAGATAATCATTTGATGTTGGATTAAGGATAATTACTTTATGGAAGAAATTAAGTAATAATTACTCAGTGTAATTAAAGGATTAATTAATCAAGGAGTTAGTTTAATCCTTGAAATAATTAGGAAAAGTTAATTTATGATTTCCTTAAATATGGATTAATGAATGTAATTAAGTATAAGGTTAATCATTAAATGAATTTAATAATAAGAATCTAATGAAAATAATTTGAGGATCATCAATTAATAATTAATGAAGTGATCAATCTTACTTATTAAAGATTGAATGATGATGAGTGTTTTGGACTGGTTGATATCTCTGATATGAGTTGCTTTGTGATATATTATGTTGGATAGATGGTGAAAATGTGATTATCTATCAATTATGAATTGATGTGTTAAAATGTTATCTGGTAATTAAAGTTGAATTGTATTTGATTGGATAAATTTGGTTAAGATGACATTGAATTCGAAGAGACCGGAATCGGGTATTAGTAAATACCCGAAACCACTTCGATTCTTTATAGATTGATATGTGAAATCAATAAACCGGAATGGACTGATTTAAGTGAAATGGACCATATAATCTAAGTATGATACTTAGAAATGGATGTGTGAAATAAGTGATGTCTATAACGACTCGTGAAGTCGTAAATTGATATAAGTTACCCGGGTTTTAAATGATTTCTACGCATTGGTATTTCATGTTAGATGAGTTTACTCACGCTAGTTTCTAGCCTGACCCGGGTGTTACTTTGATGTAATGCTCGGGTCAGACCGAGTATTACAGATTTTCAGGTAAGGACGTTCTGGAGCTCAGGAGGAGAGCTAGATGGTAGCGTATGGAGAGGATTCTGATATAGTATTGTTGTTATTTGGACAAGTTGTTAAACTATCCAGTTTGTATGGAATATTGAACTCTGATGTATATAAATGTAAAACTGACATATACAGTTTTCTTTGTATAACTGTTATTATTATTTGCTATTATATTTTATCCGCTGCAAATGTGAGATTGTGTGTTCCTTTTCTATTCTTCTTCTTCTATCTTTTTTTTTCTCTAACTATCTGGAAATTTCGGGATCGAAACTTCCGGGTCATTACACAAAACCTTTCCAAAATCCTCATAAGATGCTTTATATATATTCAGATATATAAATTTTTTATAACTTTGGATCTTTTCAAACTTGTATAAAACCCTTATATACTTCAAACACTTTCAAAATCCATCAATGTGAGATATACTCACTTATTCCCATTTTCCCTTAATCTCCGTTTGGATTATCACTTCAATTCTTATCTCAGTTGGGTATTAAATCAATAACAGTTTGAACTCCGACCAGATTACTTTAAAAAAAAAATAGCTTGAAAATTGAATAATAGATAAGTAGTTGAAAAATAATTATTAGTTTACAAAATAGTTATAAAATAGTTAACTAATTATAAAACAGTCGAAAACTAGTTAAATAGTTTCAGAGATTTTAAATAATTGTGGAATAGTCGTCAAATAGAAATTAGTTTGTGAAATAGTTGAAAAATAGTAATTAGTTTAGAAAACCGTTGAAAAATTGATTAAATAGCTTCAAAAATAATTGTAAAACAAGTGTAAAATAATTTGGCTGTAAGAAAGAAAAGTTGTGTATATATTTAATGGCTTAGAAAAATAAGTTTATATTAAGACAATTTATATGGAAAATAGTCTAGAGTCAAAACTGTTCACTTTCCCAACATTTCAATTTAAATTTCCACTCCCATTTAAATTGGTCCAATTCCAAATTGCATAATCTTCAATTTCCATTGAAATTGATTTAATCCCAATTCAAGTTGAATTGATTCCCAATTTCCTTCCAACTTCAAATCAAATTCCGTTTGATCTTTTAAACTTGTACAACTTTAATTACAATTTCAATTTTACAATTTCTATTTATAATCAATTTCATTCACATTTTGCTTTTAACTCGGAATTATACTTTTTATTTAGCCAATATTTTTTTATTATTCCATAAATATTTTAGTCAAGATTCCAGAGGTTAAACAAATTTCCAAAATTTCAATATCACCTTAGAATTCACCTATATCCAAAATTCTTTGGCAAATTCAATTACCCCTTTGAATTTCAAAACCAAACCCAGTTCACAAACAATTCCAATTTAAAACAATTTGGTAGCAATTTCTCTTCTAGAGACTCGAAAATGAACATCGATGATGCTGCAGTCATCACCGACGTTATTTTCCAGTAACCGAAAGAGTTCAATGCTTTTATCTCTTTACAAACATTTCCAAATATTTTAATTTCAAATCTCCCGGATTTCAAATTCAACACAAAAATATTTTTGAAATAACACTATTATTTCTCCAAAACCTTTGGAAACCACTTCTAAATCCAAAGGAATTTTAAAATTTTCCAAAAATTCCAAATTCCCAATCCATCCAATTCATGTTTAAACATTACTCTGGAATTTCCATCTTACTTTATTTTCAAATATTCTCTGGAATTCTATTTCAAATTATAATCTCATTTTATTTATGAAGTTTATTTCAATTCATACATTACATTCACAATCTATATTTCAAATTCCATTTTGTTATATAAGTTTATTCTTCAACTTTGGTTATAAGTTTCAATTTGGTCATATTTTATATTACTTCTTAACTTAATTCCAATAATTTAACAACCAATCTCCTTAATATTTATTAGAGGAACATATTGCTTTATATATCAAAATATACTTTTATATATAATTATTTAAAGTCCTTTTATATAAGAAAATACAAGTACGCTCTCGTATATATATATATATATATATATATATATATATACATACATACACACACACTCAACTCATTCTAGAGTACTACGGACTCTATTCAATGAGTAATCCCCACCAGAGCAAAGGTTCTCGCTTAACCTTTCAACTCTGATACCAAATGTAACGACCCAAAATTTTCGAAGCCGAAAATTCCAGATAGTTATGAAAAATAAGAATGTAACGACCCGTATTTTACGTGTCGATAAAACGTAGAATTTGCAGGTCGATAGTGTTGTTTGTGTGGCCTCTAGCTTGAGTTGTTTAGGAGTTGACCCGAGTGCAAGTGATGAGTCGTGACCGACTCATAGATAAGTCGTAGACGACTTAAGGGGATGGACCGAGTTAAGGGATAGAACGGCATAGTAGTTGCCGACTTAAGAAGAGAGGCGAAATAGGGGTCAAGTGATGAGTCGTGGCCGACTCATAGAGGGCCGACTCATAGGATAGGTCGTAGGTAGGGGTGAGCGACCTAAGGAGCTAACGGGTTAGGATGTTAATGTGTTGAGAGTTAGGTCGGTTGAGCGACCTAGGATAGAGGAACGACCTAAGAAAGTGACCGACCTAGTGGAGAGCGACCTAAGAGGGGGTAGCGACCTAAAGGTTAGGCGACTTAGAGATGGACCGACCCAGGAAAGTAGCCGACTTAGGGTTTAGAGAGGCATGCTTGAGTCGTTGGTAGATGAGTCGTTAGGTCGCTAGCGCGACCTAAAGGAAATAGGTTGAGTCGTGAGTCGGCTATGTTGTTAGGTCGTAGCATGATAGGTCGGCAACGACCTAAGTTAGGTCGGAGGCTTTTGTATTGTGTGTTTGTTAGGTCGTTGGGGACATAGGTCGGCAGGGGTTTGAGTCGGCACTGGTATTAAGTCGTAAGTCGGCATGGTGGTTAAGTCGTCATACGACTTAGGACTTAGGAAATGCGGCAGTGCGTTGAGTCGTTAGGTCGGCCTGTGTTTTAGGTCGCGTCTGGGTTAAGTCGTAAGTCGGCCTTGGTTGTATGTTGTGTTGGTTAGGTCGTAGGTCGTAGGGGCTGATGAGTCGGCAACGACTCATAGTTAGGTCGGGGACGACCTAAGGGGCGACGACCTAAGGGGTTTCCAGCCTATAAATAGAGGGGTTTGGCTCACTTTTTGGCACCGGTTTTTGAAGCGACGAAGTGCTGCCATTTTGAAGACTCGACTACAACATTTCTTCATCTTCTTTTCTCCATTCCAATCAAGTGTTAGCATCCATCCAAGATCGAAGATTTAGATTGAAGATTCAAGTGCCAAAGTTGAAGATCTTCATCCGTTCGAGCTAGATTTCATCGATTGAAGCGGGATATTGCCGGATCAAACCTTGATCTTCGCTGTCCAGATCTGAAGTGTGTAGTTTTTGTAGTGTTTGGGTGATTTGGTGAGTGGTAGTTATCTCTCACGCGGATCCAAAGGAGTGTATGGGATTGGTGATTTCGAAGCAAGGTTAACAGTGATAGCCAGAGTCATGGATGTTTGGATGTTTGGTTGTATCATCATTCGGCTTCAAGAGCGGTGTTTTCTGGGTGCTTATCTGATCTTGGTTTAGGCCTTGGGGGTTTGTATTTGGAAAACATCGTCCTTGACTCGAGTGATTATTGCTTTACCTTACTTATCTGCTATGTTATGCTTACTTCTCCTTAGTGTGTGTCTGGGGGCTATCACTGTAGAAAGAGGTGGAGTGGGATGGTTTGGTTCCTATTCCTTTATTTCCTTATGCTCTTTTGGTATGCTTGATTGTTAATTTACTGCTCACTAAGACTTTGTCTGACTCAAGGTTTTATGTCTCCTCTTATTACCTTGGGCTGTTCATCCATGTTTGGGATGGGCAGACTAGGTAGCAGGTGGCAGGTGCTGTGCTTAGAGTAGAGTTTTCCGTTGATGATGGCGAAGACGGGCAGGAGGCTATGCATATTATTTTCTTATATGTACTGGGTATCCGCTGCTGTATTTGATGAGTGCTTGTAGTGAGGTCTTGATGTATGGGTTTGTTGAGATGATTGTATAAAACCTCTGTGATGCTTATATGATGATTTTCTGTTATGAGACTTCACTATATATTTCTCTATTGTATTTTATCCATGCGCTGTGAGTTACGATAGAGATTCTGCGATTTTATTTTACCCTGACTATCGTCCATGGTTGCCTGGCACACCTTTCAGCGCTCTATTCTCTTGTTTTGGTGCGGGAGTCATGGGCGGTCGTCACATTTGGTATCAGAGCTTTGGTTAATCGATTTCAGCCAACGCTCGCTGACGTAACTACGTATGAGAGACGTAATTGTATTTTGATGGATGATTACTATATATAATATAGTAGCCTAGAAGGATTTGAACTCCTTATGCAGTTGTTTCTTAAGGTGTTCTAATCATTCTTATTATAGATATTAAGGATGAGTCGAAGAGGGAGACCAGCTGCAAGGGAAAGCCGTGCTGATGAAGGAGCTGTTGATTATGGAACTATGTTCGAAGCGATGATGACTTCGATCATGAGAAGGATACCAGCTTCAGGATCATCAGTGGATGTGGGAGTTCAAGTTCAAGCTCCAAGACCGGTGGATTTTGCTAAGCTTTGCACGGATTATACTTCTCTTGGAGGAAAAGTTTTCTTGGGGACGGAGTCGACTATTGAGGTGCAGAGATGGATTGATGCTTGCAAAAGAATCTTTGGTGACTTAGGGATTGAGGATGCAACTAAGAGGAAGCTTGCATCGAGACAGCTTCAGGGAAGAGCTGCTGATTGGTGGAATTCTATCACCATCGATACACCAGAAGAAGGGATTACTTGGGAGCAATTCCAAGTTAGATTTGAAGCTAAGTTCATCTCTACTTCCCAGAAATCTGTCTTGTTTAAGAGGTTTGTGGAGCTCAAGCAAGGGGGAAGGCCTGTTCTTGAGTACATTTCTGAGTTTGAAGCTTTGTCTAAGTATGCCAGATCATATATTGATTCTCCCTACCAGAAGAATGAAAAGTTTGTGACTGGTCTGGATGCTTATCTTGGGAGGCAGTTAGTGGATCGTCTGGACGATCCATTTGAGAAGCTTGTGGAAAAAGCTCTTAGGCATGAGAGTTTGTTTCCTAGGGAAAGTTCTGTTATTGCTGTAACCAGGGAAGGATCTAAACCACAGCAGGGTGGATATAAGAGGAGGAAGCAGCAGCAGCAGAAGGGTAAGGATGGCCAGAAGAAGCCGAAGAGCGAAATGACTTGCTATAACTGCCAGCAGAAGGGCCATCTTTACAAAGATTGTAAGAATCCCAAAGTGCTGGGAAAGTGTTACAACTGTGATAAGCTGGGACATATCAAGAAGGATTGTCCAGAACCGAGGAAAGATAGGCAGGTTGTGCAAGCCTATGCTTTGGGGGCTGTTCCATCGTCTTCAAAAGCTCCGGCTGCTGAAGAAAAGGGGAAGAGTGTGGTGGTTCAAGGTACTCTTTCTATTTGTGGTGTTCCAGTTAGAGTGTTGTTTGATACTGGAGCGTCGCATTCTTTTGTTTGTGATGATTTGGTAAGCCGGTTAGGTATGAAACCGGATATTGTTGATAGGCCATTGGTTGTGACTAATCCAGTGGGGGGTTCGTCATGTTTGTGTATGATATGCCGTGGTCTAGTTGTGTCGAGTCATGATTGCTCGTTTGTTTGTGATTGCTTTGTTCTGAACTTTGCGGGGTTCGGAATTATTTTGGGTATGGACTGGCTTAGGAAGTATGCGGCTAGGATTGATTGTGAGAGGCTTGAGGTGACAGTCGGGAATGTGGAAGGGCGAAAGGTTGTGATACGATGTAAGCATGAAGAAGGCGTCTTCATGAGCTTCATGTATTCGCTAGTTGTTCCACGGGATGGACTGTCATCGGTGCCTATTGTGAATGAGTTTGAGAATGTCTTTGAGGAAGTCAAAGGGTTGCCGCCGCATAGGGAGATCGAGTTTCGTATCGATCTAGTTGAGGGAGCCAGACCTGTTGTGATGCCTCTTAGGCGGATGGCACCGAGGGAGCAGCAAGAGCTGAAGGTGCAAGTTGATGACCTTTTGCAGAAAGGATTCATTCGGAGAAGTGTGTCCGAATGGGGTGCGCCAGTTGTGTTCGCAACCAAAGCGGATGGATCGTTGAGGTTGTGTGTGGATTATCGTGAGCTGAATAAGGTGACTAAGAAGAACAAGTATCCATTGCCGAGAATAGATGACTTGTTTGATCAGCTTCACGAGGCTAAGGTGTTTTCTCAGATGGATTTGGCAACGGGATTTCACCAGTTGAGAGTGGCGAAGGATAGTGTGCCGAAGACTGCTTTCAGGACACCATCCGGGTTTTATGAGTGGCTGGTAATGCCGTTTGGATTGACTAACGCGCCAGCATATTTTGTGGATCTTATGAATAGAGTGTTCAGAGATCAGTTGAATAAGTTCGTGCTTGTGTTCGTGGATGATATTCTGATTTATTCCAGAACTGAGGGAGAGCACAAGACGCACTTGAGGATTGTTTTGGGAATCTTACGGAAACATCAGCTGAAGGCTAAGTTTTCGAAGTGTCACTTCTGGAAGAATGAAGTGAGGTTCTTAGGTCATGTTATTTCTGGAAATGGAATAGCGGTTGATCCCGCTAAGGTGGCAGCGATCCAGGATTGGGTTAGGCCTAAGAATGCATCTGATGTGAGGAGTTTTCTTGGATTAGCAGGATATTATCGTCGGTTTATCAAAGACTTTTCCAAGATAGCTGCACCGTTGACAGGATTGACGAAGAAGAACCAAGTGTTCAGATGGGATGATAAATGTGAGCAAGCTTTCGTGATCCTGAAAGAGCGACTGACAAGTGCTCCTGTTTTGACTATTCCTAGTGGGAATGATGAGATGGTGGTCTACACCGATGCATGTGGCACTGGACTAGGAGCGGTGCTAATGCAGAAGGATAAAGTTGTTGCATATGCTAGTCGACAACTGAAGCCGCATGAAAGGAATTATCCGACTCATGATTTGGAGTTAGCGGCGATTGTGTTTGCTTTGAAGATATGGAGACATTACCTATTGGGAGTTAGATTCGAGTTGTTTACAGATCATAAGTCGTTAAAGTATCTGTTCTCCCAAAAGGATTTGAATCTTCGACAGCAACGGTGGCTAGAGTTCCTAGCATCATATGATTTTGGTATAGCCTATACTCCAGGGAAAGGTAACGCAGTGGCTGATGCGTTAAGTCGAAGACATGCAGGTTTGGGAGCCATGTTTTCGGAATGGAAGAGTCTTGAGTATTTGGCTGAGTTTGATTTCAGGCCCAGAAGTGAATTGGAACCTGAGATGTTGGCAAACTTATCGATAAGGCCTACACTTGTGGAAAGAATTGGTGAGAGCCAAAGGCGAGATGATAAGCTTGTCAAGATTATCCGTGATTTGGAATCCGGATTGGATCAGGAGAAGGATAAGGGATTCGAGGTCGATCGAGAGGGTTGGCTTCGAAAGCAAGGACGATTAGTTGTTCCCGATGTAGATGGATTGAGAGATGAAGTTCTGAGGGAGAGTCATCACTCGAAGTTGACAATTCATCCAGGTGGAAATAAGATGTATCGGGATATGAAGAGAACCTACTACTGGGAAGGTATGAAGAAGGATGTTGGAAATTTTATTTCCAAGTGTATGAATTGCCAGTTGGTAAAAGCTGAGCAGAAGAAGCCCAGTGGATTGCTTCAGCCATTGGAGGTTCCTACATGGAAGTGGGAGCAAGTGTCTATGGACTTTATCGATGGTCTACCTAGGACAAGAGCAGGGAATGAAGGGATTTGGGTCATAGTAGATCGTTTGACCAAGAGTGCAAGGTTCATTCCTGTTCGATCGACTAGGACTGCATCGAAGTTGGCTGAATTATATGTGAAGTGGATAGTTCGTTTCCATGGTGTTCCGAAGAGTATAGTGAGCGATCGAGATCCATTGTTCACTAGTAGATTTTGGAAGAGCTTCCAGGAGGTTTTGGGAACTGAGTTGTGTTTGAGTACAGCTTATCACCCTCAAACAGATGGTCAGACTGAGAGAGTCAACCGAGTTTTGGAAGATCTTCTTAGAGCATGTGTTTTGGACTTCGGAGGATCATGGGAAGATCACCTTCATTTGGTGGAGTTTGCTTATAATAACAGTTATCAGTCGAGTATCGGTATGGCACCATATGAGGCATTATATGGAAGACCGTGTAACTCTCCGACATGTTGGTTGGAAACTGGAGAAAAGCTGATACTTGGGCCAGAGATGATTCGACAGACTTCAGATTGTATAGAGATCATTCGGCAACGAATGAAGGCAGCCCAAGATCGTCAGAAAAGTTATGCAGATAATCGTCGAAAGGATTTGGAATTCGACGTGGGTGATAGGGTTTTTGTGAAGATTTCTCCATTGAAGAATGTTATTAGATTCGGGAACAAAGGAAAGTTAACTCCGAGATTTGTTGGACCATTCCCGATTATCAAGCGAATTGGAAAACTCGCTTATAGATTGGAGTTACCGGAGAAGATGGTGGGTGTGCACAATGTTTTTCATGTATCCTATCTACGGAAGTATGTGCACGACCCAACTACGGTGGTTTTTGCTGATAGCTGTGAAGACTTAGAGGTTGATCCAGTTGTTTCGAGACCTCGTAAGCCGCTTCGTATTGTTGAAACCGATACGAAACAGCTTAGGAGGAAGACGATTACGTTGCTCAAGGTACAATGGAGTGACGATGTTAACGACTGTACGTGGGAGGAGGAAGAGAGGATGAAGGCAGCTCATCCAGGACTCTTCGAGGTATGGCCCTAAAGTGTCGTGACATCTCATGAATTTGTAGCTTGTTCTAAGTCTTAGAATTCTGCATGCTAGGATAGAATTAGATGCATGGTTTGTTGATTTCTATGGATGGTAGGCATGCGGAATATTTTTGATTGCTGTTGTTTGCTTGGAATTTCGGGGGCGAAATTCCTAAGGGGGAGAGAATGTAACGACCCGTATTTTACGTGTCGATAAAACGTAGAATTTGCAGGTCGATAGTGTTGTTTGTGTGGCCTCTAGCTTGAGTTGTTTAGGAGTTGACCCGAGTGCAAGTGATGAGTCGTGACCGACTCATAGATAAGTCGTAGACGACTTAAGGGGATGGACCGAGTTAAGGGATAGAACGGCATAGTAGTTGCCGACTTAAGAAGAGAGGCGAAATAGGGGTCAAGTGATGAGTCGTGGCCGACTCATAGAGGGCCGACTCATAGGATAGGTCGTAGGTAGGGGTGAGCGACCTAAGGAGCTAACGGGTTAGGATGTTAATGTGTTGAGAGTTAGGTCGGTTGAGCGACCTAGGATAGAGGAACGACCTAAGAAAGTGACCGACCTAGTGGAGAGCGACCTAAGAGGGGGTAGCGACCTAAAGGTTAGGCGACTTAGAGATGGACCGACCCAGGAAAGTAGCCGACTTAGGGTTTAGAGAGGCATGCTTGAGTCGTTGGTAGATGAGTCGTTAGGTCGCTAGCGCGACCTAAAGGAAATAGGTTGAGTCGTGAGTCGGCTATGTTGTTAGGTCGTAGCATGATAGGTCGGCAACGACCTAAGTTAGGTCGGAGGCTTTTGTATTGTGTGTTTGTTAGGTCGTTGGGGACATAGGTCGGCAGGGGTTTGAGTCGGCACTGGTATTAAGTCGTAAGTCGGCATGGTGGTTAAGTCGTCATACGACTTAGGACTTAGGAAATGCGGCAGTGCGTTGAGTCGTTAGGTCGGCCTGTGTTTTAGGTCGCGTCTGGGTTAAGTCGTAAGTCGGCCTTGGTTGTATGTTGTGTTGGTTAGGTCGTAGGTCGTAGGGGCTGATGAGTCGGCAACGACTCATAGTTAGGTCGGGGACGACCTAAGGGGCGACGACCTAAGGGGTTTCCAGCCTATAAATAGAGGGGTTTGGCTCACTTTTTGGCACCGGTTTTTGAAGCGACGAAGTGCTGCCATTTTGAAGACTCGACTACAACATTTCTTCATCTTCTTTTCTCCATTCCAATCAAGTGTTAGCATCCATCCAAGATCGAAGATTTAGATTGAAGATTCAAGTGCCAAAGTTGAAGATCTTCATCCGTTCGAGCTAGATTTCATCGATTGAAGCGGGATATTGCCGGATCAAACCTTGATCTTCGCTGTCCAGATCTGAAGTGTGTAGTTTTTGTAGTGTTTGGGTGATTTGGTGAGTGGTAGTTATCTCTCACGCGGATCCAAAGGAGTGTATGGGATTGGTGATTTCGAAGCAAGGTTAACAGTGATAGCCAGAGTCATGGATGTTTGGATGTTTGGTTGTATCATCATTCGGCTTCAAGAGCGGTGTTTTCTGGGTGCTTATCTGATCTTGGTTTAGGCCTTGGGGGTTTGTATTTGGAAAACATCGTCCTTGACTCGAGTGATTATTGCTTTACCTTACTTATCTGCTATGTTATGCTTACTTCTCCTTAGTGTGTGTCTGGGGGCTATCACTGTAGAAAGAGGTGGAGTGGGATGGTTTGGTTCCTATTCCTTTATTTCCTTATGCTCTTTTGGTATGCTTGATTGTTAATTTACTGCTCACTAAGACTTTGTCTGACTCAAGGTTTTATGTCTCCTCTTATTACCTTGGGCTGTTCATCCATGTTTGGGATGGGCAGACTAGGTAGCAGGTGGCAGGTGCTGTGCTTAGAGTAGAGTTTTCCGTTGATGATGGCGAAGACGGGCAGGAGGCTATGCATATTATTTTCTTATATGTACTGGGTATCCGCTGCTGTATTTGATGAGTGCTTGTAGTGAGGTCTTGATGTATGGGTTTGTTGAGATGATTGTATAAAACCTCTGTGATGCTTATATGATGATTTTCTGTTATGAGACTTCACTATATATTTCTCTATTGTATTTTATCCATGCGCTGTGAGTTACGATAGAGATTCTGCGATTTTATTTTACCCTGACTATCGTCCATGGTTGCCTGGCACACCTTTCAGCGCTCTATTCTCTTGTTTTGGTGCGGGAGTCATGGGCGGTCGTCACAAAGAAAGAGATAGAAGAAGAAGAACAGAAACACCATCATCTCACAATCGCAGTGGATAAAATATAATAATAATAATAATAACTTACAAAAGAATACCATATCTGTCGATTAAATTTCAATGCATCAGAGTTTCACATATATTCAAATGCTGATTATATACAATCAATTTATCACAGAATTACAATAATATCACTACAGCGGAAATATTCTAAGCGATATTGCCATCCTTCTCACCTCCTGAGCTCCAGAACGTCCCGACCTGAAAATCTGTAATACTCGGTCTGACCCGAGCATTACACCAAAGTAACACCCGGGTCAGGCTGGAAACCAGCGTGACTAAACCCAATTAACATGGAATACCAAAGAAATCAACTTTTATAAACCCGGGGTATCTTATATCAATTTAACCAATTCACAATTTGCTATAGACAATGCTAATTTCACATATAAATTTCTAAATACCAAAGATTTTGATTTTAAACAGTCCAATACCTCCAAATCACTTTACTATCCTTACTATTTACAATAATCGTCCTATATTACTTAAATTTATTATCCTAAAATTTCCTACATTGATTTATCATCTTTTAAGCAATCATACTCATTCACTAATTTCTTGACTAGCTTCTTAAATCAATCAATGCGTAATTATTTTTACTAGTTAGTTATTAATTAATTTCACTAATTGATAATCCTTCATTGGTTACTTTCATTCTTTAATCACATTTTATTTTGGTTTACATTTAATAGCAGACCTTACAATAATCACATTTATTAACTTAAATCAATCATATTTATTTATTAACTAAATTAATTACACTAATACTTACCCCTTAATTATTTTTATTAGTACCTTTCTAGTAATTTCCATTTTAAAATCTTACGACTAGAAACTTATCTCAGCAAACCAAGCTGAACGTCGGAATTCCCGAACTAAGGTGCTGAGTAACCCGAGCCACATACGAGATGATAACAGCGTCGATTCTTCGAGCAAATCATGACAGAACTCGAGTACGCCCCAGGCCATCATCCTTCTTTCCCAGAACTGAGTTTAGATCCGTCTTCCCCAAACCTTTCAGAAACCCGATACGATCATATGTGTGCACATGCACAAACATCTAGACCGTCATCGGCCATCACCGTAACCAATCACCGTAACCACCCCCATGTCGATGGCGTTCGTTTAACTCAGAGATCGACAAATCCCAATTCCATTTTCCCAATGGCTGTTACATCCAAGCTTGCCCCAGGCCGAACATCGAAGATCAAACCCTTCCCAATCGACGAGAATCGACTATCACCCCAATATCTATCAACTCGAGAATTCGCATTAACCTTGTTTGTAAAAATCTTAATCTTTATACTAAAAAAAATCATGGATTCTGGATATGAATTCAAATACAATCAGAATATAGGAAATTAACAAATCAAAATTTAACTTGAATAAATTTCTTGCTTTCAATTAAAAATTTCCAGTTAGTCTTCTTCCTAATTTAATTTACGAGAAATTACAAATTCAAGATTCAGATAACCAAGCATGATTCTTTTAACCTCATGTTCTATTTAAATCTATATAGGAAGGGAGATTAAATTCGTAACGTTGTTTGGTCTGTTATAGACTAATAGAGACCTACTTATATGCACTCTGTACTCGTACAACATGTTTACATTTCCATATAGACATTTTATTCTAATGCTTCCAGATTATATACCACGCATCAGGAATAAAGAAGATTCGAGATGAGATTTACTCACAGAAATAAATGTTGCAGAAGTCGAAGCCAAGCTACACTGCTTCGGTAATGTCGAGATGCCGAAGCCCTCGTTCGAAACCACACGCGCCTTCTCCTTATCGCGCGAGCAATCGCCACGCTCGAATCCGAGCTCCAAACAGTCGTAGTTGAACACATCAAGCCCCATCGCCATCTTGTCTTCTCCCTCAATGTCATCGCCGATACGATCTGCAGTCAATCACGATCGAGCATCGAATCCAAACGACTCGAGTCGATCAACCTCGTGACTCAGCTCCCCGTTCCCCTTCCAATTCCTTCAGAAATCGCGGCTGCCCTCCTTTCATGCCTGATTCGTGAGTCGATTGTTTGTTTATTTTATTTTATATTTTCTTTTTCTGCTCGATTTAAGGAGGCTTCGGCCATTATTGATTTGCACAGAGATGAGCTCGATTTTATTTTGATATTGATTTGTTTATTTTATTTATTTTTTGATTGATTTCCATCTTCTCAGAGAATCAAAGGGACGGGATGAAATAGATGTAGGAGGGAGGCTTCCTGAATACGCGTTGATGAAAATATCCCTGACCCCTTTGACTTTAAATTCCATTATATTTTAAAAACGTTTCATTAAGAGTCATTTAAATTTTCGAACTCCTCTTAAGGAATGTCGTTAGGCAATAATAAAGTTTTACCCGTGCTTCCAAAGCCGATGAATTGTGTTTCTAAATCTAATTCGATCGTATGCACGAGTTACAGAAGAAAACGATCAGTTTTAAATTAAGTCGATTAAAATAGTTCTAAGTGTTTTGAGCTGCCAGGGTCAAACGACAACCCCGATTGCTACGAAAATTGAAACCCGGTAATAACTAGCTATTACGGATCCAATGGAACTACTTCCATCAAATTCCTAGACTGTGCCTCGGAAGGCTATTTTTTTAAATGTCAATTTAAACGATATATTATTAAAATTGAACAAAACACTTCCAAACTCAATTTCAGCACCTCCACTACCTTCAGTGTTATCAGTATAAATTCTATAAGCCTTCAAATTATTTCTAACAGACTTAAAAATGTCAGATTCAACAATTTACCCAACTTTCAATTATTAAAATCAATATTTAAACTATATAATTCAATGATTTAATTATTAAGTAAATATTGATATCTGGAATTCAAGTTAAAATTAACCTTTAAATCAATTAATTATTCCATTTAAAAGTGTTAAAAACTCTTGGTCGTCACAAATTGACTCTAGATTATGTTGGTTATATTGAATTGCTATTTTCTATCTATCTCTGTTGATAGTTAGAGTTTGCTGATTATGAAGTTCATGTTTTCTAATTATCTGTTGGATAACTAGATATTTGCGGTTTTGCAATTTATGATTTGTGTTTTCTAATTGTCTTTGTTGATAATTAGGTTTTGCTGTTTTTTAATTATCGTATCGATAATTAGATATCGCTGTTTTGTGATTTCTGTATTCTAATTATCTAATTGATAATTAAATATTGCTGATAATCGTATTTATTAAGTTTTGCTGTTTTCTGATTAGCTATTTGATAGTTAGATTTTGTTGAGAATTTGTGAATTTCTTTTATGAAATTAAAAGATTTCTTTGGTGTTTGTGTTCTTGACCTTTATTTTTCTAGCTTAACCAGTTTATCTTAGAAAAATAATTGTTATAGACGTCTTTAATTATGAAAATTACGGGGACGCAATTTTTATAAGGAGGGGAGTCTGTAACTACCCGGGGTTTTATCAAAATTTATTTATCATCATTAAACGATTAATGGTGATAACTAATTGCTAGTGGGAATTTTAATGGGGTTAAAATTCTTTTAAAAAAATAATAATAATAATAATTGGTTAAGTGTTTGGGCTTTAAGCAAAATCTTGGCCATGTTTTTATGGATGCTGTGATACTTATCAAGGGTTGGTAACCGTTCCTCATTTTTCTCATTCCATTCGTAACCCTAAAACAAAAATCAAACGAACGAAAAATAATGGCGGCTTCTTTTTGCGTTCGTTCCTCTTTACAACAACTAGGGTTTCGATAATTCGTGATGTCGATTTCAATTGCTCGAGTCAATTTTGATTTCCGTGCTTCGATTGTTGCTCGTCTCTGAGATGTTTCGGCCGCTTGATTTGGGTTCGCCTCTACTTCGAGCAGTTCGATGGCTCCACGAAGCAAGGTGAGTGATTTTATTCACTCACATTTCTAGTTCCTACTTGGGTTCTTCGCGGTTGCTTGGATGTTGTTGTTTCTCTGACATATTAAAATTCATATAAAATGATACTTGCGATTTTTGATTAGTTCATGTACATGTCTTTGATGATGTTGAAATGTTCGAACTCCTTAGCCATTACGGCTTGACCTTCTTTTTGACATCGGTCTTGATGCTTGTATTCATCTGGAAAATTTGCGATGTTTTGCTTTGAGCTTGGGCTTGATAAATTTGATTTTTGTGAAGCCTGCTATTTCGATTACCTTAAATATGTGATTTTTATCACTCTGGCATTTGAACTCTGGTTTGAAATTGGTAAGACCTATTTGATTTTGTTCACTGAATTTTTGGCTTTCACTGATCATTATGGCTTTGATTTTTGTATAGCCCCTGTGTGCTTCGGCTCTGACCATCTTAGTGTTCATCCCTGAGCATTTTCGACCTGCTATTTGCATTGCTTCATTCACGTAGGTTGTCACTGTTTTTTGCTTTGGTTTAGCTTACTGATCAAGTTTCAGTTTGCATTTTGTTGGTCTGCACCTAAGTTGTTCCATATAATTTCAAATTGTGTTTGTGCCTTTGACCTAGACATGTGTGTCTGCTACATTATATAGTAGCCTTGCTTGTGCATTTTGATGTTGTGAGCCGCCGAGTCAGTTGCATTTATTTACTTGGTTAGTCTCCAGTCCCATGTTACCACCTTTTGAGTCTTCCATCTTTGTATATGCGTCTTGAGATTATTTGTTGCATACTTGTTGACTAATATACACTGCTGGAATAATTGTTGTTGTTTGATGAACTTTTGCAGCTGCTATGTCCTTGTTGTTTTTATGCGTTGTGCATATATATGTGTGTGATTATACATATGTTGTATTTGTGTAGCTGTTGAGTCAGTGCCATTGGTATTTGAATCTTCACTTGCTTTTGATTTGTTGATCTTTTGTGTATTTCATGCTGTAGTGGCGAGGCAGTACACGTGTGCGTGTACTGCATCCCTACCCGAATTAATGCTTTTAAGGGGTAATTCAATTTCTTGAAATGTTTTGTCCAATCCAATATTTTGGAATTGCATTTTGATTTGGTTTAAATTGATTATTTTGTTGTTGTCTAATTATCTTCTAGATAATTAGATTAGGAGTTTCTAATTATTTATTTAATAGTTAGGTTTTGTTGTTAATTGTCGTTTAAACAATTCTTCTATTTTCTAAATTATCTTCATTGATAACCCTTTTATTTATCTTCGTTGATAATTTGAATTTGTTGGTTTTTTGTTTAACACTGTTACGTGTTATATTTACCGTTATCCGATTTCCTTATTTAAGAATTGGATAGGTGAATTTATTTTGACTGTCGTCTAATTGTCATTTAATTATTATTGCTTCTGCGCATTAATAGCTGAGTTTGAATTAGACTGACCCGTGTATTATTTTCTTTTGAATTTAATACACGGGTCAGACTGAGTTATTTCAGGTTGTTGATATTTTACTTTGGGTTGCTGCTTGAGCTATGAAGTCTCTTTATATCATTGGAGTAGTCGTTGTCATAGTATAGGATGATATGTATTCATGTACATTATTGTCAATAATGTACTTATATATGTAACTTCCTGAGTCGACAGTTGTAGTCGTATCATTTGTATTGTATCACATGTATTGTAAATGATTTCAGTTATATATATATGTGAGATTTGATATTATCTGTGTTCCTAGCTGATCTGTGTTATTATTATATATATTGTCCTAAACTATTATGAACCATCGTAGTTCGTTTTATACTGGAATTGGATACGTCGATGGGAGTAAATAAATAAGAGATGAAAAATAAAAAATATATACCACTCCTATCGAGGTAACCAATACTAGTGTAATGCCTAACTACGGATGGCCGCTCCTATCCAACCTTATTCTTCGTAATAACAGACGGTATTTCTTTTAATACTCTTTGTTATTTTGAGCATAGAGTGGGGCGTCCCATCATACCTGTTAGTGGAATTGGATGCTTATTCATAATAGTATGCTTATTAAGCTCTAATCCACACATAATTCTAAAGAACCTTCTGTCTTCATGGAAAACACAATAGGTGCTCCCAAACTTGAACGACTCAATCTAATCAATCTTTTCTATAATAAATCCCTAGTTTGCTTTGTTAATTCAAACTTCTCCTTTGGTGTCCTCTTTCTAATTGGAAACACAATGAGTTTTGCATCACAAATCAAATCCATGAGAAACTCCACTTCATGATGGGGTGTAAAAAATTCACCTCCATAAACACATTAGTATGCATACGTTCAATTGTAATGGATTCCAAATCATCTTGGGATATATTAAGAGAATACAGTAGTAACACCGTTCACTTAACACAATCCAATGCTGCTTTATAGTGGACTAACCAATCCATACTATGTATCATTCTAAAATACAAAAACCACAAAATGTACATATTGCACACAAAGAGGTGTCCATGAAAAATAAAACGCACTATTTGGCACATCATGTTTAGGTTCACTGAGCTCCTCATTATGTTCGACACTGTAATAAGGATTTTCACAATAATGAGTTTTATTTTTAAACTAGCTACAAGGTAATTAGATGTAGAACTATGTGATAGGTATACCATAAATATAAATAGCAACTTCATGTGTTGTTTTTCCTCTAGACTTTCCAAAGTAGCTGTAGTAGATGATGAAGATGTTGCCTCAATAACATAAACATTAACTTGTGATACATTCGGCGGATGTGAGCAATCTCACTTCTAATAGTCATTTGGTCTACAATTATAACGTCTAAGCTTCGACTTTGCCTCAGTAGCTTCGCACTCTCTTAATTGTTCCTAAGAACCCTACCGGTTGGGCCTTTATATCCCGATCAAGTAGGAATCCAGTCTTAATTATCTTAGTCGAATCATTCTCATTAACGGTTACAAACTCCATGACTCACTCTCTTGATTCTAATTCATCGAAAGGATTGATGCTGATTTAAGCAGTGGCCCCTTTTGTATTTTTTATGCATTTGAGTTTTTAATGTAGAGAGCTTTTCTACATTTACCCCTTTTTCATTGCATTTGTTCTCTCGAAGATCAACTACATAGCATTCCCTTCCAGCATCTTGATCTCTTATATGATTTCTACTCCGTTCGTTGTTGGAAATTTCATCTTTAAGACCATTGGGCCAGCATGTCCCTGAAACCAGAGAGGGCAAGCTGCCCCAAGAAGGAATTATAGACCGAGAAACCGTATAGCTAAATGAAAGTTTGCTTTCATATGACCAGCCTGGGGCGTCCCATAGCCTAACAAATAAGTTAGTTACCTTAAGGATATTTCCCCTTCTTTAGTAAATCCATGTAATGGTTTTTTGCAAGAGGTAACTTCTTTCACAGATAGTCGCATCCTATCAAAACCACTTTGAACATGATATTAAAAATACTTCCATTATTTGCCAACATATAGTGCACTCCCATAACTCTAAGCATAGCTAAGATTACCATCAGATCAGTATAGGGCTATTGCTTTCCGTGCAAATCCCACTCATAAACATAATCATAGTACAACCCAGTGAGGAGTTTTAGCATTTTTTTTCCCCATCTACTATGTACACAAAGTCATCACTACTCTTTAATTACTTGGCTTACCTTTCCATATCAACCTAACTCTTATCAACAATATATGACGTTGTACTGATCATAGTCCTTCTATTATTTCCAAGGGAAATAATAATAGAGATAAGCGTATGCCCTATGGCAAATTCTATAACTTTATAACTACCCGCAAATCCGTACCCCTTTGAGTCGAAAATATTCTCCATCGGTACAACACAAATTGGGAAGAAATGCGAACCATTATGGGAAAGAAGAAAGAGGTAGAAGAAGAAATAGAAAACATCAAAGAGTCTTACAATCGCAGCGGAACAATATATAATAGATAACAACTAATTTTTTATAAAAAAGACTATTACCATTTTATACATTGCATCATCAGAGTACACACAAATCAATAGCACAATACCAGACAATTATAATAACTTGTCCTCACAAAAGCTGGCTATATAGCTTACCATACACGGTGGAATATAAATCAAGTACGTGACATACGTCTCCGTCATCTAGCTTCTCTCCTGAACTTCATCGCATCCTATCATGTATCTGTAATACTCTGGCTGACCCGAGCATTATAATAAAGTAACACCCGAGTCTGTCTAGAAAACCAACGTGAGAAAACACACTCAATTGGATTATTAAAGTTTTCAAAATCCTTTGAAATCAATGGTATCTCGTAAGACCACGCCATAAATAAACATGTCAGGTTTTTACCTTACGTAACCAAAACACTTATATCAAATTCGTCTGATATTATAATAGTGTCTATAAAAAGTAAAACAGAATCTAGATGAAATGCTTGCATCTCACGTTCCAGCAATAGTTGGGCACAATTAAAACCGTATGGTGCTTATTAGAGAATGGATTCCATACAAGGCAGGGCTACTGGGGTACCGCCTGTCACAGTACCTGGTCTAGATCAGAGTACCAAGGACCATCGCTGATCCCCAACAACACAAGATCGAAGCTACCCCATATTGGATAGTCCGAATAAGATCACCCCACGATTGGGATCAGCAACCTCCCACACAGTCGAGATCAAAAGGGACTCTAGACAAGGATGACCTTACCTTAATTAGGTGCTACCCACTTAGCCTTGCTGCACCTCCCCTATTTTAGCCATTCCCGGTTGATGAGGCTTGAGGCTATGCATTGCCTTTTTAGAACACACTCACTTAGAATGCTCATCGTCCTCCAATGACGATGGTCTCATAGCATTCATCCATACAAGTTGCATTGGGTCTGGACAAACCGAATCATCATCTTCATCATCTTCACGGTCTTCATTCACCACATTCAAACCGGATCGAAGTGGTTTTTGGATAATTAAATCCGATCACGGTCTCTTCGAAATGATCAACGCATTAGCCAATGTTGATAGTCTGTTATTTAACTATCAAATTAAACAATCATTCAACCAATTATTTTATTTCCACTAAAAAACACCAAGTCTTATTAAATTTAGAATTTAAATAAATTAAATCACTTTATCCAAAAATATACGCTTAAAACATATCAAATAAAACTACTTAAATCACTTTATTCAAAATAATAGTTATGAAATTCTATAATAATTTCCCCAAGTAAAACTTTAGCCAAAAACTACTTTTAAGAAAAAACTATTATATAAAGCATAAATATTTGGTAATTATCCTTTTAAATCATAATACCACTTTAACCTTTAAAAATATTTAACTACTATGAGTGACTTAAATAGATATTTACTTTAACAATTTTTAAATAGCTAAATAATAACTTTTTTCTTAAACATTCTTTTCAAACACTTTTTAAACTTCTAATTTATACTTAAAAATCTTTCTTTGAAAATATACTTAGCTTTTCAGAAAAATACACTTTCCACTCCAATCAACACGTCTAATCATTTATAAATCCTTCTCTATTTATCTCCAGTTTGATTTAGGTCCCAGTCCCGTAAATTTTATTTTCCATACCTTTAAAAATAAAAGTCACTTTTTATTTTTAAAACGACTTCCTTAAAGATTCCCATCGTGAATTTAAAATCTCAAACATCCACTGATATTTATTCAATTTATTTATAAACCCAATTTATAAATTCCATAGTCTCATTCTCCTTTTAATCACAGTTTTCAAAAATATTTAATCGATTTTCAAATCAATTCTCTGAATTAATTCCCCTTTAAACTTTATTTCTCGATTTATCCAAATTTATCCAAAATCCATTAATTCTAGATTTACTCCTTTACTATGATTTAAAACCATATTTAAATCTGAAATATCAATTTCATACTTTATTTCAAAATTCTCCTTTTATTTTTCCAACCTCATTTAAAATTTAAATCTAAAAATAAATCCTTTGTACTTAAAATCCATATTGCATAAGTCCTTGCTTTTAAAACCCTTAAATTCACATTTATTCATGACTCTATTTTTTCCATATTTCGGAATTTATTAAATTGGATTTAAAAATCAAACCATTTATTTTCCCAATTCTTCTCTTTAAAATTTATCCATCTTTACTATAAATTTCTCCTCTTTATTTCCTTTTTAAAAAAATCTATATTTATATTTTTAAAATGCCACAATATATCCAATAATATATTAACATCAAATAAATAAATTTTTCAACATAATATATCATAGAATTATTCGACATTTCATATATCACTGAAATGAAAATAAATTCAACATTTTTGAGGAATCCAGTTGGATCCCTACAACCTGTTTTCCCTGCATCCACAAATGTGAGCACAATATATAAAAAATATCAATCCCACGTCGAGGGGGATATCGTGGTATATAGGGTCATCCGCTATTATGCGGGGTGCATAGGGTCTCATCCGCTATATAATGTGGGAACATCAATCACTCCAATATATATACTACTATATGTAATACCACATGCAGACTGATAATAAATCATCAATTCAAGCGATCAACCAATAATTTAAATTTTAACTATTTAAATTCACCAGTAATCCTATTTGAGTGAGATTAACTCACCTTTGTTCTAATTTGCAGTCCAAACCAAATTTTTAAATCCATCCCGTTTCCAGCTATGAATTTTAAATGGCTGATCCCGATTCCACTTCAAACGTTGTATAAACATTTCAGCGTTTATAAATATTTGAAATAATCGAAAATTAATTTACCATTTAAATTATTTAATTAAATAATTTTAAGTAACTAGCCTAATATTTTATTTTATTTTATTTCCAGTTTGCAACTAAAATATTTTAACTAACTACTAAATATATAAAAGGAGGTTACCAAGAAATCGATGCTGTCAATCCCTCACCGGAAAATTTCATGCGATACAATTAATCACGACTGCACTGACCTCACCGCAGTCTCCATCGCTTCATGCAAGTCACCGATCACGACCACCCCTTCATCGAAGGCTCGACCACGGCTTCGCTCGCCACCCCAAAGCCAGAATGATGAACGCGAGACCCCCGAATCATCGCTGTCGTATCCTTTGCCAAGCAACTAGATGCCTTCCAAAGCCGAACGCGAGTTTCCCTCAACAACTCCTCCAGAAAAACCATTGTCGAGCGTAGAAGTCACCACCCTTCTCTCGAATAAGCCAGACCAGATGCGAAAAAAAATCGAGCCTTCCCAGCTTATCCCCAAACATTATCGCCCTCATCAAAACCATAAGCATCGCCGGCCTTCAGACTTTGATCGAATGCGAGTTACCTCGCGCTTCCATTCTTTCATGAAGCAAATATGAATTCGTTTGGAGGATTTATGATTCTCGCTTGTATATTTTATTTATATATATCGACCGATTCAATAGAAAGGAGAGGCCGCCACTTTATGTTTCCAAAGCTCGCTCGATTCTTGTTTAAGATGGGAACCTCTCTATTGAATAAAAAGGGAAGGAGGGAAGATTTTCTTTTCGAACCTACCATTATATTTTCTTTCTTGATTTGAGGATTGGTTTAAAATTGAAGAGAGGAACGGGAAAAAGGAAGAAAGGGACGAAGATAGCTCGACATTTATTTTAAAGTATCGGCTCTCTTTTGAACTGAGGAAATAGAGAAGGTCGCGTGATATAAAAGAAGAGAGAGATAAGATCGGTCACATGTTGAATAGGTTAACAGGGACAAGGTTGGTTGGGTAGTCTTGCATAAATATAGGATAGGATGGCTGAGATAAGAGAATGGTGGCTGATGGGAAAGAATTTCAGCTGAATGTTGGCTAGTGTATGTGAATATATATATATATATATATATATATATATATATATATAATTAAATCCAAATTGTCTCGATTTACACAACATAAAATTTTGAAATCCTATCGAGAAGTTCCGCTAGGAGTTTATAATGTTATACCCTTATTTCGAACGTAATGGAAAAGGTTTCGATTCCTAATTCGATCGCATGGAGAATACATATTTTTGGACCCAATTATTATATTAAATTTTCGATATAGATTTTAGTGTTTTTATATATTGTACGATCACACGATAACTCCAAAAGCTATGAAATCTGAAATCCGATAATAATACAATATTACGGATCCAATGGAACTAGTTTCGTCGAATTTCGAGACTGTGCCTAGGTAGGTTATTTTTAAATGTCAATTTAAACAATATATTTTTAAAACTAAACAAATTACTTCCAATTTCAATTTTAAATTTTTTATTTACCTTTAGTATTGTTAATACAAATTTTACAAGCCTTCCAATTATTTTTACAAGCATGAAATTCTAAATTCAATAATTTCCCCAATTTCCAATTATTAAATCCAATAATTAAATTATCCAATACATAGTGATATTTGAAATTCAATTTAAAAATTAACTTTTAAATATTTAAAATTAATTAAATATTCCACTTTTAAGTGTCTAAAATTCCAGGTCATTACAAATTTATTATGAATTATTAAATTCTAAATGAAATCTCATTCAAAATATAAGGTGTTATACCCATGGCTATTTGAGGCACCAAGGGTTACATATTGATATTATTGGATAACTATAGAATGACTCACTCGATAGTTTTTTATTAGTTAATATAGCTAAGGTCAGACAAAGAATATCGAAATGATAGTATTACATTGTTCTCTCGACTTGAGAATACAATTTAACTTTATCACTTTGATTACAGCTAGTTAAGGCATGATGTCCATTGAACGGCTATAATTGGGTCTGAATTGAAACATTTGAAGTCAAACAATATCCAATAGAGAATTTATCTCCTAAGTTATATAAGGTTAGTATCACGATCAACTGAATCAACTCAAAGTCAAAGCCTCTGGCCACTATAGTTCTTTAATAATAATTATTATTATTAAACCAAGGACTTTTATTTGGATTATACAAGTTGAATGTGAACGATATTGGAATTTTTAAAAAAATAAATTCCATAAGTCCTAATTTGATATAGTTTCGATGATGAGAATTGGTGTAATTAATCATCACTACCGAGGACCGCTTAAAATAGTAAAATTGGATATTACGGAAATTGCGATAAATTTGCCAACTGTCACACCACCAATGTGATGTGTGAACATTAATATTGTAATTGTTCGATATAAATCGTTGAATGAATTTACAACTATGAGTTGCACAACCGCGATGTTCAATACTTCGAGTACCACTTGATTTATTTTAATTATAATTATTATAAACTAAATAAATTAACTAACATTTTTGAAATATTAATCATAAAATTTTATATGATTTATTTAAATTAGTATTTAATATAATATGCATAAAAAGGTTATATATGTATGTATCGATATATAAATCAATGTACATTTAAATTGGATTTAAAATGTGCAAATATTGATTTAGTTTTGAAATGTGTTTAGACCATTATTCTAGTACTATGGCCATCCATGATAGAAGGAGGAAGGGGTGCGATATTTGAAAATATTAGTTTGAATTGGTTTAAATAGAAGAGTAAAAGTGAAATCTAGATCTTCTTTTCTCTCTCCTTTTGTTCTCTTAAACTAACTCAACACTTCCTTTATTTTCTAATATGCATTCTAATCTCCATCTGAAACTAATTTTCCTCCACTCCTTATTATTTTCAATCCAAAGTCAAATCAAATCAAATCAAATTAGGTGTGGTGATACCTTCGGTTAGTAGCTTTTCTGGAAGAGACTGGATCCAGTTCAAAGAGCCTTTCTGATTCAACATTCAAGAGCTACATCAAAGCCACAACATAGGTAATATCTTGTTTACATTCTTGTACACATATGTTCACTCATGTTGTTAAATATATGTAGATTAGGAATTTAGTTATCACAAAGTTATATACCTATTTATGTCAAAGCTATTTGTATATGTACCGCTATATATGTATGTATGTATGTATGTATATCATCCATATAATTTTTTTATATATATACATGTTTTTATTCTCGATCCACAACAATAAAAAGTTCAAAGCCTATAATTATTTTTAAAAGATATTAAAATAAAAAAGTTAATTTTTATAATTTATAAAGTGTTTACGTGTGTATATATATAAATCAATTTAAAACTCTTATTAATACATATATATGTTTTTGTGTATATATATACATAAAAAAGTTTTTAATATATGTATATTATAAAATCCAAAATTAAAATATTAATTTATACATACATGCGCACACGTAGATATATATATATTAAAAATATAATGCATTAAATTGTACACACACATATACAGACTTACATACAGATATATGTGTGTGTGTGTGTGTGTGTGTGCGCGCGCGCATGTATATGTATGTATGCATGTTTGTAAGTAAGTCTATGTTATTTAGATTTAAAAGTATTTTGAAATCCGCATGGAGTTTGTTTTTAAAAAACAAGTTTTTCAATTTAAATCCATTTGGATTTATCAAAAGTACAAAAAAAAATTATTGAAAACACTTTTGGTCAAAGGCTTAAAATTTTATGTTTAAATATATAATGTTGTTTATATATTTAGAAACTTGTAATTTTAAAACTTAAAATATATACATATATACAGTATATTAAAAAATTAAGTGTATTTGTGTGTGTGTGTAGGCATATATTTATATGTATTAAATATACTTATATTTAAATTTGAATTTTAAAAAATATGTTATTTTATATATAGATTATTTTCAAAGTTGAATTTGAATTTAAAATGGGAGACTATTTTGGATCTAGATTTCCTTTCAAATTTAAACTTATCCTAAGCTATTTTAAATAATAAACATTATACTTGGTTTATATATTTAAATTAAATTTCTACAAATTGTTTTGAGTGTATATATGTATATATATTTTTGTGTGTGTGTATACACACATACATACATATATATAAATATATAAATATATAAACATTATGTTATATTAATATTGAAATAATAATATGCAGCAAATACATGTGCAAATGGGATAATGTATCTATTGCAGTGTAAATCCCAAAACTCATACATAGACACATTAAACCATGCATACATTTATATGTCGCGCATGCATATATATGTATGTGTGTATTAGTTATACATATACACATCATATATTATAGATACACAAAATTAAACTTTATATTAATTAACTGAATAAAATAAAGATTTTATTTAAGATTATTTAGATTATATCTAAATTAATTTAGGGTTCATAGGCCCAATAAGATCTAAAATGATTAAAAAAATTGAAATTCATCCATTTAACTCGATATGTGTTGGCATAGTTCCAACATTGATACTAGAGCGTAATAACCTATATGGTCTAAATTAGTAATAGTAGGCCTATCTTATTAAAGACTACCCACTTAGTAGGATATCTAAAAAAGTAGCGTCTATGCTGAGTTTGGATAATTAAGTTCCTATACACTTCTTGGCTATTGACCTAACCTAAAAGGTGAAATAAGCCCAACGGTTATCCCCAGTATAAAGGCCTACACTGATTTGGGCCTTGAGTTAATTTTTCAAAATATGTTTTGAAATTCAAAATAATAGTATAAATAAAAAAGGTTAAATTTAAAATAAGTAACTATTTTATAAATGTTATAAAATGATTTTCAAAATTGTTTTGAAAATTAAATAATTATTTTAAAAATTATTAATAATTAATTAGATTGATTAATTAGTTAAAATAACATATATATTAATATATGTAAAATTATCTTCAAATATTAAGGTGATATATATACATTTTTTGAAATTAATTATAATAATTAATTTTTTTATAATTAGATAAATTAATTATTATGAATTAATAAATAATATAACACATATATATAAGATATATTTATAACTATAAGTGTTATAGTATTCATATTTAATTTAAATGTTTAAAATGACTAAAATAAGATTAACTAAAATGTTAATTAATTAATTAATATTTAATTAATAAAGTTAATATAAAATTATACACAAGATTATTATGTAAGTTAATTAAATTATATAATGTTATACAAGAATTAAACTTATATAGTATGAATATATAACAAAAGGTGGAATAATAAGAAACTTAAACTAAATTTAAAGAATAAATACATATGTTTACTACGTAAACGATGATTTAAGATGTGTATGATACTTGAATCACGAGTGTATTTCATAATAAATACATTATTCCATAAGTCGATATCATTCAATTAAATATATTAAAAATTATGAATCATTGATTTAAATATTATCATTTACTATATATATATATATATATATATATATATATATATCAATAGATTACTTGCATACTCTTTACTTGTTGAAATTTCTTAAGCCAAAAATGTTACGTATAATATTATTAGTTAATTGAACATACTAGTTAAGATATATGCACGTATTTGTTGATAATCCTAAAGGTACATGTATTTATACTTAGGTAATTGCAAAATGATAGGTATGAGTGAATAATCTCTTTCTATTTGTTGATATTCCTCTAGGTCGAAATGAGATTAGGACAAAGATCATGGATTAGGAGTTGTATGTAATAAAATCGATATGGTGTTATCCATCGCAAGCAAGCTTATGATTTGTTGATATTCCTTAAGGTTAAAATCCCAAGGCGTGCAGATCCTAACACCGACTAGAGAAGTCAAAAGACTTCTACACATCTTTTACGATTTTGAGAAATATAAATGTCCAGTGGGAACTTATTAGTAAAATGATACATACATACATACATACATATATATATATATATTACCTTACAAATAATATAAGAACATCTGCTATGTATAAATTAGACTAATCTGCATCGATAAATTTGTGCAATTAATATAATCGATAAAATATTTATTAGCTAAAATATATGAATGAATTGAATTAAGATTGACAAATAGAAATATAATATATATTTACCTATAAAATTTTCATTTTTTCAAATCAAGACTAATGTAATCGCCTAATTATACAACTACTAAACGTTATAAATTGGTCACTTATATGCTTATTTTTCTTAGACTATGTATTGGCTTCTATGAGTTTCGAACTCTAAAATAATACAAATACATGGATACTTTATCCATATACAATTACATATAAATGTTATACAGTGAACGATTGCAATTCATAATATACGATACCTCATGAATTAGTTCATTCGAAGTGAGGAAGGAAACCAAAATGTCAGATTATGTATTCAATGTGATTGATTACAATAAGGACCTTGTTGTGTTAGATGTAACACTAGACCAAGAGTTATAAGTTGGATCAGAGAATATGATCATTAGAAAGTCAGTTTGATCAGTTTACGTAAAGTACAACTTATTTAGTATTCTTTAACGTTAAGGATGGTTGAAAACCTTTTTGTAAAGAGCTTATTATGATCTTATAGTAATGATTTCCTTTTGAATGTTTCAACCATTTTAATAGACAAGAGAATGTACAAGAGTGGATGTAACTTAAGGCACCATTGGAATAAAGAGAGTGAATGACCACCTCTGCTTCATGAAAAGACATTGGAAACAAGAATTGCGACGACCCACATTTCGGAAGGTTTAAGTCGACAATAACTCACACATGCCCGAATTAAACAATCAAGAACGTAGATAATCAGTGGGGTTAAATAAGAAAAATAAGAAGAGAAGAAGAAAACAAACACAGAATCTCACAGCGGAAACGATAAAATATAATAATCAAATAAACAATTCATGAAGCTATTTACTATACATTTGATTATAATCTATACACATTTAGCAAAGTTATATATACATCAGGATTAAATAATCAGTACAGCAGAATAGCATGATGCAGGGGACAATAATAATAGCAATATACCAAAATCCTCGTCTTCATCCTCTAGAGAATAGTCTTCAATATGTTGAAAACTCAGGACTGGCCCGAGCATAGTGAAAAGACAAAACACTTGAGTCAGGACTAAAATACTCTTATGCAAAATCAAATCAACATCAATAAATATGAGTGTAACAGAGTCAGAGATGTTTATGGGATTTTACCTCTTCAGTCTAGTGTATAACATACGTGCAATAACTTATGAGATGTTACATGATTTTCCATCTCTTAAGGATCTGTTAAATATATAATAGCATACGTTATAATAGATAATGTCTATCAGTAAAATAAATATGAAAATAGTGTTAAGGCTTTACATTGATCCACTTTAACACATTTTTATAGGTAAACCAAAATCATAATGGGCTCGCATAAGGATAAATATGACAAGGCACGTGAGGCAATTCCTAAGGTAGGATTCTACTAGTTTATCCTTTTTGGCTGGTCGTAACCCATCTGTGGTCGACCGCGATAATCAATCCGAATGAAAAAGTGCACCCATCGAATACAAAGTCATAATAGTAATATGAGGGATCAATGTTGCTAGAGGTAGCTAACCTCACTGGCCAGACATTGGCTCCAGTTTTAGTCATTTTAATTATAACATGATTATCAAAGCTATCCATCATTGTTCTCTTACTTCATTCCAGTAAACGTCGCCAATTCAAGCACTACATTCTGGATATCATCCGCCACATACACAGCTGTTAAAGAGGTTCCAATATTGGCAGAGAGTACGCCAACAAGAGTCCCCGGTCTCTTTAGCAACCAAATGACATTTTACTCATCGGTTAGTTCTTTTACATTTCAAAAATAGTTCGTACTTGATATCAAAATATCATATTCACTTTAAAATCAAATCCATTTCGAAATCATCAAATTCGCTTCAAAAATCATATTTTACTTCAAAATATTAGTTCAATTTGATATATTGATTTCACTTCAAAACTTGGTTCGAATTACAATTTTGGTTATAATTCACTTTAACCCAATACGCATTTAAATCCAAGCTTTAAATATAAAACAATCCACCCTTTGACCGGTTTGAATATTAGAAAATAGTTTAGATTGGTTTAAAACTAGTTAAAGAGTTAAAATAATTTAATAGAAAATAGTTTGAGTAATAAAAATGGTTTATATAGTAAAATAGTTTGGAAAATAAAAAATAATTTAAATATTTAAAGAATAGAGATTTTTAAATCATTTATACTAAAATATTCATTAAAAAAATAGCTTTAAAGTTAAACCAGCTCACTTTCCAAATTCAATTCAAATCGGTTCTAATTTCTTTCGATTTAGTCAATTCAATTCCGATTTCAAGTCGATATTTACTTCGATTCCAAATTAATTTCAATGCCAATTCCAAATTAATTTCAATTCCAATTCCGAATTAATTTCCACTCCAACTCCAAATTAATTTAAAATTTCAATTCTCATTTTAAACCATTTCGATTTATATCAATTTTGCGTTCGATTTTAAAATATAGATTCAAACCACTTAAATCAAAATAAATTTCAATATTCAAATCAAAATCCAAATCTAATTCAATTCTGAGCTCAATTTTTGAAATATCATTTATATTTCTTTTACTTAGCACTATTCAAAGTTCAAATAAAAGTCCAATCTTTTAAAACGAATCAATTTCTGAAATTCAAATCATATTTCGATTATAACTTCAAATCTTAACTTCATTTATTTAAAAAATTCCTGTTATCAAATTTAAATTTCATCATTCCAAGCTCAAATTCGAAAGTAATTCGATTACCAAAAATTCGATTTCATTTCTTAAATCAAATCATTTTAAACAATTCATAATAAATAAAAAAACATAATTATTTAATTTAACCAATCTGATGTCCATATATAATTTTCTATCCTATGACCAAGTGAATCAATTATTTCAATTTAATTCCAAGGATGGATATATATAATTTCAATCTGAATCAAAGTTCCGTAGGTATATATCATTTCAACCTATTTCTTAATTTATTCGAAATAATTCAATTTACAATTTTATACTGTGAATAACATACAGGATGATAACATGATATATCAAAATAAATAAGCATTCAAATATCAACCAATAGCTTGCATCACAATCAATCATCCAAACAGTCAATAAAAATCAATTTCATAATTATCAATGTCAAGTATTTTACGGGCAATTAAATTCTAATTCAATTTAACTTTCAATTCAAACTATCAATTAATTCGAATGTCAATTTAAATGTCAATTAATTTATCAAACAACTATCAATAAATTTAAATCACATCATAACTTCAAATTTAACTAACATAAAAACATTCTAGTCAATCGTGAGCGTATAGACACTCACCTTTCTATTTGAAATTAAAATTAATTTAAACTACAAATAAATCTCAATTCCACTCCAAATCGAAGGTGACTTCGATACGATCCCCACATAATTTTTCTTGCTCGAATCGGACCTCGTATGCAAACAATTTGAAATTTTTTATTAGTAAAAATACAATTAAAAATAAAATTTACATAAAAAAGACAGTTACCTTTCTCTCATTCGCCCTTCACGTTCGTACCAGGACCTACGACCAAACCCTAGCTTCTCCTATCCAGTCACGACCTGCTCTATATATTTTTTGATTGAAACTTCCACATCTCACCGTCGATCAGACTTCCACGCCTTCATCGCCGCCAGTCGCGGTGCTTTCCAACTACATGTGCGCGACCGTCGATCATGCACAGAGTTCCAAGCAAGCCGTTGATCCTACAGTTCACTGCCTCCTCCTTCGCATGCATGTGAGTGCCTCACCTCCGCCTTCCAAATCGAGAGGCCAACTCTCGATTCGATTGCTTTTTTTTCGATCGCAACAATTTTTTCATACGATTTCTATTCTTTTTTTCATTCGGTAGTTTTTTCTTTCCTGAACCATTCGAAATAAAATGGGATTCAAAATAAAAATGGGAAGATTAAGATAAAATAGGCAGCTATGTACACGTTGGCAAAAAGTAAATGTGTATTATTATTTAAGTTAGAAATTATCGTGCTTAAGAGTCCAAATTTTTTCGAGCTCTAAACGAAGCATGTCGCCTAGCGCTTATTATATTTTACCATCATTACGAACGCAATGGGACTAGTTTCGAGGCCGAATGCGTAAGATAGCTTTCCAAAGGCAAATTATTTTATCGAATTTCGAAATAAATTTCGACGCGTTTCAAGCTCGCACGGCCAAACTACAAATCCGATCGCTATGAAACATGAAATTCTACAATAATTCACTATTATGGATCTGATGAAACTGGTTAATGACTATTTTACTCGTTAATTTGAAATATGAAATTTCAATTTTTAATTATTCACATTTAACTCCAATTTTAAATGTTAACAATCTTCATTCGCATTTAAATACAATTTGAATCAATTTCCTATACCATTTTAATAACATTAAATCCATAATTTAATTATTCAAATATTCTCCAATATTAAATTTAAACAAATTAAATTATTCAATAACTACAATGTTAAATTATTAAATTTTATATTTTAAACATTTTTATCCTAATAATTACATTAAATTTAATAAATGAAAATAGTTAAAAATACGGGTCGTTACATACTCCCCAACTTAAAACTTTTCGTCCTTGAAAATGCATTAAGTAAAGAATTTAACATACAATATATTTTATTCAAAATATCACTTATAACTTTAAAATCTTATTCGAAAACTATTTTTATGCTTTTACTATGCCACTCCGATATCAGTTTTATGGAAATATAGTTTATATATAAAACAAGTTATGAAATTTTTAAAACTTCAAAAAAATTCTTAACTTCCGAATTTACGGAAAATTTCGGCAGAGTCTTCTTTGCACGGCTCGATCGAAAAAATTTACAATATTAATATATATGACATATATACCAAAAAGACATCAAATTTACATCTCATCTCAATGATGAAGCATCCCAAAGGGTAAGAATATAAAATCGCGATATTTAATCCGGGATACGTACCTTATTATTTATAATACGAGCGAGTTCGCTCGTATTAAGCAAGCAAAAGCATATAAATCCATGTATACATCTAAACGGTCTTCGTATATACCTATCTCAACTCAGTGTAGTATATTAATTACTTATATAAGATATAAAACATGTATGAGTTAAAATAGAACCATATAGCGTGATTTTGAATCCAGATCATAAGCACAAACACAAACACACAACGTGCAACAATCATATGTAATCAAAAAAGTTAAAACAATGATTTGCAATAAAAGAAACCATTTAACCATTAATATTCATCAAATTAACCTAACTAGCACCATTTACATTTCAATGTCAATATTTAATTTATACACTACCATTCTTCTAACGTCCACATTTTATTAACATTTAATCGACTCAGTTTCAAATAATTTCCAATGTTAAATTGTAATCCTTATAAATTTTATTATTTGAAGCAACTTGGCAAAAATAATAAACTTTTTAATCATACCAGATTTCCCAAGTTTCAAAATATTTTGTACCATATTCGTATGCACCGAGATATACCATGTTTATAAAAATATTTTTCAAGGCGTTCACCAAATAAACTCTATAAATTATAATTTAGGGCATATGAAACTTGTAGTCAGATTAAGCTACAAGCACATTGCAAAAGAACATAGAGTAGGTAAATTTAAAAAAATACAATAACGCTTTGTAGTGCTATCATTAAATAGATTTAAGGTGAGAGGAAAAATAGTTGAACCGCCAACATGTGGGAAATTGAACTAATAGCATAAAAATAATAATTGAATGTTACTTGTAAGTTAAGATATCCAACTAATACATATACTGAATAAAAAATGTATACAAATACATGTTTTTCACCATAGGAGAGTTAAAGCAGTAAATAACCAACTTACAGTAGAAATTCATTTTATAACTATAGCATTTTTGATTGGATCTTGATTTTACATTACTTATTGCTAAACCAGATATTTTTTATACTGTTTATGTAGTCATGCTCTTTTCTTCTCCTTTAGATCACAAGATTTCTTTACTATTGATATTTTCTATCAATATAACAGTCTTCTCAAAGGTGCGAATCTATGCTACTTTTATACTATTTGCCATCGATTGTAAAATTACAACTATGATTAACTGTTCTACAGCTGCCAGGCAAAAGTTTGAGACATAATTTTAAAATTACGATTCATATTTAAGCTATCATGGAAAGTATTTAACTAGAAACTCTTGGTCGGTTAAAATTTGAATATATTATGTGGCTATTAGTAAAAACTTAACTTTCTCTTCAACAGTTCTTGAGAATAAATATAAAGCAGATGTCTGCAAGAAGAAATAGTATGCAAATAAAATAAGATAATGAAATAAGTAATTATATATGAACAAATTAGTGTACCCAACAAAGCTATTGTCCAACTTACTACAAAAATTTGGGGCTGGAGTGATGATTATAGCCAAGCACCTTGTTCATATTTTAAGATCCACCTTTTTATTTAGAAACTTATTATCACTCTTCACAGCTATATGCACTATATCATATGTCCACCGATTTGATGATAACATCTGCAACTCCTTTGATTTCATATTAAATTATTTAACACTCAATTTTTTAAACTCACTCCACTTACATTTAATTTATTTATATCCAATTTAAATTAAATTCAATTAACCATATTAATTTTAATTACAATCATTTATTTTAATATTCAATTTTTTACATATTTAAATTACATTTCATTTTAAAATTCAAGTTCGTATTCATTTTTAATTCATTTTATAGCTTGAATGAAATTAATCCACTTTACTAATTTGTCTAGTATCATTTAATATCCCATTCAATTTATTTAATACTAAGTTAAACTTCATTTTATTTTAATCTTTATTCATTTTATTTAATTTTATTCAAGTTAAATTTTCTTATCATTCTCGTTTAACAAATTTAAATTCGTTTTTAGCTTATTAATTCTCAAATCTATGAATTATTCAATTTATTCATTCAAAATTTCATTTTATCTAATTCATTTCAAATGTGTTTCATTTTATTATTTTATCCACTTCATTTCAAACGTAATTCATTTTTATTTAAGATTTCATGAGTTAACTATATTTACTTCATTTCACCAACTCGATTTATTTAATGTTTCTTAAGTCAATTATTATAATTCTTATATCAAATCCAAAATTTTATTTTGTTTGCTTGACCAAAAATTTTACCATTTTAAATTAGGTTTTACTTTCCTATTCAAATTTATAAATTATAAACTTATTTTTTTCTATGTTATTTTCAATTATAAGCTCAAAAATATTTTCGTATACTCATTAAATCATACTTAGAATATATTTTTTCAAAATCAGAACTTATTTTAATCGAAAACAAATTTCTTTCGGTTGCAATTCTCAATTAGAAACTCGAAAATGAGTATTGGCGATGCTGCAACCATCTTCAGAATTATTTCCTAGTGACGAAGCAAGTTTAATGCTTTTGTTTATTCAAAATTCTTTTCAAAATATATTTCTAGTCGAAACACTTTCAAATATTAGTGTAATTAATTTTTAAGGCTTTGAAAAACAATTTTGAATTCTAAAATTCTAAAATTCTTAATTTCTTGAATTTTCTTTTCTTTTATTTTTCGTTTCTATACAAATTACCTTACCTTATTACCAAACTAGTTCATTAATTCACAACTTGATCATTTTAACCAATTCTGATTCTAATTTATTTCAATTCAATTTAATTATCAAATGCTTCATAAAATAAAATCCATTAAGTATTGGTTTTATTTTAATTCAACCAATAATCGATGATAATTAAACCTTATCATCGCCTAACAACTAACAATCAATAATAATCATGATATATACAGAAAAATAGACATAGGGAAGAAGTTGCAAAAAAAATTAGTCTCGGGGACAACAAGTTTGTTTTTAGTTTGAAGGACGCTTTTTAGTATAAAAAGAAAATGAGGGTTACAACTAACATTTTCTGATTTACATTAAAAGGTGTCCTACGGCCAAAGAAGAAACTTCTTGTCCCTAAAACTAAATTTTTCTTCGACTTTTTCCATGAGCCTAAAAACCCCTTATATATATGTACAATATAATTTAGGAGAATTAATTTTATTTACCCGATTTTAAAACAATTTTATGTCGAGTTTCCTCGTTTAAGTGTTTAGAAACCCTTATCGATTACACGACATCCGCATATCGACCAAAATCCGTAAACAACTCTACGAATAAGTGAACACAATATAAAATATTTTATAATACTAACAAGTACGCTCTCTTATATATATACACACATTTAAACAGACTCATTCTACGGTATTACTACCCTATCTCAAATGAGTCAAACCCCACAAAGCCAAGGTTATCGCTAAACCTGGCTCTGATACTAACTGTGACGATCCATATTTTGAAAGGTTTAAATCAACAATAATCCACACATGTCCGACTTAAACAATCCAAAACATAGATAATCAATGGGGTTAAAAAATAAAAATAAGATGAGAAGAAGAAAACAAACACAGAATCTCACAGTGGAAGTGATAAAATATAATAATCCAATAAATAATTCGTGAAGTTTTTTACTATACATTTGATTGTAATCTATACATATTTATCAGAGTTTTATATATACATCAGGAATAAATAATCAATACAGCAGAATAACATGATGTAGGGGATAATAATAGTAGCATTATACCAAAATCCTCGTCATCTTCCTCAAGAGAATATCTTCAATATGCTGAAAACTCAAGACTGACCCGAGCGTAATGAAAAGATAAAACACTCGAGTTAGGACTAAAATACTCTTATGCAAAATCAAATCAGTATCAATAAATACGAGTGTAACAGCGTCAGAGATGTTTACGAGATTTTAAATCTCTTTTCTAGTGTATAATGTGCATGCAATAACTTACGAGATGTTACAGGATTTTACAACTCTTAAGGATCCATTAAACTATTTATATATAATAGTATACATTATAATAGATAATGTCTATTAGTAAAATAAATATCAAAATAGCGTTAAAGCTTTACATTGATTCACCGTAACACACTTTTATAGGTAAACCAAAATCGTAATGGACTAGCATAAGGATAAATATGACAAAGCACGTGAGGCAATGCCCAAGGTAAGATTCTACCAGTTTACCCTTCCTGGCTGGTCGTAACCCATCCATGGCCGACCGCGACAATCAATCCAAACAAAAAGGTGCACCCATCGAATACGAAATCACAATAGTAATACGAGAGATAAACGTCGCTAGAGGTAGCTAACCTCATTGGCCAAACATAGGCTCTTGATTTAGTCATTTTAATTATGACATGAGTATCAAAGCTATCCATCATCATTCTCTTACTTCATTCCTGTAAATGTCTCCAATTCAACTACTATATTCTGGATATCATCCACCGTGTACATGGTAGTTAAAGTGGTTCCAATATTGGTAGAGAGTGCCAGTAAGAGGCCTTAGTTTCTTTAACGACCAAACGTTGTTTTACACACCAGTTGGTTCTTCTATATTTCAAAAATAATTTGTACCTGATATCAAAATATCATATTCATTTCAAAATCAAATTCAATTCGAAATCATCATACTCGCTTCAAAAATCATATTTTACTTCAAAATGTTAATTCAATTTGATATATCGATTTCACTTCAAAACTTGGTCTGAATTACAATTTTGGTTATAATTCACTTTAACCCAATACGCATTTAAATCCAAGTTTTAAATGTAAAAAATTCCACCCTTTGACGGGTTTGAGTATTAGAAAATAGTTTAGATAGTTTCAAAATAGCTAAATAGTTAAGATAATTTAATAGAAATTAGTTTGAGTAATAAAAATTGTTTATATGGAAAAATAATTTGGAAAATCAAAATAATTTGAACATTTAAAGAATATCGATTTTTAAATCATTTATACTATAAATATTGATTAAAAAATAGTTTTAAAGTCAAACCAGTTCACTTTCCAAATTTTCCAATCAAATCAATTCTAATTTACATTTCGATTTAATCGATTCAATTCTGATTTCAAGTTGATATTTACTTCAATTCCAAATTGATTTCAATGCCAATTTCAAATTAATTTCAGTTCCAATTCCAAATTAATTTCAACTCCAATTCCAAATTAATTTAAAATTCCAATTCTCAATTTAAACCACTTCGATTTATATCAATTTCACGTTCGAATTTAAAATATCGATTCAAACCACCTAAATCAAATTAAATTTTAATATTCAAATTAAAATCCAAATCTAATTCAATTCTGATGTTAATTTTTGAAATATCATTTATATTACTTTTACCTAGCACTATTCAAAGTTCGAATATAAGTCCAATCTTTTAAAATGAATCAATTTCTGAAATTCAGATTATATTTCGATTATAACTTCAAATCTTAACTTCAATTATTTAAACAATTCCTATTACCAAATTTAAATTTCAACATTCCAAGCTCAAATTCGAAAGAATTTGATTACCAAAAATTCGATTCCATTTCTTAAATTAAATCATTTTAAACAATTCCAAATCAAAGAATTTCATAATCATTTAATTCAACCAATCCCATGTCCGTATATAATTTTCTATCCTATGACCAAGTGAATCAATTATTTCAATTTAATTTCAGGGATGGATATATATAATTTCAATCTGAATCAAAGTGCCATAGGTATATATCATTTCAACCTATTTCTTAATCTATTTGAAATAATTCAATTTACAATTTATATACTGTGAATAATATACAGGATGATAACATGATATATCAAAATAAATAAGCATTCAAATATAAACCAATAGCATCCATCGCAACCAATCATCCAAACAGTCAGTAAAAATCATAACAATTTCATAATTATCAATATCGAATATTTTAGGGCAATTAAATTCTAATTCAATTTAACTTTTAATTCAAATTTTATCAATTAATTCGAATGTCAATTTAAATGTCAATCAATTTATCAAACAACTAGCAATAAATTTAAATCACGTTATAACTTTAAATTTAACTAACATAGAAATATTCTAGTCAATCGTGAGCGTTTAAACACTCACTTTTCTATTTGAAACTGAAAATAATTTCAGCTTCAAATAACTCCTAGTTCCATTTCAAGTCGATGACGAGTTCGATACGATCCTAACATAATTTTGGTTTCCTGAATCGGACCTCGTATGCAAACAATTTGAATTTTTTTGTTAATAACAATATAATTTAAAAATAAAATTTACATAACAAATTTAAAAAAAGGACAGCTACCTCTCTCTCATTAGCCCTTCACATTCGTACTAGAAACCACGACCAAACCCTAGCTTCTCCTATCCAGTAACGACCTGCTCTGTATTTTTTCGATCGAAACTTCCACAGCTCTCCACGGATCAGACCTCCACGCCTTCATCGCCGCCAGTCGCAGTGCTTTCCAACTACACGCGCACGACTGTTGATCACATATAGAGTTACAAGCGAGTAGTTGATCCTACAGTTCTCCACCTTTGCACTCATGTGAGCGCCCCGCCTCCAACTTCCAAATCAAGAGACCAACTCTCGATTCGATTTTTTTTTTCTATCGCGACATTTTTTCGTTCTATCACAATTCTTTTTTATTCGGTAGTTTTTTTCTTTGTTGAAAGATTTGAAATAAAATGGGAAGATGGAGATAAAATAGGCGGTTATGTACACATTGACAAAGAGTAAATATATATTATTATTTAAGTTAGAAAATATCTAGCTTAAGAGTTCAAATTTTCTCGAGCCCTAAATGTAGCGTGTCATATGGCGTTTATAATGTTGTACCCCCATTAAGAACGTATTGGGACTAGTTTCGAGGCCTTCGGTCGTATGTGAAAGGTAGGTTTTCAGAGGTACATTATTTTATCGAATTCCGAAATAAATTTCTACACGTTTCAAGCTCGCACGACCAAACTACAAGTCCGGTCGCTATGAAACTTGAATTCCTATAATAATTCACTACTACGGATCCAATGAAACTAGTTTCATCGAAATCCGAGATAATGGCCAAAATGGCTATTTTTACTCGTCAATTTGAAATATAAAATTTCAATTTTTAATTATTCACATTTAACTCGAGTTTTAAATGTTAACTATCTTTATTCATATTTAAATAAAATTTGAATCAATTTCTTATACCATTTTAATCATATTAAATCCATAATTCATTGTTCAAATAATCTCCAATATTAAATTTGAAAAAAATTAAATTATTTAATAACTACAATATTATATCATTAAATTTTATATTTTAATCATTTTTTATCCTAATGATTACTTAAAATTTAATAAATGAAAATAGTTAAAAATACGGGTCGTTAAAAGAATTGTACAAAATACTAAAAATTACTTAACGTGGAATGAGAAATATGATTTATACTCCAAATGTATTTCATATAGAAAATTGTTTTCTATAAAAATTATTTCTTCAAGTTTAAGATATTTTACATAAAACTCATAAAAATAAACTAGTTACAGTAAATGAAATAAGATACCACAATAAGTGATTGAATGGAGCTTCATACTTGGCGTACTATTATACTAGTTGTAGAAATAGTGGGTGCATACCACATAAGACTTCTTAGTGATTGCAACAAGTTATAGAATTTTTTTTCATAAGCAAGCCATATATTATTTATGAAATAATATATGTTTTCAACATTGATTGATAATAGACATAGTATAATTTCAATATGAATGTTGTGAAAATTCATTATAAAATAAAACTACAATAGTGGTATTTGTTTTCATAACTAAAGTGATGCATTAGAAAATAACGAAGTATATTCTATTTTGCAATTATTTTGAATTATGGACCAAGCTACAGTATTGAAAGGTAATTATTTAATCATATAATTAATTATTATATGGTACCGGTGAATATTATCCCAAATGATTAAGGAAAAAGCACACATTTAGTGGGAGCGACATAAAAGTTAGTGAACTCATTAAATTAATACATATAGATGTATGCAATCATAATTCTAATAATACCAAAATTATTCCATAAACTTCGTTAAATTCACTGATGAATTATTGCAGACATGAACATATGTATTTGATCCACATGTAGTGTACCATAATAAGTTCATAGAATATAAATGAAAGTAAATAATATAACATGTAGACGAAAAAAAAATGTTCTGATTTAATCAAACAGGTAAATATATTGAAAGGGTTCCAAAAGTACCTACTTGAATAAAGATCCAATCTCAAAAGTCACTCATCCATATTATACATTATGATGTATCAATAAGGAGTTATCGAACCTTGTTGGACAACGTATGATTAATGAAGGGAGAAGTTGAGTTAAATTCTTTCTGTAAAGTTGTGTACTTAAGGGTAGTACATAAGGTTAAAAATTGATTTCATCTAAATCATAGTTCACGATATCATATATGAGTTTATAAGAAACCCTTAAATATCCTAGATTAAGGAGTTGACAGAATCAATGAGTCGAAAGACTGCACATAAAAATTATTCATGAGGGATTTTGTACGGAATACCCAGAGGAGTTCAGCATTGTTCAATGCCGATTGACCATCTTTTGTTTTGAATGTAAATTTCATAAACTAAAACCAAATTGTTGTTATATATATAAAGATAATTCATAAATTTTTCATGAATACATATACTATTGCAATGAAATATAATTATTGTTTCAAGAAACACCAATTTCGTAGCAAAAGAATTTCTTCTAGAAATTATTGGTAGTAAAATGAATTTGGATACGGTCCAAATATAAAACTGATTGTGAGGGATGAAATGAATTAACCAAACTTAATTTGATACAATCATTAGAATGTTTAATAAGTATTTTCATACACTGAGGAGAATCTGTGAGTTTAATATCGATGTCGAGAAAAGTTCAACGATCTGTAAATTTCGATAATTAAAAATATTAAATTAATTAAGATTCTGCAATTTAATATTGTGAGAAATTAAAAGCTTATGATTTATTAATGAGAAAAATAATTGAAATATGATTTGATAATGTTGTTTGAATGTTTCTAACAACTATTTTTAAGTAATTTCGATCAATTGAAATAACTGTAAAGTTAATTTGGTTATAATTGTAAATAAGGAATTGAATCGGTAATCAATAGAATTAAGGAAATTGAAATATTATAGTTAATATGGTAAAAGATAATAACTGTAGAATAAGAACGTAATAAAATGTAAATTAGTGTTAAATGAATATATGTATTGGATGATTGTATATTAAAAGTAAGAATCTAAATAAAATAATTTATTTAAATTTTAATTAATGAATTTATTTCAATGTAATTGAACACTGATGATTTTTGAAATATTTAAATAGTGAATTTAACATAGAAAATTTATTTTGATGGATTATTAATTTTTGTGAAATCTAGAATGTTAAATTATTAACTTTTAAATTTAAAATTTAAAAATTGATTAAATTAATTTAACAATAATTTATTTTATTAACGTGAAAATTAGCCATTTGGGCCACTATCTCGGATTTCGATAAAACTAGTTTCATCGGATCCGTAACAGTGAATTATTGTAGGATTTCAAGTTTCGTAGCAATCGGAATTGTCATTTGATCGTGTGGGCTCGTAACGCGTAGAAATCAATTAATATAATTTAAATGGATATAATCTGATTTTGAAAGCTAACTTCTATATACAAGGGAATTTGGGTTTGAAACTACTTCCATTGAGTTTAAAATTATCGAAAACGTATATTTCGATATATTGGACGATCCACTTTCCTTTCGAAAACGAAACGGGCTTTTCGGTTCATCGTTAACGTTTCGACCCAATTTGATATACCCATTCATTCTTTTCTATCTCTGTCAACATAAATAGTTTCTCCTTACCCTAGCAGCCTTTTATTTTCTTATTCCTTTTTGTACATTTCCATTTTCTTCTTCCTGCTTTCCCAATGGCAGAAACCCCGATTCCCAAATTCAATTGGAAATCAGAAATCAAAACAAAAATTTTAAACTCCTAAAACTATATCGAATTATATAACGTTGGAAAGCTCTAGAAGAGTGCAATCTACTGCTGCAGTTCGTTTTTGTAATCGAGTATTGATTTTGGTGGTTGATCAAAACTTTCTCGAGTAAACGGTATCGTTTTTGTAACTAGTAATGACCAAAACTTTCTCGGCCATCGATTTTGGTGGTTGATCAATGACGGCGATTCATCGATTCGAGAGTACATTTGTGTAAAGATTATCATGGGGAGTTCATCGAATTATTCGTTTGGACTAGAGTGGCGGCGGCTGGACCTATGAGGCGTCAACCGGTGACGTGGGAGGGGTCGCTATGGTCCATGTTGATGCGGCATGGTCGGGGCATTCACGTGGTGCAGCTGGACTTGGTCGTGACTAGTTGTATGGCGTACGGCTGAGAGTTGTAAATGGCGACTGTTAAGGTATGGGCAGTAGCGTGACATGTGTGTGCAATATAGAGATGCTGAACGTATTTTTTATTATCATTTTATTTATTTCATATTATAAATCATATAACTTCTAATGTTAATAACTTTTTCATACGAACTCGAATTTGAATGTGGTTTTCTTATTGCGATCGTATCGAAATTCCGGATATTATGGAACTTGTTTGGTCGAATTATGAGACAAATTGATTTTTGGGCTATAATTGGATTTTAAATCGATTTGAATCAACAGTAAGTGTTTTAACCCACTCACAACTACTAAATCATCTTAGGTAGGTCAAATTAATTTATGATGTGATTATAAATTTATTGATTGTTGATTGGTATATTTAAATTGTGATTTATTGGTTGATTTTAACAATGATTGTGATGGATGTTAATTGTAGATATTTGGATGACTGGATATTGTTTATTTTATATGTTGTTATCACACTGCAAGTTCCCTTAGTTATTGTTAGAAAAATCACTATGGGTTAAAACGATACATACCCGAATGGTCTTATAGATTAGGGAGAAACTGTTATGGTTTGAAATGATAAACTCGACCGACTTCATGGATTTTTCATTTTATTCAGATTACGGGTTGAAATGATATATACCCATAAATTTAAATTATTGCGGGTCAAAATGATATATATCCGTATCACTTGACCATAAGGTAGAAAATTATATATGAACACCAGATTGATTAAATTAAATGATTTTAAATCCTTAAATTTTGAATCCAATTAAATGATATTTTGAAATAAAATTTGATTTATATGAATTGAATTATTTTCAAAATCCAAGCTTTAAAATGTTGAAATTGAAATTGATTTAAATGAATGGTTCAAAGAATTTGAACTGAAATCTTGAAGTTGAATTTTGAAATATAATTGAAATTTATCAAAATTGAGTAATTGTAAATGTTTGAATATATAAACTTTGAAACCTATTAAATTTTAAGTGGTTTAAATTTGTAGTTCAAACATGGATTTGAAATCGATAAATTGAAATGGTTTTTAATGAGAATTTGAATTGAAACCTGTAGCCCTTTTGAATTGTAATCGTTGAACTGAAATTGATTTAAATTTAAATTTTGGAACTAAAGTTGATTTGAATTGATTTGTGAAATTGAAAAACAATTCTAATTCTGAAACTATTTTCGATATAAACTCTTTTAGTATACAAACTCTTTAATATATAAACTACTTCCTTATATAAACCATTTTTATATATTAATAATTTTTTTACATTAACTATTTTTAATATATTGCCTATTTTAAAATATAACATATTTCTAATATATAAATTATTGTAATCTATAACCAATTTTTAAATTATAAACTATTTTAATATATATTATTTAAATTTATAAACTACTTTTAGTAAATATATTTTAATATAAACTATTTCTAACATATAAACTATTTCTAAAATATAACCTATTTCTAATATATAACTATTTTAATCTATAATCTATTTTTAAAATATAATTTTTTTAATGTATTACTGTTCCAATATATAAGCTACTTTCAATATTAAGATAGTTTAAAGTTGGAACTATTATGATTTAGAATTAATTGATTTAAATGCAAATATTTTGATATGATGGTTTAACCTATTTTGTGGTTATGGATTTGAAATTTAATATGATTTAAAGTGAAATATGATTTCGAAACTGTATATGATTTCAAAAATGAATTTTATTTCAAAAGTGATATGATTTTAAAGTGAATATGATATTTTGATATTAATTATGAATCGGTTTTGGAAAGGTAAAAGAACCAACCGGCATGAAATAAGCGTTTGTTTATTAAAGAGACCGAGATTGAATATTGTCCTACTATTTGCCAATACCGAAAACCACTTTAACAATTGTGCATGGGGTGGAGAATCCAGAATGAAATAGGATGGTTTGACGAACGCTACTTGGAATGAAGTAAGAGAACGATGATTAATAGCCTTGACTTTCGGATCAAAATTAAAATGACTAAAACAGGAGCCATGCCAAGCCAAGTGGGGTCGCTCCCCCAACCGGACACATTTCTTTGATACCATATTTATTACTTTGTGATTGTTTTGGTGACCACCCTTTATTTGATTATAGGAGTGTGTTTCGAGGGGGGCAGTAGTAGCTGCTATGTGTTACCACCAGTCTGGATCCGCAAAATGGTAGTATCCTACCTTGGGCATTGCCTCACGCGCCTTGTCATATTTATCCTAATCACGTCCACTACAACTTTGGTTTATATCTACCTATGGAGTTCTCACTGAGTAAACCACCGGTTTGGTGGAGCTTACAGTATCCATATAGACTACTGTATTTATATAAAAATGTGTTAAAGGGGATATGAGTAATGCCTGAATGCTATTTTAATACTTTACTTTACTGGAGACATATTATAATAGCGTATTGCACTAGTATGTAGATAATTTAATGGATCCTTAGGAGATGGAATCCCGAACATATGTTAAGTTATTGTATGCATGTTAGACACTGGATAGGAGATGTCAAACCCCGCAAACATCTTTGAAGCCGTTACACTCATATTTATTTATTATGAATTAACTTACGTAAGATCTTTTAGTTCTTACTCGAGTGTTTTGTCTTTTCATTATGCTCGGGTCAGTCTGAGCTTTTATGTGTATTGAAGACTATTTTTGGAGGATGAGGACGAAGATTTAGTATGTTATTCTATTTACTAGTATTATTCCACTACATCATTATGTTTTGCTGCATCATTTATTTATTCCTGTTGTATGTATACTCTGATTGTACTTTAAAAGTGTAATCAAATGCTATTTGTAAAATAGCTTCATAAAATATTTATTTGTTTATTATATTTTTTCATTCCGTTGTGAGATTCTATTTTTTGTTTTTCTATCTTTTCTCTTATTTTCTTATTTACCTCATTAACAATCATCCCTTTGAATGGTTTGAGTTTACATGTGTGTTTATTGTCGATTTAAACCATCCAAAAAGGTGGGTTGTTACATTTGGTATTAGAGCCAGGTTTAGTGACAACCTTTGCTTTATGGGGTCTGACTTATTAGAGATATGGTAGTAATACCCTAGAATGAGTTTGTCTGAGTGTGTGTGTGTGTGTACATATATATATGAGAGAGCGTACTTGTTAGTGTAATAAAATGTTTTATATTATGTTATTTTTTTTCTATTTAGTATTTATAAATTCTGGTCGGAAGATGGGACGCCATGGTATCGATAGGGATTTCTAAACACTTGGTAAGGAAGACTAACACAATATTGTTTTTGAAATATAAGTAAATGAAATAATTTTACCCAGTATTATATTTTGAATATAAAAGAATAATTTTATAAATGGATATAGTTGTATGTGATATGTTTGTTGTTAGGAAGTGAAATTTTATAAATGTGGTCTACAAAATAGGATTTACAAATATAGTAAATATAAGTTGGAAATTTGAGAACTTATGTACCAGGGTTTTGAAACTGGTTTTCAAAGATTTTGGAATTTAATATTAGAATTATTTGGAAGTATTTTCGAATATATATATTTTCAATGTGATTTGAAAGAAATGTTTAGAAGAATTTGAAAAAAAAAAGGAAATAAGTTCTATACTACCCTCTTTGTCACTGTAAAATAATTTCGATGATGAGTGCACGCATCGTCGACATTCATTTTTGAGTTTCAAGTGGGAAGGCCGCTATAGTAGCTTTAATAAATTTTTGTTTTGATAAAAAATCTTAATTTCTAAATAAGATTTGGGTATATAAAAGATATAAGTGTGTGTGTACACACTATTTCAAAATGATTTGAAATAAACCTAGCATTTAGTTCTTGAGTTTCTATAAATTAGGGATTTTAGTTATTGTAATGAAATGAAAACTTAACTGTTTTAATAGTTGATAACTTCTAAAATGAAAAATAAGAAATTAGATGCTAAGTGATTAATGAAATATATAAGAAAGTGGAAATTTGTAACTTGTAAATCAAAAGATATGAAAATTTAGAAGATGTAATTATTAAACATTTTGTTAACTAAAATGAATAAGATAAACTCATGTAACATTCAATTATATTCTTAAAACTTGAATACATAACTTATCAGAAACGTTTAAAAGTTGTAATGATAAATAAGAATAGGTAATAGGATATTATACAAGTAAAACATAAGTACTGAAAGTGTTCAGATGGAATTATTTCTATAAATAAAAATTTTGATGCACAAGAAATGTTATAAGCATAAGTTATTGTTTGAAGTTGTTTATAATTAAAGTGAATGGTAAAAGCAAATACTATATTAAATAAAAGATTATAACTTTAGAAATTGTTGAAGTGATTCATAAATGGATTTAACAATTGATGATACTATACATGAATGAATAAATGTGAATTAAAAGTGGAGAAATTTAAGAATGAATAGATATACAAATGAATATTAATGTTAAAAGGAAATCAGGTTATATAAGTAAATGATAACTGTAAATTAAATTGCAAAAAAACTCATATAATATTTTAAGATTGACTTGTTGATGATCTAAATAATTGAATGGAAAATAACATATATAAGTAAATGAATGTAAATGAATGAAAAAAAGACATTGTATGAATGAATGAAAATAAAAAAAAAGGTAAATAATGATGTGAACAGAAACAAATCGAATAACCGTAAATAATATAAAATTCATTGTTGTTTCGTTTATGGGATGGTTAGGAAATGATACTTCGATTTGTTTGAGGTTGTATGAATAATCTATTAAGTTATTATCAAAGGCTGTTGAGTGTAAGGTACATTTATTAGTTTATTTATCGTTCTTGTATGATGAAAAGTTCTGAACGTGAACAAACCTTTAGTTTACTTCTATGGATGCTTGATAGTTTTCTTGATTGCATATAATGGTTGTACTATTTTGTCTACAAATGACTGTTGTTATGTTGTGTTGCTTACGCTATCAATTTGAAACAACTAAAATATTTTTCTTGTACATAATTCTCACTATTTTGCATTATATAAATAAAATATAGGTTTATGGAAGCAGTAGATACTGCTTTTGGATTCATAAATAAAGTTTGTTTGCCCGACAAATATGTACGTTTTCGGATTACGGTTTATAGTGATATTTTATTGTTTTTCCATTGGTTTGGGATATTTATTATTGACGTATGATCTATATTGTAATTATTGATATTATTATTTTTTCGGACCTATCCATACAAAGGAGATTTTGCTGAAATTTTTCGTGAATTTAAGGCATAGAAAATTTTGTGGAAGTGAAATATTTTCAACCTTTTATTTAACTTGAATATGAAGGTTTAATTGTTTATAAATTGATATATTTTATTCAAAATACTTAATTATGTAAGGTTAAAGTGTTTATAAATTGATTATTTGAATAAAAATGTATTACATTCTTAATTCCTCATTTTCCCTGCTCGAGGATGAAATGTTTTGACTAGGGGAGAGTGTAACGACCCGTAGTTTTAGACAATTAAAAATATTAAATTAATTAAGATTTTTCAATTTAATATTGTGAGAAATTAAAAACTTATGATTTATTAATGAGAAAAATAATTAAAATATGATTTGATAATGTGTTTGAATGTTTCTAACAACTATTTTTAAGTAATTTCAATCAATTGAAATGATTGTAAAGTTAATTTGGTTATAAATGTAAATAAGGAATTAAATTGGTAATTAATGGAACTAAGGAAATTGAAATATTATAGTTAATATGGTAAAAGATAATGATTGTAGAATAAGAATGTAATAAAATGTAAACTAGTGTTAAATGAAAATATATGGTATTAGATGATTGTATAATAAGAGTACGAATCTTAAAACAAGTTATTTAAATTTAAATTAATATATTTATTTCAGTGTAATTTAACATTGATAATTTGTGAAATATTGAAATAGTGAATTTAACATTGAAAATATATTTTGATAGATTATTAATTTCTATGAAATCTAGAATGTTAAATTGTTGGCTTTTAAATTTGAAATTTGAAAAGTGATTAAATTAATTTAATAATAATTTATCTTATTAACATGAAAATTAGCTATTTTGGCAACTTTCTCAGATTTTGATGAAACCAGTATAATCGAATCCGTAACAGTGAATTATTCTAGGATTTCAAGTTTCGTAGCGATTAGACTTGTCGTTTGACCGTGCGGGCTCGAAACGCGTAGAAACTAATTAATATAACTTAAATAAATATAATCTAATTTTAGAAGCTAACTTCTGTATACAATGTAATTTGGGCTTGAAACTAGTTCCATAAAGTTTAAAATTATCGAGAACCTATATTTTCATATATTAGATGACCTACTTTCGTTTCGGAAGCGAAACGGACTTTTCGGCTCATCGTTATCGTTTTGACCCAATTTGATATGTCCTTTCATTCTTCTCTGCCTCTATCAATATAAATAGTTTTTCCTAACCTTAAAATTCTTTTATTTTCTTATTCCTCCTCGTACATTTCCATTTTGCTCCTTCCTTCCTTCCTATGGCAGAAACCCTAATTCCCAAATTCAATTGCAAATCGAAAAATTTAATCTCCTCAAACTATATTGAATTATATATTGTTGGAAAGCTCTCGAAGAATGCAATCTACTGCTCCAGTTCATTTTTGCAATCGAGTTTCGATTTGTCCAGTAATGACCAAAACATTCTCGGCCATCGATTTTGGCGGTTGATTAACGGCGGCGATATATCGATTCGAGGGTACCGTGGTGTAGAGATTGTCATGGGGAGTTCATCAAAGTGGTTCATTTGGAGAGATGATGGTTGGATAGGCATGAAAATTCAATTAGGGTTTCGAACAGAATAGCGGTGGCTGGACCTGTGAGGGGTCGATCGGCGACTTGGGAGGGGTCGTTGTGGTCCATGTTGAAGCGGCGTGGTTTCGGCATTCAAGTGGTGCTGCTGGACTTAGTCACAACTGGCTGTATGGCATACGATTGAGAGTTATAGATAGAGGCTGTTAGGGTTTGGGCAGTAACGTGCCGTGTGTGCACAATATGGAGAAGGTAAATATATTTTATTATTATTTTATTTATTTCATATTATAAATCATATAACTTCTAATGTTAATAACTTTTTCATACGAGCTCGATTTAAATGCGGTTTTATCCGTTGCGATCGTATTGAAATTCCAGACATTATGGAACAAGTTTGGTCAAATTCTAATACTGTTGGATATTCGGGCTATAACGGATTTTAAATCAATTTGAAATCAAATGTGAGTGTTTTAACCTACTCATAACTACTATATCATCTTATGTCATTTAAATTAAATTTATGACGTGATTAGAAATTTATTGATTACTGTTTGGTATATTTAAAATTTACATTGAATTTAATTGCCATTTAATTTAATATTGAATTTAATTTGTTAATTAAATGCCTGATAATGATAACTAGTTTATTTGTTGTGATTTATTGGAATGATGATTGTGATGGATGTTAATTGTTGATATTTGGATGAGTGGATATTATATGTATTTTATATGTTGTTATCATATAGCAAGTTCCCTCAATTACTATTAGGAAAATCACGATGGCTTGAAATGATACATAACCGAATGGTCTTATAGATTAGAGAAAAATCTTTATGAGTTGAAATGGTAAGCTTGAGTGATTTTATGGATTTTGAATTTTATTCGGGATTGCGGATTGAAATAATATATACTCATAAATTTAAATTATTGTGGGTTGAAATGATATATATGTATGTATGTATGTATGTATGTATGTATGTGTGTATGTGTATGTATGTATGTATGTATGTATGTATGTATGTATATGTATGTATGTATGTATCACTTGACCATAGGGTAGAAAATTATATACGGACACCGGATTGGTTAAATTAATTGATTTTAAATCCTTAAATTTTGAACCTAGTTAAATGATATATTAAAATAAAATTTTATTTATAATAACTAAATTATTTTCAAAATCCAAGCTTTAAAATTTTGAAATTGAAATTGGTTTAAATGAATGGTTTAAAGAATTTTAACTGAAATCATAAAGTTGAATTTTGAAATATAATTGAAACTTATCAAAATTGAGTTATTGTAAATGTTTGAATATATAAACTTTGAAACCTATTGAATTTGAAGTGGTTTAAATTTGCAGTTGAAACATGGATTTGAAATTGATAAATTAAAATGGTTTTTAATGAGAATTTGAATTGAAACTTATAGCCTTTTTGAATTGAAATCATTGAACTGAGATTGATTTAAATCGATATTTTGGAACTAAGGTTGATTTGAATTGATTTGTGAAATTGGAAGAAACAATTCTAATTTTGAAACTATTTTCGATATGAACTCTTTTAATATACGAACTCTTTAATATGTAAACTATTTTCTCAAATAAACCATCTTAACATATTAATAATTTTTTTACATTAACTATTTTTAATATATAAACTATTTTAAAATATAACCTATTTCTAATATATAAACTATTGTAATCTATGACCTATTTTTAAATTATAAACTATTTTAATATATGTATATATATAATATTTTAAATTTGTAAACGACTTTTAATGAATATATTTTAATATAAACTATTTCTATTATAGATACTATTTCTAAAATATAACCTATTTCTAATATATAGCTATTTTAATCTATAACCTATTTTTGAAATATAAATAGTCTTTAATATATAACTATTCCAATATATTAACTGCTTTCAATATTCAAACTGTTTAAAGTTGGAACCGTTATGATTTAGAATTAACTGATTTAAATGATAATATTTTGATATGATGGTTTAACCTATTTTGTGGTTATGATTCTGAAATTTAATACGATTTAAAGTGAAATATGATTTTGAAAGTATATATGATTTCAAAAATGAATATGGTTTCGAAAGTGATATGATTTTGAAGTGAATATGATATTTTGATATCAACTACGAGTCGGTTTTGGAAATGTAAAAGAACTAATCGATGTGAAATAAGCATTTGGTTGTTAAAGAGAGCGAGATCGGATATTGTCATACTCTCTGTCAATACCGAAAACAACTTTAACAACTTTGCACGTGGTGGAGAATCTAGAATGAAGTAGAATGGTTTGGCGAACATTATCGGAATGAAGTAAGAGAACGATGATGGATAGCTTGACTTTTGGGTCATAATTAAAATGACTAAAATGAGAGCCATGCCGGACCACGTGGGGTCGCTCCCCCTATCGGACACATTTCTTCGATACCACATTTACTACTTTGCGATTGATTTGGTGGCCACCCTCGATTTGATTATGAGAGTAGGTTTCGAGGTGGGCGGTAATAGCTACTATGCGTTACCACCTGTCCGGATCTGCAAAATGGTAGTATCCTACCCTAGACATTGCCTCACGTGCCTTGTCGTATTTATCCTAATCGTTCCTACTGTGACTTTGGTTTGTATTGTACCTATGGAATGCTCAATGAGTAAACCGCCATTTTGGTGGGGCTTACAGTATTTGTATAGAGTGTGATATTTATATAAAAATGTGTTAAGGGGGATGTGGGTATTGCCTTAACGCTATTTTCATACTTTACTGTAGACATATTATAATAGCGTATTGTATTATGTATGTAGATAGTTTAACGGATCCTTAGGAGATGGAATCTCAAACATCTCCTAAGTTATTGCACACACGTTAGACACTGGATAGGAGATGTCAAATCCCGTAAACATCTTTGAAAGCCATTACACTTATATTTATTTACTCTGACTTAACTTACATAAGATCTTTTAGTTTTTACTCGAGTATTTTGTCTTTTCATTGCGCTCGGATCAGTCTGAGCTTTTCAGTGTATCGAAGACTATTTTTCTAGAGGACGAGGACAGAAATTTAGTATATTATTCTACTTACTAGTATTATTCCACTGCATCATGTTATTCCACTGCATCATGTTATTCCACTGCATCATTTATTTATTCGTGTTGTATGTATACTTTGATTGTATTGTAAAAGTGAAATCAAATGCTATTTGTAAAACCGCTTTGTGAATTGTTTATTTGATTATTATATTTTGTCATTCCACTGTGAGATTCTATATTTTTTTTCTATCTTTTCTCTTATTTTCATACTTACCTAAATAACAATCCTCCCTTTTGAATGGTTTGAGTTGACAAATGGGGTTTATTATCGATTTAAACCGTCCAAAAAGGTGGATCGTTACAAAAAGAACTTCTTAAGTGGTTGATAAACGGTTAAGCGTATTGACAACGACATATGGTATGATGCGCAAATCCTGAAAAGATTACAAGTACAGTATCAAAATATGATTTTGATAGCGGTACCCAATAGGATATGACCTATTGGCCATAAATGTGTTTTTAAGAAGAAGACTGATGTAGTTGGAATATAGTAAGAACGTTGATAAGAATAACATTGTAAATTTTAATTGCTGAAATTAGCATAATAGTTTATTATTTAATGTATTTAAGTTAATTTGGATTTTATTAACAAACATAACACCTTGTATGACTTGAGTTTTGATACATGTATGTTGAAATAGAAAATTGTAAATAATGATCTAGAATGGACTATTTTCACATAACAACCAAAGTGTCTTGAAGTCAGTGGGAGCAACACAGAGTTTATGAGTTTTAGATATGATCCAAGAACTGATACGAAAATACCATTCGATAAGCTTGAGAGTTGAATAAGTATTTAGAAGGAAATATCAAATAGTTTGATTTTCAGTCAAAATTTAAAGGAAGAGTGTGTCTATAAGAGGTAACATTAAAAGGTATCAAGATATTTTAAAACTACAAGTAAACAAAAAAACTAATGATTATTGACGATGTACTAGTGTTAGAATCATTTTATTTGGTCGTTCAATTTTTGAAATTGGATTCGAAAATGACAAATCTTACAATTAGTTTAAAAGGATGTTGAGGTAATCCCATACAATATACACTGACATCATATTAAAATATTTGATATAGGGCATGTAAGGTGAATCCATTATGCATTGGGAGAAGGTATGATAATACATGTTGTATTATCTGCAATATCGTATTTCTCTTATGTATTTGATATATAAAACAAGTATTAAATCCAAAATAAGATCGCTAATTGGTAGTTAAAAGTATTTTCATGTATTTTTTGAATAACCAAATATAGTTTATAGAAAAAACGAACTCCTTATGAAGGAGTGCTCGGATAAAAATTCATAAGTGATATTGAGTATAGTATGTCAATATTAAATACATATTCAAACCTACGTTTAAGAGATTTAAGTTGAAAACGTTCCAAACGAAAGGTTGTAGCTAATTCAACCATAAGGCTAAGCACGTCACCATGAATACCGCCGCAATAAAAGCTATGTATAAACATAAATGCACAAATTTACAATTGAGCTAGAAGTGATTCCAAGTGGTGAGAATTATATGTTATTGTTATATGATAAGATTATTATGATAAGATCTCACTAGAGGTTAAGAAACATACTCCAAGCAGTTCCATATGATAAAAGCAGTTTATCGACTTTGGAGAGAGTTGATTGATAGAGTAGATAATTAAAATAACATAGCAGTTTCATTCATGAAGGGACTAGCTCAATCTGTTCTCATCAAATTAATCGAGGGGATGAGGTTAAGATTCCATAATTGGCCGAAGGTAACAATTGTGAGATTGATAGAGTTAAAGGTATGTCCTAGGGGCAATTCTGTAGTTATCATAAATTATTAAGTCCTAAATGAAACCTTATTCGAAATAAAAGGTGTTCTCTTTTTGTTACATACTTGTCATAACATGTTATATTAATTATTTATATAATTTAAGTATATTTAATAAAAAATCCTTAAGCAATATGGTTTGTGATAGTAATTATAAGAAGCTGTAATCATGAGAAATTTATCACGATGAAAATAATGTATTGTTTTAAATATTCCTAGTTAAGATGTATCAAGATAGGATATAGATATATTCGTTGAGATAAAAGTATGTACGCTCCAAATGTTAAGAAGTGTATTTCTCATGGATGCAGGAAGGACCAAGGAGTTACCTATTGATAGTTATTGGATAACTACGAAATGGCTTGCTTGATAGTTTTATGTTGGTTAACACGAATATAATCAAATAAAGTACATCGAGGTGATAATAGTGCACATTTCTCTCGACTTTACAATAAAGTTTACTTCAATATGGATACTCCACTTTGTTTATAGTTAAATCATGGCACGACATCCATCGAATGACTATAGTTGGGTCTGAGTTGAAGCATAGGACGTCAAATACTATCCAATAGAGAATTCGCCTCCTCTGCAATATGAGGTTAGTATCACAGTCAATTATGGTCAACTCAATGTCAGTGTCTCTAGCCAGAGCAATTCAGTTAATAATATTTTTTATTATTGAATCAAGGACTTTGTGTTTGTATTATATAAGTTGAATGTGGAAGAAGTTGGAATTTGACGAAAACCAAATTCCATACATCCTAATGCAATATAGTATTGATGAAGAGAATTGGTACAATTAATCATCGCTATCGAGGACTTCTTAAAATAATAAAATTGGATTCTACCCAAATCATGCAAGCGATAAATTCGATTAAACTACCATGCCACTAGCTAAGGTAACGTGTGCACGTCAATTTTCAAATTTTCCAATATTAACCACTGACTAAATTTACACATATGAGTCGCACAACTATAATGTTGAATACTCTGAATACCACTTGATTTAAAAAAAATTGTTACAAATTAATTAAAATATTTAATATTTTTTAAATATTAATTATTAAATTTGTTTGATTTATTTGATTTAGTATTTAATATAGTATGTATATAAAAGTTATATATGTATGTACCGGTATAGGATATCGTTGTATGCTCAATTGGATTTAAAATGTGCACATAATGATTAGGTTTTGAAATATGCATAGGCCCATTAGCCATTACTATGGTCGGCCATGATAGGATGGGAAGGAATGTGATATTTTATTTGAAAATATGGATTTTAATTGGTTTAAAAAGAAGAGGTGAAAGTGAGATCTGGATCTCTTTTTTCGCTCCTTTTTCTTTTCCTATATAAACTCAACAACTCCCTCGTTTTCTAGTCCACACTCTATCCTACATCTACCCAAGGTTTGGTAGAAATAATTGTCCTCAATTCCTTTTCATTAACAATCCAAAATAATATATTCAAGGTGTGGTGATCTCTTCGGTTTATAGCTTTTTGGAAGTAGGTCTGATTTAAGGATCTTTTCTGATCCAACATTCAAGATGCTACATCAAGGGCACAACATAAGTGTATCTAATTTGATTCTTATGCATATATGTTCATTTATGTGATTAAATATATGTAGATTAGAAATTTATTTTATCATGAATTTTTAGATCTATTTACTGACGGGATTGGTTTTGCGTACATGTATGTGTGTGTGTCTATATCTATTTGTGTGTATCCCCATAATATATGCATGTATGCATGTATGCCTATTTTTATTTTCAATGAATAAAATAATTCGATAACTCTACTTATTTTAAACAACTTTAAAATATAAAAAATTGTACTCATTTATGTGATTAAATATGTGTAGGTTAGAAATTTATTTTATCACGAATGTGTATATCAATTTGTTGATGCATTTTATAATGTGTGTGTGTTTGTATATATGTGTGCATGTATGTGTGTGTATCTACATAATTTATACACACACACACACGTTTTTGTGTATATTCTTATATATATACATATACATATATATGTGTGTATGTGTGCATAAAAAAGTTTTTTTCATATACATGTATATATTATAAAACCTAAAATTAAGCTACTTTTTATACATACATACATATGTACAAATATATTAAAACTTCAATGCATTTAATAATTTATATGTGTGTGTGTCTATATATATATATATATATATATATATATATATATATATATTTAGAAATAAGTATATGTTATTCGGATTTAAAGAAAAAATCTATAAACCCGTATGCACTTTTTAAAAAAAATAATGTTTTTCAATTTAAATTCGTATGGATCTGTACGGATTTTTTGAAAATATTTTTTTTCGTTGAAACTCATCGAAGGTAAAAAATTTAATGTTTAAATATGAAATATGCTATATATATTTATAATTTTAATATGTAATTTTAAAATACACACATATATACGTTGTTATATTTAAGAAAATTAAACATATACGTATATGTATATGTATATGTATATTTATATGTATGTGTATATTAAGTATAATAATATATATATATTTGAATTTATTTTAAATCCAGATTTGTTTTCAAACTTGAATTTGAATTTCAAATTGGACATTATTTTTTATCTACACTTGTTTTCAACTTTATATTTACCTTAAGCTGTTTTAGTTATATCTTTTGAATTGGTTTATATATTTATACATAATTTTTTTTGCATATATGTATTTGTGTGTGCATATATACACACACACACACACACACACATACATACAGATGTGTGTGTATGTATACGTGTACACGCCCACTTTATGTTATATTAATATTGATATAATGATAGGCAGTAAATATGTATACGGAGGGGTTAATGTGTCCGTTGTAGTGTAAATCCCAACACTTATATGCAAGAACATTAAACCATGTACAGATTTATAAGTTGTGTATGCACCTACACGTATGTGTGTACTTAATACATATATTATACATATACAAAATCAAATTTTATATCAACTAAATAAATAAAATAAGGATTTTATTTAAAAGTATTTAGATTATGTCTAAATCAATTCAGACTTCATAGGCCCAATATAATCCAAAATGGTAATTTTTTAAGAAAATCACTCATTTAACCCACTGTGTGTTGGCCTTGTTATAGTAAGCACCAATACCTTCCCCGCTATCACCACACCGTGGTTACCTCAATAGTTGACATATGGGGATCGAAGCACTATTTGGGTCTTTAACGTATCCCTGCTACTTGTTTTTCATGATATAATTCTCAATGGTATCTCATAAATGATAACGCGCATTCGTGTTATGTCCAAGTGCCAGGTGCAAGCGACAATACTTTCCAAAGTTCAAGTCAGCTTCCATGTACTTCTTTGGTGGAGGCATCTTGTATTTCAAATCAATTTTCATTGCTAGATAAGTGTCACGGTCCAAATTTCAGCGTTCAAAAATCGACACTTGTACTTCACTTGTACTTGAATGCCGCAGATTCAACCGTTGAAATTTGACTCATGCTGGAGTTTATAACACATTAAGTACAACACAGTGGAAGAAAAAGAATAATATCATATACAACTCCAATGATACAATATCCACAGTATGATATACAAAAATGATATCAATAATGCTCAACAATATCAGAGCGACATATACACCAGCGGAAACAAATTTCACCGTAACAATAACTCCAATAGAGAAAGTAGTCTTCAAAAGAGAACTCCAATATCGGTAATCTCTATCTCCAAGGCACCAATCCAGAAATATCTCGAATCCCAATAATGATGCACTAAGCAATCCAGGTCAGGCTGAATCCAAAGACTGAACTAGCTCCAGATAATCTACTAAACCTGACTGTTTGAAAAACCCAACTCTAAACTGCCATTGTGGGAAAATTGTGGGTACCCAGAGTTTAGGAAGGGAACAATAAACTCTGGGTCAGTCATGGGACTGGTATGAGCAAAAAAAATAGTTTATTTTTAAAACAAACAACAAAAGATTTTTAAAACATTGAAATCCACAATGCTTTTTGGAAAATGAAACTACCATAAGGCCTCCCGCCACACACACCATGTAGATGCAGAATTGGAGGAGATTTCTCCTTATGATAGTCAAAAATGATTGATACGCGAAAACCATTTTGATATTATTATTAGTGCATAGTGCAGAAAATCTTTCGAAAGTATAATATTAATCTTATCCAGCATAGACATTTCGAACTATGCCTACTATAGCTACCATCCAAACAGTGGGGCGCCACCATAAGTAGATGGCAGGTTATACAACTAAAACCGTATGGGCGCATATTGGAGATTGGATTTTCTAACAAATGGTCACGCTAAGGAACTTTCTATTGCCATATGGGAACGCCTCTAGAGGGACGCCCCGAGAACCTATCCGGATCTCTGCCAACACAAGACCGGTGCACTCCCTTCTTGGGAGTAACACCTAAGATATGCCACCCCCGGTCGTTTGCGACCTTTATCCGAGGTACCTCTACACCAACAACATCACACAGTAATTAATATACAGTGTCTACATGAGTAAGTATCTGTGCTCCATACCATGACACCACCCTTTTCAATAAGGAATGGACATACCCTAGGGGTGCGACCCCTGAAAACTTGCCGCATCTTTCCTGTTTCGACCATTACCAGGTTGTGAGGCTCGATGAGGTCTCGTCCACAAAGCTACACTTTTTCACAAAATCATGCTTTGATCAACAAATGACCAGCAGCACTTCATATGCCACATTACCAAATTGGGAATGTATCACTAGTAACCATCAACTACATAACCTTTGAGATCGTACGTCTCAGAGAGGGTGTTAAGCTAAGAGAATAAATCTCTGCCGCCAAACAAAAATGTATTTGATAGAAACCAGCTTTACATCTGAAAGTGTAATGTCAGACACACATCCATACAAGTCTGTTCCGGGTTCGAACAGAACCGAAGGCACTTCTGAAGAAGCCCTTGCAAATCCGGATAATTCCTAATCACGTCCGGACTTCCCATCACATATGGAGTCTCTATACCGGGGACCAGTCGGTGAGAGACATTCGACGAGTTATCCTTTCGCTTTCGAAAATATTCGGTCTTCACAACCGGTCTTTAAATGCTATCCATAACGTCGTATCATTATTCGGAATGGGTTATATGACATAAAGGTCCTCTCTCGGCTAAACCGAATAATGAGCACAATATTTAAAAACATATGGATAATGGGATTTCAATTAAGTCACAACTTTAAACCCAAAACTTCTCTTTTAAATGGTTTAAACAAATTACCAATTCCAAATCTTTAAACAAAAAGATTCACTTCACAAAGTTACCCATTTTTCATAAAGATCCATTCACAGATTTCAAAACAATTTCCATTTCAATTTGGATTAACCCATTCAATCCTTAAATCAAAGATTTAATAGCTTTCAAACCCGTTTCCAATTTAAATCTTTATATAAAAGATACACCATTTAAGATCCTCTTCGATTTCAAAACAAGGTTTAATAATCTTTCACAAAGGTTCATTCATAGCTTTCAAAACCATTCAGAATTTCATTTTCAAACTTGAAACTTTTCAACAAAAATTGGAAATCCCTTCCTTATATGAAAACTTTTATTATTTGAAAACAAATAGTTTTCGTTTCGGAAAAATCCGATTTCATTTATACAAGTTAAAGTCTTTCAAACTTGGGTTAAATTTAAATTCCAAAACCATACTTTTAAAATGGTTTAAAATTTATATAAACATGTTTATAACTCGTATAATCTTTTAAACCATAATTTCCAATCATGGAATTCAATTTTCAAATCATGAATTCAAATTTAAATCAAACTATTTAAATTTCAAAACGTTATCAAGTTATTTAAAAAATAACTTTTATCTTTGAAATCCCTTTTTAAAAGCTTTTCATATTTAATCCAATTCCATTTCCAAAACTATTTTGGGTTTAAAATTCAATCTTAAAATCATTTCAAAATAACTGTGACTTAACCAATTTCCTCATGCAATTCATATTTGTGTGTGTATGAGTGTGGTCCAGGGGTTTTACACAATAGTGCAACATCATTTAATCATCATAGATTCAAGCATATTAATATCGATAAGCGGTATATCCCTATATCGCTTATCTTCCATTCATAGATTCACAAATAAATAATATACATTCATCACAGATAAAATAAATTATATTCGTCACAGCTTGAGTTAAAACAATTTATATCACAAAGCATCACACAGTAGAGATATCAAACAATTCACAGCATTCAATAGAATACAGTCATCCATAAGTAAAGCTAATTAAGATATCTCATTAATCTAAACCAGAATCATTTACCTATGAATAATTTCTAATCATGGTTAATTAATAATCAATTAATTTACAAAACATTTAATTAATTATCCTTTAATTAATAATTGATTATTCTTTAATTAATAATTAATTCTTTGATTAATTATCCTTAATTAATTACAATAATTAATTAATTAATCCTTAATTAATCATTATTCTCTAATTTCATTAATTAATTAATGTTTAATTAACAATTCTAATTATTTCAATTAACTAATCACATTAATTAATTTATTCTTCAAATTAATTAATCTTTAAATACTTGATTAATCAATCTTAATCATTAATTATCCATTCCTAATTACTTTCACTAAGTACTTATTTTTAATTAATTATCCATTAATTACTTGATTAATTAACTTGAATTATTAATTAATTTACCCTAATTACTTTTATTAAGTAATTCACTTCAAGTAATTAATGTCCTTTAACAATTAAATTAACTTTAAATTTTAAAAGTTCATTAACCATAAAACATTCTTTATATTAATTAACTAACCTTTGATATTATAAAGTTTATTTAAAACAAACTTTCAAAATAAAGTTTTTTTTAAAAACCATTTCAAAACTTGATTAATTAAAACAGTTTTATTCAAACACCTTCTTAACTAATTTTAAAACTTATATAACATTTAATACAAAAAGAGCATTGGTTTTACAAATTTGTTTTAAATAACATAACATTCTTTAAAATTTTAACGCTGTTTTCTGAATCGAATCAAATGACCCAAGCCAAATACTTGCCTTCTCGAGCCTGACTTCGAGAAACCCCGATCCACTACTCGAGCTTTCGCCACCCATCAAAAAACCTTGAGACAACCCACAATATTCTCGAGTATCAACTCGAGATTCAGGTTTCGTTCCCAAACACATATGCAGATACAAGAAATTTCGTCATGCACGTGTACCACCCAACAGCGAAACTCCGATCATCCCAGCTACCTCCGATAGGTCAATGATGACCCTTACACTTGATTCCGACCATCTAGGCATCCATAACAAACCCAAAACAAAATTGACACAAACGATCAAACTGGAACCAGGAACCCATAACCTAAACCTCCCTCGTCCAGGCACCTCCGATCACCTGCTCCTTCGAAACTCCGGCCATAGGTCAGTCGACCCTTATAGCAACTTTTTCCCCACCTCCGATGAGCTCCGACGCTTCGGCGAAGAAGTAGAAAACCTCGACCAAACATAGGACTTAAACCCTATTTTCATATCGATACGCCCCCATAATGATTTATAAATTCATCTAATATTTTTCCTACAACCTCCATCATGTCGGCTACCTTCAGCCACAAACTCGACATTAATCCCCTCACTGATCGATGGGAGTTGACAATTTCCCCTTTTCAGATCATCTCGCAAATTCTCTCCATATACTTATTTAAAAACTATGATTCCTTTACCTAAATTCATTATTTCCTACTACGAATTGAATTATGAAATCCAAATTTGAAATTAAAACACTTGAATTTTCATTTTGAAATGATTTTTACTGAAAGTTATATTTTGAAATAATCGCTTAACATATATGCTTAAAACTATTTTTAAAAATAAGATGTTGTTATTACTAACAGCTTTCTTCTAGAATTCAAATCCTAAAAGGAATTAGAGGATGAGATTTCAAATTTTAAACAGGTTTTGTAGCCTGTAACTAAGAATAAAGGCTAAAATATACATGCACAACCTTATCTCTCTATATACACAAACATGCAGGCAAATTCACACAATCATCCAAGCATATTTCACACCATACTTCAAAAGATCATCAGGGTATATAGGTTAGGATCTTAAAAGGAAAGTTCGCACACCTTTATGTTGAAGCAGAGGGCAGATTTCTAGCTTTTAAAACCTGGAACTTTTTTTTTTTATGATTTGAAACCTTGCTTATTTCTAGATTGAAAATTTTTAGTTGAATCTGATCTATTGAACTCTGATACTTCTTTCTTATAGTTGAATTTTGTTTAAGGCTTTGAATTTCTTTGTTTTCCAGATCTTTGAAATGTTTCTGGATATTGAATTAGTTTTTGATTCAGCTTGCTTTTGATTAGCTTCAAATTGAAACAAAGATTTCTTTTCCTTCTTTTCCAGGCTGAACGCTTTTTCAGTTTGAATTTGTTCAAACATTAGGTTGCAGATTTGAAAACTGCATAGGGCTTATAACTTCTAGATTTTTGACTTTTGATTGTTTTGATACTGAGAAATTTTACTTGTTTTCAATTTGCAGGTTTCAGTTTTGAATTCCTGAAACAAAAATGAGAAGAGAAAATTTTTCCTCTTTTCATTATCTATTATTTTATTTATTTTTCCAAAATGAAAATAAAATTTTAAAAACATGACACTTGTCTATATTAATTTAACACTTGTAATTTAATGGTGTTCCTTATCAAACATTTGTCACAACATAATTTTAAAAATCTTACACTTGTTAAAATAAGTAAATTTATGTCCAAAACCTTTTCTTTATTTTATTTATAAATTTTGTTTTAAACCCTTATTTTATTAAATTTGAAATTTGTATTTTAAATGCTTTAATTAATTACATTTTTATATATATATATATGTTTTCACATTTTAAATTCATGAATACATAAACTATTGTTTAGTTATTTCAAAAGAAAATGTGTTATCAAGTCAAAAAAATAAGTATATAGTATGTATATGTTTGATTTTAACTTTTTAAATAGCTTTTGTGATTTATTTATATCAATTTAAAAATATAACTTTCAAATCATCATTATTGTAATCACAAAATAAATTCTTTTCTATTCTTAAAATATAGAGTTTACTTTCAAATAACTTTCAAAATATAGATATACACATGTATAACAATCCCAAATAGATTTTTATTAATTTTATACAATAGAGTTTTTCAAATTCAAATTTATTTTCAAAGGTTTTTATTTTGGAATTTACAAATCAAAATTTCTATTCATAATTTATTGGATTTCAAATCAATTAATTTTGTTTACAATCTTTTGATATATATCTATTCAAATCTTCAAATTAATCCATAACTAAATTTGTAATTAAAATATTATTCAAAATATTTATTTCAGAATTTCCAATTAGAAATTTATTTAAAAATCATATTTATACCCATTTATACAAACAAAATATCCATTTAAATTTGGAAAAAATTCAAATTAATTCACAATCTAATCCAAATTTATTTAAATTGCCAATTTAAATTCGATTCAAAAACGGAATCGTTACAATAAGATTTTCGATGGTATCATTTAGAAACATATAAACATCAAATCTAGGCCTTGAACTTCATCTCTTGCGTTCTACCTTCTCCCTACCAGTTTCATTCTAGTTGCTACCTTTCTTCTTTTCTATAAAGTTATTTTCACTTCCTCTCGCCATTGCATTAACACTAGATGACTCTCCAACTCAAGTCGGTTCAGTAAGTAGCCTATCCAAGAGTCTCATGTACTTAACTGCTTCATGGTAGAACTCTTGAAGGGCGGATGGTTTTTTATTTTGTTAAATTTTGTGAAAACTTCGTATCTAGATGTAATACACCACATAGCGCCATTATAACTAGATTGTCATCCATGTTTTGGGCATTAGACCCCGTGACATTAAATCAAGTCAAATGCTTGCATAGAGACCCGTCACTCCATTCGTTGATATCCAATAGCAAATATGTGTCCTTTGGCAGCTCTATAGACATATGGAACTCCAATGTATTTTTGACTCAACACTATTCATAAACTAACTAATCTTAGGGGAAAGCAACAAAACTACATAGTTTCCAAATCCACCAAAAATAAAGTGTAGCGTTATACAAAACCTCATTTATTGCTCTGCTTATCAGCATGTGTCAAGCATTATGTTGTAGATGCACTATAGGATCTGACAATTCTTTATAAAGTTCTATAATTGGCATCTTGAAATCCTTCGTTTTTGTACCAGTCTCTTTTTCAAAAGTAAATGGACTACTTACTCAAGCTTTAATACCACACTCAGCCTACTCCCACTGGATGTACTCCCTGATTATTTGGGTCATCCTATTTTACGGTTTAGGGGATTGTCAGTGGAAGTTATCTTCAATGCTTTCTCTTTGAGGAGAATGTCCCGTTCATTCCTCCCTCTGTCGGCTTGAGTGCTATTCCTAAGCAAGGTCACCGCTTCTGGGCCGCTTCTGGTTGTCCCTACGTACTCCATTAGTAATAGGTTCAACATGAATACTATAATTCTAATAAGATTGTAAAGTGTTGGCTACAACTGTATCTACTTCGCACCTTGTTCGATAATGTCTGGTACCGAGCCATTCCTTGAGTCCTGCTTCAAGCTGAACTCTTGCACGCTCCATCTTTCCAACTTCTCTTTGTCTAGTCTTTGACTATCATGATCCGATTCAATATCATAATGTGCATACTTCTACTCCCTCGCTCCCTAGATTGGTATCTTTCTTAATCTGCAGTGTTGTGACTAATAATTTGTGACTACCCCAAGTATACCCAGAGTTATTCTGTAACGACCCGACTTTTCGATCCTCGAATGTCGACACCCAATACATCCATAGTATTCATGCACTAAGCACTAGGTGCCAGAAAGATAGAAAGTTAGGGTAAAATAAAAAAAGAATTGAAAAAGAAAGGGAGAACACAACATCAGAATCTCACAATGGTATGATAATATAATTGCAGAAGAACAGTACAAAGGGTTATTATGAATATAGAAATTTCAGAGTTATGAAACCTAGGTACTATCATCAGTCTAGATAGTTATAACAACCTGTCCACACATATGTTGATATGTACAATATAGTAATGCAGTGGAAGTAAGAATGCTATGGTAGATAAACATCCAGCTCGTCTCCATAAGCTCCAAAGCGTCCAAAGCTAAATCTAGAAATATACCCAGGCTGACCCAAGCTTTATAAGAAATAACACCTAGATCAGTTGGTAAACCAATGTGAAAAACTTAAGAAAAATGTAACAAGTAACAGTAACCACCGCACAGATTATTGTAACGGTTTTCCCCTCAAATGAAACCAACCATCCGATGAACGAATATATCGATATAACAGATAATGTCTAAGGTGTAGATCATAAATTTGAAAATAATTATTATGCATACAACACAACAATAATAGGTATACAATTAATGCCGCTAAGGTGCATTCGTTTATGGATTTTTCCTTGGAGATCTCTTCGGTCTAGCCGCATACGAACTCTATGACAAGGATCAAAACCTACCTTCTTTGCATCATATATCTCTAGATAGGATATATTCTAAGGTAAACATGACTAGATCACCCTTAGTATGTGATTCGAGTCATATCAACTCCCGCTAGCAATAATCGATAAGCATCTCTAGGTATGGAGTTGATATACCCTTGAGGTTGGCTAAAGCCCACTGACCATGTGCCTTCTCTGATTTATGTCATTTTCTTAATGTTGAGGCTAGGTTTAGCATACTTCATACGAATCTTCATCACTCAAACAACACACGAATTCCTAAATGAATTCCATCATCTCAAAGGGATCATGAATCGTTATATGGATTCGAGCATCTTGAATAGATCTCAAATATCCATATAGATTCTCGCATATCTCCTTCAACGAATGCTAATGATGTCCTCTCTTTTGGAATACTCCTAAGATAGATAGTCCCATATGATAGCATCATTTGAAATGTAAATGCTGACTTCTCCATTTGACTTAATCTAAGGATAGACAGTTCAACTCTATAACATCTCACTTCATAACTTCTTCCAGAACATGGATTTCCTATATTTTTTAAAGTGGTTATGAGTTCGAGTCATCTCATATAAGTACACTTTTCCCGCTTACCGGATGCTCCAAAACCAATCGATGAATTTTTGGTTAACTCACTTTCGGTTCTCTCAGAAGTAAGCGAAAGATAGAGATGCCCCAGGGGTTCTCATTGGTATGAAATTGCATATCCCTTCGATACTAATTAAGTCATATTAGGTCAAGTTTGATAGTTGACTAATCGGTTATCTAGTAAAAATTAATGGCTTACACAGTTCAATATTCATATACTTAACTCGTTTTCGACATTCCAACTTAACTATTTCTTTTGCAAGAGTGAAGCTAGATAAGTTAGAGCACTGGTTTCATATAAAAGCCTTGCTTAGATACTTCATTCTTCAATCTCACAAATAGATAAGTCTGCCTCGTCGGTTTTTAGTGTTAATTATATTATTAATGATTTCCATAAACAAGTAACAAAACAACATAATTAACACGTTTTCAACATTTTCTGACTTAACTTTTCCACGGTTAAGAGGGAAGCCAATAGGTTAGAGCTCTATTGCTTATATACCTATTCGAACATCAATCGTAACTCTCACAATCAGATAGGTCTACTTCATCGGTTTTTAGTGTTAAGCATAATGAATTAATTTTCAAACGAGTAATTAAAAAATTAACCATTTGGCCATTAAGCAACCCTTAACCCCTTTTTGAACCATTTATTTACAATTTTAAACCCTTTTAAAATGATATACATAGGTATAGTAATTTTTTTAGAAAACTAGGTATTAATAAACTCTTTTTAGAAGATATATATTTCATAAGTTATAAAATAGCCAACACAATTTATTCAAACTATATACTTAAAAATGCCTTCAAAATACTTTATAATAGTTGTAATAGGTTTTAAAACATTTACTCAAAATATTACTTGAAAATAACAAGATTATAAAATCCTTAGAAACTTGGAAAAACAAGTTTTCGTTATAAAAACACCTTCTTTAAAAATTCACAATTAATTTCTAAAAATTCACAACTAATTTTTAAAAATTCATAAATATCTCAATCCTCTTATAAATACTCTAATAGGAGTTAGTAAATACTTGTAAAAGGAATGAAATAAAGTACTTTAATTTAAATATCTTTTCAATTCTTTTAAGACTACAAATCAAGTCTTAACAAGGTAGTTGTAACATGCCCTATCTAGAGGCCTAAAACTAAGCGCTACAGATGCTGTAGTCATATACAATACTAGCTTTCGGAAACTAAATAAGGCTATGTTAATGGTATCTACAATTGTAACGCCCCGAAAATTTTCGACTTTCGAAAATTCAACATCGATACTCACTTTATCGACTGCCGAGAAATCGAAGGCCGGAAACACGTAATGTTATGGGTTTTAACAAAAATTTTAAGAAAAGAAAAAGAGAGAAGTAGAAGAAGATAACAGAAAATAGAGAGAGAGGAAGATAGAAAAATAGAAAATTTGATAATAGAAGATAGAAGAATTTTTTTTTTAAAATAGAACGGGACAGAAAAAAACAGAACGGAACAACAACAGAATCTCACAATTCGCAGCGGAACAACATATAATAATAAATGAATAATCTTTAAACAAAGAACTATATCAGTTATTACATTATCATCATATTACATTACATCAAATCATCAGAGTGTACAACAACATACAACAACATAACAGCGGAAAAAGAAGTACTATATACTAGTAATACGCCATGCCAATCCAGCTTGCCTCCAGCAACTCCAGAATATCCAGAATATCCTGATAAACCTTAACTCTTGACTGCCCGTGTGGAAATTGGTGGGCACCCAGAGTTTAGGAAGGAAAACAATAAACTCCGAGTCAGTCATGTGACTGGTGTGAGAACTCAAAACAGTTTATTTATCTTTAAAATCAAAATAGAGGAATATTTTTAAATTCAATTCGCAATGCTTTTAAAAATGAGACTACCATAAGGCCTCCCGCACACACACACATGCAAACGCAGAATCGGAGGAGATTTCTCCTTATGATAGTCAAAGATGCTTGATACGCATTTAAAATAACATTTGATATTATTATTAGTGCATAGTGTATAACAAATTCATTTCGAAAGTAGAATATAAATCTTAGCCAACATACGACCATTATCGTATGCCTACTATAGCTACTATCCAAACAGTGGTGACCACCATAAGTGAATAGCAGGTTCTACAACTAATACCGTACAAGTTTCGTATTGGGAATTGGATTTCCAACAAATGGTCAGGCCAAGGAACTTCCCATTGCCACATGAGAATGCCTCTGGATGGACATCCCCGAGAACCAAACCGGATCTCTACCAACACAAGGCCGGGTTACTCCTAACTGAGCAACAACTGACCGAATATGCCATCCCCCGGTCCTTTGGGACCTTTTTCCGAGAGCGCTCTCTAATCAATTCACACAATCATAAAAACAAAGTGTTTCAACATGAGTAAGTATCTGGGCTCCATACCATGATACCACCCTTTTCCAGAAGGAAATGCACATATCCTAAAGGGCGCTACCCCTCATAACCTTGCTGCTTCTTTCCTGTTTTGACCATTTCCGGGATGTGAGGCTCGACGAATTCACGTCCACAAAACATACTTTATACAAAAGCCATGCTTTGGGTCAACAAATGATCAACACAATGATCACTAAGATAAACGATCAAATAAATGATCCTATCACAAATAATCAACACAATGATCATTTCAGCATCACTCAGCATGTCACATTACCAAATTGGGAATACATCGCTGATAACTTCAACTATATAACCTTTGAGCACATACGTCTCAAAGAAGGGTGTTAAGCAAAGAATAAATTCTCCGCCACCAACAGAAATATATTTGAAAGAAATCGGCTTTATATCTCAACTTGTAATGTCAGGCATACAATCCATACAAGTCTGTTCCGGGATCGAACAGAACCGAAGGCACTTACAAAGAAGTCCTTGCAATCCGGATATTCACAATCCTGATCGGATTCACCATCACATATGGAGTTTCTATACCGGCGCGACTCGGTGCAGAAACAATCGATAGGTCATCCTATCGCTCTTGCAAATATCCGGTCTTCAACACCGATCTTCAATTGCAATTCACAACGACGTATCACATATTCGGAATGGGTTATACGACCCCATGGTCCTTTCCCGGTTAACCCGAATAGTGAGCGCTTATTCAAAAAAATAAGTGTGCATTCAAATTCAATCAAATCACATCAAATACCCATTCAAAGGGAAATATTGATAGTCGGTTATTGAACTATCACTGGATATGCACACATCACCAGATTCCAAATAATTTTCCAAATTATTTATTTTCCAAAATATCTTTACAAGATATAAAATTTCAACACTTCAAAAATAAATCAATATTTATTTTTCTAAACCAATCCCACTTTCATTATAAATTCCATAATGAATTTATATTTCAAAATATCCATGCATATACGATTTCAATTATCCATTTCAATTTATCTTCAAAAAGATAAATTCTAATTATTCACTTCATATTGGAAAACATTTCCATACTTATTTATTCATAAGTAATTCACAAATCTCTTTTATTTTCAACACTTAGAAAATATTCAATATACTTAAATCGAATTAAGTATATATTTCATTCTTTAAGGAAATCATTCACTTAAACATATTTGTTTGGGCCAAAACGAATGTTACGTAAAACATCGTTACAACAACCCAAAATCACTAGTATAGGGATTCGAAATTAAATAGATATATAAATCCCAATACTATACAAAACATTTCCTTTCGGAAATCATTTACTATAACAACAGTGTTATAGTCCACATTTCCTTTTATTTCTCGAAACATCTATTTCAACAATAAATGTTGAAATCTATGGTTTCGAATCTCAACATGTTTAAAAACATCGTTAGATTGTTTTAATTCTATTTAAAACATCACATTCAAAACAATTTCTTTAACGTGTTATTCACTATTCAAAAACGTGAATATAACTCCATTAAATAAGTTACAAAAATTAACTTATCAAAATAAGTCGTTTGCGAATTTATAAAACAACGTTTATAAATTCTATTTCTATTTATTTATAAAAACTTTCTTTTTTTTTTTATAAATTCCTTTATTAACATATTTCAGTTTATAACTAAAATACAGACTAAAAGTTCATATTATAAGTTAACTACTTATAAACGATTATTTTACAAAATCGTTCTTTTTAACCTCATAATTATAAATCTTATAACTTATAAGATTCATTTATTTAACCAAATCTATTCTTCAATTAACTCCACAAATTTATAAATCTTACTATTTATAAATTTTATTTATAACTTCACAGTTTATAATTCTATAAATTTCATTCATTTATGAAATTCATTTTCACTTCATTCAAACACTTATAAAAACTCGTTTTATAATGTCAATATTTCGATTTATAAACATCCATTTATAAATCTCTTAATATAAATCAATTTATATTATTCTTTTCAAAATGTCTTTAATTTCCTTTATAATTTCACCATTCTGATTTATAAAATAATCAAATTTTATAAATCTTATATTCAAACTTTTATAATAAATTCAAAAATCCAATTTAACTACTTTATAAAATCATTGATCCATATTTCTCAAAAATCAACTTTTAACCGTATTTCTAAAAATCAGCTTTTTAACTATATTTCACAAAATCATAATTTTTATAACTTTAAAAATTATAACGTTTAATTATTTAAAATGGATCAATTCCAAAAATAAAGTATATTTTCAAAAATCACTTTAAAATCATTTTAAAATCCCAAAATTTGGGTCCAATGATGCTACATACCAAATAGTCAATCACGACTACACGATCCATCATATATCGTATATGATAATCAATCAAATATCAAAATATCTGAAATCAAATAAAACTGTTGAGGAATCCAGTTGGATCCCTCCAACCTGTTTTCCTGCATCCAAAAACATTAGCACAATACCAATTTCGCTCCAGTACGAAATTATCGCGGTATATGTTTTTATTAAATATTATCCGCTTAATAACGGCGTAATAGGGTCTCATCCGCTAAACAAAAAATGCGGGAAATCAACAACTGCAATATATACATATGCCAATATATATATATTGATATTATATATAATACCAATTTCACTGTTTATGAAATATTCGCGGTATATGTTTTTACTAAATAACATCCGCTTACTAACGGCGCATAATGTCTATTTTAACAATCAATAGATACAATCAACATTCAAACATGCATTCAAATATTTTAAATCTAACTATTTAAAATAAAATCGAAACCGATTCGATTGAGTGAGAAGTTCTCACCTTGGTTTTAATTTCCGTTTTAGCGATTTATTTCGAATAAAATTAAACGCGCGTTTAATTTTACCCGAAATTCTCACTAACTCCAAACGACTCCAAACCAACTCCATCGCGTAGTGCTCGTCCATACGATTCCAACGCAACTGAGTTTGCATTTTTTCGACCTCGTATGAAAAAGATATGAATTTATGAAGTTTGCACACGATTTTATAAACTTAAATTACAATTTCCTTTCATAAATTCAACATACACACCCACTAGCCCTTGGATCCAACTTGAGAAATCTGGGCCGTGTATATGCTTCTCCCTCCCTCTCATTTGCATCTCCAGGAACACGTAACATGGCCGAACCCAATATAGCAAATTAGGGTTAAATATTACTCCTCCAATTCTCAACGAAACTCGATCACACAACCACCAACTCGAAGCTCTCGACGCAAGCTACCACCACCATCAACCCCTTGAAGTTCGGCCTCATGTATAGCCCAAAAACACGTGCCGACCTGATGGTGAACGGCCCACATTTGCTCCCTCCACGCGACGCCAAATCCGATCATCACCGTATGAAATTAAAGCTCTCTCCATGCTCGTCAATCTTCGTGTTGAACACCTCGCGTAAATGTGAATGGATTTGGAGAGATTGATGAATGAAATTGGGACAATTCTGGCCCTTCATTGCTAAAGTGGCGGCTACATGAAGCAAACCCTAGTTTTTTTATTTTTTATTTGTGAAATCAACTTCTATTTATAGAAAAAAGCTAGCGTAAACACTATTCATCCCGGGAATTCCGAACTCCGATTTAGACGCCGTAACCAGCGTTTCTAAGGTTTACCCCGCGTTTCGGACACAATGGAACAGGTTTCGGAAGCTAATTCGGAAGTATGTGCGAGTTATGGCTGTAAACGCTCAATTTGAATTAAACCGATTTAAACCGATTTCTAGGCGTTTTAATTCGTACCGGACAAACGGTAAATCCAAACGACTTGAAATTTGAAACCTTACAATAATATCACATTACGGATCCGATGAAACTGGTTTCGTCGAAATCCGAGACTTTTTGAAAAATGGCTATTTTGACTCGCCAAATTTAAATTAAAAATAATTCGATGCGTTTCGAGCTGCCACGATCAAACGATAGCTCCGATTGATACGAAAATTGAAATCCGATAATAACTAACTATTACGGATCCAATGGAACTGGTTTCGTTCAATTCTGAGACTGTTCAAAAATTGGCTATTTTACAGTCGATTATTAAATATTAAAATATTCAATTTTCACAAATTTACTTTTAATTCGATTTTAAAAGTTCTAAAATGTTATTCTAACTTCAATATGATAAAATAAAATTTTACGAATCATTTTCAATCATATTTAACTCAATTTTCAATTATTTCCATAATTTAACATATTAAATTATCGATTTAATTATTCAATTAAATTCAATAATTCAAATAAAAATTTATTTGACTTATAAATTCACTTATTAATATTTAAAATTAATTAAATATTCAAATTTAAATTAATAAAAATTCTGGGTCGTTACAATCTTTCCCCCTTAAAAGAATTTCGTCCTCGAAATTACAAGTAAGAAAAGTTACAGAATCTATTAACTTTCCAAAATTTATAATTAAACTTCTTATAAATCTTTACTAAGTTTTCAAATCATACTTAGTTATCTTTTCAAAAACAAACTATATCATTTAACTTTCAATTCCAAAATCAAAGTTAAAGTTTTCAAAAAAATTTCCAAATTTTCTCAAATTTTTCTAACGCCTTAAATTTTCGGAAAAATTCGCCATAGTCTCCTTTGCGCGGCTCGATCCGAAAAAAAAAATGACAGTATATATATCACAAATATACATCTCATCAAGTAATGAGGCATCCCGAAGGGAAAAAGGTGTAAAAGTACGATATTTAATCCGAGATATGTACCTTATATTTTATTAGCAAGCATATACGGCTAATATAGCGCTAAAGCGAACTCCAAATGCGAAGCAAACGCGATCCGCACCTACTAAACTCAACAAACAACATGAGAACCATGCATATATGTAAATAGTATCAATATACAACATATATCAACACAACAACTATATATGTCACATAGAAATGCAACTAAACAACAAATGAAACCATCAACCAGCTATCATCCATATCCAAATAAACATTCATTCATATTCTTATTCTCATTATATGTTCAATGAAATGGTTTTCAATTTAAATCACATTTGATTTATTTACATTGGATTTACTAACATTCATTCTCAATTCAATTAGTTTACATTTACTAATTAAATCCAATTCACATTCAATTCTATTCAAATTTATTTACTTTCCATTTGAATTCAATTTCATAGCTTTAAATTTCACTAATTCAATTTCATTAACTCTTAATGAATTATATACAATCAATCAACAATCATATAACAACCAAAGTATATTAATTGCAACCAAATTCCTTTGCTTATTTGATTTAACACCATCACTTTGAATTGGTTTAATTAAATTGATATTCATTCATTTTTTTTTATTCAACTTCTAATAACATTAGATTTTAAATGAATCAACACTTACATTCATTATTCCATATCAACTTTAAATTACATTCAATTGATTAATCATTCAATCCATTAATTCCATTAAATTACCAAAGTTGGATTTCATTTATATAACTCAAGTTTATATTCATTTAATCCACTTGATTATTTACTTCGATACCAAAATCAATTCCATTCAACAACACTTAAGTTGTATTCCATTTAACTTTATATTCACTTTATATTTACAACTCATATTCATAAATATATTCCTATAGTTTCACTTCTTATATATATAAGTTTATTTCACAATTGTACATCACTTTAATTATAATTCAATTCTTATAATTCATTTGCTTATACAATTATTCTTTTATTTAGATTATTCAACAACTAAACAATCACTTATATACACTTTAATAATTTTGAAAAATTATTCCTTTATATATAAAATATAATCAAGGTAAAATCATTTCATTTACCCAATTTAAAATCAATATCGTGCCGAATTGTTCTATTCAAGTGTTTAGAAACCCCTTCGGCATAGTCTTGCGGACCACGCTGACGAAAGTTCATATGCCACTCAATAAACCAATCATCACAATATAAAACAATTTTTATATTCACTAACAAATACGCTCTCATAGCTATTATTACACTCAAACTCATTCTAGAGTACTACTGACTCTATCTCTAATGAGTACTACCCTACAGAACCATGGTTGTCGCTTAACCATCAGCTCCGATACCAAATGTAACGCCCCGAAAATTTTCGACTTTCGAAAATTCAACATCGATACTCACTTTATCGACTGCCGAGAAATCGAAGGCCGGAAACACGGAATGTTATGGGTTTTAACAAAAATTTTAAGAAAAGAAAACGAGAGAAGTAGAAGAAGATAACAGAAAATAGAGAGAGAGGAAGATAGAAAAATAGAAAATTTGATAATAGAAGATAGAAGAATATTTTTTTTTAAAATAGAACGGGACAGAAAAAAACAGAACGGAACAACAACAGAATCTCACAATTCGCAGCGGAACAACATATAATAATAAATGAATAATCTTTAAACAAAGAACTATATCAGTTATTACATTATCATCATATTACATTACATCAAATCATCAGAGTGTACAACAACATACAACAACATAACAGCGGAAAAAGAAGTACTATATACTAGTAATACGCCATGCCAATCCAGCTTGCCTCCAGCAACTCCAGAATATCCAAAATATCCTGATAAACCTTAACTCTTGACTGCCCGTGTGGAAATTGGTGGGCACCCAGAGTTTAGGAAGGAAAACAATAAACTCCGAGTCAGTCATGTGACTGGTGTGAGAACTCAAAACAGTTTATTTATCTTTAAAATCAAAATAGAGGAATATTTTTAAATTCAATTCGCAATGCTTTTAAAAATGAGACTACCATAAGGCCTCCCGCACACACACACATGCAAACGCAGAATCGGAGGAGATTTCTCCTTATGATAGTCAAAGATGCTTGATACGCATTTAAAATAACATTTGATATTATTATTAGTGCATAGTGTATAACAAATTCATTTCGAAAGTAGAATATAAATCTTAGCCAACATACGACCATTATCGTATGCCTACTATAGCTACTATCCAAACAGTGGTGACCACCATAAGTGAATAGCAGGTTCTACAACTAATACCGTACAAGTTTCGTATTGGGAATTGGATTTCCAACAAATGGTCAGGCCAAGGAACTTCCCATTGCCACATGAGAATGCCTCTGGATGGACATCCCCGAGAACCAAACCGGATCTCTACCAACACAAGGCCGGGTTACTCCTAACTGAGCAACAACTGACCGAATATGCCATCCCCCGGTCCTTTGGGACCTTTTTCCGAGAGCGCTCTCTAATCAATTCACACAATCATAAAAACAAAGTGTTTCAACATGAGTAAGTATCTGGGCTCCATACCATGATACCACCCTTTTCCAGAAGGAAATGCACATATCCTAAAGGGCGCTACCCCTCATAACCTTGCTGCTTCTTTCCTGTTTTGACCATTTCCGGGATGTGAGGCTCGACGAATTCACGTCCACAAAACATACTTTATACAAAAGCCATGCTTTGGGTCAACAAATGATCAACACAATGATCACTAAGATAAACGATCAAATAAATGATCCTATCACAAATAATCAACACAATGATCATTTCAGCATCACTCAGCATGTCACATTACCAAATTGGGAATACATCGCTGATAACTTCAACTATATAACCTTTGAGCACATACGTCTCAAAGAAGGGTGTTAAGCAAAGAATAAATTCTCCGCCACCAACAGAAATATATTTGAAAGAAATCGGCTTTATATCTCAACTTGTAATGTCAGGCATACAATCCATACAAGTCTGTTCCGGGATCGAACAGAACCGAAGGCACTTACAAAGAAGTCCTTGCAATCCGGATATTCACAATCCTGATCGGATTCACCATCACATATGGAGTTTCTATACCGGCGCGACTCGGTGCAGAAACAATCGATAGGTCATCCTATCGCTCTTGCAAATATCCGGTCTTCAACACCGATCTTCAATTGCAATTCACAACGACGTATCACATATTCGGAATGGGTTATACGACCCCATGGTCCTTTCCCGGTTAACCCGAATAGTGAGCGCTTATTCAAAAAAATAAGTGTGCATTCAAATTCAATCAAATCACATCAAATACCCATTCAAAGGGAAATATTGATAGTCGGTTATTGAACTATCACTGGATATGCACACATCACCAGATTCCAAATAATTTTCCAAATTATTTATTTTCCAAAATATCTTTACAAGATATAAAATTTCAACACTTCAAAAATAAATCAATATTTATTTTTCTAAACCAATCCCACTTTCATTATAAATTCCATAATGAATTTATATTTCAAAATATCCATGCATATACGATTTCAATTATCCATTTCAATTTATCTTCAAAAAGATAAATTCTAATTATTCACTTCATATTGGAAAACATTTCCATACTTATTTATTCATAAGTAATTCACAAATCTCTTTTATTTTCAACATTTAGAAAATATTCAATATACTTAAATCGAATTAAGTATATATTTCATTCTTTAAGGAAATCATTCACTTAAACATATTTGTTTGGGCCAAAACGAATGTTACGTAAAACATCGTTACAACAACCCAAAATCACTAGTATAGGGATTCGAAATTAAATAGATATATAAATCCCAATACTATACAAAACATTTCCTTTCGGAAATCATTTACTATAACAACAGTGTTATAGTCCACATTTCCTTTTATTTCTCGAAACATCTATTTCAACAATAAATGTTGAAATCTATGGTTTCGAATCTCAACATGTTTAAAAACATCGTTAGATTGTTTTAATTCTATTTAAAACATCACATTCAAAACAATTTCTTTAACGTGTTATTCACTATTCAAAAACGTGAATATAACTCCATTAAATAAGTTACAAAAATTAACTTATCAAAATAAGTCGTTTGCGAATTTATAAAACAACGTTTATAAATTCTATTTCTATTTATTTATAAAAACTTTTTTTTTTTTTTTATAAATTCCTTTACTAACATATTTCAGTTTATAACTAAAATACAGACTAAAAGTTCATATTATAAGTTAACTACTTATAAACGATTATTTTACAAAATCGTTCTTTTTAACCTCATAATTATAAATCTTATAACTTATAAGATTCATTTATTTAACCAAATCTATTCTTCAATTAACTCCACAAATTTATAAATCTTACTATTTATAAATTTTATTTATAACTTCACAGTTTATAATTCTATAAATTTCATTCATTTATGAAATTCATTTTCACTTCATTCAAACACTTATAAAAACTCGTTTTATAATGTCAATATTTCGATTTATAAACATCCATTTATAAATCTCTTAATATAAATCAATTTATATTATTCTTTTCAAAATGTCTTTAATTTCCTTTATAATTTCACCATTCTGATTTATAAAATAATCAAATTTTATAAATCTTATATTCAAACTTTTATAATAAATTCAAAAATCCAATTTAACTACTTTATAAAATCATTGATCCATATTTCTCAAAAATCAACTTTTAACCGTATTTCTAAAAATCAGCTTTTTAACTATATTTCACAAAATCATAATTTTTATAACTTTAAAAATTATAACGTTTAATTATTTAAAATGGATCAATTCCAAAAATAAAGTATATTTTCAAAAATCACTTTAAAATCATTTTAAAATCCCAAAATTTGGGTCCAATGATGCTACATACCAAATAGTCAATCACGACTACACGATCCATCATATATCGTATATGATAATCAATCAAATATCAAAATATCTGAAATCAAATAAAACTGTTGAGGAATCCAGTTGGATCCCTCCAACCTGTTTTCCTGCATCCAAAAACATTAGCACAATACCAATTTCGCTCCAGTACGAAATTATCGCGGTATATGTTTTTATTAAATATTATCCGCTTAATAACGGCGTAATAGGGTCTCATCCGCTAAACAAAAAATGCGGGAAATCAACAACTGCAATATATACATATGCCAATATATATATATTGATATTATATATAATACCAATTTCACTGTTTATGAAATATTCGCGGTATATGTTTTTACTAAATAACATCCGCTTACTAACGGCGCATAATGTCTATTTTAACAATCAATAGATACAATCAACATTCAAACATGCATTCAAATATTTTAAATCTAACTATTTAAAATAAAATCGAAACCGATTCGATTGAGTGAGAAGTTCTCACCTTGGTTTTAATTTCCGTTTTAGCGATTTATTTCGAATAAAATTAAACGCGCGTTTAATTTTACCCGAAATTCTCACTAACTCCAAACGACTCCAAACCAGCTCTATCGCGTAGTGCTCGTCCATACGATTCCAACGCAACTGAGTTTGCATTTTTTCGACCTCGTATGAAAAAGATATGAATTTATGAAGTTTGCACACGATTTTATAAACTTAAATTACAATTTCCTTTCATAAATTCAACATACACACCCACTAGCCCTTGGATCCAACTTGAGAAATCTGGGCCGTGTATATGCTTCTCCCTCCCTCTCGTTTGCATCTCCAGGAACACGTAACATGGCCGAACCCAATATAGCAAATTAGGGTTAAATATTACTCCTCCAATTCTCAACGAAACTCGATCACACAACCACCAACTCGAAGCTCTCGACGCAAGCTGCCACCACCATCAACCCCTTGAAGTTCGGCCTCATGTATAGCCCAAAAACACGTGCCGACCTGATGGTGAACGGCCCACATTTGCTCCCTCCACGCGACGCCAAATCCGATCATCACCGTATGAAATTAAAGCTCTCTCCATGCTCGTCAATCTTCGTGTTGAACACCTCGCGTAAATGTGAATGGATTTGGAGAGATTGATGAATGAAATTGGGACAATTCTGGCCCTTCATTGCTAAAGTGGCGGCTACATGAAGCAAACCCTAGTTTTTTTTTTTTTTATTTGTGAATTCAACTTCTATTTATAGAAAAAGCTAGCGTAAACACTATTCATCCCGGGAATTCCAAACTCCGATTTAGACGCCGTAACCAGCGTTTCTAAGGTTTACCCCGCGTTCCGGACACAATGGAACAGGTTTCGGAAGCTAATTCGGAAGTATGTGCGAGTTATGGCTGTAAACGCTCAATTTGAATTAAACCGATTTAAACCGATTTCTAGGCGTTTTAATTCGTACTGGACAAACGGTAAATCCAAACGACTTGAAATTTGAAACCTTACAATAATATCACATTACGGATCCGATGAAACTGGTTTCGTCGAAATCTGAGACTGTTCAAAAATTGGCTATTTTACAGTCGATTATTAAATATTAAAATATTCAATTTTCACAAATTTACTTTTAATTCGATTTTAAAAGTTCTAAAATGTTATTCTAACTTCAATATGATAAAATAAAATTTTACGAATCATTTTCAATCATATTTAACTCAATTTTCAATTATTTCCATAATTTAACATATTAAATTATCGATTTAATTATTCAATTAAATTCAATAATTCAAATAAAAATTTATTTGACTTATAAATTCACTTATTAATATTTAAAATTAATTAAATATTCAAATTTAAATTAATAAAAATTCTGGGTCGTTACAACAATATTAGAAGCACTTGAATATGAAACAAAACACATATTTCAAAACAATATTTTCTTCGTTATATTTAAAACCGATATTCCATATTCTTAATACATAATCCCAATACATTCCTAGGTATGGATAAAATATACTTAACACAAAATACTCCAAGAACAGTATATGAAGATACCTCCTTAGATGATCAGAGTTATATAGTCGTAATAGACTTAATACAAACACAGCGAAAATACAATAATATATAAAACTGCAACTCCTAAATAGCTATCCATTTGCCGTCTGCATGCCACCGGGATCCTTATTCATCATCCTACTAAACTTAAAAAAGACTTTAACCCCTCAGCCTACTCAAATTATTTTTTAAGCACCCGAGAGTTTAAGGGGAAAATGTAAATTTCGAGTCAGACATAAAGCCTGGCATGAATAATATTATCCATCCCGGTTCAATATGTTAACTGAGACCACGCCGCTTAGTAGAATGAGTTCACCTCACCAACATCCTTTTAAAACATATCTTTACAAAACCTTTTCATACAACAGAACTGGTTAAATACTGTAAAGAAATTCATTATGTAAACATACATAAATATCGAGTAATAATGAAATATCTATTCAAACACATAAGTTTTGTTTGGATAACTTTTAACCTTTGGCTGACTCAGGCCTACCAGATAATATAATAAAAAATAATCTAACACTTGTTAGCTATTCTTCTTCTGGACTATCTATCATTAACTATATATTGAATACTTCACTTCTAGATGGTCTGTTGTTAACTTAATCATCTCCCAGGTCTTCCTGATCCTAATGGTTTTTCGAGCTCACTAATAACCTATTTGTATACAAACACATATTTACTTTGGTGTGCAGTCATAATTTTAGTCTACCTGTGACCAAACCCTACACACTGGAATTTTGGACAAAAATTAGCTGGGGTTAATAGTTAATGTATAGGGCGCGACCACATACTAGTCCCATCTGGTATTCTAATATCTGAGCCATGTTCACTTAAGTATCCCCTACCATAATTTTCCTTGAAAACATTTTCAAAATGATTTAAAACCTTTAAATCAAACTCAAACAAGGAAAATATATAATCGTTATGCTTTAATCAAAATCACATTACTATGTTATATATATCTTCTTTACTCAAACCTTAGCTGATGAAAACATTTAAACATTTGAAAGTACCTCTTTCTAAACTTTTGAAAACATCTCTTTCAAAACCAAGTGGACTCCAATAATTTTCTAAGCCAAATGGCCAAAACCTTACCTTTTGAAACAAAACATCAAAAATTTCGAAACTATTGAAATCATTCCTTTCGAAAGCAATAATACTTTAGACATCCTACTTTAAAAATAACTAAAAACATTGCCTTAGAAAACCTTCCATTTAAAGCTTCTGAAACTATTCAAAGTAAACCTTTCAGACCATTGAACTCAAACCTTTCGAAACCATTGAACTCCAACCTTTCGAAACCATTGAACTAAAACCTTTCGAAATCATTGAACTCGCACCTTTCGAAATCAGTGAACTAAAACCTTTAGAAATCAATAAAAGCAACCTTTTGACTTTGTCGAAAGCTCTGCTTCAAAAGCTTTAAAACATATCATTTAAACAATTGGCCTCTGCCTTTAGTACAACTACTTCGAAAGCTTGGGTTATTCTTCAACTAAAAATAAGGGTAAAACATCTAAGTTGAAAGCTTTCTTTCAAAAGCATGGAGAAGAAGCTAGTTTTTAAAAACAGGTCCGACTTTGTCGGAAGGTTCAGAACAAAATAATGATAAAGCAGCAGAAAACTTTCGATTTATCAAAAGGATTAAAAACTTTATTTTAAATAATTAACATGGCCGAGAGCAACCAATTCGATAGCTCCTTTTCGAAAGCAAGCAGGTGTAAGATTTTGGTTTATAAAAAAAAACATACCCCAACCTCCTTGGCAACCAACCTCTTGACTAAGTACACTTCGACCTTGTTTAATTCATTACGTACCAAGTAACTTGATACCATATGCATTGAACTTTGACCCTATCGAAAGTTATAACCTTTCGACTTTGTTAGGAGGTCTGGATCGGAAGTTTTGATGCCTAAAATGGCTGAAACATGCTAAAAGCATGATTTTCTTGTTTTCAACTTAAAAAAGGTAACTTTTCATCTAACCTGCCTTTGTTTGTCAAATTCTCATTGGTTAATAAATGCATAAAAAAGTACTGCCACTAATTTCAGAATTAAATAATAATTTTATTTTATAAAATGCCCCTTCTCGTTAATTAAATATATAAAACATTTAAGTCTCATACCTTAAATAATTTTATATATTCATCAAATCACTTAGGAAAAATCTAGAAAAATCACAGAAAACCTAATTTAATATGTTGTCCAACATATGAAAATTTCAAACCCAAATAATAATTATTTTAGACATAAATAATTTATAAACCAATAAATCATTTTCTTCACTAGAAAATTAATATAAAATCCACATAAATTCAGAAAATTATGAAAATTGGAATTTATCTCTGAAATATCATTCTGACCTGTATTTAAACTTTCAAGGCATTTGGATGTCATTTAATATGATTTTTATGTCAAACATTTCTTAAATACTAATATGAACATGCATAATTCACCAACAAACAAATATATAACTTTAATCATCAAAACATGAAATATACTTGTAAAAATATTTCGGATCTAATTTTAAAACCGAAAACCATAAGAAAATAGAATATAGTAATTATTCATCTTAGCTTTGAGATTAAAAGGTGTGAGATTTGATGTTGAATTAGTTGATTATCTTCCTTCTCTTGAATCCTAGCTTTAATCTTTCCTTGAGAACAATAATGGTGGCCGGCCTTAAGAGCTTTTAGTTGAAATGATAAAGTTTCAATTCCTAAGGGTTTAAGGTATAAGCCTTTCTACTTCCCATAATGCCCTTATTCATTCCCTAACACATTACTTTATGTTTTTTCATTTTAATTTACACATTAACATGGCACTACTACCCTTAATTTAATCAAATCTCAAATTATTAATCTTCACATCATTTTATTTTATTTAACTAATTAAATATCCTAGATAATGCTATAAAAATATGGGATGTTAAAGTAGTTTTACACAAGTGAGATTTTGGCCACTTTTCGAAATGTTACTTGATCTTTTACCATCCGATTTTTTATAGAAGCAAGAATGCATGTAAAATGTAATTAATATGGTGAGAAGCCTTTAAGAATCTCTCTATAAAGTTCTATTGAAATGCCAAAAACAAAGCAATTCCAAAGTGCATCCACATCGACTATCGCTATAAGTGCACTTTCAAATCCGAGTTGAATCTAAACCAACGTCCATCTACAACCTATGTGCATTATTTCAAGGCCTTGCTGTATGTTATACAAGTCTGTTCAAGCACACACATGCACCACTTGCTTTCAAAGCAAAAATCAAATCAATGTTTTAACATATGTCAATATTATTTCAAACAAATTAAACATAATCAAATATAAAAAAATATGTGTTATATTTTCTATTCAGAGTGGTGTGTTTACTTACCTTTAATTCAAATAAGCAACCAAGTCCAAGCTAACTAAGTCCAACCCCACCCTTGCAACCACCTTCCATTCCTTCTCCTTGCTTTCACCTTTTTTTGCCTTCTCCTCCCAGTTTATTCTCGCGGCATGTGATGGATTGGTGAGTTGTGCCTTAATTCTTTCAAAATTAACTAGGTGGAAGGTGTTGTAATGTTGTAGTAAGGCTCCAGTCAAAATTTGAGTTGATTTGGATGAGTTTTGCAATTATTTTTCTTTAGGAAATCATGAAGAGGATGACACGAAAGTGTGATCCCTTTACTTTATGAATTTGTGATTTATTAACAAGTGTATGCCTCTCCTTATATAGGCTCAAGAATGGTTCTCCTTAACCTTGTTCTCACCACTTACCATGCCACGGAAGGCACATCTCCTATCACTTCTCCTTTACATCACTTCTCTTCTAGGAAAATTTGCACTTGTACCCTTAGGTGATAATATCTCTTATCCACTTAAAAGCTTCTAAAATCTTCCATTTCTTTATAAAGAGAGTGTGTGTTAATTAGTTTCTAATGTGTTCATTTGATCAATAGACAATTGTAAAAGAGTTCAAACAACTTATATCGATTAAAAAGTTGTTCATTGATAAAATGATTTCCAATGAAATTGTCGATTTTTCTCCAAAGAATATATTTTTGTAAAAAAATTTCAAAAATAAGTTTTATCAATATTCATTAATTAAATGATGTATAACATGGTTATATGATTAACCCTTAATTATATTTTAAAAGTTTCAATATTCGAAGGTGGAATGTTTGAATTTCTGGGTCGCTACATGTTCCACCATTTCTTGTTGTTAGGTAGCGACCATTTATTTAGTTTGTTCATGTCCTTATCCAAGTCATTTTTGGTAACCACATCAGCTAATGTAGGAGCGCTCGTCAAGTGTTCACCTTGCTTGGCTATAGGTAGGTTTGGTATAATGGTGTTCCCTGCTTCTTTACTGGTAGAACCAGCTCCGGTCTTTAACTTAGGAGGCATGTTTAGAAGTTTCTCAATGTAAGCATCAAAAATGTTTTCTCAAAAATGGATACATGCATCCAATGGATTTTATAGAACTATGGATACTAAATGTATTCTACATGTTAAGTTGATTAATTTTCTAGCCATCCTTGGAACGATATGGGTGCTTTGTGAAATGAAAATATTACTTGCGAATCACTAGGCACAAATATAGAAAAATAAGGAGTTAAATATGCATCTGAAAAGTAAATAACTCTAGATATAGAGTAATCTAGCAAAGTTGCTTACATCCACTGTGAAGTTCTCTTACTATATATTTCTCTTACGACTACAAGGAATTACAAGAGAAAAATTAAAAAAATGGGACACTTAAGTCTGATAAAGCTATGTAGTCTTAAGGAATTATGCGCTATTAAGGGCACTGAATTGTACGTAGTATTCATAATTCTTGAATGTTCCAACTATTTTAAGTTGCAATGTAAGGGTATTTATAGTAGTTGAAACGGATGGTGGAAGGCTGAGATTACGTTATAGAGATAATAGGAAAAGTTCTTGACCATTGGTAAGCCTGTAGAGGTGGATGGTCGAATGCTGTAAAGTATGTAAGGAGATGTACAGCGGATGAGAATGTACCAATCGCCTCATTGTACCAGATGCGATCTTGCATTAAATGCTAATGGTAAGTCACATCATTTTAATTGTCCAACTATGGTACTTCAGATGGATGGGTAGACAGCTTTGTTGTTCACTTGAGTGCCCACATGGCTAAGCTGACTGACCGGGTGTCGGCAACACGGAAGAAACTTGGAGTCTTGTTAAGGACCATGCAGGGAAGACGGTTAATGATCGAGCATGAAGTTGCCGAGAGTATAACAACCCTCTCTGAAATGGGCTAAATTTTCGACCAAAAAAAACACATCGAACCATAAGTTTATTCCAAACGGGCTGTTGGTTAATAAAATTTATAAAATGAATAATACACAGAGCTATTTATCTATGCTTTCAGAATCTCACAGCGGTATAATATAATAACAAAAATAAGTACTCATTTCGTAAAAATCAAATCTCAGAAATACGTCATCTTGAAATATCCATAATACAATATTTCATAATAAAATAATAAATCTGAAATCTAGGTGCACCTAAATACATCAAAAACATAGATAAATAACTTAACTGCCACAAATCTTCACCGCCACCTTCATTCTCTCCATTGACATCATTACCTCCTAACCCATGGGTTGTAATGAGGAGGGAGTCAGAACAATAATGTCTGATAAATGAAAATCTCATGTCTTACCATAATAGTATTTAGGCAGTATCATTTAGGTAAGTAATATACCTTACACATCCTATACTTCATCCTACGAAGTATACCTCCGCTTTAAGCCAAAGGCATTTCAATCCAACTCCATAATATGCCATTAACTATAGGCCAAGGGTCCTTTCCAGTCCATCTTCATAACTCTAACACAGGTACAATGCAATTACCATCAATCATGCCCTAACAATGTGAGAGAAAGCAACTGAGCCACTTAATACCTCTTTAGCGGGAAATAGGCAGACTTTAACCATTTAATACTTATACCCTAGGGGGATCCCTATCATTCAATACTTAAACCCAAGGTGGACCTCCCCCTTATACTTCCTAACTAATATCATAAGAAATCCCATCAGGCTATTTAATAATTCTTTATAGGAAGAGATAGACCCTACAATATCTACTTAATAACTCGACCCTGAAGTGGAACCCTTTCATAAATTTGCCATTACTGCACTTAAAAGACGATCACAAACATTCAATACTTCTTAAGTGGGAAGGAGACGGACCCTACATCAACCACTTAATATCTCCAACCCAAAAGTAGGCCTATACCGAGATATCTGTCTTATGACCTGCAACCCAACCCGTGACATCTCACATTAGTCCGACTATTCGAAGGTGTTGTTAGCTAGATTAATTAGACAAGTTTACCCTACAGAATTTGGAATAACCTCACGTCCACTACAGGTACTTATTATAGGCGATGTCTCGCATCTGTTCTAAAGTCACATTGTTGGTAGCCATATTAGCTTGGCAGACCTCTGTCTGCTTTTGACCGACCTTGCATCCCAATAACTTGCCATATTTCCGCTTCTCTAATATACCTCACCTGCATTTAACCATTAAGTCCATGCAAGAAAAACTCCATATTTAGCCTTTCGTTATGTAATAATTTTCATAATTATACCTAACTTCCTCCCCGCAAGGTTCAATGCTATTCATTAATCTATTTATTACATACGATACGATTTATACATTACTAGTTATACGCTATTAAGATATTTATGCGTATGTAATTTTAAGGCTAACTAAATATTCCTAAGCATGCGTGGAAATATTCCCACTTTAAGGTTCTTGCTTTCTATACTAATAGTGAAAATGTCAAACTCCCATATTCATACTAGTCTCGGTTTCATACAATAATTTACAAAATAGTTAATATCCTTAGCTAGAAAAAATAGACCTGTATATATATATATAATGGAATCAAAATACAAAAATTATTTTACATTAATATAATAGAATCAATACCTCTATTTCTAGGAATTTTTTTTATAATTTAAACTTTTATATTTGTTCCAAATTTTACATATACAAACTTGAAGCGGAAAAAGGGATTCATATTTAGCTAAATTATGAAAATTGGCGATGCAAACTATAAATATGAAAATCCATGCTTTCCACACCATTTCCTAAAATTTTCTTTTGAACCCTTTATCGTAATAACAGAAATTAAAAGGGAAAATTGAATAAAATAGAAATTATTTAAATTGCAAACAATAAATTAAACTCTACTACACTATCATAAAACAATTTAGATTCCAACTATCTAGGAATTGAAACTTTATCGAGGTTTTAAGGTTTATGGTTTTTGTAAACAAAATTCCCGAAGGCATAAAACAAATCCAAACTTTTACTACGTAAGTTACTAAAATGTGAAAAACGAAAATTTCCATTCACATATAGTTTCGCTGCTTACCTTTGGATTCAATTCACACCCTTGCCTAATTCCTCCTATGTATTTCAACTTTTTGGAATATATAATAATTCAATTGTATATAAATTAGATTCATAATTTAGAGATTTGGGAAGAACATAAATAGAAAATGTATACATATTTAAAACTTATTACCTTTAAAACCGATTGATTCTAAATCAAAGAATTGAAGAAGAAGAAGAAGAAGAAGAATGATGGATTTTTACTAGTATTCCAACTTTATTGTGAATAAAAGTGAACGGGCTAGCCTCTTATTTATAGTTGTTAGAATGCATCTGGACTGTAGGACTTAAGTCAGTTTTATATAATGAAATATGAGTCATTCGTAGCCTAACAAAATCCTAGCTGCCTTATGTTTACTGGTCGACCGCTCCTCTGGTTGACTGATCCAAAGAAGGGGGTCGATCGATCTCCTACTTCAACTGTGAATTATTGGTTGCCGTTTATTTTTATTTCTTTTCCATTTTCTGCATATCGTTAACGCTTTCCTTAAAATTAAATCTCCCTTAATGTTAAATTATTTTTAACATTTTAATTTCAAACGTTAACGTAACTAAATTTTTTCAAATTATTTTAAATCCAAAAACTTCAAACGTCAATAATTTTCCATTTGAGCTCCAATCATAGAATTTTATATATGAGAGTTGATCAAAAAATCACCATGAACACGATGGTGTAACTTTTTTGGCTGAATTTTGACATTTTTTAATTTCTATTTTTAGCTTTATTTTTAATTAATTAATTTCTCATAAAATTTTATGAGGTGTTACATTCTCTCCCCTGAAAAAAGATTTCGTCCTCGAAATCCCTAAGGGACAAATAGTGCAACGTGCTCTTTACAACAATATTATACAACCAAGTTATCTATACAACCATCTACTCAACCAAAAATGGAATGTGATTATGTATGTAACATACTATAGGTGAGCTCATTGCTAAGATGAATGTTAGATCGTAATATATATGCATGTATGCAAGCACCCTAGATATGCATAAGATTCTCCACGAGTGTAAAAACAGTAGTAAAAAGTGTGGCAACCATCCATTACCATCTAATTTGGCAACCATGAAGCAATCAAAATCTATACAATACTAAATTTTGGAGAGAGAAAGTTTATCATAGAAAAGCTCAATGAGATGCATTCATTTTCTCTTTGGTTTTCTATGTGCTTTCTGCTGGATTATCTCCTAATTGCACTCAAACCAGCCTAATTTCTTTGTTATAAAGCTTCCAGTTCCGTGCTCCACTATATGTGCAGTGGCACAAGGTGCTATCGGCTCTGTCTTTTATCTTCTAACTAATTAGGCTCTATAATAGAGAAAGTGTGACATAGACATCTCCCCAAATGCGATACATGGAAAATGTCATAGAATCCCACTAATTTGTCTGAAAGTTCTACTCCATTTGCAAGTTTCTCCATCCTTTCCAAAATTGGGAAAGGCCAACAAATCTCGGTGCTAACTTCACCAATGTCCCAAACAACATAACCTTCATAAGAAGAGAAATCTTAAAAAATACCATGTCCCCAACTAAAAACTCCAACTCTTTCCTTTGCCTTCCAGCATAGGACTTTTGACGGTCATGTGTGGCCTTCATTCGCCACTTAATTAACCCTACCTTTCCAAGGTCTCATGAATCAAATCCAGTCCAAATAGAATTTTGTTAATAGTTTCCCACCAATAATTAGGTGACTAGAATGGCCTCCCGTATAAGACTTCAAAGGGTGTTATGCCAACCGTTGCTTAGTTACAATTGTAGTACACGAATTCTACTAAGTGTAAATTGTTCTCTCAATGTCCTACAAATCCATGATGCAAGCTCTCAACAAATCTTCCAAAATCATGATCACCCTTTGTTAACCCCAAAAATGGATCAATACCTAAAATCAAGATGGAAGCACCAGTTCAGATAAAATTAAAAGAAAACATAGAAAATAAACAATAACACACACAAGTTTTTATAGTGGTTCGGCGTAGTCTCCGACCTACGTCCAATTTAATCTTTTTTATTAGTTGATCTCTCTTTACATTACAACTAGTCACATTCAATCTGGCCATAATCTATTGGATCTTGGATTTATAATGGAGTTTAAGAATGTTATTTAAGGTCAATAGAAGTGATGAAAGTGTAATGGAAACTCCAAGTCCAAGAGGGATGTCGGACATCCAGCGGAAAGAAGAAAATCTTTTTCTGCGAACAGGTAGGTTGGTATTTATAGGGGAATTGGGTGGCATTGAAGTAGAGGTCCAGTAGCAACGAAGTCTAGATGTCAAGCCAAGGCCGTAGAAGGAATCCCGTGCCACCCTGAGTTATGGGGATAATTTAGATCCAACCTATCGTGATAGGTCAGGAACGAGTCTAAACCCATAGCCAAATTATTCTAACTTCTTTTGTGAGCTCTTTCTACCATTTAATTGAGTTGTTTGAGCCACCTTACAATCATCTCTAGGTTGAATCTTATGATCTTTTGAGTATCCATCTTCGTAGCATTCATAGTTAGGCAATACTTATAGTAGATCATCAATTCCTTGCACCATCACTTGAGTATGAAGCAATGGAGTAGAGTGACCTATGCATGAAGTCCAAGAGGTCACTGGGTGAGCTCCCTAGTTCAGACCTGGCCTATAGGATAATTCAAGGTCATGTTTAAATGGTTGGGCCAAACTACTCCAAACATTTTCTAAGTCTTTCCTTGTGTTTTCCTAAGTGCACATTTCACGTTTCAAGTCATTCCAGTTCCGTTTCAATCTCCTACACCCAATTAAAGCTGCTTTGGTGATAACTTGGTACCAACCTATGGTGATAACTCGATACTAAGTTATGGACTTAGCATATTTTGGCTGGAATTTTCCCGAGCTATTTCCTTAGTTCATTTGAGTGTGCCTTAAGGATGTCAAGTCATTTCATCCTCGTTTGAATCTTCCAAGTCTAACTGAAATCTGCTTTGCTAAAAAGTAGGTTAACACCCTTTATGTCTGACTGTCGGTCTGCAGGAGGTAACTAGTGCTAAGATTCAACGTCATTTCTAAATCTAACTATAAACTCCAAAATTCACTAATAAAGGATCTCTATCACAAACAATGCTGACTGAAATTCTATGTAGTCATACTACTTCTGTAATACAGATTTGCACCAGAGATGATGCAATCCTATTACTCCTTATGGAAATAAAGTAGGCATTTTTAGTGAGCCTATCTCTATACCCAAATGGCCTCATTGCCTCTTTGACTCCTTGGCAACCATCTAAAGTCCATCGATATATGCTCCTACTTCCAAGTTGGCACCCCTAGCGGCAATAGCAGTTCTCTGGTCTTCCTTTGATCTGCCTTTATCTTTTGGCATGTCAAACACCAAGAGACATACTCCGCTACCATTTTTTTCATCCTCGTCCAATAGACAATCCATTTCACATCCCTATACATTTATCTCCATCGGAGTGAATAACCATCCTAGAATGGTGACATTCTGCTAATGCTTCCTCCAAAACATCTTCCACCATTGGAATACATAGGCATCCATCCCTCCTCAGCCACCCTATTTTGTTTAGTGCGTGCCAATCGATATAGGAAAAATGTTCTCCTCTACTTAGCTTGCCCAAAATATCCACTATTGACGCATCTTTCTTCTATTCTTTCCTGGTGCGGTCCATCAATGTGGGCCTTACTTGCATAGTCGAAAGATAACTAGAGTGAGTTTTGATGATGGTTGAAATTTGAAACTTGAGAGGAACTCCAATTGCCTCCACTCATGTATAGCACCAAGAGCAGCATGCCTTTGGCTAAGGGCGTTGGTAACAACATTCCCTTTTCTAAGGGTGTACTATATTTCAGTCATATGATGATATAAAATCTATCAACCTTTACTGCCTCAGATTCAAATCTTTTTAGGAAAATGGGTACGTAAGGGATTTGTGATTGGTGAATAGCTCAAACCTACCTCCTAAAAGATAGTGCCCCTATTTTCAAAGTGAAAACGATAGCTGCTAACTCTAAGTGGTGAGTGGGGTACCTTTACTCATATCCTTCGACCGCCTGCTTGTATAAGCTATAGTTTTACCTTATTACATAAGGACAGCTCCTAAACTTGTACCACATGCGTCGGTGTAAAAGTGAAAAGCTTCATCCCATCTGAAATAGTAAGTATTGGTGCACTAGTCAACGTCTCCTTTAGCTTTTCAAATATTTTCATGCATTTTTCATCCCATGTAGAAAATAATTTTTTCCTTGATTAAACAAGTCAATGGGACTACTATCTATGCAAATTCCTTGATTAATTTCCTATAGTAACCACCTAATCCATGGAAACTCCTAACTTCCATGGCGTTCTTCGAAATCTTCCAGTCTTGAATAGCCTCTGCCTTTGTAGGATCATCTGAAAATCCCTTCTCAGAGACAATATGACTAAGAAATCTTACCTCTTCCCTTCGAAGTGGCACTTTGAGAATTTAGCTTTTAGTTAGTGCCTTCTCAAAGTCCCTAGCACCTCCTTTAAGTGATTTTTATATTCAACTTCACTTTTAGAGAATATTGGAATATCATTTACGAACACTGCGACAAACTTATTTAGTTGTCCACTAAAGACTGTATTCATCAAATCTATAAAGTATGCAGGGGCATTAATCAACCCAAAATGCATTACTTTCTATTCATACAATCCATCTAGAGTGCAAAAAGTAGTCGTCTGCTCGCTATCCTCGGCTGTTCTCAATTGTTGGAATCTAGTGGCTAAGTCCAACTGGGAAAAGATTTGTCTTCAGTAAGCTGGTCAAATAGGGATTGTTATTTTTCTTGGTCAGCTTTTTAAGCTCTCGATAGTCAATGCATTGCCTTAAAGGGCCATTTGTTTTAGTGGCGAAGACAATAGGTCCTCCCCATTTTGAACTACTACGACGAATAAATCCTTTTTGCAATAGCTTCAAAACCTGCTTATCCAACTCTCATCTTTCTTTGGGGCCCATATGCCTTAATGGCAGCGCGACTGGTCTAGTGTCCCTCTCCAAATCAATCAATCCTAAACTCGATCCCCCTTCAGGGTGGGAGACCAAAGACTTCTTTAAAAACATCTCAAAATTCTTGGAACTACGTGCATAGATGATATTGCATCTTGTGATAGGCTAAGAGAATATAAATGACTTGACTCGACTGAGTTTTGGGGTGCACAATGAGCGACAATATCTCGGCCCATACAATTGCTTAACCAAACTATCCTTCTATCACAATCTAAGATATCCCCATAATAAGATAACTAATCCATCCCTAGAATAAGTCCATACCCCTCAAAACTTAGAACATACGCATTACATGTATCAACGTTACATATATTCTCTATTAGGCCTTTAAAAATCAAAGAAAGATGTGTCGATCCTAATAGGATCTGACACGATTATTGGATTATTGATAGTTTGGGTTTTTGGGCTCAAGGAGTTGACTACATTTCTAGCTATAAATGAATATGATGATCCTGATCAAATAAGGTATGAGTAGTATTTCCAAAGATAATAGTTGCATCATCTGACGCAACTTTTCCTTTGTCTTTGGGTGGAGGTCTATTTGAGACAGTTATAGCTTTGATGGCATAAGCTTTCCCATCTTGTCCCTCCTTTGCTAGCTTCGGCCATCAATTCATGTAGCGTCCTTCCGCGTGGCAGTGATAGCACCTTCACTTCAGCTCTTCCCTTATAAAACTCATTTTGTAGTCCTTAGCAAAGTACCCATTCTTCTGAAATCTACAACATGTCACTCCTTCTTTCTTAATCTTCCCTTAGCTTTCCTGTCAGCCAAGAGTCCACCTTTCTGCACTCCACCTTAATTTTTCACCTATCCTACCTTATCATTTCCTTAATACCAACAATCTAAAGTAGGTCCATTTCAACTATCGTCTTATAAGTGGCAACTATGGGTACTTGAGTCAAAAGTAGTTTCATAAGTAAAGAATTTAAGCCTTCAACAAACTTTATAGCCTTCTTCAAAGGGGTTTCGATTAGCTCAATCCAAACTTAGCTAATTTTGTGAACTTATTGATATACACCTTTAACGTTGAGTCTCCTTGCCCTAGCTGTATAAACTTCTCCATCGTAAGCTTACTTCATCTTTGCACATGAGTCGCAGCTCGAAGCGAGCCCTGAATCCTGCCCAAGTAATTCCTTCCTCGGCATTCTCTTTAACTACTATGCTCTACCAATCTAGCGCCTCCTATATTAAATGCCACACAATCATCCTCCTCTTCATATGGTCTTCCCATCCCAGCTCCTAGAATATACGTTCAGAGTCGTTAATCCAAGCCTTTGTTTCAACAAAATCTTTAGCCCCCATGTACACTCGTCCTCCCATATTCTAAAAGCCCTTACACGTTTTGGGGAAGTCTAATGGGTCGGGTGCTACTTCAACAGGCGAAGCAACTAGTGCCGCTAATGCAGCTTGTTGAGGAATGGGAACTTGCCCCCACATGCCTCGGGTATTGCTTAAACCATTCTAGCATACCTAGTATAGTAGGTATTTCTTCGGTGGAGGGGTTCTCTGCCCCTGAGCAGTTGTTTTCAGCCATAATCCACTATATATAGGTTTGAGCATTTAGTTACAACTTCCTAAGATAATATTATTTGCTGAAATAAAAATTTCCTAGTGTGTTTGCGTACATTCATAAAAATGTGTGTATATAGTAGGGTTTTGAAAAATACTTCTAAAAATAACAAATACGTACTCTCGCATATGCCTATTCCTATTGATTGGGAACCTAAGCTCTAATACCAAAGTAACAACCCTCTCTGAAATGGACCTGATTTCGACCAAATAAAAACCCTTTAAACCTTAGGTCCATACTAAAGTTGAATGCTGATTAGTGAAATTGATAAGACGAACAATATACAGAGATATCTATCTATGCTTTCAGAATCTAACAACCAAAGGGATAAAATATAATAACAGAAATAAGTACCCATTTCATTAAAATCAAATCTAAAAAATGCATCATTCAAAATATTCATAATACAATATCTCATATTAAAACATCAACATGTCTGAAATCTAGGTACATCTGAATATATTAAAAATATAGATGAATAAATAATTGGTACAAATCTTCGCCGCTACTTCCTTCTTATCCATTAGCATTGTTTCCCCTTATCCCATGGGTTGTTATGAGGAACAAGTAAGAATAACAATGTCTAGTGAATAAAATTCTCTTGTCTTACCATAATAGTATTTGGGCAGTATCATTTAAGGTCTTATGCATCCTATAATTCATCCTATAAGTATACCTCCACTATAAGCCAAAGGCTATTCCAGTCCAACTCCATAACATACCTTTAATTATAGGCGAAGTTCCCTTTCTAATCCATCTTCATAACTCTAATGCAGGTACGATGTAGCTACCATCAATCATGCCTTAATGATGTGAGAGAATGCATTGGAGCCACTTAACACCTTTTTAATAGGTACTAAGCACTCTGACCATTTAATACGTATACCCTAGGCAAATCCCCGTTATTTTATACCTAAACCCAAGGCGAACCCCTCCCTAGTACTTCCTAATTGATATCATAAGAAATCTCATCGGGCCACTTAATACTTCTTTTATGGAAAGAGGTGGACCGTATGATAGCCATTTAATACCTCAACTAAGAAGCGGACCTCTTCCATAGATTTTCCATTACCGCTCCTAGATGATACTCCTGACTATTTAATACTTCTATAATGGGAAGGAGGCGAGACTTACAACATCCACTTAATACCTTCAACCTAGAAATATGTTCACACTAGGATATCGGTCTTATGACCCATAACCCAACTGTTACGTCCCATTATTAGTCTGACTATTCGTATCAGTTTCAAAGTCACATTATTAGTAGCTAAATTTGCTGGACAAACTTCTATGTGCTTTTGTCCGACCTCGCTTCCCTATAACTTAGTCATATCATTACTCCTCTAATATACCTCACCTGAATTTAGCATTAAGGTCATAAAAGGAAAACTCCTCATTTTGCCTTTAATTATGGATTAATTTCCACAATTATTCTTAACTTCCTCCCTATAAGGTTTAATGTAATTCGTTAACCTATTTATTATATACGATCTATACGTTAGTAATTATACATTATTAATATGTTTATATAAATGTAATTTTTAGGCTAATCAAATGTTCCTAAGCGTGCGTAGAAATATTTCTATTTTAAGATTTTTGCTTCCTATACTTATTGTTAAAATGCAAAAATTTCCATATTCATACAAGCCTCGGTTTCATAACATAATTTATGGAATAGATAATATTCATAGATAGATAAAACAAACCTATGCATATATATATAATGGAACCAAAATACCAAACTTAATTTACATTAATATAATAGAACCAATGCCTCTATTTCAAGGAAACAAAACTTTGCAACTTAAACCCTTTATATTCTATTTAACTTTTACATATACAAACTTGAAGTGGAAAAATGGATTCATGTTTTTCTAAATTATGAAAATAGGCAGTGCAAAGTACATATAGGAAAAGCCATACTTCTTATATCAGTATCAAAAATATTTCCTTTTGAACCCGTTTATCGCAACAACATAAATTAGAAGGGAAAGTCGAATAAAACATAGATAATATAAATTGCAAACAACAAATTAAAATCTATTATATTAAATTAAAACAATTGAGATTCTAACTATCCAGGAATTGACATTTCATTTGGGGAATTTTAGGGTTTTAGAGTGTGACGACCCGACTTTTTCTCCACAGAAAATCGTATCATCTTTAAGAAAGAAAGGGATAGAAAAGAGAAAAGAAAGAAGAGAAAGAAGAAACAACACCAGAATCTCAGCAGCGGAACGAACAAATTATATTAATAACATAAGTATTTACATAATATACAACATCAATCAGAGTTACACAACATATACAACACATACTAGACAGTTATAAACATCTGTCTAGTTATTACAACTCAATACAACTCAACAAAGAGAACACAGAGCAGAAACTATATATCTAACGCCGAAGCCTCCTGCTCCATTGCTCCTCCATAATTCGTCAAACCTAACTTGAATCCCTTGGCTACTCGTAAAAATTTGAGTACCCAAGAGTTTAAGAAAAACAGAAATAAACTCCAGGTCAGACATGGGTCTGGTGTGAGTAACAGGTTAAGGTTGCTTAACTTTAAAAATCTTTTGAAAACAAAGGTATCACGTAAGACTACCCACAAATAAATATGGGTAAGTTTTTACCTTACGCTAACCAAAACATTTGATAGGAAATCCGGTGATATTATAATAGTGTCTAAGGTTTTCAAGTAAAGTACAGAAATAGCTGGAATGCTTACATCTCACGTTCCAACATAGTTGGGCACATCTAAAACGTACGACACTTATTGGAGATTGGATACCATACAATGGCAGGGCTACTGGGGTACCGCCCGTCACATTACGTGCCCTAGATCACCGTACCGAGGATCACTCCCAATCCCCTACAACACAAGGCCGGGACCAGTCCTTACTGAACAGTCCCGAACAAGACAACCCCGACAGTTGTTGCAATCAACTGCCCCACACCGCCAAATATAAAGGGACTTCTAGACATGGGTAAATCTGTCCTACTTGGGCATGACCCACTTAACCTTGCTGCACCTCCCCTGTTTTAGCCATTCCCGGTTGATGAGGCTTGAGGCTATGATTACCTTTAGAGAACACATCTCTTAGAATGCTCATCGTCCACCTGACGATGTTCTGAAAGTATTCAATCCATACAAGTTCGTTCCGGGTTCGAACGAAACTGAAAGCATTATCTCGTTACACTCATTTTGGAATCACCCTCAGAGTTAACGACAATAACCCTTGCACTCTGAATCTTCATCTTCACTAGAGATTCACGATCTATCGTTAAATTGGATCGATGTGGTTTTCAGATATCCAAATATGGAAACCCGATCCCGGTCTCATCGAAATCCAAAACGCCATCTTTTAGGTCCAAGATGTTTTAAAGTTTAAAACAATCCAATTCAACATTATCTATATACACACAGATAGATAATTCGCAATATCACAATAGATAATCAACGTTATCATCATAACAGATAATCCATATTATCATCACAAATAGATAATTCATATTATCATCACAATGCAACCAAAGCATTCATATCACACAACATCACTTATCTCATATCTGAGATCTCAACTATTCAGGGCAATCAATATCAATCAACATTCATACATAAGCAATGACTTATTAATCATCATTCTATAATTAATTTAAAATGAATTAGATTAATTACTTCTTCTCAAATTAATTTAAAATAAATTAAATTAATTACTTCATCCATATAAATCTTGCTTACATATCCATTAGTTAATTAAAATCAATCAATTAATTACCCTCAACAAATTACCCTAAATTAATCACACTTGATTAATTATCTTTTAATTACATTCAAGTAATTAACCTCTAATTAATTCCACAAATTAATTATCTCAAACCAAATTCAGTAATAAACCTTTTAATTACTTCATTATTTAATTAATTATAATTAATTACATTAATCCTTAATTAATTACATTAATTAATTCTTTCATTGATTAATTGTTCTTAATTAATCAATCCTTGATTACATCATTAATCGTCTAAATTAATGCTCCCTAATTATTTTTATTTATAATTACCCTATTTAAATTAAGCAATTAATTATCAATTATCCATATTGATTAATCACTCTTGATTAATCACATTAAGTAATTAATTGCACTTTAATTAATTACACCTCTTAATTATCTTCAAATAACTTTATTAAACAAATCTTAATTAATTATACTAAGTAATTAGTTATTAATTACTTCCTCTAAGTAATTATTCTTCATATGAATTAAACAAAGTAGTTAATTTCCAAAACTCTTCCATTACCCAATTATTCTTCAATTTAATTACATCCAGTAATTATCTTCTTAATTACTTCACTAAGTAATTATTCTTCATTAATTACATAGAGTAATTCCATCTTAAATTAACCAGTGATTATTTTAACTTAATTAAACTTAATTAATTAACTTAACTAATCAAAATAAACTTAATTAATTACAACTAGTAATTAATTTCTTAATTACTTTCATTAAGTAATTATACTTAAACAATTCAAATGATTATCTTTAAATTAATTAATCTAATTAATCATTAAAAATTAATCACATTAATTAATTATTAAATAATCCTAAGTTAATGACCTTCATTAACCATTAACAAATCTTTAATTACTTCTCTAAAGTAATTAACTGAGATTAATCATTATTAATTACAAATTTAATTATCTATAAAACCCATTAACTAATCTCTAATTATATAATTAATCAAGTGTTAATCTAAAATTTAATTAATTTTTAATTACTTGATTAATAAATTCAAATCATTAATTAAATTAAAATCAAATCTTATCGAATTAATGATTTCTTAATTACAATTTAATTAATTCGTAATTAACTTACTTAATTCTTTAATTAATTAAATAAAACCTTAATTACTTAATTAATTAACCAAATCATTAATTAATTTAATTAATTAATTACAAATCTTAATTACCTTAACCATTTTAATGAATTATAAATCATTAAATTCTGATTAACTTTAAGATAAACATTAATCTTATTAATGATTAAATTATCATTAACAAGGTATTTAAAAACAATTTGTTTTTAATTTTTCTTTAAATTCCATTTTAAATTTAAGATTTAAAATGAAAACAATTTTAACTTAAACAAAGTTTAACAATTCAAAAACCTTTTAATTACATTTTAAAGAATTATTTATCTTCTAAAGGAAACTTAAGGTTTAAACCTATATTCAATTTAAATCAATTTAAAACATACTTTAAATATTCCAAGTTGTTTTAAACATTTTAAATTCAAAAACTTTATTTTATTTCAAACTAGAATTCAAATCATGCTTTGAATTCAGATTCATACTTAAATTTTAAATTCTTGTTTAAATCTTATATTTTAGATTTTTAAAAAAACAAGTTATAAAATACTTTGACATTCAAACTTAATTACAACATTTGAATTTATAAACATTATTTTCTTTTCAAAATTTAAGATTCAAATTCAAATTTGAATCCAGATTTTAAATTCAGATTTAAACTTTAAATTTAAAATCCTATTTAAATCTTATTTTCAGATTTTAAAACACTTTATAAAATACTTTAACAATTTAAAGTGGTTAAAACATTTCATTTTTTTATTAAACTTATTTGTTTTAAAAAGTAGAATTCAAACTCATTTGAATTCAGATTAAAACTTATTTCAAAAATTTTGTTTAAAACTTGCTTTGCTTCTTTATTTAAATTTAGTTTTAAATTTCAAAATTGAAAACTGTCAGGTTTTCTTAAACAAAACCTGTAACTAAAGTTTACCCGATCCTATGCAAATTTTACTTCGAGTCATACCCTATTCCTTCGAGTAAATACCCGAAATACTCGAGTGAAACCCGAGTACATTTACACCCATCCCAAAACCACTTCACCAGAAAATAAAAATGCACGGTGCACGTGCACCGTTATGCCGATCAACTCCGGCCTCTCACCATGGCTCCATCTCATCGGCAACCACCCACTCACCATCTCACGATCACCAAAACTTCACCATCCACCTAAAATAAAAATCCAGACTCAACCCCAAAACCTGGAAACACAGAACCATTCTCAAACCCAAACCTATCAATGCCCCAATCACCGTCCTCCGACCACCGTAAGTGCTGCAACTACTTCCATGCCCTCGTCATCGACCCAGCTACCAACGCTCAAAGCCCCATCTCACTCGATCAAACATAGAGACAAAGACGATCAAATTCCTAACTTGATCAAAAACTAGGGTTATATATAAGATCATCCTCCTGCCGCCGCAACAACATCTTGATCCACCACCTGACATTTTTGCCAAAGTGCCTGATCACTCTACTTCCTCCAGAAGAAACTTCAAACCTCCAGAATACCAAGATCGTCAGAATTTCCCAAATTTCCCCCTTCAGTTCATCCCAGAATTTCTTCCCAAATCCCAAACTAAAAATTTTGATTCTTGTTTCAAAAATCATGTTTTTGCTTATGTATTTAGTTTATAATACTGATTTTATAAATTAACAAGTTTGGGTTTTCACTTTATTTTAATATGTACTGATGTTTTATAATTTCAGAGACAACAGGCTTCATTTTGAATTACATAAAATTTTTAACCATTAATTCATGTTAAATCAAACAACTTTTGTTTGATAATCAAATCTTATCAAAAACAAGATTAAGTAATAAGGGATTTAAATCAAATTCTGAGCCTAGGAATAATACAGAGCAAAGCAAATATATATATACACACAGCATACATTCTGAAAATAATCATATCAGATTTCACTTGTATATTCATGCAATATCTATTCATTTCAATCATATTAGCATGCAACAAACTTATATTTTAAATTTTAAAATGTAACTCACTATTATTCAGAAGAACAGAGCACTCCATTGAAAATGAAAAAGCTTTTGCTCCTTGTTAACACTTCATGCATGCAGGCTTGAGTCCTTAAATTTTGAAAAATGCAGACTTTTGATCTACAGGTTTGCTTGCTATTGAAACTCTAACTGAACAAAAATGCGTACAGATTCCTTGATTTCTTTGGATTTTGAAAATGCAGACATTTGATTTTTGCAGGAATTTGTTTCAGGTTTGAAAGGAAATGCAGTTTGAATTTGAAAATCTTGATTTGCAATTATAATTTGAGGAGTGTTACAGATTTTTTGTTTGAGGGATTTTCATACTTGCTTAAGCTTTTCTTAGCTTAGAATAAAAGATAGGAAAAAGAGAGTGAAGGGGAAAAACATGGTTTATAAAGGCTGAAATAAATTTTACAAAATAAAAGAAAACGATAAAAATAAAATGACACTTGTCATGTTGTTTAGTTCATACATTAACACATGTTATTTGATTATCTAATATGTTAACACATGTCTTGTTTAAATTTTCTTTTTATTTTAAATGTTACTAAAAGTTTACTTAATTTATTTATACCTATGTAAATATATATGTGAATTACTTATATAGAGAAAATGTAATAAAAAAATTATAAATTAAAGCTTATCCAAATATTTTTAAGAATCTATTATTTTGAATTTCAAAATAAATTCCATATTCAAATTAAACTTTTGAAATCCAAATTAAAATCAACTTATTCAATTTAAAATGATAATTTCATTTTCTTATTTTAATTCTTTTTATATGGAAAAATAATACATTATTAATATGGCTTAAAATAACAATTTTAACAATTTTAAAATGATTTATAAAAGAGAATATAAATCACTTCTATTATTCAATGAATTAAGACCGTATATTATATTGTGATTTAAATTATATATAAAATTTTCAAATTGTATTTATCAAGTAATATTTAATAAGAAATAAAACAAACTTTTTATTTAAATTTAAAAATTAAGCTAAGATAAAATTTAAACAACTAACATTTATTTTAAGTATTTACAAACCATATAGTTATTAATTAAATAACTTTGAAAATATAATATTAATTTAAATCATAATTTCCAAATTATTAAATATATTATTAGAATTTAAAAACAAAACTTAATTTATTTATTAAATTTCAAATCAAAGATTATCTATAATATTTATACAAATATATATACACATTATAAATAGAAACATTTTATTAGCTTTTATAATATAAAATCACTAATTAAATATTTGTTTAATTAGATTATTAAAACAATTCATATTTTATTAATCAATATTATCAAATCAATTTAATTTTACATAAAGATTATTAAATTGATATTGCCAAAAATTCTGGGATATCACATTCCTTCCCCATTAAAAGAATTTCGTCCCCGAAATTTAAAATAAAGGTAATTTAATAATCTCATTAAAGATTTAATTTTAAAATACAAGCATATATTAACAACCATATGCTAACAATCCTAGCAACCAATTCACCCAAACAAACAAATTTAACTATCAAGACAAAAATTCTGAATAGAATTTTCTCCGGTTTCCCAAGTATAAACACCGGGATACTCGCTCTATAGAATCCAAACAATCAACACTACTAAGCTACAGAGCTCCTACTCAACTCGATCTACCAAACTAAACAGAATATCAGACTACAGACAAGTCTAACTCAACAACCAAATCTCCCGGAACAGCTGATTCCAAAACCAGAGATAGATCATACACATACTCCCTCAGAGATACGTGAAACACAACGAATTCCAGTTGTCCAAACTGGCAATTCAATCCAGAAGACCAAACACCTATCCATAGTAGAACACGGAAGAGATCCAAAACTCCTCGGAGCTAGCTTACCAGACTTACCAAAATTTATAGCTCCTAAAACCTGAGAAAACTTATCCAAAATAAGATCTCCGATTCAGTTCCACAAAACTCTTCGGGCGATCCTGAGCTGCCTACTTCTTACCTGATCAGCTCAATCCCCACTGATGTCTCAAGAAATAAACTGGACTAAACCTAATCCGCCAGAATGATCCTCCAAGATCAACCAAGATCAAGAACAAACTCCACTCACAACCATCAGAAGAAAACAAACTCCTCATATCCGGAAAAGAAAAGCAGATGCACTCCCAAACTGCTTTCGCTGCACAACTCTGATCTGGAGTAGATGAAAATGCTGATGATGAACATGAGCACGAACTGGACAACATGACCCAGAAGATCTCTGATAACCAAGAGAAAACTCAGAAGTTCCTCCAATCCTGAGCTGCTTCAACAAACTCCATCTCAAGGAACCAACCTTCAACTAGTTGAACCACCGGTATCACTCTTGGAATCCTGGTCGATAAGAAAACTAAATCTCAAGATGGGGATAACTTCTGACTTCCCTGAAAACATCCAGAAAAATTCCAAAAATCCAAGAGAATACTCAATTATCGCAAGTCACTTTTGCGATCAATCTAGATTAAAATCCAAAGAAAAACTGTTCTCTCTTTACCAATCAGAACAGCTTACGCTGGTCTAGCCAATCCATCGAAGAAATGGATCCGCTCAGCTGCTTCTGAACTCCATCTCCAAAAAACTGCTAAGCCAGAAGACCTTTTGCCGACCCACAGAACACTCCGAGCTGCACTGCTGACTCATATGCTGAAGAATTCCCAATCCAAAGCTCTTTGAGAAACTCGGACTTAAAACCAAACAGAAACACCCTGCCGAACTCAGCCACAACACCGAAGCAGACCTACTTCCTTAAACTTGTTCCAAAGAAATCATCTTCGGAAACATCCATAGTCACTGAATCTCATCACGCAGCTACTATTTCCTGAGGTATCAAGATACCATCATTCGCTTCTGCCTAACCGACAGATCCAAACTCTACTCGTCCAACTGCAAAGATGGACTCCGAACCTTAACAGGTTACCTTCAGAGATCGATGAAATCCTGCACCAAGCTACAAAGCTCACTCGAGATGGTATTGGTCTACAGCCTCGACAGATACACTTCCAACCTCAAACATTCAAACTCCAACCAATGGTAGTCGCGTTATACACGCCACTACCCCATCTACCTTTATAACTTATATTGGAAAACCTGAACAGGTAACCCAACAGATAGGTAGAATTAAATATATATATATATATATATATATATATATATATATATCAAAATTACAAATACGCTCTCTCAAGAAAGAAAACGCTCCAAAGCCTAGGTATTCACTCAACCTAGCGCTTTAATACCAACTGTGACGACCTGACTTTTTCTCCATAGAAAGTCGTATCATCTTTAAGAAAGAAAGGGATAGGAAAGAGAAAAGAAAAAAGAGAAAGAAGAAACAACACCAGAATCTCAGTAGCGGAACAAATAAATTATATTAATAACATAAGTATTTACATAATATGCAACATCAATCAGAGTTTCACAGCATATGCAACACATACTAGACAGTTATAAACACCTGTCTAGTTATTACAACTCAATACGACTCAACAAAGAGAACACACAGCAGAAACTATATATCTAACGCCGAAGCCTCCTGCTCCATTGCTCCTCCATAATTCGTCAAACATAACCTGAATCTCTTGGCTACTTGTAAAAATTTGAGTACCCAAGAGTTTAAGAAAAATAGAAATAAACTCCAGGTCAGACATGGGTCTGGTGTGAGTAACAAGTTAAGGTTGCTTAACTTTAAAAATCTTTTGAAAACAAAGGTATCACGTAAGACTCCCCACAAATAAATACGGGTAAGTTTTTACCTTACGCTAACCAAAACATTTGATAGGAAATCCGGTGATATTATAATAGTGTCTAGGGTTTTCAAGTAAAGTACAGAAATAGCTGGAATGCTTACATCTCACGATCCAACATAGTTGGGCACATCTAAAACGTACGGCACTTATTGGAGATTGGATTCCATACAATGGCAGGGCTACTGGGGTACCGCCCGTCACAGTACGTGGCTTAGATCACCGTACCGAGGATCACTCCTAATACCCTACAACACAAGGCCGAGACCATTCCTTACTGAACAGTCCCGAACAAGACAACTCCGGAAGTTGTTGCAATCAACTGCCCCACACAGCCGAAAATAAAGGGACTTCTAGACAGGGTTAAATCTCGTCCTACTTGGGCATGACCCACTTAACCTTGCTGCACCTCCCCTGTTTTAGCCATTCCCGATTGATGAGGCTTAAGGCTACGATTACCTTTAGAGAACACATCTCTTAGAATGCTCATCATCCACTTGACGATGTTCTGAAAGCATTCAATCCATACAAGTTCGTTCCGGGTTCGAACGAAACCGAAGGCATTATCTCGTTACACTCATTTTGGAATCACCCTCAGAGTTAACGACGATAACCTTGCACTTTGAATCTTCATCTTCACTTGAAATTCACGACCTATCGTTAATTTGGACCGATGTGGTTTTCAGATATCCAAATATGGAAACCCGATCCCGGTCTCATCTAAATCCAAAACGCCATCTTTTAGGTCCAAGTTGTTTTAAAGTTTAAAATAATCCAATTCAATATTATATACACACAGATAGATAATTCACAATATCACAATAGATAATCAACATTACCATCATAACAGATAATCCATATTATCATCACAAACAGATAATTCATTATATCATCACAATGCAACCAAAGAATCCATATCACACAACATCACTTATCTCATATCTGAGATCTCAACTATTCAGGGTAATCAATATCAATCAACATTCATACGTAAGCAATGACTTATTAATCATCATTCTATAATTAATTTAAAATGAATTAAATTAATTACTTCTTCTCAAATTAATTTAAAATAAATTAAATTAATTACTTCATCCATATAAATCTTGCTTACATAACCATTAATTAATTTCAAATCAATCAATTAATTACCCTCAACAAATTACCCTAAATTAATCACCCTTGATTAATTATCTTTTAATTACATTCAAGTAATTAACCTCTAATTAATTCCACAAATTGATTATCTCAAACCAAATTCAGTAATTAACCTTTTAATTACTTCATTAATTAATTAATTATAATTAATTACATTAATCCTTAACTAATTGCATTAATTAATTCCTTCATTGATTAATTGTTCTTAATTAATCGATCCTTGATTACATCATTAATCATATAAATTAATGATCCTTAATTATTTTTATTTTTAATTACCCTATTTAAATTAAAAAATTAATTATCAATTATCCATATTGATTAATCACTCTTGATTAATCACATTAAGTAATTAATTACACTTAATTAATTACAGCTCTTAATTATCTTCAAATAACTTTATTAATCAAATCTTAATTAATTATACTAAGTAATTAATTATTAATTACTTCCACTAAGTAATTATTCTTCATATGAATTACACATAGTAGTTAATTTTCAAAACTCTTCCATTACCCAATTATTCTTCAATTTAATTACATCCTGTAATTATCTTCTTAATTACTTCACTAAGTAATTATTCTTCGTTAATTACATAGAGTAATTCCTTCTTAAATTAACTAGTGATTATTTTAAATTAATTAAACTTAATTAATTAACTTAACTAATCAAAATAAACTTAATTAATTACAATTAGTAATTAATTTCTTAATTACTTTCATTAAGCAATTATACTTAAACAATTCAAATGATTATCTTTAAATTAATTAATCTAATTAATCATTAAAAATTAACTACATTAATTAATTATTAAATAATCATAAGTTAATGACCTTCATTAACCATTAACAAATCTTAAATTACTTCTCTAAAGTAATTAACTGAGATTAATCATTATTAATTACAAATTTAATTATCTATAAAACCCATTAATTAATCTCTAATTATTTAATTAATCAAGTGTTAATCTAAAATTTAATTAATTTTTAATTACTTGATTAATAAATTCAAATCATTAATTAAATTAAAATCAAATCTTATCTAATTAATGATTTCTTAATTACAATTTAATTAATTCTTAATTAACTTACTTAATTCTTTAATTAATTAAATAAAACCTTAATTACTTAATTAATTAACCAAATCATTAATTAATTAAATTAATTAATTACAAATCTTAATTACCTTAACCATTTTAATGAATTATAAATCATTAAATTCTGATTAACTTTAAGATAAACATTAATCTTATTAATGATTAAATTATCATTAATAAGGTATTTAAAACAATTTGTTTTTAAATTTTCTTTAAATTCCATTTTAAATTTAAGATTTAAAATGAAAACAATTTTAACTTAAACAAAGTTTAACAATTCAAAAACCTTTTAATTACATTTTAAAGAATTACTTATCTTCTAAAGGAAATTTAAAATAGGTTTAAACCTATATTCAATTTAAATCAATTTGAAACATACTTTGAATATTCCAAGTTGTTTTAAACATTTTAAATTCAAAAACTTTATTTTATTTCAAACTAGAATTCAAATCATGCTTTGAATTCAGATTCAAACTTAAAGTTTAAATTCTTGTTTAAATCTTATATTTCAGATTCTAAAAAAAACAAGTTATATAATACTTTAACATTCAAACTTAATTACAATATTTGAATTTATAAACTTTATTTTCTTTTCAAAATTTAAGATTCAAATTCAAATTTGAATCCAGATTTTAAATTCATATTTAAACTTTAAATTTAAAATCCTATTTAAATCTCATTTTCAGATTTTAAACACTTTATAAAATATTTTAACAATTTAAAGTGGTTAAAATATTTCATTTTTTTATAAAACTTATTTATTTTAAAAAGTAGAATTCAAACTCATTTGAATTCATATTAAAACTTATTTCAAAAATTTTGTTTAAAACTTGCTTTGCTTCTTTATTTAAATTTAGTTTTAAATTTCAAAACTGGAAACTGTCAGGTTTTCTTAAACAAAACCTGTAACTAAAGTTTACCCGAGCCTATGCAAATTTTACTTCGAGTCATACCCTATACTCCTTCGAGTAAATACTTGAAATACTCGAGTGAAACCCGAGTACATTTACACCCATCCCAAAACCTTTTCACCAGAAAATAAAAATGCACGGTGCACGTGTACCGTGACGCCGATCAACTCCAGCCTCTCACCATGGCTCCATCTCATCGGCAACCACCCACTCACCATCTCGCGATCACCAAAACTTCACCATCCACATAAAATCAAAATCCAGACTCAAACCCAAAGCCTGGAAACACAAAACCATTCTCAAACCAAAACCTTTCAACGCCCCAATCACCGTCCTCCAACCACCGTAAGTGTGCAGTTCCTTCCGTGCCCTCGTCATCGACCCAGCTACCAACGATCAAAGCCCCAGCTCACTCGATCAAACATAGAGACAGAGACGATCAAATTCCTAACTTGATCAAAAACTAGGGTTATATATAAGATCGTCCTCCTACCGCCACCACAACATCTTGATCCACCACCTGACATTTTTGCCAAAGTGCCTGCTCACTCTACTTCCTCCAGAAGAAACTTCAAACCTCCAAAATACCAAGATCATCAGAATTTCCCAAATTTCCCCCTTTAGTTCATCCCAGAATTTCTTCCCAAATCCCAAACTAAAAATTTTGATTCTTGTTTCAAAAATCATGTTTTTGCTTATGCATTTAGTTTATAATACTGATTTTATAAATTAACAAGTTTGGGTTTTCACTTTATTTTAATATGTACTGATGTTTTATAATTTCAGAGACCACAGGCTTCATTTTGAATTACATAAAAATTTTAACCATTAATTCATGTTAAATCAAACAACTTTTGTTTGATAATCAAATCTTATCAAAAACAAGATTAAGTAATAATGGATTTAAATCAAATTCTGAGCCTAGGAACAATACAGAGCAAAGCATATATATATATATACACACACACAGCATACATTCTGAAAATAATCATATCAGATTTCACTTGTATATTCATGCAATATCTATTCATTTCAATCATATTAGCATGCAACAAACTTATATTTTAAATTTTAAAAAGTTACTCACTGTTATTCAGAAGAACAGAGCACTCCATTGAAAATGAAAAAGCTTTTGCTCCTTGTTAACACTTCATGCATGCAGGCTTGAGTCCTTAAATTTTGAAAAATGCAGACTTTTGATCTACAGGTTTGCTTGTTGTTGAAACTCTAAGTGAACAAAAATGCATACAGGTTCCTTGATTTCTTTTGGGTTTTGAAAATGCAGACATTTGATTTTTGCAGGAATTTATTTCAGGTTTGAAAGGAAATGCAGGTTTGAATTTGAAAATCTTGATTTGCAATTATAATTTGAAGACTGTTACAGAACTTTTTGTTTGAGGGATTTCAGATTTGCTTAAGCTTTTCTTAGCTTAGAATAAAATATAGGAAAGAGAGTGAAGGGGAAAAACATGGTTTATAAAGGCTGAAATAAATTTTACAGAATAAAAGAAAAAGATAAAAATAAAATGACACTTGTCATGTTGTTTAGTTCATACATTAACACAAGTTATTTGGTTATCTAATATGCTAACGCATGTCTTGTTTAAATTTTCTTTTTATTTTAAATGTTAATAAAAGTTTACTTAATTTATTTATACTTATGTAAATATATATGTGAATTACTTATGTAGAGAAAATGTAATAAAAACAAATTATAAATTAAAGCTTATCCAAATATTTTTAAGAATATATAATTTTGAATTTCAAAATAAATTCCAAATTCAAATTAAACTTTGAAATCCAAATTAAAATCAACTTATTCAATTTAAAATGATAATTTCGTTTCCTTTTTTTAACTCTTTTTATATGGAAAAATAATACATTATTAATATGGCTTGAAAATAACGAATTTCAAAATTTTAAAATGATTTATAAAAGAGATTATAAATCACTTCTATTATTCAATGAATTAAGACCATATATTATATTGTGATTTAAACTTATATATAAAATTTTCAAATTATATTTATCAAGTAATATTTGAAAAGAAGTAAAACAAACTTTTTATTTAAATTTAAAATTAAGCTAAGATAAAATTTAAACAATTAACATTTATTTTAAGTATTTACAAACCATATAGTTATTAATTAAATAACTTTGAAAACATAATATTAATTTAAATCATAATTTCCAAATTATTAAATATATTATTAGAATATAAAAACAAAACTTTATTTATTTATTAAATTTCAATTTATCTATAATATATATAGAAATATATATATATATACATATTATAAATAAAAACATTTTATTAGCTTTTAAAATATAAAATCACTAATTAAATATTTGTTTAATTAGATTATTAAAACAATTCATATTTTATTAATCAATATTATCAAATCAATTTAATTTTAGATAAAGGTTATTAAATTGATATTGCTAAAAAAATCCGGGATATCACATAAAGCTTAGGGTATTTGTATATAAAATTCCCCTAGGCATAAAACAAATCAACTACACAAGTTAATAAAAAGTGAAAAACTAATATTTCCACTCATATATAATTCTCCTACTTTCCTTTGTTTCGATGCACACCTTCACCTAACGTTATCCGGCCTTTTAACCTGACTATATCCAGACTGATTGGACATGTTAGACTTGATAGTAGGCAAGGCAAGTAGCTTAGAGGAATTATCGTGGAGTCCGGAGATCATGCACAAACAATGGTATAAAGGACTATCAAGTGATATCAATAAAGACTCTCTAGAATATTTTGAGAATCAATAAGTGCCTCCCCTAGTAGGGGATTGGTACCCACCCCTTCCTTTATGTAGGGGATCAGATCAGATCACTTTGGCTATGAACAATTTAAAACTACAATTTATAACAATGGAAATAAATCGATATCTCCATGAAACTTGTAGGCGACTATGCAAACAACTTTGGAAATACTAAGCTAACATGTAGGAGTACCCATAAAAGGGATCACATGGGCCTATAAGGCCATCTAGACTAATCGGCACCGATCGCCTATCCTCAGGAGTTGGGCCGTGAAACTTTTTGGGTGACCTCGTCCACATCTTAAGAGTCTGTCAACGAATTTTCAAGAAGATATTTGATCGTCTACACCTATAAATATAGAGTTCATTATTCATTTTAAGAATCATGATGCTTCTATTTTACTTCAACTATATTGTAATCAAGTATCTATTGTGATATATTCCCTCTAAAACTATAAAACAAGTAATTAATAAAGCAATTCTCTTAAGTGGATGTAGGAAATCAATGCCGAACTATTATAAGTTTGTTTGTTCTTCTTTCTTCTTTTTTACTCTGTGTTTAAAGTTTAATTCTTCATTTATTTCTCTACTTTCAATCTATTGAATGTTTTAGCTAACTTTTGGTGCTTTCACTGACAAAAAATTCTTAGCTTGATTGGATCTCATCATCAGCTTATAAATTCCCATATCCATGAGATAGATCTAGATTTATGCCAATAGGTTTTTGTTTTACTCAGATTTAAAGACGATATATATGGAAGCTATTAACCATGGCTAGAGGAAATAAGACCACTACTTCCCATGCTACTTGATATACAGAAGTTACCAGCATTCAAAGGTTGACCGAAATGTGTAAACGGTGGCTACCGATGCCCCAAATCCAGTTGATTACATCATCGAATATGACTTTGAAGTCTTGATGAAGTAACTGTTAGATAGCCATCAATGGATCAATCAGCAAATCCAGGGGAATATTGACCTGATGAACTAGTTGAAAGGCCAATATAGGAAGACAATAAGGGGAGCCTACTCGATGCTCGGGGTCAGAGAACTCCTCTTCAATTGATGATTATCACAGAAGCGGATGGTGCAAGATAGATGTGTATAATGCTAGAACATCGAGGGGGAACTATGCAATAAACTTTCGCCAAACTACCTGGATCAACATCGAACCCTTTGGAGGACCGACATCGAACCCTCCAACCTAGGGAAGAATTTGCACGCAGGTGGAGAGCCAGCATTGGTTGCGCCGCAACTAACCAAGGCGTTGGAACCTTGGCGAATGTGATTGAAGCACAACCGAAAGATGGAGATAGCATTGCTACTCAAGAGGTATGTGAGGAGCACACTAAGTAAAGGCAACATGGTGTTACCCGAAGGAATGGATCGGGTCATTCACGTAAGTGGAACATAACCACTACTAGACACCGGCTCTCCAAACGTAGGACCTAATGGCTATGGTGAGGCAGCTTGTGAAAGAAATTCAAGGCCTGACCAACAATGTTTGGGGACCCTCTGGAAGTAATGCTCCATTCTTAGAAAACATGCTAGACTTAGAGTATCCGTGGAGGTTTAATATGCCTACGATGCCTTCTTATGTGGAAAAAACTAACCCCATGCAGCATCTCATGAAGTACGAATGGCATATGGACTCTGCACGAGCTATTGATGTAGTCAAGTGTAGATGTTTTCCCCTTTTTCAAAATGGGGTTGCGGCCATGTGGTTCACCAAGCTACCACCGCGGTGAATTTATTTGTTTGATGAGTTAGCAAGGAAGTTCGTGGAGCAGCTCCGCTTACACGTGGCTCACCCCAAAGATGTCATGTACCTCTCCAACTTGATCCTGGCTTAGGGGGAGTCATTGAAAGATTATTTGGAAAGCTTCAATATGGTTGTTACAGAAGTCCGTTATCCAAAAGATGATGCAATACCGATGGCACTGACTAAGTGTAACGACCCTAATTTTGAGTTTGGCGTGTGGTTGGCGGGGAAGACTTCTTTTACATTGGACCGTTCTATGTGAAGGTAACTCAATACCTTAGGAAGGAGGAGGCAAAGCCAACCAAGAAGAGAGATGTTGTAGGCCATAGTGTCGAGGGAGTACAAAGTAACGTGGCGGTGAAATAATCCGAAGAGAGTTCTGAGAAACTTGAAGTTAATGTTAAAACAAAGAAAATGAGCAAAAGAGAGGCTGTAATAGAAACCACGATCGAAGACGGGACTCTAGAAGATTGAAGACATGGATTTCAACATTTGACACCTATACATAGTTGAGCACGTTATTAGAGAATATCTATCTATCGACTTGTAATAATTTAGTATAGAAAATCACCTCCAAAAGAACCAATGGAGAAGCATAAATAAACAGGGAAGTACTTTATATTCCATGAAATTTATTTTCATACCACAGACGAGTGTCACCACCTCCGTGATGTCATTGAAAATTTGATTCATGAAAGAATGTTGCAACATTTTGTTAAAGTCATACTGGATGGTGGGTAGGGACATCCAACCCCAATAGAGGGCACGCCCCAACTAATATTGAGGAACGTAGATGGGTGGGAGGAAGGTGAGTCGTTAACACTATTGCTAGAGGATCACATCCAACTGATAAAAGTAAGAACAAGATGGAGCATTACGTGAATGTTATAAGACATGTCGATATGGAGTGCTGCTCAAACGGAAGGACGATGCTCCGGCGAAGCAGCAAAGAACTATTACTGATGACATCATATTTCGGAATAGAGATTTAAACAGGGTAGAGTCCCATACGATAGACTTAATGGTGATCTCGGCCATTATTAACCCCGCCTTGGTGAGCAAGATTCTGATTGACTGCGAAAGTTCAGTCAATATACTTTTTAAGAAGGCTTACGGCAGATGTTGCTAGGGCTAAATAATTGAAACCATGTAACGTTAGTATTCATGGCTTTAACGGTATTGCTACTGAAGCGGCAGGCTACGTCGAGCTTCCAGAGGAGTTAGGAGGTGGCAATCGTAGGATAGAGCGAGTGTTGTCACTTGTTGTGATGGATGTGAACTCTCCATACAATGCTTTCTTGGGTCGATCAGCCCTTGCTAAATTTAGGGCAGCTATGCTCTTTTGTGCTTAACACTCAAAATCTCGATAGAGAATAGCATGGAAATTATTCACGGAGATCAGCCGACTGGTCGTTACTAATATATTGCTAAGTTGAGGGATGCTCAGTGAAAAGTAAAAGGAAAGGATGTGGAGAAGCCTCCCTGCATTAAAACTAATGAGGCCTAGCAAGAAATGTCCGAGCCTTGGCTCGGGCATCATAGTCGGTTCTATAAAGATATAGATTCGAGAGACGAGGAAGAGGATCCCAAAGAACTCAAGGCTATATCTATTGAGCTGATGGTTAACATCACGGTCAGCCACGACGACCCATCGTGGGTCCTGAAGGTCGAATCATATCTCAACGCAACGGTGATGAAGGAATTGGCCAACTTTCTTCGAGAAAATCTTGATGTGTTTGCCTGGACCCATGCTGACATGTGTGGGATTGTGCCAACTATCGTGAGCCATGCATTGAATATCGACTTGAGGCATGTCCTGGTGACACAGAAATGATGGCACATAGATCCGGAGAGATCTGCTGCACCTAAGGAAGAGGTGGATAAACTAAAGAACAATGGATTTATCCATGATGGCCTATACCCGAAATGGGTATCTAATCCTGTACTCGTAAGAAAGGCTATGGAAAGTGGAGGACATGCATCGATTACTCAGACCTGAACAAAGCATATTTGAAGGATAGCTTTTCACTTCCATGGATTGACCAGCTAGTAAACTCGACCGTTGGACATAAACTGCTTTCATTTATGGCATGTACTCTAAGTACAATCAAATCCTGATGCATGTCCCATACCAAGAACACACCAGCTTCTTTACCGAGCTGGTTTTATAATGATACATTATAATGCCTTCTGAACTGAAAAATGTTGGGGCTACTTATCATAGATTGGTCAATCGGATGTTTAGGGATCAGATCGGATGACCAATGAAAGTATATGTGGATGATATGCTCATAAAGTCATGACAATCAAAGACCACATCGGTCATTTGGTGGAGATGTTCAGTATTCTTTGAAAATACAGAATGGAACTCAATCCTTGAAATGCTCTTTCGACGTATATTAGGGAAATCTAGGGTTTCATCATTAACTCTTGTGGTAGTGAAGCCAATCTCGAGAAGATTCAGGAAATAAGAGATATATAAGCATAGAAGACGATTAAGCAAGTGTAAAGTCTAAATGGAAAAGTTGCCATTTCGAGTGAATTCATCTCTAGGGCTACAAATAAGTGCATTCCCTTCTTCGAGTTAATTAGAAGAGGGAAGAGGAACTTCGCATGGACGCAAGATTATATTGATGCGTTTGAATCTCCAGTATGTCACTTAGAGAGACCCTCCATCTTGTCTAAGCCACCTGATCATGAAGACTTGTATAGTTATTCAGCGGTATCGGTACATGCCATAAGTGTTGCACTGTTGGGCAAAGAGGATCGGATCAAGAGGCCAGTATACTATGTTAGCAAGCGATTGACAGGTGCTGAAAGAAATTATTCTAAGCTTGTATACTACTTGTTGATTGCATCGAGGAATCTCGACCCTTATTTTTAGGCTCACCCCATCAATGTCTTAACTGATCGGCTATTACGATAGGTCCTGTAGTGACGTGAGAAGTTTGGGAATAAAATGGAACATTGAACTGAGCCACTTCGATATCACTTATCTCCCTTAAAGATCTATCCAAGGACAAGCATTTATGGACTTGGTAGATGAATTCACCGCACAAGACGACTCTCCTGAAAGCAGTGGAAAACCTACCATCCAATGGAATACATACACGGATGAAGCATCTAATGATCTGTGTTCTGGCACCATAGTCGTACTAGTAACTCCAGAGAAATGTCTGTTCTGCTATACGCTGAAAGTTGACTTCCCTATAATGAATAAAGAAGTTGAATATGAAGCCTTGATCATCGAGCTCAAACTTGCTAAAGAGATGTGAGTAAAATCTTTGAAATTTTTTTATGATTCCCAGTTAGTAGTGTGCCAAGCCAGGGGAGAATATCAAGCCAAGGGAGCGTGACTTGCTCCTTACCTCATCCGGGTCCAAAAGCTGCTAGCCAATTTTGAGCATTACACTATTACACATATCCCCAAATAACAGAAAGAGAAAGCCAACTCATTGGCCTAATTGGCTAGTTTCGATGAGCACAGCTTATAGGCTTAGTCTAGTTAAAATACTCGATGCTCTAAGCATTAAACGGATGGAGATTGATGGATCCTAGAGATGGAGATCGAGGAGCCCTAGATGATTCCTATAAAATATTATTTGCAAAAGGGAACCCTTCCTGATCAAAGGAATTGAAAATGATAGGTTCTTCATAGAGCTTCGTGAAACATCCTTCAAGAAAGGGTCATGTACACGAAGGGTTTTTCCATCCCCCTACTTCGGTGCATCGCCAACGATGAAGCTAAAAAAGTATTAAGAAAAGTGCATGAAGAGGAGTGTAGCGATCACATCGAGGGTAAAGCATAGCGAAGAAGATACTTCGCTACGGATATTACTGGCTAATTGCCAATCTAGACACAACTGGTTATTCTAGACGATGGAAAAATGCCAGAAATATGTAAATATTCCAAGAACCTTGCCGATGGAGATTACTCATATGGTCAGTCTATGGCTATTTGCAATGTGGGATATTGACATTATGGGCACCCTGTCGATTTCTAAAGACGGTGCAAAGTACACCATCATAGAAGTCGATTGCTTTGCCAAATGGGCTGAAGCTGTACCATTGTCTATGGTCACTACAAAAAAGTAGTCAACTTCTTTGTACGAAACATCATCTATCGTTTTGGTCTACCTTGAACAATCATAATTGACAACGAGGCCCAATTTAACAGTGCTGAATTCAAAGACTTCTACCATGGACATTGCATTGAGAAAAGATTTATGGCAGTTGCTCACCCTCAAGCTAATGGAGAGGTCGAAGCTATTAATAAAATCATAAAGTCCATTCTAAAGAAGCGTTTGGAAAAGGCTAGATGCAAGTGGATCGATAAACTCCAGTTAGTGCTATAGACAAAAGAACCACCCACAAGTCCGCGACTGGTCATACTCCATTTTTCCTTGCTTATGGCTCTAGAACTGTGGTTACCATAGAACTTGAAGTCCCTTATACTATAATCCTAGAACAAACAGAGATCTCCATTTAGAACCTCTAGAATTGATAAATGATAAGCGCGAAGAGGCTGACTTATAGGGAGATGCACACCAACACTGAGTTACTCGATACTACAACAATAAATTCTGAGCTAGGACTCTTGAATTTGGTAAGCTTCTTCCTAGCTCCGCTAACTTGGGTCCGAGATGGGAAGGACCGAATGTCATCGATCAAAAGTTTGGAGATGGAACTTTCAAACTAACAACTATCGATGCCTTTGCACTCCTTAGGACATGGCACAACGAGCATCTACAGTGCTACTTCACTTAATTTTATTTCATTCAATTGTATTTCATTCAGAAATTACGTTTTTATTTTAACTCAAAGCCATGTAATAAGACAGACTTTGTCATTTTTTCTTTCAACTTGCAATAAAATCGAAAGTTTTTTCCATATCTATGAATTATATGTGCATAGTATATTAGTTGTGATATGCGACCGATGTACATCTATGTAAGCTTAGTGTAGACAAACGAGTGCCTGGAGTTTGGTGCAAACCAAGCTCTCATGTCCATGACCGAATCGATCAAAATAAACGTTGTACCTCAACTGTCCATCCGATATTTCTCCCTTAAGATCCAACGAGTTGAGTATAAAACATAAAATGGATGCGACTTGACCATCTGTTCACTAAATCCATCCTACGATTTGGTGGGAGGAATATAAGTAAAAGTGGATGTGATACGACCGACCCTCTTCAACTTTTGCCCTTGACTTAGGGGCAAAAAATTACCTGAGGAAAATGTGATTCGACCATTTACCAGAATAACTCCGGTCCCCATAGTGTGGACCAGAGTATAAACATCAAACATTTGTGATTGACCACCCGTCGACTAACTTTGAATCTTGGAGTATATATGAAAGTATAAGCAAATGAATGAGTATGACTTGACCATTCAATTGCCAGCTCTGACCTGAACCCGACAATAGGAGTATAAACTCGTAATGAATAAGATCCGACCATCCACGAACTAGCTCCACTAACCCAAGACTGGGGGATGGAGTATAATTACTTGACTCTGAATATGATAGCATAACACCATGGCTCATGCCCGTGCTTATTGTGACTTAAGGCTATGACTGAAAAAAAAGCCTTGAGATAGACTTGTCGGATAGGTGCTCGAAATAGAAGGCGATCGAATGACATTGCAACTTAAACGATGAGCAATAAATTTCAAGTACATTGAACGAAAAAGGTAATAGCTCGAACACTTAAAGTAATTCATATAAAAGTTAAACTAAAATGAAGAAGTTTTTCTTTACATGTTCAAACTTGGAAAGTTAAATACAAGTTTATTTCAGAAACTAGAAACCAAAAGCAGGGTCTATACCCACACAATCACGGCCAAACAAAAAAATAACTACCTAGCTATATATAACCCAAGCCTATTTAATGGTTATTTCTTGTCCTTTTTAGGCTTCTTCGAGGTAGATTCACTAGAGCTATCGCCCTTACCCCTCCTCTTCGATTTTCCCCCGCTTATGCGATCCTTGGGGGAAACATTTTTAGATTTAGAAATGGAAGAAGATGCACTCTAGGAAACTAAAAGTCGACCTCCTCAGGGGTGAACCGCCAGGTAGTATGGTTTGGAGTGGAGTAACATCCACCTCAGCATGATCCATCTTGATTTTCTTATCCAGTTCCTTCGCATTGCACTCTTTCTAGCTAAGCTCATCCGTGTGCTAGAGGCATGATTCACCACAACATTTTCTATTTCATCTTAGGCCTATTGAACATTGGTTTTTTCTTCATTTAAAACCTCTATGACTTCAACGTCTAGGCCGAGAATCTCAATAGATTGGATGGTCGAGACTGTCTGTGCATTGACGACTGTTGTGGACTACGTGATAAGTGCTTGTCGTCCCAGGATGACGTCACAATCAGAAGCATGGATGGATGCAAACAGATCTACAATTTCATAAGTTTCAATATCTAATCCCATGACTTTCATGAACAAGATGTTAACCTTCTCGAATGTTGGAGAGGTGAGGATATGCCTTTGTCGGATTGACCTTCAGTTTGAATCGAAGTGTCGCCTTCAAGAATCGGAGATAGATTAAAAGACTTATGCACACCAGGCTATTCCGGATTAAAGACTTTATATTTTTCAGGGGAATGAGAAGCTATGGCACCTGTTGCCTCACTTTCAAGAGGGTCTTGGGAGCCAAACTGTAACGTCCCGTATTTTTAACTATTTTAAGTTATTAAATTTAATATAAATATGAAAAAAAATGGTTAGAAATAAAATTTAATGATTTAGTAATGTAATTTATTGGATATGACCTTAGATAAAATTTAAATAACAAAATTCAATAAGATAAAAGATGATAACTTATATTAGAAAATAAATTAAATGATATTGAATTGTAAGTAATTGATAATAGAAACTGAAATAATCAACGTTAAGTTAATAAAGAATCGAATAAAAGTTTATTAAAAGTAAAAGCATAATTCTATTTATGTGAAATTGTATTTTTGATAAGTGTAAATTTCAGTAATGAGAAAACATTTATTTGGTCAGAAATGAATAATATTTGTTGTATACAACAATTGCAAAGATGTTGAATTACAGTAAAATGGAAGTAGTTGTTTTATTATTTGAATTCGTTTTAAAAGTTCATAAGTCAACAACATATATTTCAAATATAAAAATTTATTTGATAATTAAATTATTAAATTTAATATTTAGAATTTTTTAAATAACTGAATCTTGAATTTAATATGAATGAAAATGATTTAAAATGTTGATTTAATTTCTTTTAAAATTTGAATAAAGTTAGTGAACTTTTAAAATTGAATTTAAAGTGATTAAACCGATTATTGGAAATTACTCGTTTTAATTAACGTATAAAAATAGTCTTTTTGGTCACTGTTTTGGATTTCGACAAAACTATATTCATCGGATCCGTAGTAGTGAATTATTATAGAGTTTCAAGTTTCGTAGCGATCAGACTTATCGTTTGGTCGTGCGAGCTTGAAATGCATAGAATTTATTTTCAGAATTTTAATTAATATATTTCGATTTTAAAAGAGCTATCTTTTGAATATGATGGAATTAGCTTCCGACATATATTCCATTATGTTTGGAATACTGTATAGCATGTAGAACACCAAGCGACATGCTTCATTTGGAGTTTGAAAATTTCACGGATGAATAGTGCTTTGAAAATTTTTCTATAAATAGCCCTTAATTTTCTTTCATTTACAAACCTAACCCTAAAATAAATTTCAGCGGCCATTAAAACCCTCCATCCTACGGACATTGTCAATTAGAGCCTCTGGAGGCGAAATTGGCCAACGACTTCAACTAGGAAAGTGCAGGGGGTGACAAAATGAACTTGTTCAATGGTCGGATCATCATAATTCGTCGCGTGGTGGCCGAAATCGTCCTTTGTTCACAATTGCAGTTATGGGTCTCATTCGCAATCGCGAGTGCATGTGTGGGTGGGTGGCGTGGCGGTAGAGAGACGGAGGGCACGCAGCGGCTCGACTGGTCGAGTTGCGACTGATTCGAACAACAAAGAAAAAAAATTAAAGGTCGTGTGCGTGTTATCCTAGAAATAACAACGAGATGGAAGAAATAGGTTAAGTTTTAATTTTTAGTTAATTATAATTTTAATAAGATCGTTACACTGATTACTAAATAACTTTTTCATACGAGGTCAGATTCGAACGAAACAATTTACATTCGATTCATATCGAAGTCGTCTATGACATGGTGTTGAATTAAAATTTATCCGACTCCGTAAAAAAATTCAGTTTCAAATAAATGTGAGTTTTTTAACTATAATACTAAATTATTCCGATGTAGTTAAATTGAAATCATGAAGTGACTTATTTTTATTGACGGTTGTTTGTAATTTAACTGACATTTAAATTGACATATGGTTTGAACTGATAGGAATTTAAATTGATAGTTAAATTTGAAATTGAAATTGAATTACTAGTTAAACATCGAATATTGATAACTAGTTAACTGTTGTGAAATATTTGACTGTTTTAGATGTTGACTGTGATGGATGGCTATTGGTTGATATTTTGGATGTTTATTTATTTATATATATATACCCTGTTATCACCCTACATGTTGCTGATAGCATATAAAACAGTTATTTGAACTAATTCGAACAAACTAAGAAATAGGTTGAAATGATACGGACCTATGACACTTCGATTTGGATTGAAATGATATATATACATCCCTGAAATTAAAATCTAAATGACCAGTTGGTCACTTGGCCATAGGATAGAAAACTATATGCGGACATCGACTGGTTAAATTAAATGGTCTTAAATTCTTGAATTTGAATTTATTTAAATGATTTTGTTTTACGGAAATAAAAATCAAATTTATAAAATTAAATTATTTTCAAATTTGAGCTTTGAAATGTTGAAGATGAAATTCGTAAAAGAAATTTTTCAAAGAATTTATTTTGGAATTTGAAGTTACAATCGATATACGACTTCAATAATGGCAATTGAATTGCTTTAAAGGTTTGAAATTTATTCGAACCTTGAAAATTTATCTTGGTTAAAGTAATTTAGATTGATATTTCAAATTTGGGCTTGGAATTGAAATGTTCAAAATTGAATTAATTTACAAATTTAAATCCAAATTGAACATTGAAGTTTAATTTGATTTAAGTGATTTAAATTGGTATTTCAGAATTGGAATTGAAATTTATATAAACTGAAATGGTTTAAAATGAGAATTGAATTGAAATTTAAGCTATTGAATCGAATCATTGAATCGAATTTGAAGTTAAAATGAAATGTTTCGAAATTAAAGTTAATTCGAACTAAAAATGAAAGTGGGTTGACTTAAAATTGATTAGAGATTAAAGACAATTTAAATTGAAAGATTTTAAATTGAATCGGTTTGATTGAAATCTTGAACCTGAGTCGGATTATTAGAAATGGAAAGAAACAATTTTAAATTTAAAACTATTTTCAATCTAAACTATTTTACTATAAATTGTTACAAATTCATCTTTTAAATTTTCAAACCATTTTAATATATAACCCATTTTCAATAGTCAAACTATATCATATCAAATGTTTTCAATTTCTAAACTATTTTAACTATTTCAACTATTTTAACTATTTCAACTATATAAACTATTTTAACTATTTAAACTATTCAAACTATTTTTAAAATTCAAGCTATTTAAGTCGAAACTGTTTATGTTTAAATCGTTGATTTAAAACGCGAATGTGGTTAAAATGAAGCATAAACCAAGTAGAAACTCGAAACTCGTAAAGATTTTGAAATGAAATAGATTTTGAAATGAATATAACGATTTTGAAATGAAATGGATTTCAAAATGAATATAATGATTTTGAAATGAAATTAATTTTGGAGTGAATATAATGATTTTGAAATGAAATTTATTTCGAAGTGAATATAATGATTTTGAAGTGAAATTATTTCATGGTGAATAAAACGATATTTTTAAGCGACTATGATTTTAAGTGAATATGATTTTGAAGCCAAATATCAAGTAATGATTCACTTTTGAAATGCAAAATACCAACCGGTGTGTTAAATGAGTCTGGTTGTTGAAGAGACCGGGGGATCTTATTGGCATACTTTTTATTAATATTGGAACCACTTTGACAACTCTGTATGTGTAGGAGACTCTAGAATGAAAAGATTGGATTTGGTGTACGTTTGTTGGATTTGAATAAAGTGAACTGTGATGGATTAGCCCTGACACATGTTAATTAGAAATGACTAAAAGAGGATCCCTTCCTGGACAATAAGGTTAGCTAACTCTAACGGACGCACTTCTTCATTTTATCATCACATTATTATTGATTGGTACATATCCTTTGAGTATGGGAGTATTGGACGCGGTGGGCGGTAGCTGCGGTTATGCGTTACCATCAGCCAGGGTGTCGTAAACTGGTATTATTCTACCTTGGGCATTACCTCACATGTCTTGTCATACTTTTATTCTTATACGAGACTACTACGATGTTGATTTAACATGTGCTTATAGAAGACTCACTGGCTACCAGTATACTAATTATGTTGCAGGACGTACACAGACCACGTGTTTAAAAACACGTTAAGGCATATTAACGTAAAGCATTAATGCAAGGAAAAATATTTATTTTATTGACTAGACATAACATATATAGCGTATTATACTATATATATATATATATATATATAGATATTTTGACAGATTTTTAAGAGTTGGAAAATCCCATAACATCTCTTGATCTATTGTATGCACGTTATACACAGGATAGGAAGTGTAAAACCCCATAAACATATCTGACGCTATTACACTCGTGTTATATGTCATATTCATTTGACTTATATAAGGATATTTTAGTTCTGACTCAAGTGTATTATTTTACTTTATGCTCGGGTCAACCCTAAGTTTCATCACATTGAAGATCATATTATTTTGGAGGACGAAGGCGAAGATTTGGTTTGTTATTACTAGTATTATTCCCCTGCATCATGGTGTTCTGCTCCATTGTTTTATTTTGCCTTTGTTGTATATATAACTCTGATTTATGTTGTAAAAGAATAATCAAATGTATAGTGTAAACAACTTCATGAACTATTTATTTGATTATTATATTCTGTCATTCCACTGCAAGATTTTATGTTTGTTTTCTTCTTTTCTTATTTTTCTGAATTAACCCCAATGATTATCTGTGTTCTGGATTGTTTTGAGTTGGACATGTGTCTTTTATTGTCGACTTAAACCTTTCGAAGTAGGGGTTGTTACGATGACCCAAAGGCTTCACCGCCATCTTTCTTCTTTCGATGTTGCTAGGTCACAGAATAGACTAAGCCGACCAGCTTTGAGTTCATCATACTCTTCATCACGCAAGATTTCATGCATGAGCTGCTCCTCACTAACCTCAGCACCACCCATAGATTTCTTCTTTAGCTCCATGATATATTCCCAAGCTTCGCCTAACGATATTGGGTATCCCTCTCCAAGAAATCGGAGGTTGTGGGTAAGGAGGACACTAGCATTGTATATATCAATAAGGGATCAAAATCATCCTTTATCTCTGACTTACCATCCTCCTTAGCCTTTTCTTTGAGGGTCCCTATTTGCTTAAGTTGTTTCTCAGCCTCCACCTTAGTCATGCGAGCGTCAACGATTTCCTTGTAATATTCTTGAGACTCTTATTGAGCTTCAATCGTCTCCTTCTTTTCCCTTTCAAGCTCCTCTACAAGGCGTCGAATATGAAGTATCAAAGCATCATTATCATTTTTTAGAGCATCCTTGTCTTTTTACAAAGCATCTTTCTCTAGAGCTAAAGTACCGCTATGATGAATGGCGGTGTCCAGTTTAGTTTGGTTCCCTTACTTTATATGCTCAACTAATTCAGAAGATTCGTTGGCTCTCTTCTTGATGTTAACCAGCTTTGTGTTCAATCAGTCAACTTACTTGTCTAGGTGTTTGATAGTGTCTTTATTGTGAATTGCCTCGAGAATTAAGCAATCGATCTCATGTTTCCTTTCCTTAACACTTTAGGGATTCACTCGGCTACATGTATGATTGTGCTATGCTAGTCATAGACATCACTGACATAAGAAAACACTATTCTCTTGGCCTCTAAAGGAACCTATGCATAGTAGGGATGAATATGAACTCATATAAATATATTTTTGGAAATGTGGCCTTAAATGCAGCCAACCTTTCAACAGCATTAGCAACAAGTGCTGTTGGAGGTTTAGCTGGAGTAGTTGAACCTATGAGGCTCTATTGGAAGAACCTAAATGTTGCTCGGGTACAATAGCCAAAGTGGGTGCATGAGGTAACGATTTGCCACCACTATATACGACGAGATGTGGACCGATGTCCTTGTGATAAGAAGACTAAGATTTTGACTTATGTCTAAATGATGAATCCTTGGACTGGTAGCTCTTATCTCGATCATCCCATTTGTCAGAACCTTCCCTTTCTTGGCCAGATCGTCGGCCAGAATATGAACCCTTAATTGGGCTCGAAATATTAAGGCTGGGAGCACAATGACTTTTTTAAGTGATCGAAGTTACAAGAACGCCCCATAGAACCTACAAATAAAATAAAGAAGCAATAACATCATTAGAATTAAAGATGGACAGGTGTCTTGTAGTGCAATGCACGTGGATGTGAGTGTCCTAGTGTTCCCCCAAAGAGCAAATGTCGGAGCTTTGCTAACCAGAGTGATGCTCTCCCATGCTAGTAGGAGGAATGTTAGCATCAATTCGGATAAGAGAATCAAACCCCTCAAGGCTTATATTGGAGAAATCATAACTCTCGGCATCCTCTACTACTGGGATGTTCGCCACTCCCTCGAATATATCTTCTGAAGGCAAGGGAGTGGATTGATCAACAACAGTAGTGGTTGGTTTGGTCTGCTTGGCAAATTTCCCTTTATGAACCTTATAAATTAGTTTCTTCCTTTTCTCTCCTATGAAGCGAGAAGCTGTATGTCTTGAGATGACCTAACTACTGGCTCATGGCTTGAATCCACCTTATCATGACCAAGCTCATTAGCATCACTCCTTATTTTGCCTTCTTCGGCATCATTCTGGGCCTCCTCGACTAGGGGATCGACAGGATTAACATCACCACCTCCCTATCGAGCAGCACCTCTTCCTCTTACCACTTCCTCCTTAGTGTTCCCTGGTAACTCGGTGCTATGGCACTCTTCTAGCAAGCCAAAAGCAAAAAAGGTGCTCGTCGATAACAAAGGATTTAACATCTTTATCTTCCACCACTATATTCCTGAGCTTTGAAACCGCTTCTGAATACCTGTTAATGCTGGGTCGTGGATAGTTACCTACAGGATTCAAAGAACTGCTTAGTTCTAGGTACAACTTGATTAAAAGCACCGAAGATTGATTTTGAAAGGACACTTACATACTTTCAGCCGTCGTCCTGCGAAACTAGATGGGAAATGCACATAAAACCATTCGTTAACAAAAGCACTCGGCATGTTTCAAGCATCAGTTACAACCTGGCAATTACTAATTGACTCCATAAAGCGTACGAGAGACTTCCCTTTTGATACTTGAAATTATAAATAAATCTAATGTCCTACGAGGTCAGTCCGTGATATAAAATCTCGAGAAATATCATGCATATGCAATGCAGAAATGCGTTGTCATTTGGATACAACCTAACTGGAACCAATCTCAAATAATGTAACATCTTCTGGATGAATGGATTAAAAGGCGGAACGCATCCTACCCAACACATATACTTGTTACATGCACTGCACCCTTTCGAAGGCAAGTGAGATCTATCATTAGGAGATGGGACTCGTACATCCTCATATGGAATTCCATGCATAATGCAAATTCTATGAAGAGAAGCCTCGTCGATTCTCGAAGCCACGGAATTTTCTGGATCCTCTAAGAAGATGGCATCTTTCAAAGTGTTAAAGGTTGGCTAACTTTCTACTTCTAGACTTAGAGGAATCTCGGGAACTCGATGCGAGCTTTTAGGTTATTCTGATTGCTGACCCAGAGAATAGTGAGCAGAGACTATTGTAGAGCTTGATTCAGCATCAAATCCATCGTCTGTAGCAGCTTGCTTAGCAGCCATAGTAGCTGAAATCCCCGAGCGTCTGGAAGCCCATAAACTATCACACTCAATAGATGGTTGCAGTTAGAGAAAGAAACTATTCTCCCCATGTAGAGTGTAAACTAGTGTGGTATGATGCAGTAATGTGATGAACAATCCAGGATTAAATGACAACAACAACGAGAGTCTGAACTTCGGCCTGAGTGGCCGTCGTCGCTGACTGTCTCAACTGGCCTTCATTTCGACGACACTGGATTTCATAAAAGATTAGGGATTACATGCTATAAAATGATGATTGCATTCAAGTTCAAATTTTGATCCAGACTCCATGTGCTTATGTCATATGTGTTTAAGTCTAAATACGTGTCCCATTGCTTGAGTTCACATTGATATGGTCAAGTATGTAAATGTTCAAGTTCAAGTTCGAGTGTGCTGATGTCAAGCTGAAATTGCCTAAGTCCTACCTAGGCAAGGGATCGGTGCCGATCCCATTGTCTAGGTGAACCTACTTAAGCATATTCATACTCAACTTAATCGTCTCCAGCATGCCTATACCAATCCCTACTATTTTGATCCCCAAGACTTCTCCGCTTCACTTCGTCTTCTCCAACTTAACACTGAACCCCTCACTAATCCCTACTCCATTCCATCCCTCCCATGTCTATACCGATCCACTCCTACATAATCATAAACACAAATTAACCTCATCTCCATTTTTATAACCTAACTCATCCTCTCCAAGTCACGATTCAAACTTTACTCTCACTCACAAGTTAATAGAGATTAAAAACCCACCTTTAATGCAAATGAATTTACCATGAATTGGGGTTTGAATTTATTTACTGCCCATGGATCAAACTTGAGTTTGATCCAAACAAAAATCTATGGGAATGGGTAGGAGTTTGGTGGGAGAAGGGGCGGCATAAGGTGGAGGATGGGATGATGACTGACATAGTAATGGTTAGTTGAGGGGATTGTTGGATTGCTTGAGCTTGAGCTCATTAATGACATCTATAAGAAGGAAAGGGGGCTCAGATTGGTTCAAGACAAATGAAGAAGTGGAAAGAAAAAAAGCTACGTTATTAGCTTATATATAGATGCAACATGCTTCCTAAAAGCCTAAAGTGGCTAAGTAATAGCAAACAAAGGGATCGTGCCAATCCCCTGGGCACTGATCCCCATACCCAAGGGATTGGTACCGAACCCCTACTTTTAAAAAAAATAGACAAAAAATGGAAAATTGTAATACAATTACACTTGAACTATGTAGAATCCATGGCAGTCCATTAGCACGCAAGCGTGCTTGGGAGCCAATGACAAAAATGTGTACATGAATGAATGTGCCCGTGTACATACTCAACATTTGATTTCTTGACTCGACAGAAATTGAATTATTGCTTGAGTACTCCTAAGAAAGAAGACCAGTTGAAATAACTAAGGCTTACTAACTTGATCGACATGCCTCATGGAACAGAGCGTAAACAAAGGCTGAGGATTACATGCCGGTTTTATATCGATAGATATCGATTTGGTGTTGCAACAAACAGAGAGAGATACGACTCTTTGGAAGGACAACTCAACGGAAGGATAATGACTATTTAGGCAACTGAATGGAATCCATTCTAGCAACTCCAACTTGCTTCGATTCAAAGTACGTCATATTTAAAATAAGACGTACTTTGGAGGGCAAGTGTTATCTAGCCTTCTGACCCGACTATAGCCAGACTGGTTGGACAACTTAGACTCGACTATAGACAAGGCAAGCAGCCCAAAGGAATGATCATGGAGTCCGGAGATCATGCACAAACAATGGTTTGAAGCAACGATCAAGCGAGATCAACAAAGTCTCTTTGGAATATTCTAAGTATGGATTAGTGCATCCCTTTGATAGGGGATAGATACCTACCACTTCTCCTAGGTAAGGGATCCGATCGGATCACTTTGGCTATGAACAACATAAACCAGCAGTTCAACTCAACAAAAATCAATTGATATCTACACAAAACATATAGGAGACTATGAAAACAACTTTGGAAACACGAAGCTAGCATGGAGAGGGACCCACAAGTGGTATTGCATAGGCCCATAAGGCCATCTAGACCGATCAACAGCAATCGCCTATCGTTGGGGGTTAGGCCATGAAACATTTTGGTTGTCCTCGTCTATGTCATGAGAGTCTATCGGTGAAATTTCAAAAATATATTTGATCATCTACTCCTATAAATATTTGAGTTCATTGTTTAGTTTATGGATCTTTACGCTGCTATTTTACTTCAACTCTATTGTAGTCAAGGATCTATTATGATCAGATCCTTTTGTAACTATAAAAGCAAGTATTTAATAAAGCAATTCATTTAAGTGGACATAGGAAATCAACGTCAAACCATTATAAATATGTTTGATCTTGTTTCTACTTGTTCACTCTCTGTTTTAAGTTTAATTCCTCACTTTATTTCTCTACTTTCGATCTATTGGGTGTTTATGCCAACTTTTGGTGCAAAATCCTAATTCCTTCTTTAAATTTCTTCTTTTTGGAATATACAATAATTCAATTGTATATAGATTCAGAATTCATAGATCTGGAAAGGATAAAAGTAGAAAATACATACATACATATATGTATATATGTGTGTGTGTGTGTATGTGTGTCTAAAATCTATTACCTTTAAATTCGATTGATTCTAAATCGAAGAATTGAAGAAGAAGACTTATGAAGTTTCACTAGTGTTCTAGTTTTATTGTGAACAAAATTAAGGGGACTAGTCTCTTATTTATAGTGGTTAGAACGCATTTGGATCATAGGATTTAAGTCAGTTTTATATAATAAAATTTTGGTCGTTTGTGGCCTAATAAAAACCTAGCCTCCGTATGTTTACCGATAATTTCTCCCTATGGTCGACCGGCCTAGAAAAGAGGGTCGACCGATTATCTACTTCGGCCATGAATTTTTGGTTGTGTTTATTTTTATTTCTTTCCCATTTTGCTACGTACCATTAAAGTTTTCTTTAAAGTTAAATATCCCTTAATGTTAAACTATTTATTGCAATTTTAGTTTCTAAAGTTAGCATTGTTAAATTTATAAATTTAATATTATTTCAAATTATTTTAAATTTGAAAACTTCAAATGTCGATAACTTTTCCATTGGAGCTTCGATGGCAAAACTTTATATATATGAGTTGATCAGAAAATCGCTACAAACACAATGGTGTAAATTTCCGGCAAAATTTCGATGTTTGCGAAAGTTACATCTTTATCCGTATTTTTAATTAATTAATTTTTCACTAATTTTTATGGGGTGTTACAGGGAGGGAGGCCTGGTGCCGGTTGGAGTTGGCTATACTGAAGCCATGCTAAAGACAAGTCATGCTTGGGCCATTCCTGCTTGGTATGCTATCTACTGGGGGAAAGTTTGGATATGAGCCAGAAACCAGCGGATGTGAAGGATTTTAGCTGCTGTTGGAAGAAGTTTAATGTAGGGGAGTTGGCTAGACCGAGCTGGACCTGGCTGGACTAGGAGGGACCAAGTATAGATCTTGCCTAATTGTGAAGGTTGCTTTGGGATGGGACAGTTAGGCCTCATCTTGGCACCTTATTGAGTAGAGAGGATGATTCGAGACCAACATGAGCTTGGGCCACCGTTTGCAGACCGATGGAATATCAATTGGATTGGCTTTGACTGAACTAGGATGCCTTTATTTGGCTTACTAGCTAAAATCGAGCAATATTTTGCCTTTTAAGTCTGTATTCGCTCATGGATGTAGGTTTGAAAAATCATACGAATCTTGTCGATTGACTGCTCTACAATGCATTTAAAGCGCTTTCTACATGGCTTTGTGCAATTGGCTATGATGGTTCATTTTTCTAGGCATGGAAAATATGTTTCGCATCTCCCCACATGCATGACTTGACTAAATACCAATCTCTTTTGAATGATTGGATTTGTTTTGCCTTTTGAATTCAACGCATGCAATAGATGGCGTGGGTATATAAGTACCCTGTCTTCTTCCTCCCTAAGCCTACGAAATCATTTTTTATGTAAAATTTTAAAGCTTGTTTACCTTTCGCGATACTTTATTGGTAAAAGCCGCTGGCTTTATCATATATTTCCTTTCCACATGCCTTTACATGCATGATTTTTATCAAATTTAACTAGGATATTGAGAAAGGAGAAAGATGGTGTTTGAACTACCACTGGTTAGTTGCAGTTCAAGCCATTTGCTAGAAACTTCTACTTGGAGCGGACTATGCCTTGCCGCTTGGCTTAGACCCTTTCACATCTTCTAAGGTTCTGATAGTGTTTAGACGTCAATCTCCAACTAAATATCCGGGTGGAGCTATGGTGCTCCCTTGCTTTGGGGCTCTAACACTCCCAAGCTTAAGTTGGTTTGGGCACTTCAGCGATTCTTTGGAAGGAGTGAGGGTTGTAGCCTCTGCTTCTTCTAGATGCCCAAAGCCTTGGTTTGCTCCTTGGCACGGATGCTTGAAGGCTTCTTGATACTCCTTGTGGGATTTGATGAGGAGAGCGTTGGATTTGAGAGCATGCTTAGCTTTCTTCAACAAATTCTAATCGGTCAAAGTACTCGAAAGTGCTTCAATGGCAAACCCAAGGGCTTTCTGGGCGGTGATAAGAGTGTGGCTGGCCTGCCTTGGAAGAGCTGTTGGAATATGTTTTCTTCTCTGCTCTTTTTTTATTCTTTTCAAATAGTTAGTGATGAGTATATCATCATAAAGCAGCGGGGTTGGCATTGTGTCTCTATGCTCAATTGAACTGAATGAAATAGATCTTTTGTTGCAAAATCTAATTCGAGAAATTTGTTATGTTGCTTGATCATTTATGCGACTTGTTGAGTGGAATATCTTGAGTATACAATAGTCCCTATATTTATTATATATAAATTTCTTTTTTAGGATTATGCTAACTATCAATGTGATAACAAGGTAGGTTGGATAAAGCCATTAATGCAACCAAGTGATAGTCGGATATGGAGTGGCGATTTGCACTGGCATGATCTGAAACATAAATTTTCTCGTCGGTTCTCTTGGGCGGCAAGCGATCGAGCATAGAGTGGCGGACGAGCCTAGGCATGAGCCCGAGTGCATACAGCTATGAGGTTCTCTTGTTTAACACATCGTCTATCGTGAAGCGACCGTTGATCCTGAATTAAACCAGAGCACATTTGCTTAGCTTGGACACTATAGTGTTGGTAAGTCGCATGATGGTGAGGCATGCTATATGCAACTCGCTCACAAGGACTTGTTGGTGAGACAGGAAATATGCATTCCATTAACAAGGAATAGATGATGGAAAATTATTTACGTTATGCTCTTTAATGATGCGCTCGACCCAAATTTTTGAAGCCCCTGTCTTTCAGATGAGGCACCTAATTATGAGAGAGTAGGGCTGCTCACTGCTACCAATACTTTAGAGTTGGGGTGGTCTTGGAAGAATTGAGGCATTGATCGATCCATTGGATCTATTGAGGAACAACCATTGATGGTGGAATGTTCTTGCTACAATATTAGAACACCCTTCTTTGCTTGCTTAAGGAAAGTTCGTAACATTCAATTGCACTTTGTTGGTTAACCCGCATTTCGCCGACCCCGTTTTGGATAGGGAACTTCATGATGAAGCAGTTATAGGAGATGATCGCATCCATCTAGGAAAGCATCGGTCGTCCAGTTAACATGTTATAAGTAGATGGGCAATCAACTACTACAAAGTTTACCTGTATCTTTACAGTGAGGGCTCTGGGGTGAATGTTATTACGAGTGAGGTTGTTCCCATTAGAATAATGCCCATACCTCCAAAACCATAAATGGGCATGGCATACAAGGTGAGGTTGGAGGTAGGAAACCTAAAAGATTCATAGATGTTCTTGAAGATGACGTTGACCAAGCTGCTCCCATAAACGAAGGCCCAGTTGGCACTGGAGTCGGTGAAGGCAAGTGTAATGACCATAAGGTAAGGCATTGCTTCCTTATACTTGGCAGTGAAGCTGATCAATCTCTTTGATTCCAATCGAGGTGCCTTGGATGCATGAAACTCTAATGAGTAAACCTGCCTAGTGGTGCTCACTTCTTTTTAATACTGGGATTGGGCCCCTCAACTACCGACGACCACATGCAGTCCCCTGCATATCATCAAGACCTTGGTGACGGCTTGAACATTGGCGTTATTGGGCTGAGGGGGCCAATTCTTCCATTCTTCTTGGTTTTCCCTTTGCTTGACCTGATGTCAAACAAATTCTAGGAGTACTCCTTCTTGGATAAGCATTTTGATCTCATCCTTAAGCACATGATAGTCTATTATGGAATGGCCATTGAATCGATGGAACCTACATTACTTGTTGCTATGACGAGGTTCCACCTGGTTTCTGCTTATGATGGTTGTGGGCCTTTGATATTGCACTTTGTTCCCAATGGCAAGCTTCCCATTGGTTGCCTTGTTGTAACTGTTTGAAAGATCTGCATCTTCCATCCTTATCGTGTCGTTTCCCCATTTATAGAAATTGGTTAGGCCCGACACCGATTGTTTCTTGAGCTCTTTCCCCATTTTGGACTTTTACCTAATCCCTTAACAAACCGCAACGGCCAAGCTAGTTATCTCTGCACCCCTAGCTCGGGTGGATTCTTTGTTAAAGTGGCTAACATAAAACCACAATCTTCCAGAAGGACCTTGCTTGATATTACCTAGCTTGCTAGCCAAAATGACATGTGTATGACATTTGAAGAAACGAGTCTTGAAGTCCACGTACAGTTAGGCCTAGGAGTGGATACTGGTCGATCGCAAGTACAAGAACTAGCGGGAGGCCTGACCTACAATAGTGGAGGGGAAAAGAAAGTGCTTTGCTGAGCCGTAGAGTTGTCTAGTATGGGTGATGGAGTTCAATGTCATGATGTAGTCGGAGGGCCCATCGCACTTGTCAACTGGGGGTAAGACTTACCTCTGATAGATGTAACTGTCCAAGATTTCAATGGAGAATAGTTCCTCATTCTCGTCATTAGAGAATACCTCTCCCATAGCATTAAGGACTTGCATTTTATTAAGCCACTAGCGAAGGACATGTATATCTTCCCTAAGGCCGACATTGGCTTATTGTGGGATGTTCTAGCCAACCATAGGTTGAGGGCTCAGCCTGCGCAAGGATGGAGTAGGAGATCAGAGAACGATGAGGATGAGCTAGAAATCTCTCCCTATGAATTGAAAGAGATCTAGAATGCATGGCCCGCTCTCCTCATTGCATGTTTCCATCCGCATCCTTATAGGATCTGGAGTGCATTGAGTGAGCCATGCATACCCTACTGATGGTATAGAGACTACCATTAAGATGGTTAAATGTAGAAGTTTGAGGACAATCAAGAGCTGGTGGTCATTCCACTGAAGGGGAACGATGGTGGGTTGGGCCCACGGGCGAAGAGCCATGTCCAAGGTGAGATCAATTTGATTAGCCATGCAGGCGGTGTACCTTCTAGGATGGATAGGGACGTTAATCAATGGATTTTTTGGCACCACTCTCTCTTGGGCCTTAGTAGTGTTCATGAGATCATAACTACTAGAAGGTATTTCTCTACAAGCAAGCAGGTCAATTGTTAGAGCAGCTGGAGGGGTAAAGTTAACGGCAGCTTGAGCATCCATCTGCATCCTCGAGCAATTCACAGCACTAGCCAACTGACCCATGTTTGATAGATGTAGCAGAAAAAAAGTCATATTTCTTTGTTGGAGCTTCTTTGGGCTGGGTAGCACCGGCGAGTGTGTTGCCATTGGTTCGTTACTCAATGAAGTTGTAACCTTCGAACGGCTGAAGATAGTTTAGGATAACAAGTTAGATCAGGTCATGTGGAGTTGAAAGGTGTGGAAAAGGGAGTGCTTTTAAGGGAAGGCCCTCCTTCTAGCGCCAAAATACCGACTAATTTCTAGCCAACCTCGGATTGGTATGAATGTGTTATGAAAAGAAATGGTTACTTATTAAACACTAGGCTTAAATATAGCAAAAAAATAAGAAGATAAATACGTAATTGAATGGTAAATAACAAAAGTTATAGAGTGGCTCAGCAAAGCAATCTACATCCATTGTGAAGTTCTCTTACTATATATTTCTCTTACAACTATAGGGAATTATAAGAGAATAATAAGAAAAAGGAGGCACTTATAACTAATAAAGCTACGTAATCTTAAGGACTTATGCGATAACAAGAGCATTAAATGTTATGAACTGAGATGCTGGCTTTGATGACAACAACTTTTTTAACTTATCTTATTATAAAATATATACTAACACTATTGTCTATATAGATATGTATATGCAGGACTGTGTAGGATATATATGTACATACATATATATATATATATATATATATATATATATATATATATATATATGCAGGTATTGACTACTGAAGATTGATCAGTATAAAGATTCAAGACTCAAGATTCAGAATGGAGATATCAAGATTGAAGACTCTAGAGTATCAAGATCAAGATTTCAAGATAGGTGTCTAGTTTTTGTTAAAACTTCATAATAGCACGGAAATCTTCATTTCAAATTTCATTTAGGATGGAATCCATTTCTATCTTCTTAGTGGCTTACAAATCCATAATAAGTAGCTTACAAACCAACGACAAGTGGCTTACAAACCCACGAACATTCTAGTTTTGTACAAGTTCTCGGGTCCTGATGTGATGAGATATTCTACAGGAAGAAGCTTGCGAAACAACTTCAAAATGTTTTTTCAAATTGATTTTCAAAACTACTTTTCAAAATGTTTTAGCCTTAAAAATTAACCTTTCAAATGATTTTCAAAAAGATGTTTTAGCCTTAAAATATTCTTTGTTTTTGTTTTTAAATAAACTCTTGTTTAAAACTTTGTTTGTTTTTAAATTATCTTCTGATTTATAAATATTCTTTATTCAAAAGTTTCAATTTTCAGAAGAAGTGTCTACTCGTTTAAATCTCTTCATGAATGGTTATGACTGCTACTGGTCTATAAATAGCCTTCAGAAACGAATTTTTTAACTAACTATTTTATTCACTCCTTCTTCTCCACAAATCCATATTCTAAAATTTTCATATTTTAAGATCGTGCCGAAATTCTACCAAACTCTAAAGTGAATAAAATTAGAATCCCATTCTTGTTTGATTCTATACCCTCTCTCGAAGATCAAAGTGCTATTCAAAGTTATAGGATCCATTTGTAATCAAAAGTTTATCAAGTCTCTCTATAAGGTGTGGTTGTGCCTAGAAATCAATTGGGTGATCTTGTGCCCCGTAAATCAAGAGAGTTTGCCCCGGACTCGAAGACAAGAGGGTACCTCAAGGCCTTTAGATACGGAGGATTGTAATATCGGCATTGGTATAATAAAAATCCGTACAAGTTATTTTCCTTGGTACAGGACTGGACGTAGGGTAACTCCGAACTAGTATAAAATCCGGTGTATTCTTTCTTCTTACTACTTTTTTTTATTTTCTGCATCTGTATTTGATTCTGTGATTGTTTTATGATTAAGTTCTGCATTTTTTTGTGTCATAATTTCAGTTTAGTCCATATAAGTCTTAGAATCCATTAAACACTAATCACCCCCTAGTATTAAATTAGCCTTAAGATCCTTAATCCGCACTCCCTTTCAATTGGTATCAGAGCATTGGTTTTCATAATCTGAAACTTGAAATTTTTTTTTAATGGCTACCAACACTGGTAGTGTCAACTTTGGCATTAGTTTTGTTAACACTAACACTAGTTCATTTATAGAAGGTCAGTCTACTGTCAGACTACCATTTTTAAATGGTCGTAATTATGCATATTGGGCTTGTAGAATGAAAATTTATTTACAATCAGTAAGATTAGACACTTAGAATATCACACAAACAGAGTATGTTGAACCAACTACCGATTTTGCCCAGTGGACTACTGAGCAAAAGGGTGTTGCACAAAATAACTCAAAGGCCATGAATATATTATGTTATCCACTAGATAGGAATGAGTTTAATAGAGTGTCTGTTTGTAAGTCTGCATTTGAAATCTGGAAAACTTTGCAAGTTATTCATGAAAGAACAAGAAAAGTTAAACAGACTAAAATTTCCATATTAACTAATCAGTTTCAATTGTTTAAAATGAATGCAATTGAGTCCACTTTCGACATGTCGATTTCAAGATATTGTTCATTCACTAATTGCACTGGAAAAAAGCTTTTCGAAGGAAGACCAAGTCAGAAAAATTCTAAATTCACTCACTCCATAATGGGATCAAAAGACACTTGCAATCGAAGAAGCAAATGATATCAGTCTAATGAAAATAGAAGAATTGATTGGGAATCTGATGTCTTATGAAGTTCAACTGCAAGGAAGAAAAGAAAACAAGGCTCCAAAAAGAAAGTCATTAGCATTCAATGCAACAATTGAAGATTCGAAACTAGACAGTGATGAGGAGATTACTTTCATGACAAGAAACTTTCGGAAATTCCTAAAATATAGAAAAATGAACAGTTACAAAAGAAATGATCAAAGAAATTCCAAAAACAATATGGAGAACGTCAACAATGATAGATGCTACAATTGCAATAAAGTCAGACATCATAGGAAAGATTGTCCGTATCCAGATAAACAGCTGTTCCCTTCAAACAATGATTCGTCAAGGAAAAGAAAGAAAGCATACACAGCAACTCTTGATGACTCAGACTCATCATCCAGTGACGATGAAAAGAAGACGGATAATTCAAATCTGTGTTTCACTGCTATTCATGAATCAAACGATGATGGCAGTATGGATCTAAAAATAGGTACGCATTTACATTATTTCTAATTTTTCTTGTTTGAATGGATGCTTGTTTGTTTGCTTGATTTTTTTAAAATTCCTTGAATTTTAAATTCAAATTTATCCCTTGAAATTTGAATTTTATATTCAAAAATAATATTATTTTAATAATGTTTTAAATATTAAATTATTAATATTTAAGTATTATTATATTTAATGTTATCACAGGAATTATATAAGTAGAATATAGGATATAATATGTACATCTATTAGAAATTAGGAATAGACACTTGTCCTTTGATTCAATAGGTACATGCCAACATACTTGGATACCCCATGCCGACATGCCCCTTAGAAATTTGATTTTGAAATTTGAATTCAAACTTTTGAATTTCCCTCCACCTTTTCACCAACTTCAATGCTCTAGAAAGATGACTCTTGACCAGAGAACACGTCTACAGAATCTCTATTTAATTCACTCTCCTTATCGTTACTTTTCACTTTTATTTCAAATTTATCTTAATTAACTTCAACTGCTCTCAAACTTCTTCAATGGCCTCTTCAAGCACTCCTAACACCATTACGTTTCCAAAAGCTATCAAAACTTTCTTTTTAATGACCTGGAAGCTATCAAAGCTTACATCAACTATGTAAACTTTGGTAAAATTCATATGGGGAAATTTGCTATTTTTGAAGATTTTCCTTCTTATGAAATTGAAAATCTTTTTCAACAATGTTCTATTCTTAGTGTAGTATATAACAAACAAAATGACTTTGTATGTTATCCAAATCTTGTTAGGATGTATGATGTGAATTTGAATTGTGTTTTTTATGATGGGCAAGATAGACAAATTTGGAGTAGTGTTAAAGAAACCTAAATAGTTTTGGATTGTGAAATTTTAGAAATTATTTTGAGATGCAAGTATACTGGAATGAATCTCTCGAAATTTCAAATAAATGAAAATGATCGAAAGACATTTCATCACATCTTTGAAGGGGATGACAATTTTGAATTCAAAATTTGTTATTTTCATCCAAAAGCAAGAATTATTAACCTTCTTATTCAACACACCCTTATACCAAGATCGAGAAACTACTACAACCCAACTTTGAAAGTTTGCAAAGCCCTTTTTGCAATTTTTGAAAATTATGATATCAATTGGGGACAAGTTATTTTGGATGAGCTAAGGCCTAAGAATTTTACCGTGGGTGAAAACACATTATATCATAGAGTTTATCTCACTCGGATTTTTAATTACTTTGGAGTTAATTTAAAAAGGGAATAATTTATAAATAGAAATGTGTTCAACCATGGAAACATTTCCCTTATGCAAATTCCACTAGTATTTCAACCATATGAAACACTTATGGAAAAGGAAGATAGGCTTGCTTACGAAGAGATGGATGAAATGGAGGAAGAAGAAGAAGAGGAAAAGGAAGAGGAAGGAATGGAAATTGAAGAGGAAGATCAAGAAACTTCCTTAGAGAATATTGAATATCCTACTAATCAAGCTGATCCATCCAATAAGACCATTCCCGATAATCAAAGAATAATAGTGGAGAATTAAAAGACACTCAAAAGATAAATGAGTAAGAAAATGGATAAGATTTCCACTAAAATCAACAAGTTCTTCGGGAAAGTTAGTAGAAAGCTTGGACTATCATATTCTTCATCTTCATCTAATTAGTTTTAGTTCATGTTATCTTGTTTACTTCAAGTTCTATCCATGTATTTTCCTTTATTTTAGTTAATATTATTTTATGTAATGTTGACTAGAATCATTAATGAAATATTATATTTCATGTTATTCAACTTCACTTGTGTCTGTAATTTCTTGTTTTTATATTATACAAATTTTAGTTGCATAGATTTGTTCATAATATTCAAAACAAAGCAAATTGTCACTTTAGGCAGAAGCATGTCAACATCTACCATCCTTCCATGTCGACATACAACAGGCAAAAAGTAATTACACTTTCAAATTTTAATTTCATGTAACTAACTTGTGTCTATTCATTTTAATCGACTTTTTATCCCTATTATACCTGTTTCTTCCAGAGTAAATTATCAAACTTCATTTATAATCCCTCCCTTTCATATTTCTTCCTATTTTTTGAATATGGCTTCTCCGATTAAGAATCTAAGTGATAATCTTAAAGAAACTCTCGCTTCCTTCAAGCATATCCTTGCATTCATACTTCGTAATCATCGCCACTTAGAATTGAGTCAAATGCAGATGATCAAGGAGCAAGAGAGACATTTCGACGCCCACGGGTGGATGATCTTAGCTCTTAACAAGGACGATCTCCAACGAAATCCACCAGTCACTCTCGACAAAGATAAAGAAGAATGGGATGCCATCAAAGCAGACACTATCTTTGGAGAAGATGGATGGGTGGAAGTACCAAGGAATGTCTAGCCATTCCATATGTTATTTGTTTGATTTGATTGGTGTGTTTTAAACTTGATTGACTTGAATTATTTAAAACATTTGGTATGTTTGTGTATATGATTTAATTGAATAATTACTGTAAATATGATTGTATGATGATTGATTTACTTTTGGATTACACTTATGATCACACTCATGATCACATTTCACATTTATGATCACGTTTCATACTTATGATCACACTTAGCACTTATTGCACTTATATATGGATTACTCTATTGTATTATGGTTTATTATCATTTATCAAGTTCATGGAATTTATTAGTAAAAAATTTTGTTGATGACAAAGGGAGAGAAGTTATAAAATAGTAGTTGGCTTGGAGTAAAGGGTAGTTATGATTGGAGTAAGGGGGAGTCATGGAGTAAGGGGGAGTTATTATAGGAGTTATGGTGTGATAAGTATATTTCATAAATACAGTTTGTCATCATCAAAAAAGGGGAGATTGTTAGAAACTGAGATGTTGGTTTTGATGACAACAACCTTTTTAACTTATCTTATTGTAAAATATATACTTACACTATTGTCTAGATAGATATGTATATGCAGGAACTATGCAGGATATATATATATATGTGTATATATATATATGTGCAGGTATTCATTACTAAAGACCAATCAGTATAAAGACTCAAGACTCAAGATTCAGAATGGAGATATCAAGATTGAAGACTCTAGAGTATCAAGATCAAGATTTCAAGATAAGTGTCTAGTTTTTGTTAAAACTTCATAACAGCACGGAAATCTTCACTCCAAATTTTATTTGGAATGGAACCCATTTCTATCTTCTTAGTGGCTTACAGACCCATGACAAGTAGCTTACAAACCTACGACAAGTGGCTTACAAACCCACGAACATCCTAGTTTTATACAAGTTCTCGGGTCCTGATGTGATGAGATACTCTGTAGGAAGAAGCTTGCAAAACTACGTCAAAATGTTTTTTCAAAATGATTTTCAAAACTGCTTTTCGAAATGTTTTAGCCTTAAAAAATATCTTTTCAAATGATTTTCAAAAAGAGTTTTAGCCTTAAAATATTCTTTGTTTTTGTTTTTCAATAAACTCTTGTTTTAAACTTCGTTTTGTTTTTAAAATTATCTTCTGATTTTTAAATATTCTTTATAATATATATATACTTGAGATTTAAAAACAAATTTATATGTACATATTCTAAAAATATATTTTTCTACTCTTCTTTATTTTAAAACATAGGAAAATTAGTTTATTTTACTCCAGAATCATTTTATCTTGTTTTCCTTTCAACACCATTTTCAAAACAAATTTTACATTGTTTTGAATTAAGGGATGTCGACACCATGGGATACCCCATGTCGACATGGTGGCCGTTAAATTCAAATGTTCCAATTTTCAAAAGAAGTGTCTATTTATTTAAATCTCTTCACGAATGGTTATGACCGTTACTGGTCTATAAATAGCCTTCACAAACGAATTTTTTAACTAACTATTTTCTTATTTTCTTCATTCCTTCACCATAAATCCATATTCTAAAATTTTCATATTTTTAAGATCGTGTCGAAATTCTTCCAAACTCTCAAGCGAATCAAATTAGAATCTCATTCTTGTTTGATTCTCTACACTCTATCGAAGATCAAAGTGCTATTCAGAATTAAAGGATCAACTTGTAATCAAAAGTTTATCGAGTCTCTCTATAAGGTATGGCTGTGCTTGGAAATCAATTGGGTGATCTTGTGTCCCGTAAATCAAGAGAGTTTGCCCTGGACTCGGAGATAGGAGGGTACCTTAAGGCCTTTAGAAATTGAGGATTTTAAACTCGACATTGGTATAATAAAAATCTATACGAGGTGTTTTCCTTGGTACAGGATTGGACGAAGGATAACTCCGAACCAGTGTAAAATCCGGTGTGTTCTTTCCTGCTTTTTATTTAATTTCTGCATCTGTGTTTGATTCTGTGATTGTTCTGTGATTAAGTTCTGCATTTTTTTGTGTCATAATTTTAATTTAGTCCATATAAGTCTTAGAATCCATTAAACACTATTCACCCCCCCTCTGGTGTTAATTTAGCCTTAAGATCCTTAATATGCATTCCCTTTCATTAAATTGTGCATGGTATTCAATATTTTTGAATGTTCTAACCTATTTTAAGTTATAATGCAAAGGGCATTTATAGTAGCTGTTAAAAAATTTCTATGCCAACTCCAAAATATGCAAGGCATACGATCTTGGGCTAGAAATAGGCTTGTTCGACCTAGTATAAGCCAATTACAAATATGCGAGTTCCATGTAAAGTAGGCATGCCTATGACTGCAGTCCATAATAACTTGTTCATATTGAAAATATAAGTTCGTAGAATCATATGCAACTCAGAGGAAAGTCATAACCACATGTCTTTATTCACTTGTAATAGGCTATGCAAAATTGATTGTGCAAGTCCTTTGCAAAAAGGGTTACAAAATTACAATAGGCACTAAATGCCCAAATTGATTTAGGATTGCAAACTTTAAAAATGTAAGAGTGAGAAGAGAATGAATCACCCCTTTTACAATGCATTAGGGCCTGTATTTATAAGGGGTGGAGTTGGCCGCATAGCTGCTACTTGTCCCTTAGAATCCTTAACCTTGAACATCATTGATTGCATCATTGGTGTTCGATATCTTCTTGGAAATGGATGGTTTACGATAAACTTTAAAGGCTAATGATTTATGATTTCAATGAGGGTTTTTAATTTATGATATTAATGTCCTACTATAGCTATTTGATGTTCTTATGATCCTGATGATATGTGGCATCCACCTTTTATTGGTGGTTTACGATATTTCCTCATGTTGTTGATATTCAACATTCATTGTTATATTGATGAAGTGCAGCATTCTGCCTTATTAATTTTTTATGACATCAATCCTCATGCCGAAGACATGCAACCTCCTGGCTTTGATGATAGGTAATATTGTTAATGAACATTGATGAACTTCGAAATCTGTTACCTTGCTTTTTGGTTAGGCAAGGATACCATAAAATCGGCTAAAATGGATGGATTGGAAATCTATTATAGTTGACACTATGGATGGCAGTTGAGTGAATTCGAATGGAGAACACTCAAAAAATGGTTAAATATTGAATTAGCACTTCACTTAGGCAACGGATTGGATCAGATCCCCAATTTCTAACCTAATCAAGGTGCGATTAGTATGGACTGATAAGGAAGGCCACATAAGCCTACATTCCAAATTTTATGTTGATTGAAATTTGTATGCTCAAGTTATGGACAAAGAAGATGGATCGATATCAATGGATCGCTGATAATTTGCTTGGAGTTGAACTTGGGAAAATTTGCTACTTGCTTGGAGTCGGCGCATGGTTTGCTTGGAGTCATAGAAATTTGAAGTGATATATCGTGCTTGGAGTTGGATGGATGTTTTCTTCTAGATTATTTGGAGAAAAATGATCGGCACCCATCGTTTTGGAGAAAAACGATCGCTACCGATCGTTTTTCATGCTTGGAGTCAGAATCACATTTGCTTCGAGAAAATTTGGATTTTAACCGAGTCTAATCTTGGGCCAAAATTTTCAGCACCTACTTTGAGTTAGAAGGTAATTACTTCGGGTCTCTTTTCGAGTCAACCCGGAAATAGGTTTTTCGATAATCGTTTTGGCAATTTTTGATGATGATCAGTCCATAACTCAAAATCTACAAAGGCAATCGATATTAAATTTGGAGCGCAACTATACTGCACCATGAGGGACCCACACCATCAATCGTTGGGCCCTATGATGAAGTTGGAACGATCGGTCATGATACATATGGATCGATCCATAAAATAATTCAAATCAATGATGATTGACCAATATCTCACAATGCAAATTCAGAATGACACGAAACTTTAGAAATAGTAAAATATTATGTAATGGAGCCTACCATATCGATCGCACATCATTTGGAGATACTTGAACGATCGGCCGACGTCATTCTTGAACGATCGTATCATTTCCGCCAAAACAATCCCAAATCCACGGAAAATGCGATATCTCACGAATGGTAAGTCAGAATGACATGAAATTTGTAAAGCAAGTAGCTAACATCATGTTGGACCCACCAAAACGATCACACCCCAAAAGGAGAAATGTGGAACTATCTTCAATATTTCCATTTTCAACTCGACTTTACGGTAAATGCGGTATCTCACAAATAGTAAGTCAGAATTGCATGAAATTTGGGGAGAAATTAGCTAACATCATGGAGGACACACAAAAAAGATTGCACCATTGAAGCTTGGATAAACAATCAACACTGATAATTCCAATGGTATGCGACTAATTTGAAAATTGGTGGATTGGGTTGTACGGCTTTGGAGGCTCTTCTGGTGAAATTTCAGTTGATCCATGCATGTCTTCACCTATAAATACAACAGACTTTGCTCATTACAAGGGAGCATCTTCTTCTTCCAATTAGATCTTATTTTGGCTCTCCTCCATTACTTCTTATTTCTTCCTCCACTAATTTTCTAAGGCAGAAACTATTGTACTTGTAATCTTACAGTATAAATAAAAAATTATTAGAGTGGACATAGGCCAGAGTTTACCGAACCACTATAAAATTTGTGTGTTCATTTACTTTTATGCAATCTATTATGTAATCTGCGAATCTATACTTCTCTATTTGGATCTAAATATTGGATATTGGTGCTTTCACTTATAATAGGTGTCCGTACCCCTTTTTGGCGAAAATATTTTGGTTCTTTCACTGAGAAAGCTAGCCTTTGCGAATTTGGAGTTTAGATTTAGAATCAGCTAGAGAACTTGGAATTTGAGCAATGATGAAACCATCAACAAGGAGATAAATAGCAGATAGGAGCCATCATGAAGGAAGTTAGGAGGCTTCCTCGAAAGTAATCAAACCTCAGCCTACATTACCAAAGACAAGATGGAAACGACGATGGATGTTACGCAGGAAAGGATGCTAAAGAGATGGAAGGAGATGATGCAGAACATACCTCGATAGATTGGACAATCCGAAGCGAAAAACCAAGGGACTGGAGCAGCTCAAATTGTTGGAAATATGAATTATGGAGTTAGAGAAATAGAAGCTGAAGAAAATCAAAATCGAGACCAAGGAGACGAAGCTAACAAACAGCGGGATGGAGTAGTACAGCCGAGGGTAGTCCTAGGTCGACATACAATGATCGATACCGGCTGTTACAAAATGATCAGCGCCAATCGATCGGGACTTTGGAGCATGCCCTAGGGTTATGTGGATTGATCCTAGGCGGGGTGACGAATGATGCTGCACAGTTTGGTACCGAATGGACTACGGATGTGCATCACAAGGAGTATGTTCCAGATTTCCCTCGTGGACTCAAGTGGCAGTTTGCAAATGACAACATGAGATTACCCATAAACAAAAATGAAAGGATGGCTGAGTTGATACAATGGATAATGAGAGGCGGAATGCCCAATAGGAGCTTTGAAGATGTCAATCAGAGTCTATTCACTCCGAATATTAAGAATGCAAGGAATCCACTAGAATTCAAACTACCAACATTGGAAGTATATGATGGAAAATCAAACCCAACTATGCATATGATGAGGTATATTCGGCATATGGAGGTGCTGGAGGCATCGGAAGTAGTCATGGCAAGGTGTTTCCTACTATATTTGATGGATTTAGCTACATACTTGTTCAAGCAGCTTGAAAATGGATCAATTAGTACTTAGGGAGAATTAGCAGATAGGTTCATGAGACAGTTCAGTGTTCACATTTCGAGATCCAAAAATGTGATAACTCTGGCGACACTAAAACAAAGGGCTGGAGATTCCCTGAGGATTTTTCTAACATGATTCAATGCCGCGGCATCATCGATGGATCGGCCAGATCCATCTATGGTTTTAATGGAAACGGTATTTGGAATTGCTGACAACATGGAATTCAAGGATTCACAGGCATGGGATCCACTGATGGATCTTAGAGAATTTTACCACGAAGCGGAAAGGTTCTTATGGCAAGAGGACGCATGAGCCGACAAGCAAGAAGTAAACACTTTTCAGGATGAAGGATCGTCCGGAGAATGGTCCAAGACAGATAAATGAAAGCGAAAGGCTAAAGATAGCTTTGACGGATTAAAGAAACCAAAGAGGAAACCGAGATTCAACTCTTACACGGAATTCACTGAAACACTAGAATAGATATATCTGGATATTAAGGAGCAGATCCCCTACCGAAAGCCAACGAGGAGAGAGCTTACAGACAACGAAAGGAAAATCGAGAAGATATTATGTATTCCATGAGTTAAATGGGCATGATATAAATGATTACAGGCACTTAAAGGATGTGATGGAGAAGCACGTCAAGAATGGTAGACTGCCGTAGTATGTGAGGGCATGGACAATAATAGTAGAATACGAGCAGCCACCATCCGTGCCAAATGGAAACAGGAATGGCCTTGGATCGAGGTCACAACTCGTCATCAACTGATCGTTATGGCAAGGGCCAAGTTCAGCACTAGGACTCTGGTCGTAATAATTATTTTGCAATTTCTTTCCTCATAATAAAACGGTTGTCACTTACACATGTACGGGATCACGAACGGTCCCTAGGCATGCTCTAAGGTGACAATGAACCGTCATGCCCAAATAGGCATGCACTGCGCTGTTTAGTTTTTTGTTTTCCCTTTAGCATTTGAACTTGATTTTATTAGTTGAGTTATTGATTGCAAAACTCAATCGAACTTGAAATCTGCATTAATAATTCTAAACCTCATTCGGAAAGATGAGACAGAAAGGCAAAAACAAGCCCTTTTATCGAAAAACAAGCGGATTGGGTTTGGCTAACCCCTCGAATGGCATACGATCTCAAACGTTCATATTTTGCCTAGAACTGCACTCAATCTCGAATGATCCACATTTTCCCCTAAATGGCACTTGATCTCGAACGATCATATTTCGCCCTGAATGACACTCGATCTCGAACGATCATATTTTGCTGTTGAACGATCATATTTCACCCTAAACGACATCGATCTCGAACGATCATATTTTGCCTCAAATGCATCTGATCTTGAATGATCATCATTCGCCACGATGGTACTCGATCTCGTATGACCATCTTTCGTCCTGAATGACAATCTATCATGAGCGACCATCATCTGCCACGAACGGCTATCGGTCATAAACGACCACCACTCGCCATGAACGGTAACATCAACCATGAATAAATGCTTGCCTTAAACGACTACAGATCTAACTAACAGTCTCGAATGACCACAACAAACGATCCGTAGAGATCAAGGAATTGGATTGGTAATCTATTGAATTCTGGATTGGAATATTTCGCTACCAATGGATTATGGATTTCGGATTTCGAATTTATAGTAATTCAAAACACGCATTCCTACCGTAAGGCATGTTTTGAGGGGCAAATGTTATCCTACCTTTTGGTCAGGCTGGGATACCACAGATTTGGTTAAAATGGATGGATTGGAAATTGATTACAGTTGAAACTATAGACGATGGTTGAATGAATTCGGATGGACAACACTCAAAAATAGTTAAGTATTGAATTGGCACTTCATCTAGGCAACGGATCGGATCCTCAAATTTTGACCAAATCAAGATGTGATTAGCATGGAGTGACAAGGAAGGCCACATGATGCTACATTCCAAATTTCAAGTTGATTGCAATATTAAAAATCGGCTTATTACAACGTTTATTTTACAACGGTTTTATTTAAAACGTTGTAAAAACAGCTTTTACAACGTTTTTCCAAAAAACATTGTAACAGCTTTTTTACAGCGTCTTTTCAGAAAACGTGGTAAAAGATGATATTTTACAAACTTTCTACCAAAAACATTGTAAAAAACTACTTTTCTACAACATTTATTGTAAATGTTGTCAAAGTTACCTTTTAATAACAGATTAAAAAATTGTAAAAACACTATTTCTTCCAACTAGATATAATTAACTCCTACGTTTTTAAAATTAGTTTTCCTCATAGATTTACGTAACCTTTTTATGAATATGTTTGGTATTGCTTGAAATATTTTAATAATTTATAAGTAATAGCAAATATTTAAAATTTACTTGAATTATAGTTTATAGTCAATAATTTATAAATGAAAACTTAGGTGGGTAATTATTTATAATTTATAACCATAGATTATTAATAAATAATTTTAGTCACTAATTATTATCTATAATTAATACTTATTTTTTACATTTAATAATTTATTATAATTAATCGTTAGCAATTAGTAAATTATAGCTAACATTTCTTAAATACATTTAATAATTAACAACTATAATTAATAATTAATATTCAGTTACATTTAAGAAGTAATGGGTAATAATTAATTACTAATAAATAAGAAGTAATAATTAACGACTACTACTAAATAATTAATGAGTAATGAGTAATCTTCGTGGATTAGTAATTAATATTTATTATGTAGTATATGATATTTAATGATTAATAAGGCATTTGACCTTAGTTCGCACATGTCCCAATTCAAATATTTATTATCTAGAATATAATATTTAATGATTAATAAGTAACACTTGATAGTTAATAATTAATAAATAAGAAGGAATATTTAATAATTAATAATTATTATTATACAATTTCTATTAAATAATTAATAATTAATAATTAACGTGAATATTCGATAACATATAATTAATATTTAATAATTAAGAAGTGACAAATTTAGTATATGATTTCCTACTTAATTTTCATTTCCCACTTACCCCTATTTAGTAATTGATTTTCATCGATCAGTAATAAAGTAATCTTTAGTATTTATGAAGTATTATTTAAAATTTAGCACTTAATATTTATATTCAATAATTAGAATTGACAATTATATTTAATATTTCAAAAAGTTAAAATTTTGAAAGTTTATAAAATAAATTTTACAATATTCCTAAAATTTAAAACAAAATTTTAAAATTTTCACAGCTTTCAAAATTTGAAAACCGAAACTTTAGAAAAATTTAGAACTTTATAAAACATTCAAAAATTCAAAAAATTCAAAATGTTAAAGATATTAAAAATTTGAAAAATATAAGTATTACATTGCAAATCTCAATACTCAGGTCTAATTATGTTCGATGATTAAAATAATCTAGAGATATACAAAATTTCATTTGGCTCTAAAATCAAACTTTTGGCTCCAAAACTTCAAAGTTTTTGCTCCAAACCTAGAAATTTCATTTTGACGTACAAATCCCTTAACTAAATCACCCATTCTCAAATCCAAGTCCCCCATGTCCTTCTGCTTCAGTCCCTCATCCATGCCCATGCACGTTCCATCCTCGTCTCCTCCCAATACTCTTATCGCGCATCCCACCGGATAACCAAACCTTTCCTTTTGTCCTCAAGTCGTGCGCCTTTACCTTTGCCTTCTCTGAAGGGTCCCAACTGTACTCCCACATCTTCAAACTCGGCCTCTCCACCGACCTCTTCATCTCCAATAGCCTCATCCACTTCTACTCCTCCTGTAATTGTTTGATTGAAGCTAGATTCATCTTCGACGAGATCGAAAGAAAGAACCAAGTGCTGTGGAATGCGATCGTGGATTCTAATTCCTCAAGCGGAGATTACGAAACCGCTCTTGAACTTGTCGGCACGTGATGACGAAGTCAGACCTAAAGCCTGATGTCCACACACTATAGAGAGCCCTATGCGTGTGCACGGGCTTGGGGTCTTCTCCCTCAATATGTGGGCCCACGCATTCATTTTGAGTAGATGCGATGTTTGTATTTCCCAAGCGTGGCAAGGCAAGTGTTCAACAAAATGTCTTCCTGAAGTTGTGAATTCAAAATGTCTGCTTATAGTTTCTTTTGCTTACTTGTTCAATTACTATGAATATTTTTGTTCTTACTAGAATCAGACTTTCATGGTACTTTTATGTTTAGATTATGCTGTAGTTGAGAGACCATTGTTGGTGACATGGATGCAAAGGTGGGCAGACCATATAGTTCTTAAAATATTGGATATGGGCGATATACGCATTATTGAAAATGTACTAGGCCAAAGCATTACCCTTGATTACCATATTCGTCAGGTATAATCAAATAAATTATAAGTTTGTTCTATTTGATCTTACTGTTTCAACGTGGGCAATAAATTTATGAGATGCCAAGCAACATATGGGATGCACACCTAATAATGAGATTACCACTAATTTTCTATTGTAATAGGTCGATGATATGGTAGAAGAATTTACAGCTATAAATCATGGTATGGAAAAGACGGGGAATTCCAACATAAAAAGAAAGAAGGTGTTCTAACTTGTAAGGAAGGTCAATTCAAATCTTGCTGATGTGATTATTAAACTTAGGCTTTTTGACAGGTTAGTGCTTGGTGCATTTACAGTTTAGTTGTGTGATACCAAATGATTACCAAATTAAGTGAAATAGTAGGAATATATCTGGAACATATGATTTAAACTAGCAAAATATTATCATTAATTACGTATTTATATTTTTTTGTTTGACACTGTTCTAAAAAAGGTTGCATGGAAGAACTTTGTCGTCTATATATCTGTCATAATATTTACATGTGCATGTGAAGTAGTTTATATGTACCTTATAAAGCATGCTTTGGGCATTTAAGTTGGTTGGCTATAAGAAATCAAAAGTTTTAGATATTTTCTAGACTCATTACACGTTGATTATAAGAATATCATTTAAATAACTTCAATTTTAGTCTGCCAAAAGTGGCTAACTACTGGAAATAGGTGATCCAGATCAACGACTGCCAAAAGTCCAGATTCATGAACCAGATGGTGTCTTCTATGTTCAATAGTGTTTTTAGTAAAATGATCGATGTTCTTGGCTCTGCATTCAAGAAAGATACCGGTGATACATGTGAGACTCCAACTATTGATGTGTGCAAAGGCTTATTGGAAGATAAGGCGACTATCAGCATATACGATCCTTAAGTGACAAGGTCGGATTCAGAGGGATTTGGCTATGAAGAAGTTCGACTAGGATCATCCGATTCCTCTTCAACTTACGAGTCTGATCGCTATTAAGCAGGTGAGTGTGACTTGGGATGATTAGGATGCGACTAAAGATGCATATGGGATTTGCATTTTGACTGAATGGGACGAATTTAAGAGTGGATTATAAGAAGATTTATGATAGCATGCAGAAGCCTGCATTTATGTTTGATGGTCGTAACGTCATTGATGTGGAGAAGATGAGAGAGATTGGGTATATTGTGTACTCTATTGGGAAACCCCTTGATGGTTGGCTTGAGGATATGCCTGTTGTTGCTTGAGTTGGTACAATAGTTTCAGTGAAGAGAGGAGCTGTAGGTAAGTGCTTTGTTACTCTTGTCTGTTCTTTTGTACGTCTGTTGAAGTGTTTCTTGGTTAACTTAGAGTTAGAAGCATTTTTTGAGATTCTATTGCTGTATTACTTATATAAGTTATACTACTATGAAGTATTTGTTTTTTTTGTTTTTTGGTTTTGCTTAAGGGCAGATCGATCCTTTTTAGTCTGCAATTTTCTTTTAAAGATTAATATGAATGTTTCATATAAATATTGTAATTGTATGTGTGCGCCTTGAAGCATTTCACTGACTGTTAATGCAAATAGGAGTAGTATGTTCATTTTGTTCAACGGTAAGTTCTATTTTGTATTTTGACTCATATTTGGGATCCCTTATGAATGTGAATATCATCATTCACCATTCAAGTATGTTAAACTTTATTTTTCGTTCACGTTCTTGAACTCAAAAGGCATTTACTCTTGCTAGATATAATCTTGACTGATTTTACTCTCGCTTAATATGTTTATAGGTCGTTCAACTGAAAAGAACTGGCTAACTATAATTTTCTTTGTTTATAATAACTAGATCAGAGATTGCATGAAAGAATGCAAATTATTCCCGATACTGGAGTATATTCGAGAAGAGTTTGAACTCACTCGGCGCTTTAGGAGACTTGGTTTCAAATTGAAATTCCTCAAGGTAAATTCTTTTCATCATTTTTACCTTTAATTTGGTTACATTTTAGCAACTCACAAAAGTATAGTCCGGTTAGAATTTTGGTGTAGTTGTCAAGAAACATTGTTTTTTGCCTTGCTTAATTCCAACCCGTTGATTTCAACCACAAGTTTCTTTTTTTGTTCTTGCGAATATTAAATGTATTGGAGTGAATCCTTGATTACTGATGCTTGTCCATCTAAACCCAAATCATACTGTTTAACCAGTATTATTAGTTAACTCATCAATACATAATATGTTGTAATTTATGCACTGTTGTAATTTATGCACCCGTTACTTATGCAGGCATTTGGCAAAAGAAGGAAAAATTAAATCAAAAGCTAGCAATGTCCTAGATATAGCCCGATTATTATTTGAGTAATTTGTAAAGATTTTTAATATTCAAATTGTAATATTTTTATGTTGTGTACATTGAAGTTGTGTTTTGAAGGATTTTATGAAATTCATCTAGATTTAGAATTTTGATATGAATCTTTCTTTGAAATTAATGTAAGTATTATTGGTGTTAATAAATTGTTGACTTATATTCAATGGAAACAATTTGGATGTGTTATTGAAATTCATGTATTGACATTTGTAATTTACTATATTTAAGGTGATAATAATCCAAAATGTCCATCAATTTTTTAAAACAATGAAATATAATGCAATTTTAAAGAAGTTGTAGAAAGTATACCGCAACGTTTGGAAAATGTTTTCAAAAAGTATATCACAAGGTTTGTAAAATGTGTCAAAAAGTATATCGCAACGTTGGCAAAATGCTGTGAAAAAATGTACCGCAACATCTAAAAGCAATTGTAATAAGGTTTATTACAAACTTTTTTGCAACATCTAAAAAACGTTGTAAAAGAAGTAGAACCTATTACAACTGTGGCTAAGACTCCGTTTAGTAAAACATTGTAGAATATCTATTACAATTTTTTTTGACAGTTGTAAAAGACGTTTTTTGTTAGTGTTAGAGTTAGTACGCTCGAGTTATGGACAAAAGAGGATAGGTCAGTTCTGACGGATCGGTGTTAATTTGCTTGGAGTCGAACAGGGAAAATTTTCTACTTGCTTAGGGTCGGCACATGGTTCACCTGGAGTCATAGAAATTTGAAGTGACGGATCATGCTTGGAGTCGGCATGCACGTTTGCTTGGAGACTGCTTGGAGAAAAACGATCAACACCGATTGTTTTGGAGAAAACTGATCGGTAGTGATCGTTTTTCGTGCTTGGAGTCAGAATCATGTCTGCTTGGAGAAAATTTGAATTTTATCCAAGTCTAACCCTAGGCTAGAGTTTTCAACACCTACTTCAAGTCAGAAAGGTGATTACATTAGGTCTTACTTCGGGTGAACCCTGAAGTGGGTTTTTCGACGATCGTTTTGGCGATTTCCGATGATGATCGATCTATAACTCAAAATCTACAAAGACAAATAATATGAAATTTGGAAGACAGCTATATTACATCATGAAGGACTCACACCGTCAATCGCTAAGCTCCACGATGAAGTTGGAATGTGTAACATCACCTATCTAGAGGCCCAAAGCTAAGCGTTACAGATGCTGTAGTCATCTATAGTATTAACTTCCGGTGATAAAATACGGCTATGTTAATGGTATCTATAATATCAGATGCACTTGAATATGAAAAAAATCACAGATTTCAAAACAATATTTTTCCATTACATTTCAAAACACATGTTCCATATTCATATTACATAATCCCAAACATTTCCCAAGCAATGATAAAATATAATTATTACAAAATGCGCCAAGAGCGGCATATGAAGATGCCGCCTTGGATAATCAGAGTTATATAGTCATAATTGACTTAATACATACACTGCGAAAACAATTAACAAAACATAGAACTACAACTCCTAGGTAACTATCCTTTAGCCTCTTGCTCGCATCTGGTAGCTTTATTCGTCATCCTACTAAAAACCTGAAAGAACCTCAACCCTCATCCCACTCAAATCACTTTTGAGCACCCAAGAGTTTAAGGATAAAACATAAATTTCAAGTCAGACATAAAGCCCAGTGTGAATAATACTATACAACCCAGTTATAAATGTTAAGTGAGACTACGCCGCTTAGCGGAAAAGATTTTCTCTCACTAACATTATTTGCAAAACATATCTATTGCAAATCTTTTCCTGCAACCAAAACTGGTTAAATACTGTAAAGCATCATTATGTAAACATATATATCAGGTAATAAAAGAACTATTTGTTCAAACACTTTAGTTTTGTTTGGTTGACTATTAAGCTTTGGCTGACTTGGGCCTACTAAAGAAAATAAAAATAATAATCTAACATATGTTAGACACGCCTCTTTTGGACGATCTGTCCTTAACTATATTTGTACTTTACTTCTGGACGGTCTGTCTCTAACTTAACATCTTCCAGGGTCACCCGATCCTAATGGTATTACGGGCTCAACAATAACCTATCTGTATATAAATATATACTCTCTTCTGTGTGTAATAATAATTTTAGTCCTACCTATGGCAATGCCCTGCACACTAGAATTTTAGCCTAAATTAGCTAGGGCCAATAGCTAATGTATATGGCACGACCCTATACCAGTCCCATCTGGAATTCTAATATTTCAGTCATTTTTACTTAGAGATGCCTTTCCATAATTTTCCTTGAAAACGTTTTCACTGAAATTGATTTAAAACCTTTTAAACCGGACTTAAACAAGGAAAATATTCATGCTCTATGCTTTACTCAAAACCACCTTGCCATGTTATATATATATATATACTTAGCTCAAATTTTTGTTTATGAAAATCTTTAAACATTTGAAAGTATCCCTTTCGATCCAATTAAAAGCACCTCTTTTGAAACCATGTAAAACCCTTTCTTTTACCTAGGCCGAAAGGCCAAATCTTCCTTTCAAACCCTTTCATAAAACCTTTTGAAACCATTGAAGTTCCTTTTCCTTTGAAAGCCAAAAACCTTATACATCCTTCTTTAAATCCAATAAGCATTGCCTTCCAAAACCATAGGAAAAACCTTTCCTTTAGACCTTTTGAAAACATAGGGGAATCACCCCTTCGAAACCTTCTTTAAAACCTTTCGAAGGCATCGAAACCTTAAGCCCTTCGAAAGCATTTGGATTCAATTTGAAGCATATGAAAAAACATCTTTCGAAACCATTCAAGTCGAAACGATTCTTTTTCAAAACCACTGGGTTATTCTTTAAAAATCACTAAGGGTCACAAGTAACAGGTTGAAAGCTTACCCTTTCGAAAGCTATAACTAAGTTAAGAAGTAATGGTGTCGAAACACCCCTTCCTTAAGGTTTTTATAAAGCAAAACAACCCCCTTCGAAAGCTCTATTTTGAAAGGTAGAAAGTGACAGTAAAGGCTTCGACCTAGTCGAAAGCTATCATTTAGAAACAAAGGTGCAACTATTTCATAACTAACCTTTAAAACCATTAATTTAGTCGAAAGCTCTAACTCGAAAGCTATTACATAGAATAAAGGCACAACCTTAAAACCTTTCTTTAAATGAATTGAGCTAGTCGGAAGCCAACTAAGTCGAAAGCATCTTAGTCGAAAGTAAGCAGGCGTTTTTCTCATTTAAAACATAAAGGCGCTTCAACTCTTTCGAAATCCCTTGTTTTCAATTCTTACCTTCCGCCTTTGTCCAATTCAATATGTATCAATGCGTTGATACTATGTGCATTGGTTGGTGGAAAGAGGCAGAGAGTCTTAAGCTACCTAGGCGAAACCAAAACAGGCGAAACATACTTTTGGCATGAAATTCTGATTTAAAACCTTTTTAAGTAAACTTTTTAACTAATCTGCCTTGTTTGCCAAACTCTTATTGGTTGCTAATTATTCTTTTCTGAAAGTACTGCCTTAATCTTTAATTTAATAAATTAGAATCATTTGCAAAATAACCCTTCTCCTTAATTAAATATATAAAACATTTAAGTCTCATACCTTATATAATTTTATATATTCATCAAAACACTTTGGAAAATTCTACAAAAATTCTAGAAAATCCTTTTTAATATGTTTTCTAACATATAAAAATTTTAGACCCAAGTTAATTATAATTTACCTATAAATTATTTATAACCCAATTAATCATTTTCATTACTATAACATTAATATAAAATCCAAAAATTTTCATAAAATTATGAAAATTGAAACCCATCTCCAAAATATCATTTCTGATCTACATTTAAATTTGCAAAGCATTTTGATGTCATTTAATAGGGTTTTTGTATCAAACATTTCATAAAAACTAATATGAACATGTAAAAATCATCAACAAGCATATATATAAACTTTCAATCATCCAAACATGGCGTTATTATGCAAAATCATTTCGGGTTATCCTTTAATCTGAAAACAATAAGAAAAATGGGATGTAATAATCATTCAGCTTAGCTTTATGATTAAAGATAAGAGATTTGAGTTGAGTAAGTTGATACTTCTTCTCTTCAAATCCTAACTTTATCTTCTCTTGAGATTAAAAATGGCAGTCGACATTAGAGTATTCTTTTTGAGAGAAATGAAATAAAAGTGTGTTTGGTTTCCTAAGGGTTTAGGGCATAAGTTCATCTTATTTTCCATCTTTCCTTTCCTTATTTCCTAACACTTATTTCCATCTTAGTTCTTTAGTTCATTTTATATAGGCACGGCTGTTAGGAACTGAGACGTTGGTTTCGATGATAACAATCTTTTTAACTTATCTTATTATAAAATATATACAAACACTATTGTCTAGATAGATATGTATATGCAGGAACTATGCAGGATATATATATATCTGTGTGTGTGTGTATATATATATATATATATATATATATATATATATATATATATGTAGCTATTGATTACCGAAGACTTATCAGTATAAAGACTCAAGATTCAGAATGGAGATATCAAGATTGAAGACTCTAGAGTATCAAGATTAAGATTTCAAAATAAGTGTCTAGTTTTTGTTAAAACTTGATAGTAGCACGGAAATCTTCATTCCAAATTTCGTTTGGGATGGAACCCATTTCTATTTTCTTAGTGGTTTACAAACCCACGACAAGTAGCTTACAAACCTACAACAAGTGGCTTACAAACCCACAAACATCCTGGTTTTGTACAAGTTCTCGAGTCCTTATGTGATGAAATATTCTGCAGGAAGAAGCTTGCAAAACTACTACAAAATCGTTTTTTAAAATGATATTCAAAACTGTTTTGATGTTTTAGCTTTAAAAAGTTAACTTTTCAAATGATTTTCAAAAATATGTTTAAGCCTTAAAATATTCTTTGTTTTTGTTTTTAAATAAACTCTTGTTTTAAACTTCGTTTATTTTTAAACTATCTTCTAATTTTTGAAAAATTCTTTAATATATATATATATACACACACTTGAGATTTAAAATCAAATTTATTTATATATACATTCTAAAATCAGGAAAATAGGTATAGGGAAGAAGTTGTAAAAAAATTTAGTCTCAGAGACAACAAGTTTTCTTTTTAGTCTGAAGGACACTTTTTAGTGCAAACAGAAAATGATAGTTACAACTATCATTCTGTGATTTACACTAGAAAGTGTCCTTCAGCCTAAAAAGAAAGCTTCTTGTCCCTAAAACTAAATATTTCTTTAACTTTTTCCTTGAGCCTAGAAACCCCTTCTAAAAATATATTTTTCCACTTTTCTTTATTTTAAAACATAGGAAAATCGGTTTATTTTACTTTAGAATCATTTCATCTTGTTTTCCTTTCAATACCATTTTCAAAATATTTTTACATAGTTTTTAACTAAGGGATGCCGACATCACGGGATACCCCACATCGACATGGTGGCCGTTAAATTCAAAAGTTTCAATTTTCAAAAGAAGTGTCTATTCTTTAAATCTCTTCACGAATGGTTATGACCCTTACTGGTCTATAAATAGCCCTCACAAACGAATTTTTTAACTAACTATTTTCTTATTTTCTTCACTCCTTCTTCTCCACAAATACATATTCTAAAATTTTCATAATTTTAAGATCGTGCCAAAATTCTGCCGAATTCCCAAGTGAATCAAATTAGAATCTCATTCTTTTTGATTCTTTGCCCTCTCTCAAAGATCAAAATCCATTCAGAGTTATAGGATCAATTTGTAATCAAAAATTTATCGAGTCTCTCTATAAGGTGTGGTTGTGCCTGGAAATCAATTGGGTGATTTCGCGTCCCGTAATCCAGAAAGTTTGCCCCGAACTCGAAGGCAGGAGGGTACCTCAAGGCCTTTAGAAATTGAGGATTGTAATCTCGACATTGGTATAATAAAATTCTGTACAAGGTGTTTTCCTTGGTACCGGACTAGACGTAGGGTAACTCTGAACCAGTATAAAATCCAGTGTGTTCTTTCATTTTACTGCTTTTTATTTACTTTATGCATCTGTGTTTGATTCTATGATTGTTCTGTGATTAAGTTTTGCATTTGTTTGTGTCATAATTTTAGTTTAGTCCATATAAGTCTTAAAATCCATTAAACCCTATTCACCATCCTCTAGTGTTAAATTAGTATTAAGATCCTTAATCCGCACTTCCTTTCAACGGCTACCCTTGGTTAAATTAAATCCCAATCCATAATCAACCTACTATATTTTATTTTATTTAGCTAATTAAATTTCCAAAATAATGTCACTAAAAATATGTGATGTTACAATCTCCCCTCCTCAAAGAATTTCGTCCTAAAATTTACGATAAGGAACACATCAAAGCGATCAAAGGTAAAACATACCATAAAAAAAATCAGGACAAATGTCTCTAATCCTACTGTCGGTCTCCCAAGTACAGTCTCTAGCATCGTCACTCCACTGGACCTTTACTAATCTGGCTATCTTGTTCTCAACTTCTTCTCATCTCTCGTAACTATCCGAATGGGCTTCCTAGCTATAATTATGTCTGGTTCTACTACTGAATCCTCCAACACAGTCGGTGCTATAGTAGTGTCTGGATCCCTAACACACTTCCTCAGATGAGATACATGGAAAAAATCGTGGACACCCGCTGAACTCATTGGCAACTCAACTCTATAAGCGAGTTTCTCGATCCTTTTTGAAATAGGAAATGGTCCTACGAATCTCGATGCTAACTTTCCTGCCTTCCAGAACCTAATAACACCTTTCATTAGCGATACTTTTACGAAGACATGATCTCCAACAGAGAACCCTAAATCTTTCTGTCTTCTATCTACATAGCTCTTTTACCTAGATTGAGCTTCCTTCATTCTCGCCCTTATCAACTCAATCTTCTCTACGGCATCTCTAACCAATTCTGGACCAAGTACTAATCTATCTCCGGTCTATAACCAACAAACTGGAGACTACATGGTCTTCAATATAAAGCCTCAAATGGTGCCATCCCTATACTAGTCTGATAACTATTGTTTGACGAGAACTCGACTAAGTGTAGGTGGTCTTCCCATGATCCCCCAAAATCCAATACACAAGCTCTTAATAAGTCTTCCAAGATCATGTTAACCCTTTTCATTTGCCCATCATTCCGTGGATGGTAAGCGGTACTCATATTGAGCTTGGTTCCTAAAACATCCTGTTGACTCCTCCAGAACTCACTAGTGAACAAAGAATCCCTATCACTAACAATACTTCTAGGAATTTCGTGTAGTCTAACCACATTCTTCATAAGTAACTTAGCCAATACAGGTGTCATCCTATTTGTCTTAACCGGAATGAAATAGGCACTCTTGGTCAGTCTATCCACGATGACCCATATATATTCATTCCCTCTATTAGATCTCGGCAACCTATCTATGAAATCCATAGAAATGGAATCCCACTTCCATACCGAAATGTCCAATGGTTAATGCAATCCAGTTGGCTTCTGATGTTCGGCTTTCACCTGCTGACAGTTCAAACACTGTTTCACCCATAAGCCAACATCCCTCTTCATTCATTCTAAGAAGAAACTTCTCTTTATATCTTGATACATCTTCGTTCCTCCTGGATGAATAGTGAACTTCGAACGATGGCATTCCACCAAAATTTCCTTCCTTATGTCTCCCACGTTTGGAACACATAATCTACCCTTCTTTCTTAACCATCCATTTTGGTCAAGGCTGAAATCCTTTAAGTCATCGCTCTCTGTTCCATCCTTTAATTTCCTAATCCTTTCAGCTAACACTGGGTCCTCTTCTTGTTTAGAAACAATCTTCTCAATCAATACCGATCAAAATTCTAAACAAGACAACCTAGTAGATCCTTCATTGGACCCAACCTCAAATCTTCATTGCACTTTGCAATCTGCTAATACTTTTAAGTCTTTCCATTCAGAAATCATTGCTAAAACTGCATTCTGATGTTTCCTGTTAAGCACATCAGCAACCTTGTTACCTTTCCTCGGTATATTCTCTATTCCAAAATTATAAGCGGCTATAAACTCCAACCACCTCTGTTGTCTCATGTTAAGCTCCTTCTGAGAGAATAAGTATTTCAACGACTTACGATCCATATAAAGCTCGAACCTCTCTCCCAATTGGTAATGCCTTCATACCTTCAATGCAAATATAACTGTAGCTAATTCCAAATCATGCATCAGATACCTAACCTCATGCAGTCTAAGCTGCCTAGAAGCGTAGGCAATCACTTTACCCCTCAACATCAGTACAGCTCCGAATTCCGTTCCACACGCATCAGTATAAACATCAAAATCTTGATTCCCCTCCGGAACCATCAACACAAGTGCATGGGTCAGTAAGTGTTTCAAGCTCTGGAATGCTTCCTTACACTTATTGTTCCACACAAACTTCACATCTTTCTACGTTAGCTTAGTCATCGGCGCTACTATTGGCATAAAATCCTTTATGACCTATCGATAGTATCCACCTAATCCAAGGAAACTTCCTATCTCAATCACCATTTTTGGTCTTTTCCAATTATTAACAGCTTCGATCTTTTCTGGATCAACTGACAATCCTTTCTTTGAAACCACATGACCAAGAAACTTCACTTCATTCTTCCAAAAATGGCACTTCGAAAACTTTGCTTTCAGCTGATGCTGTCTCAGCGTTTCAAGCACGACTCTAAGATGTACTTCATGCTCCTTCTCATCCTTAGAATATATTAGAATATCATCTATAAAAACCAACATGAATCTATCCAAGTGCTCTAAAAAAATCTGATTCGTCAAGTCCACAAAGAATGTCGGCATATTAGTGAGTCTGAACGGCATAACAAACCATTCGTATGACCCATATCTCATCCTAAACGCCATCAAAGGTATACTATCTTCTGCCACTCTAAGCCGATGAAATCCTATCGCCAAATCTAACTAAGAGAATATTTTGGCTCCACTTAGTTGATCGAACAAAACATCAATTCTCGGCAGTGGATATCGGTTCTTTATCATCTTCTCATTCAGCTTGTGATAATCAATACATGGCCTTAACATCCATCTGGCTTCTTAGCAAATGCAGCAGCTGCTCCCCAAGGCGAACTACTTGGACTAATAAAACTCTTACCTTCCAAGTCTACCAACTAAGCCTTTAACTCATTCATCTCCGTTGGTGTCATCCTACTTGGCAGCCAACTCACCGGCTCTGCTCCAGGCACTAAGTCAATCCGAAACTCAGTGGCTCATTTCAGTGGAAATCTAATTATAGGTTAAAACACATCTGTGAATTCTCTAACAATGAAAATGCGACTCTACTCATCATCTAACTCCATAACACCCAACAAAGTATTCACCTCACGACTAGGGTTTTCTACATTATAAACTATCTGATCACTACAACTAGGGTTCTAAGTAATATTTTCCTATCACGGCAAAATACCCTAGCTTCGTATTTACTTAACCAATCCATACCAAATATAATTCCAACCCAACAATGTCAAACACGTGCAAACTGCAAACAAAGGTGTAACCTCGCAAGTAAAACTCCAAGTGGTCACACTTCATCTCAATCGTCTTATACCCACCTATCGGATTTCCAACTCTTAAGGAAGCAACCAAGTATTTGGGTTCTAGGTTAAGCTTATCTACCAAGAATCGAGATGTAAAAGAATGAGATGCACCAGTATTAAACAAAAGGCTAACAGACATACCGTGAATCTGAAGCGAATACCCTAACACAGCCTTTCCCTTCTTCTGCACTACTGACCTCGAAGTAGCAGGCTCCAATGCATACGTTTGGCTCTTCCATCTTTTGTAGTTTCCTCGCACTGATTTTTTAGTGGCCGATCTGGTCGCAATTAAAGCACATGATGTTCTTCTTTCCAATCAAATCATTTCCTTTTTCCTTTCCAATACTGCACTCGTGAGCATAATGTCCCTTCTTGTCGCACTTATAGCAGACCACCTCAGACTTTCCTTTCTTTGCTGCACCTCCTTTCTGAGCATTCTTCTTGTGGAAGTTTTTTCTCTTTTGGCCCTATATAACCTGGACCTCCTTCTCCTTCTTCTTCTCCAGACAAGCTAACATCTCCTCATGTCTCAACGTCTTTTCCACAACCACATCACATGGTCTCTGATGTGCGGTAAAGTAGCCCTAGCCAACTCCAGCTTCAAACCTTTAATAAACTTTTCATTCTTTTTCAACACGGTGTCAACAGTTGCATACCCATATCGGGCTACCTCTTCAAACCTTACAGCATATTCCAGAACAGACATCTCTCCTCGTTCCAGCTTAGCAAACTTCCTAACCAACACAGACTGCGCCATTACTGACTTGAACCTTTCTTGAAACCTCCTCCTAAACTTTTCCCACATCATAGTATCTTCATCCACACGAGTAGTTACAATATTCCACCAAAACAAAGCAGCTCCCTGAAGCTATCTTGAATCTCCCCTTTTCTGCTCGTCATTGAGCCTTAGGTCAGCAAAAATCCTTTCACAGTGGTGTAGCCAATTTTCCACCTCAATAGCATCCTCATTCCCAATAAACGGCTTTCCTCCAAGCCTAATATAATCTTTTCTCAAGTTAGCATACTAATTGACCATTATAGCTTCCTGAACTCCTCCTCCGGCAGCATTTCCTCCAACAACTCCAGCTGCGATTCTAGCTTGCATCATGTTTACGAATAACTGATACATGGCTCCCATATTCACTTGGGGAACACCAACACCAACATTTTCAGCATGTGCCTAACCTTGCGTTCTTCTAACATTTAGATGGGAATTTCCATTAATGGTAGTGTTTTCTCCTCCTAGGTTAACTCTGCCTCTTCTTCCATCCATACCAGTATTCAAGCCTCGTGAGATACGGAAGAATAGCCTGACAAAGATAAAATTCTAGAGATAAAGCATATACTTATATATAACAAATACAAGTATGTTACTATAGTGTTATCCCATACCCCGATCCTAACTCTAATTCCTAATGATTATGTTTTCAAAAACCTTTTTAGCTAAAGTATTTCATAAACCTATGCTATGATACCAAGTTGTAATATCCCTCATCTAGAGGCACAAACCTAAGCGCTACAGATGCTGCAGTATCTATACTATAATGTTTTGGCGATTAAATACGGCTATGTTAATAGGACCTATAATATCAGAAGCACTTGAAAATAAAACAAATCACAACTTTCAAAACAACATTTGTCCATTACATTTCAAAACACATGTTCCATATTCATATTACATAATCTCAAACGTTTCCCAAGCAATGATAAAATATACTTATTACAAAATACGCCAAAAGCGACATATGAAGATGCCCTCTTGAATGATCAGAGTCGTATAGTCATAATTGACTTAATACATACACAGCAGAAACAATTAACAAAATAAAGAAATACAACTCCTATATAGCTATCCGTTAGCCTCCTACTCGCCTCCGGTAGCTTTATTCGTCATCCTACTAAAAACCTGAAAGAACCTCAACCTTAGCCTACTCAAATAAATTTTGAGCACCCGAGAGTTTAAGGGGAAAACATAAACTTCGAGTCAGACATAAAGCCTGGTGTGAATAGTACTATACATACCGATTAAAAATATTAACAGAGATCACGCCGCTTAGCGAAATGAGTTTTCCCTTACTAACATTCTTTTTAAAACATATCTTTTGAAATCTTTTCCTACAATCAAGACTGGTTAAATTTTGTAAAGCATCATTATGTAAACATACATATCGGGTAATAAAAGAACTATCTATTCAAGCACTTTAGTTTTGTTTGGCTGACTATTAACCTTTGCCGGACTCGGACCTACCATACAAAATAACAAAATAACCTAACATCTATTAGACACCTCTTCTCAATGGTCACCTTAACTATCTACTAAATACTTCTCTTTTGGATGGTCTATCCCTAACTTAATCTTAATCATCCAGGGTTACCCGATCCTAATGGTTTTGCGGGCTCACCAATAACCTATCTGTATACAAATATATATTCCCTTCATTGTGTAATCATAATTTCAGTCTTACTCGTGACAAGGCTCTATACATTAGAATTTTGGACTAAATTATTTGGGGCCATTAGCTAATGTATAGGGCGCGACCCTATATCAGTCCCATCTGGTATTCTAAAATCTAAGTTATTTTTACTTAGGGATACCTTCCTATAATATTCCTTGAAAACTTTTCATCTAAAATTGATTTAAAACCTTTTCAACCAACCTTAAACAAGAAAGACATTTGTACTCTATGCTTTACTCAAAAACACCTTGCCATGTTATATATATATATATATATATATATATATATATATATATACACACACACACACACTTAACTCAAATCTTTGTTTATGGAAACCATTAAACATTTGAAAGTATCCCTTTCGATCCTATTGAAAGTACCCCTTTCGAAACCATGTCAAACCCTTTCTTTTATTTAGGCCAAAAGGCCAAATCTTCTTTTCGAAATTGTTCATATAACCTTTCGAAACCACTAAAATTATTTTTCCTTCAAAAGCCAAGTACCTTAGACACCCTTCTTTAAAACCCATAAACATTGCCTTTCGAAACCATAGGAAATAAAATCTTTCCTTTGGACCTTTCGAAAACGTAGGGGAACTGTTGAATATGTAAGTATATGATTTTTGTTTGATGATAATAAACATATATATATATATATTCATTTAAATGTATTTGTAAATGTACTATTTTGTTTTTCACATAATTAGATAAATATTTGCTGAATAAAATAAATAACACACAGTTTAAATTCAAACAGATATTTTATTCAAACAAATATTCATTATAATTTTGAATAGTATAAATTCAAGCTCTCACTATATATACACAATTTTCAATTACAATACAAATTCGATTACATCACAATTAATCATTTACAAATGCACCTCACTACAATTCACTCATTCAATCGTATTTAGCCTTCAACTTGAATCCAACATCTGAGCAATCTGTAAAAATAAATACTGACGTAGTAAAATTGAAAAGAAAATATTTTTGCAGTGTAAAAGAAAATGTAATTTTGAAAATATAATTTGCCTCAGTTATTTGGGTTGTTCGTCATCATTTAAATTTGAATTCATCATACACGAACAACTTGTGACATGCACAGTGTATTACTGTATATGCCATAAGGTCGTGCACACCGATATACACTTGATAAAATTACAGAGACAGGCGAGCACAGGTCAAACCCAAATGAAAAGCCGGGTTCAACTCAAGCGCAATACAAATAAAGTCATGACACGAGCACAAGGTCAAACCCGAGCTATAAGCTGGATTCAACGCAGGTGCAAGTTTATGAAAATAGTCAAAACAACCAATACAAGGCTCGGCCAAAAATCCAAATGTACAAATGCAATAACGGTCGAGAGCAACTCAGACTGAAGTGGATATACAAATGGAGCATATCGCATATACATGCACCAGATCAGGTTAAAGTAAACCAGATCATCAAATGAACAAAGTGCAAACCCAGACCAACATATACACCAGACTACAAAGAGACAAGGTTGTGACTTCCGGTACATATGCATGTGTACATGTGACGAAGGTTGCCAATTCAAGTACAAGCCTAAGTGCATGACCATGAAAACAAGAAAGCATTACAGATTACAATGCCAACATACATCATACACAAGTCGACAAGGCTACACAATGAACACAACCAATGAAGACATAGAAGATGCATAGAGTTCATCAAGCAACAACCAATGTTCCAGCAGTGTATATTGGTCAACATGTATACAACAAGTAACTCAAGGGAAATTAGACTACAATGGAACAAAGACTACAAAAATGAACTTAACCATTTTAGCAAAGTTAAGGCATGGTGAAATGAAAACCACTGACTTCAACTTATGGAACAGAAAAGAATATCACATTTGAACAAAGCATCAAGTAATAACAAGTATACATGTCAATGAAGATTCAATGAAGCCAGAAGCAACAGAGTTTCAAGCGAAGTCAAAATACCAACACAAAATGACCCGGACCGAAGTCAATAAAGTGCCAGAAACCAAAATAGTAGCAAGCTCAACCACAAAGGCCGAAGTCAATTAGAAATCAAGCCGTAGTTCAATCAACTAGCACATATATATGCAGTGCAAACACAAATCCAAGTGCAACAAGTCAAAGACAATTTTTTACACCAAAGTCAATTTTAAAAATGTTAGAGATTCAAATGTAACAGCGTTTTTGCACAAAGCATTAGGTAGCAGTTTCAAATAATGTCAACAGCAGTGTCAAAGCCGATATTGAACAAGTCAATGCCAAAGTCGAACCAGCAAAATCAAAACCGTGGTGAGCAAGGCAACCCAAAGCCGTGGGTATCAATAAAATAAAAAATATACGAAGTGGCAAAGTCAGGAATCATCACCAGCATCAAAACAAGATCGAATGGCCGAGTTAAATTAGATGACAAATTCAAAGGAACGAGAATATAGGAATTAAAATCCTATTTAACCCAAATCATTGTTGGCCGAAAAATCATTCGAGTTCAAGTAACAACAGCGCATAATCATACAACTCGAATCATCGATCGAGTTCAAGCATATCAACCATAAAGTAAAAGAGCAAAAATTACATAGCAAAGCCCTTTCGAACTCGATTGAATTCGAAGCAGCCGAAGTAAATAAGGAGACTGACGATCAACAGAGCAAGCAACATGAAATCTTCATTCGATCGAGCAATTGAAGTCGGCGGCTTCTAATTTAACAAAGCCCTAAAATTGAAAGAGGAACGAACGACAAAGAAAGCAGCCTTATTTTCTCAACGCGAGGATACAAGGCCAAAAGCGTTTATTTTGGGCCGGCTTAATTATATTTGGGCTTAACTATTTAAATTAGGGTTTTGTTTTATTTAAATTGCTTTAAATTGTATTATTTTGCTTTTAAACTTGTGTATTGTCTAGTCTTGTGACTAGGGGATGAACTACGGTCATGTGGTTCAAGAATTCGCGACTCAATGGCCGAGTTGTGGTATGGTATTAAGCATAGAGTTAAGGCTATTCGATAGAGGGTTTCGCGAGTTTACGTGTGTAAGCGTCTGACTGCTTAATTTCTAGTAGAAACCATAGGGGCAGCACGTAGGCAGGGTTTTGCCGATGCTGGGTAAATTCTGTGTTGTTCTATTTTCTGCATTTTTATTATTCTGCTATTATTTGTGCTGCTGACTATCATCTGTGCTAAAATTAATTTATATACTTCCGTAATAAATTTTTATAAATAATAGTATCACTCTATTCACCTCCCTCTAGGTGAAATCGATCCTACAGGAACCACCACTTCGAAACCTTCTTTAAAACCTTTTGAAGGCATCGAAATCTTAAACCCATCAAAAGCATATGGGTTCAATTTAAATCATGTAGAAAAACACATTTCAAAACCATTTAGGTCGAAACCATTCTCTTTCGAAACCATTATGTTATTCTTTAAAAATCACTAAGGGTCATAAGGAATAGGGTCGAAAGCTTACCTTTTTGAAAGCTATAACTAAGTTAGGAAGTAATGGTGTCGAAACACTACTTCCAAAAGCATTGGAGAAGTGATAAGGTTTTTATAACACAAAACAACCCCTTTCTAAAGCTCTATTTCAAAAGATAGAAAGCACAGTAAACGCTTCGACATAGTCGGAAGCTATCATTTAAAAACTAAGGTGCATCTATTTCATTACAACCTTTAAAACCATTGACTTAGTCGAAAGAATTAAGTCGAAAACTATTATTTAGAACAAAGGCACAACCTTAAAACCTTTTCTTTAAATCAATTTACCTAGTCGGAAGCCAACTAAGTTGAAAGCATCTTAATCGGAAGCAAGCAAACGCTTTTCTCAATTAAAACATAAAGGCGCTTCGACCCTTCCGGAACCCTTGTTTTTGACTCTTACCTTTCGCTTTTTTCCAATTCATTGTGTGTCAATGTGTTGACACTATGTGCGTTGGTTGGTGGAAGGGGGCGGAGGGTCTTAGTCGAAAGCTACCTGGCGGAACCAAAACAGGCGAAACATACTTTTAGCATGAAATTCTGACTTAAAACCTTTTTAAGTAAACTTTTTAACTAACCTGCCTTTTTTTCAAACTCCTATTGGTTGGTAATCGTTCTTTTCTAAAAATACTTCCATAATCTCAGATTTAATTAATTAAAATCATTTGCAATATACCCCTTCTCCTTAATTAAATATATAAAACGTTTAAGTCCCATACCTTAAATAGTTTTATATTTTCATCAAAACACTTTGAAAAATTCTACAAAAATTCCTAAAAACCCTTTTTAATATGTTTTCTAACATATAAAAAATTCAGACCCAAATTAATTATAGTTTACCGGTAAATTATTTATAACCCAATTAATCATTTTCTTTACTATGAAATTAATATAAAATCCACATCAATTCATAAAATTATGAAAATTGAAACCTAACTCTAAAATATCATTTTTGATCTACATTCGAATTCGCAAAGCATTTAGATGTCATTTAATAGGGTCTTCATATCAAACATATCATAAAAACTAATTTTGAACATGTAAAAATCATCAACAAGCATATATATATGTAAACTTTCAAACATCTAAATATTGTGTTATCATGCAAAATCATTTCGGGTTTTCCTTTATTCAAAAAAAAATAAGAAAAATGGGATGTAGCAATCATTCACCTTAGCTTTGTGATTAAAGATGTGAGATTTGATGTTGAATAATTTGATTTACTTCTTCTCTTGAAATCCTTGCCTTATCTTCTTTTGAGATTAAAAATGTTGGTCGGCCTTAGATTATTCTTGTTTGAGAAAAATGAAATGAACATGTGTTTGGTTTTCTAAGGGTTTAGGGTATAAGTCCTATTTCCCTTCTTGCTGTCCTTATTTCCTAACACTTACATCCATCTTATTTCTTTAGTTCATTTTACATATAGGCACGCTACCCTTGGTTAAATCAAATCCCAATCCATAATCAACCTACATTACTTAATTCAATTTAACTAATTAGATTTCCTAAATAATGTCATAAAAAATATGGGGTGTTAAAGAATGATCAGTCATGATCCATATGGAACGATCCATAAAACAATTCAAATCAATGATGATCATTCAATATCTCACAAATGCAAATTCGGTATGACATGAAACTTTGGGAATAGCAAAATATTATGTAAAGGAATCTATGATATCAATCGCACATCATCTGAAGAAACTTGAATGATCGGCCTACATCATTCTTGAACGATCATATCTTTTCAGCTACAATGATCAGATCTCCATGGAAAACACGATATCTCACAAACGGTAAGTCGGAATGGGATAGAATGATCGCATCCCAAAAGGAGAAAATATGAAATGATCTTCCATATTTCCATTTTTCAACTTGACTCCACGGAAGACGCGATATGTCACAAACGGCAAGTTGGAATTGCACGAAATTTGAAGAGCACTAACATTATGGAGGATCCATAAAAACAATCGCACCCCTATTGGAGATAATATGAACGATTGGCATCTATCATTCTAATGGTATGTGATCAATCTAAAAATTGGTGGATCGGGTCGTACGGCTCTGGAGATTCTTTTAGCGAAATTTCAGTCTGATCCAAGCACGTCTTCACCTATAAATACAACAGACTTGGCTCATTACAAGGGAGGAACTTCTTCTTCTTATTGGATATTTTTTGGCTCTCCTTCATCACTTTTTATCTCTTTCTCCATTAATTTTATAAGGAAAACTTGTAAGCTTATAATATAAATAAAACATTATTGGAGTGGACGTAAGCAGAGTTTGCTGAACCACTAAAAACCTTGGTGTTTGTGCTTATTTTTGGTACAAATAATATCCATGCCATACTGATGACCTACGATATCCATCAAGCCTAGGAGACTCAAGGCATCGTTCACTCTTTGTGACGCTTGTATGTGCTTTATAATAGTTGCTGTTATAAAGGCTTCGACATCCAATCTCTTGACTGTTTTCCACTGCTTTTTGACATCTGGATTTCGTCATGCTTTAATCATATTTTTGGTATCACTATTTGGGATAACTTTGCCTCCCTGGTCTAGAGAAAATGTTGACTCTTCAAGTTGACTCTTCGATATTGGTGCATGGCGCCTTAATTAACATATTGCCGCTTATTGACATTTTATTCAAATCTGGGCCATGCGTTCAAATTCAAATCATGGGCTCCTGCTTTTCCTCTTTTCTTCTATAAATACTATTATCCCCCTTTCCTCTCTCTTCTACTCATAGTAAATAACTTGAGACAAAGTTTTTAATTGTCAAATTTATTCAAAAAATTCAATTTTTCGACATCCAAGCTTAACTCGAGGTACGATTTCGCTTTTAACCAATTGAGTCGACGGTTTTTTATTTTGAATTAAAGCTAGGCTCTAATTTAGTGTTTTCGATATTGAATTGATTTTGGGATTTACTAATCGGGTACAGGTTGTTTAATCTTTGGATTACAAGTTTAAATCATAGATTTGTTATATTTATAGATGAACTTAACTTTCGAATTAGTATATTTCTTGGAGGAGACTTAATCGATTGGTTAAGGTTTTTCGACATCATCTTAAAAATCTGAGGCTTTCTAATTTGATTTAAAAATAGGTTACGTGTGTGGAATCCAAAGCCCGCTATATAACTCATCAACTTGTTTGATTTTGAAGTTATTGCCTTACGGAATCAAACATTTAACTTGATGTTGACATCAAAAAGGCTTTTTCCTTTATCCATTATTCCAACCACTAGCTCATAGCTAAAAAAAATATATTAAAATACAAAATCCTTATATTGTCGGCAACTAATTAGGAGTGTGATAACTATTCAGAAATTTGACATGCATTTTTAAAGTGATGTTACATAAATCCGATAACTCTATAGTGAATTGTTATCCCTTTTCCACAACTACTTAAGTGTTGATAATTCAATATTCTTGTTCAAATCTTATATGACATCACTAATTTGTTACGTATTTATCGTATAGCTGAATTATAAATTATTTGCATATTCGATATCTTTATCAGTTTAGTAATTGGTCAGAGCATTTGTAAACTTGTTCTGAAATTATTTATCAATTCCGGCTATATCCCAATTCTATACCAGGTGATTGTTTCGACATCCCACTTAAGATGCTGTTAGGATGATATTTAAATTAGACCTTTTTGACTAGCTAAGAATTTATCATCTCACTATGGATTTAATAGTTGTTTACATATCCTCAATTGATTATAAATTTCCTAGTATTTTACAAATTCAATATGACCTACTTAATGGGTTGTTGACTTGTCACAAATGTTATAGCTAATTATGAACCTTAATACATCACTATTATGACTTAGGTAATTTCCAGTCAGTTAACTGTCCTTGGTTTAGACATTTAATTATTTAATTTGCACTTATAAGCATTCTAAATTAAGTAGTACTTCCCTAACTTTATGTAATATCATAGGGTAGGCAAATGGAAAGCAAGAATCAAGTAAAAGCTCCAAACCATCTCCTTTTGTCAAGAAAGGAGACTTCTGGCTCAACAAATCTTACATTACTACCCAAGAGGAAGTGGATACAATTCTTCGACAATTTAGGATCACAAACATAGAGGCCATCCCTTCTGGTCCCTCTGTTAGGATAGACAATCCTCTAGAGGGGTTCTTTTCCGTTACACATACCCATATTTGGCATTCGGGGATTATCCTTTTCCAGATTTCTTGTTACAATTTTTGGAACATTTAAACATGCTCTGATCCAATCGAATCCCAATTCATACACATGTCTGAGCTGCCTAGAAACCCTTGCTAGGAAGTCTACTCCCCCTTCTCTAAGCATTGAGACTATTCATATCTTAGCAAAACCTGTGAAGGTTAGCAAACAACTAGATAGCTCGTTGTACCGCCTTCGGCCTTTTCTGAAAAGCTTAATTACTCATCCCATCAACAAGACAAAGGAGTGGGAGAATCAATTTTTCTATGTTAAATTCTACTCTCCCAAGATCAGGGGTATCTTCACTATAATCGGTAAGTTTCTTATTTTCCATAACTTATGTTATATCTATCATCCTCATATGATGAATGATTTCTTTTATATTCTGCTCCTAAATAAACTAGTCCTTCTATCAATGATATGATTATGTCCCTAACTCGGGCGTCTAAGAGTATGGATAATTGGCGTACAATCTTGATAGTGGTGAATCTCCACAATTATTCTCTTATTTGCACCAAAATTGGTCACAGACACTTGATTGCCTATGAAAGCAGCCATTTACAATCACAGATAGCAAAAGTGTAGAGGACATAAATATGAAGAACATCCAGAAAATTAAAAGGAATGAAGTAAAGACATAAGTTTATAGTGGTTTAGCAATCTTCGGCCTATGTCCACTTTGAAGAGTTTCTATTTTATTGATTATTACTCGCTGGTTACAAGAGTACAATTGATAATAATTGAGTTACAATGGAGTTCGATAGAATAACGACGTAAAAGAACCAGAAGATCTCTTTTCTTAAGCTCTTGGACTGCTATTTATAGCTGTAGGCTGTAAATATCCCACCCAGATCTGGAGGACTCCTTCTCTCATGTGGGTGGGCCCACGTGATCGATCCCGAGCGGTTTCGACTCGATCCATGATCAATAAGAATGGAATTCATATCGATCAAGATCTTGTCCAATCAAGTCGAGATCAAGCATAGACATTCATGAGGTCGTACGCAAGCTTCTGTGAAAATTTGGTAGCATTTGGACTTGAAGATTGTGAGATATATCGATGCAAGTTTGGCTTTCCAAGTTGGCTGTCGCGTTCATATCGATCCAAAGTTCCACATTCTCCTTTCTTCGTACTGATATAGTTTGCATCGATGACGTGTCTCGAAGATCCAGGAAAGATCCACCTTTCGTCCATTCGACCGAGTCATCCACTTATTTATATCCATTCATCTAGCAACTTTCATACCCGTACATCATATCCATCCATCTATTGGCTTTCGTACCCATGCTTCGCATCAATTACATGCTGCTACTTTGTACCGATAATCATTGGCCTATTTCGTATCGATAGAGGAAACCAAGTTTATATCGATTCGGAGCTGACGGATATTTCACATTGTAAGTAGTGGATCGATATGAATTTGACCAATCACGCCATTACCGATCGATATGAAATGAGATAAGTTTGATCGATACGAATATGATGGATACGAAGTGAAGCTGAGTTGGATCGATACGAGTATGATGGATACGAAATGAAGCCGATCCCTTTGATTTGCATCGATCATATCTTGAGCATATAAACTCCGATTGACTTGAGATTTGAAATGTAGCCTCTCCTAGCCTTGCCTATCATTCCCAATCTATCCCGTCTTGATTGGAGCTTGGTCTAATTTTGATAGTATCAATCATAGCCTTGTTTCCATGCGATCTCCAATCCTGATATCCATCCTCTCCAGCCAATTTGTTGATATCCTGGCCTTAACCAAAAGGCTGGGTAACATTTTCCCCCCAAAACATGCCTTGTGGTAAGAAGGCATGTTTTGAATAACTCTGAGTCCAAATTCCAAAGTCCATATTCCATTCATAGCCATACCATTCGATCCACAATCCAATCTATCACCAAGCCATCCTATCCAAGTGCCATAACTATATCCGAGTCTACGACTGCTTCGAGTCGACATCCAATTCAAAGTCCTATAACCACAACCTTAGCCAACTTCGTAGCTATCTGAATCTGTCAACCGAGCTTTAATCAATTCATATCCAATAACCAATAACCAAATCCATGACCACTCCGAGATGATATCTTGTTCCGACCTCGACTCTCCAATCAAGGGCTTTTATGTTCTCCAACCTCGGCTCTCCAACCAAGGACTTTTAGATTCTCCAACCTCGGCTCTCCGGCCAAGGAGTTTTTAATATTCTCCGGCCTCGGCTCTTTGTCTAAGGATTTTGTATATTCTCCGGCCTTCGCTCTCTGCCCAAGGACTTTTTATATTCTATGGCCTTGGCTCTCCGGCTAAGGACTTTTCATATTGTGTTCGAGTCCATTCCATCGCTCTCCGACGAAGGGACTCATAACTTGCGATCACTGCCTCGTCTCTTCGGTGGGTACTGTGATTGCGAGACCTGTATTATTTACTACATTGATCCAAATCCAATCATTCAAAATAAGAGTTTTCATAGCCATAAAAAATCAAATAATTGTCTGTACATCCAAGGAAGAAACCAAAGTTTTCAGAAAAACGAAAAGAAAAACAAGATTTCATAGACTTGAGCAACATGATTTATCATCATCTCGGAGCATGCCTAGAGACCGTACACGATCACGTACATGTGTGAGTGATTCAGTCACATTACTTTGAGTTCTATTACTTATTCAAAGCCATGAATCTATTTAGTTGATAACAAGCTGACGTTGCCTAGGTCCAGTGCCATCTTCAATCGAGGTGCGCGGTGGTCGCTCCTATTCCACTGCCACGGCTCGATTCCTTACATACTGTTGTAGATGACCATTCCATACATGCTCCTCAACGATATATTTCAAATGCCCACAATCGTTTGTATTGTGTCCACCCCGCACATGGAATAGGCAATGCTTTCCCGATGCCCGCTCATATTCAGAAGATTTCCTCCTTGCCGACCTTCGATATTGAGGCTCCCTCGAGTATCGAAGTAAATCCTTTCTAGAGTCTCGGTTAAATCTGTGTAAGAAGAAAACTTTGACTCCCTTCGAGACCTTTTCGAAGTGCTACCATTCTCATTCATTTTTCTTTTTCCTTTATCATCTTTATTTGGATCCTCCCTAGGTGGATCTCCACCCCTTACAGCATGAGCTTCAGCCTCTCTCCCTTCTCTCTTAGCCTGTGCATCTTCCTACCTCAGGAACCTTTTTGCCTCATGGTAGGACTCTCTGAGATCCCTCGGTGGGTACTGTTCCAATGATATCCTAAAAACCGAATTATCTGCAATTCCCAAAACTGCCACATCAAAACCATCGATGGATTATGTTGATCCACCGAAACCACTGCCGCATTGAATCTGGTTAAGAAATCCCTGAACGATTCTCCTTTCCGTTGTTTCATTGATGTCAAAGTCATCACATTCTTAGGTCGGACTATATAGACCCGCAACTGCCTCATAAACCTTTCAATCAGCTCCATCCATGCGCCAATAGAGCTACTCTCCAACTGTCTGAACCATAATGCTGCTATATCCATCAAATATAAAGGGAATCATCATATAATGACCTATTCTAATGCCCCCCAATACCTCCATATGCCTCATGTACATTGTTAATTAAACAATGGGATTCGTTCTCCCGTCATACATCTCTAGTGTTGGCAATTTGAAATCTGGCGGGTTCCTAGCTTGTCTGATCATTGGAGCAAAAGGACTTCTATTCACATCCTCTAAGTCTCTATTCACTAGTCCTTCCCTCATGGCTCGTCCGACCATCACCGCCAATCTGCCACTATCTCTAAGTTGTAGTCCTCGTCCGTTGCCACCGAACTGCCTCCCCCCTTGAATTCACAAGGGAACCTTGGAATTTGCTCTTCTGGACGAGCATCCATTCCTCTATCAATGCCATGTTGCTCGGATCCACCTAGTACTCTACCCGGGATTGGATGAACTTGCTCTGGGTGAGTGCCCCCTAGTTCTGGTGCTGTGCCAGAAGGTCTTGCTCCATTCTAAACTCTGGTTGCTCCGTGCTCCCGATTCCTATCTCCAGCATCTCCTACAGTTGCGTTCCACTGATTCTGCTCTCCAGAGTAGGTTTTGCATCATCTCCTTTTGTCTCTTGAGCATCATTTCCATATCGTCTCTGGTGATGAAGATCGACGCCTGATTTGCTTTCGTGGAAGCCTCCGACTCCCTTCATGCTGACTCCTTTCAGTCCTTTGTCTTCATGTCTATTGCCTTGCCATAGCTTTCGACATCCAAGTCTTCAAGCTTTCGAATCCAAAATCCAAGATTTAGAATCCCTGAGTGCCTTTTTAGTGAAAGCACCTAAGTGTTTGCACCAAAATTGATCACAAAAACTCAATTTCCTATGAAAGCACCCGTTTACAATCACAGATCACAGATCGCAAATGGATAGAGTGTTAGGAAATCAATTCTATGGTTTCGATGATAACAACTATACAATGGAAATCGAATATGCATATCCATCTATATTTACAGGTAATTGATAAAGTAACATCACCAAAGAGACAAGAACAAGACTCAAACGAAGTATCAAGAGGCTACAAGTTGATAGAATCGAAAGAAGAATGACATATGCACAGGAAAAGCAACACGCACAAATCCAGACGTTTGAGTGCACTAACTAGACCCTCTAGTTCGCAAATCAGACAGAATCAGACGTCTGGTTAATATACTCAGGTGTCTGAAAAACAGTCGTATGCAAAAAAAAAATGAAAGCCAGACGTCTGAAACATTTTCCAGATGTCTGATTTTGAACTCGGCTGCGTGAACTCAAAGTACAACTGTCACAATCGAAAAGACATGTTCGCTCCTCTTCGCTGCAACTCTTCATCACCATGAGTAGCGACCTTAGAGCACTTACTAACAGATGCAACTACACAAAGGATCTCTCTACCACTATAAATAGCATCAGGAATTCTAGAGAAGATCGTACCTTACTCACTTATACTCGTTACTCTTGTACTCTGATTAATACTTGATCCCTAGCATTCTAATACCTGTATTTTAGTCTTCCATATATTCAAAACTCTTCAATCAATAATTATCCATATATATAGATTGGAAGCATTTGTACTCAACAGTCAATATTCATGTTATAGAACACACACTTGACAGGAACAAGCTTTTGTAACCAAGCCTATTCCTCCGGGCGAAGTGAGGATGTTTGATAGTTGAATTCCGAAGAGGAGCTTCGGGACTGGACGTAGGACGGGAGGTCCGAACCAGTATAAAATCTTGGTGTGATTATTTCCATTTACTTTGCTATTATCATCTATCAAGTTTATATTAGATACATTATATAGTTAGTCACTTATACTTGCATATTTATACACTACACGATCCGCTTTCATAGACTTTCAATTGGTATTAGAGCAAGGTTTTGATCAAAGAATAGTAACACGATTTTGAATCACTTTAATATGGCAAGTATCTTTCAAGAAGGACAATCCACAGCACGACCCCCACTTTTTAATGGATCTAACTATGCATATTGGTCAACACGTATAAGAATTTTTATGGAAGCTAATGGTCTAGAAATTTGGTCAGCCACATAAGATAAATATGAAGCACCTGCTACTGCTATGAACACATGGACCGATGCACAAAAGACCTTAGCTTCAAACAATGCTAAAGCCATGAATGTTTTATTTTGCTCTCTAGACAAAAATGAATTTTCACGTGTCATGTTTTGCACTACTGCATTTGACATTTGACATACCTTACAAATTACACACGAAGGTAGATCAAAGGTCAAACAAAATAAGATTTCAATTTTACAAAGCCAATTTTCTTCATTTAAAATGAAGCAAAATGAAACTATTGTTGACATATATTCTAGATTTCAAACTATCCAACATGATCTTATGGCATTAGGAGTCAAATTTACTGATTTTGATTTAGTTTCTCGAATACTCAACTCTTTAACATCAGATTGGGAAAGGAAGGTATTAGCTATTGAAGAAGCTAATGATATCTCCACTCTCAAAGTTTAAGAGTTGATAGGAAATTTAATGTCCTATGAAGCTAATTTGCAGGCACGAAAAGAACTAAATTCGGAGAAAAAGAACATAACATTCCCAGTAACAAAGAATGATGACTCTGATTTAGATGGAGAAGAAATAGTCTTCATTTTTAAGAATTATAACAGATTCAAGAAATTTAGAAAGATGACCAAATTCCAAAAAGAAGGGAAGACCAACACAACAAACCTATCTCAAATCAAGTGTTATGAATGTGATCGATACGGACATATGAAGAAGGACCGCTCAAAACTCAACAATGATAAAAAGAAGAACAAATTTGAAAAATTCAAAAAGAAAAAGGCTTCCATAGTAACTTGGGATGACTCGGACTCATCATCATCTGAAAGTGATAGCGATAGTGACGGAGAACAAGCTAATGTGTGTTTTATGGCACAAATTGAGGAGATATGTCCTCAACTTAGCTATGACAAACTATTAGAACTTAGCATGGAGTTAGATGATAAATTTAGACAAATTAAAAAATTGAACAAAGAATATATAGTCAAAATAAATAGATTAGAACTTAAGTTAGGAATGTTAAAAGATGAAAAAATTATTCTAGAAGAAGAACTTGAATTATCTCAAGAAAAAATCAAAAATAATTTGCTAGAAAGTGAGGCTATTACTATTGATTTTGAAAACACTAAAATAGTGAAGGATAATTTTTTAAAAGAAAATGTTGAATTTAAAAGTAGTATTGAATTATTTAAAATTGAAAATATAGAATTAAAAGAAAAATTAGATGAAATTACAAATAATGTGTCAAAATTTAATAAAGGAAAACAAGATTTGGAAAAATCTTATCAAAACTTCAAAACCATCAGGCAATAGGAATGGAATAGGATTTAAAAATTCTTCTAAACATAAAGGAAATGATGCTAAAAATATTAGTTATATAAAAACTAAAAGTTTACCTAAGTCTAATTTAATGCCAAAAATATGAAGATTTGGATTCCTAAAACAAATAATAATTTGATTAGACAACAGTTTCTTAATAATTACTTAGAGAATGTAGTCTATAATAAAAAATTTATTTATAAAGGTACCAAACCATCTTGGGTATGGCTACCTTCTCCTAACAATTAGGACCCTAACGAAATACATGGGTACCAATTAAAACATCTTTTATTTTGCAGGTACCCAAAATAAAACGTAAGGAGAAATGGATACTAGATAGCAGGTGCTCCAAGCATATGACCTGAAATTCAAAAATGTTATCAAATATAACATACATCGATGGTGGAACGGTAACCTTTGGAGATAATTTAAAAGGATATGTCGTGGGCATTGGAGAAGTCATCAATTCTGGTATATCTAACTCTCATATTATTACAAATGTTTTATTAGTAGAAAATCTAAAACACAACTTATTAAGCATTAGTCAATTATGTGATAAAGGATTTCAAATAAATTTTGAAAAAGATAGATGTAATATTTTAGATAATAACAAAAAATTATTTTTGAAGGTTGTAGAAACAAAAATATTATGTATTAAACATGAATATAAATAAAAATTCAAATTTATGTTTAACGCCAAACATGATGATCCATGGTTATGGCATAAACGATTTTGTCATATCAACTTTAAGAATATTAATAAATTGGCGAAATATGAACTAGTTAGAGGTTTACCTAAAATAAATTACAAAGTAGAAAATTTATGTGACAATTGTCAAATTGGGAAACTAAAGAAAAGTTCGTTTAAATCAAAAAATAATATTTCTACAAAACAACCATTAGAACTATTACAATTAGATTTATTTAGACCGACACAAATATGATCTATAAATCACAACAAATATGTTTTCATCATAGTTGATGATTTTTCAACATATACATGGACTTTGTTTTTAAAACATAAAAGTGACACTTTGGTTTGTTTAAGATATTTGCTAAAAGGATTAAAACACAAATGAACTTAATAATTAAAAATATTCGAAGTGATCACGGAGGAGAATTTGAAAACGATCTTTTTACTAATTTTTGTAATAAGAAAGGAATAACTCATAATTTTTCTTTTCCTCGCACACCTCAGCAGAATGGTGTTATGGAAAGAAAAAATCATACACTACAAGAATGTGCACGAACATTATTAAATAGTAGTGGTCTTCCAAAACACTTTTGGGCTGAAGCTATTGCCACAGCTTGTTATGTGTTAAATCGAGTAACCATACGTCCAATGACAAAACAAACTTGTTTTGAAATATTTTTTGGTAAAAAACCTAAAGTTTCGTACTTTAAAACTTTCGGTTCAAAATGTTTTATATTAAATACAAAAGATAACTTAGGAAAATTTGACGCAAAGGCCGATGAAGGTATCTTTGTTGGATATTCGGATCGTAGCAAAGATATAGAATCTTTAATAAACGAAATAATACTATTAAAGAAAGTTTACATATTTCTTTCGACGAAAATCTTTTTAACCGTAATAATAATGATGAAGAAGAAATTATCCCACTAATAAATTCAACAAATTCCATTACTAATGAAACAAATATGCAAAATAACACGTTGATATCATTTCCTAGAATTCTTAAGAATCATCCAAAAGATAATATCATTGGAGATCTTACTTCTAGAGTAACTTGAAATCAACTCAATCAAATAAGCCATATAGCATTTGTGTCAAATTTTGAACCAAAAAATTATAAAGAAGCTTCAAATGACAATTTTTGGATAATAGCTATGAAAGAAGAATTGAATCAATTTGAACGTAATAATGTTTGGGAATTATTACCAAGACTTGAAGACCAATCGGTTATAGGAACAAAATGGGTGTTTAAAAACAAAGCAGACGAGAATGGAAATATCGTTAGAAATAAAGCTCGTTTAGTTGCTCAAGGCTATAATCAAGAAGAAGGTATCGATTACGATGAAACCTTTGCTCTAGTAGAAAGATTAGAAGCCAATCGTACATTACTCACCTTTGCAACTCATCACAATTTTAAACTATTTCAAATGGATGTCAAAAGTGCTTTTTTAAATGGTTTTATTAAAGAAAATATATACGTAGAACAACCCCCATTATTTGTTCATGAAAAATATCCCGATCATGTTTTTAAATTACACAAAGCACTATATGGGTTAAAACAAGCCCCTCGTGCGTGGTACGAACGTCTTCAAAATCACTTAATATCATCTGGTTTTCAAATAGGCAAAATAGATACAACTTTGTTTATTAAAAGAGAAAATAACGATATTTTGTTTGTACAAATTTATGTTGATGATATCATCTTTGGTTCAACCAACGAAAATTTATGTAATCAATTTTCAAATATTATTGAAAATGAATTTGAAATGTCCCACATGGGAGAAATTAATTTCTTCTTAGGTTTACAAATAAAACAACTTGAAAATGGAATTTTTATCCATCAGGAAAAATATTGTAACGATCTATTACGATGTTTTGAAATGGATAATACTTCAAGCAAACCAACACCAATGAGTACCACTGTTCACTTAGAAAAAGACGATAACGAAAAAGATTTTGATGAAAAATTATATCGAAGCATGATTGGTTCTTTACTTTATTTAACGGCTAGTCGACCCGATATTATGATGAGTGTATGTCTTTGTGCTCGATTTCAAGCAAAACCAAAAGAATCTCATCTAAGAGCTGTTAAGCGTATTTTACGTTATCTATCTAGTACTAGAGATTATGATTTGTTTTACCCTAAAGAATCATCGTTTCAACTAGTTTCATATAGCAATGCGGATTTCGGTGGATGTAGAACAGATCGTAAGAGTACTAGTGGAACTCGTCACTTTATCGGACAACCTTTAGTTTCATGGTTTAGCAAAAAGCAAAACCGAGTCTCATTATCTACTTGCGAAGCCGAATACATCTCCGCCGCTCTAGCATATGCACAAGTGATCTACATGCAACAAACACTAACGGATTTCGGCAAAATTATTAACAAATCTCAAATATATTGTGATAACACAAGTGCTATCAATTTATCAAAAAACCCCGTTAATCATTCACGAACCAAACATATAGATATACGACATCATTTTTTACGAGACAATGTTGAAAAAGGAACTATTTCATTAGAATACGTAAATACCGAAAATAGGTAGCATACATCTTTACAAAACCACTAAATGAACAAACTTTTATTAAACTCCGACGAAATTTAGGTATATGCTCACTCCAAAATCAACTTCCTTAAAATCAAACAATGTTTCTCTTTAAGGCTATGATAAGTAGCTTATTTTACTACCATATATTATACTTAATAATTTTTGAACCTTTAATTTTTTAGACAGTTAGTTTGTCTATAAATAATTCTTTCAACTTATATAAAGAGAGGTATACAAAACTGTATAAACACAACTCATATCTTCCTTAAAGAAACAAAATATAGTCGTGTCTTCTGGGGACTCTTATATATCCATCTCCATCGCAACACCATCGACGGACAGCTCGATTGACATGCCACAACGAATTCCTACACATGCACCAAAGCAGGAGCCAATGAATCCTCGTATCACACGGGCTTTACCCCCGACAACAAGAAAACCAAAAGATCTCTGTTTATCTCTCCTAACACAAAGGAGAAAATTAATGAAATTCATCATTATCAAAAACAACAGATAGATCTTTAACGAGAACTATATTTCGAACAAAAAGTTACAGCACATCGCCTAAGCTTTTTGGAGCAAGTAGCGATGAAGTTTTGCTCGTCTTGAAAGAAAGACATGCATGAACCGCTACCAAAACCTTGTATTTTTTTGGATCCCTCATCTTGATATCGTACTCATTCGGACCCTTCACCAAGACGATATTCTAGCTCTTTGAGAACCCATGAACGTGAAAATATATGGTCTCCACTTAAACCATGGACGGATGACAAGTCATGAGATCGCAAAACTCCATCACCGTCTAAATTAAATTATATTTGTATATATCTATGCTTGTTTGTTATTTTATTTCACAATAATAAAATTTCTTTGTATAAATTTCGAGAAATAAGCAAAACCATCAAATTTTAGGCTAATTTTAGCCACATTGTTTATTTCAGATGTCTAACTATGGCCTTCAGACGTCTGACACAATGATATACATCTAAAATTTAAGCACTGTGCATATGTCAAACGTCTGGATTGGAAATCAAACATCTGGTTTGCCCTAAATTTTGTGCAGTAGATAAAATTAGCCGTCTGGTTTTTTGATTTAGACGTCTGGTTTGATCAAAATTTTAAAATTGGAGAGGCAGAGAGTTTTATCAAACGTCTTGGTACAAAAATCAGACGTCTGGTTTGGTTTATTTTTGAAAAATTTCGAGGAAGAGAAATAAAGGCATATGTATGAATCTTATTTCAGACGTCTGGAATGCTCTGATTTTTATTTGGAGGCGACAGAGCAACGTCATTTTTTTCGCTTTCATCTCAAAATTTTCATCTGAGATTTCACCATTGACGAATTTTTTCTCCAACAATTCATCCTTTTTACGCGAAGATCAAATCACAATGCCTCCTAGAACAAAAAATCCCAAAATATCAAAACGAAAACAAGTCGAACCTGCCTCATCTAGAAATCCCCAAGTGTGCTCTGATGATCAAATCGAAAGGTGGATGAATAGAGCGCCGCACTTCATTAAAAGTATGAAGACATCCAAAAGAAAAAACTCCACATAGGTCTATTCTACAATCTTCTGAAATTTCCTATGTATGATTTGGATGAACTATGTGAAAATGCAGGGTTGGAAAACCTAATTTCTTTTACTTCTAATGATGTCCAAATAGGCCAATTAGCCATTTTTTATTCTACGCAAATCTAGACAGTACTTCAATGTGGAACACTGAAAATGAGGATAACTGGCTCTGGTCTAGCATGTATGGGAATATGATTAGATTAACTCCAGGCATAATAGGTCGAACCCTTGGATGCTCTGACACAGGGAAGATTTATACAACATTTAAGATATGTACTTCAAGCCACGGAACAGTTTAACTCGTCAAATTTGGGGGGACGTAATGCCAAAATTTGCTTCCAAATTTCTATGTCCAAAAGCTCGACTCCTAACTCGAATGATAATCAACACAATCATTCCACGAATGGGAAATCACGAACAAATCACCGAATTAGAGCATAAAGCCTTATATGCTCTATTTAGTGGAACAAGAGTAAATTGGGCCAAATTCATCTTCGACGAGCTAAAGAATTTTTGGACTCGATCAAGGTCGTCAAGTATTTACCCAACATATATTATGAGACTTCTTCGTGCACATAGCATTCCATCCTACCTATCAACATTCGAAGAAATCTCACCTAAATATGCATCCACCAAATTCTTCTCTCTGATGCACCTACCCGAAATCCCTTCAAAATTCATGTCCTTCAAAGATTGGACGCACAATCGTCAATCTAGAAGAGTTGAGCCTCCTCCTCAACCACACATTGATCCATCCCAAGAGGAGGAACAACATCGAGAAGCCACTCGTCCTCTTCCCGCACCATTCGATTATTCGGGACAAGATGAAATTATGAAGACTCGAACGGATACAAATCCAAGCAAAAGTGTTCGAGATCTCACTCTTCGAAACCAAAAAATTCTATCTCAAAATCAAAAACTTTTGGCTAAGCGAATTGACAACTTCGAAACATCATTTGCTACACGCCAGCCATAGTTGAAGAATCCCTTTCCACTGCCTTATCGGTTCTTAAAGAAGTACTACAACGGTTTCGCGGTCCAACTCCACCTTCTGAAGATTGGCCAACCTCAGTACCTTCTCCTTCCGCAAAACAATCCAAACTCTCAGAGGATGAACCTCTCCAGGAAGCTTTGACATCTCCTACAAAGGCTAGTACTTTTGAAAAAGAAGAATCAAAGGAAGATGATCAAAATAAAGCTTCTCCAATGGAATCATAGATTTTGGGAATAATTGATTTTGGAATATCAATTTTTTGTACAAATCTATGTTTGTAATCCCAATTCAATTTATTAATGAAAATTTCTTTTTGTTTGATGATTGGCTTCTATTTTATATTTCTTTTTGATAATGCCAAAGGGGGAGAAATATAAGTATAATCATAAAACATTAAAAATAAGCACATATTCAGGGGGAGATTTATAATCTATACATAAGTACATTAAATAGTTGTCATCATCAAAAATGGGAAGATTGTTAGGAAATCAATTCTATGGTTTCGATGATAACAACTTTATAATGGAAATCAAATATGCATATATATCTATATTTACAGGTAATTGATAAAGTAACATCACCAAAGAGACAATAACAAGACTCAAAAGAAGTATCAAGAGGCTACAAGTCGATAGGATCGGAAGAAGAATGACACATGCATAGGAAAAGCAACATACACAAATCCAGATATCTGAGTGCACTAACCAGACGTGTGATTGATTCCTCTGGTTCGCAAATCAGATAGAATCAGGCGTTTGGTTAATGTACTCAGACGTCTGAAATATAGTTATATACAAAAAATATATGAAAGCCAGACGTCTGAAACATTTTCCAGACGTCTGATTTTGAACTCGACTGTGTAAATTCAAAGTACAACCATCACAATCGAAAAGACACGTTCGCTCCTCTTCGCTGCAACTCTTCAGCACCATGAGTAGCGACCTTAGAGCACTTACTAACAGATGCAACTACACAAAGGATCTCTCTGCCACTATAAATAGCATCAGGAATTCAAGAGAAGGTCTTACCTTACTCACTTATACTCTTTACTCTTGTATTCTAATTAATACTTGATCTATAGCATTCAAATACCTTTATTTTAGTCTTCCATATACTCAAATATATTTAATCAATATTATACATATATACATATACATATATACATATATATATATATATATATATATATTGGAAGCATTTGTACTCAACAGTCAATAATCGTGTTATAGAACACACACTTGACAAGAACAATCTTTTGTAACCAAGCCTATTCCTCCGGGCGAAGTGAGGGTGTTCGATAGTTGAATTCCGAAGAGGAGCTTCGGGACTGGACGTAGGACGGGAGGTCCAAACGAGTATAAAATCTTGGTGTGATTGTTTTCTTTTACTTTGCTATTATCATCTATCAAGTTTACATTAGATACATTATATAGTTAGTCACTTATATTTGCATATTTATACACTACACGATCCACTTTCATAGACTTTTATAGAGGATATAAATATCAAGAACACTCGGAAAATTAAAAGGAATGCAGTAAAGACATAAGGTTTATAGTGGTTCGGCAATCTTCGGCCTACGTCCACTTTGAAGAGTTGCTATTTTATTGATTATCACTCGCTGGTTACAAGAGTACAATTGATAATAATTGAGTTACAATGGAGTTCGACAGAATAACGGTGTAAAAGAACCAGAAGATCCCTTTTCTTAATCTCTTGGACTGCTATTTATAGCTGTAGGCTGTAAATATCTAACCCAGATCTGGAGGAATCCTTCTCTCACGTGGGTGGGCCCACATGATCGATCCCGAGCGATTTCGACTTGATCCATGATCAATACGAATGGATTTCGTATCGATCAAGATCTTGTCCAATCAAGTCGAGATCAAGCATGGACATTCGTGAGGTCGTACACAAAATTTGGTAGCATTTGGACTTGAAGATTACGAGATATGATCGATGCAAGTTTGGCTTTCCAAGTTGGCTGTCACGTTCGTATCGATCCAAAGTTCCACATTCTCCTTTCTTCGTATTGATATAGTTCACATCGATAACGTGTCTCCAAGATCGAGGAAAGATCCACCTTTCGCCCATTCTACCGAATCATCCACTTATTTGTATCCATCCAACCAGCAACTTTCATACCCGTACTTCGTATCCATCCATCTATCGGCTTTTGTACCCATGCTTCACATCGATTACATGCTGGTACTTCGTACCGATAATCCTTGGCCTATTTCGTATCGATGGATGAAGCCAAGTTTATATCGATCCAGAGCTGATCGATGCGAAACATTGTAAGTAGTGGATTGGTACAAACTAGACCAATCATGCCATTATCGATCGATACAAAATGAGCTAAGTTTGATCGATACGGATATGATGGATATGAAGTGAAGCTGAGTTGGATCGATACGAGTATGATGGATACGAAGTGAAGTCGATCCCTTTGATTTACACCGATCATATCTTAAGCATACGAACTCTGATGGACTTGAGATTTGAAACATAGCCTCTCCTAGCCTTGCCCAGCATTCCCAATCAATCCCGCCTTGATTGGAGCTTGGTCTAATTTTGACGGTATTGATCATAGCCTTGTTTCCAATCGATCTCCAATCCAGATATCCATTCTCTTCAAGCAATTTGTTGATATCCTGACCTTGACTAAAAGGTAGGATAACATCTCTAATTCTAGATAACCACAACATATTAAGAGAGTCCCAACAAAGAAGGGGATGCTCAAGGAAAATGATCATTATTCATTAGCAACCAGAAGGCCTTCTCTATCTCCTCTCCCATTTAAATTAAATCTCATGATAAACTTTCATTACAACTTAAATGGAATTTCTTATGTTGTTATCTCAAAAAATTTCTCGTTTTATGTAGGCTCATATGCACTTGTTGTCGCTTCAAAGAAGAAGGAGGCTAAAGATTATGCTTTTGACTTAGCTAAATCCACTAAACCTGCTCTGTCAGGGAACCTATAACTTTGGCCATTGATGAACTAAAATGGAAAGCGAGACTGGCGCTCTAGCTGACATTTCACCCCTTCGCCCGAGTAAAAGCCTAAGCTCGGGGATAGGTAGACTTCTGATGTAGCTACTAGGAAATCAAATGTGGATGTTTCCTTGATCACTGAAGATCCTGGCATGATTGATTTGGGTTCTCAAGATCAGAATGCATATGGACACGCAGGGGAAGTTCATACCCTAAACCCCTTGTTAAACATCTTGCTTCCCACTTAAACTTTGGGTTTTCAACGCTTATTCAAGGCGTTAGGTCTATCTTCCCTTCCCAAAGATTCTCTTCCTTCAAAGACCCAAGCTCAATCTACTCCCATAGACTTCAATATTCTTATTTGTTTGGCTATCTAATCCCCAACTATGGTTTCTCTTATGCCATTGCAGCCATCATCTTTCTCATCAAATCATCTTTATGCTCTTTTTGAACAACTTTTGCTGGTATGCATCTTCTCTTATTTTGCTATCTTGAATTCTTATCTTGGTATGTCTCTCCTTAACTTATGCTCATACGTTTTAGGCGGCCAAACACATGTTCTTTCTCCAACAGAACTCTCAAGCTCCTTCTAGTGAAGCGAGCGACCATAAGACGCAAGTCTCTTCACCTATGAATAGTGTGATTGATATTACTACAACAAGAGATGAAGCCATTACGGAAAAGAAGAAACTTGCTTCTCTCTTGACAAGGAGAAAAAGGCTAAACAATTGCTAGAGGAGGAAGCAAAAATGATAAGAGCGGATCCTGAGAAGGCGAACAAAGAGATTGTCAAATTAGCTGATAAGAAGAAATATCTAAAGGATAAGTTGAAAACCAAAGGTGCCATTTTGAATTGTGCAAACAACACTATCAAAGATCCCAAGTAGAAATTTTCTTTTTTCCTCAATCATGCTATTACCATAATTACCGAAAAATGCTACAAAGACGCCTTGTTTGTAGCGTATGGTGACAATATCTAGAAATACATAGATTTAGATTTTTCCTTCTATCCTGGCATTAAATGAAAAGTTCAAAAGAATATCTAGTCTTATTTTAGGAATAGCCCAGGGGTCTGTTCAAGCGAAGAACCCTGATGAGGAAGAGGTCGATTCTAAGAATTTTTTGCCCTCCGATAATCCCTGGCTCAATGAGGATAAAGATTCTGATGAGGGGGAAGATAATAATGATGACAATGATGGCAATGATGATGATGATACTTATAATAATGGTCATGGAGGTGATGGTGCTGGAAAGGGTCACAATGGATCAAGAGATGGGGTTAATGGATCGGGCAGTCACAACTAGGATTCATCTGCCCATAACATAGATCTTTCGAACTTTCCTAATCTTATGGATGCTGTATAGGATAATATCTCTAAAAGATGTTGATTCCTATAGTCAACAGCCAAAAGAGAAAACTCAAGTCTCGGTCTCTTAGGTTCCAGTTTCATAGGTATGGAATTCATTATTTAAAGGCTTAAAATTACCTAATAGCCTTTAGTTAATATGTTTGTCACTTTAGTTAAGGAAAAGATCCGAATATTATAATGAGATTCTTTATGAAAAGAGTGAAAGAGAGGTGCATCAGTTGAATAGGGAGATAAAAAGGTTAGTCAAAGAGCATAAGAATTATCCAAAAAATATAGGTGCCATAGTCTTCATGCCAAACAATTAAAAAACTTCAAGGAGAAACAAGCTACCCGACTCTTAAAAGGATCTCGCCTTCATAAAGAAAAAATTTGGAGAGAAAAATACAGAGTTGACCATACTCTTATGGATGTTTACCAAGGATTGGGAAGGCTTAGAAGAATTTATTTTTACAACATTTACGATAGAAGTCCTATCATTGATTTCTCTTTCTTAGAGGAGAAGAGTGGAGTTTGATTAGATGTCTCCATAAGAGATATCTTAATGAGCATAGGTCTAACCCCATCCTGGGGCATGTTGGAATCTTCCAAGGGTTGTGACTATTCCCCTTACACCAAACACTCTTCCCCTGAGAAAGTTAAATTCAACAAGGAGAGATTTATTTTTGAATTTTACAAAGGATTAATATTGTATGAACCTCAATGATTTTGTCTTCAAGGTGTAATTTATATAGTTTTATGAATTTCAGTATTTTCGTTCCTCATTTCTTTGTAACTTAGTATATTTCTTATAAATCATACATATTAAGGAACCACCGAGTAGTCCTGTTCCCATTGAAATCTTGAGAAAATTTATCAAATTAAAGAGGGATTTTAAAGAGAAATAGTTAACTTTAATACCACTCGGCTAGCGAAATATTGCTTCCTTGGAGATCTTGAGGAAGTTTACACATGGTATCCATACTTTTACTTTGATTTCTTGGGTAAAGAAAAGGATAAATTGCTTAATGAGATACAAACCACTCACATTAAATTGTTATGTGGTGAGATCAACCCTTCGGCTAGAAAATGGGATTATCATCAATTCCCTCTAGTTCATACCCCTAATGTTCCTTTTGAATCTACCCTCTCTTTATCCGTTGGATCACTTAAGAAGGCTCAAACTATCATCCTTAAACTTTAAGAGTTAAACACATAAAGCATGTATTGCTAATGTAATTCAAATTTTCTTGTGCTTGTAATCCTTTTCATTATTAATAAAGAAAGCATTTCCTTTGTACTGATTTCTTTTTCTTATTTACTTATTTTTATTTAGCAAAAACAATTAACTTTCACGTCTTATGGTCTGGAACTCCTTGATCGATTGGACATCATTAAAGCTAAGTTCAGGTTGGAATCGGGAAGAAATTTTCTTCTCAATATACTTCGACTTTGTCATTTCTTGATAATCTGGATGCACAGAAATAGAACGACGTGTACTATCGATTGAAATCCACACTTGGTAGTTTAAAGGAGATGAACTCCACCTTAGAGGAACAAATCAAAGAGAAGGATAAAGGAATCCAAGAGTTAAGAAGGAAAATGGATGCGATTAGTCAATTTAGACCTTTTGTCCAAGGGTTCGAAGCTGATGTAGAAATTTCAAAATTATATCAATAGATAAATGGCCTTGAGGTGGACTTGCTGAAAATTCAAGTATTTTATCAATCTTTGGAGCTCATTGCAAGTGGAGGTGAATCGATCCTTCCTACTTCTACTCCTAGGAGAATGACTAGATCTCGATCTTTAGCTAGTGAAGAAGCATTCCCTTCTTTGTTAAACCATCCACCAAGGCTAAACCATGGAGAAATATCTAGATGGTGCCAAAGGGTTAAATATGAATGTTTTCAGTTTCTGAAAGGAAAATGGGATTATTAAGTATCACAATGTGTTACCCAGTAAGTTGTCCTGGATACGTGGCTCGGCATACGATTTCTGTTCGTCATGGAAACCTCGGCATCTCCCCTCGCAGCACAAGCCTCGTTCGGCATCTCCCTTCATTCGGCACGAGCCTCATTCGGCATAAATGAGTCGCTCGGCATGAAGCCTCGTTCGGCATAGATGAGTCGCTCGGCATGAAGCCTCTTTCGACATAGATGAGTCATTCGGCACATGCCTCGTTCAGCATAGACCTCGTTCGGCACACCTCCCCTCGTTTGGCACAAGAGCCTCGCTCGGCCCAAGTACCTCGATCGGCACAACAGCTCATTCGGCATACGAGTGTCGTTCGACACGCATCCCTCGCTCAGCATGCGAATGCCGTTTGGCCTGGATGTGTGGCTCGACATACAAGTGTCGTTCGGCATGGAGACCTCGCTCGGCATTCTCTAGTTTGACCAACCTCGCTCGGCAATTGTCGTTCGACATCTCTGGCTCGGTGTGCAGAAGCTACTTACCATGGGACGGGGCACCTTGTTCCTTGGCCAATGAGGGAAGTCCAACCCATCTTCGTCTATAAATAGAAGGGCAGGGCACAGTGAAAGGGACCTTTTTTTAGAACACTAGGTAGAATCTACCACTTTTAAGATTCTTTCTTTTCAGTTAGCACTTGTATTCAAGTCATTATTGTATGGATTGTATCTGTATTCGATCATCTGTGAAAGCAATAAAGATCAAAACTCAAAGTGGACGTAGGCAGTTACGCTGAACCACTATAAATCCTGTGTTCTTATTTTTACAGTTAATTTAGCATACAGTTCTCTGTTTTAATTTACTTTCTTCATTAATCTCTCTACACAATCTTTCTCAAGGGTGTTCATGGCCAATTCTGGTGCTTTCACTGAGAACTTAAATACTCAAGCCGCTAGGATCTGCTTTGTAGCTACAGGATTGAATAAATCCCCCAAAGGAGTCCAATTCATTCATAGGACGTCCGTTGATTCTACTCAGAGTTCCTGTCAATAACTCTACTATGGGAAGACCATGTACCAGTTCAGCCTCTCATAACGCGGACGTCAACGAGACTGCTAGCATACAACAAATAGGACCTAGCAATCAACAAGCAAATCTAGGTGTAGGAACCAACACCCAAAATCAAATGGAAGTTGTCACCAGAACAGAGTTCAACGAGTTGATGAGTGAACTCATGGAAAGTAGAAGACAACTTAGTGTGTAGATTCAAGCTAATGCTAACCTCATGACTCAGCTTACTCAGCAACAGCATCAGAATGCTGGAGGTAGCCCCGTTCCTTATTCTTCATCTGATAGGTCGACTTCGTCTGATGAACCTCCCAGGCATAGACGCTGCAAAACTGAAACTACACAAGCAAGTGCTGCTGATCGATCAACTAGAGATCACCTACACCTTGGAGACCGCACCCAAGCTGGAACAGGAAACTTAGAATCTGGAGCACGTGTAGAAACTGAACACCTAGCTCACCAAGACCCTAATGAAGCTAGTTCCTAAGATACATATTTGGCATATTGTCAACAGAGTATACATCAACCCGAACGGTCTCGTAGAATAAATTCCAACCTTCCATCTTCCATACAAACCCTGGACCTATCGGCTATGGTCAGACAGCCGATGAGAGAAAATCAAGGCTTGACCAATGAAGATTGGGGGATATCCAGGAGCCATACTCCATTCACAGACACTATTCTACAGGCCAAATACCCCAGGAAGTTTAACATGCCAACCATCACGGCCTAGGAAGGGAAAACTGATCCTCGACAACATGTGATGAGATATGAATGGATGATGGATTCAGCTAGAGCAAATGATGCAACCAAGCGTAGATGCTACCCAATAACTTTGTCTGAAATTACGACCATGTGCTTCACTCGACTTCCACCGCGGTCTATATCTAGCTTTGACGAATTGGTGACGAAATTTGTAGAACAGTTCAGGATACATGCCACTCGTCCCAAGGACGTGATGTCCCTGTCTAGTGTAATCCAGGCTCCAGGGGATTTGTTGAAGGAGTACTTACAGAGATATCATGTTGCGGCTATTGAAGTTAGCAACCCTAATGACCATGCAATTATGATGGCTATAATGCGAGGAGTGGATCCAGATTCGGAGTTTGAAGATGGGTTGGCAGGAAAACCTCCGACTACGCTAGAGCGTTTTTATTCAAAGGCTCATTAGTTCATACGAAGAGAGGAAGCCAGCTGGACAAGGCGAGATAAAGTACCATGACCTGTTCAGGAGATTGTGAAAAGCAACATCGCTGTAAAACAATCTGGTGACAATTCGGGGAAGGTACAGGTCAATGTCCAGAACAAGCCTGGCCAATCTAAAGGGTCTAGAGGAGGAAATCCCGAAAAGAAAAGGGAAGCAGGAAAATGAAAGCCGAGGATTCCAATTTACGACGAATATACTCCTCTGAATGCATCTCTGGAGAATATTTACCTGTCAACTTATAATACTTTTCAATACAGAAAGCCACACCCAAAGGAGTCGACAGAGGAACAAAAGCGGACTGGGTAGTACTGCCGCTTCCATGAGACTTACGGGCATAATACAGAAGAGTATAGACACCTCCATGATGCCATAGAAAAGTTGATTAGACAGAAAGAGTTGTAGGAGTTTGTCAAAAATCCACAGGAAGGTAGGCAAGGAACATCAGACCGCGGACGCGGGCCGGTTCCATGCCATCCAGAGGAACCTGCTAGAACTGTGGGTAGACTAGTCATAAACACGATAGTCGGTGGACCTCACCCTACAGATAATAATTGGCATGAAATGAAGCAGTATGCTAACTCCCTAAGACATGCAGATTTTGAGTGTTTTTCAAATACCGAGGACGGGTCCCCAGCTAAGCAACAACGAATAATGACAGACGATATAGTTTTCTGGAGCAGAGTTGCTGATTAGGTGGCGGCTCCTACTGTTACCCGATGGTTATATCCACGACAATCGGGCCAGCATTTGTGAAGAGAATTTTGATTGATTGTGGAAGTTCTATTAACGTCATCTTCAAAAAGGCATATGACCAAATGAAGATGGAGACAAAGGATTTGGAGACAATGGCTCTTATGGTGCAGCAACCGATGCAGTGGGTTATGTTGAATTGCCAGTTGAACTGGGGCAAGGTGAACATAGGAGGGTGCGAATCCTACCTTTCATAGTTTTGGATGTTGATTCTCCATATAATGTGTTTCTGGGTCGACCGGCCCTACCAGAGTTTAGGGCAGCTTTGGCCCCGTGGTGTTTAACTTTGAAATTTCCACTAGATAAAGGAGCTGGTGTGGTGCATGACGACCAGGCGACCGGTCGTACATGTTATGTGGCCGAGCTGAGAGAGGCCCAATAGAGAGAGAAAGGAAAGGTTGTGGACAACCCCGTCCGCATCCAGAACACTGACAATTGACAAGTAGTGCCCAAGCCCTGGCTCGGGCAACATTCTCGGATCTATGGAGACATAGATCCGCGAGATGATGATGAGGAACCCAGGGAAGCTAAGTAGCACCGGCTGAACTGACGATTGACATTCCAGTCAGCCGAGATGATACATCACGGATACTTAAGATTGGATCACAACTCGACCCCTCGATGACCGAGGATCTTACCGATTTCCTTCGAGCGAATTTGGATGTTTTCGCTTGGACACATATTGATATGTGCGGGATTTATCCCGCTATTACGAGTCATATGTTGAACACAGACCCAAGGTATATACCATTAAAGCTGAAAAGGAGAGGCATGGAACCGGAGAGGTCCGCTGCTTTTAGAGAGGAGGTGGACAAACTCAAAGCCAATGGGTTCGTCCGCAACGCCCACTAACCTGAATGGGTGTCTAACCCTGTGTTGGTGAGGAAAGCAAATGGGAAATGGAGAATTTACATAGATTACTCCGATCTGAACAATGCGTGCCCCAAGGATAGTTTTCTTTTATCCAGGATTGACCAGCTGGTTGACTCAATAGCGAGACACGAGTTACTGTCATTTATGGATGCGTACTCAGGATATAATCAAATCTCGATGCACATTCCAGAACAAGAACACACGAGTTTTGTCATAGATATCGAGCTATATTGCTATGTAGTAATGCCTTTCGGATTAAAAAATACGGGAGCGACTTATCAGCATCTGGTGAATCAAATGTTTAAAGACCAGATAGGTAAAACAATGGAAGTCTATGTGGATGACATGCTTGTGAAGTCACGGTAGTCAAACGACCACATTCGAGACTTAGCGGAGATGTTTGGTATACTTAGATATTATGGAATGAAAATCAATCCATTGAAGTGTTCCTTTGGCGTTGCGTCAGGGAAATTTTTGGATTTCATAGTTAATGTCACGGGGCTAACAGAGAAAAGATATTCGGGACATATAAGTGCCCAAGACAATAAAGCTAGTACAAAGCCTGAACGGAAAAGTAGCCGTGCTGAGTCGATTCATATCCAAAGGCATAGATAAATGTATTCCCTTCTTTGATGTAATAACTAAAGGAAAGAGAAATTTTGAATGGACGTCCGACTGTGAGGACGCATTCTGAGCTTTAGTGAGACATTTGGAAAGTCCTCCGGTGCTGTCTAAGCCTATAGACCATGAAGTACTGTATGTGTACTTAGCTATTTCCTAACATGTTATCAGTACGGTTTTGGTTCGTGAGGAGGACCAAGTTCAAAAGCCAGTTTACTATGTAATTAACGTTTAACAGGAGTAGAAAGAAATTATCCTAAGATTGAGAAACTGGCCTACTGCTTGGTGATTGCATCATGCAAGCTTCATCCGTATTTTCAGGCACACTCGATAAATGTTTATACTGATCAACCCTTGCGTCAGGTATTCCAACGACCAGAAACTTCTGAAAGGATGTTAAAATGGAATATCAAGTTAAGTCAGTTTGATATTACCTACCTGCCACGAAGCGCCATACATGGGCAAGTGCTAGAAGACTTTATTGCTGGATTCACCATGTCAGACGAACCAAACAACAATGATGTTATTCCCCCAATTCGATGGAAACTGTACACCAATGGAGCATCTAATGACCGTTATTCTGGGGCTGGTACAGTTCTTGTGACTTCCAAAAACTGATCAATTTGTTACGCTTTGAAGCTTGATTTCCCAACAACAAATAACGAAGCCGAGTATGAAGCATTGATTGCTCGTTTGAAACTTATCGAAGAACTGGGCGTAAAATCGGTTGAAATCTTTTGTAACTAGCATTTGGTGGTATCCAGGTGCGGGGGGACTATCAAGTGAAAGAAAAAAGACTTGCCCCATACCTTGCATGGGCTCAAGAGCTGCTAGCAAATCAAGAATATTATGATATTTCGCATGTCCCGTGTGAACAGAACAAAGAAGCCGATTCATTGGAAAAATTTGCAAGTACCGGCGATGCACGACAAATGGGATTGGTTCTGGTCGAAACCTTACATGCTTGGAGTATAAATGTGATGGAGATAGATTTCGTGTTAGAAACAGAAATCGAAAAGGAATCACGGATGACCCCATTTAAGCAATACTTGCTACACGGGATCTTGCTCGAAAGAAAGAGCGAAAGACCACAAGTCATTCGTAAAGCTTCGCGATAAGTGATGCAGGATGGAATAATATATCGGAAGGGATTCTCGGCCCCCTTACTCCGGTGCACTGCCCACAATGAGATAAAATGAGTCCTGAAGGAAATCCATGAAGGAGAATGTGGTGACCATATTGGGGGCAAACATTAGCAAAGAAGATCCTCCGCTATGGATATTATTGGCCAACTGCAAATCGGGATGCTGCAAACTACGTAAGGAGATGTGACAAATGCCAGGAGTATGAAAAAAATCCCGAGAGCTCCGCTGACGAAAATCACACAAATGGTTAGTCCCTGGCCGTTTGCAATGTGGGGGATCGATATAATCGTTTCTTTACCCATATCCAAAGGTGGTGCGAAATACGTGATAGTTGCGGTCGATTACATTATTAAGTGGGCAGAAGCAGAGCCCTTGGCCATGATCACCACCAAGAAAGTCATTAATTTCGTTGTACGAAAAATTATATGTCGTTTTGGCCTCCCATGGACTATCATTAGAAACAACGAAACCCAATTCGAAAGTAGGGAATTCAAAGAATTTTGTCAAAAGTATGGCATTGAAAAAGGTTCACAGCAGTTGCTCATCCAAAAGCCAATGGACAAGTTGAAGCCGTGAACAAAATAATCAAGTCCATATTGAAAAAGTGTTTGGAAAAGACTAGAGGCAAGTGGGTGGATGAACTTCTAACAACACTTTGGGCTTACAGAACCACCCACTAGTCAGCGACTGGCCACACTCCATTCGCATTGGCATATGGCACGGAAGCTGTTATACTGTGGAACTTGAAGTTCCTTCGCATCGAGTAACTTATTATGACCCTAGGACGAATCAATATCTTTTATTAGAATCATTGGACTTTGTTGATGAAAAATGTGAAGAAGCTGATTTAAGGGTGGCTGCATATAGGCACCGAGTCGCCTGATATTATAATGAAAAAGTCCGACAGAGAATCTTTGGTGTGGGCGACCTCGTTTTGAAAAGAGTCTTCCCGGTCCCGTCGCATATGAATCCCACATGGGAAGGTCCATACGCCATTGAACGGAAGCTTGGAGAGGGAACTTTTAAGCTAACAACCGTTGATGGCGCGACACTCCCATGAGCATGAAATAGAGAGCATCTACGACATTATTATACTTAGTCTATCCCATTTGTGTCTTTGTTGCAATTATTTCCAATATGTTTTTATTTCATTGATTCTTCGTTCTCGACATGTAATAAGACAATTTAGTTTGTTTTCGTTAATAAAGGCTTGAAGCCATCTTTTCCATGAATGAATGATGTTTCCGTGTATGATAATTCTATGGCAAAAAATGAGAGTTACATTATTCTGTCTGACGTACAAACGCGCATAAATGACTCAAAATCTCCAAGTCCCTGAAGTGCGGACTGGAGCACTCTAAGTCCTTGGAGTGTGGATTAGAGTATAAACGACTCAAAATTTCCAAATCCCCAGAGTGCGCACTGGAGTACTCTAAGTCCCTAGAGTGTGGACTAGAGTATAAATGACTTAAAATCTCCAAGTCCCCAGAGTGCGGACTGGAGTACTCTAAGTCCTCGGAGTGTGGACTAGAGTATAAACGACTCAAAATCTCTAAGTCGTCGGAGTGCGGACTAGAGTACTCTAAGTCCCCAGAATGCTAACTAGAGTATAAATGACTCAAAATCTTCAAGTCCTCGGAGTTCGGACAGGAGTAATCGAAGTCCCCGGAGTATGGACTAGAGTATAAACGACTCAAAATCTCCAAGTCCTCGGAGTGCGGACTGGAGTACTCTAAATCCCCGGAGTGTGGACTAGAGTATAAATGACTCAAAATCTCCAAGTCCCCGGAGTGCGGACTGGAGTACTCTAAGTTCCCAGAGTGTGGGTTAGGGTATAAACGATTTTAAGTCCCCGGAGTGCGGACTGGAGTACTCTAAGCCCCAGAGTGCGAACTAGAGTATAAATGACTCAAAATCTCCAAGTCCCCGGAGTGCGGACTGGAGTACTCTAAGTCCCCGGAGTGTGGACTAAAGTATAAACGACTCAAAATCTCCAAGTCATCGGAGTGCGAACTGGAGTACTCTAAGTCCCCGGAGTGCGGACTAGAGTATAAACGACTCAAAATCTCCAAGTCCCCGGAGTGCGGACTAGAGCACGCTAAGTCCTCGGAGTGTGGACTAGAGTATAAACAACTCAAAATCTCCAAGTCCCCAGAGTGCGGACTGGAGTACTCTAAATCCCCATAGTGCGGGCTAGAGTACAAACTGTGAGAAATGCGGATTACAGATCTTAAGGCTAAGATTAACACCATAGAGGGGTGAATAGTGTTAATAAAGAATTACTAAATCTTTTTCTATTTATGTTAATTTAGACACAAAAGTATGCACTATATAGACACAGATACAATCGCAGAAACAATCACAGATACAGAAATAAAATAAAAGCAGTAAAGGAAAGAGCACATCAGATTTTATACTGGTTTGGAGTTACCCTACATCCAGTCCCGCAACACAAGTACAGATTTCCTTTCAACAGCAATCGTACAGTTACACCCTCGATTTCAAGGCTACGAGGTACACCCTCCAGAATTTCAATCCTCTGGGTAAAGATAATTGATTTCCGGGCCATAAATTTACCCAATTGATTTACCAAGGCTACAATCACACCTTCTCCCTTTTGATTGATTTCCAAGGCTACAATCGCACTTTTTCTCGCTTAATAGATTACAAAGAAGTCTGTAACTCTGAATAGCACTAAGAATGTTGTAGAGATAATGATAGAGAATCAAACTAAAAGTAATTGATTATGATTCATTGTTGATTTCGGCGGAGTAATGGTAAGAATATGTATTAAGAAAAGAGGAAGAAGAGGAGGAGTGAAACCCAGAAAAAAGTGATTAAAATTCGTTGAAACTGACCCCTATTTATAGAAGAACAACAGCCATGTCCATTCATAAAGAGTTATGGCGAATAGACACTTCTTTTGAAATTTGAATTTTTGAATCAAACTGTCACCATGTCGACATGGTACCCATAGGCATGTCGACATTCCAAAGCTTTTTATGATGTTTTGAATTTCTTTGAAAATAACTTTTATCTCTTATAAAAACTAATTTAAACTTTATAAATATACTTGACTATAGTTGAAATTCATAAGTAAATATAAAGAATAATATATATAGAATTTAACCATAATTTTATATTTAAATTTAAGTATAAATATTTAAAAGTTAAATATATTATTAAAAAGATAGTTTAATCGGGAGTAATTTGACTCTGAAAATAAAGATGTTTTTGAGGCTAAAATTATTTTAAATTAGGATCGACGGTTTTGAATCTTTTAAAAGGAAAGTTTTGAAAACATTTTGAAAACATGATATAATTTTGAAAAATCATTTTGAATAAAAGTTAGCGGATACAAAACAATATTCCACTAGATTTTTCGTAGGTTCCATCCTACTTAGGGTTCCATCCCTTTAACGGGCTCGAAGTGTATTCCATTCCACGAATAAATTGGATTTTAAGATGCCAGTGCTTTTCTATGAGTTTTAACAAAAATTCCTAATAATAATAAAAAAATACTTATCCTTGAAATCTTGAACTTTTGATAGTCTCGATACTCATGAGTCTTCTATCTTGATATTTTATCTTGATATCTTGAATCTCTATACTGTACAGTCTTCATTCTTAGTACCTACATGGTTAAATCCTGCATATACATATATATATCTAAACTTATAATGTTAGTATTTATATTTTATAATCTATTTTAAGGTTATTGTCATCAAAACCATCATCTCACGGACTAACACAGACGACTCAAAATCTCCAAGTCCCCGGAGTGCAGATTGGAGTAATCTAAGTCCCCAGAGTGCGGACTAGAGTATAAACAACTCAAAATCTCCAAGTCCTCGGAGTGCAGACTGGAGTACTCTATGTCCCCAGAGTGCGGTCTAGAGTATAAATGACTCAAAATATCCAAGTCCCCGGAGTACGGACTGGAGTACTCCAAGTCCTCATAGTGCAGACTAGAGTATAAACCACTCAAAATCTCCAAGTTCCCCAGAGTGCGGACTGGATTACTCTAAGTCCCCAGAATGCGGACTAGATTATAAACGATTCAAAATCTCCAAGTCCCCGGAGTGCGGACTGGAGTACTCTAAGTCCCTAGAGTGTGGACTAAAGCATAAACAATTTAAAATCTCCAAGACCCCAAAGTGCGGACTGGAGTACTCAAAGTCCCTAGAATGCGGACTGGAGTATAAACGACTCAAAATCTTCAAGTCCCCATAGTGCGGACTGGAGTACTCTGAGTCTCCAGAATGCGGACTAGAGTATAAACGACATGAAATATTCAAGTTCCTAAAGTGCAGACTAAAAATATTCTAGGTACCTATAGCATGAAACAGAGTACTTACGATTTCCAAAAAATCTCCGAGCCGTATGGAAGTGAACTGGGATTTATATAACTCACAAGATTTTGGATCTCGACCATAGTTATACGGTGAGATGAAAAATAAAAGTCGTTTGAAAGACAAAGGAACTAAATTTTATCTATTAATCCAAAATGAGGTTCTACTACAACTCCTTCAAAATTCGATGTCAAAAGTTATCTACATAGACTATGAAAATAAATAAAAATAATTACATAATCTAAGCTAACTCTTGTGGAACGAGAGTGACAACTACTTCTTTGGTTTCTTCTCCTTCCTTGTTTTCTTGGATGACTCCTCCCCCATGCGTTTTCGTTTGGACGCTTTTCTTGATGGGGAAGTAACATACGAGGAAGGACGAGGATCTTCCATTGGCCTGAACCCACCAGGGAGAATAACCTTCAATGGCCTGTCCAACGGATCGTCTAGCTCCACCACCTGGGGTTCGACCTTGATCTCAACCTTCTTTCTTTTCTCCTCCGCATGTAGCTGCTTCATGCTCACTTTGGAAGTGTGGCCGGAGGTTCCTGTAATCTCAGCTTCATTAACTTTCTTCGACGAGTGGCGAAGTTTCAGATTTGTCCTCGTCAAGCGCCTCAATCACTTGAGCATCAGGACCGAGAGTGTCTCCCTTGAGCAGCCTCGCTCGCCTTCTCCTTCTCCTCATTGGTGTCATCGCTCCTTGGAGTTGGCTCAGGGTCAGAGCGGCTTACGTTGAAACACAAGAGACAAACATTAGAATATGATAACCTCTCGCCAAAAATAATGGCTCTTTGAACTTTAAGAAGAGATGTCATATACCAATTTCTTGCAGACTCCCCACCGTTTAAGGAGTCTCACCCTTTGGAATGGGAGATAAAACATGAATGTCATGGCCATGGTCTTCCGGGTCGTAACCGATGTGCTGCTTGAACGGATCAAGTGATGGTCGACCAGTCGATTGAATCGAGGAAGGAGTTGGGGACCTCGGTCCAAATGGACCGACAACGTCATTATTTCCTTTTGACGAGGAGGAACCTTTGCTATAGTGAGCCTTTGCTGCAGACAAGTCTGAAGGCTCGTTCCCCTTGAGAAATTCCTTTACTAAAGCCTCCTCGTCAACCTCCTCGGCGCCTGACTCAACCGTTCTAATCTTTATCAAAGTTTCCCATGCCTCGGCTAGAGATTTGTGGTAACCTTTTCCAAGAAGTCAAGTCTCGATGCATGAGGACATGGGCATTGTATTCTGCTATAAGCGGTCGAATAAGCTTTTGATCTCCTCCCTTCCAGCCTCCGTAGCCACCTTGAGGCGAGAATCAATCTCCGTGGATGCTATTCTTTTTCCCTCCTCACGGGCTTCATACTTCAAAATCTCAACTTTAGAAACTTCATCGTCGAGCTTTGTCTTTAGGAGTCGTGTAGCAACAATCTCATCGCAATATCGTTACGACTCCTCCCGAGCAGTAGTTTTTTCCTCTTTCTCTTTGAGGAGGAGCTATTACAACTCTTTAACTCGCTGGACGAATGCATCCCTCTCCTTCTGAACGGAATCTTTCTCTAAAGCTAAGGCCCCACAGCGTTAGACCGCTTCGTCAATTTCTTTCTTATGTGTCGCCTCCAGATGATTAGCGGCCTCCGATGTGTCTTTAACGCTTTTTTGGGCAGCTTCTAGCTGAGACTTGTATGAAGAGAGCTCTTCATCCAGAGCTTTAATGATGTCTTTGTCGTGAATAGCTTTGAGCTTCAGGTGATTGATTTCGTGTTGGTGCTCATAGAGACTTTCGAGACTTTTTTAGCTACGTGGACAAACGCATCACGTTGAACGTAAACATTGTTGTTACAAGCAATGGCGCTTTGTTTGATGTTTCCCAGAATGTGATGAATCATCGGGAGAAATTTCAAACCAACGAAGCATATTTTCGAGAATGTGATCTTGAGCTCAGTAAGTCTTTCCGCTATTGACAGATCATGTATAGGAGCGAGAGGAGTTTACCTGGAGACTACAGATGTTTTGTGGGATTCTTGGGATTGCCTGGTACTAGATGAACCAGAAAGTTCATCTCGGTGGACCTCAGGCTGGGACCCCTTATGCGTAGACTTCTCCCTGCCTTGCTCTAATTGAGAACGAGGATCACGAGAATAGGAGGACTGGCTATATGTTTTTCTTCGATAAGATGATTCTCGAGGGCGGTATTCTCGGTCTGCAGAGTCATCTCTGTCTCGGCGTGTGCCGGAGCCCGAATCCTAGCTAGAATTATGAAAAATAGATGACCAGGGAAGACGATCGAGTCTGCGAGTACGTCCCATGTCATCTGCGTAGAATTTAAATAATGACAAGTTAGCAAGGAGTAGAGTGATGGCTGAAATTGAAGTGCAAGGTGAGGTGCACGTGTCCATGTGTGTCCTAGTGTTTCCTCCCAATGGACCAGTTTCTTTATCTTTACTTATAGGAGTTTTTTCTCCTTGGTTATGGACTTCAGCGCCTACATCGCCTCTTGTGGGCGAATGAAGCTTAAGGGCTTCCGGATCATTGAAGCCATAGTTAAAAAAATCATCGGGAATAGTGAGGTCTGACAAGCCTTTCGAAGAACTCTCTAAGTGTTGAGGAGAAGGCTCACTCTCCACTGGAGCGATTGTGACCTTAGTGGTTCCACCCACTATCTTCTTCCTCAATTTGTTAGCGAATTTATTCTTCCCCTTCGAAGGGGTAGGCGTTACTTCGATATCGTGAACCTCAACTACCGGCTCTCGAGCGGGACTAACATTCTCACTCGATACTTCGGGCATTTTAGCTTCTCTAATCTCCTCCTCCCCAGGTGTGCCAAGGGCATCATGTGCTGAAGGCCCAGCTTGCCTTTTTGCCTTTGTCCAAGGCAGACCCGATTATAGTGACGCCGTGAGGAAGGCTTATTCGACGACCTTCTACAGCTGCCCAAACTTCGAGAGCGATTTGTTTGAAATAATAGATCTTATGTCCCGGTCTTCGGGATAGCTCGGATAGCTTCAACGACTTTAGAATACCTAGAGCCTTCGGGACGCGGGCTGATGCCTGAGAAAAAGAGTAATAAAAGGTGCAATTTTCATCGAATGCAAGTATTGATCTAGCAAAGAGACTTACTACCTTTCATCCATCTCCTTGCAAACCCAGGAGGACAGCGCACGTAGACCCATTATAGTTTATACTGGACGAATTTGCTCCATGCCCCAGTCAGAATTTGACACTTGATACGAACACGTGACTGTTTGGATGTAATTGTGATGGAGCGATCTCAATATACTATAACAGGTCGCGAAGAAAGGAGTTGAATGGTGGCATGCTACCAACCTAGCGCATAAATTTGTTGTAGTCCGTATATCAGATTGGGGATAAGTGAGGACGATCTTGTCCCGATGGAACCAACACATTGTCAAAATGAATCCCGTGTATTGAGCATATGCGACAAAGAGTGCTTTCGTTAATTCTCGAAGCTTGAAAATAGACCGGATTGTCTAGAAAGATCGCTGCATCCAAGGAATCGGGAGCCAAGTCGACGGATGCGATCGTGGGGCTCGGAATATCTTGTATAGGAATAGTCGATGGATTCGAAGTTCCAACTACTTCTTGTTGAGAAGTTAGCTTAGGTCTATCTGAGACTGTGGCGAAGATGGATTTTCTAGATATCTCTAACGAATGTTGGATCTGATGAAACACCTGTTTAAACTATACTTGAAAAATGATCGACATTAGACGTAATAACAAAAGTACTCCTCCCGTGTGGTGTGTGAACTAGTGCAACCGTTCAAGTATAAGTGCCAAAGAATTACAAGTCATAAAGTTGATGAAATAAAGTTAAGCTTTGGACTTTCATCTTCGAAGATCGCCATCGCTGGCCATCTCCGAGAGCTTTTCATATGATAGTTTCTATTTTGAACTCGGCATCGACACTGTATATGGGAGGTTATTATCTGTTTTAATCGAGTTAAATTCAGGATTATAGTTGCTTAAGTCCTTGTCCTTGTTTATTGTCATATGTTCAGACATAGGAAGGAAGTTAAGTCAATATGCATTATGTTTGAGTTGGGATGGTTCTCACTGTTGTAGCCTACTACCAGACTTAATGCCGAAAGCCACTGTAGAGACTCGACTGTTATTGCCTACTTCACTCCTGCATTCCCACTCCACCGTTCGGCATTGGCAAGTCATGCCGAGCCACGGTCGTGCTGAGCTGCATCGCTCAGCACACTGAACCCAACTCTTATTTTCCTCCTACACTCCCTCTCCATCGTTCGGCATGCGAAAGTCATGCCGAGCCATAGCCATACGTTCTCTTCCAACACGCACACCACACTCGACCAACACTCCCTAACCTCGCCAATTCCTACTAGGCCAACCATACTTATTATTCCCTCGTTCGGCATGGAAACCTCGGCATCTCCCCTCGCTCGGCACAAGCCTCATTCGGCATCTCCCTTCGTCCGACACGAGCCTCGTTCGGCATAAATGAGTCGCTCGGCATAAAGGGCATAGATGAGTCGCTCGGCATGAAGCGTCGCTCGGCATAGATGAATCGCTTGGCATGAAGCCTCGTTCGGCATAGATGAGTCGTTTGGCGCAGGCCTCTTTCGACACAGGCCTCATTTGGCACACCTCCCCTCATTCGGTACAAGAGCCTTGCTCAGCCTAAGTACCTCGATCGGCACAACACCTCGTTCGGCATACGAGTGTCGTTCGACACGAATCCCTCACTCGGGATACGAATCCGGTGTTCTTGATTTTACAGTTAATTTAGCATACAGTTCTCTATTTTAATTTACTTTCTTCATTAATCTCTCTACACAATCTTTCTCAAGGGTGTTAGTGACGAATTCTGGTGCTGACATGATGTCTTAATGATTATCAAAGTCAAACTGAAGAATTGGGGCACAATAAATTTTCTCTTAAGCAAAATGTTAAAAATCAATAGAGTGAACTTAAGACTCTCAAAGGAGCTAACAAGACACTTAATCCTACAATGGAAATTGTGATCAGTTCTATTGATGACATGGACATAATATGAAAGAAGGAAAAGAAGCTTAAAGAACTGCTGGATGTAGCAATTCATCGCATTGTTGAACCATATTCGACTGCTGAAGTTCTAAAAAAATGTGCAGGATCTCGAATATCAACTAAAAGTAACTGAGGTGATTTCTCTAGAAAATTCTCGACTTAATTCTCTTGTTGATTATCTGCTCGAATTAGTAGTTGATTTTGGACTAGAGACTGATTTCTCCTTTTTAGACCTAGATATGAACCAAAGGCTGAGCAAAGCAGGGGCATTGGGATATCAACAATACCAACATTTCATTTTGTATGGATATACTGACCATTTCAAAGATATTAGAGGCCCTCTATGTTTACTCAAAGATGGTCCCTCCTCAAGTGAAATTCATCCATACCAACTTGAGGTTGAGGGAAAAGGAAAAGAGAAAGTGTGCCAACATTACCCACTTCCTTAACCTCATCCTCCTTCTTAGGAGGACTTGATTAATATTGTTTTAAAATCTACAACTTTTGCATATAATTGGTAAAGTGTAAAAATTGTAAATAAAGTTATACCCAAATGGTTAACATACTGAATTAACTTCATGTTTCTTTCATATCTGGGCATTGGTTTGTCTTCTTAATATAAACTGTTATCCCACCTTTTGGCAAGGCCATGACACCAAGAACTTGACTGGACACCGAGGATAGTTCGTCTTGGAGATCGTTAATGCACAAGTCTACTATGGATATCGATAAATTTTGTCCGAGTCCTGATTGAGCTACTATTGATGTGACAGGACCAGAAAAGCTATAAAATAATACATTTCGAATTTCAAGTCCATCAGTGTTCATATTCTTAAGATATGATCGATGCAAACTAAGGAAATCAACTTACACGCATCCATCTGTTCGTATCCATCACGCATCCATCTGTTCGTATCCATCATTTCACATCCATCTATTCGTATCCATCGCCATGCAACCGTCCTGTTCGTATCCATCGATCGATACGAACAGTGCAAAAAGGATCGATACGAACAGAACAATCACTCGGTACGAACAATGCAACAACAATCATGTGAACAGAACAATCGATCGATACGAACAGTGCAATAACGATCGATGCGAACAAGGCAAAGGCAATCGATACAAACAAGGCATAGGTGATCGATGTGAAGGAGACAGCCTTTGAAAAACACGAACATCGATCATATCTCACAATCTACAAGTCCTAATATAAAGATCAAGAACTTCTGTCATTTGAAATTCGTATATTTAATTGGTTTTAAATATTAACAAGTAAAATTTGTAAGTCGAATAAATTTTATTTTGAATATTTGGATTTAATTGGGTAATTTAATTGATAATTTAATATGTGAAATTACAAAAATAATTGGAAATTGGGTTTAATGTGATTAAAAATGATTTATAAAGTTTTAGTAAATCATATTGAAAATAGCCATTTTTCAAACAGTCTCGGATTTTGACGAAACCAGTTTCATCAAATCCATAATGTTATATTATTGTATGGTTTCAAATTTCGTGTCAATCGGACTTATGGTTTGTCCGGGGCAAGCTAAAACGCGTAGAAATCGATTCGAGTGAATTTTGAAATTAAATAGTCGATTCAAAAACTTATCTTTCAAATTTGATCGAATTGGCTCCCGATATATATTCCATTGCGTTCGGAATGGGGGTAAAACATTATAAATGCCTGGCAGCACGGTTCGTTTGGAGTTTGGAAAATTTCGGGATGAATAATGTTCGTCAATTTTCTATAAAAGGCTTCCATCTTTCATAATTTATAGAAACCCTAATTCCTTCAGCCCTAGCCGCCGGCCTAGATATTAATGGCCGAAAATTTCTCATTTTCTTCTTCAATTATCTTCCAAGCCACACGTTAATTCAAGAAAGCTTCAACTACAATCTTGTAGAACATCGATAGAACTATACATTCAACGGTTGTGATCGAGAATGGAGCTGTGGATCGTCGTGAATATGGCTTTGAACAGCCGGGTTTCATGCACAAATTTCGAGACAATGGCAGGGCCGAGCCTCAAGTGCCTCTTGCCGAAGGTCGAGCTCACGGAGGGCTTCAGCGTGGTGGTGGAGTGATGAAGTTTCGTGCGTCGCGGTGGCCGTGGTGTCTAAACCTAATTTCGGCAATGGTGGGTTTGTTGAACGCGTGAAAACCTGGGACGTGAATGTTGGGGAAGAAACGTGCATATGGCCAGATCTGCGTGAAGGAAATCAACGGCCAGGAATGGTTTAGGTTTAAAAATAATAAAGAAATTTGTAAATTTATATATATAAATTTGTTCAAACTTTAAAACTGCATATCTTTTTCATACAAGGTCGAAAACGCACGAAACGACTTGCGTTGGGTTCGTGTGGATGAACACTACGCGATGGAGCTTGATTGGAATCGATTGGAGCTAGCAAAAATTTTGGGTAAAATTAAACACGCGTTTAATTTTATTCGAAATAAAAACACTGCGACTGTTATTGAAAGCAAGGTGAGAACTTCTCACTCGGCCGAAATAGTTTCGATTTAAATTTTAATAGTTAGATTTAAAATTTCTTGATTGTATGTTTGAATGATAAATTATTATCTATTGTTTAGAAATAGACCCTATACGCCATATATTAAGCGGATGTTATTTAGTAAACACATATACCGCGATAATTCCATCTTGTATAGAATTTGTATTATATATGTACTTGGAGTTGATTTTCCCGCATTATATAGCGGATGAGACCCTATTGCGCCGCATAATAGCGGATAATATTTTATAAATCGCATATACCGCGATATTTCGTATTGGAACAGAATTGGTATTGTGCTAACATCTGTGGATGCAGGGAAACAGGTTGGAGGGATCCAACTGAATTCCTCAACAGTAATTGATTTATTTATAGATATTATGATATAATCTGTTATCATATGATATATGATGTTTTGGATGCTGTAATTGTTATATTTGGTGCTTTTGCAGCATTAGGCCTAATTTTTTGGAGTTTTAAAAATGCTAAAATAACGATTTTGAATTTAAAAGGATTTTAAAGTAATTTTTGAAAGTATACGTTTTATTAAATTTTGGAATTGATTCATTTTAAATAAATAAACGTTATAATTTTAATGTTATGAAATTTATGATTTTTGAAAAATATAGTTAAAATGTGATTTTTGAAATATGAGGTTAATGAATTCTATAAAATAGTTTAAAGATTTTTGGATTATTATAAACGGTGTATATAAAAGAATTTATAAATTGATATTTATAATTTAAAAATATTAGAATTATAAAATGAGTTTTTATGAACTTTAAAATGTAGTATAAATGGATTTTATAAGTAAATAAAATTTATAGATTTATAATTGATGAGGTTATTAAAGAATTAATTTTCTAAATAAGAGGTCTATAAGTGGATTTACTTATAATTTGGATTTGGAAATTAAATAAGATATGATAAAATTTGTAAATAAGGTGACTTCTTATAACTTGAAGTTTTATAATATAGAAATGTGAATTTATAAACATTGATCTATAAATTCAAAATTGATTGAATTTCATAAGTAAATATGAAAGCTTATTAAAGGAAATATATTCACGATTTTGAACGGTGAATAATATATTAAAGAAATGTTTTAGGAAGTGATTTTTTTAAATAGAATTAAAACGATATAAAGATGTTTTAAAATGTATAATTGTCGAAACCATAGATTTCAACATTTCATTGTTGAAATAGACATTTTCGAGAAATAAAAGGAAATGGTGGACTATAACACTGTTGCTATGGTAAATGATTTTCAAATGGGAATATTTTATATAGTATTGGGATTTATATATCTATCTTAATTTCGAATCCCTATACTAGTGATTTAGGGTTGTCGTAACGATGTTTTACGCAACGTTCGTTTTGGCTCAAATGAATGTGTTTAAGAGAATGTTTTCCTTAAAAGAAAAAAATATATACTTAATCGTGTTTTAAGTATATTGAATATTTTCTAAGTATTGAAAATAAGTAGATTGGTGAATTACTTATTGTTAAATAAGTATGGAAATGTTTTCCAATATGAAGTGAAATGTTTTGGATTTTTATCTTTTAAAGATAAATTGAAAATGAATAAGTATTTGGAATTGATTTTCTAATATGAAATTGAAATGGTTTAGAGAATATATCTTTTTAAAGATAAATTAAAGTGAATATTTGGCAAGTTATTTAATTTATGGAAGATTAATAACAAGGGCCTAATAATTGTTATGGTGCTGAATATTTATTGGTTTTCTTTGATAGTTAAATAACCGACTATCAATATTTACCTTTAAATAGGTATTTGATGTGATTTTCTTGAATTTGAATGATACATTTTTTTTAAAATAAGCGCTCGTTATTCAGTTTAGCCGGGAGAGGACCTTTGGGTCATAAATCCCATTCCGAATAGCGATATGTCGAAATGGATAGCATTTGAAGACCGGTGTTGAAGACCGGATATTTTTGAAAACGGAAGGATTATCGTCGAATGTTTCTGCATCGGCTGATCTCCGATATAGAAATTTTATCACCCTTTGTGATGCGAAATCCAGTCGTGATTAGTGAACATCCGGATTGCAAGGGCTTCTTTGGAAGTGCCTTCGGTTCTGTTCGATCCCGGAACGGGCTTGTATGATTGTGTGTTTGACGTTAAAATTTGAGATGTAAAGCCGGTTTCTATCAAATATATTTCTGTTGGTGGCAGAGAATTTATTCTCCCAGCTTAACACCCGTCTCTGAGACGTACGAGCTCAGAGGTTATGTTGTTGATGGTTACTAGTGTTATATTCCCAATTTGGTAACGTGGCATGCTGAGTGTTGCTGAGCATTTGTTGATCAAAGCGTGGCTTTTATGAAAAGCGTAGCTTTGTGGGCGAGACTTCTCGGACCTCACACCCCGAAAATGGTTAAAACAAGAAAAGATGCAGCAAGGTTATTAGGAGATAGCGCCCCCTTAGTGTATGTCATTTCCTTCTGGATAGAGATGGTATTATGATATGGAGCCCTGATACTTAACCTATGTTGTTGCTGCAAACTTATTACTTTGTGGTTGTTGGTGAATCCTGTGATTTAGGATGGTTGCGACCGGGGGATGGCATATTATTGTCAGTAGTTACCCAGTTAGGGGTAACCCGACCTTGTGTTGGCAGAGATCCGATTAGGTTCTCGGGGCGTCTTTGTGGAGGCATACCTATGTGGCAATGGGAAGTTCATTGGCCTGACCATTTGTTGAAAATCTAAACTCCAATACGCACCTTGTACGGTTTTAGTTGTAGAACCTGCCATTTACATATGGTGGCGCCCCATTGTTTAGATGGTAGCTATAGTAGGCATAGTTCGGAATGTCTATGTTGGCTAAGATTTATATCTTTACTTTCGAAATGTTTTTCCTACACTTTGCACTTATAGTAATAATATCAAAGAAAATTTCCGTATCAAGCATGTTTGACTATCATAAGGAGAAATCTCCTCCGATTCTGCGTTTGCATTGTGTGTGTGTGTGCGGGAGGCCTTATGGTAGTCTCATTTTCTAAAAAGCATTGTGAATCTAATTTAAAATATTTCTTTGTTTGTTTTTAAAAAATACACTGTTTAAGTTCTCACACCAGTCCCATGACTGACCTGGAGTTTATTGTTCTCTTCTTAAACTCTGGGTGTCCACTAATTTTAACACGGGCAGTCTAGAGTCAGGTTATTCTAGAATTCAGGAGTTGCTATGGAGATCAGGAGCAAGCTGGATAGTATGGCGTATCAATTAGTATATATTATTTCTTTCCGCTGTTTGTTGTTGTAAACCCTGATAATGTAATGATAATGTGATGTAATGTAATAGCTGATATAGTTCTCTGTTAGATATTCATTTATCTATTATATGTTGCTCCGCTGCGAATTGTGAGATTCTAATATTGTTTCTGTTGCTTTTTCTTTCTTCTTCTATCTTCTACCTCTTATTTAACCCTAACGGTTTGGTTTTCCGGCATTCGATTGTTCGGCAGTTGATACAGTGGACGTATTAATGTCGACCTTCGAGGTCGTAAAATCCCACTCGTTACACCAAATGCCACCAAATTTTCACAGGAGCATACGTCAACCTAAGAATGTTCATGATCAATCTTGACTCAATCGGGCAAGATTTTGATCGATATGAAATTCATTCGTATCGATCATGGATCCAGTTAAAATCGCATGGGATAGATTGTGTGGGACGATGCACGTACCAGCAGAGGTCTCCCAAGATCTGAGTGAGATATTTACAGCTTACGCCTATAAATAGCATTCCAAAGCCTACAGAAAATGAATTTTGATTCTGAGACGTTCAGACTCCGCCGAAATCACCATTGTACTCAAACTTCACTGCTTTACTCAAAAATTACTGCTATAATCCATGTAACCAGCGAGCAAAGTCAATAAAAGATTATCTTTTGAAGTGGACATAGGCCGGAGATAGCTAAACCACTATAAATCTCGTGTCTCTGTCTACTTCTTTCCATTTTTAGTTTAATATTCTTCATTTTTATCTTCTACATTATTTAGATCTGTAATCTGTAATCACATATGGCTGATCTGTGTTCATACACTGGTGCTTTCACGATATTTAGGGTTCGTAACCAATTTTGGCGAAAATACTTTGGTGCTATAACTAAGAATTAAACTCAAGGATTCTACCGCTTGGATATTGGGTTTGAAGGCTTAAGAATTCAGATCTTAAAATTTATGACAAGGAAATTAAGTAGAAGACAGAGAGCAGAGAGGATCCAGTAAGGGAGAAGTCAAGAGGCCTTTTCTGGAGCTGGAGCAGGTCAAGCTTCGATCTACGTCAATAGGGACGAAATGGAGGCTATGACGGATTCAATGCACGAAAGATTACTAAAGAGCCAACAAGAAACGATGAAGAGCTTCTTTGAGCAGATAAGAGCAGCCGGAGCATAGAACCCTGGACCGGCAATGGTTGCTGCAAACATAGGACAAGGAGCCACAGTTACAGATACCGTTCGAGGTCAAATCCAAGATCAGGACACAGAGCACGAAGGCAACCAACAAGGACCTGGGGGCATTCCCTCAGGACCTGACGTTGGAAGACCCATGGATGGAGCTCAGCAAGCTAAAGCCAACACCAACAGGAATGAACCACATGAGGAATATTACACAGAATACCCTTTGGGACATAGGGGGCATGATGGAAACATGCTAAGGAGACAACCCATGGATGGAGACAAACGAATGGCTGGATTAGTGTAATGGATTATGAGGTAAGGATTGCCAAGCCGAGGCATAGAGGAAGTTAGTCGGAGTCCGTTCACTCCGAATATCAGAAATGCAAGGAATCCTTCAAAATTCAAATTACCCACGCTCGAAGCTTATGATGGAAAATCAGACCCGACCATGCATATTACCAGATATATCAGGCATAGAAGTGTTGGTGGCATCCGAGGAAGTGATGGCACGATGTTTCCCTCTATATTTGATAGATTTGGCCGCGCTTTGGTTCAGGAAACTAGAGAATGGATCAATTAGAATATAGGGTGAGCTAGTGGAACGCTTCACGAGGCAGTTTAGGGTCAACGTGACACGACCTAAAAGTGTGATGACCTTAGAGTCGATGAAACAGAGGGTCGGAGAGTCCATAAGAAATTTTCTATTACGATTCAATGCGACTATGGTTTCAGTAGATCGCTAGGATTCATCGATGATTTTGACGGCGGCGGTAGCAGGAGTTGTAGAAGGTATAGAATTTTAGGATTCTTTAGCAAGAGATCCACCACAAGACCTTGGAGAATTCTATCATGAAGCAGAAAGATTCATTCGGTTAGAGGATTCATGTGCCGAGAGGCAGGAAATAAATGATGTGCAAGGCGAAGGAACCTCCAAAGAACAGTCTGGACTAGACAAAGGAAAGTGGAAGCAGGATGACAAATATGATAGTCCTGACAAATGGAAGAAATTACGAGAACCTAGATTTAAACAATACGCTGACTTAACGGAAAACCTAGAACGGATTTACATAGAGACTCGGTGGTAGTTCCCTTATAGAAAGCCACCCAGGAGAGATCCCACAGAACGGGAACGTAGAAGTGGAATGTACTGCCTTTTTCATGAGCTGGAAGGGTATACTACCGATGAGTGCTGCCATCTAAAGGATGAGGTGGAAGAGGATGTTAGATGTGGTAGATTGCCACAATACGTGAGAGATCGGACAGTGGCCGTAGGACCTGGGCAACTATCGCCTGCACCCAACAGAACTAATCCTGGATTGGGATCACGACTCATCATCAATTGATCATGATGGCAAGGGCCAAGTATAGGACTTGAACTTTGGTCGATTACATAAATTTATTAAATTTGATTTCAAAATAAAATGGCTATTCCACTTACACATGTAAGTGAACCGGAGAAATCCCTAGGCATGCTCTATGATGGCAATAGACCACTCTATCCGAAGAGGCAGTGTTTAACTTTTCCTTTGTTTGTGATTGAACATTCGGAAATTGGATTTAATAAATGAGCTTGAATTTCATAAAATAAACCTTTGACTGGAAGGTTGAAGGATGAATATTGAAAGTCAAATTGAAATTGATCGCTTTATGACCCTACCCGGAGAGACGGGGTCTGAAGTGCAAGAAGTGAGTTGCTTCGCTAGAAGAGACAGGATCAACTCACTTGACATCATTCCCCATTCACCGGAGAGTGATTGGATTAAGGTTCGATGAGAGCCCGGAGTGGCTACAATCATCCTTGGACTTAGACCAAGGCATCGCTTAATGTTCAGGGACGCTAAACCGGAGTGCATGGGGTGCCGCCGCTTCACAAGAGAGCGACAGGACCGGCTCACTCGACGCTGTTTCCCCTTCACCAGAGAGTGACAGGATGGGATCCAATAAGATCCCGGAGAGGCTATGATCGGTCTAGAAGGACCAAGACATCACTATATGCCCTCGCTAGGGCCAAAGTGCAAGGTATAGAAAGCAACAACGGAGCGTGATAGGATCTTTCGATTCGATCGTTAAATTTGAAATGGACTTAGAAAAGGTCCAAAGTGGCCGTCAATGGCCCAAAGAGGCCATAGGATTTGATTACCGACTTCCACAAGTTGAAATGGATACTGATTCAGCTTCGAACAGCCATGAACTTGATTGAGGATATTATAGCTATGGATAAAACATAGACTCATGACATTGGATTTGAAGCTATTCAAAACAAGCCTTTTACCAAAAGACATGTTTTGGAGGGAAAATGTTATCCCACCCTTTGGCAAGGCCGTGACACCAAGAACTTGATTGAAAACCGAGGATAGTTTGTCCTGGAGATCGTTAATACACAAGTCTACTATGGATATCGGTAAATTTTGTTTTAGTCCGGATTAAGCTACAATTGATGTGACAGGACCGGAAAAGCTATAAAATACTACATTTCGATTCTAAGTCAATCAGAGTTCATATGCTCAAGATATGATCGATGCAAACCAAGAAAATCAACTCACACGCATCCATCTGTTCGTATACATCTGTTCGTATCCATCACACATCCATCTGTTCATATTCATCATTTCGCATCCATCTGTTCGTATCCATCATTTCACATCCATCTGTTCGTATCCATCCTGCATCCATCTATTCATATCCATCATTTCGCATCCATCTGCTCGTATCCATCGCCATGCAACCGTCCTGTTCGTATCCATCGATCGATATGAACAGTGTAACAACGATCGATTGTAACAGAACAATAGCTTGGTATGAATAGTGCAACAACGATCGATGCGAACATAACAATCGATCGATACGAATAGTGCAACAATGATCGATGCGAACAAGGCAGAGGCGATCGATACGAACAAGGTAGAGGTGACCAATGCGAAGGAGACAACCTTTGAAAAACAAGAACTTGCATCGATCATATCTCACAATCTACAAGTCCAAATGCCATCAAATTTTCACAGTAGATTGCATACAACCTAAAAAATGTTCATGATCGATCTCGACTCGATCGGGCAAGATTTTGATCGATACGAAATTCATTCGCGTCGATCACGGATCGAGTCAAAATCGCATGGGACCGATCGTGTGGGCCCGTGCACATGCCAAAAGAGGTCTCCCTAGATCTAAGCCAAATATTTGCAGCCTATGCCTATAAATAGCATCCCAAAGCCTATAGAAAATGGACTTTTGATTCTAAGACGCCTAGACTCTGTCGAAATCACCAATGTACTCAAACTTCACTACTTTACTCAAAAATTAATGTTGTAATCTGCTGTAACCAGCAAGCAAAGTCAATAAAAGATTATCTTTTTAAGTGGATGTAGGCCGGAGATAGCCGAACCACTATAAATCTTGTGTCTCTGTCTACTTCTTTCCATTTTAAGTTTATTGTTCTTCATTTTTGTAATAACCCTACATTTTTATATATTATCTAAATTTGACTTTCTTTTATTTTAAAATATTTTTAAATTTGTTTTATTTCAAAACATTTCATTTTTAAATATAAATGTTGATTTTTAAGTGATTTATATTTTCAAACTATTATAAACTGAATATGTTACTAAAAAGTGGAATTCTGGTCAAACTGTCCAAGCTTTGACTTTTTTAAAACTTCAAACTTAAATTATTTAAATCTTAAATTTTTATGAAAATATATGAAATAAATTGAACACTGCTTTTCGTTTCGTAGAAAATGGTGTTAAACTTCAAAAGTTATGTACATTTTAAAATTTGAGTAAATTTGTTTTATTTAACAATTTTTGCCTATTTTTACTTTATATAAATTTTATTTTCTTTGTGATATTATTATTTTAATTGTGTTAATGTGTTATTTTGGGTATATTTTCATATTTTAAATTTTTTAGTATAATAATATAAATTTTCTAAAGTACACTTGAATTTATTCAAATTTATAAAGCCTAGTTTGGTATTTACTGCATTTTCTTTATTTAATTGATATTGTTTAAATTTATTTATTTTCTTTTCTTATTTATTTTATTTTCTGAGATCTTTCATCTTTTTTTCCATCCATTGATATATAAAAAAAAGAATATAGGAAATTCGAAGAGTTTTAAACTTTTGAAATTCCTATGTCTCTTTGCATTTCCGACCTTTCATTTTCCCAACTCTTCTCTTAATTGTTTTGGCCGTGTAATCTACTCATTTGAGCTGCATATTTTTTTCACTTTAACGAAAATCATTTCTCTTTCTCTCACAAAAAAATCACGGCTATTCTCCTTGTGAAGCTTTGGTAAAAAATTCTATCTTCTTCTTGTCTTTTTATTGATTTTTCTACTTGAATTTGCACATGCTTTCCACCTTCATAGCTGTATTTCCCTCCTCCAAGCTGTGGCCAACCACCACCACCACTTTTTTCTGACCATCACACATCCTAACACCTCTCCTCCTCAGGCCAGGCCAAGCTAAGCCATGGTGAAGATCATCAAAAATCCATCTAAACTAACACTAGCCATCACCTGTACCAAACCTAGTCTAGGATTGCCATCTCCTTCTTCCTCCACCTTTTGCCGCCGCCACCACCACCACCTCTGACCTGACCTCCACCCTCTGCCACACCACCCACAACCTCCTGGAGCCACTGGCCGAGCCATATGACCTCTGGCCGGACCAATGTATTGCATACATACGATGATATTTGACCAATGGTGTAGCCTAGTTGCACCTAAACTTCACCACACCAAAACCATGTTTAGGCCGACCACCCTCTCACCCAAACCAGACCTGTAGCACCCCTAGGCCGAGCCAAATACCTGTATATCTGAAGCATATGGGGTAGAGAGAAAGTGCAAGTCAATCGTTGTTGATTTGGGCATTGAATTCTTATGTTGTTTTTTTATATTCGTGTTGAAACTTATGAATTATATATATTGTTTGTGTATATTTTATCAAGGCATATAGCTTTGGTTCTCCGCTCTCATGCCTTGTCCGTAGTTTTGTGCCTTTATTGTGACAGTATCTATGCTTTGGTGTCGATCTCCAACTTGTGACAGGTGAGTAAATCTCACCAGACGAATATGTGCTTATGTAATTATAAACTGACATCGCCTGAACCTGTATACGCATATCATCCTTTTATCACTTCTATATTATTTTCATATGCTGTTCACACCTGTTATTACACCTGGTGTATCATATGTCACTGTTATTTTATGCTATTCTATTGTGTATATCAGTTATCACCATTGCTAGTTCCCTGTAGACTAGAATCACTATGGGTTGAAATGATACATACCCGAACGGACTTTAGAATATGAGGAAATCGTTATGGGCTGAAATGATAGGTCTGAGCGTTTTTCAAATCATTCATTTTACTTGGGACTACGGGTTTGAAATGATAGAACCCGGGTTTTTCTTTTTAAATTGCGGATTGAAATGATATACATTCGTACCACTTGACCTAGGCTAGAAAACTATATACAGACCCGTAGTTTATAAAATATTTTCTGAAATGTTTTAAATATATTTTTAAATGTAAAAGTATAATAATTTGGATTAAAAATGAAGTTAAATGATTTTTACAAAATAAAAATAATTTTTTTATAAGTGAAAATGTAAGTAAATGAATGTTTAAGTCAAATTTTGAAATATAACCTATTTTTAGGAATTTTGAATTTTTGTTAAAAGTGACATTTTTATTAAGTAAAATAAAGGGAATAAGTTATATTTTTTTTTTATTTTTTTATTTTTTTGAAATTTAATACTTAATAGTTAAGTAATAAAATTAATTAAAGAAATGGAAATTTATACTTGAATTTAAATTAAGAAAATATAATAAAATTGGATTTTTGTAAGAAACTTAACCTATAAAGTTTACAAAAGTGTAAGTATTGAAATAATGAATTAATAATGTAAAATTATATGATTTCATAATTAAATATGACTTAAATGAAAATTTACTTAGTTTTGAAATTTTACTTTTAAGCTTGAAATTTAAATATAACGGATATTACAGCATTTGCAAATGCTGCTGTTAAGAATAAATGAATTTAAAGACTAAATTGAACTAAAGCTATTATAGCACTTTGTAAGTGCTATAGTTGATAAAGATAACTAAAACTTAGTAAAAAATAAAGGAAGCTATTATAGCACTTAGATGTTGTCTTTTGTAAATGAACTGTTTTAAACTAAAAGTTTTATGTAGCATTTTATAAGTGCTACGAAAACTGAATTTTATCGTTTTAATAAATTTTAAAGATAAATAATTTTTGGAAAAAGGCTTAAATTTTGGAAATTTAATATGTGATTAATTAATATAAGGAATTGACTTTAAATGGTTTTGAATAGAGGAATTTAACTTTAAATGTGAATTTGAAAGGTAATTAATTCCTTAATAAAATAAATAGATTTAAATGGTATTTGAAAGTAAATTAAATGACCGATGTTTAAATAAAAGATGGTTTGAAATGATATTATGGTATTTTGAAATGCATTTGAAATGATATTGGTTTTGCAATGATTTTGATTTTTAAAGTATAAATACCATTTTAAATTATAACCACGGGTTTTAATAACGTTTGGTTGTTAAAGAGACCGAGGTCGGATATCAGGCATACTCTCTGTCGATATTGAAAGCCACTTTAACAACCGTGTACGCGGTGGAGATTCCAGAATGAAGTAGGATGGTGGCGACGCTCTTAAGGTATGTAACGTGGGCCCGACTCTCGTGAGTTGGCTTAAGGTGGCTAAAACAGGAGTGATCGACGGGCCAAGTGAGGTAGCTCCTCTGATCATACACACTTCTTTGATGCCATTCTATTGCTTTTGTGATTGATTTGGTGTGCACACCTCTGATATGGGAGTGTGGCTCGAGGTGGGCGTATGTGGCTGCTGCGTTACCACCAGCCCGGAAGCGTAATTGGTATATCTACCCTGGCATTGCCTCGCGTGCCTTGTCACCTACCCTAGCGAGCCTTGTACGAGTTTGGTTTTGTCCCGTAGCCCGTGTCATATCCTATGATAGTCTCTCGATCTGGAGATATTATGTTACTGGATGAACTACTAGGACTATTATGTGTGAAGGGTGATATGGGTAGCCCGGAACGCTATTTAAAAGTAAGTTTATTTTACTGTAGACATTACTTTTAATAGGGAAATATTACTACATAGTAAATAGTTTAATGGATCCTTAGAGGATGAGCGGTCCCAGGCATCCTTTAAGTCATTTGTACATTATTACAGTTCACTTGAGTTAGTTTATATTATATAAGTATATATTGTCCTGACTCGAGTGTTTTGTGTTTGCTCTGCGCTCGGGTCAGTCTGAGTATTTACAGCTTTGGATTCTTCCTGGAGCTGGTCTTTGCTGGAGACTCTGTCTATCTGCTTTTATATCTATTTCTGTTTCTGTTGTCCTAGTTTATTTGATGTAATAAAGAACTCTATGTATTTGGAACTTTTTGTATTTGGGATTTTTATTATGTTGTTCTCAGACTGAAATACTGTATTTTGTTTTGATACTTTGTAATAGTATCAGATCTTTGGTGTGGTATAAAATGGCGGGTCATTACAGTTGGTATCAGAGCTTTGGTTTTCTGGCAAACCATTGCCTGAGGAGCAAAAACACATTAGAGATAGGGTAGAAATATCCTAGAATGAGTGAACTCAAATCTCAGAATTTTAAATTTGTGAGAGAACGTATTTTCGAAGTATAATTGATTTTTCAAAATAATTTTCAAGGGATTTTCAAAGATTATTTTGATATAATTTTTTTTCTTGTTTTAAAAGGATTTTCAAAGGTTTTCTAACTCCTTTCCTTTCGAATCTACCTTGGTAGTGTTTCTTTTCTTTAAGATATTTATCCAACTGCATTTATCCTGTCTTATCTTAATTGTCTTTGGTGATTCTTTTTGCTGTCCTAAATTCATTCTTGATCTTTTCAGGATGAATTGAGGAAATGCTAGAGGTCGGGATCGTGGTAATGCCCCAGTTCCGCAACCTGTTGCTCCTGTTAGATTCCCTGTTCTTTACAAGGAATTCACTCAACTTGTTGGAACCCCATTCACCGTTCAGAGAGCATTATTGAGGCTCAGCAGTGGTTGCGAAGTCTGGAGAGGATATTTACTGGTCTTGATATTACTGATGCCCAGAAGCGTCAGTTAGCAGCTTGGCAGCTGCATGGGGCTGCTCTAGATTGGTAGGAGTCCGTTACGGCGAACACCGACGAAGCTGATATTACTTGGGATCAGTTCTTTGTTATCTTGAAATTTGTTCCTATTTTTCCTTTATCTCTTGAATCTATCTTAAGTTGTTCTGTATCTCTTTTCAGGGAGGCTTTTGTGGCGAAGTGGATGCCCGAAGCAGGGAAATCTCAACTCTATCAAGAATTTATGGATCTTAAGCAAGGTTCTATGCCTTTTGCTGAGTACGAGAGGAAATTCAACGAACTCTCCAAGTTCGGCCCTGGTCTGATTGATACTCCTCTCAAGAAAAATAAGAAATTCATTGTCGGCGCTCGTCCAGAATATTATAGTCGTCTCATTGCTCATGTGCATGGTTCTTTCACCCAGCTGATGGATATGGCTATCCATTATGAGAACCCTACCTCTAAGGGTCCTGTTGCTTCTGGTGCTCCATCTCAGTCCTCATCTGCAAATTCCAAGAAGCGTAAGCCAAATTTTCACCAGCAGAAGAAGAATTGGCAGAAACGTCCTGGTTTGGGATCTTCATCATCTGCTCCTTCTCAGAGGCAACCAGTTGATCTTTCCACTGTCACTTGCTTCCGATGTGATCAGAGGGGACACTATGCCAATAGTTGTCCTAATCTTTCTACTGCTGTTGTTCCACCTCCTGCTCAGCTGGCTAGGCGTGATCTCTGCCACATCTGTCTCCAGCCTAGTCATTTTAAGAAGGACTGCCCCAACCAGCAGAAGGGTAAGCCTTTTGGTATTTTACTGTCTCATCTGCATCATCTCCTGTTCCTCCACCTGCTCGTGTACCTGCTCCTGCTCCTGCTCCTGCTGATGACCAAGGTACACTTCAGAGTTCATTTACTTTATTTCATCATCCAGTTCGTGTGTTGTTTGATACTGGAGCATCACACAATTTTATCTCTGTTGACTTGTGTAATAAGTTTGAGGATATTTTATCTCCTGGATATTTTTCTGTTCCTTTATGTGTTTCTAATCCTATTGGAGGTCCTATTAACCTCAATAAGGTTTGTCGAGGAGTGAAACTCTTTCACTCTGGCTATCGGTTCTCTGGTGATTTCTATGTTTTGGTCTTCGATGCTTTCGATCTATTGCTTGTCTAGGATTGGCTAAGGAGCCATGATGCTCGCATCTCTTGCAAATCCAGAATTGTCACTCTTATTGGAGATAAGGGTGACCCTTTGACTATCCAGTGTCGTATGCCTTAGGAATTTGCTGGTAGTTTTCTTTATTCTCTGGATTCTTTTCCTGGTGATTTTGATTCAACTCCTGTGGTCAGATTTTATCCCGATGTATTTGGTGAAGTCACTTCTCTGCCTCCTAAGCGGGAAATTAATTTTCGGATTGATCTTGTTCCTGGTGCTCGACCTGTTGTTCTTCCTCCTAGAAGAATGGCACCCCGAAAAAAGGTTGAGTTAGGATTGCAGATTTCTGACTTATCTGCCAAGGGTCTGATCAGGCCTAGTTTTTTTGAATGGGGAGCTGCGGTGGTTTTTGTCACCAAATCTGATGGTTCTCTTCGGATGTGTGTTGATTATAGGGAGCTGAACAAACTCACTATGAAAAACAGATATCCAATGCCTCGTATCAGTGATATGTTTGATCAGCTTTATGGTGCTTCTATTTTCTCTCAGCTTGATCTTGCTTCAGGTTTTCATCAGCTCAGAGTTACCGAGGATAGCATTCCTAAGACTGCTTTCCGCACTGAGAATGGGTTCTATGAATGGTTAGTCATGCCTTTTGGTTTGTCTAATGCTTCTGCTTTCTTTGTTGATCTGATGAATCGGGTTTTTCATGGTGTACTTAATAAATTTGTGCTAGTCTTTGTTGATGATATCCTTGTCTGCTCTAAGACTAAGGAAGAGCATAGGTCACATTTGAAGTATGTTCTAGATACTCTCAGAAATCATCAACTGAAGGCTAAATTCTCTAAGTGCCATTTCTGGAAGGATGAAGTCCGATTTCTCAGGCATATTGTTTCTGGTGATGGAGTTTCTGTTGATCCAGTCAAGATCGCTGCAATCTATGTAACTTTATTTCCTCTCTTTCCTTTTATTCATCTTAATTCTATCTCTTTGTTGTCCTGATGCTCTCCCTATTCTGCTGCAGGATTGGGAAACTCCAAAGACTCCAACTGATATTCGTAGTTTTTTGGGCCTTGTTGGTTATTACCGGAGATTCATAGAGAATTTTGCTCGGATTGCTACACCTCTGACTGCTTTGACTCGTAAGAATGCTAAGTTTATTTGGGATAAGAAGTGTGAAGCCGCATTCGATGAGTTGAAGAGAAAGCTAGCACCAGTTCTTACCGTCCGAATGGAAGCGAGGGATTGACTGTTTATACTGATGCAAGTCGAGAGGTTTTGGGTGCTATTCTCATGCAGGATGGTAGGGTCATTGTCTATGCCAGCCATCAGTTGAGAAACCACGAGGCAAATTATGCTACTCATGATTTAGAGTTGCTTGCAGTGGTCTTTGCTTTGAAACTTTGGAGGCATCATATTCTTGGAGCCAAATTCTAGCTTCTCACTGATCATCAGTCTCTGAAATACATTTTCTCCCAGAAGGATTTGAATCAGAGGCAAGTTCGTTGGCTTAAGTTTCTGGCTTCTTACGACCTTGATATTAGCTATACTCCCGGTAAAGCTAATGTTGTGGCTGATGCTCTGAGCCGGAAGAAGGCTTTGTTGGGTCAGCTTGTTGTTTCTTCTTCTCCCTTATGGGTCGTATCATGGCTAAGCAGGATAAGGATGGGATGCTTAGATTTATGAAGGAGAATGTTTGGGCTAGAGTTGGTGGTAGTAGTAGTGAAGCTTAGATTAATGATAGAGGGATCTTGAGGATCAATGGCAGGATTTGTGTTCCTAATGTGGATGGTTTGAGGCAGGAGTTGCTTCGGGAGAGTCATCGGTCCAGGCTTTCTATTCACCCTGGTGTGTCGAAGATGTATCAGGATATGAAGAAGTTTTATTGGTGGAAGGGGATGAAGAGGGATATCTCTATCTTTGTTAGTCGATGTGCGACTTGTCAACAAGTCAAAGCCAATCACTAGAAGACCCCTGGTTTGTTGCAGCCCCTTGAGATTCCCAACTAGAAGTGGGAACAGGTTTCCATGGATTTCATAGATGGTTTACGGAGGACTCGGAGGGGTAATGAGAGTATCTGGGTTATAGTGGATAGACTGACCAAGTCCGCTCATTTCATTCCGGTCAAATCTGCTAGTTCTGCTTCTAGCTTGGCTGAGATATACACGAGAGAGATCGTCCGTCTCCATGGTGTCCCTCTCTGTATTATTGGTGATCGTGACCCTATTTTCACCAGTAAGTTTTGGAAGGCTTTTCAGGAATCTCTGGGTACTAATTTGAATCTGAGCACTGCTTACCATCCTCAGACCGACGGTCAAACGGAAAGAGTGAATCAGATTCCTGAGGATCTCCTTCGTGCATATGTTCTTGATTATGGAGGATCTTGGGAAGACCATCTCCATCTTGTCGAGTTCACCTACAATAACAGCTATCAGGCCAGTATCAAAATGTCTCCGTTTGCTGCTTTATACGGACGACCTTGCAGATCCCCATCATGCTGGATTGAATTCGGTAATCGTCTTGTTCTTGGTCCTGATGTGATTTTGGAAGCTTCTGAGAGAGTTGAAGAGATTAAGAGAAGGTTGAGAGCCGCTCAGGATAGGCAGAAGAAATATGCTGATAGGCATAGGCGGAATTTGGAATTTTCTGTTGGTGATCAGGTGTTCCTTAAGGTTTCTCCCTTGAGGAATTTCATTCGCTTTGGTCGTAGAGGGAAGCTTTCTCCCAGATTCATTGGTCCTTTCCGCATTCTGGAAAGAATTGGCTCTTTGGCATATCGTCTGGATTTGCCCGAAAGGATTTCTGGAGTGCATAATGTGTTCCATGTCTCTCATCTTCGCAGATATCTTCATGATCCATCCCTCATTGTTCAGCCTTCTGCTCTTGATAGTTTGGATGTTGAGCCTAACCTGATTGTTGAGAGAAGCCACTTCGTATTGTCGATCGAGATACGAAGCAGCTCAGGAGGAAATCTGTTAGTCTGGTCAAAGTACAGTGGAGTACTGATGATCGAGACTATACTTGGGAGACGGAGGAGAGAATTCGTGGTTTGAATCCGTAAATGTCCATTCCAGGTACTATTTTGTTTTTTTGTCTTGTTTCTCTTATTTTTTCCTTTCCGTTCTTTTCGAGGACGAAAAGATTTGAATGGGGGAGGGTGTAACAACCCTACATTTTTGTATATTATCTTAGTTTGACTTTCTTTTATTTTAAAATATTTTTAAATTCATTTTATTTCAAAACATTTCATTTTTAAATATAAATGTTGATTTTTAAGTGATTTATATTTTCAAACTATTATAAATTGAATATGTTACTAAAAAGTGGAATTCTGGTCAAACTGTCCAAGCTTTGACTTTTTTAAAACTTCAAATTTAAATTATTTTAAATATTAAATTTTTATGAAAATAGATGAAATAACTTGAACACTGCTTTTCGTTTCGTTGAAAACGGAGTTAAACTGCAAAAGTTATGTACATTTCAAAATTTGAGTAAATTTGTTTTATTTAACAATTTTTGCCTATTTTTACTTTATATAAATTTTATTTTGTTTGTGATATTATTATTATTTTAATTGTGTTAATGTGTTATTTTGTGTATATTTTCATATTTTAATATTTTTAGAATAATAATATAAATTTTCTAAAGTACACTTGAATTTATTCAAATTTATAAAGCCCAGTTTGGTATTTACTGCATTTTCTTTATTTAATTGATATTTTTTAAATTTATTTATTTTCTTTTCTTATTTATTTTATTTTCTGAGATCTTTCATCTTTTTTTTCAGCTATTGATATATAAAAAAAAGAATATAGGAAATTCGAAGAGTTTTAAACTTTTGAAATTCCTATGTCTCTTTGCATTTCCGACCTTTCATTTTCCCAACTCTTCTCTTAATTGTTTTGGCCGTGTAATCTACTCATTTCAGCCGCATATTTTTTTCACTTTAACGAAAATTATTTATCTTTCTCTCACAAAAAAATCACGGCTATTCTCCTTGTGAAGCTTTGGTAAAAAATTCTATCTTCTTCTTGTCTTTTTATTGATTTTTCTACTTGAATTTGCACATGCTCTCCACCTTCATAGCTGTATTTCCGTCCTCCAAGCTGTGGCCAACCACCACCACCACTTTTTTTTGACCATCACACATCCTAACACCTCTCCTCCTCAGGCCAGGCCAAGCCAAGCCATGGTGAAGATCATCACAAAAATCCATCTAAACTAACACTAGCCATCACTTGTACCAAACCTAGTCCAGGATTGCCATCTCCTTCTTACTCCACCTTTTTCCTCCACCACCACCACCTCTGACCTGACCTCCATCCTCTGCCACACCACCCACCACCTCCTGGAGCCACTGGCCGAGCCATATGACCTCTGGTCGGACCAATGTATTGCATACATACGATGATATTTGACCAATGGTGTAGCCTAGTTGCACCTAAACTTCACCACACTAAAACCATGTTTAGGCCAACCACCCTCTCACCCAAACCAGACCTGTAGCACCCCTAGGCCGAGCCAAATAACTGTATATCTGAAGCATATGGGGTAGAGTTGTTGATTTGGGCATTGAATTCTTATGTTGTTTGTTGTTATATTCGTGTTGAAACTTATGAATTATATATGTTGTTTGTGTATATTTTATCAAGGCATATAGCTTTGGTTCTCCACTCTCATGCCTTGTCCATAGTTTTGTGCCTTTGTTGTGTCGGTATCTGTGCTTTGGTGTCGATCTCCAGCTTGTGACAGGTGAGTAAATCTCACCAGACTAATATGTGCTTACGTAATTATAAACTGACATCACCTGAACCTGTATATGCATATCATCATGTTATCACTGCTATATTATTTTCATATGTTGTTCGCACTTATTATTACACCTGTTACACCATATGTCACTGTTATTTTATGCTATTCTGTTGTTTATATCAGTTATCACCATTGCAAGTTTCCTGTAGACTAGAATCACTATGGGTTGAAATGATACATAACCGAACGGACTTTAGAATAGAGGAAAATCGTTATGGGATGAAATGATAGGTCTGAGAGGTTTTCAAATCCTTCATTTTACTGGGGACTGCGGGTTTGAAACGATAGAACCTGGGTTTTTCTTTTTAAATTGCGGATTGAAATGATATACATCCGTATCACTTGACCTAGGCTAGAAAACTATATACAGACCCGTGGTTTGTAAAATATTTTCTGAAATGTTTAAAATATATTTTTAAATGTAAAAGTATAATATTTTGAATTAAAAATGAATTTAAATGATCTTTATAAAATAAAAATAATTTTTGTATAAGTGAAAATGTAAGTAAATGAATGTTTAGGTCAAATTTTGAAATATAACCTATTTTTGGGAATTTTGAATTTTTGTTAAAAGTGACATTTTTATTAAGTAAAATAAATGGAATAAGTTATATATTTTTTTGAAATTTAGAATTAATGGTTAAGTAATAAAATTAATTAAAGAAATGGAAATTTATACTTGAATTTAAATTAAGAAAATATAATAAAATTGGATTTTTGTAAGAAACTTAACCTATAAAGTTTACAAAAATTTAAGTATTGAAATAACGAAGTAATAGTGTAAAATTATATGATTTCATAAGTAAATATGATTTAAATGAAAATTTACTTAGTTTTGAAATTTTACTTTTAATCTTGAAATTTAAATATAACGGATATTACAGCATTTGCAAATGCTGCTGTTAAGAATAAATGAATTTAAAGGCTAAATTGAACTAAAGCTATTATAGTACTTTGTAAGTGCTATAGTTGATAAAGATAACTAAAACTTAGTTAAAAATAAAGGAAGCTATTATAGCACTTAGATGTTGTCTTTTGTAAATGAACTGTTTTAAACTAAAAGTTTTACGTAGAATTTTATAAGTGCTACGAAAACTGAATTTTGTCGTTTTAAGAAATTTTAATGATAAATAATTTTTGGAAAAAGGCTTAAATTTTGAAAATTTAATATGTAATTAATTAATATAAGGAACTGACTTTAAATGGTTTTAAATAGAGGAATTTAACTTTAAATGTGAATTTGAAAGGTAATTAATTCCTTAATAAAATAAATAGATTTAAATGGTATTTGAATGTAAATTAAATGACTGATGTTTAAATAAAGGATGGTTTGAAATGATATTATGGTATTTTGAAATGCATTTGAAATGATATTGGTTTTGAAATGATTTTGATTTTTAAAGTATAAGTACCATTTTAAATTATAACCACGGGTTATAATAACGTTTGGTTGTTAAAGAGACCGAGGTCGGATGTCAGGCATACTCTCTGTCGATACTGAAAACCACTTTAACAACCGTGTACGTGGTGGAGATTACAGAATGAAGTAGGATGGTGGCGACGCTCTTAAGGTATGTAACGTGGACCCGACTCACGTGAGTTGCTTAAGGTGGCTAAAATAGGAGAGATCGACGGGCCAAGTGAGGTAGATCCTCCGATCGGACACACTTCTTCGATGTCATTCTGTAACGCCCCACTCCGAGACCCACTCTAGTAAAGAGTATTACGGAGTAATACCGTCTACTAGAACGGAGAATAGAGTATAATGGAAGCGACCATGTGTAATCAAGCTATAACTAACTACTGAATACGTCGAATAGGTGGTATTCTTTTCTTAAGTGGTTCGACATATCCAATAGATATTTATAACGAGATTACAATGGCTAAGGAAAATAGGTTCAGAACAAACATAATACTAAATGATAACATCATCATCACAGAACAGTCACATAACAGTCACAGAACATAGGTACAATATATCGTCAATACAGATCCAAGTATCAAAAGGTGGGTACAAAGCCACCGCTCACACATGTGAGTCAAAAATATGTACATAAGAGTCTGAAATAAAAGAGTAGCGGAATAGTGGACAAATAAAAGAGCTATCTATCAGCATAGCAGATAATGTCCAAGCGGAAGCACAGAAAGCTAAGTCCAAAGACCTAACCTGAAACAACTCGGTCTGACCCGAGCGAAAACACTCGGGTCAGGCTAGCTAAACAATCAGTAATAACTGAGATATATATAATAATGCAGTACATAAATAAAACAGTAATTCTCCAAAGAGAAGAGTAATATGGACTACATGAATATAATGACGATCCCTAATCATCAATAAACAATAAAAATCTCCAAAGAGAATACAAACACCAAAGTGTTAAATAAATAAAATCGCCTCATATCATCGGCGTAGCCAAAGCTATATAAAGTTGCCTACAGGCAATAATCCCAAGAGTGACCAGAGTCTGTGATCAATGCCCAAGCAAGGATCGATGCTCCAAAGAGCAATAGGGATATAATGAAAAATCAATGAAATCGAATACAGAAATGCAGTGTCCAGAGATACCGTGAATCCATAGGGTAATCGCACTTACATCGTATGGTTCCATAGAACCAACACCGAATGGCGATACTCGAATGGATATAAAAATCATCAGATAATACAAATATTGCACGTGCACCGACCAGAGTCGTTGTTGCCAAGTACTGTAGAGTTGTGATCGATCACTCGCACAGATGCGGAACGCGCGAAACGACGAGATCCTTCCCAGAAGGATAAAGGCCCAGAGGCGCACGCCGAAAAATAAACTGCTCCATAGAGCAGGTGTCCAGAGACGGTTGCCCAGAGGCGTGGTGACCCAGAGGTCCAGTACTGGCCGCCTAGAGGCTAATGTGCCACTAACTTCTTGGAGAGGAACCCGTAAAGTGTTAACAACGAGTCCCATACCCCACGTTCGCACTAAACGGTTTCCTAACCAATAGTAAGCTCACACTCCAAACAATAAAAAGTCCACCTCATATCATCGGTAGACTAGACCCAAAGGTCAAAACGATCAATCGAATAGGTCGGGGATTAACCGGAAAGAAAATACACACGGTTTCCATAGGCCGGATATTTCCTAACCGTTTAAGCACCTTTCCACTTCGCTCGACGTGCTAAAAGTGAGTGTGAGATTTTTATTATAGAAAATAATGGTGTTAAACGGATTTGTAATTGATTTCGAAATCACTTTTAAAACGGTCTTTTGAAAAGTCTCCTATTATGGAGTAATTAATTTAATAATTAAAAATAATATTATATAATAATTTTCAAAAGCCATTTTGGAGTGAAAAATCCTTTTAAATCCTTTTTATAAAGCCCGTGTACGAAATTCAGGGACAAATCTCAAAGAAATCGACGAAAACCAGAAAATCATCAAAAATATTCTTAAGTGTTTAAAACCATTCAAAAACTGCTGCGGACCCAAGTTCGGCAATTTATTTGGACCAGCAAACTGTGTCCAAATGGCATGAAAACTAGTAGGCATGTAGTCCGACATCCCTACTTTAAGATGCAAAAATAATTTCTGGATTCCGAGTTGAGACGAACTGGCAGCGACGTCTCAAAGTTGAACCCAGAAAAGATTCACACTGTTTTCCAACAGCGACCAGAGTCTAACTTTGGTACGAAAATCGAAGTACCAAACGAACTCTAATGTTGCTCAAATTTTCCAGAGATGGAGTTCGGAACTCCCCCTTTCCAACGAGACCAAAAACGTCGAATTCCGACTTGGTATGCGATCAGGACGGCATCACGAAGTGGAGGTAGAAAACTGGTAAACACAGTTGATTTTTTTTTTTTTTGGATGCGGGCACGGCCCGCGTCAGTCCGCCCCAGCCCGCCAGCCCAAGCGGGCTGGGTGAGCAGCAGCCCCAGCCCGCCTGGGCTGGGTGTTATTTCCCAGCCCACGTGGGCTGGGAAGCACCCAGCCCACACGGGCTGGGTGTATCTGCCCAGCCCACGCGGGCTGGGTTTATTTCCCAGCCCACGCGGCCTGGGAAGCACCCAGCCCACGCGGGCTGGGTGTATATCTGCCCCAGCCTGCGCGGGCTGGGTTTATTTCCCAGCCCACGCGGGCTGGGTGTATCTGCCCAGCCCACGCGGGCTGGGTTTATTTCCCAGCCCACGCGGGCTGGGAAGCACCCAGCCCACGCGGGCTGGGTGTATATCTGCCCCAGTCCGCCTGGGCTGGGGAGCCCCAGCCCATGCGGGCTGGGGTTCAATGGATATGGCCAGCCTATGGTGGGCTGGCCTGCTTCTGGCTAGCCCAGCTGGGCTAGCCTCACCTGGGCAGAGCCTGGGTGCAACCCAGATCTGTTCTGGTGCACCCAGATCATCAATTCAGCCCCATTTCAGTCTGCACACAATTCCAGCCAGCAATATTTTGCATTTTTTTGACATTTAGGGGTGTTTATTTCAATTTTGGGCATCAAAAAATCACTAATAACAATCACTAATCACCATATAAAGATTATTACACTAAATTAAAGGAAATCAAGGCCAAATCTTAGCATTACAACTAGCAATAATTACTAATCCATAGTAATTACCTCAATTAAGCAAAGGATCAAATGGTTTTAGTGCACAATATCAAGCAAGCCAAACTCCTCAACCCCAAAGCAAAGATCAAGAGGCTTCAAGGACCCAAAATCAACAAAGAAAACAAAATAATGATTACTACAAGATGATAGAGATAAATGGGGATTAAGAAGGAGGATTAGAGAATATGAGAGATTGCATTACCTTTCTTCTTCTCTTTTCTTTTCCTTCTAGGATTAAACTAATTTATGAAGAGAAGGAGATGGAGCTTCTAAATGGAGGCCATTAATTATGTTTAGATCTAGGTTTAGGAATTTATGAAGAGGAGGGTTAGGATTTATGGGAGGGGTTTGAGATATTAAATAGGAGTGGGTTGGTTAATGGGTCATGGTAAGAGGTTTTAAAACCCATTAGGACTTAGTTTATTTTCCTAAGGTTATCATGTGAACAAAATCCTAAGAAGCATCCTAGTTTTAATTAAAACCATATAATTGCTCATTTGGCCCATTAACCTATAATCACATAAAAAAAATTCCCCATTTCAACCCAAAAATATTTTAATTTGCGAACCAATTGCAAATTTAAATTCCCAAAAATTTGTTTAGCCCCCTTTTTAACTTAAAATCATAATTTTTAACTTATCATTCGGTAATTGCAATCTCAGGGTTGTTACAGACTCCCCCCCTTAAGAAAATTGCGTCCCCGCAATTTCTTAAATATAGAAGTCGTCTATAACATCTAATCCACAAAAGGAATACAGAAGATAAAATATAGATGCTCACCCGTGCCGGAAGATGAAAGAAAACCAGGATAAGTACGCTCGATAAATTCTCTGGTCTCCCAAGTGCAGTCCTTAGGATTAGACGACCATTGAATCTTCACAAGCGGAACCTCTTTGTTTCGAAGACGTCTGACCTCCGAATCAAGCACACGAAGAGGTTGCTGTTCTAGAGATAGATCGGGTGAGATCTCCAAATCAGGTACGATATGAGGCTCGATAATAGAATCAGGTTTGCGGACACACTTGCGAAGCTGGGAAACATGGAACACGTTGTGTATTCCAGAGAAGTGAGCAGGTAGAGCCACACGATAAGCAACGGGGCCGATGCGTTCCGTAATAGGAAATGGTCCAATATAGCGAGGAGCCAATTTCCCTGTGGAGCTGAAACGCACAACCCCCTTCATGGGAGAAACCCGAATAAAGACAAAATCGCCAATAGAGAACTCAAGTGGCTTCCTACGGTTGTCCGCATAGGATTTCTGGCGGTCCTGTGCCTCTTTCATTCTCTGACGGATAAGAACAATCTTTTCAGAAGATTCCCGAACTGAATCTGGACCAAGAATGAGCTTCTCGCCAGACTCTAACCAACAAGCGGGAGAGCGACATGGCCTTCCGTAGAGAGCCTCGAAAGGTGCCATGCCGATACTAGACTGATAGCTGTTGTTGTAGGAGAACTCTACGAGCGGTAAGTGATCCTCCCAACTACCTCCGAAATCCAGAATACAACAGCGCAAAAGATCCTCTAAAATACGATTCACCCTCTCCGTCTGACCGTCGGTCTGAGGATGATAAGCAGTCGAGAGATTCAGCTTTGTGCCCAAAGCTGACTGTAGGCACTTCCAGAAGTGACTAGTAAAGATAGTGTCTCGATCACAGACGATAGAGTTAGGAATGCCATGAAGTCGAATGACTTCCTTCACATAGAGCTTGGCCAACTGAGGTGCAGTCCGAGTGGACTTAATCGGAATGAAATGAGCCGATTTGGTCAAGCGATCAACAATAACCCAGATAGAAGTATGGCCTGACCTCGATTGAGGCAGACCGTCAATAAAATCCATGGATATCTGATCCCATTTCCATAATGGAATCTCTAGCGGCTGAAGAAGACCAGACGGACGCTGATGCTCGGCTTTGATCTGTTGACAAGTCATGCAACCACTCACATAACTTGCCACATCTCTCTTCAAACCCTCCCAATAATATAGGCGACACATGTCGGCATACATCTTACTCGACCCGGGATGAATAGTGTACTTAGTGCGATGGCACTCGTCCAGAATGTCACGCCTAAGTGATAAATCAGATGGTACAACAATACGGTTCTTCCTACGAAGACACCGATGAAAATCCAGAGAATAATCCAGCAATGTCTTATCACTGGATTCCGACTCGAGAAGATGAATAAGATGCAATAAGTATGGATCCTGCCGCTGAGCATGGGCAATGCGATCCAATAAGATAGGACGAGCTTCCAAGCTAAATAATAAGACAGGAGCATCAGAAGATGAAGCTCGATCTCTAATATCACATAAAGATAGAGGCTCAAGAACATTCCACTCGGCAATCATCATAGAAACTACCGCCGAGTGCTTGCGACTAAGCGCATCTGCAACACGATTACCCTTGCCAGGGGTGTACTGAATATCTAAATCATATGAGGCGAGAAACTCAAGCCATCGCTGCTGCCTCATATTGAGATCCCTCTGACTGAAAAGATACTTCAGAGACTTATGATCGGTGTAAAGAGTGAAGCGTTCGCCAAATAGAAAGTGACGCCACGTCTTCAAGGCAAAGACAATAGCTGCCAACTCAAGATCATGAGTCGGATAGCGAACCTCATTCGGACGCAGTTGCCTGGAAGCATAAGCAACTACCCGATCCTTCTGCATAAGCACAGCACCGAGCCTGCTACCACAAGCATCGGTGTAAACAACCAGATCCTGATTACTTTCAGGAACCACAAGAATAGGAGCATGAGTGAGAAGTTCCTTCAGTCGCTGAAAGGAAGCTTCACACTTATCAGACCAAATAAAGCGAACACCCTTACGAGTCAGCGTCGTAAGGGGAAGTGCAACTCGAGAGAAATCCTTGACAAACCGACGGTAATAACCCGCCAGACCAAGGAAGCTGCGAATATCATGAACGTTCTCGGGCCGCTTCCAATTCTGAATAGCTTCGAGCTTGGCAGGATCGACAGAAACACCCTCAGATGATACAATATGGCCCAAGAACTTGACCTTGCTCTCCCAAAAATGGCACTTGGAGAGCTTGGCCTTAAGCTGATGCTGATGAAGAGTATCCAAGACGATCCGCAAATGATGAGCATGCTCTGCCTCGGATCTAGAATAAATAAGAATATCGTCGATGAAAACCAGAACAAATCTATCGATGTATTCCCGGAATACTCGATTCATAAGATCGACGAAGAAAGCTGGTGCGTTCGTCAAGCCGAATGGCATGACCAACCACTCAAAAGAACCATAACGAGTGCGGAAAGCGGTAAGAGGGATGCTATCTTCCGCAACTCGGAGCTGATGAAATCCGGTGGCAAGGTCGAGCTGGGAAAAGACCTTCGCACCGCTCAACTGATCAAACATATCGTCTATCCGTGGCAATGGATAACGATTTCTGATGGTCAACTCATTAAGCTTGCGATAGTCAATGCAAAGCCTAAGAGAGCCATCAGGCTTCTTAACGAAGACCACAGCAGCACCCCATGGCGAAGAACTGGACCGAATTAACTGCTTCGCCTCAAGCTCCACTAACTGCTTCCTGAGTTCCTCATTCTCTTTAGTAGACATCCTCGTGGGAGGACGCCCAACTGGGTGGGAGCCTGGAATGAGATCGATGCGGAACTCAATGGCCCGCTTTGGCGGCAGGCCAGATACTGGCTCGAATACGTCGGGGAAATCCCGAACAACAGAAATACGAGATAAGTCCAAATCCTCATCTCGTGAATCAAGAGAAAATAGAGTAACATCAGAAATCCCAACATCCTGAAGAACAATAGCTAACGGAGAGGACGAATCAGGGTGATGAATGAATAATATCCGCTCCGAACAAATAATTTTGGCGTCGTGCTGAGCGAGCCAATCCATGCCAAGAATCATATCAAATCCCAAATACTCCATAACGTGCAGATTCGCACGGAAAGAAAATCCACAAAGATCGATATCTATATTCTCACAAAGCAAGCTGAGGGTCGTGGATCCGCCGATGGGATTCACAATCCTTAGTGAAGAAACCAGACAAGTAACATCCAAGGATAAAGCATCTGCTAGCTCCTTTGATACGAATGAGTGAGAGGCACCTGTATCAAAGAGAACTCTACAAGATCTACCATGAAATAAAATAGAACCTTCGAGAACGGAAGGATGCGTACCTCGAGGCCGAGCTGAAGATGCAGGAGCCTTGGCAGCATTAAGCTTGCCAGGCTTGGCACTAGCTGGAGCAATAGGACAAGTGGAGATCATGTGTCCCTCCTTCTTGCAAAAGGTTCAACAGAGAGGTTTGGGACACTCTGGAATAAAGTGATCTGGAGAACCGCAGTTGAAGCATTTCTTCGGAGGACGGGTTCCACTAGGCTGTGACTGAATCTGAGGCTGAGTCTGAGGCTGAGCCTGGACAGCAGAACTGCCAGTCTTCTTCTTCTTGTTCCAAGGCTTGTTCTTCTGAAATGGACCCCGCTTCTGGTTGGGGTTTTTGGAACCCCCACCATCATCATCACTATGCTCCATCTCGACTGACTCAAGATGTAGGGCTGCATCGACTAGCTTCTCGAAGGAGAGCTCAAGCTGTAGCATAAGATACCTCTTCAGATATTTCTTCAAGCCCTCAACAAATTTGAGGTTCCTCTTATAAGGAGTAGCAATAAACTCAAGGCCGTACTTGGACAGGGCCTCGAAGGAAGAGACATAGTCGGATACGGGGGACTTCCCCTGCTTAAGATCAAGAAAGCGGCGAGCAAGGGAGTTCTTCACTGACTCTGGGATGAATTTGAGCTCAAATCTCTGACGAAACTGAGCCCAAGTAAGTGTGGTCTCATCGACCTCGGCAATAAGGAGTTCGTACCAATCCAGGGCACGACTCCGAAGCTGACTAGAAGCAATAAGAACACGATCATGATCCGAGATATCTATACGAGTAAAAATGCGCTCGCATATCCGAATCCAAGCCTGGACCTCTAAGACATTCTCGGAGCCACTGAACGGCTTCCCTCCGAGATGGGTAAAATCACTGCAGAGACGCGCAAAAACAGACATGCGCGGAGCATCAGCAACTGGGGCTGGAGACTGAGAATGAGACTGAGAATTCCGAACCAGCTCCATGATCTGGTCGGTAGTCATGAATACGCCCTCTGGATGAGTGTTGCTGGACTGCCCAGCAGCACTAGTCTGACGTGTGGTTCTCCCTCTTCCCCTTCCAGACATACTGAAAGTCAAACGGGAATTAGAGTTAGACAAGATTCAATGATAGATACTTAATTAAGGAATACTACGGAATATAATAAATTCCTACACATATTCCTAACTTATCTATCAAGGCATAAGGAAGGGATTTGATTTAATTCGGATCCAATTAAAATGTATTGTACTAAGTGTAACCATTCTGTGTTTGTTATGCTTAATTCTGAACCTTAGCTCTGATACCAAGATGTAACGCCCCACTCCGAGACCCACTCTAGTAAAGAGTATTACGGAGTAATACCGTCTACTAGAACGGAGAATAGAGTATAATGGAAGCGACCATGTGTAATCAAGCTATAACTAACTACTGAATACGTCGAATAGGTGGTATTCTTTTCTTAAGTGGTTCGACATATCCAATAGATATTTATAACGAGATTACAATGGCTAAGGAAAATAGGTTCAGAACAAACATAATACTAAATGATAACATCATCATCACAGAACAGTCACATAACAGTCACAGAACATAGGTACAATATATCGTCAATACAAATCCAAGTATCAAAAGGTGGGTACAAAGCCACCGCTCACACATGTGAGTCAAAAATATGTACATAAGAGTCTGAAATAAAAGAGTAGCGGAATAGTGGACAAATAAAAGAGCTATCTATCAGCATAGCAGATAATGTCCAAGCGGAAGCACAGAAAGCTAAGTCCAGAGACCTAACCTGAAACAACTCGGTCTGACCCGAGCGAAAACACTCGGGTCAGGCTAGCTAAACAATCAGTAATAACTGAGATATATATAATAATGCAGTACATAAATAAAACAGTAATTCTCCAAAGAGAAGAGTAATATGGACTACATGAATATAATGACGATCCCTAATCATCAATAAACAATAAAAATCTCCAAAGAGAATACAAACACCAAAGTGTTAAATAAATAAAATCGCCTCATATCATCGGCGTAGCCAAAGCTATATAAAGTTGCCTACAGGAAATAATCCCAAGAGTGACCAGAGTCTGTGATCAATGCCCAAGCAAGGATCGATGCTCCAAAGAGCAATAGGGATATAATGAAAAATCAATGAAATCGAATACAGAAATGCAGTGTCCAGAGACACTGTGAATCCATAGGGTAATCGCACTTACATCGTATGGTTCCATAGAACCAACACCGAATGGCGATACTCGAATGGATATAAAAATCATCAGATAATACAAATATTGCACGTGCACCGACCAGAGTCGTTGTTTCCAAGTACTGTAGAGTTGTGATCGATCACTCGCACAGATGCGGAACGCGCGAAACGGCGAGATCCTTCCCAGAAGGATAAAGGCCCAGAGGCGCACGCCGAAAAATAAACTGCTCCATAGAGCAGGTGTCCAGAGACGGTTGCCCAGAGGCGTGGTGACCCAGAGGTCCAGTACTGGCCGCCTAGAGGCTAATGTGCCACTAACTTCTTGGAGAGGAACCCGTAAAGTGTTAACAATGAGTACCATACCCCACGTTCGCACTAAACGGTTTCCTAACCAATAGTAAGCTCACACTCCAAACAATAAAAAGTCCACCTCATATCATCGGTAGACTAGACCCAAAGGTCAAAACGATCAATCGAATAGGTCGGGGATTAACCGGAAAGAAAATACACACGGTTTCCGTAGGCCGGATATTTCCTAACCGTTTAAGCACCTTTCCACTTCGCTCGACGTGCTAAAAGTGAGTGTGAGATTTTTATTATAGAAAATAATGGTGTAAAACGGATTTGTATTTGATTTCGAAATCACTTTTAAAACGGTCTTTTGAAAAGTCTCCTATTATGGAGTAATTAATTTAATAATTAAAAATAATATTATATAATAATTTTCAAAAGCCATTATGGAGTGAAAAATCCTTTTAAATCCTTTTTATAAAGCCCGTGTACGAAATCCAGGGACAAATCTCAAAGAAATCGACGAAAACCAGAAAATCATCAAAAATATTCTTAAGTGTTTAAAACCATTCAAAAACTGCTGCGAATCCAAGTTCGGCAATTTATTTGGACCAGCAAACTGTGTCCAAATGGCATGAAAACTAGTAGGCATGTAGTCCGACATCCCTACTTTAAGATGCAAAAAGAATTTCTGGATTCCGAGTTGAGACGAAGTGGCAGCGACGTCTCAAAGTTGAACCCAGAAAAGATTCACACTGTTTTCCAACAGCGACCAGAGTCTAACTTTGACACGAAAATCGAAGTACCAAACGAACTCTAATGTTTCCCAAATTTTCCAGAGATGGAGTTCGGAACTCCCCCTTTCCAACGAGACCAAAAACGTCGAATTCCGACTTGGTATGCGATCAGGGCGGCATCACGAAGTGGAGGTAGAAAACTGGTAAACACAGTTGATTTTTTTTTTTTTTGGACGCGGGCCCGGCCCGCGTCAGTCCGCCCCAGCCCGCCAGCCCAGGCGGGCTGGGTGAGCAGCAGCCCCAGCCCGCTTGGGCTGGGGAGCACCCAGCCCACGCGGGCTGGGTGTTATTTCCCAGCCCACGCGGGCTGGGTTTATTTCCTAGCCCACGCGGGCTGGGAAGCACCCAGCCCACGCGGGCTGGGTGTATCTGCCCAGCCCACGCGGGCTGGGTTTATTTCCCAGCCCACGCGGGCTGGGAAGCACCCAGCCCACGCGGGCTGGGTGTATATCTGCCCCAGCCCGCCTGGGCTGGGGAACCCCAGCCTATGCGGGCTGGGGTTCAATGGATATGGCCAGCCCATGGTGGGTTGGCCTGCTTCTGGCTAGCCCAGCTGGGTTGGCCTGCTTCTGGCTAGCCCAGCTGGGCTAGCCTCACCTGGGCAGAGCCTGGGTGCAACCCAGATCTGTTCTGGTGCACCCAGATCATCAATTCAGCCCCATTTCAGTCTGCACACAATTCCAGCCAGCAATCTTTTGCATTTTTTTGACATTTAGGGGTGTTTATTTCAATTTTGGGCATCAAAAAATCACTAATAACAATCACTAATCACCATATAAAGATTATTACACTAAATTAAAGGAAATCAAGGCCAAATCTTAGCATTACAACTAGCAATAATTACTAATCCATAGTAATTACCTCAATTAAGCAAAGGATCAAATGGTTTTAGTGCACAATATCAAGCAAGCCAAACTCCTCAACCCCAAAGCAAAGATCAAGAGGCTTCAAGGATCCAAAATCAACAAAGAAAACAAAATAATGATTACTACAAGATGATAGAGATAAATGGGGATTAAGAAGGAGGATTAGAGAATATGAGAGATTGCATTACCTTTCTTCTTCTCTTTTCTTTTCCTTCTAGGATTAAACTAATTTATGAAGAGAAGGAGATGGAGCTTCTAAATGGAGGCCATTAATTATGTTTAGATCTAGGTTTAGGAATTTATGAAGAGGAGGGTTAGGGTTTATGGGAGGGGTTTGAGATATTAAATAGGAGTGAGTTGGTTAATGGGTCACGGTAAGAGGTTTTAAAACCCATTAGGACTTAGTTTATTTTCCTAAGGTTATCATGTGAACAAAATCCTAAGAAGCATCCTAGTTTTAATTAAAACCATATAATTGCTCATTTGGCCCATTAACCTATAATCACATAAAAAAAAATCCCCATTTCAACCCAAAAATATTTTAATTTGCGAACCAATTGCAAATTTAAATTCCCAAAAGTTTGTTTAGCCCCCTTTTTAACTTAAAATCATAATTTTTAACTTATCATTCGGTAATTGCAATCTCAGGGTTGTTACACATTCTATTGCTTTTGTGATTGATTTGGTGCGCACACCTTTGATATGGGAGTGTGGCTTGAGGTGGGCGTATGTGGCTGCTGCGTTACCACCAGCCCGTAAGCGTAATTGGTATATCTACCCTGGCATTGCCTCGTGTGCCTTGTCACCTACCCTAGCGAGCCTTGTACGAGTTTGGTTTTCTCCCGTAGCCCGTGTCATATCATATGATAGTCTCTCGATCTGGAGATATTATGTTATTGGATGAACTACTAGGACTATTATGTGTGAAGGGTGATATGGGTAGCCCGTAACGCTATTTAAAAGTAAGTTTATTTTACTGTAGACATTATTTTTAATAGGGCAATATTACTACATAGTAAATAGTTTAACGGATCCTTAGAGGATGAGCGGTCCCAGGCATCCTTTAAGTCATTTGTACCTTATTATAGTTCACTTGAGTTAGTTTATATTATATAAGTATATATTGTCCTGACTCGAGTGTTTTGTGTTTGCTTAAGTGTTAAGTTGAAATTCAATGCAAGGAATTTAAAATTGAACATTGCAATTTAATAAGTGAATTATTATTAAATCTTGATTTTTGAATGGAAATTTAACTTTATAAAATCATGAACTTGAGGAAAATTAAATGATGTTTATAAATGTGAAAATGTATGATTTTATGAATTAAAAATGTTTAAATAAAAATATAATTGGTTGAGAAATTATATTGAATATTTGGAGTTAATTGACTGCATCTTTGAAATGCTATTAATTACAATGTAAATGATATTACGGTATTTGTAAATGCTGTAGTTGATGATAATGAACAAAAAGGCTAAATTGAATTAAAAACTATTATAGCAATTTTGTAAGTGCTATAATTTTTGAATTTAACTAAGTTTATTTGGAATTTTAGTAAACCCTATTACAAAATTTTAAAATGTTGTCTTTTGTTAAATTGAACAGTTTTGAATGTAACTTTCCGTAGCGTTTTCTAAATGCTGCGAAAAGTGAAATTTCACTGTTTTGATAAATGTAAGTGAATAAATGAACTTTGAAAGTTGAAAATTTTGAAATTTTAATAATTTAATTTTTAACATAATAACTTCATTTTTATGATTAAAAATGATTTTTGTTTGGAATATAAACTGTTTTGAAATATGAATTGAAATGGTATTTTAAATTGAATAAAATGAATAATGATTTGAAATGTGGTTTCGAAAAGATATGATATTTTGATATATTAAAATGATTTGAAATGTGGTTTCGAAAAGATATGATATTTTGATATATTAAAATGATTTGAAACGAAGTTTTGAAAGATATGATATTTTGATATTAAATGATTTGAAAAATGAAGCTTTGAAAGGTAATGATATTTTGATGTATTAAAATGATTTGAAAGGAAGTTTTTAAAGGATATGATAATTTAAAATATTGAAATGGTTAGAAATGACTTTATATTTATTTTGATAAATATTTGAATTGAAAGATATGGTATGATGATATATTGAAATGGTGTGGAAATGATTTAATCTTTATTTTGATAAAGATTTGGGTTGAAACGACATTTTATTTTTGAAGTATAAAATATTGTTTTAAAGTTATAACTACGGGTTATAATAACGATTGGTTGTTAAAGAGACCGGGATCAGATATTGTCTTATAGCCGGCCGATACCGAAAACCACTTTAACAACTGTGTAGGCGGTGGAGATTCCAGAATGAAGTAGGATGGTGGCGACGTTCTCGAGGTATATTACGTGGACCAACTCCCGTGAGTTGGCATAAATGACTAAAACAGGAGCTATACCTGGCTACACAAAGGGTCGCACCCTTTCATCGAGCATGCTCCATCGGAAACCATTCTATTACTTTTGTGATTCGATATGTGGCGCCACTTTGATTCGGGGGTATTGTTAGAGGTGGGAGGAAGCTGCTGGCTTGCCGTCACCACCAGTCCGGGAGTGCAAACGGTGTATCCACCCTGGCATTGCCTCGCGTGCCGTGTCATCTCCTTATAGCGATCCCACTACGATTTTGGTTTTAAAGATCCGACCGCGTTAAGGTTCACCATCCCCTTAACGTTATTTTCTATATGATTATATTTTACTGATTAGACACTACTGTATATAGCGTATATTACTACATAGTAAATAGTTTAACGGGTCCTTAGAGGATGGACGGTCCCAAGCATCTTCTAAGTTACTTGTACCTTTGCTACAATTCACTTGAGTTGGTTTACATTGTATAAGTATGTATGTCCTGACTCGAGTGTTTGTATTTTTATTTACGCTCGGGTCAGCCTGAGTTATTCACAGATTTGGATTTCCACTTGATGGAGATTGGAATCGCTGGAGATTATCTACTTGTCAAGTTTCATCTTTTCAGTTCGGTTGTTCTATTCAGCTTGTACTTGGTTATCATATTTAAACTTCTGTTATACTTTATTTCTTCTATTGTATCTTATGTAACTCTGATATATTTATATAATAGCTTCATGAACTACTATCTCTTTTACTTCCGCTACATTATTATTACTCAGTGTCTGTGATAAATATATTGGGAGGAATAATTTTAATTTTAGTTAGGATAAAGAAGAATAAAATTTATTAAGTACATTGTGAGTGTAATAAATGATTATTTTTCAAACCCATGGTTTTAAAAATTGTTAATTTTAGATGATTGGATAATAAGATAATGAAATTTGAGATAGTTAAGATTTATTTAACTTGTGTAAAAGATTTATTCTCTATTTAAGGTGAAATTTCCATGCTTTCAAATTTATTTGCTTATTTTGTTTTTCAAACTATCTTTTGGTTGTCCTTATCATCCTCATCTTGCTATAGACTGGTATAGGCATCTTTCTATAATCTTTCTGTTTAGAAATCTTCTATAATCTTTGATAATCTTTGGTACTCATTTTGAATCCACCTTTTCGTGCTTGTGTTCTTGATTCCGGAGGATCTTGGAAAGATCATCTCCACCTTGTAAACTTACCTATCACAATAGTTATCATGTATAATTTCCTTCTCCTTGTCATCTTGTCCTAATCTTGTTTCACTCTATCTTTTTCTATGCTTTCCCGTACCTCATTCTTTTTCGAAGACGAAAAGTTTTGAGTGGTGGAGAGTGTAACAACCCTGTATTTTGTGATTTATTTTCTTGTATATTTTAATTATTTTAATTAAATTTTTGATTTAAAAACTTATTTTATTTATTTTGAATGATAAAATTTAGTTTTGATATGAACTATCATTCAAAAGCATGACATAAAAAGAATATTTTCGAAAAGGTGAGTTTTTGGTCAAAATAGTCAAACTTTGACTTTTATTTTAAAATTTTAAAAGTTTGAAAATTTAAATTTTTTCTTTTATTTTTAAAGTACATAAAATTTTAGGAACACTGCTTTTTGTTTCGTTGGAAACGGATTTAAATTGTGAAAGTTATGTATATTTTGATATTGAGTGCAATTCGTTTATTCTGCAATTTTGTTATTTTAAATAGTATAAATTTTATTTTTCTTTGTCATATTTTTTTGTAATATGTATTGATATGTTATTTTATGTATGTTTTTGTCTTTAAATATTTTTGAAGTGAGGTAGGAATTTTTCTAGAGCTAGTTGTATTTTTCTTGTAATTTCCATGCCCTGTTTTCAATTTTTAAACATTTTCTTTAGTTCTTTTCTATTTTTCTCCAATTTAATTAATTATTTTATTTTATAAATGATAAATAAATTATTTTATTTCAAAATTTTGTTTTAGAATATTTTTAAAATGAAGTAGATATTTTTTCAAAGTCATTGATGTTTTAATTGTAATTTTTGAACCCTGTTTTCAATTTTTAAGCAATTTCCTTAAGTCTTTTTATATTTTCTTTAAATTTAATTATATATTTTTATTTTATTTCACTTTGTTTCGGTTTTAGATGTACTTTCTGAAGTTTATTTTGTTTTACTTGATTTAAAAGAAAAGGAAGTATGGAAGGTTTTAAAAGCTAAGAAACGTAAAGTCGTTTCACCGTTTCTTTTACCGTTTCTTTTTCAATCAATGCATCAATTTATTGTAGCCGTTCCTTTTCTTTTGCTTATTCACGTGAAAGTTTCTCATTCCATCAATAATACACATCCATTTCAGATCTGAGAAAAGAAAAATAAGCAATGGCCTCCCTTCCTCCTCTCATTTTTCTACTTCTTCTTGTTTGCTTTGCTTGATTTTTGCCTTGCTTCTCTTGCTTTGTTTGGCCTAACACCTCCACCATCTCCTCCACCGACCACCACTACTTCCTTCCCCACATCATACACGACCAAAACCCTTCCTCCACTGACTAGCAAGTGGCATGACCATCCCATGATGCAAAATCCACAAAAACTATGTTAAAACTCCTTAAAAAGCATGTCTAGCCAACTAGTCTTCATCACCATCACCTTAGATGACCTTGGCCACCTCCTATTTCTCCACCACCACCTTGACACACCCCTAACCATAACCTTCATCCTATGTCCAGATCTTAAACATGCCATGGCCGAGCCATAGATCCATGTAGCCTAGCCCAAAATGAACCAAAAACCCACTATTTGCATAAGCCTCTTCATATTCATGCATAGTAACTCCTCCACCACTTCAATACCTTGTAGCCATGCCTTATAGGACCCAAACCTGAACCAAAGTATGTCCAAACCTGATCCAAAACATTCCCTAAGCCGTGCTAGAAAGTGTAGAAGGCAAGGCAAAAGACTGTGTATTCGTATCTCTTTTTATTTCAAAGTTATTCCTATTCAATGTTGTATTGAATTGTAATTTTATTTTGTTTTGTTTTGGGTTGTAACACAAGTTCTAAGCTTATATCTCTTCCCACTTGAGCCTATTGTTGTGTAATCGTGCCTTCTGGAATCTGTTGTGTCATTTGTATTGCAATCTCCAGCACAAAAAGATGAGTAAAGCTCACACGACATTTATACTTATGCAGTTGTGAAACAACAACAACTGAATGTGTAGAATTAAATATGATGTTATAACTACCATGTGATTTTTTATATATATGATGTTAAACCTGTTAAACTTCATGTCATATCATCTGTTATTTATATATTTTGTTAACTGTTCATTTATATCTGTTTATCACACTGCAAGTTTCCTGTAGATTAGAAATCACTATGAGTTGAAATGATACATACCTGAACGGACTTTAGAATAGGGAAAAATCGTTATAGGCTGAAATGATAGGCTTGAACGGTTTTTATTTAATTTATTTTAATTGGGATTGCGGGTTTCAAATGATAAAACCCGGATTTTCTTTGTAAATTACGGGTTGAAATGATATATATTACCCGTATCACTTTACCTAGCTAGAAAATTATATACAGGCCCGTAGTTAAAATATGTTTTTCAAATTTTTTAAAATATTTTAGAAAATTAATTATTATAATATTTGATTTGAAATTTAATAAAAATATAACTTTTGTAAAGTATTATTTATTTTCTGGAAATCTATAAGTTAAATAAATTATGGAAAAGTTAGAAAATATGAATGTAAGTTATTTTGGAAATTTTGATTTAATTTTTAATGGAATTTAAATTAACTTCGAAAATATGATAAATTTATGATATTTTGAATTTAAATTAATTTAAAGTGATTTTATATCATATTAATGATTTTTGATAAAGTTGAATGTGAAATGAATGAATATTTAAGTTGAAATTTTGAAATATAACTAAAATTGGAAATTCATGAAATTGACTTAAAAGTGAACTTTTAGTTAAGCAAATAAAAATAAAACTAAGTTATATTTGAGAATTTGAACTTAAGTTTTAAGTTAAAATTCAATGCAAGGAATTTAAAATTGAACATTGCAATTTAATAAGTGAATTAATATTAAATCTTGATTTTTGACTGGAAATTTAACTTTATAAAATCATGAATTTGAGGAAAATTAAATGATGTTTATAAATGTGAAAATGTATGATTTTATGAGTTAAAAATGTTTAAATAAAAATATAATTGGTTGAGAAATTATATTGAATATTTGGAGTTAATTGACTGCATCTTTGAAATGCTATTAATTACAATGTAAATGATATTACAGTATTTGTAAATGCTGTAGTTGATGATAATGAACTAAAAAGCTAAATTGAATTAAAAACTATTATAGCAATTTTGTAAGTGCTATAATTTTTGAATTTAACTAAGTTTATTTGGAATTTAAGTTAACCCTATTACAAAATTTTAAAATGTTATCTTTTGTTAAATTGAACTGTTTTGAATGTAACTTTCCGTAGCGTTTTCTAAATGCTGCGAAAAGTGAAATTTCACTGTTTTGATAAACATAAGTGAATAAATGAACTTTGGAAGTTGAAAATTTTGAAAATTTAGTAATTTAATTTTTAACATAATAACTTCATTTTTATGATTAAAAATTATTTATTTTTGGAATATAAACTGTTTTGAAATATGAATTGAAATGGTATTTTAAATTGAATAAAATGAATAATGATTTGAAATGTGGTTTCAAAAAGATATGATATTTTGATATATTAAAATGATTTGAAATGCGGTTTCGAAAAGATATGATATTTTGATATATTAAAATGATTTGAAATGTGGTACTGAAAGATATGATATTTTGATATATTAAAATGATTTGAAACGAAGTTTTGAAAGATGTGATATTTTGATATTAAATGATTTGAAAAATGAAGCTTTGAAAGGTTATGATATTTTGATGTATTAAAATGATTTGAAAGGAAGTTTTTAAAGGATATGATAATTTAAAATATTGAAATGGTTAGAAATGACTTGATATTTATTTTGATAAATATTTGAATTGAAAGATATGGTATGATGATTGATGTGCACGTAAATGTGCATATTTTTACCACCATATTTATTCTATTTAAATTAAATAAATGATCATATTGGGTATTTTAACTTGTTTAAACCAAATTCCAATTATTTTCAAATTGTCACATATTCATCTTCAAATAGGGACAAAATTGTCTTTTTTGTGCATTTATTAATTTGTGAAAATTTAATTGAAAATTTCTATGTATTTTGTAGGAATTAAAATTCAAACACAAGTGGCTTCATGAAAATATATGTATGCACAAGGGTGAATAGAACAAATGAAGATGGAAATAATTCAAAGGCATGATAATGGAGGACCCCACCTACCCACCTTTCTTCATGTACAAATTAGAAGCTAATCCACATGCTTATGGCCATTAAATCTTCATGCATACTTAATGGATGATTAGTGGAAGTTAATAGTTACTTGGTGACCACACTTCCTCAAATGGCATTTTGGGTATTCCCCAAAAATATGCATTAGGGTTTCTAACTTGTATAAATACCCCTTATGTTTCATGTAGCTATCTCTTCTCTTAGTCTCTCTTAGGCCTCCTTCTCTTTAGTTTAGTTTAGATCAAATAAAAGAAAGCTCTCTTTCTATTTTAATGGCTACTTAGCCAATTTTTATTTCTTGTAATCTTTTTTATTTTATGCAATTTAATACATGCTCTTTCCTTTTCATGTTCATTTACTTTCATGTTGTAGTGTAGGTTTCTCTTATTTCATGCAAGTAAATTAGTTTTGTTTCTTTGCTTTGCTCTCTTTTTCTTTCTTTTTTGCTTTCATGTTGCTTTCTACATTTGTTCATATGATAACAAATATGAGAGCTTAATCCCTTCAATTTAGGGGTAATGAAGCTCTCTAGTATGTAGATCCAACATTTTGATGTTTATGCTCTCTTTATGTGCTTAATGAGAATGATTGAAGTGGTTTAATGATGTTGTTTAGCTTTGAATTTGATAGTCTATGTTGTTCATAACAAATAGGCTATACTTAAACAAACAAAACACAAATTGCCTCTTCATTTACATATGATTATGGCAAGGAAGTGATTGTTGAAATTAAAATTTGATGGCTTATATTTCTAATTAATAGTTAATAGGCCATGCTTAAAATAGATTTTGCTTTCAACTTTGTTGTCATATTTTATGAGATTTAAAAGTGTATTAGTGGTTGTGTTATAGTTTGATGGTTTATATTGAGCTAATTAATAGCACAAATATACCATACTTATGATAAGCACATCAACTAATTCACTAATGACAAGAAAAGAGAGATCATAACTTCATTTTGTTGGTTTATGTGATCTAGAGAGTGGAAATTGCCTCTAAATTGTCTTAACACTCTCATATTTTTATCTATTTTCTTTTGTCATTTTTCTTCTTTTTTTAGTTAATCACTCTTCCAACTTTGGTTAATTTGATTGAATAGAATTTTAAAATCATCAATTCTCTGTGGATCGACCCGTATTCGCCACGTGCTACATTCGTACACCGTGCGCTTGCGGTTATTTTTAATTTAAATTCGTTCGACGGTTTTCTAATCCGATAGAATTTCCGTCGACGAACAATGATATATTGAAATGGTTTGGAAATGATTTAATCTTTATTTTTATAAAGATTTGGGTTGAAACGACATTTTATTTTTGAAGTATAAAATATTGTTTTAAAGTTATAACTACGGGTTATAATAACGATTGGTTGTTAAAGAGATCGGGACCAGATATTGTCTTATAGCCGGCCAATACCGAAAACCACTTTAACAACTGTGTACGTGGTGGAGATTCCAGAATGAAGTAGGATGGTGGCGACGTTCTCGAGGTATATTACATGGACCAACTCCCGTGAGTTGGCATAAATGACTAAGACACACTACAAGAAAAGTGAGTTTTAATCGCAATTACAGTCAGCGTTTTAAAGCTCAATGCCGTAGAATGCGTTTACAAGAAAGTTGTTTCAAAGGTTCAACGCTGACAATACTATTAGTGTTTATTTTGTTTGCCGCCACACACATTAGTGTTTATTTCATTTGCCGCCACTTCTCATTTACTTGGAGAAAAACTAAAATAAGTTGATTCCAGTTTCCATACATCAATTTTGATTTCAACACCAGAAATCATCTTCATTCATCCATCGCTTCGATTTTGGTTGAGCATCTCTGTTGTCGATTTTGAATTTTGTAGCCCTAAACTTAGCGAAATGGGAAAGTGGTGAGCATTTTTCTCAACCCTAGTTTTTAGTTTGAGTTAGAATAGTTGCGAATTATCAGTTCTTTCTTATCAGATCGAGTTCAAAGTTTTCCCTAGTTTTGCCCAATATTTATCGATTACAACTGTATGAACCTTTTGTGAACCTCTTTGATGAATTTTTTTTCTTCTAGTTGAGTTATATTCTTTCTAATTTTAGTAAGACATTTTGTCTCATTTCTAACTGGTTGGTTTGGTTTTTGTTCGTTAAGGATCCACCATTCACTGATTTGTGTTAGCATTAATAATGAGTTGATAAATTACACAATACTTATTTGCATGCTCTAGATATTCTATTACTAAATTTTTATATCATTATACCTGGATTATATTCATTAAATCATCTCATTTTAGGACTTTATTATTAATGTAGTAGAAACTTGAAAATAAGATTAAACCCCTATAATTTGCAGTTAAAACTTTAATCCGAAGTTATGATATTTTAAAATGTTAATGATGTAGCCAAATGATAATTTGGAAAAACTTGAAAATATTTTGCATGCTCTGCGAATTGCTTTCTTGAATTGAATGGTCAATCTTTGTTTGTTAATTTATATATGCTGACCATTATGGAAGACAATTGTTGATAAGAAACATTTTCAAATTATTCGATATATTTCATTAATTTCTCCATTATATTCAATAGCCAATAAGTATTAGTTAATATCTAAGTGTCGATCAATATAGTGCAACATTGATGATAGAGAAAAAATTCAAGATGTTTAATGTATTATGCTACTGCTTCATTAAATTAAATGGTCAACTTATGTTAGTTGATTTATAAATCTTTGTTCATTATGCAACAGTGCTGATGATAAGGAAACTCTTCAAAATATTTGATACATTGTATTAATTGCTCCATTAAATCAAATGGCAATCTGTTTTTTTTATATCTAAATCTTAGTCATTACGGTCCAATAATAATGATTAGGAAAATTTTCAAAATGTTTACTTTCCATGAAATCCGAAAATACATTTATTTCTAAAGATACATTTATTTATCCTAAGCTTTCCACGAAATAGCAACTTTCTTTATGCATATTGTCAACTCTTCCCACACTTATGCAACAGGAGAAACTTCTATCGACGAGCATTGGTAAAATCATGAAAGAATATTTACCTAATCTAACGTTCTACTATGATATCTGATAGTGTACTTAATTGATGATTGTTTTGTTCATACGTGCAAATCCATTTCATCATTTGCAGGTCAGATCCAAAGCGACTTGCGGACACTCTTAATGTTGAAGATCAGGAACCATGCACCACCTATAACATGCTTAAGGTAATTCACTTTTATTTCATGATGCCAACAGTGAACCAATTGGGCTTTGTTCTTGTTAAGGCATTCATTGTTTTCAACATATATTTGGCAAACCTATTGTCAATCTGAAATATATATAGGAACTGCATCATAGTATTAAGAGACATTCATTCATTACCTTGTTAAATTAGTTCAACAAAACTTTCAACCCAAACGTATAAAAAAGCAAGCTTCCGCATTCATTTGGTACTAACTTGGCAATACAAATCCTTGTTTGATTAACTAGTGTCCATGTTAATTTACACAGGTTTCTCATAACTTGTTTAAATGGAGTAAAGGAATGGGTTATGTTGATCATCATGAGCAAGCTATTATTAATAGTATTTTTAACATCCAAAGAGGAGGTGAGCCTGGTAATATGATTTACATGCTTCTATAAGGACCTGGAATGTCCAAGGCTCGCAATAAGCATGGATGGCGAAAACAGTTCGATTCATTTTGGTGTTGTTAGGTAATACTGCTATTCATTGTTTCCATTAGAAATTTTACAGTTAATATATGATATTTTTTGTATTAGCAATTATTTATAGGATGATATAGTCTCTGTCTAAATCATAAATCATTTGGGTAATTTTTGTCTGTAGAGACCATCTTATGATGAGGGATTTCATCATGTAGCAGCTTTATTTAGAAGCATGTACAGTTTTTGCCACCACTTTCACAACAATACCCAAGTTAAATTTACTTTAAAGCTATGAGTTAGCTATCATTTATGGATAAAAGATTTGTAACATTAATGTTTACTTTAAAGCTACAAATTAGTTATCATTTATGGATAAAAGATTTTTAATATCTAAAAAAATAGATATAAAAAATTCAAGAAAGAAAAAAAAAGGAAAAAGGGAAAACTGAAGAAGCAGAACAAAGAAACTGAGTAGTTGTTTCTAACAAAAATTCAATACTACGCTTGGGGATGTGAATTACGTCTTAGCAGTATTATTCTTTTTGTCTATCAGTACTGTGATTCAGTTATGCAACATTGGAAGACCCTAACTAGTTATTTCATTGCGTGATGTAGTGTACCATATACGAAAAAGTTTATTTGATACGATTTTAAGTATTGTTATTAATTCTACGTTCTTTTCCATCACAGTGTTTCAAATCAATTGCGTTAGAGGCCGATCATTTTCCTAATGATCTGCAAAAAAGTCTCTTCAACCAAAGGGATAAACTGACTTCATTTGCAAACCAGCAGCGTGAGGTTTATTCCAGATTACTGGTTTGAAATTCAGTTTTATTCCTTTTGTTATTCTTTGGCTAATTATTAAGGGGCTCTTAAGAGCTATAAAGACAAGCAGAACAATTTCAAAGGCACAACCAATTTTTTTTGCACTCTGGATAGTCATGTATCTAAGTTGAGCATTATATTGAAAGAAACGTAAAATGTACAAGACCAACGACTTTATGATCTTGAGAAGAAGTTTAAGGTAGGTCTTGTTGCTGATAAAATATATTATTGGCCTGCAGCAATACGGTCTTCTCTATTTTCTCTAACGATTATTATATGTTTTATGCTTTTACAAGGGTGTGCTGCAAACGAAGAAAGAGAGTTGCTTGAAAAGGTACACATTGCCATATGTTTCGAATGTCCTCATGTTGCATGTTTGAAACATTATTTGGTTTTGTAGAGAATTTACTGTGAAATTCACCGTTTAATTTAATTTAATAATAAATCTAGATTCAAAATCTAAAACATTCATTTTTTGTTACTAACATTTTATTATATCTCAAATCTCAAATCAATTCTGTATCACCAGTAAATAAATATGGGTTGTAAGATTTGGAAGGTCGAAGCTGTTGCTTGCCCTTGCATATAGCAATAGCCACGTCTAGCCACTGGCTGCATAATTTTTAGGTAAGTACCAGAATGGCGATCTGAGTGCATAATTGAGTGTATTTGTGTATTATGGAGGCAAAACTTGGCAGTTTCCATGTGTATTGCATGCTGGCTTAAACAAACCTTAGTTCATATTTAAGACACGATACAATTGTTTTAAGCAACCATATGTGGACATGTGGACGACTTGTGCATTTTGATGTTCGTATTTAAGATTCAACCCATTGACATAATTCATAGCACCAATGTATGCAAAGAGGTTCATTGGTTAAGAGATCGATTCATAGGATTCCAGTGTAGATGAAACCTTTCCGACTATGATGGTATATCATGATGGTCATCCTACCTTATATAAAGCATCACAAAAGGCTTACTGCTACAAACAAAAATATCTTAGTTTTGACATCAATTTATTTGACGATGACTTAAACATGGAGTATTTACATTTGACTTTGTAGAATCCAAAAACAACTTAGTTGATCCTTTTAAGAAAGGATGAAACACACAGATGATTGTGCAAATATATGTAGGAGTGTGATTAAGATCTATGTGAATTCAGTTTTCCAGTATAATCCTACTTAAGTTTTGAAAACATAAATGAGTCCAAATGGTACAAATTGGCTGAAGACCGATGTAGTAGATATAATAGAGTAAGATATTAAATCATATTTCAAAACATATAGTGTATCATTTTTGCATGATAGAGGATAAGTTTTATCATCACCATATCTCCAGTCAAACTAGAGATGGTTACTAATGACATATTTGAACATCTTTCTTGCTTCATATAATAACATTTGGCCATCTACAAATGAATTTGAGTAGTAAAGCAATGCACACTGTATACACAAGGGGTAAGTGGTACATAACTAATTATGCATTATGCAATCAGTGAGGGAATACGATCTCTTAATTATTTTAATAACATTGCTATTAATAATAATCATTTATGGTTACAGAAGTATATGCTGCAAGTGAGAAGAATGGTATTTACATACCAAGGGATCGCTATCTGCAAGAAGATGCGGAGAAAAAGGTTATTTCATCATATACTTCTATGTTTTCTTTTAAATTTGTTAACATTTTGTAAATGTGTATCATATTGAAAAAAAAAATATGGTGTGATTGTATAGGCCATGACAGAAAAAATTGAATGCATGGAGATGGAATCAGAGTCAAAGGATAAGGTACTTAATTAAGCTTTATTATGCTGAAGAGTATAAATAATTTTGGCAGTTTGATCAATGTGTCGTGTACTGCACAGCAATTAGTCGGGCTTCAAGAGCTCTACAATTCTCAACAACTCCTAACCGCAAACCTTCGTAAGAAACTTGAAACAACACATGTGACATTGATTTTACGAGTGTTTATCCTTACTATGATTTTATCACTTTCAATCGTTTATTTTCTTGTGATATTACCATAGAAAAAGTTGGAAAACACTGAATATGCTTTGCTAAACCTGGAAGAAAGATATCAGTAGGAAAACAACACGATCAGTGAAAAAGATTTTTTGATATCTAACCTCCTCAAATCAGGTGAATACAACACCCTTATAGTTTTTAAACTACGTACATTTACCTCACCGCTTTAAGTACAGTACCATATTCCCAACCAGTATAAAGTGCAGTGCCTGTATTAACTAATGTATTTATTTTTATCATGAATTGTCTATATGTACTATTTATTATTTTTCCCATACATTGTTTTGTGCAAACTGCAGTTCAATCTTTGAAGTAAAAGTATTTCCTGAGATAGTAAATCTCAAATAACACTTCAATTTTTTGGTATGTAAATCTCAAATAAACCATCTGTATAGAAAATAGCATCAATCCTCATCCTATTTGCATCTTTTATATATTGCATTTTTTACAAGGCCTACTGCTCAAAGACTTAACTGCTCCTCGCATGATCGAAGTTGGACCTGAGTTATGATTTTGGTAAGACGCAGGCCAATTTGTACTTTCTATATGTTACAATTTTTGTAAGGCAAACTGATTTTTGGTTATGAAAATATATTGGATGATTAATTTAAAAAAACACTCCTGATAATTATGTACTAGATTCCCTTGACAATCAAGTGCACTGTACCATTGCAAAGAATTAGTGGATTTTGTTGCAGCTGTTATGGCCGTAGCAGAGTGTATTTAAATGGTGATGATGGAGGAATTTGAAATAGGGTGGTAGTGGGGGTAGTTGGGGATGGAATATGGTGCAGTTTGGTTTGATGTTCACTGGTGATGTGCACTGGTTTGTATTGATTATAGTGGTGGGTTGTTAAGCATTTACTCACTGATCACTTCAAATTTTTAGATCCATATAGTGATTTTTTGGCGTAGTTAAGCATTTTAGCATATGAAACTTCAAATTTTTAGATGGCGTTTACTCACTGATCATTTCAAATTTCTTCATTGCAGGTAATTAAAGATGGCGATGACACATTCTTCTTCCGTAGCAAGTAGCAAGTAGCAAGCATATGAAACTTTTTAGATGCACGTTTTGTTGTTGGCATTTGGTGTGGACTTACTATATTGATATTATACTTTTACTTAACATATAACGTGTCTTTGTTTAACAGAATTTGTGGCAACTTGGTTTACTTTGTTATTTTTGTTTATGGATATTATTGAAACTTGGTTTATGGATGTCTTTTGTTTATTAATATTGTCTTAACTAGTTTATGTAACCAATTAATAGTTATTAGAACTTGTTATATATACTAGTTGCTTGAATATGCTTAAAATATAGTTTTGGAATATTCAAAAATAGAGTGGAATATTAAAGTTGTTATATAAATAGAAGACAGCGTTTGATTAATGCTGTCAATGAAGAAACAACAGCGTTTAATTCATGCTGTAATTATCTTGACAACTAAATTATAAACGCTATTGAAACATAATACAGCACGTCTGAAAACGCTGTAAAAACATTATTGACAGCTCGTAATAAACGCTGTCACAGAGATGTTTCAACAGCGTTTATAGAAAAGCTGTTGTAAGTTATGTATATACGACAGCATGTCGTTATACAGCGTTTGAAATAACGCTGTTGTATCATATTACAGCGTTTATCAAACGCTGTTAAAAGCCTTTTGTGGTGTAGTGACAGGAGCTATACCGGGCTACACAAAGGGTCGCACCCTTTCATCGAGCATGCTCCACCGGAAACCATTCTATTACTTTTGTGATTCGATATGTGGCGCCACTTTGATTCGGGGGTATTGTTCGAGGTGGGCGGAAGTTGTTGGCTTGCCGTCACCACCGGTCCGGGAGTGCAAATGGTGTATCCACCCTGGCATTGCCTCGCGTGCCGTGTCATCTCCTTATAGCGAGCCCACTACGATTTTGGTTTTAAAGATCCGACCGCGTTAAGGTTCACCATCTCCTTAACGCTATTTTCTATATGATTATACTTTACTGATTAGACATTACTGTATATAGCGTATATTACTACATAGTAAATAGTTTAACGGATCCTTAGAGGATGGACGGTCCCAAGCATCTTCTAAGTTACTTGTACCTTTGCTACAGTTCAATTGAGTTGGTTTACATTGTATAAGTATGTATGTCCTGACTCGAGTGTTTGTATTTTTATTTACGCTCGGGTCAGCCTGAGTTATTCACAGATTTGGATTTCCACTTTCTGGAGATTGGAATCGCTGGAGATTATCTACTTGTCAAGTTTCATCTTTTCAGTTCGGTTGTTCTATTCAGCTTGTACTTGGTTATCATATTTAAACTTTTGTTACACTTTATTTCTTCTATTGTATCTTATGTAACTCTGATATATTTATATAGTAGCTTCATGAACTACTATCTCTTTTACTTCCGCTGCATTATTATTACTCTGTGTCTGTGATCTGTGATTTTTGTTTACTGCATATTCTGAGATTTGCCAAATTTTTATTTACAACGCGGTATTTTGAGCAATTCAATTCCGGCATGAGTGTCTACCTGTACACTTATAATGGATGCGAATGGTTGAAAATACCTGGTTGTTACATATTGGCAATAGGAACCTCCAAGTTTTTTTTCATTTTTAGGACACTTCTTCTTCGAAGTTCAATAATTTATTCTTATCTTTGTTAAAAGATAGATATGTTCATAAAGAGTAGTGAGAGAATAGACCCAAGAACTTTTAGATTATGATGCCTTATGCTCCTATTTAGCTTTCTTGTAGCACTGGGTTGTCATATTAGGATCGTCCATAATCTTTCTCTTTTGAGATCTGATGTGCGGGAGGATGATCTATTACCCTTATCCATTTCTGGGCAACCTTATCAAAATTGCTTGTTATTTTCTTTCTAAAGATTGTTCCCTTGGATTGGAATTGTATGGAACTCCTTATCTTCAAGAGATAACTATCCTCCTTTGGGATTTCTTTTCCTAAAGTAATGATGGGAGTTGGTCTTATATGGAATGGGTTCATGCTCCATTTGCTAAGATCATAAGGTGCCACCTGTTTCTTTTCTTCTATAATTTGCAATGCCAATGTCATTAGCATGTGTTCCTTATGAAACTGGGGGTCAGAAGTAACTTGATAAATCGACCTACTTTCTTGAGGTTCAAAGATCCTTGTTCGAAAATAGTCATCTTGTAGTCCAATGGGCTATGTTGGATTCAAAAAGTCCTTTGTATTTCATATATGCAAGTTATAGGAAGGTCCTTTATACACAAGGTAAGGCAATGAAGGTCAAATATGGAATATGCGAGAATTCAGAGGTTTAGGCCCTCCTTTTAGCGTCAAAATGTTAATAGATTTCTTTATCAACTCCAAAATATGTATGTCAGACGAGTTTAGGCTAGAAATAGGCTTATTAAACCAAGTACAAGCCAACTAGAAATATGCGAGATCCATGTGAAATAGGCATGCCTAAGACTCCAGTCCATTATAAAAGCGGTCATGTTCATATCGAAAATATAAGTTCATAGAATCATATGCAACTCATAGGCAAATCATAACCACGAGTCTTTATTCACTTGTAATAGGCTTTGCAAAATTGATTGTGCAAGTCCTTCTTGCAAAAAAGGATACACAATTACAATAGGCACTAAAATCCCTAAATTGATTTGGGGTTACAAATTTTAAAAATGTAAGATTGAGAAGAGAATGAATTGCCCCTTTTAAAATGCCATGGGTCCATATTTATACGGGTTGGAGTTGGGAGCATGGCCGCCTCATGGCACTTAGAACCCTCGACCTTCAACAACATCAATTGCTTCGTTGGTGTTTGACAACTTCTAGGAAATGGATGGTTTACTATAACCTTTAAAGGCTGATGATTTACGATTTCAACGAGGGATGGTGATTTATGATATCAATGTCATACTATAGCCATTTGATATTCCTATCATCCAGATAATATGCGGCATCTGCCTTTGTTGGTGGTTTACCATATTTCCTCATGTTGCTGATATTTGACATCCATTGTTATATTGATGAAGCACAACATTCCGCCTTATTAATTTTTGATGACATCAATCCTCATACCGATGATGTGCAACTTCCTAGCTTTGATGGTAGGCGGTATTCTTTATAAACATTGATGAACTTCGATATCCATGCCGCGTTAATGATTTACGATGTCCACCAAACCTAGGAGACTCACGGTATCATTTCTCTCTTCATGTCGCTTGTATATGCTTTATAATAATTACTATTATAAAGGCTTTGACATCCAATCTCTTGATTGTCTTCCAATGCTTTTCGACATCTGGATTTCATCATGCTTTATTCAAAATTTTCAATATCATTGTTTGGGATAACGGTAGGTTCATTGGATGGTGGATGGTAAAGATTGCGTTGTAGAGCTAGTGGAAAATATGCTTGACCATTGATCTGATCATAAAGGTGGATGATCAATAGGTTTAAAGTGTGTCAGGAGATGTGCAGCTGACGAGAATGTACTTATTGCCTCTTCATATTAATCGTGAGCTTGCATTAAATGGACATTTAATGTTGATGGTAAGTCATATCAGTTCAGCTGCCCAACTATGATGCTTCGAATGGACGGATAGATGGCTTTATTGTTCACTTGAGTGCCCACATGGCCGAGTCAGAGGACCGGTTGTCGAAAAAAACGGAAGAGACCTAGAGTCTTGTTGAGAAAAATGCAAGGAAGATGGTTAATGACTGGGCACAAGGAGGTCCAAAGGGAGACCTAATACTACTTGGAGTTGGCTGTACTGGAGTCATGCTAAAGATAGGTCATGCTTGGGCGATTCTTACCTGATATGTTGTCTGCTAGTGTAGGCTTGGATAGGAGCCAGTCAATGCTAATATGAAGCTTGGCAAATTATGTTGCATTTTAGCTGCTATTGGAAGATGTTCGGTACAGAAGAGTTGGTTAGGACCGAGTCGTACCTAACTGGACCGAAAGGGATCGGGTCCAGACATTGCCTAAGTGTGTAGGTCCCTTTGGGATGAGACGATCGAGCCTCATCTTAGCACCTTGCTGAGTAAGAAGGTTGGGTTGGGACCAAATGTGCTTAGGCCGGCTTTTGCGAGCTGATGACAAATTAATTGGAATGACTTTGATTGGGCCAGACTGCTTTTAACTGGCCTGCTAGCTACTTGTGATAAAATTGAGCAACAATTATCTATGTGTGAATTAGTGTTTAGTAGTGATCAAACCAAAAAAAAAGAAAATACAAAAAATATAGTACCGAATGTAAAGAAAACCCATAATCTATGGTGGTTCGAATGAATATTTCTTACATCCACTGTGAGTTACTACTCATTTCCTTATAGATCTCGAGCATGATGCATAATTATAAAATATAATGATTTATTAATAGAAAGAAATAAAAAATACAGCTACTATAAATCGGTTTGGCAGCTTCTGTTTGCTTTTTTAGGTCTTCAAACTTATCCTCCATTACATTTCATCAATGGTTTTTTTTACCGATATGAGGTTGTGAAGCAATTGGTTCAACATTCTTTGTAAAATAGGCATTTTCCAAGTACGACATATTCTGCTTGACAATGATCAGTTCAACAAGCATTTTCGTTCGCCAACCATTTGGTTCGGCAAAACGTCAATCAAATCATTTTTCTTGTTCGATAGTGAAAACTACAAAACCATCCTTATCCAGTAGTTGAAAACTACCGGATCATTTTTGTTATGCGATAGCTGATGATTACTGAACCATTTCATGCTTAATGCCATTGAATCATTCTGCGCCAATCGTTTACTTCGCCTAGCAAAATTTAGTTTTCTTTTTCGATTGTATTTGAGTTACCTATTGATCATCTTGTTTATTTAATTTTCGTTTGTGATCAAGTTATAGCACTCTGATTACGGACCCTCTAATTATTTTTGTGTTCTTTGACATCATTTTTTATCCGTTGTGATGCAGGCAAAAATGCCCATGACGGACTGAAAAATAGAAAATGGGTAAAAGAAATGTACTTTAAAATATACATATAATGCACTTTGACATAATATCACAAATTTTGTGCAATATGCAAATTATTTATAAAAATATAAAACTCAAACACCAGCTATACAAATATAAAAATAAGCACTTTTTCTTTACAATTTAGAAAAGCAAAAACTTTTGCCCGCATAATAATATAGATAATTGTACAAACCTATAAATTATTTGCATTTAATTAATGTGATTAACGCTCACATTTATATATAAAATATAAAAAACATAAATTTTATCATTCTAAGTGTAAAAATAAACTAAGATTGAAGTATTAATCTAATGAATGTTTTCTCGTAGCTTTAAAACGAACAAGTGATATTTTTCAAAATAATTGAACAAATGATTCATGAGCAATCCCTTACGGGGAGATACACACACATAGAAAGGACAAACTTTTGGTATTTCAAAGGTTGTTTTTAGGCTGCTACTATGCTTCCATCTTTCGCTCTACAATTGGTGCTTAACCCATTGAACTAAAAAATATTTTTTCATCATCGAAGAAAAATATAATGGTAGAGAGTAAAGTCATCAAAGTCAAAATATAGAAACTTTTCGGTAATAATGAAGGGAGATGAATTTTGTGCGATTAAATACATGAACTGAAAACATGTTTCTTAAAACATGAATGCGAGCAGAGAGGTATAATGCTAGTCATGAGGGCATATCCATTTTCAATTTTAAATAGTTTTAGAATTGATAATTAGAATCAAAGCCCACATACCTAAATCGAACTTTCCGAGCTGAACCAAATCGAACCGAGCAAATTCGATGGGTCTAGGATCGGGTTTAGTAATGAGAAATACCATTTAGACCGTTCAGATCCAATTCGATCTGAAAGACCCAATCAAAAAACATAAAAATATATGTATTTTAAATGTAACTATCAAACTGGACTGAAGCTAACCCACGCCGATTCGAACGAGGTCCTGGTACGGGTCTAGTTTTCAAAATGTCTAGTTTAAAGCCGCAAACCCAACCTGCCTAGAATTAGAAATGAGCAAATGGTTGGTTCGGTTTAGAACCAACATAAAATAATAAAACCAACCTAACCGTTCAATAACAAAAATTGAACCAAATCAAAGTGATATTTTCAAAACCGAAACCGACCGAACCAAAAATAATTGGTTCAGTTTGATTGGTTTGATTAATTGTGACTAAATATCCTAGATTGTGTTGTTTCTGGCACAACATGAGGTTACATCAATTGCCTGAGTCTATATGTTTGTGTGTGTGATGATGGTAGAGTTAGGGGTATGCCCTAGGGGGTAATTATGCAATTTGTTACATATATCTAACTCGTTGACCAATGTTGTTCGAAATAAAGGAATTTTCTTTCTATTATATACTTGATATAATGTGGTATATTAATTAATCAATTAATTTAATTAAAAGTATATTTAATAGAAAATCCATAAATTGTATATTTTGTGATAGTAGTTACAAAGTGTTGTGACTGTGTTATCACAATGAAAACAAATATACATTTTTAAATATTCCTAGTCGGGATGTATCAAGACTGGATGTCGATACATCTGTTGAGACTAGAGTGTGTAATGCTTTCCAAATATTTGGCGGTGTATTACTCATGACTGCTGGAGGCATCAATGGGTTATGTACTAATAGTTATGGGATAACTAAAGGATGATCCACTCGATAGTTTTATGTTGGTTAATATAACTAAGGTTAAGAAGAGAATATCGATGTGACTAATCTACACAGTTCTCTAGACTTGAGAACACTATTGATCTTCATTGTGGAAGCTCCGCTTTAATCATAGTTAAAAGGTTCCGAACATACCTAAAATGAATAAATATTCAATCTTGAAATAACTCCTTTATGTGATACATAATGATGCATCGATATGGAGTAATTGAACTTTGTTGGACAATGTACGATTAATTGTGAGTGTGTGTGAAGTTGAGTTAGTTTCTTTCTATAAGGTAATGTACTTAAGAGCAATATGCAAGGTTAATATTATTTCATCTGAATTAAAATTTACAAAATTCTACAAGATAAAGGTTTATTAGAAACTCCGACATATCCTAGGTCAAGGAGTTGGCAAGTTATGCGAATCGAAAGATTGTACGTAATAATTGTTTTATGAGGGATCTTGTATGAATCTCCCTAAAGGATTTTGGAAAGGACTGTCATTGAATGACATATTTATGTTTTAAACATAATTTTTGCAAACTAAAACCAAATCAGTTTCATAAATAAAGAAATTCATAAAGCGTTTATTAATCCCTATTTTATTTACATTGAGAAACAATTATTGTTTCAAGATATACTAACTTTATTATGAAGGAATTTCTTTGAGGAATTATTGGTAGTTAAATAAAATTGGATACGATCCATAGATAGAACTAATTATATGAGATGAAATGAAATTAACTGACCTAAATAAACACATAGTCATTATAATAAGTATTCTCATACATCAAAGAGAAACATGAGTTTCTTATTAATGTCGAAATTAAATAATCCTCAATTGTTTAATTAAACCATTAAGAGTGTTGACTCTATATGGTATGATGCGTAAATCCAAAAGACTCAAAAGTACGCTATCAAAATATGATTTTGTTGATCGTAATTGAAAGGATGCGATTCATTGGCCGAGATTGTGCCTTTATGAGAGAGACTAATGCAGTTGGAATTAAATGAGCAATGTTAACAAAAATAATATTGCAAATTTCAACTGTTTAAATTAGCATAATAGATTAGGTATTCAACATGTTGAAGTTAATTCGGATTTACTCACAAAATTATCACTTGATAAGACTTAGTGTTTTGGTATATATGTATTGAAACAAAAAATTCTAAATAACAATTTAGAGTAAGTTGTTTACACATATTAACCAAAAATGTCTCGAAGTCAGTGGGAGCGATATTGAGTTTGTGAGTCTTTGAATATGATCCAAGAAATGATACAAAAGTATCATTTTAAAAGCATCAGATTGAATAAGTATTTTGATAGAAATCGTATAGTTTGGTTTTCAATCAAAGTGCAGAGGAAGTCATAAGAAAGACGTTAAAATGTTCATTGATATTTCTAAACTATAAGTAAATAACACATTGCTTATTTTAACGGTGTACTTCTGTTGAAATCAACCTTAGTTGTTTTAATACTCAACTTTGGATTATAAATGATGTCCTTTATAATGAGTATAAAAGATATTGGAAATGTCCCAATCAATATGTAAGTACACATTATTAAATTGTTTAATATGGAACATGAGAGTTCCTTATGCATTGGGGATAGAAATTATCATACATTTTATGATGGTTACGATATTGTGATTTGTTTATGAGTTTGTTACATGAGGCAAATATCAAATCCACATTGATATCACTAAATGGTTGTTTGATATATTCTCACGTATTTATGAAATACTAAGGAATTGGTTTACAGAAACAAAAACTCTTTATAAAGGACTGTTCGGACTCAAACATCATAAGTGATATTAATATATGTCAATAATAAATTCAAGTTAAGAATCTTTAGTTCGGAAATGTTACAAATGAAAGATCGTGGCTGTTTCAATGAAAAAGACTAAGTACATTATCTTGAATAGCACCGCAATAAAAACAATGTATGTGTGTATAAGTGCATAAATTTATAACCAAGCCGAATCCAAATGTTGAGAATCTCATAACATTGTTATATGATAACAATGTCATGATATAGTTCATAACAGAATTTAGAGCTTGCTAAAAGTCGAGAGAAAAACTTTGAATTATTCCACATGATAAAACAGTTTACCATCGTCGGAGAGAGTTGATTGACAGAGTAGATAATTGAAATAAAATAGCATACACGTTCACAAAGGGACCGACCTGATTGGTTTTGAGAAAACCAATTAGAGATATTGGAATAAGATTCTATAATTGACCTCAAGTGCAAGTGGGAGATTGATAGAGTTAAGAGTATGCCCTAGGGGGCCATTATGTAATTTGTTACATATATCTAACTCGTTGACTAATCTTATTCGAAATAAAGGTGTTTTCTTTCTATTATTTACTAGATATAATGTTGTTATATCAATTAATTAATTTAATTAAAAGTATATTTAATAGAAAATCCATAATTATGATAGTAGTTACAAAGTGTTGTAACCGTGAGTAATTTTTCACAATAACAAATATATTATTTTAAATGTTCCTAGTTAAGATGCATCGAGACTGGATATCGATGTATCCGTTGAGACTAGAGTACGTAACGCTCTGCAAATATTGGACAGTATATTACTCACAACTGTTGGGGACACCTAGGGGTTACATACAGATATTTATTAGATAACCATGGAACGACTCACTCTGTAGTTTTCTGTTGGTTAATATAACAAAGGTCAAACAGAAAATATCGATGTGACTAATTTACACAGTTCTTTCGACTTGGGAATACTGTGAATCTTCAACATGGAAACACCACTTTGATTATAGTCATATCAGGGCATAGCGTCCATCAAGTGACTTATGTTGAATCACTAGTTTTGATTCATGACAAAGCAAGTTAGAAGAAAAATAGAATACATTATTAATCTAGACAGAAAGAGACAATCAAATGACTATGGCTATATGAAGACTTTTAATCTATGTTTTCACTATCTATTACTATGATTGAGTCTTAGAAATTTGTTAAAATCTATCCTCAAGTAGTCTGCACTTCATATTTCTCATTTTTAATCAAAATAGAGCAAATTGTGAAAAAAAACCACAACAAGTCAATTGGCTATAATCCACCAGTCGATTGACTGGTGTACATACACGAGTATGCAATGCTTATTTTTTAAAACTTGTTGCATAGTCAGTCGGCTGACCAAGAACGACAAGTCGACTGACCTGAGCCCAACTGTCATTTTTTGAATAGACATCTTCTTCTACGAAAGGAAGCGATCCTTCTCTGAACGGGAATGGATGCTCCTTTTGGTCAGAACCCTTCACCAATGGCAGTAACTCTCCGACTACTATATATACATGTTCCCAAACACTTCACATTCATCAAATTTCATTCCAGCTCTCTAATATTCTTCTTGTGCTTTCATACTTGCATTCAAACAACGAACAAACATTTCACTGCTTTGAATCTTCAAATAAACTTTCATAATCTTCGATTCTTAGCATTACCTTCTCTTCATAGCTTCACATACACTTCATACACTTGAGGATTTGATTATAGGAGGTTTGTACTATCAGAGACAAATTAGTATTATCAAGAACACACGGTGTCAGATATTCTTTTGTATTAGTGAAGTCCTCTTTTGCTGCTGAGACGAAAATCATGTTCTGCTGCTTAGGTTATCTATTCTACTGCTCAGACTGTATATACCTGTTCCTCCAGTTTAAGTGAGGATTATTGTTTTAGTGAAATTCCAAAAGGAGCCTGGGACTGGACGTGGGACGGTGCTCCGAACCAGTATAAAAATCTCCGGTGTTATTTTTATTATTATTCTACTTTTTATTCCACACTGTTTACTATATTTCTATACTCTGCATTATTATATCCATATTGCACGATCCTATACACTTTCAACTTAGGTCGAGTGGAAGTATTGGAAGTGAAGAACTATTCAATAGAGGATTCGTCTCCTTAGTTATATGGGGTTAGTATCACGGTCAACTCAAATCAACCCAAAGTCAAAATCTCTGGCCAGAGTAGTTCGGTTGATAATAATTGTTATTATTGAACCAAGGATTTTGCGTTTGGATTATAGAGTTGAAAGTGGATGATGTTGGAATTTTGACCATTTTCAAATTCAGCAAGTCCAAAATGATATAGTTTTGACGAAGAGAATTGGTGTAAATAATTGTCACAACTGGGTAACGCTTATTATAAAATGAGATTTTTTTCCGAAAATGAGTAAGTGATAAATTTGACCATAATATCACACCACCTACTGTATGAAGTGTGAACATTAACATTCAAATAGTTCGACGTTAATCATTGACCGAATTTACACCCAAGAGTCACATAACTGAAATGATGAATTTTCTTTAGACCAAAAAATTTAATTAGTTTATATTTGTTATAAATTAAATAAATTAATATTTATGAAATGTTAATTATGAATTTTGAATGTGATTTGAGAAATAAAATTGTTGCATATATTTATAAAAGTTATGAATATATTGATCGATATGAGATATCGATAACAAAATATGTTAAATATGATTGTACATATTTAATTTGGGTTAAATGGGCTAACAACCCTTAAGATTTTGAGTGGATGGGCATTAGTTTGGAGAAATATAGGACATGGCTACAACATGTGTGATTAGGTTTTGAGTTGTTTGGTTAAGATCATTGTTTGCTCTCTTGTCTTATCCATATAAAAGTCAATCTCAAAACCCTGATTATAAGATAAAACATTTTTGAGCTACCACTTTATTCTTCCTCTTCCTCATTTTAATGGCAGCAACTTTCCTCTAAAATCGTCCTTAAGAATCTCAGATCTCAAATCCAATTAAAAATTAAAAATACTAATTTGTGGTAGAATGTCTTCAATCCTGGATTAGCAGCCTCACAGATTGTGAATTGTTCTTAAAGGAGAAATCATTATTCAACGTGGACTCAAAGGCCTCATTAGGAGGTGCACTTTAATTTCTTATAAATTTTTTGATTTTGGTCTATCATATAAAAGTTGATTTACATCCAAATCCTTTGTTTGTATTTGGATATTTTTACTTTTTAGATTAGATGAGATTTTTGTGGGTACATGTGCTTGGTACAATTAGATTGATTATGTGCTTATAATAATATTTTGTTATTGATTTATTGTTGAATTAATTTTCTAAAATAAAAGGTTTTAATTTTGATTTATATTAATATATATATAATATATATACATATATAATACAATTATACATATATTCATAATTTGCAGATCAATACATATTTAATATATATATATATATAATCTTAAAATTTTATTATGATGATGTATACCTATTATGAATCATAAAATATAAATATATATATATATATATTAAATATTTATATACATATTTTATTATTATTTAATGATTTTGTAAATTGTTTATTATGAATAAAATAATTAATGGCTCAAAACTTCAATTTTATATTTTCTATATTGGTTGCACCATGTAATAAGATTACAGTAAAAAAAAATTAGATTTTTTTAACTTATTTATTATTTTTAAAAATTAATTATTTTTGGCATGAAATCAATTATTTAACTAAAAATATAATTTCAAATGAGGAAATTCTAAAAAAAATTATTAAGGCTTAAATTTGTATCTTCAACCTTCAAAAAAGTTTCAAATTTTTGTAACTTAATTTATTAAGTTTTGAATTAATTTATTTTTGAAATGTAATTAATTATTTAATTAAAAAAATTCAGTTGACAAAATTCCAAAAAAAAATTCTAATCCCCAAATATGTCTTGGATACCTTTAAATTTTTTTATATTATTTTTCAACTTGATTTCCTGTTTTTAGGAATTAATTTGATTACGGGCTATTATCAATTATTTAATAATGAGTATTAATTTAATTGTAAAAAATTCCATAAATTAATCTTAAGCCCAAAATATGTTTCCTGCTTTTCTAAAATTTTAAAATCTTGTATCATTATCATACAATTATTTTACATTAATTTGTTACGGCGGAAACTATTTTATTCAATAAATTATACACATAAACACACACACATATATTAGTGTTTTGTTTCGGCGTATTTTACAAGCACATATTTGAACAAATCACAGTACACATAAAATGAGCTAATGTGTCCGTTTGCAATGTAAATCCCAACATCTATATAGTACCACATTATACCCTTACTGATTATGATGTTACACATGCACGCACATATTATATATGTGTGTGTATATATGTATGTGTATATATATATATATGTATGTATGTATCATATTAGTACGAATAAATAAAATTAAAGTAAATAATTGTACAGTTAGAATACATTTGTACATAGTCAAACCGACCGTAGGGAGGTTTGCCTACTTCTGCTAGCCAAAATCAATTTTCCTGAAGCCAAAAAAACGTGGATCTTGTCTCGTCGCGGTTTCTCTAAAAACGTGGATCTTGTCTCTTCGCGCTTTCTATAAAAACGTGGATCTTGTCTCATCGTGGTTTCCCTAAACTTTCTTCTTTTATTTTGCGCATCAAAGATTTCAAATTTAAATCTATTATGATTTTAAAATTTTAAAATTTTCAATTTCAAATCGACAATTTTGAATGTTTTGATTAATATTTAAATTTGAAATTCATATTTTCATATTCAAATCTCAATTTATTCTTTTCCAACATATTATCACTTAATGTTTAAGTAATATTAACAAATTTTTTAAATGTATATTTCTTATCAAAGTTATACAAAACGGTCGGTTTCTCCACCGTTGTGCGGTTATACTAGTAATAAATATTGTCATGTATAAATTATTAATAATGATATATAATGAATCAATAAATTCAAGTTCAAAATTTTTACTTTTAAACTGCTAATTTTCAAATTCAAATTCAAAATATTTTTTATTTAAAATGATACGATTCTGCACCGGTGCTATGATAAAATAGGACAATAGACCATGTGATTAGAGGACTTCCACTACGTGGGACACCTTCAACTTTTCATTTCCTTTCCTTTTCGTTTGCACGTATTCAACACGTCAATATATGTTAAACTATTAATAGTCCGCCACATGCCTATTAACATCACAAATCCTTTTCTTTGTGTTCTTTTAGTCAACTGCCAAAAACATTTCACGGAAATCAAGGCATATGATTGCTGCGGACCACTCGCAGTATTTTTCTTCCACCTCATCCCAAGTATTTCTTTTACACTGCCACCGATGGCTGTTACGTTGCTGTGCTGTTAAATTTCGAAACGCAAATAAGGTGTTACTAGAGAAGTGAAAAGACATTTTGAAAAGGAAATGCCAAGCAATGTGTTTTTCATTATAAAACCGGTTGGTAAAAGTGGATTTTAAAGTACTATGAAACTGGATGCATTTCTGGTCTATATTTGCTATTGTAATTAATATGTTTTAGTCAAAATAAAATAAAATAAAAATGTGGAAATTCATTAGAAACGGTGCAACGCCATAATAGTCCTAGGGAGAAAGACTGCTTGGGACTTGATCTGACATTTGACTCATTCTCTTCGTCCATTACAGTCCATCTTTTGCGTCGGTTGAGATACGGAAGTAAACCTTAACTCCTCCTCAAACCAGTTATCCAATCTACGTAATGATGTGTATCAGCGTTACTAATATGTGAGAGGGATGTGCGATATGAACATTCAGTAAATTGAGCTTTATGAATTTGATCAAAGAAGACGTTTGGATCTTTTGTATATTTTATAAATCATATTCCGTCAACCACCACTAGCATCACTACTATCCATCTCTCAATTCCAAACTCTTCCTTTAATTGCAGTTTATCGAGTTGTCTTTCGTACCATCACAATTAATATTAGAATTGGCTCGTGCTTCACACACGGACTGGTTATATTACTGTATACAGAAAGCAATGACAATTTTGAAATTTCGAAAAGACGTCGAGTAAATTAATTCAATGAATTTTTTTTATTAGTAGTAGCGATGATGCTGTTCAGGGTTTGCATTGTAGTTTTCATTACCGGACCGTTTGATTGTTCAAGTTTCAAGGTTTTGACGTCTTTATCTATCAAACAACTCAAACGTCCGAATCATGGATTTTATATTTAAAAAATTGATATTTAAATACAAGCTGCAAGCAGAAGTGTTATAGTCAAAATATTACATAGACAAGCTTTAGAGGGTCTTTAAGATTCACTAACGAAGTTGTCTATTGCTATAGCGCACAACTGTACAAATACAACAACAATTATATATAAGATAGCAATGCACAACGACAATATTTTAATGATGACGAGCTTGATGAATCTTAAAAGAGTTTTAGAGGAGCTTGCAACGGTGAAAGACGATATACTGAAGCTTGCTGTTTAGTTTCCAAAGTACTAATAATTTTAACAATGTAAATTTATTTATTTTCTTCAGAACAACGTAAAAGATGAAAGATGACGATGAGAGGAAATAACACAATGACAAAGTAGGTGGAAAATTAAAAAATCACGGTTCAATAAGATAAAATGAACGGTTGAATGATTCGAAGATCCGACATGTTGTTTCTACAAGCTTGTGGTCCGGCTGTTTTTCGACCAAAGTTTTCCATAGTACAAGATTATTCAACGTTGGACTCCAGAGGATTGTCATTTTCGCATTCAAACATTACACACGTAGGTAAACGATAAAGGCAGTTAACACCTAAACTCTTGCTTTGTGAATCGTAGGAATTTTTGTCGGTAGGGTCCAATTTCAGGATATTGATGAAGCCAACGTATCCTACGCCGTTGATTACTATTAATTTTTTTCTCTCTATATAATTTGCGCTCCTTTGCTTTTCTACTGCATGCAATGTATTAATTTTTTTTCTTCATTTTCTTAACTTTTGGTGCTTGTACAAATGTTTCAGGAACGTCAAAAAATGAACACACTGTTGAATTTGAATATGCCTCCCAATGAAATATAATTTTAGTGCAGTCTTATTTTGTACTACTTATGCTATAGCATTCTTAATTTTGAAGTAATTTACAAGTGATGTTTATTAATGTACTAATTCTAATGTTATTTAACTAAAGAGGACTTATGTTCAGATCATGGTAAAGACAAATAATAAATCAAATGTTTACCTTCTGAAGTATAACTCCTATATCCCTAGCATTTGAAAATTGAGCAAAATACATCTAAAATGTTTTTTTTTAATAATCCAACTATGCTTTCATTATTTATTTTAAGAATTTTAACCTTATTTACACGAAATAAAACTCTTCATTATTGCAAAGATGTTAGCATACTACATAAGACTTTCAAAATCGAATTGGGTATAGTTGAAAATAAAATATGTGTTTAAAATGTTTTATTAAATTTCTTCAACGCTATTCACTTTGTTATTTCAGCTGAAGGATTCTTGATGTTTTTAATATATATTTTTTTCATTATATTATCATTTACGTTTAACTAAGAATGACACAAAAATTAAATACTTAAATAAAAACATATAATCGGAAGGTCGGTTAACAACGCAAAATGGGCACAGCCGCAACTATGCGAGGAACGGCAATACCGCGTTGCAGAATACAAAGAATGCTCAAAACCGGCAACTAAAGCATCCAATTAGCTGTTAATACTCCACACGTGTCATCAAAGAGATATTAGACCCCTAGTCAATGATACCTTTTTAATTTAATATACATCACAAATCTACCAAAGATTTAACCTACTTCACGCCCTTGCGAACACTGGGAATGTTTATACATAATGCATTGTAAATGTTTAGCAATAACAGTAACTTCAAAAGGCCGTCTTAATGCTGATTATGAGGTTTAAGTTAATAGGAATACCATGGTGGTTTCAAGGTTAATTCTTCCGTTATTGAACAGCCGACGGGATAAGCTCGGTTCATGTCCACCTTCGTCGGACCTAGCTGATGTGGTAAATGTGATTGGAAAAAAAAAATTAAATGACAAATTACTTTTAATATTTCCGCACAATGACAATGTCATTGACGGGTTAAAACAATACAGTGCCTTACCGATTCATTTCATTCGTCTTCCTTGTTCAATTTCAAATTCTCTCGTTCGCTTACGAAATTTCAATTGACAACAAAAATAGTGTTCCGAACCAGAAGTAAATCGTCATCTCCAACGCAATCCAAACTTCGACAAACGATGAACAATCACCAGAAATTATACAACAATCGCCAATTCTTGAAATCGATGACCTAACTTCAACGGAAATACAACAACGAACTCCAAATAAAAAAATAAAAAAAATCGTAGCTCCACTAGGTATTCAACAACAATATACAATTCCAGAAAAGAAAACCTAACTCAATTTGAGTCGAAACCAAAGACGATGAAAGCAAAAACTAGCAAGTTAAAATTATGAAAACAGCCAGTTGAAGAAGAAACACAGCAAAATCGAGAAAAATGAACAAAATACAACAGATAGAAAACAATCAAAAATAACAGAAACATACCAGAAAAGGTATCTGATACTATAAAATCAAGCATAATAAAGTTAATATAGGTTTATTATAATAATATTGAATTTATTTGACAAAACAATGAAGAAAACATGCAGCAAAAAACAGCTGCTGAGAAAGCAACCGAAGAACATATGCAGAAAAAAGAACGTAGATCGAAGAGAAAAAAAGGGAAAAACCATTCAGAAGGAAATTCAAACATAAACTCAAAATACAATTCAATGGGTAAATGATACTGACAAATTATGAAACCGATAGTAAAAAATCATATTATTAAATGTATTCTAATAGTATCAAAAATGCAATACAGGAAAAAACTAAAAAAGAAAAAGGAAAACAAATTAAAAATGAAGAATTTGACGACGAACAAATCAATTCGGTAAAATTACAACCACTATCACTTTATGACATGTTACATATTGCGAAAACGATACCTACGGTTTGTTTGGTAATGACAAGGCTTTGTAATTTTAAAAATAGTTTTCGTTATCATTTATTACAAAACCAATATTAATATATTGTAAAAGTGATATCCACTATCTGTTTGATTTAAGTCTGTGCTTTGTAATTGAAGAAAATATTTTCACTCACATTTATGATTAAACTAATACTAATATACTGCAAAACTGATACTCACCGTTTGTTTATGTGGAGCTGATGGCTTGTAATTTAGAAATTAATTTTCCTTCTTATTTGTAGCAAGCTGATACCAACCTTAAAAAAATGATACCCGCTTTATATTTGTTTGAAGTTGATACTTTTAGTTTTACAAATTGTTTTTATTGTAATTTGTTATAAAACTAATACTAATATAAACCAAAAATGATACCTCAAATTTGTTTGTTTGATGTTATTGTTTTGCAATTTTAAAATTATATCAACCGTACTTTTTAATCAACTGATACCTAAATTTAACAAAAATGATACTCGCTGTTTGTTTTGAGTAGAATTGAAAACTAATAATTTTATAAACTATTTTCCAAATCATTGGTAACAAAGCTGACACAGATATCTTCAAAAAACGATACAAATAATCATTTTGTTTGAAGTTTTTACTTTGTGCCTTGATACGTTGTTTTTATTACATTTTTCTTATTGTTATAAACCATGAATGATACCTACAGTTTGTATGCTTGTAGACAATAATTTGAAACTTTAAAAATTATTCAAAATATCTTGTTTATGAAAACTGATATATATATCTAACAAAAATGATACCCACTGACTATTTTGACTAGTGTTGATGCCTTTATAATTCTATAAATAATTTTCAATGTATTTTTAGCAAAAACAATAATAATATGATGCAAAAATGATAGTATGTTTATTTGAAATTTGTACTTTGTACTTTTTTGAATTGTTGTCACTATGTTATGTTTAAAGACTGATACCATTATAAATAAAATCTGATACCTAAATTGTGTATGTTTGAGTTAAATGATTTGGAGTTTCCAAAAGTATTTCAAACGACATTTTATAAAAATTGATACTAGTATTCAACAAAAATGATATCCACTAGCTGTTTAAAATAGAGTTAATGTCTTTCTAATTTTATAGCACATTTTCCATGTAATTTGTAGCAAAAATTATACCAATAACTTGCAAAAGTAACACCACCAACATGTTTTTTTAAAGCTTGTACTTTTTACTATTATACGTTGTTTTCACTGCATTTTATTTAAAACCTGATACCGTTAAAAATAAAAAATAATATCAATATTATCTATGTTTTAGATCAATGATTTGAAGTTTTAAAATTATTTGCACTGCCAAATTTATGAAAATTGATACCAGTATTCAATGGTACCCACTATATGTTTTGAGTAGAACTTATGCCTTTCTAATTTTGTAAATAATTTTCCATGTAATTTGTAGAAAAAATGTGTAACACCCACAAATTTTCGATAATTTCATTTGTTAATTTAATGAATCTTGTTATTTAATATTGGAATAAATAAAAAGTTGTAAGGCAATAAGAAAATAATAACTAAGACGAAACGTAAAACGGTTAATTTAAAATTGACAATTAATGAACTTGAATGGAATTCCAATTAGTTGAAATAAGGTAAATGTATACTTGGTAATAAATTTAATATAAGAAAACGAACGTAAATATTGAATTAATAATAATAAATAATAATTGAATAAAATCAATGTTCTATAAGTACTTATAATACTGTTTGGAAATGATAACTAATAAAAGTATGTTTAAGAGTTAGTGGCAACAGTTATTATGAGTTACCGATATATTTTTAATCCATTTAATTGAATTGGAATCAATTGCAATAAATCTAAATAAAATATTACGTCAATGTCAATTTAGGTAATATTTGAAAATAATGTTAATGTTATTCATAATAAGACAATTTGTTGAATTATAAGAATGGAAATAAAGATTTATCAATTTATTGGGATTTGAACTATAATAATTGAATTAATTGCAATTAATTGAAATTAAATATCTAAATATTACGTTAATTGAAATTAATATGGAATTTGAGAATATTGATGTAATAGATCATGAATCCAATGTTAATTTCATCCATTTGACAACAATGAATTGAATAATAAAATGAAAAGTAAATGGAATTATTGGAAATTAAATTTATAATTTCTGAATTTAGTGAAATTGAGGTTAACACTGAATTGATAAATTAATCAACTTTAAATTGTCATCTAAATTTATTTAAATTAGTGTAAATGATTAAGAAATTTAAAAACGATAAAAATTGTAATTGAAATTGAAAATTTGATTTAATTAATTAACTATTAATTTATTTATTTAACTGTAATATAGCCATTTTGGCCTCTGACTCGGATTTTGACGAAACCAGTTTCATCGGATCCGTAATGGTGAATTATTGTAGAATTTCAAGTTTCGTAACAATCAGATTTGTCGTTTGATCGTACAGGCTCGAAACGCCTAGAAATCAATTTAATTGAAATCAATTTGAAATAACTTGATTTTAGCATAACTTCTTCATACGATGGAATTTGGACCTGAAACATATTCCATTGCATTTAAAATATTTAAAAAAATCAGTTTCGATATGATCCATTTTCGTTCCGGAGTCAGAACGGGATTTTCGGGCCATTTATCGTTTAACTTTCCAAACCCAATTGAGCCTATTCAGTTCTATTTTTGCTCTGACTATATATATATTATATATATATATATATATATATATTATATATATATATCGTTATAAACCCTAGCAGCCTTTCTATTTCTTATTTCTTTACGTACAGAAATTTCTGTTCCTCCTCTTTCCAATGGCTGAAAATCCTAGAAATCCTCAATTCAATTCCAATTCAAATTTCAACTTCAAAAATTAAAACTCTTCAACCTATATCATATTTTATATCGTTGGAAAGCTCTCGATGAGCATATCTCAGATCTGTAATTCGTTTTTCAAATTGAATCACCATTTGTCCAAAATTCAGGAAATCATTTTCGACCGTTCATCATCGCGTTGATCGACTTCTTTTGATCGACGAACCAAAGGTACCAAGTTGTGGAGAGTGGCTTGCGTAGTTCATCGGTGTAGTTTATTTGCCAAAGTTACGGTTGGATTTAGCGTTAAAATTCGGGTAGGGTTTCGGCATACCGTGGCGGCTGTGCATTTTAGGGGCGACGCGGTGGAGGGTCACGTGTCGCGAGGCCATAAGGAGCAGCGTTAGGAGATGGGTGGTCGCGGCAAACGTCTGGGGCATCGGCGACGTCGAACAGTGGGTGGCAATGCTGTTGCGTATCTCGCATAGTTCGACTTCGAGGTCGTTGTTTTGCTAGGGCTTGGTAACGTCTTTTGTTATTTATTTAATTATTATATTTTAATTTTCAAATGTTCTAATCTTAATAACTATTGCATACGAGGTCCAATTCACACAAAATTTTCTTTCTTATGATCGTATTGAAATTCCGAAAATTTTGACATTGGTTCGTATGAATTCTGAGGCTGTTCAATTTTTGGGTTTAAATTGGATTTAAATTCAATTTAAATTCAAAAGGTGAGTGTTTTAACCCACTCACAACATCTAAAATTTCTTATATTTGTTAAATTAATTTATGATATGATTAGAAATTTATTTATGACTGTTTGGCATGTTTTGAATATCATCTCGGTTTATTTGAATTTATTTGGATAAAATAGTTATTTAATTTATTATTGAATATAATGTAATATCCCGGAATTTTGGACAATATAAATTTGATAATCTGGGTTTAAATTTGAATTGAATTGATAAATTTTTGTTAATAAATTTGATTTGATTTAATAATCTTCTTTATTTAGATAATTAATTTGTGAAATTATTTTTAATAAGTTAATAAATTATTTTCTATGTATATGTATATTTATATAGACAACTTGTTTTTAGTTAAATTAGTATAGCATAATTATAATGTTTTGAAAATAGGAATTATGATTTATTTTTAATTTAAGCTTTTCAAAAAAAAAAAATTAATACTATATGATTTTAAATATGAGATAAATGTTTTAATTAGTTTAAAAATTCATTTTATTCAAGCTTGTATATTAAAATATGTTACAAAATATTTGTGTTGTTCTTTTTAAATTATTAATTGATAATTTTGATTTGTAAATTTAATTTGAAATTTAAAATACAATTTAAAATGTGAACATGTATTCATGTAAGTTGTTGTAACCTCTTTTATAAATCTATTTTAATTATTTAAAAGTATCTTTTTCAAATGATTTATTTGTATGTTGTTTTATTTATATTAACAACTTGCTCTATTTTTTTTTAAAAATTATTTTAATACATAACTATGTATAAGAACTAATTAACTAAGCTTAATATTTCATTAACTTTAATTAAAAATGCTAATTAATCATAAAGACAAGTGTTGTTAGGTTAAGATTGCATTATAACAAGTGTAAGCCTCTTAGAACTTAAGTTAACAAGTGTTAGTAATTTTGTACAAGTGTCATGTTTCAATATTTATTTTTCTTTAATTTTAATTCATCATAATCTAACTATATAAGCTTGCATATACACATTTCTTCTCCTCTTTCTCATTTTTCCATTCTAAAACAAAGAAATCTGAAAATCCTGCACAACAATTTCCTGCAAATCATTCCCTGTATAATATTTTACAAATACAAAGCTTTTTCTTCAAGCTGTGAATAACTCCTCAAACCTGCAAATTCAAATGCCTAGCAAACAAATTTGCATTCAACTCCTAAAAAAAAAATATACAAGTCTGCATCTTCCAAAATACAGTTCTTCTGAAACATGCAAGACTACTGCAATTTCAAGTTTGAAGGCCTGCATGCAACAGACTTTAACATGCATTCATGAATCTTCAAAATCTGGAAGCATGAATAAATCAAGGTTTAAAAGCAAGAAGGGGTCTGCATTTCAAAGCATTAGAAGCCTGCATTTCATAAATTTTCAAATCTGGAATGGTACCCTGCAAATTGAATCAATGCTCTGCATTTTGGCATACATGTGAGTAACTCCTCTTTTCTAAAATTAAGTAGGTTGATTGCATGTTTAAATCTGAAATAAGATGAAATTTGCAGTGAATATTTATATGTGTGATTATATGTGTGCATGCTTATAAAGTACAAATGAATATTTATGCAATTACCTGCACATATATGTCTGTAAACAAGAAGATGACTGTGCATATGTGTTCTTCAAATTTCAAATTTATGTTTGATTCTTGAATATTTCCTTTAACTTGTTTGCTGAATAGGACTTAAATTCTTGAACATGTCATGTTTGTTTTGGAATGGTGTAAGTTCTAAGTGTATATAAATTAAATATGATATCTGTAACCTGAAAAAAAAAAGAAAACAAACTATACAGAACCAATTTGACTAGAGTGATAATTTAAACTATATGATTTAATATTCCAGGTTTATTAATAAAATCAGTGAGTAAATTCAAGAATTTTAAAACAAAAATTTCAATTTATTGTGATTGAAATATGGTGCAGTTTCAAGAACACTGTATTTTACAGTTTAGTCAAATTCAATTGAAGCTTACATTTGATTTGGTTGAAATTGTTTCTGGTGATGGTTTATCTATCAATGATCATGGAAAAATTATTTAATTGAGTTGAAATTTGTTTTTGGTGTTGAAATTTGGGATTTAAGGTGTAGAACCCTAGTTTACCGGGTTTAAGATGTTTTGGGTGCTGCGGTTTCAAAGGTGCATCGAGTTCAAAGCTATTTTGGGAATTGGTAGATGGTGTAGTGATGAAGTTATTGCTGGAGTTTGGTCGATGATGGTGACCGGAGATGGGAGATAATGGTGATGACAGGTTTGAAGTGGTGGGGGTTTGGTCTGTTCCAGGTGGGGTTGATGTTTGGATTGCAGAGATTTTAGCCTCGGGATGGTCTCGGGATTTTTGAGGGGAAACTCGAAGAGAGTAGGGTTTTGACTCGAAGTCTTTTAGGATTGTCTCGAGTCAAATTTTGTTTCAGGCTGTAAACAAAATAGAAACTGTTCTGTTATTTAGAATTTTTAAAAGTAAAGTTTACATTAAATCTGGAAATTGAACTTAGAATTAAACTTGAATCTTAAGATGAAGTCAAAAAGTTTGAATTCTGATTTTGAATAATTTGAATTAAGAAATTCAAGTTTGTTTTAAAAAAAAGGGAACAGGAAACTGTTTCCAGTTTTATAAAATTTGAACTTAATGCAAACTACAATTGTGACTTAGGATTTTAAAAACTGAATTTAAGTATGAATTCAAATAAGTTGAATTCTGTTTTTTTTGAAATAGTTTAAATTCAGAAAATTTCAAAGTTTGGTTTTTAATAAAACAAAATAACTGTTTTCTGTTTTTATATGTAAAGGTAAATTTAAATTTCAAGAGGAGATTGAATAGAGTTTTAATCTGAATTTGAATATGAATTCAAATTTGATTGTCAGAGATTTGAAATCAATTATGTTTTTAAATTTAATTTTGATTTTTCAAACTCACAAGTGTAAATGCATATGTGTTTTGCATTTGAATTGAAAGGTTAAGTATTTAAATTAGAAACTCAAAATGAATTCAAATCTGAATTTTTAAATCTGGATTTAAAATCTAAACTTCAGTTTTTAAAATAAAGGTTTAAATTTAAATTGCTTTTAAATGATTAAAATGATTTGCATTTGAATTGAAGGTGTAAATTATGGGAAGAGTTTTAAGGAATTAAAACTAGAATGCGTATGGAAGTTGTATTTAAATTTTGAAATTTTAAAATTGTTTTGAATTTAAAATGTGGACTGAATTTAAATCCTTTTAAAACTTATTAAATAAGTAAATGTTTCTTTTAAACATATAAGATTAAGTTTTGAATTGTTTTAAAATCTTATTTAAAATAAATTTGAGACTTAAGTTTAAAATGAAATGTTAAATGGGATTTAAAGTAAACTTTAAAAACATTTTGTTTTTAAATGCTTGATTAAATAGAAATGTTTATTTAAAAGATAAATAAAATTAAATGATTGGATTCATTTAATTATTAAGGTAATTAAGATGAAATTATTTATTTATTTAATTAATTATGTGGATGTTTAATTAAGTAATTAATGATTTTAAGTTAATTAATTTAATTTGAGATTAATTAATTAAGGTTAATTAATCTATAATTAAGGATGGTTAATTAAACTTTAATTTATGATAAAAATTCGTTAATCAAGTGATTAATGATAATTAAGATTTTAATTAAAGATTAATTAAATGATAATTAAATATTATTTAATTGATAATTAATAATGATTAATTTAAGTTAATTCTTAATTAAGTAATTAAGAAATGTTAATGAAGATCATTAACTTAAGATTATTTAACAATTAATTAATGTGATTAATTTTGATAATTAATTAAATTAATTAATTAATAATAATCAATTGTTTAAGTTTAATTACTTATGAAAGTAATTAATGAATTAATTACTTGGTGTAATTAATTTAATGAATGTGATTAGTTTAGATTAATTAAGTTAAATTAATTTAAACATTTGTTGATTGTTTGATAATTACTTTATGTAATTTATGAATTTGTAATTACTTAAGGAAGAAATTAATTAATAATTACAGGATGTAATTAAGGATATTTGATATAGAAGTAATTGGATTTAAATTATTTTGAAATTAATCAAGGGGATTAATTTAGATAATTAATTAAGAATAATTAATTATGGGATGAGTAATTAAGGTAGTTAATTACTGAATGGTTATTAATCATGGGTGATTAATATATATGGTTTAAATTGAAGATTAATTACTTATGTAATTAATTTATTTTAGAAATTGATTAAATATTAATGATGTAATTTGGAATTGATTAATTAAGGTATAATTAATAATGAATAAATAATTAATGTAATTAATTTTAGTTAATCAATTAATTTAGTAATTACAAGTTAATTATTTGCAAGGGTTTAAGTAATTAACTTGTGTGATTAATTTATAAGCTAATTACTTATTATAATTAGGGATAGTTAATCAGTAATGATTAATTGAAATGAATATTGAGATGGTGATTTATAAATTGATTTGAAATCAATGGATGGTTAAGTTAAGAAAATTTTTGATGATGAAGTAATTAATTTAATTCATTTTAAATTAATTATAGAAGGTGTGATCATTAGATAAATTGCTTATGTTGATGATTGGTATTGGTTGTTTGGTATGGTTTGTAATCTCAGTTATGAGATGAGTAGTGTATGTGATATGGATGCATTGGTTGCTTTTGGATGATAATATGGATTATCTGATTATGATATGGATTATCTGTTAATAATGATAATATTGATTATCTGTTGTGTTATGAATTATCTATCTGTGTATATTTAAATAATGAATTGAATTGTTTTAAACTTTAAAACAACTTGGACCTAAAAGACATGCTTTGGATTTCGATGAGACCGGGATCGGGTTTCCATATTTGGACATCCGAAAACCACATCGATTCCAATTAAACGTTAGGTCGATAATCCAAGTGGAGCGAGTGAAGACTCGAGGTGTAAGGGCTATACGTCAGTATAACTCTGTGGGTGATTCCGTAATGAGTTTGGCGAAATAGTACTTATAGATTCGAGATGGTGATTCAGAGTGCAAGGGTTATTGTCATTAACTCTGAGGGTGATTCCAAAATGAGTGTAACGAGATAATGCCTTCGGTTTCATTCAAACCCGGAACGAACTTGTATGGATTGAATGCTTTCAGAACATCGTCAAGTGGACGATGAGCATTCTAAGTGATATGTCCTATAAAGGTAATCGTAGCCTCAAGCCTCATCAATCGGGAATGGCTAAAACAGGGGAGGTGCAGCAAAGCTTCGTGGGTCGCACCCACTGGAGAGTAATATTTACCCCTGTCTAGAGGTCCCTTTATATTTCGGCTGTGTGGACGGTTGATCATGACAATCGTCGGGGTTGTCTTATTTGGAACTGTTCAGTAAGGAACGGGTCTGGCTTTGTGTTGCAGGGGATGAAGGGAGTAATCCTCGCTACGGTGATCTAGGCCACGTACTGTGACGGGCGGTACACAAGTAGCCCAGCCATTGTATGGAATCCAAAATCCAATAAGTGCCAACGGATTTGATTGTATTACCCACTTTTGTGGCTAGTAGCTGGATTTTAATCATGTAACAATTTCGGCTATTTCATATTTACTTGAAAACCCTAGACACTATTATAATATCATCGGATTTCCTATCAAATGTTTTGGTTAGCGTAAGGTAAAAACTTTTCCATGTTTATGTGTGGGAAGTCTTACGTGATACCTTTCTTTTTAAAAGGTTTTTTAAAAGTTAAGCAACTTTAACCTGTTACTCACACCAGACCCATGTCTGACCCGGAGTTTTTTCTGTTTTTTTATAACCCTTGAGTACTCAAATTTTTATGAGCAGTCAAGGGAATTCAGGTTAGGATTCGGGTTAGCTTTGACGAATTGTGGAGGAGCAATGGAGCAGGAGGCTTCTGCGTGTAGATATATATATAGTAGTCCGCTGTGTTTGGTATCTCTGAGTTATTTGTGATGTTGTATTATGTTGTAAATACTAGACAGGTGTTTATAACTGTCTAGTATGAGTTGTATATCTGTGTACTCTGATAGTGGTTGTAAACTATGTAAATATTTTATGTTATTAATATAATTTATTCGTTCCGCTGTTTAGATTCTGATGTGTTGTTTTCTTCTTCTTCTCTTTCTTTCTATTCTCTATCCCTTTCTTTCTTACTAGCGATACGACTTCCTGGAGATAGGAAGTTGGGTCGTTACAGTGGTATCAGAGCATTAGGATGAGTGAATACCTAGGCTTTGTAGTGGTGTCTATCTTGAGAGAGCGTATTTGTATTTTTAATATATATATATATATATATATATATATATATATATATATATATATATATATATAATTGGTTCTACATATTTGTTGGATTACCCGTTCAGGTTTTTCCAATATAAGTTATAAGGTAGATGAGGTAGAAGTGTGTGTAACACGACTACCATTGGTTGGAATTTGATGGATGAGGTTGGAAGTGTATTTGTCGAGACCGTAGACCTAATACCGTCTTGAGTAAGTTTTTCTTGGTTTAAAGACTTCATCGATCTCTGAAGGTAACCTGTAAAGGTTCGAAGTTCATCTTTGAAGAGCAAAATTGAGTTTGGATCTGTCGGTTGGGCAGAAGCAAGCAAGTGATGGTATCTTAATACCTTAGGAAGTAATAGCTGCGTGATGAGATGCAGTGACTATGGATATTCCCGAAGATGTTTTCTTTAGAACAAGAGTATTCTGAATTGATAGGGAGTCTTCTGGCTAAGTAGTTTTTCTGAAGTGGAGTTCAGAAGCAGCAGAGTGGATCCGTTTCTCTGGAAAGTTGGCTAGGCCAGCATAAGCTGTTCTGTTTGCTAAAGAAAGAGCAGTTTTCTTTGGATTTAGGCTGAGTTGATCGCAAAAGTGACTTGCGATAATATGTTCTCTTGTGTTTGTTGGAGATTTTCTGGATGTCTTCTGGAAGTCAGAGTTTGTCCGCATCTGGAGATCGAGTTTTCTTTCTAGGATTGGAACTGGTGGTTCAGTTAGTAGATGGATGGTTCCTTGAGATAGAAGTTGGTGTAGCAACTCAGGTTTCGGAGAAACATCTGAGTTTTCTTTTATGGATCTGTGGAACCATATTTCTGTGCCGGGTTGTCTAATCTGTGCTTGTGCTCTTCGTCAGCATTTTCTTCTGTTTCGGATCAGAGTTGTGCAGCGGAAGCAGTTTGGGAATGTTTACTTTTTCGGATAAGGAGAAGTTTGTTCTGTCTTCTGTTGTTGAGAAGCAGAGTTTGTGTTCTTGGTTTTTGATTAATCTTGAGGAGATCATTGAATTGTTTTTGATTCGGTCTGTTTCTTTTGGAATCAGTAAGAGTTTAGCTGATTAGGAGTGATGTTGGTAGCCCAGGATCGTCCGAAGAGTTTTTATGGATAAGAGACAGAGAAATTTGGATTCTGGAATCGGAGATTGGATTTTGGTTAAGTTTTTCTCTGATCCAGGGAGCTATAAGTTTGGGAAGCTAGTTCCGAAGTGTTTTGGTTTCTTCTGTGATTGGTAAGATCAGTGTTTTGTTTTCTAGAGTTGAATTGCCAGCTTGGATAACTGGGATTCAGGGTGTTTCACGTATCTCTGAGGGAGTACGTGTTCGATATTTCTGGTTGTAGAACCAACAGTTTAGGATGGTTTGATTGTTGAGTCAAACTCGTTTGTAGTCTGATATTCTATATAGAATTGTTGTTAGGAGCTCTATAAGTAAATAGCGTTGATTGTTTGTATTTTATAGAGCGAGTATCCCGATATATATATATACCGGGGAAACTCGTAAAGTTTTATCCAAAATTCTTTTGGATAATTAGATTAGTTCTGATTGTGTAAATTGGTTGCTTTGGTTGTTGGCATATGATTAACATATGTTGTGTTTTAAAATAAAATCTGTAAGTAGATTATTAAATTAACTTTGTTTTAAATTTCGAGGACGAAATCTTTTAAGGGGGAAGGATTGTAATATCCCGGAATTTCGGACAATATAAATTTGATAATTTGGGTTTAAATTTGAATTGAATTGATAAATTTTTGTTAATAAATTTGATTTGATTTAATAATCTTTCTCTATTTAGATAATTATTTTTAATAAGTTAATAAATTATTTTCTATGTATATGTATATTTATACAGACAGTCGTTTTTAGTTAAATTAGTATAGCATAATTATAATGTTTTGAAAATAGGAATTATGATTTATTTTTAATTTAAGCTTTCAATTTTTTTTTAATACTATATGATTTTAAATATGAGATAAATGTTTTAATTAGTTTAAAAATTCATTTTATTCAAGTTTGTATATTAAAATATGTTACAAAATATTTGTGTTGTTCTTTTTAAATTATTAATTGATAATTTTGATTTGTAAATTTAATTTGAAATTTAAAATACAATTTAAAATGTGAACATGTATTCATGTAAGTTGTTGTAACCTCTTTTATAAATCTATTTTAATTATTTAAAAGTATCTTTTTCAAATGATTTATTTGTATGTTGTTTTATTTATATTAACAACTTGCTCTATTTTTTTTTAAAATTATTTTAATACATAACTATGTATAAGAACTAATTAACTAAGCTTAATATTTCATTAACTTTAATTTAAAATGCTAATTAATCATAAAGACAAGTGTTGTTAGGTTAAGATTGCATTATAACAAGTGTAAGCCTCTTAGAACCTAAGTTAACAAGTGTTAGTAATTTTGTACAAGTGTCATGTTTCAATATTTATTTTTATTTAATTTTAATTCATCATAATCTAACTATATAAGCTTGCATATACACATTTCTTCTCCTCTTTCTCATTTTTCCATTCTAAAACAAAGAAATCTGAAAATCCTGCACAACAATTTCCTGCAAATCATTCCCTGTATAATATTTTCCAAATACAAAGCTTTTTCTTCAAGCTGTGAATAACTCCTCAAACCTGCAAATTCAAATGCCTAGCAAACAAATTTGCATTCAACTCCTAAAAAATATATAAACAAGTCTGCATCTTCCAAAATACAGTTCTTCTGAAACATGCAAGACTACTGCAATTTCAAGTTTGAAGGCCTGCATGCAACAGACTTTAACATGCATTCATGAATCTTCAAAATCTGGAAGCATGAATAAATCAAGGTTTAAAAGCAAGAAGGGGTCTGCATTTCAAAGCATTAGAAGCCTGCATTTCATAAATTTTCAAATCTGGAATGGTACCCTGCAAATTGAATCAATGCTCTGCATTTTGGCATACATGTGAGTAACTCCTCTTTTCTAAAATTAAGTAGGTTGATTGCATGTTTAAATCTGAAATAAGATGAAATTTGCAGTGAATATTTATATGTGTGATTATATGTGTGCATGCTTATAAAGTACAAATGAATATTTATGCAATTACCTGCACATATATGTCTGTAAACAAGAAGATGACTGTGCATATGTGTTCTTCAAATTTCAAATTTATGTTTGATTCTTGAATATTTCCTTTAACTTGTTTGCTGAATAGGACTTAAATTCTTGAACATGTCATGTTTGTTTTGGAATGGTGTAAGTTCTAAGTGTATATAAATTAAATATGATATCTGTAACCCGAAGAAAAAAAGAAAACAAATTATACAGAACCAATTTGACTAGCGTGATAATTTAAACTATATGATTTAATATTCCAGGTTTATTAATAAAATCAGTGAGTAAATTCAAGAATTTTAAAACAAAAATTTCAATTTATTGTGATTGAAATATGGTGCAGTTTCAAGAAAACTGTATTTTACAGTTTAGTCAAATTCAATTGAAGCTTACATTTGATTTGGTTGAAATTGTTTCTGGTGATAGTTTATCTATCAATGATCATGGGAAAATTATTTAATTGAGTTGAAATTTGGTTTTGGTGTTGAAATTTGGGATTTAAGGTGTAGAACCCTAGTTTACTGGGTTTAAGATGTTTTGGGTGCTGCGGCTTCAAAGGTGCATCGAGTTCAAAGCTGTTTTGGGAATTGGTAGATGGTGTAGTGATGAAGTTATTGCTGGAGTTTGGTCGATGATGGTGACCGGAGATGGGAGATAATTGTGATGACAGGTTTGAAGTGGTGGGGGTTTGGTCTGTTCCAGGTGGGGTTGATGTTTGGATTGCAGAGATTTTAGCCTCGGGATGGTCTCGGGATTTTTGAGGGGAAACTCGAAGAGAGTAGGGTTTTGACTCGAAGTCTTTTAGGATTGTCTCGAGTCAAATTTTGTTTCAGGTTGTAAACAAAACAGAAACTGTTCTGTTATTTAGAATTTTTAAAAGTAAAGTTTAAATTAAATCTGGAAATTGAACTTAGAATTAAACTTGAATCTTAAGATGAAGTCAAAAAGTTTGAATTCTGATTTTGAATAATTTGAATTAAGAAATTCAAGTTTGTTTAAAAAAAAGGGAATAGGAAACTGTTTCCAGTTTTATAAAACTTGAACTTAATGCAAACTACAATTGTGACTTAGGATTTTAAAAACTGAATTTAAGTATGAATTCAAATAAGTTGAATTCTGTTTTTTTTGAAATAGTTTAAATTCAGAAAATTTCAAAGTTTGGTTTTTAATAAAACAAAAAAACTGTTTTCTGTTTTTATATGTAAAGGTAAATTTAAATTTCAAGAGGAGATTGAATAGAGTTTTAATCTGGATTTGAATATGAATTCAAATTTGATTGTCAGAGATTTGAAATCAATTATGTTTTTAAATTTAATTTTGATTTTTCAAACTCACAAGTGTAAATGCATATGTGTTTTGCATTTGAATTGAAAGGTTAAGTATTTAAATTAGAAACTCAAAATGAATTCAAATCTGAATTTTTAAATCTGGATTTAAAATCTAAACTTCAGTTTTTAAAATAAAGGTTTAAATTTAAATTGCTTTTAAATGATTAAAATGATTTTCATTTGAATTGAAGGTGTAAATTATGGGAAGAGTTTTAAGGAATTAAAACTAGAATGAGTATGGAAGTTGTACTTAAATTTTGAAAATTTGAAATTGTTTTGAATTTAAAATTTGGATTGAATTTAAATCCTTTTAAAACTTATTAAATAAATAAATAAATGTTTCTTTAAACATATAAGATTAAGTTTTTAATTGTTTTAAAATCTTATTTAAAATAAATTTGAGACTTAAGTTTAAAATGAAATGTTAAATAGGATTTAAAGTAAACTTTAAAAACATTTTGTTTTTAAATGCTTGACTAAATAGAAATGTTTATTTAAAAGATAAATAAAATTAAATGATTGGATTCATTTAATTATTAAGGTAATTAAGATGAAATTAATTATTTAATTAATTAATTATGTGGATGTTTAATTAAGTAATTAATGATTTTAAGTTAATTAATTTAATTTGAGATTAATTAATTAAGGTTAATTAATCTATAATTAAGGATGGTTAATTAAACTTTAATTTATGATAAAAATTCATTAATCAAGTGATTAATGATAATTAAGATTTTAATTAAAGATTAATTAAATGATAATTAAATATTATTTAATTGATAATTAATAATGATTAATTTAAGTTAATTCTTAATTAAGTAATTAAGAAATGTTAATGAAGATCATTAACTTAAGATTATTTAACAATCAATTAATGTGATTAATTTTGGTAATTAATTAAATTAATTAATTAATAATAATCAATTGTTTAAGTTTAATTACTTATGAAAGTAACTAAAGAATTAATTACTTGGTGTAATTAATTTAATGAATGTGATTAGTTTAGATTAATTAAGTTAAATTAATTTAAACATTTGTTGATTGTTTGATAATTACTTTATGTAATTTATGAATTTGTAATTACTTAAGGAAGAAATTAATTAATAATTACAGGATGTAATTAAGGATATTTGATATAGAAGTAATTGGATTTAAATTATTTTGAAATTAGTCAAGTGGATTAATTTAGATAATTAATTAAGAATAATTAATTATGGGATGAGTAATTAAGGTAGTTAATTACTGAATGGTTATTAATCATGGGTGATTAATATATATGGTTTAAATTGAAGATTAATTACTTATGTAATTAATTTATTTTATAAATTGATTAAATATTAATGATGTAATTTGGAATTGATTAATTAAGGTATAATTAATAATGAATAAATAATTAATGTAATTAATTTTAGTTAATCAATTAATTTAGTAATTACAAGTTAATTATTTGCAAGGGTTTAAGTAATTAACTTGTGTGATTAATTTATAAGCTAATTACTTATTATAATTAGGGATAGTTAATCAGTAATGATTAATTGAAATGAATATTGAGATGGTGATTTATAAATTGATTTGAAATCAATGGATGGTTAAGTTAAGCAAAATTTTGATGATGAAGTAATTAATTTAATTCATTTTAAATTAATTATAGAAGGTGTGATCATTAGATAAATTGCTTATGTTGATGATTGGTATTGGTTGTTTGGTATGGTTTGTAATCTCAGTTATGAGATGAGTAGTGTATGTGATATGGATGCATTGGTTGCTTTTGGATGATAATATGGATTATCTGATTATGATATGGATTATCTGTTAATAATGATAATATTGATTATCTGTTGTGTTATGAATTATCTATCTGTGTATATTTCGATAATGAATTGAATTGTTTTAAACTTTAAAACAACTTGGACCTAAAAGACACGCTTTGGATTTCGATGAGACCGGGATCGGGTTTCCATATTTGGACATCCGAAAACCACATCGATTCCAATTAAACGTTAGGTCGATAATCCAAGTGGAGCGAGTGAAGACTCGAGGTGTAAGGGCTATACGTCAGTATAACTCTGTGGGTGATTCCGTAATGAGTTTGATGGAATAGTACTTATAGATTCGAGATGGTGATTCAGAGTGCAAGGGTTATTGTCATTAACTCTGAGGGTGATTCCAAAATGAGTATAACGAGATAATGCCTTCGGTTTCGTTCGAACCCGGAACGAACTTGTATGGATTGAATGCTTTCAGAACATCGTCAGGTGGACGATGAGCATTCTAAGTGATATGTCCTATAAAGGTAATCGTAGCCTCAAGCCTCATCAACCGGGAATGGCTAAAACAGGAGAGGTGCAGCAAAGCTTCGTGGGTCGCACCCACTGGAGAGTAAGATTTACCCCTGTCTAGAGGTCCCTTTATATTTCGGCTGTGTGGACGGTTGATCATGACAATCGTCGGGGTTGTCTTATTTGGAACTGTTCAGTAAGGAATGGGTCCGGCTTTGTGTTGCAGGGGATGAAGGGAGTAATCCTCGGTACGGTGATCTAGGCCACGTACTGTAACGGGCGGTACCCCAGTAGCCCGGCCATTGTATGGAATCCAAAATCCAATAAGTGCCAACGGTTTTGATTGTATTACCCACTTTTGTGGCTAGTAGCTGGAATTTAATCATGTAACAATTTCGGCTATTTCATATTTACTTGAAAACCCTAGACACTATTATAATATCATCGGATTTTCTATCAAATGTTTTGGTTAGCGTAAGGTAAAAACTTTTCCATGTTTATGTGTGGGAAGTCTTACGTGATACCTTTCTTTTTAAAAGGTTTTTTAAAAGTTAAGCAACTTTAACCTGTTACTCACACCAGACCCATGTCTGACCCGGAGTTATTTCTGTTTTTCTATAACTCTTGGGTACTCAAATTTTTATGAGCAGTCAAGGGAATTCAGGTTAGGATTCGGGTTAGCTTTGACGAATTGTGGAGGAGCAATGGAGCAGGAGGCTTCTGCGTGTAGATATATATATAGTAGTCCGTTGTGTTTGGTATCTCTGAGTTATTTGTGATGCTGTATTATGTTGTAAATACTAGACAGGTGTTTATAACTGTCTAGTATGAGTTGTATATCTGTGTACTCTGATAATGGTCGTAAACTATGTAAATATTTTATGTTATTAATATAATTTATTCGTTCCGCTGTTTAGATTCTGATGTGTTTTTTTCTTCTTCTTCTCTTTCTTTCTATTCTCTATCCCTTTCTTTCTTACTAGCGATACGACTTCCTGGAGATAGGAAGTTGGGTCGTTACATATAAACTGCTAGTAAATACCTGTTATGTATTATCTGTTCTATATTGATGTTATTGATCGAATTGGATGATGATTGTGATAAATGTTTGATGATTAATATTGCATGAATGGATGTTGTATTTTATATTGTTATAAACTGCAAGTTGTTATGGATTTTTATTTCATTTGGGATTGCGGTTTGAAATGATATATAACTGTATTTATATTTTAAATTACAGATTGAAATGATAAATATCCGTATCACTTGACCATAGGATATAAAATTATATACAAACACCGCAGTCTATATATACATATAAATTTTTTGAAATGATTTCTACGGTTTTGTAAAGAAATATACGGGTTTATATAAATATTGATTTCAGACATTATATAAATGTTACTTTATATATATAGTTAAATTCTTGATTTTTAGCTATGTATAAATTTGTTTGGTATAAAACAAGTCTAAAAATAAAGATTGATTTTATTAAAATGTAATATGGCTAAGTATTTATACAGCTTATATTTTATATAGAGTTTATAATGATTTTAATAAAATTAAGGCCGAGAAGATAGATTTGAAATTGATTTGAAATATTTAATGTTGAAATTTATTAAATGAAACCAATTTGGAACTTATGGAATTTGAGAGTAGTACAGGATATGATTTATAACTTGATCTTGTTTAAGGTGAATTAAATAAATATTTCAAGTATAAATAAATTGAAGGAAACATTTAGTTATTTGTAATTTGGGTTTTATTTAAATGATAATGGATTTATTAAGTAAATATTTTAAAACTAAATAATAGAAAATTGAATTTGATATATATATATATATATATATATATATATATATATATATATATATATGAAATTATCAAACTTAGTTTTGAAATTTTTGAATACTTAAAGTTTGAAATATATCGAATTTGAAATGGTTTATTTTGTGGATGTTTTGAAATCGATATAATGTGGAATAATTTATTTGGAAACAGAATTGAATTGAAGTTTATGATTTGTAAAATTGAAGAAGCTATTTTATTATATAAAGTATTTTAATGTTTAAACCATTTAAGTGGTGGAAGTTATGTTTCAAAGTTACGAGCTTCAAGGTATTATGATTTGAAGTGTTATATTTCAAAAGTTTTGATTTCGAAATGTTATAACCTAGAAAGGGTTATGATTTTAGAAAGGATATATTTGAAATAAAAATGATATTATATTGATTTGGGTTTAAAAAATGATATTATAATGATTTGGGTTTTAATGAAAATGATATCATATTGACTTGGTTTATTTAAATGGAAATGATATCGTATTTATGGTTTTGAAATGGATATTATATTCTAGTTTTGGAGTATATATTATTTTGAAATGACCGCGGTGTTATAATAACGTTTGGTTGTTAAAGAGACTAGGATCGGAAGTTGTCATATTCTCTGCCAATTTCGAAAACCACTTTAACAACTGTATACGCGGTGGAGATTACATAATGAAGTAGGATGGCGGCGGCGTTCCTTTGAGGTATATCCGTGGACCCGACTCCGGTGAGTTGGCATAAGGTGGCTAAAACATGAGCGATTCCGAGCCAGTGATGTAGCTCTTCTTATCGGACACACTCCTTGGATACCATTCTATTACTTTGTGATTGATTTGGGCCCTTTGGATTTTTGGGGGTGTGGCTCGAGGTGGGCGATAGCTGCGCGCTATGCGTCACCACCAATCTGGATAGTAATTGGTATATCTACCCTGGCATTGCCTCGTTGTGTCGTGACACCTACCCTAGAGAGCCTTGTACGAGTTTGGTTTTCTCCCATAGCCCGTGTGGTATTCCCTGGTGGCTTCCCGATCAGGAGGAACCATGATACTGGATGGACTACTGGGACTATTACGTGGTAAGTGCTATATGGGTAACCCCTTAACGCTATTTAAAAGTAAGTTTATTTTACTATTAGCCATTATTATAATAGCGTATATTACTACATAATAAATAGTTTAATGGATCCTTAGGAAATTTGAATCCCGAGCATCTCTTAAGTTATTGCACTCACGTTAGACACTGGATAGGAGATGTCAAAATCCCCTAAACATCTCTGACGCCGTTCCACTCATATTATTTACCTTTGATTTAACTTACATAAGTTCTTCTAGTTCTTACTCGAATGTTTTGTCTTTTCAATTCCTCGGGTCAGTCTGAGCATTTCAGGATTCGAAGACTTTATTTTTGGAGGACGAAGACGAAGGTTGTACTATTATTACTTACTATAGTGTTCCACTGCCTCACATTGTTCTGCTGCATTGTTATTTATTATTCTTTGGTATATGTAACTCTGGTTCTGTGTTGTATAAGTATAATCAAATGTTTTTGAAAAACAGCTTCATGAACCGTTATTTGATTATTATATTTTGTCATTCCGCTGCGAGATTCTATTTTGTTTTCTTTCTTTCTTCCTTTTTCTTATTCACCCCAATAACAATCCGTTTTTTGTATGGTTTGAGTCTGACGTGTGTGGTTTATTATCGATTTAAAACGTACAAAAAGACGAGATGTTACATTTGGTATCAGGGCTTTGGTTTAGCGATAAACCTTAGCTTTGTGGGGTCCGACTCTTTATTAATAGGGTAGTAATACCCAATGATGAGTCGCTGAGTGTATATATATAAGAGAGTGTATTTATTAGTGTTATAAAAAGGTTTTAATATTGTGTTAATTTGTTCTGTTTTGTATTTGTAAATTCTGGTTGGTGCATAGAACGCTATGACATCAATAGGGATTTCTAAACACTTAATAGGACAGAAGGATAGAATATTTGTTTTGAAATATAGGTAAATGAAATAATTTTGCCGATTATATTTTCTATATATAAAGTAATAAATTTTATAAAGGTTATATTTGGTTGTAATATATTGGTTGTTGGGTAGTGGAATTTATAAATATTGATTGGAAACAAGATTTGAAAAAAAATAAAAAAATAAAAAATGGAAAATTTAGAACTTCAGTTTCGAGATTTTTGAAAATTGCCTTCAAAGGATTTTGGAATATACTAATATTGTTTATAAGTATTTTCTGATATAAATATTTCAATGTAATTTAAAAGAATTGTTTTAAAGAAATTTTGGAAAGAAATAAGTTCTGTACTTCCCTCTTTGTCGTTGGAAAATAATTTCGATGATGGGTGAACGCATCATCGACATTCATTTTTGAGTTTCTAAGTGGAAAGGCCACTGTAGTAGTTTTACTGTAGTTTTATTTTGATAAACAAATATAATTTTTAAATTGTTTTAAATATAATTGGATATATAAGTTGTAAGTATATATATTAGCTATTATTTTAAAATGATTTGAAATTGAACCCGATATTTAGTTCTTAAATTTTCGTTAATTAATAGTTTCAATTATTGTTGGGAAATGGAATGTAACTAATTAATAATTGGAACCTCTAATTAAAATAAGAGATTAAATGCTGGGCTATAAATGAAATTACAAGGAAGTTGAAATTAGTAACCTATAAAACAAATGATATGATTATTGAACATTAAATTAATTAAAAGGAATGAGATAAACTTGTATAACTTTCAACTACATTCTTAAAGCATATATATAACTTACCATATATTAAAAGTTCTAAGGTTTGATAAGAAAATGTAATAGAATATTATATAAGTAGAAATCTGAAATAATGAAAGTATTCAATGAAATTCTTTAATAAATAAGAATTTGATGATGTAGTTGTTATAAACTTAAGTATAATTGAAAGGCTACTAATTAAATAAACTGAAAGGTAAGTATTGTAAATAAATGAATGAAATTAAGTATTAAATGAATGAAAACAAATGAAATTGAGAAATGAAGGAATGTAATGCAATGAAAAGAAAATTTATATGATATGAATAAATAAAATGAATTTATGTAAGTATAAGTGCAAATAAGTGAAATAAACACAGAATCAATGGATGGAAATGAAAATTTGCAAGAAATAAATGTAAATTAAAATTAAAAATCATTATATGAATGAAAAGGAAATCAAACAACAAATGTTATGATATGAAATTAATAAGAATGAACTTGATCTATTGTTTGGAATTGTTGTTCGTTTGGTTTATGGTTGTTTGGGCAATGATACTTTAAATTTGTTTGGGTGTATAAATAATCTATTTAGTTCATCTAAGACTGTTGAGTAAATGTTCACTTAATATTTTATTGTCCAGTCTGTACAATTTAAAGTTTTTGAACCCGAACTATTTGTTTGTTTGATATGGATGGATAATTGAATTGTGTTGATTCTGTATGATGATTGTATGCTGTGGCTGCAAGTGATTGTTGTTGTTTGACATTGATTTGTTTCCTAGTGGATGAAACAAAAATTAATATATCATTCTATATAATTATTAACTCTTTTTAGGTTATATAGGTGAAATGCAGGTTATAGAAGCAATTGCTACTGCTTTTGGTTTCATAATTAAGCGTTTGTTTGCCCGACAAGTAGGTACGTTTTCAGATTACGGTTTTATAGCGTTATTATATTGTTATTGTAAGAAATGCGGATTACGGATCTTAAGGCTAGGATTAACACTAGAGAGGGGGTGAATAGTGTTAATAAAGAATTACAAAATCTTTTCCGATTTATGTTAATTTAGACACCGATGTATGCAATATACAGACACAGATATGATCACAGAAACAAACACAGATGCAGAAATAAAATAAAAGCAGTAAAGGAAAGAACACACCAGATTTTATAATGGTTTGAAGTTACTCTACATCCAGTCACGCAACACAAGTACGGATTTCCTTTCAAAAGCAATTGTACAATTACACCCTCCGTTTTAAGGCTACGAGGTACACCCTACAAAATTTCGATCCTCTGGGTAGAGATACTTGATTTCCGGGCCACAAGTTTACCCAATTGATTTACCAAGGCTACAACCACACCTTTTCTTTCTTGATTGATTTTCAAGGCTACAATCACAACTTTTCTCGCTTAATAGATTACAAAGAAGTCTATAACTTTGAATAGCACCGAGAATCTTGTAGAGAGAGTGATAGAGAATCAAACTAGAAGTAATCGAGTTCGATTCAATGTTGATTTCGGCAGAGTAATGATAAGGATATGTACTAAGAAAAGTGGAAGAAGAAGAGGAGTGAAAAACCAGAAAATCTGATATAAAATTCGTTGAAACTAACCTTCATTTATAAAAGAACAACAGCCATGTCCATTCGTGAAGAGTTATAGCAAATAGACACTTCTTTTGAAATTTAAATTTTGAACTCAACTGACACCATGTCCACATGGGGTACATAGGCATGTCGACATCCCAAAGCATTTTTTGATGTTTTGATTTTCTTTGAAAATAACCTTTATCTTATATTAAAACTAATTTAAACTTTATAAATATACTTGAATATCGTTAAAATTCATAAGTAAATATAGAGAATAATATATATAGAATTTAACTCTAATTTTATATTTTAAATCTAAGTATAAATATTTAAAAGTAAATATATTATATTAAAAGACAGTTTAAAATCAGGAGTAATTTGACTTTGAAATTAAAGATGATTTTGAGGCTAAAATTATTTAAAATCAGGATAGAGGGTTTTGAATCTTTTAAAAGGAAAGTTTTGAAAACATTTTGAAAACAGGATATAATTTTGAAAAATCATTTTGAATAAAAAGTTAGCGGGTACAAAACAATGTTCCACTAGATTTTTAGTAGGTTCCATCCTACTTAGGGTTCCATCTCTTTAATAGGCTTGAAGTGGATTCCATTCCACGAATAAATTGGATTTTAAGATGTCAGTGCTTTTCTACGAGTTTTAACAAAATTTCTAATAAAAATACTTAACCTTGAAATCTTGAACTCTTGATAATCTTGATACCCATGAGTCTTCTATCTTGAATCTCTATATTGTACAGTCTTCATTCTTAGTACCTGCATGGTTAAATCCTGCATATACATATATATCTAAACTTATAATGTTAGTATTTATATTTTATAATCTATTTTAAGGTTGTTGTCACCAAAACCATCATCTCACGGACTAACAGTTTTTCCCGTTGTTGGGATATATTATTTTGAGATATTATGATATATATTGTTATGCTTGATATTAAATTTTCTCCCGAGCCTCTCTGTACAAAGGAGACTTTGCCGAGATTTTCCGTAAATTTTGGACTTAGAAAAATTTTGAAAAATGTTTTCCAAACTTTATTATTTTGAGTATAAAAAGATTTAATGGTTATAAATTGGTATATTTTGTTTAAATTAATTAATTTTGTAAATTTATTTGTTTATAAAGTTAATATTTTTAATAAGATGTATTGTTTACTCAATTCTTTCTTTTCCCTTCTTTTTCCTTTTCGGGGACGGAAAGTTTTGAGTGGGGGAGAGTGCAACAACTCGCAAATTTTCGATTAATTTGTTAATTTAAGGAAGCTTGTTATTTAATATTGAAAGAAATAAAAAGTTGTAAGGTAATAATGAAATAATAACTAAGACGAAACGTAAAAAGGTTAATTTAAGTTGATAATTAATGAACTTGAATGGAATTCCAATTAGTTGAAATAAGGTAAATGTATACTTGGTAATAAATTTGATATAAGAAAACGAACGTAAATATTGAATTAATAATAATAAATAGTAATTGATAAAATCAATGTTCTGTAAGTAATTATAATATTGTTTGGAAATGATAACTTATAAAATATGATTAAGAGTTAGTAGCAACAATTATTATGAGTTACCAATATATTTTTAATCCATTTAATTGAATTGGAATCAATTGTAATAAATCTAAATAAAATATTACGTTAATGTTAATTTTGGTAATATTTGGAAATAATGTTAATGTTACTCATAATAAGACAATTTATTGAATTATAAGAATGGAAATAAATATTTATTAATTTATTGGAATTTGAACTATAATATTGGATTAATTGCAATTAAATGAAATTAAATATCTAAATATTACGTTAATTGAAATTAAGATGGAATTTGAGAATATTAATGTAATAGATCATGAATCCAATGTTAATTTCATCCATTTGACAACAATTAATTGAATAATAAAATGAAAAGTAAATTAAATGGAATTATTAGAAATTAAATTTATAATTTCTGAATTTAGTGAAATTGAGGTTAACACTGGAATTGATAAATTAATCAACTCTAAATTGACATCTAAATTTATTTAAATTAGTATAAATGATTAAGAAATTTAAAAACGATAAAAATTATCAATTATAGAATTGAAATTGAAATTTTGATTTAATTAATTAACTATTAATTTATTTATTTAACTGAAATATAGCCATTTTGGCCACTGACTCAGATTTCGACGAAACCTATTACATCGGATCCGTAATGATGAATTATTGTAGTATTTCAAGTTTCGTAATGATCAGATTTGTCGTTTGATTGTACAGGCTTGAAACGCCTATAAATTAATTTAATTGAAATCAATTTGAAATAACTTGATTTTAGCATAACTTCTTCATACGATGGAATTTGGACCTGAAACCTGTTCTGTTGTGTTTAAATTTTTTAAAAACATCTGTTTCGATATATGGGTTGACCCATTTTCATTCCAGAGTTAGAACGAGCTTTTCGGGCTATTTATCGTTCAACTTTCCAAACCCAATTGAGCCCATTCTATTCTATTTTTGCTCAGTCTATATATATATATATATATATATCGTTATAAACCATAGAAGCCTTTCTATTTCTCATTTCTGTACGTACAAAAATTTCTGTTCCTCCTCTTTCCAATGGCTGAAAATGCTAAAACTCCCCTGTTCAATTCCAATTCATATTTCAACTTCAAAAAATTAAAACTCTTCAAATTATATCATATTTTATATCGTCGGAAAGCTCCCAACGAGCGTATCTCAGATCTGCAATTTGTTTTCCAAATTGAATCACCATTTGCCCAGAATTCAGGAAATCATTTTCGACCATTCATCATCGCGTTGATCGACTTCTTCCGATCGACGAACCAAAGGCACCAGGTTGTGGAGAGAGGCTTGCATAGTTCATCGGTTGCCGAAGTGACGGTTGGATTTGGCGTTAAAATTCGGTTAGGTTTTCAGCATAATGTGGCAGCTATGCATTTTGGGGGCGACGCGGTGGAGGGTCGCGTGTCGTGAGGCCATGTGGAGCAGCGCTAGGGGATGGGTGGTCGCGGCAAATGTCTGGGGCAGCAGTGACGTCGAACAGTGGGCGGCAGCGCTGCTGCGTATCTCGCATGGTTCGACTTCGAGGTCGTTGTTTTGCTAGGGCTTGGTAAAGTATTTTGTTATTTATTTAATTATTATATTTTAGTTTTCAAATGTTTTAATCTTGATAACTATTGTATACAAGGTCCAATTAATGCACGGTGTTCTCCGTTAGGATCGCATTGAAATTCCGAACATTTTGATGCTGGTTCAGGTGAATTCTGAGGCTGTTTAATTTTTAGGTTTAAATTGGATTTAAATTCAACTTAAATTCAAAAGGTGAGTGTTTTAACCCACTCACGACTTCTAAAATTTCTTATGTTTGTTAAATTAATTTGTGATATGATTAGAAATTTATTTATGACTGTTTGCATATTTTGAATCATCATCTCTGTTTATTTTAATTTATTTGGATAAAATAGTTATTTAATTTATTATTGAATATAAACTACCAATAAATACCTGTTATTTAATATCTGTTATATATTGATGTTATTGATCGAAGTGGATGATGATTGTGATAAATGTTTGATGATTGATATTGGATGAATGGATATTGTATTTTATATTGTTATAAACTACAAGTTGTCATGGATTTTTATTTCATTTGGGATTGCGGTTTGAAATGATATATAACCATATTTATATTTTAAATTATGGATTGAAATGATAAATATCTGTATCACTAGATCATAGGATATAAAATTATATACAGACACCGCGGTCTATATATATAAATATTTTGAAATTATTTCTACGGTTTTGTAAAGAAATATACGGGTTTACATAAATATTGATTTCAGATATTATATAAATGTTACTTTATATATATATAGTTAAATTCTTGATTTTTGGCTATGTATAAATTTGTGTGGTATAAAACAAGTCTAAAAATAAAGATTGATTTTATTAAAATGTAATATGGTTAAGTATTTATATAACTTATATTTTATATAGAGTTTATAATGATTTTAATAAAATTAAGGCCGAGAAGATAGATTTTGAAATTTATTTGAAATTGTATTTAATGTAATAATTTATTAAATGAAACAAATTTGGAACTTATGAAATTTGAGATTAGTAAAGGATATGATTTATAACTTGATCTTGTTTAAGGTGAATTAAATAAATATTTCAAGTATGAATAAATTGAAGGGAACATTTGTTTATTTGTAATTTTACTTAAATGATAATGGATTTATTAAGTAAATATTTAGAAACTAAATAATAGAAAATTGAATTTGATATATATATATATATATATATATATATATATGAAATTATCTAACTTAGTTTTGAAATTTTTGAGTACTTAAAGTTTGAAATATATTGAATTTGAAATGGTTTATTTTGTGGATCAAATCTGTTTTGAAATTGATATAATTGGGAATAATTATTTGCAAACTGAATTGAATTGAAGTTTATGATTTGGGAAATTGAAGAAGCTGTTTTATTATATAAAGTATTTTAATGTTTAAACCATCTAAGTGGTGGAAGTTATGTTTCAAAGTTATGAGCTTCAAGGTATTATGATTTGAAGTGTTATATTTCAAAAGTTTTGATTTCGAAATGGTATAACCTTTAAAGGGTTAAGATTTTAGAAAGGATATATTTGATATAAAAATGATATTATATTGATTTGGGTTTTAAAAAAATGATATTACATTGATTTGGGTTTTAATGAAAATGATATCATATTGATTTGGTTTTTGAAATAGAAATGATATCGTATTTATATGGTTTTGAAATGGATATCATATTCTGGTTTTGGAGTATAAATTATTTTGAAATGACTGTGGAGTTATAATAACGTTTGGTTGTTAAAGAGACCGGGATCGAAAGTTGTCATACTCTCTGCCAACTACGAAAACCACTATGCGGTGGAGATTCCAGAATGAAGTAGGATGTTGGCGGCGTTCCTTTGAGGTATATACGTGGACCCGACTCCCGTGAGTTGGCATAAGGTGGCTAAAACAGGAGCGATTCTGAGCCAATAAGCTTGCTCCTCTTTTCGGGCACACTCCTTCGATAACATTATATTACTTTGTGATTGATTTGGGCCCTTTTGATTTTTGGGGGTGTGGCTCGAGGTGGGCGGTTGTTGCGCGCTATGCATCACCACCAGTCCGGATAGTAATTGGTATATATACCCTGGCATTGCCTCGTTGTGCCTTGTCACCTACCCTAGCGATCCTTGTACGAGTTTGGTTTTCTCCCGTAGCTCGTGTGGTATCCTCCGGTGGCTTCCCGATCAGGAGGAACCATGATACTGGATGGACTACTGGGACTATTACGTCGTAAGGGTTATATGGGTAACCTCTTAACGCTATTTAAAAGTAAGTTTATTTTACTATTAGAAATTATTATAATAGCGTATATTACTACATAGTAAATAGTTTAACGGATCCTTAAGAGATGTGAATCCCGAGCATCTCTTAAGTTACCGCACTCACGTTAGACACTGGATAGGAGATGTCAAAATCCCATAAACATCTCTGACGCCGTTCCACTCATATTATTTACCGTTGATTTAACTTACATAAGATCTTTTAGTTTTGACTCGAGTGTTTTGTCTTTTCAATTCCCTCTGGTCAGTCTGAGCATTTCAAGATTCGAAGACTTTATTTCTGGAGGACGAAGACAAAGGTTGTACTATTATTATTTACTATAGCGTTCCACTGCCTCACATTGTTCCGTTGCATTGTTATTTATTATTCTTTGGTATGTGTAACTCTGATTCTGTGTTGTATTAGTATAATCAAATGTTTTTGTAAAACAACTTCATGAACTATTATTTGATTATTATATTTTGTCATTCCGTTGCGAAATTCTGTTTTGTTTTCTTTCTTTCTTCCTTTTTCTTATTCACCCCAATAACAATCCCTTTTTTGTATGGTTTGAGTCTGACGTGTGTGGTTTATGGTCGACTTAAAACGTACAAAAAGGCGGGATGTTATAAAATGCTACCAGTAACTTTTAAAAATGATACCACTAACATGTTTGTTTGATTGTACTTTGTACTTTAACAAATTGTTTTTACTGCATTTTTTTCAAAACTGACACTATTATAAACCAAATATGATACCTATAATACAGTTGAAGTTATTAGTTTCAAATTTTCAAAATTGTTCCAAATCTCATTTTTGTGAAAACAAATACCTATATTTAACAAAACTGATACCTTTTAACTGTAAAAATGATACTCCTTATATATTTGCACGAAGTTGTTTCATTGCTGTCGATACCCAACATATTGTTATGTTTGAACACAATTTGTTTCACTTTCAATTTAATGCCTCTATTTCAAACAATGTGATGATGATTTTGTCAATCCATATCCTATGAGCACGAATGTCATATCTAAAGGATCAGAGTAGGAAATAGCAGAATCTGAAGATACAAAGCAAGACAAAGTATAAAGACGTAGCTTACAAGCAATTTTCAAGATGATAAAATTGGTAAAAGAACAGAATGACCTAACCAAAAAAAATGGAAACATTGAAAAAGGCTCCATTCTACAACTTCTTCAATGTCTTTTATGAAGAAAGAATAATAACGAAAGAATGCAAGAAGCGTCAATACAACTTGGATGCTTTATATAAACGTTACTAACTTGAAACTGATACTTTCTTGTTTGGAGAAGGGAAAACGAAAGTAACTTCCACAGACATAAACTTGCTTTTTATTTTACCGTTGAAAGGAGTAAACATAGAACCAACACAAGAAATAACGAGCAAACTACCATTGTTGATAGTAATGGAAATATTATTAACATTTTTCTTCCCCAATAACCAACAAAAATTTAGATGGAGAATTCTACCATTCTTGATTGAATTTGAAACAATGTAAATTGTTTCTTAGCCACAAACAATAGAGATTTTTTTTTAGTAAATTTGTAAAAATATTTATCTAGAAACCAAGAAACATATCAGGATGTTCCATGCTTCCGTTAGTAAAATATGTTAATCAAAATATTATTATTTGAAATATATATTATTTTTAATAATCATATCCAGTCAGTTCTTTATATGCTTATAGTACTGCATATGTGAGAAGATGAAATTCATTCAACCAAGACGGCAACGTACTCAAGATTTACTAAGATTTGCAAGATGGGATTTGCGAAAGCTTAATGACATAGTAGTCAAACAACTTTCCAACAATGTAAAAGATGGTGACAAAAGTTAAAACTCCATCTTACCTGCGTTCATCAATTTCATTTTAACTTTTACTAAGAATAAATTTTATCACTATATCTTTTCTTCTATCATTTTTGACCATACATACTATCAGTTGTTAACTCATACATTGTATCAGTTTCAATACTTGGTATCTTTTTTGTCTATGCATAGTATCAGTTTCAAAACTTAATATAATTTGTATCTCTGCATAGTATTAGTTTAGCTTCTACATAGTATCGGTTTCAATATTTGGTATCAATTTTTTCCCCGCATAGCATTTGTTTCAATACTTTATATCAATTTTGTCTCTGCATAATATCAGTTTAGCTTCTACATAGTATCAATTTCAATACTTGGTATCAATTTTGTCTCTGCATATTATCAGTTTTGTCTCAGTATAGTACATGTTTTTGCTTCATCATAGTATCAATTAAAATACACAGCAATGCTTGATAACATTTTTAAAAATGTACAGAATCAGTTTATAACTCTACGTAATATCAGTTTCATAACTATTATCTTTGCTTCTATTAAAAATTCAATTATCATTGTAAGTTATATGATAATATCATAGTTTAAAACTAAATCAAAATTTCCCATACCAATTATACAGGTGAAAGAAATAACCAGTCTTCTTCCATAGGAAAAAAGTCTTCTTCATACAACATCTACAAAACAACAATTAAGCAACAAAGAAAAATCGAAGAAGCTGAACAAAGTATTGGAACATTTGAAGAAGACGTAAGCATTAAAGTCTTCCAAATGCACATAAAAGATTTGGAAGATGAAGCCAAAAAAGGAAAAAAGAATTGGAAAAAGAAAAGAAAATGAGGATAGAAGCTGAGAAAGAAATTCTAAAACTGAAACAAGAATTGGGATAAATCAAGTCAAAATTGCAAGAGAATGAAGAGAAAAATTCAAACACCGAAGTACAAAATATGCACATAGTAGATGAACCTGAAATGGATAAAGACAGTGAAGAAAAATTAAAGAGACAAATGTCGACTCCAATGTACAAAAAGACCATATAGTAGCCAAAATGAACGAAGATACATGTATAGAGATGGAAACTGGAAATGCAAAAAACATATCCGCAAATGAAAAAAATGAAGAAAATGAAGCACAAAATGAAGAAAGAATTGTAGCGCATGATATAGAAAAATCCACTGAAATAGCAGCTGAAGTGCATGAAAAGATGCAGATGGAAACAGAAAATGAATTGCTGGAAAAAGTGCAAAATGAAGAAAATAAATCACGACATGATCAAAGAATTGAACAACATGATGTAAAAAAAGCAACCGAAGTGCATGAAGAAGTGCAGATAGAGACTGAAAATCAAGTATGAGAAAGAGTGCAAAATGAAGAAAAAGAAGGAAAAAATGAAAAATAAAATTATAGAGCATGATGTTGAAAAAGCAGCTCAAATACCAACTGAAATGCGTCGATAAGTGGAGGCAGAAACTGAAAATCAAGTCGAAGGAAAAGTGCTCCAACCAAATTAAGATACACTATTGGAGACCGCAAAAGAAAGTATGGACATACTAGACAAAACAAATGAAACAGTTCTTCCAACAAATAAAAAAAATGGTAGAAAAAGAAACAGAAGATGCTCAAAATATGGAAGAAGATACCACTATCAAAAGCCAAACTTTACCCTACCATGTTTCAGTACTTGACTTCACTTCTCCAACTTTCAAACTATATGACATACAAGAGTTTTAAAAGGAAAAAAAATGAAAAGATCATGAAAAGAAACCAACAAAACATGCTAATCGAAAAGGGAAAACAACAGTGGCAAAATCAGCTGGCCGAAAAATCAAAGAAACACAAAAAGCCAGCTTCTTATGCCTAAAGAGTAAAAGCAAGAATAGTAAAAAGAAAACAAAGCGACAGCTTTGACTATGGTCAGAAACAGAAAAAAAAAAGATGCAAATAAGCCAAAACCCCAAAAAAAACAAAGACGATGAAAATAAAGTATTGAAGAGGACTTCCCAAAGCCACCTGCGGTAATAGAACCAACACTTTCAGAGATAGGACTAGAACACTGCAAATGCTTGGTATATCTGAACATAGAACAACAAAATGTAATCAAAACTTTCTTTTCTCGGGCATCAACACAAAAGTAAGTTTACAAATATTTTACTAATGTTACATACAAAAATAACTTTAATTAATCGATTCAAATCTTTTCTGTCAAAACAATGAAGTAGCATGGAAGGACAATAACACAATCAAAAGAGGATGTGTGATAACAAAAAAAAAGCATTACGACATACTTGAAGGAAATTATATGAATGGGTAGGTACATAAATTCATTTTTTTCTATAATAATATTGATATCGATCAAAACAAATACAAAAACCAATACCTGATAGCACTTTGATTGGGAGTTCGTGCTTGGTTATTTTATGTTACTCATAACAAAATTGATGCATATATATATATATATTCAAAAATGATATCTAGTTTCTATTTGTTATAACTTGATGCTTTATAAATTTGATTATTTAGTTGACATCATATTTGACAGAAGTAATACCAAAGTAGTGCAAAACTGATATCAAGTAGTTCCTTGATTAGAATTAATGCTTCACTATTCTATAAATTATTTTCACTATTATGTAAAAAACTAATACCTGTATATATGAAAAACTGAAACCTAATTTCTGTTTAATAAAAGTTGGTGCTCCATAATTTTACTTATTTATTTAACTTTCATGTATGACTAAAATAATACCAAAACAATGCAAAACCGATATCTAATAGCAATATGTTTGGAGCTGATGTTTGGTTGCTTTCTAAGTTATTTTCGCTGTAATTTACATCAATATCGATACCAAAATAAAAACAAAAATGATACCTAGTTTTTGGATCATAAAATATGATTATTGTTGATTTTAGAAAAATATTTTGAGTACCATGTACAACAATACCGATAACAAATCCATGCAAAAACTGATAACCACAACTGTTTGATTTGAGTTGATGTTTTGTTACTTTTATATTTCTCAATAAAAACAACCACTAGTAACATTACTGATACTATTTATTATTTAATATTGCTTAACCAATAACAAAAACTTACGATTTCCTGTTCTTAATATAGATAATTGACTAGTATATATCTAAATGAGGACTTGTAGAGCATAACTATGCATTCACGACCACAATGATGGTAAATAGAAATTTAATATGCAAGTACATAATAATTGCTTCACACATTAAACTGTAACTTATTTTCTTATTTATGATCTGAAAGGTATTAAAAAAAATTTGGTCCTGCTTATGCTTGAAATTTTTTTACAAGACAAACATGCATAAGATGTTTATTTTCCTTTGCGTAGTGAAAAACATTGGACGTTGGTCCCTTTGACAAACCCAACAATGCAATGGTGTCATGTAGATTCTAGACATCTTAGAAGATCAAATAAAAAACAACTCCAGTTTGAAAGAAGCTATGAAATTGGTGTGATATATTTTAAAAGGTATGGTATTTTAAAAAAAAAATACTTTATACAATTTAAAAAACTGAACATAACCTAACTTTGTATCATTTTGTCTTTAATAGAGAAAACAAGTAGAAGAAATGCTTTAAGAAGTCTGGAAAAAGAATAATATACAGGTTATGGAGATAAAGCCAGATGAAATGCATCAAATCAAGTGTGCACAACAATGAAAGGACACGTAAGTTTTTTTTAGTAAAAATGATACCTATTGATAACAAAATTGATACTAGAATTGAAACTAGTAGTGATGCTCAATTGACAGTTATCATTCTTAAAACTTGTTGTCCTTTTGCATTATAATCTTTATACAAACTACTATACATCTTTATATGCCTTTTACATTGAACTGAATTTGATTCATACAGAAGATATTATCTTTCAATTCAATAAACATTTGATTCGAATCTAAACTAATACCTACATAAACAAAACTGATACCTACATAAATAAAACTGATAGAATACACAAAACTGATACTAAATGTATATATAATCAAAACTAAAAAACAATTACCAAAAATCTTAAAATGATACTTACAGGCACTAAAACTCATACTAAAACTATTGCTACGTGTTGTAGTAAAACTGTTAAATACATTATTTCAAAGCATACTATCTGTTTGAACATTATCTCTGAAATACAATGTTTTATATTAATTACAAACCTGATAATACAAGTGATGCAAATGATATTAACAATATATTTTGCTTCAAACATGCTTGACTATGGCATATACGTAATGATATTCATCATTTCACTCAACAGAAGTAGAATACCAATAAAAAAAGAAGCTGAGCAAATATTGTCAACAAGAGCAAGAATTGTGCATGCAATATTGACGGACAATGAGCACTGCTGGTGTAACGATCTGTAATTTTTGATAATTAAATATTAAATTAAATAAAATTTTGAAATTTAATATTGTGAGAAATTAAAATTTTATGATTTATTAATGAGAAAAATAACTAGAATATAACTTGATAATATTGTTTGAATGTTATTGACAAATGTTTAAGGTTATTGCAATTAATGGTCATAATAAAGGTAAATAAGGATTTAAATCAATGTTGTATTGTAAAAGAGAAATTATATGTAATTAATTGAAATCGATTAATATGGAATGAATCAATATTTGGTAAGTAATTTATCAACCTTCGTTTGTAAACAATAGGCTAATGGGGGTGAATTATTAATGTAAAACAATCAAGTGATTATCATTTTGATATAAAATCCATTTGAAATTAATTGTAAATCAATTGAAATTAATGAAATTAAATATTACAGTTAATTTGAGTTAGGATGATAACTGTAGAATATGAATGTAATGAAATGTAAATTAATGTTAATTATATTCATATGGTATTTTATGATTTAATAATAAGAGTGAGAATCAATATAAAAGAATTCGATTGAAATTAAATTACGATTAACTAGTTTTTAATTACAGTTGTATTTGAACACTGAAATTGTGAAATATTTAAATATTGGATTTAACATGAAAAATTTATTTTAAAATATTATAAATGTCTTGGTAATTAAGAATGATAAAGTTTTAACTTTTAAATTTGAATTTTTAAAAGTGATTAAATCAATTTAATAATAATTTATTTAATTAACATGAAAATTAGCCATTTTGGCCATTGTCTCTGATTTCGACGAAACAAGTTTCATCGGATCCATAACAATAAATTATTGTAGGATTTCAAGTTTCGTAGCGATCGGACTTGTGATTTGATCGTGCGGGCTCGAAACGTGTAGAAATCAATTAAAAGGAAGTTAATGAATATAATTTGATTTTGAAAGCCAACTTTTGTAACAATGGAATTTAGGATTTGAAACTAGATCCATTGAATTTAAAAATATCAAAAACATGTATTTTGACATATTGAATGTCCCATTTTCGTTTTGGGAACAAAACGGGCTTTTCGGCTCATTGTTGTCGTTTTTGCCCAATTCGATCTGTCTATTACTTCTTATCCATCTATCTAGATAAACAGATTTTTCTAACCCTAGCAGTCTCTATTTTCTGATTTCTGTACATATTGCAAATTTCTGTTTCTTACTTCCTTCCCAATGCCTGAAGCCCTAATTCCCAAATTCAATTTCAAAATTCAAACCCTCTAAACCATAGCAAATTATACATCATTGGAAAGCTCTCGACGAGCGCAATCTACTACTACAATTTGTTTTTCGATTTGATGCATCATTTGGCCAGAAATAATCGATTTATCCTTGGTTGTCCGTTGCTAGGGTTTTTGATTCGATGGTGGATTTGCAACGATATGGCGATCGAGTGGTGTTGCAGTGAAGAGGAGGCCAAGAGTGTAACGTACGCGATTTTTTGACTTTCGAAAATCGACATTAATACGTCCACTGTATCAACAGCCGAACAATCGAATGCCAAAAACCGAACCGTTAGGGTTAAAGAAGAAGAGGTAGAAGAAGAAAGAAAGAAAGAAAGAAGAAGAAACCAGAAACAATAACAGAATCTCACAATCGCAGCGGGACAACATATAATAGATAAATGAATATTCTTTAAAACAAAGAACTATATCAGTTATTACTTACATCACATCACATCACATTACATTATCAGAGTTTACAACAAAAAACAGCGGAAAAGAAATACTATATACTAATTGATACACCACGCCATCCAGCTTGCTTTCAGATCTCCACAGCAACTCCTGAATTTCAGAATGACCTGATAACCTGACTCTAGACTGCCTGTGTGGAAATTGGTGGACACCCAGAGTTTAGGGAGGAAACAATAAACTCCAGGTCAGTCATGGGACTGGTGTGAGAACTTAAAACAGTTATTCTTTAAAAACAACAAAGAATTATTTTAAATTAGATTCACAATGCTTTTTAGAAAATGAGACCACCATAAGGCCTCCCGCACACACACACAATGCAAGCGCAGAATCGAAGGAGATTTCTCCTTATGATAGTCAAATATGTTTGATACGCAAATTTTCTTTGATATTATTATTATAAGTGCAAAGTGTAGGAAAACATTTTGAAATTAAAATATAAATCTTAGCCAGCATAGACATTTCGCACTTATGCCTACTATAGCTACCATGTTCAATAGCAGGTTACCGCCACATTCCATGGCAAGTTATACAACTAAAACCGTACAAGGTTTCGTATTGGAGTTTGGATTTCCAACTAATGGTCAGGCCAAGGAACTTCCCATTTCCACATGGAAACGCCTCTGGAAAGACGCCTCGAGAACCTAACCGGATCTCTGCCAACACAAGGCTGGGTTACCCCTAGCTGGGTAACTACTGACACGAATATGCCATCCCCCGGTCGTAACCGACCTAAATCCCGGGATTCACCAACAACCACAAAATAATAAGTTTGCAGCAACAACATAGGTTAAGTATCAGGGCTCCATACCATAATACCACCTCTATCCAGAAGGAATGACATACACTAAGGGGGCGCGATCCCCTAATAACCTTGCTGCATCTTTCCTGTTTTGACCATTATCGGGGTGTGAGTTCCGACGAAGTCTCGCCCACAAAGCTACGCTTTATACAAAAGCCACGCTTTGATCAACAAATGCTCAACAGCACTTCGTATGCCACATTACCAATTTGGGAATATATCACTAGTGACCATCAACTACATAACCTCTAAGCTCGTACGTCTCAGAGAAGGGTGTTAAGCTATGAGAATAAATTCTCCGCCACCAACAGAAATATATTTCATAGAAACCAGCTTTACATCTCAAATTGTAACGTCAGACACACATCCATACAAGTCCATTCTGGGTTCGAACAGAACCGAAGGCACTTCCAAAGAAGCCCTTGCAATCCAGATATTCACTAATCACGTCCGGAATTCCCATCACAAAGGGTGATAAAATTTCTATATCGGAGATCAGCCGATGCAGAAACATTCGACGGTAATCCTTCCGTTTTCATAAATATCCGATCTTCAACACCGGTCTTCAAATGCTATCCAATATGACATATCACTTATTCGGAATGGGATTTATGACACAAAGGTCCTCTCCCGGCTAAACCGAACACTGAGCGCTTATTTTTAAAAATAAGTGTAGCATTCAAATTCAAGCAAATCACACAAATACCCATTTAAAGGTAAATATTGATAGTCGGTTATTTAACTATCAAGGCCAACAAACAAATATCCAGCACCATTACAATCACTAGGCCCTTTTTATTAATCTTTCCATAAAATTAAATAACCTGCCCAATATTCACTTCAATTTATCTTTAAAAAGATATATCCTCTAAACCATTTCAATTTCATATTGGAAAACATTTCCAAATACTTATTCATTTTCAATTTATCTTTAAAAGATAAAAACCAAAACATTTCACTTCATATTGGAAAACATTTCCCTACTTATTTAACCATAAGTAATTCACAAATCTATTTATTTTCAATACTTAGAAAATATTCAATATACTTAAAACACGATTAAGTATATATTTCATTCTTTAAGGGAAACATTCTCTTAAACACATTATTTGGGCCAAAACGAATGTTGCATAAAACACCGTTATGACAACCCAAAATCACGAGTATAGGGATTCAAAATTTAGATAGATATATAAATCCCAATACTATATAAAACATTTCCTTTCGAAAATCATTTACTATAACAACAGTGTTATAGTCCACCATTTCCTTTTATTCCTCGAAAACGTCTATTTCAACAATGAATGTTGAAATCTATGGTTTCAACACTTAATACATTTTAAAACAACTTCAAATCATTTTAATTCCATTTAAAAGATCACTTCCTAAAACATTTCTTTAATATACTATTCACTATCCAAAATTGTGAATATACTTTGTTTGCCAAATTCAACGTTTCTACACATTTTATTTTTAAAGGATTATCCACTGTCCAAAATCGTGAATAATCTCTTTAAAAATCTAAAATAATTGACTTATCAAAATAAGTCGATTTTGGATTTATAAAACAACGTTTATAAATTCACATCTATACAAATTTTATAAAAACTTCAACTTATAAAATCCCTTAATTATACAAATTCTATTTATATCTCATTTAAATGCCAAAATCCAATTTATAAGTAAATCCACTTATAAACCTCTTATTTAGAAAATTAATTCTTTAATAACTTCATCAACTATAAATCTGTAAATCTTATTTACTTATAAAACCCATTTATACTACATTTTAACGTTTATAAAAACTCATTTTATAATTCTAATATTCTTAATTTATAAATATCAATTTTTATAAATCTTTTATATAAACCGTTTATAATAATTTCAAAAATCTCTATCTAAACCATTTTATAAAATCATTAACTCCATACTTCAAAAATCACATTTTAACTATATTTTCTCAAAAATCATAAATTTTATAACATTAAAATTATAACGTTTATTTATTTAAAATCAATCAATTTCCAAATTTTTATAAAACGTATACTTTCAAAAATCACTTTAAAATCCTTTTAAATTTGAAATCGTTACTTTAGCATTTTTAAAACTCCAAAAATAGGCCCTCCAACCAATAAATATCTGTAAATAAATCAATACTGTTGAGGAATCCAGTTGGATCCCTCCAACCTGTTTCCCTGCATCCACAAAGGTTAGCACAATACCAATTACGTTCCAATACGGAATATCGCGGTATATGAGTTTATAAAAATATTATCCGCTATTATGCGGTGCAATAAGGTCTCATCCGCTATATAATGCGGGAAAATCAACTCCAAGTACATATATAATACCAGTTCCATTCACGGTGGAATTATCGCGGTATATGTGTTTAATAAATAACATCCGCTTAATATATGGCGTATAGGGTCTATTGAAAACAACAGATAATAATTTATCATTCAAGCATAGAATCAAGAAATTTTAAATCTAACTATTTAAAATTTAAATCGAAACAATTTCGATTGAGTGAGAAGTTCTCACCTTGTTTCAAATACGGTTGCAGTGTTCTATTTCGAATAAAATTAAACGCGCGTTTAATTTTACCCAAAATTTTCACTAGCTCTAATCAACTCCAATCCAGCTCTATCGCGTAGTGATCGACAAAACGAACCCAACGCAATTCGTTTCGTCCAATTCCGACCTCGTATGAACAAGTTACAGCGTTTTAAAGATTTGAACGAATTAATATAAACAAATTCAACTTTTATTTTAAATTTTAAACCTAAACTATCATCTGGCCGTCCAATTCCTCCAGCTTGCATCAGGGCCGTCCCCCCATCCTTCTTCCTCATCGCGTTATTACGCGTTCAACAACCCATTCGGCCGCCGCTTGTTTACTAATTTTCACGACCACTTCGTTGAAGTTGAAGACGATCGACGAACTCCACTCGCATTTCCGCCACGTAGGCTACCAACGACCAGAATATTGATGAACTTGGCCACCCCCAGGCCTCAAAAACCATGCGCGACCTGGTGACGAATGGGGCCCACTGCCGTTGATCCATGCAACGAAACTCGATCATCTCCGTATGGATTTGTAGCTCTCACCGAGCTCTAAAAGTTTGTAGTTAAACATTTCGTCTAATTGTTAACGGATTGAGAGATATTAAGAGGAGAAGTTTCGAAATTTTCAGCCATTAAAATTTTTCTGGCGGCTCGGGTTTTGAGAATTAGGGTTTGTGTAAATTGTGATAAATGAGGTCCTTATATAGAAAATTTCCGTGCACTATTCACCCGAAATTTTTCCGAACTCCAAACGAAGCGTGCCGCCTGGCGTTTATAATGTTTTACACCCATTCCGAACGCAATGGAATATATATCGGGAGCCAATTCGATCAAATTTGGAAGATACGATTTCGAATCGAATTATTTAAATTCAAAATTCACTCGAATCGATTTCTACGCGTTTTAGCTTGCCCCAGACAAACCGTAAGTCTGATTGACACGAAATTTGACACCACATAGTAATATAACATTACCGATCCGATGAAATTGGTTTCGTCGAAATTCAAGACTGTTTGAAAAATGGCTATTTTTAACTCGTCAATTAAATATTAAAATTTTCAATTTTCATAAATTAACTTTTAATTCGATTTTAAAAGTTCTATAACATCATCCTAACTTCAATAAGATTTAATACAACTTTACAAATCATTTTTAATCACATTAAACCAAATTTCCAATTATTTCTGTAATTCCCAATATTAGTTTATCGATTTAATTATCCAATTAATCTAGATATTCGAAATAAAATTTATTCGACTTACAAATTTTACTTGTTAATATTTAAAATCAATTAAATATTAGGAATTTCAAATGACAGAAATTCTGGGTCGTTACAAAGAGCTTTCGATCGGTGGTATTTGTGCATGCTATGATCGAAGATCGCCAGAAATCGCCTTCGAATGCTGCGGCGGCGCTGCTTCAGGAAAGGCGATGGAAGCTTCGGCATGGTGTAGGGAGGTGCCGCTGGTGATGTGTTGGCTGATGGAAGTGGTCGATCGAGATGATGGTGAGCAAGGGCGAGGCGGGGTTTGGTTGAAGTGGTCGGCGGTTGGAGCAAGTATCTCGCGTACGATCTAGGTTAGGGTTTTGGAAGGTAAACTGAAATTACATTTTAACCCTTTGATTTGTTTTAATAAGAAATTTAAATTTAAATGTTCTAACATCCATAACTATTGCATATGAACTCGGATTTTGATGGGTTACTTCCATTGGGATAGTATCGAAATTTTGAACAATATGGAACTGGTTTGACTGCATTATGAGATTGTTATATTTTTAGGCTTTATTTAGATGTTTTAATCGTCGATAAATCAAAGGTGAGTGTTTTAATCCACTCACGAATGCTAAACCATCTTATGTTAGTTAGATTAAATTTATGACGTGATATTAGAAATTTATTTATTGATGTTTGGTATTTTAAATTGTCATTTAAATTTAATTTGAATTTATATCTAATTAAATTGCCATTTAAATTATTATTGAATTTAAATTGTTACTTAAATGTCTGATAATGATAACTAGTTAATTGTTGTGACTTATTGGTTGATTTGAATAATGTTTGTGATGAATGCTTAATTGTTGACATTTTGGATGATTTGATGTTATGTTTATTTTATATGTCATTATCACACTGCAAATTCCCTTAGTTATGGTTAGGAAATCACAATGGTTTGAAATGATACATGCCCGAAAAATCTTATAGATTAGGGAATAATCGTCATGGGCTGAAATGATTAACCCGAGCAATTTTATGGATTTGCAAATTGTGATTCGGGATACGAGTTGAAATGATATATATCCGAAAATTTAAATTATTACGGGTTGAAACGATATATATCCATATCACTTGAACATAGGGTAGAAAATTATATACGCACGCCGGATTGGTTAAATTAAATGATTTTCAAATCCTAAATTTTTGAATCCAGTTAAATGATATTATGAAATAAAATTAGATTTATATGAACTGAATCATTTTTCAGATCCAAGCTTTTAAAATGTTGAAATTGGAATTGGTTTAAACGAATTTTTTAAAGAATTTAAATTGAAATCTTAAAGTTGAATTTGGAAATATAAATGAAATTTATCAAAATTGAGTTATTATAAGCGTTTGAATACTTAAGCTTTGAAACCTATTGAAATTAAAGTGGTTTAAAATTGTAGTTCGGATATGGATTTGAAATTGATATAAATTGAAATGGTTTTTAACGAGAATTTGAATTGAAATCTTTGGCCTAATGAATTGATATGGTTGAACTGAGATTTATTTAAATCGAATTTTAGGAACTAAAGATGAGTTGAATTGATTTGTGAAATTGGAAGAAACAATTCTAATTTGAATGTATTTCCGATATAAGCTCTTTTAATGTACAAACTCTTTTAACATAAAAACTATTTTTCTCATATAAACCATTTTTATATATTAATAAATTTTAATACATTAACGATATTTAATATATAATCTATTTTTAAATATATACTATTTCTAATATATAAACTATTTTAATATATAACCTATTTTTAAATATAAACTATTTCTAATATATAAAATATCTTAATCTGTAATCTATTTTCAAAATATAAACTATTTTAATATATTAATTTAAATTTATAAACAACTTTTAATATATATAATATTTTAAATCTAGAAATAACTTTTAATATATATATATATATATATATATATATATTTGTACTATTTTTAATGTATAACTATTCCAATATATAAATTGCTTTCAATATCCAAATTGTTTAAAGTTGGAACTATTATGATTTAGATTTAATTGATTTAAATGCGAATATTTTGATATGATGGTTTAACTTATTTTGTGGTTATGGTTTTTGAAAATGAATATGATTTAAAGTGAATAATGATTTCTAAAGTAAATATGGTTTCAAAAGTGATATGATTTCGAAATGAATATGATACTTTGATATCAATTATGAATCGATTTTGGAAATGAAAAATAACCAACCGCTGTGAAATAAACGTTTGGTTGTTAAAGAGACCGAGATCGGATATTGTCATACTCTCTGCCAATACCGAAAACAACTTTAATAACTGTGCATGTGGTGGAGAATCCAGAATGAAGTAGGAGGGTTTAGCGAACGCTGTGTGTGAGGTATGAACGCTACCCTGACCCCCTCGGGTCAGCTTGATATGACTAAACCAGGGCTATACTGGGCCATGTGAGGCCACTCCTCCGATTGGGCATAATTCTTCGATACCATATCTATTACTTTGTGATTGATTTTGGTAGCTACCTTCGATTTGATTATGGGAGTGTGTTCTGAGGTAGGCGGTAGCAGCTGCTATGCGTTACCATCAGTCTGGAAGTGCAAACGGTAGAATCCTACCATGGCATTGCCCTGCATGCCTTGTCATATGCCTTATCGATCCCACTACGATTTTGGTTTGTGTCATACTTATGGAGTGCTCCCTGATAGCCCACGGTTTGGTGGAGTTTACGGTACTGTATAGACTACGACATTTATAAAAATGTGTTAAGGAGGATATGGGTAACGCCTTAATGCTATTTTAATACTTTACTTTACTGTAGACATATTATAATAGCGTATAGTACTATATAGTAAATAGTTTAACGGATCCTTAGGAGATGGTAATCTCGAATATCTCTTAAGTTATTGCATGCACGTTATACACTGGATAGGAGATGTAAAATCCCATAAACATCTCTGAAGCCGTTACATTCATATTTATTTTATTTTGATTTAACTTACATAAGATTTTTTAGTTATGACTTGAGTATTTTTCCTTTTCATTACGCTCGGGTCAGACTGAGCATTTTAGCATATTGAAGATCATTTTACTTTAGAGGATGAAGACAGAGATTTGTATACTATTTATTATATTTCGTCCACTATATCATGCCCTTCCGTTGCGTTATTTATTTATTCTTGCTATATGTATAACTCTGATCTATATTATAAAAGTGTAATCAAATGTTATTTGTAAATGGCTTCATAAATTGTTTTTTTGATTATTATATTTTATCATTCCGTTGTGAGATTTTGTGTTTTGTTTTCATTTTTTTCTACTATTTTCTTATTTACCCCATTAACAATCCTCCCTTTTGAATGGTTTGAGTTGACATGTGTGGTATGTTGTCAATTTAAACCATCCAAAAAGGTGGGTAATTACATTTGGTATCAAAGCTAAGTTTAGCAATAACCTTAGCTTTGTGGGGTTTGACTCATTAGAGATATGATTGTAATACCCTAAAATGAGTTGTTTGTGCGTATATATATAAGAGAGCGTATTTTTTAATGTTATAAAATGTTTTATATTGTGTTTACTTATCCGTTGAGTTATTTATGAATTCTGGTCGGTGCATGGGATGCCATCTTATCGATAGGGGTTTCTAAACACATAAAGGAGGCAAGCCGATACAATATTGTTTTAGAAATATAGGTAAATGGAATAATTTTACCTAGTATTATATTTTGTATATAAAAGAATAATTTTTATAAATGGATATAGTTGTATGTGATATGTTTTTTTTCTGGAAGTGAAACTTTATTAATATTGGTTGCAAAACATGATTTACAAAAAAAATGAAATTAATTGAAAATTAGAGAACTTAAATTCCTGGGTTTTGAAGAAAATTCGAAATTTTTTGGAATATAATATTAGTATTATTTGGAAGTATTTTCAGATATAAATATTTTCAATGTGATTTAAAAGAAATGTTTTAAAAGAATTTTAAAGGGAACAAGTTCTGTACTCTCCTCTTCTGTCGTTGGAAAATAATTTCGATGATGACTACGCAGCATCGTAGACGTTTATTTTTGAGTTTCAAAGTAGGAAGGCCATGTGTAGTAGCTTTACTACACATTTGCTTTTATAAACAAATCTTAAATTTTAATTTCTAAATATGGTTGGATGTATAAAAGCTATGAGTATATGTACGTATGTATGTGTGTGTGTGTGTGTATCTATATATTATTTTAAATGATTTGAAATGGAAATTAGGGATTTCAATTATCGTAATGAAATGAAATCTTAACTATTTTAATAATTAGAAACTTCTAAAAATAAGAAATTAGAAGTTAAGCGATCAATAAAACTGTAAAGAAATTGGAAATTTGTCACTTGTAAATTTAAGATAATATTTTTTTTAGAAGATATGAACTATTGAACATTTTGTTAACTAAATTGAATAAGATAAACTCGTGTAACACTCAATTGCATTCTAAAAACATATATATAACTTACCAGAAATGTTTAAAAGATGAAATGCTAATTAGAATATGTGATAGAATATTATACAAGTACTAGTAAAAACTTAATGATAGAAATTCCTTAAAAATAAACATATGTTTATAAATAAAGAATTAAGACGTCACTAGAATATTACGAACTTAAGTTATGTTTTGAGGTGATTTATAATGAAATTGAACAGTTAAAGGAGAATACTATTTAATAAAATAATTACAAACTTAAAGAAATGATGAGATGATTCATAAAAAGTATTAATATTGAATGGTACTATATATGAAGAAATAAACTGCAATCAAAGAATAAAGAAACTTAAGTATGAACTGATTCACTAGCAAATATAAATATTAATTTGAAATAAAGTTATATATATAAATATGAATTAAACTATAAGGAAATTTTTGTAATACTTTAAAATTTATCCATTGATGATTTTAAATATTGCATGGGAAATGAATTTTGCGAGTAATGAAGTTAAATTAGTAAAAATAGTCATCGTATGAATGAATGAAAATAAATGAACAGTAAATGATGTGAAAGAAAATTAATAAGAATAAACTTAAATAATATTTGAAATTCTTGGTTGTTTTGGCTTATGGGATGTTTGGGAAAGGATACTTCTAATTGTTTAAGGTTGTATGAATAATCTATTAAGTAATTATCTAAAGCTGTTGAGCGTAAGGTACATTATTAGTTTATTTTTCATCCTTGTACGATGAAAAGTTTCTGAACCTGAACAGACTATTAGTTTTGATTGTGATGGATGTATGATTGATTCTTTGTTGCATATGAAGGTCGTGCAATTTTTTTTGCATACGTTTTGTGTTGATATGCTATTGTTACTAATTGAAACAACTAAATATTTCTCTTGTACATAATTCTCACTATTTTGGATTATATAAGTAAAATACAGGTTTATGGAAGCAATAGGTACTGCTTTTGGTTTCATAAATAAAGTTATTTGCCCGACAGATATGTACGTTTTCGGATCACGGTTTTGCAACGATATTTTATTGTTTTCCCCATGGTTGCGATATTTTATTTTTGAAATATTATATATATTATAATTATTAATATTGTCATTTTTTCGGACCTAACCGTGCAAAGGAGACTCTGTCGAAATTTTTCATGAGTTCAGGACTTAGAATTTTTTGTAAAAGTGAAATATTTTCAAACGTTATTAAACCTGAATATAAAAGATTTAATTATTGATAAATTAATATATCTTATTTAATAATTAATTAAGTAAGTTTAAAGTGTTTATAAATTGATTATTCTGAATAAAAATATATTAGTTTCTTAATTCCTTCTCGTTCCTTTTCGAGGACGAAAAGTTTCGGTGCGGGAGAGTGTAAGGACCCGTAATTTTTGATAACTAAAATATTGAATTAAATAAGATTTTGAAATTAAATATTGTGAGAAATTAAAATTTTATGATTTATTAATGAGAAAAATAACTAGAATATGATTTAATATTATTTTTTAAATGTTATTGACAACTGTTTAAGGTTATTGCAATTAATGGTCATAATAAAGGTAGATAAGGATTTAAATCAATGTTGTATTAAAAATGAGAAATTATATTAATATAGAATGAATCAATATTCGGTAAGTAACTTGTCAACCTTTGTTTGTAAACAATAAGTTAATGGAGGTGAATTACTAATGTAAAACAATTGAGTGATTATCATCTTGATATCAAATCCATTTGAAATTAATTGTAAATTAATTGAAATTAATGAAATTAAATATTGTAGTGAATTTGAATTACGATGATAACTGTAGAATATGAATGTAACGAAATATAAATTAATGTTAATTATATTCATATGGCATTTTATGATTTAGTAATTAGAGTGAGAATCAAAATAAAATAATCCGATTGAAATTAAACTATAATTAACTAGAATTTTAATTATAATTGTAATTGAATACTGAAATTGTGAAATATTTAAATATTGGATTTAACATGGAAAATTTATTTTAAAAGATTATAAATGTCTAGGTAATCAAGAATGATAAAAGTGTTAACTTTTAAATTTGGATTTTTAAAAGTGATTTAATAAATTTAATAATAATTTATTTAATTATAGTGAAAAACAACCATTTTGGCCACTGTCTCGGATTTCGATGAAGCCAGTTTCATCAAATTTGTAACAATGAATTATTGTAGGATTTCAAGTTTCGTAGCAATTGGGCTTGTCGTTCGATCGTGCAGGCTCGAAACGCATAGAAATCAATTAAAAGAAATTTAATGAATATAATTTGATATTGAAAGATAGCTTCTGTATACAATGGAATTAGGATTTGAAACTAGTTCCATTGAATTTAAAAATATCGAAAACATATATTTTGATATATTGATGACCGATTTTCGTTTCGGGAACGAAACGAGCATTTTTGGGTCGATGTTATCGTTTCGGCCCAATTCAATGTGTCCATTCGTTCATATTCATCTATCTATATAAGTAGATTTTTTAACCCTAGAAGTCTCTATTTTTCGATTTTTGTGCATACTGCAAATTTGTGTTCCTTCCTTCCTTCCCAATGGCTGAAATGCTAATTCCCAAATTCAATTTCAAAATTCAAACTCTCCAAACCCTAGCAAATTATATATCATTGGAAAGCTCTCGATGAGCGCATCTACTACTACAATTTGGTTTTCAATTTGATGCATAGTTTTTCCATAAATCATCGAATTATCCTCGGCCATCCGTTGTTAGGGTTTTCGATTCGACGGTGGATTTGCAGCGATATGGCGATCAGGTGGTGCTACGGCGAAGTGGAGGCCAAGGGCTTTCGATTGGTGGTATTCTTTCGTGCCATAGCCATCGAAGATCACCAGAAATTACCTTCGAACGTCGCGGCGGCGCTGCTTCAGGCAAGGCGGCCGAAGCTTCGGCGTGGTGCGGGGAGGTGCGGCCGATGATGTACTGGCTGATGGAAGTGATCGATCGAGATGATGGTAAGCGAGAGCGAGGCGCCGTTTGGTCGAAGTGGTCGACGATTGGAGCAAGTGTCTACGATCTGGGTTAGGGTTTCGGAAGGTAAACGTAAATTACGTTTTTGCCCTTAGATTTGTTTTAAAATAAATTTTAAATTCAAATATTCTAACATCCATAACTGTTGCATACGAACTCGGATTTGGACGTGGTTTCATCCATTGAGATCGTATCGAAATTCCACACAGTATGAACTGGTTTGGCAGCATTCTGAGACCGTTATATTTTTGGGCTTTGTTTAGATCTTTTAATCGTCGATAAATCAAAAGTAAGTTTTTAAACCCACTCACAGTTAGATTAAATTAATGATGTGATTATAAATTTACCGATTACTGTTTGGTATTTTAATTTGTCATTTTAATTTAATTTGAATTTATATTTAATTAATTTTCCATTTGAATTAATATTGAATTTTAATTGTTAGTTAAATACCTGATAAGGATAACCAGTTAATTACTGTGGTTTATTGGTTGATTTGAATGATGATTGTGATGGATGCTTAATTGATGACATTTTGGATGATTTGATGTTATGTTTATTTTATATGTCGTTATCACACTGCAAGTTCCCATATTTATTGTTAGGAATCACTATAGGTTGAAATGATACGTACCCAAACGATCTTATATATTAGGAAAAAATCGTAATGGGTTGAAATGATAAACCCGAGCGGTTTTCTGGATTTGCAAATTGTGATTTGGGATACAGGTTGAAATGATATATATCCGGCAAACTAAATTATTGCGGGTTGAAATGATATATACCTGTATCACTTGACCATAGGGTAGAAAATTATATATGGACACCGGATTGGTTAAATAAAATGTTTTAAAATCCTAAATTTTTGAATCTAGTTAAATGATATTATGAATAAAATTAGATTTATACGAACTGAATTATTTTTCAAATCCAGGCTTTTAAAATGTTGAAATTGAAATTGGTTCAAATGAATTGTTTAAAGAATTTAAATTGAAATCTTAAAGTTTAATTTGAAAATATAAATGAAAATTATCGAAATTGTGTTATTGTAAACGTTTGAATATTTACGGTTTGAAGTCTATTGAAATTGAAATGGTTTTATTTGTAGTTCACATGAATTTGAAATCGATATAAATTAAATTATTTTTAATGAGAATTTGAATTGAAATCTTTAGCCTTATGAATTTGAATCGCTGAACTGAGATTTATTGAAATTGAATTTTTGGAATTAAAGATGAGTTGAATTGATTTGTGAAATTGGAAGAAACAATTCTAATTTGAAAGTTTTTTCGATTTAAACTCTTTTAATGTACAAACTCTTTTAACATATAAACTAATTTTCTCATATAAACCATTTTAATATATTAATAAATTTTAATACACTGACTATTTTTATTATATAACCTATTTTTAAATATAAACTATTTCTAATATATAAATTAATTTATTCTATAACCTATTTTTAAATATAAACTATTTCTAATATATAACTATTTTAATCTATAATCTATTTCTAAAATATAAATTATTTTAATATATGTTATTTTAAATTTATTAACAACTTTTAATATATATGTGTATATATATATATATATATAATATTTTGAATTTAGAAACAACTTTTGATATATATTTTAATATCTATACTATTTTAAATGTGTAACTATTCCAATATATAAACTACATTCAATATTCAAACTGTTTAAAGTTGGAACTGTTATGATTTAGATTTAATTGATTTAAATGCGAATATTTTGATATGATGGTTTAACTTATTTTGTGGTTATGATTTTTGAAAATGAATATGATTTAAAGTTAATAATGATTTCGAAAGTGATATGATTTTGAAGTGAATAAGATATTTTGATGTCAATTATGAATTGGTTTTAGAAATGTAAAAGAATCAATCAGTGTGAAATAAGCGTTTGGTTGTTAAAGAGTCGGGAATCAGATATTGTCATACTCTCAGCCAATATTGAAAACCACTTTAACAACTGTGCACGTGGTGGAGAATCCAGAATGAAGTAGGATGGTTTGGCGAATGCTAGTATATGAGGTATGAACGCAGCCCTGACCCTCTCGGGTCAGCTTGATATGACTAAAACATGAGCTATACCGGGCCATGTGAGGTCGCTCCATTTCTTTGATACCATATCTGTTACTTTGTGATTAATTTTGGTGGCCACCTTCGATTTGATTATGGGAGTGTGTTCTGAGGTGGACGGTACTAGCTGTTATGCATTACCACCAGTCCGGGAGTGCAAACGGTAGAATCCTACCATGGCATTGCCCTGCATGCCTTGTCATATGCCTTATCGATCCCACTACGATTTTGGTTTATGTCATACTTATGGGGTGCTCCTGATAGCCCACCGGTTTGGTGGAGTTTACAGTACTGTATAGACTATGACATTTATAAAAATGAGTTAAGGGGGATATGGGTAATGCCTTAACACTATTTTAATACTTTACTTTACTGTAAACATATTATAATAGCATATAGTACTACATAGTAAATAGTTTAACGGATCCTTAGGAGATGTTAATCCCGAACATCTCTTAAGTTATTGCACGCACGTTATACACTAGATAGGAGATGTAAAATCCCGTAAACATCTCTGAAGCATTATACTCATATTTATTTTATTTTGATTTAACTTACCTGCGATCTTTTACTTCTGACTCGAGTGTTTTGTCTTTTCATTACGCTCTGGTCAACTTGAGATTTTCGGCATATTGATTTTACTTTGGAGGACGAAGATGGAGATTTGTATACTATTTATTATATTTACTCCACTATATCATGTCGTTCTGCTGCATTATTTATTTATTCCTACTGTATATATAACTATGGCCTGTATTATAAAAGTGTATTCAAATGTTAATTGTAAACGGCTTCTTAAACTATCTATTTGATTATTATATTTTGTCATTCCATTGTGAGATTCTGTGTTTTTTCCCTTTCTTTCTCTTATTTTTTATTTACCCCATTAGCAATCCTCACATTGAATGCTTTGAGTTGACATGTATGGTTTATTGTCAATTTAAACTGTCCAAAAAGGTGGGTCGTTACAGCTAGAATTTGTCCTAGTACATGCCAAGCCTTGAAGAACAAAAAAACAAAAGAAGTGAATTTGTTTGCAAAACCTGCTGCCATGTTCATTTGCCCTAATATGCATTTGAGATATTGTGTTAAAAGCAATAGAAATTAGAGTTTTTTTAATGTTGATGCAAAAAATTCTTGACATTTTGTCAATTTGCTATAAAGACTATGTACTTATTTCAGACATTGCAAAAATTAGCTTTCTTTAACTTCGCTCACACTTGATGTTCTGTTATGATTATAAATTATTTCTATTTACAAATGAAACTGATATCGACAGTGCGCATGAACCGATACTACTTTTTTCACATAAATGTATGATCGGAATTGATGCTTGGTTATTTTATAAATTATTTATTTCAAATGTTATTTACAACAAAACTAATATCTGTATTCATGCAAAATGATACCCATTAACTATTCCATATAACATGAACGTCTATGAATTAAATTTACTTTGCTGTAATATATAACAAAAGTAATATTAAATAGTGCAGAACTCATACTTAGTACCTACATGATTGAAATTCAAGCTTGATGATATTATAAATTGTTTTAAATATTATATAAAATAATACCGATACCTATATATATGAAAAAATGATATCTAGCAGTTGTTTGATATAATATGATGCTTTATAAATATAATTATCTAGTTTACTATCATGCATATCAAAAGAGATACCAAAATAATGCAAACTCATAAGTAGTAGTTGTTAGATTGAAATTCATGTTTGTTCATTTTATAAACTATTTTCACTATAATTTAAGAAAAATTGATATCTATGTATATGCGAAACCGATACCAAGTTGCTGTTTGAAATAATCTGATAACAACTGTATGCCAAACTACATTTTTACACCTCTACATCAATATTGAGTTGCCAACTGTTCACCATAACATATTATATATTTTATATTGACATTTAAGCTCATAATTCTTTATATAGTTTTGCACTTCACAACTCAACAAACAAATAATTTCAGTCACTTCAAAGTAGAAAAAAAATCATCATGCACAAATGATACAAATAGCATGCAAAAAATAGTATCATAGTTGTTTATACTTGAAACAGATTAAAAGCATACAAAATCCAATACTGTTATTTGTAATATCTAAAACCGATACTAATACCATACAAAAACTGATAGCACGTATTTTACATACCTGAAACTGAAACTAGTAGAACCGAAAACTGATACCAAACATCGAATAAAAATAAATAAACCGAACAACATATAAACATTATAACAAATTACTTCCCACGTAACATATATATTCCAAAACACATGATAGTTAACTAAAAATGATACCATATAACAAAGTTCAACCACAAAGGTCAAGTCAACGTAAAATTTAGTATATGATAAACCAATACACTTAAATAATAATGTTCAATTACATAAAATTGCCAAAAAAGACATATAACCAAGTATATTTTCTTAGAAACTTGACAATCAAATTATTTCTTCTTAGAAGCTTGACAATTACGCTTGTTGTGACCATATTGCTTGCATGCACCACATCTATTTTTTTATTTTGAAAATATACAAATGCTCCTTTCCATTTTATAAAAGGTCTACCGGCATCTCGTTTCTCCTTTGGTGGCTTAATAACATCTTCAACGCTTGCACCAACAATTGGCTTATCAAAGTCAGGAATAAGATTAATAGAATTAGCATAAGAAGAATGATAAGCGTCAATGGTGAAATATTACTTAACAAAATTATAAACAGACAACTTTGACTTGTTCATGCACTTAATAGAGTAAGCACAAGGAAATCCTGTAACTTTCCATTGATTGCAACTGCAACTCCACTCTTTAAGATCAATACAATGAGAGTTTGGCGATTTCACTTCAAAACAAACTCTAAATACTTGTACACATTCCATCCGCATCCTTCTTTAATCAATTCACTTAAAAGAAATTCAGTAGAAGGACAAAAATAGTATTCCATAATCGACGCTCCTCTCTCCTATTAGCCATTTGTCACATAATTTTAATTCGAATTCCATCTAGGCATACCGTAATAAGCAAGGCCCGTTCATTCAAAATCTCACTATAAAAATTTTGGTAACATTTGAACTTTATTCACCATATCTTTTAACCAAAAAAAACAAATATGCCCACTTACCAAAAGGCTTATCCTTCAAGAAATTCACGGCAGCAGCAACATCAAGTTCATAAAATTTAGAATGTGCTTCTTCAAATTCATGCAAACTAGACGCTCTAGAACACATCTTGAACAACTCAATGATAGACATATTCGAATTCTTTGCCTTAACCGCTGAAAGTAGATTCTGCTGTATATGCGGATCGCCGTAACTATGAAAGGCTGAAGCAAAAACTTCATAAATGCCTAAAATTAAACCTTGATCCGACGTAAAAACCAAATCACGATCTTCTTGAAGCATTTGTTTTAAAAGACTCAAAAATTATTTCTTTATCCACATTTTCTAGAGAAACTATACCCATGGCTAATGGGAAAAACCTACACATAACAGTTTTAAACAATATTAAAACGAAATTCGATCAGCTTTAACTTAAAAACTGATACCTAAAAGCTGTTATCGTTAACTAAAAACTGATACCTAAAAATTGCTACCGATAATTAAAAATTGATACCTAAAAAAAGATAACTAAATTATGATACTATACATGATAACATTTTAAAATAAAAACATACCTCGATTACCTTTTTTGCAGTAGCACCCATCTAAACGTCTGGCCGTCCCCTTAAATGTGTAGCATTATGAAATATCTTAGGTCGACAATGCTTTAACCAAGTAAACAAGCACCAAAACTAATAAATATTCTCTCAAATTGATTCGTACAAACATTAACTTCCATACAACACAACTACCTGGATCATACTTCTTCAATGCTTCTAAATACCAACTCAAATCATTGTAAAACATAACATCATTACCATGCTATTTCATTAAAGTATGTTGTTTTCCATAATAAGCAAAAGAGTAAAACAAATGAAGATTGTATTCTCTTCTAAAATAATCTATTATATCTTTAGGATTTTTACTAAGACAATCACGAATCCATCAATAATCAACGATTTAACAAATGCACTAGAAAAATGTGGATTATTCAAATTTCTAAGGCCAGCCTCACAGGAATGATCGCTAATCAAACTTCTAATGAAAAACCTATTAAGCTGTCCGGAATCACAAGAAGCATGCACTTTAAATGGACACCCATCCTTAGACGAAGAGAAAATAACAGTAATTCTTTTAGGACAATTCTTTAAAAACATTAATATATATCCCTTTTGAATTTGGTATGCCATCAAAAGTTCCCTAAAATCATTAGCTCCTCCAAAACAAAAACCAACAAAATCAAAAATGGATAATTTCGAAACTCTCTTCAACTTATTTTTCAAATAGCTTTTACTATGGACAACAACATTTGAACACAAAGATCCACTAGAAGATGAATAACTAAGAAAATTAGATGAAATTGAAGTAAAACCACCACCAACATTTTCCAATTTAAAACCCTTGACCTTAACGGTAAAAGGAAAGAATGCACTCTTCTTGTACGATTGAAAACAAAGTATACTCTGAAGATCAGAATCAGTATCGACCACTATAACTTTATTCTCAAGCACATAAGAAACCTTAATGGACGAAAGAGCTAATTGAGACCAATACCGGCATATGTCATTCTTCAAATCATAAAAACAACAATCAATGGACAACTAAGTGCTGAAAGTATTATCATCAAATACAAACAAATAAATAAGGTTATTATCACCACTGTAAAAGGAAAAAAACTACAGTAAAAAGTCATAAAGAAAATAAAACATTTTTTTCAAAACCGATACCTACCGACAGTAAAACTGAACCTCAAATTAATAGTAAAACCGATACAAAAACATAATTCATGAAATGTTTGATACTAATAAAACATTAATTTAACTCATTTATTATTTGCTACACATCATCATCTTTATTATGCAACAACTTCATTTTTTTTGTATGCTCAAACAAACAAAACATTAACAATACTTCCACACTACAACATGCAAAAAAATGATATATAAAAACTGATCCCCATATAAATAAACATATCAATATTTTATCAATCAAACCATATGAATGCTAAAAAAAAACCATTAAAAAAATATTTGCTTCAAAATGTCAATTTATTACCTAGCACTTGATACTCAAATTAATAACAACAATGACACTTCATTGAATGTTTAATACCAACACGACACAGTAATTCAACCCACTGAATTTTAATACATATAATTATACATACTCCATAACTACTTTTAATTTATATATACACAAACAAAACATTAAAACGCTTCAAAACTTCATTATTGTGAAAAATGATACTAACAAAAACTAAAAATGATACCTAAATAGTGATCCGTAGTGAACTAAACACAACAATAAATTTTCATCCAAATCAATACGAATCCAACATATAAATCAGTGAACAAAAAGCAATTAACATTCGATTTAAGCAAATTAAAAAACGTTGCTGCATACAAAAGAAAAGAAAATGAACTTGCTACTGCTGTCCAACTTTTTCATAGAATATGAATGAAAAAACACAGAAAAAACTGATTTTAACTATTAAAAAGAAAAACAAAGCAATGTTAGAAATGACTAAACTAAAACTCTGATAGAAAAAAAAGCAGAAGAAAAAAAATAGAATCATACCTAAATTTAAGAATTTACAGTATCGAGCTGAAAGAAAGAAGGATCAAAATCGTGCTAACATGAGTGAATCATGCACCACAATTAAGAAGAACGAAGAAGAAAATTTAAATTTGAACGCGAAAAAGAAAGTGCGAAGAAGAATTAAAAAGGAAAAAGAATGAGATCGAAGAAGAAGAGAAAGCGCGCGCAACAGTTAGGGTTGTTTAAAATATTTTAACGCTTTTGTCCTTGGAAATAAAATATTAGTAGACTGTCCTAACTTTAGAAAAAGCCTTTAAGTTTGTCCTTGACAATATTTTCCTACGTGTGAATTTTGCTAAATTACAATTAGTAAAGTAACTATGTGTGCAAATAATATTTATCACTATTGGTATCTTTATTTTGAAAAAGAATATAAATATTTACAATGCATAAGTATATTATTGCATAACTTCGTCAGACTCCTAGAAAATATGGATAATTTCGAACCTCTCTCCTACTTATTCTTCATATAACTTTTACTATGGACAACAATATTTGAACACAAAGATCCACTAGAAAATGAATAACTAAGAAAATTAGATGAAATTGAAGTAAAACCACCACCAACGTTTTTCAATTTAGAACCCTTAACCTTAACGGTAAAAGGAAAGAATGCACTCTTCTTGTACGATTGAAAACAAAGTATACTCTGAAGATCAGAATCCGTATCGACCATAATAACTTTATTCTCAAGCAAATAAGAAATCTTAATGGACGAAAGAGCTAATTGAGACCAATACCGGCATATGTCATTCTTCAAATCATAAAAACAACAATCAATGGACAACTAAGTGCTGAAAGTATTATCATCGAATACAAACAAATAAGACTATTATCACCACTGTAAAAGGAAAAAAAACAGAAGTAAAAAATCATAAAGAAAATAAAACATTTTCTCCAAAACTGATACCTACCGACAGTAAAACTGAACCTCAAATTAATAGTAAAACCGATACAAAAACATAATTCATGAAATGTTTGATACTAACAAAACATTAATTTAACTCATTTATTATCTGCTACACATCATCATCTTTACTATGCAACAACTTCATTTTTGTATATGCTTAAACAAACAAAACATTAACAATACTTCCACGCTACAGCATGCAAAAAAATGATATCTAAAAACTGATCCCCATATAAATAAACATAGCAATATTTTATCAATCAAACCAATATGAATGCAAAAAAAACAATCAAAAAATATTTGCATCAAAATGTCAATTTATTACCTAACACCTGATATTCAAATTAATAAAAAAATTGATACTTCATTGAATGTTTAATACCAACACGACACAGTAATTCAACCCATTGAATTTTAATACATATAATTATACATACTCCATAGCAACTTTTAATTTATATATACACAAACAAAACATTAAAACGCTTCAAAACTTCATTATTGTGAAAAATGATATTAAAAAAAACTAAAAATGATATCCAAACAGTGATCCGTAGTGAACTAAACATGTAACGACCCAGAATTTTTAACAATTTAATTTAAAAATGTTTAATTAATTTTAAATATTTGAATGATGGTTTGACTTGAATTTCAAATTATCAGAATGAATTTGGCGATTAAATTTTAGAATTTAATATATTGAAAGTTGAATAAAAATTTGAATCTTCAATTTTAAGCCGATTAAAAATATTTCAAAGGCTTGTAAAATTCATATTGATAATACTGAAGGTAATAGAAGCTTCAGAATTGAATTTGAAACTGCTTTGCTCAGTTTTGAAATTTTAATCGTTTGAGTCGATATTTAAAAATAGCCGTCCGAGGCACAGTCTCGGAATTCGACGAAACCAGTTCCATTGGGTCCGTAATATTTAATTATTGTCGGATTTCAAATTTCGTATTTATGAGTTGTTGTGTGAGAATACGACACATAAACGCGTTGAAAGTTGTATCGAAACAAAGTGAATTTAAATTTAAAACAAACGGCAGCATCCCTAAAAATATGCCTAAAATCGCGATACAAGGACGTGCTTGCACGACTCTTCTCTGATAAATCACGTTCCCTCCCTCCTTCAGTTCATTTGCAAAGTAACAAATGAAAAAAAAATGGCCGCAGCCCTTCTGTTGAAAACAATCTTCCTCTCCCTCTTTATTTCCTTCGAATCAAATAACAGCCGAGTTGTCTCTTCCATCTTCCCCAGTTCGAATCGATTCGAACTCGTTTCAAAAAAAAAGAAAAAAAAACAAATGGCCGAAGCCCTTTCGATCTCGGCATAGGGAGCAAGGAGGCGCGAGTGACTGCTCACGTGGGAAGACGAGGTAGCTCGATGCCGAGTGTAGTGGAAGCAAGCGAAGCGCGCGGCAGGGGGGTTTCGATCGTGGATGGAGGCTAGGGCATGGCGACGCTCACAAGCGCGAGGCACGCGCGTGGGAGAAGGCGACGGTCGCGATTGAGGGGGAGCTCGATTTCGAGCATCTCGAAGTAGAGGGGGCGGCGTCGACGTCAGTAGAGGATGAAGTCGAGGCATTCTTGCGTGACTCAGTGCCGTGAAGGTCAGGTAATTTTTGTAGTTTATTTTAGTTTTTGAATTGGGGTAGTTTTAATTATTAATATAATCTGTATTCTAAAGAAAAAAATGTATAAAATTGATACAAATATATATATATATATATATATATATATAGTAAAAATATACATAAGCAGTTTTTAAATTATATATATATATATTAGAATTTGGAAATATTGATTTTATTTACTAAGATATTTTGAAAATATAATAAAGGATTACAGTCTGCTTATTTTTAAATTTAGATTTAAATAATTAGTTAATTAAATCTATTGAACGATAATTGGTGATTTGAATTTTTCGAATATTAATAAAATCGTTGGTTAATTTAAATATCAAACAGAAGTTTGTTTAAATGTTAAGAAGTTATTTAAAAATTAGATTTTTGAAATATATAAATTATTTTAGTTAAAATAATTTAGTAAAAAGGAAATTGTTAAAAAATTAAACAAAAAAGTAGAATTTATAAAGCTTAAAGTGAAAATTGTTAGTTAACTAAATTTATTTAAAGGAGAAACTAAATTTTTCGTCTAGTTCAAATATTTATAAATCGTATAATGTTTATATACAGTAAATGAAATTATCAAAGAAAATTTAGATTGAATAGAGATTATGTAAGGAAATTAGTTTAAAATTTAATTAAATTATTAAAACGATAATAAATTATTCGATCTGTTCGAATATTAATAAATTGTGTAAATATTTATACAAGGTATAAATCAAGGAAATCGAGTCAAGATGGGAAATGGATTGCAAAATAAAAGCTAAGGTGAGAACTTCTCACTCAAATTTAAGTTGGATTTGCAGTTATTGATTGATTGCAATTTGGATGTGATATAGTATATATATATATATATATATATATTAGTATATAGCAATATATATTGGCATATGTATATATTGCAGTTGATTGATTTCCCGCATTGTATAGCGGATGGGACCCTATTGCGCCGCCTATTAAGCGGATAATATTTTATAAATCCCATATACCGCGATATCCCGTCTTGAAACGGGATTGGTATTATGCTAATGTTTCTGGATGCAGGAAAACAGGTTGGAGGGATCCAACTGGATTCCTCACAAATATTTATTTGATTTTAGATATTGTGATATTTGATTGTTTATCATATCGATATATGATGTTTGAAAGTCGTGACTGACTATTTGATGTGTTGCATCATCGGATCCAATTTTGAAGTTTAAAAACAACGATTTTGATTTTTAAGGGATTTCTAAAGTGATTTTTGAAAGTATACATTTATAAAATATTTTTTGAATTGATTCATCTTAAATAAATAAACGTTATAATTTTAATATTATAAAAATTATGATTTTTGAGAAATACAGTTAAAAGTTGATTTTCGAAAATATGGGGATTAATGATTTTTTTAAAATAGTTTAAACTGGGATTTCTGAATTTATTATAAAAAGTTTAAAAATAGGATTTATGAAATTTGATTATTTTATAAATCAAAATGATGAAATTATAAAGGAGTTGAAAGACGTTTTAAAAGAATAATATAAATTGATCCATATAAAAGATTTATAAATTGATATTTATAAATTAAAAATATTGGAATTGTAAAACGAGCTTTTATAAGTGTTAGAATGAATTGTGAATGAATTCCATAAATGAATGAAATCTATAGGATTATAACGGTGAAGTTATAAATGGAATTTTATAAATAGTAGGTTTATAAAATTTGTAAAGTTATTAAAAGAATTGATTTTGGATAAATAAATCAATCTTATAAGATATAAGATTTATAAATTTGGGAAGTTTAAAAGAACGTTTTTGTAAACGAATAAATTATAAGTATTTAACTTATAATATGAACTTTTAATATATCATTGAGATATGAAATTGAATAGATTAATAAAGGAGATTTATAAAGAAAATAGTTATAAAATAAATAGAAATGAAATGTATAAACATTGTTTTATAAATCCGCAACGACTTATTTTGATAAAGAAACAGTTGTAACTTGTTAATGGAGTTATATTCACGCTTTAGAAAGTGAAAAATCCTTTAAAATAAAGTGAATAGAAATGATAAAATTTGTTAACAAGTATATTCACGTTTTTGAATAGCGAATAATATGTTAAAGAAATGGTTTTGAATGTGATGTTTTAAAATAGGATTAAAACGATCTAAAGATGTTTTAAAATGTATTAACTATCGAAACCACAGATTTCAACATTTATTGTTGAAATAGACGTTTTCGAGAAATAGAAGGAAATGGTGGACTATAACACTGTTGTTATAGTAAATGATTTCCGAAAGGAAATGTTTTGTATAGTGTTGGGATTTATATATCTATTTTAATTTCGAATCCCTATACTAGTGATTTTGGGTTGTCGTAACGATGTTTTACGCAACATTCGTTTTGGCCCAAATAAATATGTTTAAGAGAATGATTTCCTTAAAGAATGAAATATATACTTAATTTCGATTAGAGTATATTGAATATTTTCCAAGTGTAGGAAATAAAAAGACTTGTGAATTACTTAGAAATAAATAAGTATGGAAATGGTTTCCAATAAGAAATGAACGTTTTGAGAATTATCTTTTTGAAGATAAATTGAAAATGAATATTAAAAATCGAATGGAAATCGTATATTCATAAATATTTTGGAAATGTAAATTCAATATGAAATTTATAAATGAAATTTGGAAAATGGGTTTAAAAATAAATATTGATTTATTTTTGAAGTATTGAAAATATATATCTTGTAAAGATATTTTTGGAAAATAAATAATTTGGAAAATTATTTGGAATCTGGTGATGTTGTGCATGTCTATTGATAGTTCAATAACCGACTATCAATATTTACCTTTGAATAGGTATTTGTTGTGATTTGCTTGAAATTGAATGCCATACTTATTTTTTTAAAATAAGCGCTCACTATTCAGGTTAACTGGGAAAGGACCTTGGGGTCGTATAACCCATTCCGAATATGTGATACGTCGTGATAAATTGCATTTGAAGACCGGTGTTGAAGACCGGATATTTTCAAAACGAAAGGGTTTCTTGTTGATTGTCTCTGCACTGGCTGATCCCTGGTATAGAGATCTCCATATGTCATGGGAAATCCGGACGTGATTAGAGATTATCCGGATTGCAAGGACTTCTTTGTAAGTGCCTTCGGTTCTGTTCGATCCCGGAACAGACTTGTATGTATTGTATGTCTGACATTACAAATTGAGATATAAAGCTGATTTCTTTCAAATATATTTCTGTTGGTGGCGGAGAATTTATTCTCTTAGCTTAACACCCTTCTCTGAGACGTACGATCTCAGAGGTTATGTAGTTGAAGGTTTTTAGCAATATACTCCCAATTTGGTAATGTGACATGATGAGTGTTGCTGTGAAATGATCATTGTGTTGATCATTTGTGATAGGATCATTTGTTTGATCGTTTATCTTTGTGATCATTTCTATGATCATTTGTTGACCCAAAGCACAGCTTTTGTATAAAGCGTGGCTTTGTGGACGAAACTTCATCGAGCCTCACACCCCGGAATGGTCAAAACAGGAAAGATGCAGCAAGGTTATGAGGGGTAGCTCCCTTTAGGGTATGTGCATTTCCTTCTGGAAAAGGGTGGTATCATTGTATGGAGCCCAGATACTTACTCATGTTGAACACTTTGTTTATTATGGTGTGATGTTGATTAGAGAGCTCTCGGATAAAGGTCCCAAAGGATCGGGGGATGGCATGCTCGTGTCAGTAGTTACCCAGTTAGGGGTAACCCGGCCTTGTGTTGGCAGAGATCCGGTTTGGTTCTCGAGGACGTCCTTCCAGAGGCGTTCTCATGTGGCAATGGGAAGTTCCTTGGCCTGACCATTTGTTGGAAATCCAAAGAAACAATACGAGACTTGTACGGTTTTAGTTGTAGAACCTGCCATCTAATATGGTAGCTATAGTAAGCATAATATAATGGTACCTATGCTGGCTAAGATTTATATTCTACCTTCGAAATGTTTTCTACACTATGCACTAGTAATAATATCAAATGTTTCTTTTTAATGCGTATCAAGCATCTTTGACTAACAGAAGAAGAAATCTCCTCCAAGTCTGCGTTTGCATTGTGTGTGTGGTGGGAGGTCTTATGGTAGTTACATTTTCAAAAACATTGCGAATCTATTTTAAAAAAAAAATTATCCTGTTCTTGATTTTAAAGATAAATAAACTGTTTTGAGTTCTCACACCAGTCACATGACTGACTCGGAGTTTATTGTTTTCCTTCCTAAACTCTGGGTGCCCACCAATTTCCACACGGACAGTCAAGAGTTAAGGTTTATCAGGATATTCTGGAATTCAGAAATTTGTGGAAGAAAGATGGATGGCATGGCGTATTCACTAGTATTTCTTTTTCCGCTGTTTGTTGTTGTACACTCAGATGTAATGAAATGTAATGTAATAACTGATATAGTTCTTTGTTTAAAGATTATTCATTTATCTATTATATGTTGTTCCGCTGCGAATTGTGAGATTCTGATGTTGCTCTGTTATTTCTTTCTGTCCTGTTCTATCCTCTTTTCTCTCTTCTTCTACCTCTTTCTTCTTTCTTAAACCCTCAGTGTTCGGTTTTCCGGCATTCGACTGATCGGCGTTCGATACAGTGGACGTATTGATGTCGATATTCGGGGGTCGAAGAATCGGGTCCTGACAAAACATAACAATAAATTTTCATCCAAATCAATATGAATCCAATATATAAATCAATGAACAAAAAGCAATTAACATTCGATTTAAAGCAAATTAAAAAACGTTGATGCATATAAAAGAAATGAAAACGAACCTGCTACTGCAGTCCAACTTTTTCATAGAATATGAATGAAAAAACACAGAAAAAAACTGATTTTAATTATTAAAAAGAAAAACAAAACAATGTTAGAAATGACTAAACTAAAACTTTGATAGAAAAAAAAGCAGAAAAAAAAATTAGAATCATACCTAAATTTAAGAATTTACAGTATCGAACTGAAAGAAAGAAGGATCAAAATCGTGCTAACATGAGTCATGCACCATAATAAAGAAGAACGAAGAAGAAAATTTAAATTTGAACGCGAAAAAGAAAGTGCGAAGAAGAATAAAAAGGAAAAAGAACGAGATCGAAGAAGAAGAGAAAGCACACGCAACAGTTAGGGTTGTTTAAAATATTTTAACGCTTTTGTCCTTGGAAATAAAATATTAGTAGGTTGTCCTATCTTTAGAAAAAGCCTTTAAGTTTGTCCTTGACAATATTTTCCTAAGTGTGAATTTTGCTTAATTACAATTAGTGAAGTAACTATGTGTGCAAATAATATTTATCACTGTTGGTATTTTTATTTTGAAAAAGAATATAAATATTTACAATGCATAAGTATATTATTGCATAACTTCGTCGGACTCTTAGAAAATCTGGATTAACACCATAAATGCAACAAAAATAATAGGATCGTGTTGATGGTGAGTTAGAATATGTTAGTTGTGGCTCGCATTTGAAAGTGGGTAGGTTGAACGATAAAGCCCACATAGCAAGAAATATGGTACATAACGTGGTATATATGTACAATTGGTGACATGTAACATTGGGAATTCCTTTTGTTACAAGCGAGTGTTGCCAAAATCATAAATATGCCCCTTCCAGAAGACGATGTAAGAGGTGTTTAATCGGGACGTTGACACATGAAAGCTTCATTGAGTAATGCTCTTATAGTACTATGAAGCGCGCGTTTATGGAGACGTGTTGAACGCGTTGGAGTGCTGAAACATAACCTTAAGCAGCCTTTAAATTTCTTAGTGGTGTAAAGTTCGATTAAAGTGATCATGTTATATATTAAAATTAAAAGGATTTAAGAATCTAATTTTCATGATATTAATGTGTAGCCATCGGATTTAGTTTTAATTTTTTAAGAGTAAAATTAGAAAATTTCAACATTACAAATAAGATATTGTGGTATGACTAGTGCTATTTTATATATTTTCTTTTAGTTTTTGTGTCAATTAAATCAATACGGCTTATCTATTCAGATCTAGTTTTTTATAATTAAATGTTGCTAAAGTATATTGAAATTCTAACCAATGTATTATAGAGCCATCTACTATTGATTTTGTTGGAATTAAACAAAAAAATACCTTTCTTATGTTGGATTTAGAATCATTTATAAAACTACTCTGACATCTTGAGTAACATGTTTGGTCGGAGCGATCTTAAATTCAAGAGTACATAATCCTATTTACTTGAATCGAGTGTACACAGTTACATTTTTTCCGTCACTTTAAACCTATCACCGTATCTGTATGAAAATTGTTATAATTTCATGTCGATAAACAAATATCCTGCCGGGACCATGAGTTGTAGTCAGTCGATGTCTAGTAATATGAGTAACACTCATTGATTATTAAATTGAGTTACGTATAGGACGTTAAATGATTAAGTTGAATTTATTATCAAACATGTATTGATATGATTCACGTATTCTGTATACTAGAATTTGTATGTAACTTTTAGTTGATAAAACTGGCAGAACTTTCATTATTTTCAATAGATTATTAGATGGATCTAATTGTTTAACATGTACCTTTCACTGTATCTATTTAAAGAAATGTGATGCATATTATTGAATTGAATGAAACTTTCGGTAATTGAGATGCTTAAATATTATTAAAAGGAATACACTAGTTGTAAGTCCTCTCGTGTTACCTCTAATTCTACTATCAGCACATTTCTCATTCAATAAGAAATTTATAGTCCGCATAACTTACGGATATGACGTGTGTATAAAGAAACAAATTAATACTGTCGTTAAGGTTACAAGTTATATCATCGTTTACGAATTCAGTTGAGCATCTTCCCCATCGCTACAAGAACACAATCTGGATATACAGATTCGAACCAACGAACTGACAAATGTTATTTCCTCCCACCAAAAAAAAGGACGACGCCACAATTGAAGCCGCCGTCGTCTACCCACGTCAGTCGTCGTTAGCCACCTCGATCATCTAAACCCTTCAAAACTCGCTGGTATCTTTTTTCTCTTCAATTTCAACTTAATATGGGTATGATTAAAACACTAATTTCAAAAATTGATTGCTAGAAATTGATGTTTATTCTGTATTATTTGATGATAATACTGTATTAGTTGATTTGGGGATATAATTAAAACTCTAATTTCAAAAATTAGTTAATTATGAGTTTGAAATTGAAGAGTATTGCGTATTAGTTGATGATAGCATTATTAGTTCATTTGATGATATTAATTAGTGATTTGGTTGTTTAATTTGTAATTAAAATTAAGGTTGATTTCAAATATAAAATTAGTGTATAATTATTGATTACTATGTTTATGATAAGTTTACGCGAATGCTTATTATAGTTTGGAGCAATGTTTGTTATAGTTTACGCGAAAATTAGTGTATAATTATTGATTAATACACTACTAGATTGGTACGGTTAAACATAAATAATACTTTTTAATTAATTAGCGTGTGTTAATTATAAATGTTAATAGTCAGTATAAAATAAATTTATGTTAATTTATTTTAAGTGCAAACTTCAAATTTTGGTTTACACAATCAGGAAATTAAAATTTTAAATAGTTAAATGAATTGTAAAATATGTTTTAAAATTTTCAAATTTAGTTAATAAAATATTAAATAGTTGAATGAATTATAAAATAAAAAAATGAAGTGAAGTGAAATAATAAATTAAAAAATAATAAATTTTAGTTTGAAATAATAAATATTAATTTGAAATAATAATTTTTTTTTTGAAACAAATATTCTACTAAAATCGACGCTAGCCATTTGCGTCGGGTAGCGACGGCTAGAATAAGCGGCGGACGCTAGCCGTGACTACTTAGCGCAGATCTGTGTGCACAAATCAAAACCCACGAACCTGAAAACTTTTCATTCTTTATAATTATTGATTAATATGCTTATTGATAAGTTTACACGTATGTTTAGTATAGCATTAAAATAATGTTTGTTATAATTTACGCAAAAATTAGTATGTAACTATTGATTAATATGTTGTTAGATAGTTAATTAAATTGTAAAATATGTTTTAAAATTAGTGTATAATTATTGATTAAAATAAGTGCAAAAATTAGTGTATAACCATTGATTAAAATTAGCGTAAACTTCAAATTTTAGTTTACAAAATCGATTCAAAATTTAAATAGTTATATGAATTGTAAATATGTTTTAAAATTTCGTGTTTAGTTAATAAATATTTAAATAGTTGAATGAATTATAAAATTAAGAAATGAAGTGGAGTGAAATAATAAACTAGAAAATAATAAATTTTAGTTTGAAATAATAATTTTTTCGAAATAAAGATTGTACTAAAATCGATTTCATAAAAAACTAAGAAATGATTATATTGTTTTAAAGTTTACATGAATGTTTGTTCTAGTTTAGAACAATGTTTTTTTAGTTTACGCTATAGTAAGTGTGTAATATGTTTTATAATTTCAAATTTAGTTAATAAAATATTTAAATAGTTAAATGAATACTAAAATTGAGAAATGAAGTAAAGTGAAATTATAAATTTTAGTTTGAAAGTAAGCGCTAAGTATTATTTTAACAACTGCAACAAAAACAAATTAAAGCCTTTAGTCCTAAATGGCTTTAATTTATTTTAGAAAATACAACAACAACCACATACCCCTTGGATGCAAAATTATGCATAGAAGAGAAATAAAGTAAAGTGCTGTTGAAACTAGACAGAAGTGTGTGTATGAAGCATTTAGTCCCAAAAGGCTTTAATTTTGTTTTAGACAGAATTTAGATGTTATCGAAATTACTAACATATGTTTTTAAATTGGGGACAATATTCGATTATTTGCTCAACCGTACTTGGATGTATGAAATCAGAACTGGTATGAAAACTTCAGTGAAGGAACATTTCTACAATGATGTACACGAATTTATTTGATTTGCTACATCTAATAGTTGAAATAACAAAGAACTTCGTTGCCATTGTAATAAGTGCCAATATTTGAAGCATTGGAAACTAGATACAGTTGAAGTACATTTGTATAAATCTGGTTTTGTGTCAAATTATTATTTATAGAATCCTCACGGAGAACTTGTTGCACCTACACATAATCTTGTAGTGTCAGAGAATGATTATGTTATGATGAATCCAACAGAAGATATGATGGAAGATGCAACACTATCAATGTTCCCTACCATTCAAGTTGACGATGAAAACATAAATATCGAAGAAGAACCGAATGTGGGAGCAAAAAAAATTTATGATTTATTGGATGCTACGAAGAGGCCGTTGTGGGATGGTTGTAAAAATGGAGCCGAATTATCAGTAACCGCCGAATACTTCACTATGAAATCAAAATTAAACTTTATAGAAGCTAGATTTACAACAGTTGTACAAGCTGCAAAATAACATATGCATCCCAATAATCTGATATGCGAGTCATTATAAAGTGGAAAAACTTATGTTGGCTTTCGGACTGTTGTACCAAAAGATAGATACATTTATAAAAGGTTGCATGCTGTATTGGAAAGATGACATTAACTTTAGAAACTGCAAAATATATGATGAGAAAAGATACAAATCAATAAAAAAGAAAGGAAATGAAGTTCTATACAAAAGAATGCATTATTCACTCATCACTCCTAGACTTTAAAGGTTATATGCGTCTTTAGCTATGACACGTCATATTTGATAGCATAGTTTGAGAAGTAAGAAAGAGGAAACTTTGACACATCCATCCGATGGAGAAGCACGGAAACATTTCGATAAGACGATCCCGTGTTTGCTGCAAAGAGCCGTAATGTCAGACTTGGTTTATGTATAGATGTAATTTCATCATTCTCTCAGTTTGGTAGTAAAAATATTCATCTTGGTCTATTATTATTACTCCTAATAATTTACCTCCATGAATGTGTATGAAAACTCCATATATGTTTCTCACTATTGTCGCTGCTGGCCCTGATGATCCGATACAATGAATCGATGTTTATTTACAACCATTGATTGAAGAGTTGAAAACACGGTGGCATGAAGAAGTTGAAGCTTAAGGCATTTCAACAAAAAAAATTTTTTTAGCAAAGCTAACCGACTTTATAGTGGGTCATGCCACTGTATATATATAATGTGAAAACATGTGTTCTGCACATACACAGAACAACTAAATTGGAGAAAAACTCAAAGAAAAAGAAAAAAAAAACACAGGAGCTAGGCAGAAGGTGCCTAAGCTACTAAACAAAGGGACTACGTGCCTTCCAAAGATGAAGCGCACTTGCCAACATCAGACGACAGGCCAGTAACATGAAAATACCCAGAGAAGAGAGTAGCAAGTTTCAAGTCAAAACCTTCAGACGTAGGAGAGTAAATAAATTTCCTATTCCAAACGACGTCATAGAACTTACTTTTATTCTCCCCATCATTATCACCAACCCTAGTAAGAGTCAGACCCTCTTTCTCAATGTGATAGATAAGAAATCGATTCCCACCTGCAACATCACCGAGGAAAGCATAATAAGTGTTAGTCTTCAGGGAGTACCGCATATTAAATGGAACATGAACCCAAGCTCGCTCCTTAGAGTTCTAGATGATAGTGTCGTACTAGATAATAGTAGCATGCTCAAACTCGGCCATGCCAACAAAACCAAGAAGGAACATTAGTAGTAGCAAGCTCAGAATCAGCTGTAACAATAGGAGCAACAACAGTAGGAACATCACCAGGAGAATCGTCAACAATAGTAGGAACATCAATGGCAGAGGGGGAAACAGAGGGATCAGAGGGGATATGAGTAACCTTCTTGACCCACTTCCTGATAGGAGGCTGATGAAGTGGAACTTGAGCAGATAAGGGAACAAGATTAGTAGGGGTAGGACTAGTATAAGCAGTAGAAAGGTGCCCAAAGGACTGGCAGGTCATACAGATCTCCGGTTTCCAACTATAGCAAACTCGAACCTCAGCAAAATTACCCTCATCAAGTCTGAATTTCAACACCGAAGGAAAAGATTTGTCATTTGTTATCTCAATTAGAGCTTTGGCGTAAACTAATATCTTTTTGGCTACCGTGTTGGCATCATAACACATGACCTTACCAACAGATCCAGCTAGCCAATCAATCCCAATCAGAGGTTGAAGAACAGAAGGAATGTAAGAGAAGTGGGCCCATATAGGAATAGATAACACCTGATCCGCCCTATCGATAGTCGGGGTCCATGTGGTAATAATGAAAGGTTTCCCATCAACAAGAATAGGACCGACCTCTTGAATATGTTATCTTTCATCACTACGCGAGAAATTAGTGTAAAACATGACATTATCATAATGCATACTAATACCCTTTTTAGGCTTCCATACTTGGTTGCAACGCGCCTTAACTAGCTGATAGGCAGGGTTGGGGTCGAGGAAAAATCCCACTTAATAATCCTTCCAATAATCAACACCACCCTCAATAACTTCGACTAGTGGAATCATCATTTGTCCATGTGTACACCCGCATTTTTTGGCAATTTGGTGAACAAAGATGACCACTTGGAAATAGACCGAGGAGGGGAAGCAACCATCGAAACTACACCTGCACCACATGGAGATGAACCAGGAGAGGGGATAACGTGCTCAACATTTTTACAAACACCCGGTATGCCATTAATAGACTGACCAATGTCGGTGGATACATGACCATCTGGCCCAACTACACTTTGAATATCTACCCCATCATCAACAGCCAAAGCCACCACCTTCTCAGCCTTACCCCCGCTACTTTTATCAATAAAATCAGATTCAAAATCACTCAATTCAGTGTCTACAGGTAGACAAACATTCAAAATCGACCAAGCATTATTAGAAGTAGAAGCTCATAACACGTCTGTGGGGACTCACCTAATTCCGAATTGTTGCCATGAACGGGAGGAGCGGGTAAAGATGGGGATAATAAGTCTGACAGAATACCAAACAGTGGATGTACAATCACCTCCGTAGGTAAAGCACAGCCATGAATAGTACGAGCGGTAGCAGGAAGCTCCGAAAAAAATACTCGAATGCACAGAACCTTTATCATTCGCCATAGCCAAGAGCTCGCTACCAGATCCGAATTCGTACTATTCTTCATGGGGATGGGGAGAGACGAGCAAAGGGAAGGATGGGAAAGGCAAAGACGAATGAAGGGGAGAAGGTGGAGGAAGAAGCGAAAACGAGAAAATTACCAGAGGATCGCAAAAATTGCCAATTCAGGGCTCACCATAAGTATTTTGTTATAAAAAGGGGGAGTTTTTATAAATGAGTTAAAAAATAATTTTTGTATATTCTCTTTTATATTATGGACTATTAGTGATTTTCCTACGTATGCAATCCTTTCAGGTTGGAGTATGACCGGTCATCTAGCTTGTCCTTATTGCATGGAAGAAAGGCTAGCATCTTCTTTACGGTATGGGAAGAAAATTCCATGTTTTGATTGTTATCTATGTTTTCTCCATCTCAATCATACTTCTAGAGGAGATAAATTTTTTTAAAGCCAACAGAGAAGAGACAATGCTACCACTAAAGATTTGGTCAAACGAAAAAATATTTGAAATTATAGAGGACTATCCAAAGATACAAGAAACAAGAGTATAGACTGAAATCTTAGGAAAATCGGACATTCATAATTGGTGCAAACAAAGTATATTTTGGGAATTGCCTTATTGGAAAGATATCTTACTTCGACACAATATTGTTGTTATGTACAACGAGAAAAAGGTGTTTGATACCATGTTTAATACAATTTTGAATGTTAAATGATGATCTGTATTCAAAACTTGATGTAGCACACTTTTGTAAACGTCCTGAACGTCATATGAAGCCTAATGACAGTAAAAAACCCAAATCATGCTACGAGCTAGATAGCAAGCAAGTAAAACTCATGCTAAAGTGGGTGGAAGGACTAAGATGTCCTGATGGGATTTCTTCTAATCCTCGTAGATGTGTTGACTTTAAAAATAATAAATTGAGTGGGATGAAAAACCACGATTGTCATATCATGCTGGAATATTCATTATCCATGGTTTTCAAAGATTGCCCATAGAAGTATGGAGTGTTATAGCAGAATTAAGTTTGTTTTATAAACAGTTTTGTTCGACAATGTTAAAAGTCGACCATATAAGTAAACTTGAAGTAGAAATCCCTATACCGCTCTGCAAATTGGAGAAAATATTTTCGTTAGGTTTCTTTAATGTAATGGAGCATTTATCTGTTTATCTTACATTCGAAGCACTTCTTCGAGGTCCTGTGCAATATGGATGGATGTATCCATTTGAGAGGTAATATTGAATATTTGTAATATTTATTTTGGTTTAAATTCAGATTTACATAAGTAAATTTAAATTGAATTAGTTTTGTAATACGTACTTGAATCATTTGAAGAAAATAGTTAGATAAAAAGCTTGAGTTGAAGGTTCGATTTGCAAATCATATCTTGGAGAAGAAGCTTCATTCTTATTCTCTCATTACTTCAGTGACAATGTGAACTTATTATTTGTAAGTCTCCCTCATAATGATGAAGCCGTTGAACAAGATTCTTCTAAAACAATGTTATCTATTTTTAGACAATATAGCCAACCTGTTGGAAAATGTGTGAAAATATGGTTAGACGACATAGATCACCATGTAGCGCACACATATGTTCTTCTTTATTGTGGGGCAGTTGCACCATTTGTTAGATAATGATAAATTCATATTTATTTCAGTTATACTTACATATTAATTATAATGGAATGTATTATATATATTTCTAGTATTTACAAATCACAACATTCATTTAACGATCTCAGTAAAGAATTTTCTAAAAGGTTTTCGAACTACGTTTGTGACCTAATAAATTGTGTCGTTGATAAAGATTACAACATCTTGCGCTCGAACCATAAAATATGTAAAGACTTATCCGATATTCTTCATCAATGGATTTAAATTCAACACCAATGATTAAAAATTAACATATAACAGATGTGTATTTGTCAAATGTAGTGATGATCCAGATAACCATGTAAAAGATTTTTACGACGTCTTAACACATATTTTAGAATTGACATATTATATGCAACCTGCGGAAAGAGCTTTTTTATTCAAATGCAATTGGTTCAACAATGTTCCTGGTACTGGAATCAACATGCACAAAGATCATAAGCTTATTGAAATAAAGCATACCTCACATTACTATAAGTATGATCCTTTTATATTAGCCAGGCAACCATTACAAGTTTATTTTGCTCCTTATCCATCCTTAAAAAGAAATGAACCGGATTGGTCAGCTGTTTTTAAAACATAGCCAAGGTTTAAGATTGACAGAAATAATATTCCAGATGAAGTAGCATATCAAGCGGATCTTGAGCCAAATAATGAAATAATAATAACTGATGATATTGATTTAGGGTTGTTGAATGATGGATCAAATTTTTTAATAGAAGCATTTAAGAGTATAGAAGAAAACGATATAGGGTACGGGACTGAGTCTGAATCAGAAAACAACTAAGACTGATGATTTTGAATAGCTGTATCGCTTGTTACCAAATGTATATTCTGAGTTTCAGCTGTTATTAATAATGATAACTATACTGTGAGCTATGTATTATTCTGTTTTCTTAATTCTATATGTGTATTCAGGGGATATTGTTTCATTTATGATGTTTTAGTGGAAGTTTTATGTGATGATTGATCAAACATGTTTTCTAATAATTAATTGATATGTTTTTCGTTATATGAAATGATATGTTTGTGGTAGATATATATGTCTTATAGAAGACATTCCAACAGATCTCAACCTTCTCCTTCTCTAAGCGTAGGTGCCAATCACATGGTGCCGGATTTATGTCCGGAACAGAGGTCGTTCCGAGTAGTGTAGGATAAGTATCATATTTATTGAATGTATACTATTTAAAATTTATTAAATGGCTACATCAAAACTAATATAGAGGTTTCGAGGTGGAGCTTCGGGCTACATTCTTCAAGTCTCCAAGAAGGCATTCAAGAGTCAGATGTCAGGATGTTAGGCTCATTGGGACGACATCCCATACCATGTTATGAATGCTATATGGGCCGACTTGATGGTAAATATAAATTTATTTCATTTGAAAGTTAGTATAATGTATATAATTCAAGTTAATGTCAACATACAGGTCGCGGTACGTGTTGATCCATAAGGTATGGATGTTTTTACAAATTTAGAACCAAAAGGTACAGAAAATTATAAGGAAATTCTATCAAAGGCAAAAAATACGAATAAGAAACCCTTTTGGATGAGCGCTAATGTTTGGGAAGAATTTCTCCATCTCTGGGATGCTCCTGAATTTAAAGTAAGTTATTTAATTTTATATTGTTATTATATTTTTTTAAAATTTCATATATTAGTTGCATTAATTTAGTTAATAATATATCTTAATTTATAGGAAATATCATCGTGGAACCATGCAAACAGGAATAAAAATTCTGATGTACACTACGGTGGCTCTAAATCCTTCCAACAACATCAGAAGGATTTGGTAAACTTATAAATTTTGATTTTAAATAGATTTTTGATATTTAATCATATTGCTAACATTTTTTATTCATATATATATATATATAATTTTAGTATAAGAAGTATAATCGTGAGCCAACACTAATAGAGGTTTTCACACACACGCATGCAATTGAGTAGATAGATGAGGATGTCAAAATTCCATATGTTTAGATGGACAATAAATCTCAATCCGCAATGGTAAACATGCTTAATTTTTTTACTTCACATTTCATGAGTTTTAAATTGAATAGCAAACTTCTATTCGTCATTGAGGAAAGATATGAAGCGGAGCAAGCTCGAGTAGCGTAGTCCACTGGCCATGAGTTAACCTTGGAGGATTCGAACCGTATATGGGATGCACTGATTGATCCTCCTTCACGAAATAGGCGTTACAATTCCAGAAATCAGGAGGTAAATTGCTTCATTAACTAAAATATAAATTTTATTTAACATTGAGCATAAATCATAACTCGCTTTTAATTAGTTTTGACAGGCAATAACAACCCAGACTACTTATAGGAGATCCCAGACAAAGGAGGAGATAGCTCAGCTGAAACAGTAGATGACAAAGTTTAATGATTTATGGAAGAGCATAAGGAGAGCATGGGAGAATGCCTGTGGACGATGGATCGATAGATGACGATGAGTAGGTATGACTATGGTGTTTGATGGATTTTGTTCGTTTTGTTTTGCATTTATTTGACATGTGTTGATGGATTTGATACTTGTTTGACGATTGTGTTGCTTGATGGTTTTGTGGCTGTTTTGTTTGATGTACATGAATGTTTGTCGGCATGGTTGTGTTGTTTGAAGGATCGCAGATGTTTTGTTTGATGGACATGAGTATTTTTAAGATAGAATATTGATTTTGTTTGATGGAATGTTGATGTAGATATTGATTTTTGCATTATATACTTGCTTATGTATGATATGCGATGGTAGTAGCCGCGAAATTGGATTATATGCGTTATTGACGAGTTGTTTAAGATACAATGATATTTGCATGGTTGGTTGGCTCAAATAGAAGCCGCGGATTAATAAAATACCAAGTATTGCGACGGCTAGCGACGAACCACTAATCCAAGCTTGCGTCGGCTAGCGACGGCCTGTTACGGCCCATTTATCTAGTTTTGTGTCAGCTGGCGTCGGTCGACGATAGCCCAACGACCACTCTGGATTTTCCACGTGTTTAACATAGCGACGCTAGCCGTCGCTAAACTTGCGACATGTCGTCACAAAAGCCGTCGCCAAACCTATTGACATCGACTATTTTTGCATTGCCTTTTAGCAACGGCTAGTGTCGGCCAACATCGCATTCTAGTTGTCACTAAGGCAATGCCTTTTGTTGTGCATGTTACCATTACTAAGGTTTCATAAATCTTTGGGTGTTCAGACTTATGTATATAGAAACAAAAGTTGGATGAATTAATTGGATCTTTGGATGACGAGCTACGAATTAAATATATGGAAGAAGTAATCATATAATGGCCATTTAGACCATTTATTAAATGTTTTCATGTCATTGTTGCATGTATGGATGAAAAATAATAAACATAACGGTTTCAAAAATAAAAAATTGGTGTTTTTTTGACAATTATGTTACTAATAAATCATTTGTGTGATTGTGTAAATGTACACATACAAAAAGGAATGATTTTATATAAATGCAAACACTCCTTTGGTGTCATTTTATAAATTATTTATGGTGTCTCATTATAAACTAATTATGACTATCCTACATTCTAATGAGATAATTTAAGGAACATGCCATGAAAGTGACATCGTTTGTTTCGATTGTTTATAAAGATGTCTAATATTAGCATGTTTATATTCATGCGAATGTAACCAACCCAAAGAAAGGTTAATATTTGGTCGAATCATTTACACATGCACGATCAAACATACATGATTTAAGGTTTTACAAGTGCATAATTACGTCACCTAAAAGAATATTATTACTTGACTTGTATTTATTGTCGTTATTTGATCATGACAATAAGAGTGTTACTTACAGTTAATATTACTATCCGAAGACTTAATATTAATGTTGTGGTAGATATCTTGAGAATACACTTACCAGTTATTTGAACTACTATGGTTGTTTTTTTGGATAAGAGCATATACGGTTAATCTTTATTTTTTTGTTCCATTTTCAACTAATTTGATCATAATATCTGCTATTGAAAGAATTTCATGATGTGCATCCAATTTTAACACACATAGTATATTAAAATGATATCCTAATCTTAATGAAAGCAGATATAAATGGGGCCAAGATAGTTAAAAATGTTTTTTAGAAATTAAATTTTTTTATCAGCTTGTAAATTAAAACAGAGATTATGCCTAGTAAAGAGTGTGCTTTAAAAGAGAAAATTCTAAGCATCTTGTGTAACACCTCAGATTTTTGATAACATTATTTAGGAGATTTAGTTAGATAAACTAAATAAAATAATGTGTTGATAAGAGGATTGAGATTTGATTTAATTAAGGCAGCTGTGCCTTTTTAACTAATAAATTAATTGAAGGGTTTAAAATTAATTTGAGGAGGGGTATTATGTGAAAGAGGCCATTCCTATATAACCTTCATTATGTCGTGTATTTCTACACACGTTCATTCTCATTTTGAAAATTTAAAAGCAAGGCCGACCACCATTAATAAGGAAAGAAGAAGAAGAAACTAAAGAAAAGATTAAGGAAAAGCAAATTCAAATCTCAAGCTCCTTGATCACTAAAGCAAAGGTGAATAATGTTTACATCTCTAAATTTTATGGCTTCGGTTTTAAGATTAAATCTGAATAATTTTGCAAAGATTGGCCACATTTTTGAATGATAAAATGATTGTATATAAATGTTGATGATTTATGTATGTTTATATAGAGTTTATGACATGTTTTAAGATAAAAACCCTATTAAATGACATCCGTTAGCCTTAGGAATTTTTATGATGATCTAGAAAGTTATTTTAGAGATAGGTTTCAATTTTTAAAATTTTCTGAACTTTTTTCGAATTGGTATGAATTTTCTAAGGAATAAAATGGTATTTTGGATTATTAAATTATTTACGAGAAAAATAATCATAGTTTGGATCCAAAAATTTATATGTTGAAGAGAACATATTAATAGTTTTTCTAGAATTTTTTCAGAATTTTCAAGATGTTATTAGTTATATAAAATTATTTAAGGTATGAGACTTGAATGTTATATATAATTATAAAGGAGAAAGAGGCTTTCTCAAAATTATTTAAATTTCCAGATATGGAAAGTTGGCAACATTTTTGAATATAAAACTCCGACAACCAATCAGATTTAGACAAACAAGGCAGGTGGGGTATAAAAGAACTATTTAAAGTATAAATAAATATTTTTTCTGCTATTTCAACTCTTTTGGCAAGAGCTTCCGCCTCTATTCCAAGCCTTCCAATAAGGTCGAAAGGTATCAAACCTTTCGACTAGGTCAAATACCAATGCACATGGTATCAGGCAACTGGTTCCAAACCTTCCAAGCCTTCCAATAAGCTTAGTTGCCGCTTCCAAACCTTTCGACACTGATGGAGTCAAAGGTTATATATATTTTTTATGAAACTTGTCGCCTCTGTCCATTGATTCGAAGTGTTGGTTCCAACACAAACACTTCCTTGTTTTCGAATGGTTTTGAAAGGTTTTATAAAGTGTTTCAAAGCAGTTGCTTTCGACTCTAATGTTTTTTTGATCCTTTTGCTCTACTTAAGGGCATAATCCAAATGTTTTAATTCGAAATGTTTTAAAGGTTTCAAAGTAGTTAACTTTAAATGGTTTCGGAAGGTCTCCACTTGTTTTAAATTGAACCCAATGTCTTCAAAAGGTTTTGAGTTCCATTTCTTTCGAAAGGTTTATAAATGGTTTTATAGAGGAGGCACCCTAGGCTTTCGACAAAGTCAAAAGGTGAAATCTTTTGACTAGTTCGAAGAGAAACTTTCCGAAAAGGTCGAAAGGTAATAACATTCAAGAAGGTCGAAAGGTATGGATTTAATGTTTTCGAAAGGCTAAGGGTTAAAGGATTTAGTTGGTGGATGTCATACGTTTTAAAGCTTGTAAAAGGAAGGCTTTTTAAAAGGTTTTGAAGGAGTTACCTTCATTGATTTTGAAAGGTTTGTTAAAGGATATAAAGGAGTTCCTTCAATGATTTCAAAAGGTTTATTAATGGATATGAAAGAGTTACCTTCAATATCGAAGGGCTTTATTAATGGTTTTGAAGGAGTTACCTTCGATGTTTGCAAATGGTTGTTTAAAGACTAGGCAGATAGCCTAAGTGTTTTAAGTTATAAAGGAATATGACTTATTTCAAAAGGATAGATAATCCTTATTGAACATCATCAACATTATTTTGAGTAAATTATATATAACATGTCAAAAAATAGCTCAGAGTAAAGCTAAAGATATACATTTTCCTTGTATATATATGATTTGACAGACTAAATCATTTTGAAAAGGCATTCAAGGAAAATCTGAAGGGCGGTTAGCCTAGATATTTTGAAGGGTAGTTAACCCAAAAGAAAATTTAGGCAGTTAGCTCATTTAAATCCGGACAGTCAGTCCATTTTAAGGGTGGTCATCCCAGAGGACAATTAGTCCAAAAAAGAGCAGTTAGCTCTGATATGAAATATAGTTCATTTATTAGCATAACAGACCTTGCTATTTTTTAAGGATAGTTAGTCCACCCTTTTTACCTATTTGGGGGCAGATAGCCCATTGTCTAGCATAAAAGATATTGCTATTTTGATGTAATCAGTTTTAGGACAGATAGTCTAAAATAAAGCAGTTAGCTTAGAATTTGGGACAGATAGTCCAGTAAAGAGTAGATAGCTCAGATTCTAGACAAATATTATATTTTATTTCCTATTTTAGCATAATGGATATTGCTATATTATTATTATAATCAGTTGATTAACCAGTTTGGTTGTAGGAAAGAATTTGCAAAATATGTTTTGAAAAGAGGTATTAGTGAGGGAAAACCCGTTCCACTAAGCGGTGTGGTCACACTATATATCAATAAACTAAGATGTAACAGAAATTATTCATACCAGGCTTTCTGTCTTTCTCGAATTTTTTGTTTCCCCTTAAACTCTTGGGTGCACAAAATTGATTTGAGCAGGTTGAGGGTTTAGGTTTATATGTTTTAGCAGATTTTGGCGAATAAAACATCCAAAGACTAGCAGGTGGCTGAAGGATAGCTAATTTAGGAATTTTGTTTTAAAATTGTTTCCATGTGTATTAAGACAGTTATGTCTATGTTGCTTTGATCAGCCAAAGGGGCATCTTCATATATTGCTCTTGGCATATTGTTGTAAATTACATTCGATTAATGCCTGGGATACATTTGGGGATTTATGTAACTTGAATATGATATTATTTGAATTGTAATCACTAAAAATTATTGTTTTTGGAAAATCTATGATTTTGTTCATATTCAAGTGCTTCTGATATTATGGATACCATTAACACTACCGTATTTTGTCACTAGATATTAATACTGTGGATGACTGCAACATCCATATTTCTTAGCTTTTGGCCTCCAGGTATGGGATGTTACAACTTGGTATCAGAGCATAGGTTTATGAAAAAGAAATTTAACAAAAAAATTGGTTTTCAAAACAAAAATTCAAAAGAAATTAGAGTAAGGTTTGGGGTTGGGTTAATGCCATAATAACGTACATGTATTTGCTATATATAAGTATGCGCTTTATCTCCATTCATCTATATTTAATTAGGTTATCTTTCTGTATCTTATGAGGTTTGAATACAGATATGGACAGTGTAAGAAGCAGAGTTAACCAACAAGGGAGAAGCAATGAAAGGAATACCGGAGCTAATGTAGGGAGGGGTCAAGTTAGGCGGAGAATGTTGGTGCTGAAGTCCCACGGGTCGGAATGAAAGCCATGTATCGGTATTTTAGGAATATAATGCAGTCAGGAGTTACAGCCGGAGTGTTAGAAGGAAATGCTACAGGGGCAGGGGTTCTAGAAGTTCTGGTAGTTAATCATTTCACCAATATGAGCGGTGATTATGTGAAGCTAGGAGGAAAGCCGTTTACGGGAACTGAGGATTCCATTGAAGCTAAGAACTGGTTGTTACACTACGAAAGGATTTTTGCAGATCTGAGGTCAAGATAAGCAGAAGAGGAGGTTGGCGTCCATGCAGCTTCAGGGAGCCACATTGTTCTGGTTGAATATCTTAACAACGACAGTTGATGAGGAGATAGTGACCTAGGAGGATTTCAAGATAAAATTTCAGGAGAGGTTTATGTTTGTTGTGGCATAATCAGCTTTGGTTAGGAAGTTTTCTAAGCTGGTGTAGGGTGATATGTCTGTTGCTGAGTATGCTAGAAAGTTCGAAGAGTTTGCCTGCTATGGGTATGCTTCTGTGGATATAGTATTTAAGCGGAATGAGAAGTTTATCAGAGGATTGAAGCCGGAGGTGGCTAGTGTTACTTTGCCTCATCTTAGAGATTCTTATGATATTGTTGTGGAGATGGCCTTGAGGCAGAAAGAAGTCCTTGAGTCTCTGGAGAAGAGCAAGGCAAAAGGGGTCCAGGTTGGGCAGGGCCAGGGGAGGAAGCTCTTTCCCAAGAGAAGTGCTCAGAAGGGTGGAGCAGCCAAGAAAGCAAAGTTTGAAGTTGTCTGTTATAAATGCGATAAGAAAGGACACTTTGGTAATGAGTGTCTCTCAGGGAAAGCGAAGGATGTGGCTAAGGGGAAGAATGTCAGGCGTTTCAACTTTGACCAGATAGGCCGTTATAAGAACTAGTGCAAGGAGCCCATTAGAGATGGTAAGGTCAAGGTGTATGGATTGGAGCCTGCTGCTTCTAAACCAACGGCCCAAAGAAGGAGAAGGCAGTTCTCGAAGGAACACTTCAGATTCATAGTATGTCTGTTAGTGTCTTATTTGATACTGGTGCATCACATTCTTTTATAGCTAGATATTTGATAGATAAGCTTAACCTTGTACCCACATATTTAGTTGCTTCATTATGGGTTATGAATCCAATAGGAGGGTATGCAACTCTAGGGTTGAGATGTGATCAATTTGAGTTTGTCCTGTTAGGTCATACTTGTGTGTGCAGTTTGCATGTGTTTGATTTTGTGGGGTTTTATATTATCCTTGGTATGGATTGGTTAAATGAGTACGATGCTAAGATATTTTGCTAGGGTAGGAAGTTATCTCTTAGACACCCGGATTGTAGCGATCAAATTGTTTTCAGCGTAGGAGGTTCTAGCGGTGCAGTGTTTGCTTCTTTGGGTGCCTTGGATTCAGATAATGAGTTGAGCCAAGTTTTCGTGGTTAGAGAATTCATAGATGTTTTGAGCTAGTAGTTGGATTGCCGTCGAAGAGAGCCATCGAGTTTTGGATAGGTTTGGTTTCGAGAGTCGAATAAGTGAGTAGACCGCCAAGCAGGATGATCCTTTCAGAGATGAGGGAGTTGAAGGTGCAGATTGTGGATTTAGAGGGAAAGAGTTTTGTCAAGCCAAGTTGTTTGCCTTGGGGTGTAGCGACAGTGTTTGCTAAGAAGTCGGATGGATTGTTGAGGCTATGTATCGATTATCGTAAGTTCAATGAGAGTACTATAAAGAATCGATATCCATTGCCCAAAATTGACGATTTCGACCAGCTAAGTGGAGCAAAGGTATTTTCTCAGTTGGATTCGACAACGGGTTTCCATCAGCTCAGGGCAACAGAGGATAGTATACCTTTGACAGCATTCAGGACGAGATATGGGTCGTGCGAATGGTTACTTATGCCATTCGGACTGGCGAATGCTCAATCTTTCTTTGTGGATTTGATGAAACGGATTTTTCGGGAGCACTTGGATAAGTTCATGCTGTTTTTCATAGATGATATCTTGATTTACTCTAAGGATGAAGAGAGCATGAAGTTCATCCTAAAGTAGTGCTTGAGATGCTGAGGCACCATCAACTGAAAGTGAAGTTTTCGAAGTGTCACTTTTGGAAGAAGGAGGTGAAGTTTCTTGGTCATATAGTCTCAGAGGAAGGGTTAGTAGTAGATCTGACTAAGATTGAGGCAGTGAATAGTTGGAAGAGACCCGAGAGAGTAACCAAGATTAAGAGTTTCCTTGGGTTGCTGGTTATTATCGGAGATTCATTAAGGATTTCTCACGGATAGCAGCACCGATGACCAGGATGACAAGGAAGGATGTGAAGTTTATGTGGACCGATAAATGTGAGGAAGCATTCCCCCATGCACCTCTTTGGTTGTTCCAAAAGGGAATCTGTATTTGGTAGTTTATATCGATGCATGTGGAACCGGATTAGGAGCGGTGCTGATGCAAAGTGGTAAAGTGACTGTTATGCTTCTAGACAGCTTAGACCGCATGAGGTAAGATATCCAAAACATGATTTAGAGTTGGCTGCAGTGATTTTTGCTTTGAAGACGTAGAGACATTATCGTTTTAGAGAAAGGTTTGTGATGTATACAGATCATAAGTCGCTGAAGTATTTGTTCTCTCAGAAGGAACTGAACATGAGACAACAAAGATGGTTAGAGTTCTTAGCCGCTTATGATTTTGGAATTGAGTTCATACCAGGGAAAGGCAGCAAGGTTGCAGATGCTCTTAGCAGAAAACATCAAAATGTAGTGTTGGCTATGATGGCTGAGTGGAAAGATTTAGAAGCATTAGCATATTGTAGAGTGCAGTGGATATCCGAGGTAGGGTCTAGTGGAAATACAGTTGTATTATCTTGTTTGGAAGTTCGACCAGTGTTGATTAAACAGATTGCGTCTAAGCAGATAGAGGATCCTGTATTAGCTGAATGGATTTTGAAGCTAAAGGAAGGAACCAAGAGCAATGACTTGAAAGATTTCAGTCTTGACCAGAATGGATGGTTGAGAAAGAAAGATTATGTATTTCGAATGTAAGCAACATAAGAAAGGAAATCTTGGATGAATGCCATCGTTCGAAGTTCACTATACTTTCGAAGGTAGCAAGATGTATCAGGATATAAAGAGGAGTTTCTTCTGGGATGGAACGAAGCGGGATATTGGTTTGGGTGTAAGGTAGTGCTTGAATTGCCAACAGGCAAAGGCCGAACAATAGAAACCAAGTGGGTTGCTTCAGCCTTTAGATATTCCAGTATGGATATGGGATTCTATTTCCATGGAATTCATTGACGGATTGCCAAGGTCGAACAAGGGAAATGAAAGTATATGGGTTATATTGGACAGGTTGACCAAGAGTGCCCATTTCATTCCAGTTAGGTCAACCAGGACAGCACCTGTTTTAGTGAGGTTGTTTATGAAGAATGCAGTTATACTACATGGGGTTCCAGCAGTATTATAGTGATAGAGATCCCTTGTTCACTAGTGAATTTTGGAGGAGTTTGCAGGAAGTTTTAGGAACCAAGTTTATGATGAGTACCGCTTACCATTTGCAGATAGATGGGCAAACAGAAAGAGTTAACAAGATCTTGGAATATTTGTTAAGAACTTGAGTTTTGGATTTCTGGTGATCATGGAAGACCATCTACATCCAGTCGAGTTTTCGTATAACAACAGTTATCAGACTAGTATTGGGATGACACCGTTTGAAGCTTTGTATGGAAGGCCATGCAAATCTCCCGTTTGTTGGTTGGAGACCGGGGATAGGTTGATTCTTGGTCCAGATTTGGTCAAAGAGGCTGTAGAAAAGATTGAGTACGTTCTTGCTAGAATGAAGGAGGCTTAGTCTAGGTAGAAGAGTTATGCAGATAAGAGATGAAAAGATTTGGAGTTCTCAGTTGGGGACCAGGTTTTCATCAGAGTATCACAAATGAAGGGTGTGTTTAGATTTGGGAAGTCGGGGAAGTTATCTCCTAGGTTCATTGGAACTTTTCCTATTCTTGAGAGGATCTGAAAGCTCGCGTATAGACTTGAGTTATCGAGAAGTTTGGCAGGTGTCCATGAAGTTTTTCATTTCTCTCATCTCAGAAAGTGTGTTAGAGACATGGAGACCACTATTGCACTGACAGTGCAAGATGATTTAGTGGTAGAACCATACTTGACCCTAGTGAGGAAACCGGTTCGCATTGTTGCGAGAGATGAGAAAAGGCTTAGGACCAAGATGGTCAGATGACTCAAAATCCAGTGAAGTGACAATGACAGAGACTGTACTTGGACGGTTGAGAGCAGAATTGGAGATACTTATCCTGACTTGTTTTGATGGTAAGTTTTACCTTCTTGTTTGATTTGAGCCTTATTGTAATTTAGTGGATGAAATTCTTTAAGGAGGAGAGTCAGTAACACCCTAGATTTTTAATAACATTATTTAAGAGATTTGGTTAGATAAACTAAATAAAATAATGTGTTGATAAGGGGACTAAGATTTGATTTAATTAAGGTAGTTGTGCCTTTTGAACCGATAAATTAAACGAAGGGTTTAAAATAAATTAGAGGAGGACTATTATGGGAAAGAGGCTATTCCTATATCACCTTCCTTAGGCCATGTATCACTACACATGTTCATTCTCATTTTGAAAATTTAAAAGCAAGGTCGGCCACCATTAACAAGGAAAGAAGAAGAGGAAACTAAAGAAAATCTTAAGGAAAAGCAAATTCAAATCTCAAGCTCCTTGATCAACAAAGCAAAAGGAAATAACATTTACATTACTAATTTTATGGTTTCAGTTTTAAGATTAAATCCGAATGATTTTACAAAGATTGGCCATGTTTTTGAATAATAAAATGATTATATATACATATTAATGATTTAAGTATGTTCATATGGTGTTTACGACATGTTTTAAGAAAAAAACACTAATAAATTACATCGGTCAGCCTTGCGAATTTTTATGATGATCTAGAAAGTTATTTTAGAGATGGGTTTCAATATTTAGAATTTCTTAACTTTGGTGGAATTGTTATAAATTTTCTAAGGAAGAAAATGATATTTTGAATTATTTACGGGAAAAATAATCATTATTTGGATCCGAAAATTTTGTATGTTGAAGAGAACATATTAATTGATTTTTGAAATTTTTCTAGAATTTTTTACGATGTTTTAATAGTTGTATAACGTTATTTAAGGTATGAGACTTAAATGTTTTATATAATTATAAAGGAGAAAGGGGATTTTTCAAAATTATTCAAATTTCCAGGTATGGAAAGTCGGCAGCATTTTTGAATACAAAAATCTAGCAACTAATCAAATTTAGACAAATAAGGCAGATGGGGTATAAAAGAACTATTTTAATGTACAAATAAATAGTTTTTCTACTATTTCAACTCATTTGGCAAGAGTTTCCGCCTCCATTCCAAACCTTGCAACAAGGTCGAAAGGTATCAAACCTTTAGACTAGCTCAAATACCAAAGCAGATGGTATCAGGCAACTAGTACGTAGTGAAATGGATAAATTCTAAAGGTTTAGGGACAAAAGGTTAGAGCTTTCGAAGGAGATGAAACTTTGTCTTGGGTTTCAAGAAAATACACCTGCTAGCTTTTGACATTGTCAAATGGTTTAAAAGAAAATGGTTTTGATTGGCTTGCTTTCTTGTTTTAATGGTAACCTTTCAACAAAGTCAAAAGGTATAGCTTTCGACAAGGTTGAAAGCTTAGTTGACGCTTCCAAACCTTTCGACACAGATGGAGTCAAAGGTTTTTTTTTTATAAAACTTGTCGCCTCTCTCCATTGATTCGAAGGGTTGGTTCCAACACCAACACTTCCTTGTTTTCGATTGGATTTGAAAGGTTTTATAAAGGTTTCGAAGTAGTTGCTTTCGACTCCAATGTTTTTCTGATCCTTTTGCTCTACTTAAAGGCATAATCCAAATGTTTTAAGTCGAAACGTTTTAAAGGTTTCAAAGTAGTTAACTTTGATTGGTTTCGAAAGATTTCCACTTGTTTTAAATTGAACCTAATGTCTTCATAAGGTTTTGAGTTTCATTTCTTTCAAAGGTTTTATAAATGGTTTTACAGGTGAGGTACCCTAGGCTTTCGACAAAGTCGAAAGGTGAAACCTTTCTACTAGGTCGAAGAGAAACCTTCCGACAAGGTCGAAAGGTAATATCTTTCAACTAGGTCTAAAGGTGTGGTTTTAATGTTTTCGAAAGGCTAAGGTTTATTGGATTTAGAGGCAGATGTCATACGTTTTAAAGCTTGTAAAAGGAAGGCTTTTTAAAAGGTTTTGAAGGAGTTATCTTCAATGATTTCGAAAGGCTTATTAAAGGATATGAAGGAGTTACCTTCAATATTTTCGAAGTGCTTTATTAATGGTTTTAAAGGGGTTACCTTCAATGTTTCCGAAAGGTTGTTTAAAGACTAGGAAGATAGCCCGAGTGTATTAAGTTATAAAGGACATTAACTAAATCATTTTGAAAAGGTTTTCAAGGAAAATTTGAAGGGTAGTTAGCCCAGATATTTTGAAGAGTAGTTAACCCAAAAGAAAATTCAAGCAGTTAGCCCATTTAAATCCGAACAGTCAGTCCATTTTGAGGGAGGCCAACCTAGAGGACAGTTAGTTCAGAGGACAATTAGTGCAGGAAAGAGTAATTAGCTCTGATATGAACAGATAGTTCATTTATTAGCATAATGGACCTTGCTACTTTTTAAGGACTGTTAGTTCTCCCATTTTACCTGTTTTGAGTAGATAGCCCATTGTCTAGCATAAAAGATATTGCTATTGTGGTATAATTAGATTCAGGACAGATAGTCTAGAAGAGTAGTTAGCTCAGAATTTAGGACTGATAGTCCAGTAAAAAGCAAATTGCTCCAATTCTAGACCGTAGTTTATTTTATTTCCCATTTTAGCGTAGTGGATATTGTTATATAATTATAATCATTTGATTGACCAGTTTGGTTGCATGAAAGGTTTTGCAAAATATATGTTTTGAAAAGAGATATTAGTGAGGGGAAACCCGTTCTGCTAAGCGGCGTAGTTCCACTATATATTAGTAAACTGAGATGTAACAAAAATTATTCATACCGGGCTTTCTGTCTGACTCGTATTTTTTTTCTCTTAAACTCTCGGGTGCTCCAAAATTGATTTGAGTATGCCGAGGCATTAGGTTTTTAGGTTTTGGCGAATAAAGCATCCGAAGACGAGCATGTAGCTGACGGATAGCTAATTTAGGAATTCTGTTTTAAATTTGTTTCCGTTGTGTATTAAGACAGTTATGTCTATATTGCTTTGATCATCCAAAGGGGCATCTTCATATGTCGCTCTTGGCGTATTGTTGTAAATTATATTTAATCAATGCCTGGGGTACGTTTGGGGATTTATGTAACTTGAATATGATATTATTTGAAATGTAATCACTGAAAATTATTGTTTTTGAGAAATATGTTATATTGTTCATATTTAAGTATTTTTGATATTATGGATACCATTAACATTACCGTATTTCATCACCAGAAGTTAATATTGTGGATGATTGTAGCATCCATAGCGCTTAGCTTTCGGCCTCCAGATACTGGACGTTACATCTTGTCTCTACACGAGCATGAATCACCAATTAAAAATTTGGAAGTTCTATTATCGATGAAACACATCAAGGATGAAATGTTCTTAAATCATTATATAAAATTAGAAAGAATGTAAATGCATGTGAGTTTAATTTATTATCCTTAGCGGCACGTTGAATTTATTAATGTAGTTATATACCCTATGGTATAATTTTGGACCCAAAGTTTTGAAATTCTAAAGGAAACTATTAATAGGATAATACATGTGTGCTCTAATTTCCTTTGAAAAGATAAAATTGCAAAAATACCTAGGAATACAGTGTGCACCCCAAAAATTAAAGGTGGGTCGAGCCTTATAAATATCACAGGAATGAATTAAGTGTTTGAAATTAGACTTATATGGAAAGTTTTAAAAGTAAGATTAATGTGGTGATTGGATGCACAATAGGTATATGGGAAACAAATCATTTTGGGAAATAGACATCAACAAGAACTATTCAAGTATCTTTAAGTATATGTTAACTTTAAGACTTAAGGTAATACATGTCATAGAAAGAAGAATTGTTGATGAAAAGACTATGAATGAGGTGCTAGATGCCACATGGTGGCACATGGGGAGAATGAGGTGGTAGATGTACACATTTGTTTTCATTATGGAGATTGATAGGTCCTACATGGATATGGCACTTTCATTGCTTTATTGGTGAGCGGTGATCTTGTCGGAGTTCATTGACAAAGTGTCGTGGATGATGGTTATGCTGAAGCTCATTGGGAAAGTATCTATGATGTCTTGTTCGAGAGTTACTTGGAGTACGGGGATATAGGTGAAGTTAGTAGACTTGCATGTAAATATAGTATCAAGGTAAAGGTTGTTAGATTTCAACGATACAATATTTCCATATTAAACAAGATTTTGACGATATTTCGAGTCGATATGAAATTATGAATCATATGCATTGCCTTTTTTTTATTGCATTATAGAAGAAAAGGAACAATATAAATGAGAAGTAATTAGGAGATTAAAACAATCAATCAATTCCCTAATCGGCTGATTATATAATGCATTTTTATCAATCATATGCATATTGGAGAAAACTAGAAAAATCGAGTAGATTGACGTTTTCCATATGAATTAGTGAATTGACGAGGCATTCATAAATCAATTAATTCAACCCCAAGTAATAACCTCTATAAAACGAAAACTGCATTTTTTTTCTTTCAGATTTTTTAATTCTCTCAAGTTGTATTTCTTTGTAATCTTCTTTTTAACCTCCATTATCAATCTTATAATTTTCTTTTTTCCAGAAAGTAATTAAATCTTCTCATTGGACGTACATTACCTTGTGATAGTGTAACCACTATATATCATGCATGTGATTTTCTCTTCTGTTTGTACATCCGCGGTATGTGACTATTTATTTTGGGATAATAGTTTTCTGCTTATTTTGTTGAAATTTTGGCACCCCTCACATCTACTGCTATGCATGCACTTCATTTAGTGTGGAAGAGGCAAGACCATTAATCGAAGTTCTTTGCTGCCAGTGTCATGATGGGATATCCCTACATCCCCCTTAGAGAACATATATTTTCATGGCAATATTTATTTGTAACAAAAGGAATCCCTTGTTGTTACATGCTATCAGTCCCATATATATGCTCATCTCTTTAGAATACCTTGCGATATGGGACTAATCATAATCCAATCTATGCATCCTCTCTAGCACAATGCGAGCGATACCTAATAGATCTCCAACTTGGCGAGCATTTTCTCAATTCAACTTGAAGTTATACAGAGTCCTCAAACACTTGGATAAGGTTGCTAACACCTCCAATAGTTTAGATTAGGTCACTACCACCTCTCAGCAGTTGGGCCAAGCTATTTTTACAAAGAGTTCTATTTTACACGATTGGAGCAGGTCGCGTTCTAATTGATAACTCCACCTTAATGAGAATCCCGAGCTCAAACCACATATTGGAGCACACTTAGGTCAACAATGCATCATTTTGGTCCCCTCAAATCATTGGCTCCGATACTATGTTGAAATTTTCGGCACCCCTTGCATCTTCCACTATGCATGCACTTTGTTTAATGCGGAAGAGGCAAGACCATTGATCGAAGTTCTTTTGGTGCTAGCTCATGATTGGATATCCCTATATCCCCTTAGAGAACATATATTTTCATGGCGACATTTATTTGTAACAAAAGGAATCCCTTATTGTTGCATGCTACCAATCCCATATATACGCTCATCTCTTTTAGGATATCTTGTGATGTGGGACTAATCCCAATCTATGCACCCACTATAATAAAATGCGAGCCACATCTAACACATAAATTTTTGTTTTATATTTTACTTCTTAATGAATAATGATTACTCGATGATCTTTACATTCATTTCATATTAAATTTAATCAAAATCATACATATTAAAGAAAAAACCGTAATATCATATTCATTTAGTACATCCAATAAGAACACTGTACCATCAATATAAATAGATTTTTTGAAATAATGAAGAAACATTCTACTTCTTGGATATTTGTAATGTGACAATGATAAGGAGCCACTCCCACTACTACATAAAAATTTATAGATCAGTTATATTTTTTTTTTAAATTAAGTATCAAAAATTATTTGTTGAGGGTAGATTAGTTACGATGAAATAAGTAAAGGGTGATTACATTAACAATAATGTTACAACAACCGAGTAATGAACGATTATATTATGCACTTGACATGGATTCACTTTTTATTGCTCTATGTTGAAACACGTTCTCTCTTCTTCTTCTTCTCTACATACTGTTCCCTTCCACTAGTGGTGCACACAACCCATATACAACCCGATTCAACCCACCAACCATAAGGGGTGCACACAACCCATACACCACCCAATCTAACCCACCAACTCGACCCACTTCACATAAACCCGATCCAATCCATTTTAGTTTAGGTCGGATGTGGGTTACAATTTACAACTCATACTATATATGAGTCTGGTGTGATATTATTTTCAACCCAACCCTATTTTGACCAAACTCAACCTAACTTAAAGAACTTACTCAATACATATCACAGTAGAATTAGAGTAATCAAATATAGAATAGAATATAAATATTTTAGAACTAATGTACTTAAATTAATCATGTTTGTTGTCTACTCAAGTAAAATTGGAGTAGTCAAAGCCTATAGGGTTGATTGTGAAATTTTAAGGAATATTCTAAGAGCATTTTAATGTATATTAAAATGAATCTCTTAACAAGTATTTAGTGAATAAATTCTGTATGATGTATTTTGCTATGAAATTCCAATGAAACACATGTTATAGTGAGTAACTTCTTTTTAAGGCGTTATGGTAGCCAAAATATACTATTTGAGTTGAATATTTTAATACGTTATTTTGGTTCTTTTTCCAAATTCTCATTTTTATTGTTAGGTTTATATAACTCGACCCAATGTTGCTAAACCCGACCCAACCCATATTTCGATCCAACTCATACCCAACCTCATGTAGGTTTAAGTACGGGTTAAACTATCGTAAACCCATATCTCTATAGGTTGGGTGAAGTATTTGGTCCAATCTGACCCTACCCAACCTTTGTGCAACCCTATCTTCCATACATTCTCTCTTCTTCTTCTTCTCTACATATTTTTCCTTTCCACTTAAATAATTTTTTATCTTCTTCCTTCCTCCCCACTTCGAACAATGATTTCTCATTCCAAAGCCAGTGAAGCATGTTCCCACTCGGTTTGGCTAACCGTGGTAACGATTCTTCTCAAATTCAACGAATTCAATTTTTTTATGAATCATCTTGGGTTGCATGTTTTCCTAAATCTACAAGTAGAAATATCATCTATATCATTTTGTGCTCTTTTATCCACCAAATTAATCAAACTATTAATGCTTTAGTAAAAAAAATCAAAAAAATTGCTTTTGTTTCATTGTTCATTGGTATTTGCAATTAGACAATTATAATAATATTTAACAATATTAATTCTCTATTATACAAATAGTGACTGCATAATGGCTATTGATTTGAGTAATGATGAAGGACCAACATACATAAAGAAACCATCGAATACGTTATGAAGTAAAACACAAATATTTGAATGTAGGAAATTCAAAAATAAATATTAATATTCAGTTTTCATATACTATATTAATATATGAATGGCCGCCATCATTAAATTGTTTACTTTACTCATTATTTAATATATCTTCGTTCTCATGATTGGATGACGAAGCATTAATTTTGTTGTAGAGTAACAAATAGTAAAAATGGTATTTTTGATAGATCTAGTTTAGGAGGTATTTAAGAACTTGGTTGAAGCCGAGACAATAAACAAGAGTGTAAATGTAATTGAAAAAGAAAATAGTATATATGAAGCTGGTATGACATTTGATATGGTTGAAGATTTATTTCAATATTATAATTATGCAAAAACGTTGACATTCTAGCAATAAAGTGGTCCAGTAAAAGAAGTGAAGATGGTTGCTTAAGATAAGTGACATTTATATGTGATCGATTTAGGGAGCCTAACTCTACAACTGGAAATCCATTGATGCCTCAAACGATAAATGGAATAGAATGCAAGGTGAAACTCACTTCCAATTTTGGCCAAGATGGAAAATTGCATATTATTAGTACATTCCTTGATCATAACCATGACCTAAGTACTACAAAGGCTTGTTTTTTCGATGTTATCAACATATTGACGACCATATCAAAAGACAACTCGAATTTTGCAATATTGTTAGTATTGGACCTAAGAAAAGTTTCAATGCACTAGTAGTAGAGGCTGGTGGATGTGATAACATGTCATTTATAGAAAAGGACTGAAAAATATCTTGATAAGGTGAGACAATTACGTCTTAAAGAAGGAGATGCTGTTGCAATTCAAAAATATTTTTGCAAATGCAAACACAAAATTAAGATTTCTTCTTTAGCATGGACTTAGCGGATGGTGGACAACTCAAAAATGTTTTTTTGGCAAATGAATGAAGTGGAGAGGCTTATAAAGAATTTGGTGACGTAGTAACTTTTAATACAACATACCTGAAAAATAAGTATGGCATGCCGTTTGCTCCTTTTGTTAGAGTCAATCACCACGGACAATCAATTTTGATAGGGTGTCCATTGATTTCAAATGAGACAACCAACACTTTTATACGATTTTTTAGAACATGGCTTGTATGTATGTTAGATATTACTCCTCAAAGAATAATAACCGACCAAGATTGTGCTATGAAAAGTACGATAGAAACTGTTTTTCCTAATACTAAACATTGACTATGTTTATGGCATGTGAAAACGTTGCCTAAAAAATTTGGAACTCACGATCAATATGAGTTAGTTAAATCTAACTTGTAAAAAGTTGTATATAATTCTCATGATTCGGGTGAGTCTGAAAAAAGTTGGAAAAAAATGTTAGACAAGTTTGGTTTGCATGACAACATTTGATTGAATGAATTGTATATGGAAAGACATCCTTGGGTACCATATTTTGTGATAGCAAACTTTTGGGTGAGGATGTCCACCACTTAAAGAAATGAAAGTATTAATGCTTTTTTTGAGGGAAATGTTAATGCTAACACCACTTTGAAGAAATTTGTTGAGCAATACAATCATGCATTAAAAGCAAAAACATAAAAAGAGAACCAAGAAAATTTCAAGTCATTCTCACAAAGCACTCGATATGCAACAACCTATGACACAGAGAAGCAATTACAAAGTGTTTCAACTCTAACTAAAATTAAAGAATTTCAATTAGAGTTGGTGGCCAAGATGTATTGTGGTATTGTTGAAAGTATTGAGAGTTGCATGGGTATAAAGTTTTAGAGTTTATATTGAATGCAACCCACGATATGTTGCCCTTGAAGATTATAGTAAATTGATGCGATTTAAATTTTATTCAATATAGAAATTTGCGAAGTGAGTTGTAGTTGTCAGATGTTTGAGTTTAGAGGTATACTTTGCAGGCATGCACTTCTTGTGCTAATAAAAAATAATGTGAAGAATGTTCCAAATAAATATATTTTAAATAGATGGAGGAAAGATGTATTGAGGTCTCATACAAGGATCCGACTCGATGATGATAGTGCAACAGTAAGTCCAAAACAATTGTGATATAAAATGATGTGTACTGAATTCACTAAAGCAGAAAACTTGGAAGCGAATGATGAAGGCCATTTTAACCGGGAAATGGAGTGGATAAAAGATAACAACAATGTCCTATATTCAATATGATATAATGCATCTGCCAAATACTCAAATGAGGTCGGCACTAAGGAAAGCAATAATGGGACCAACGAACATTGTGAGGTGCAAGATCCTAAGCGAACTAAGACAAAAGGACGCACTCGCCTAAATAGATTCAAGTCTTGTGTGGAAAATAATCAAAAAGGGGCAAGAAAAGAATTTTGACCGGTAAGAATAGACAGGTGAGAGCATGAATTTTAACATATGAAATAGCACCATCATCATTTTGTTTTAGTCCATTTGAACCACTTTTTTTAAATCAATTAGATGAAAAACTATTTAGTGTTTCAATCTATTTCACAGGAAGCCTGCATTGTTTCTGTTAACGAATCTCTTCGTTAACACCCAAAATTTTCAAGGAATGAAGAATTTGATTGAGTGAATTCTTGGTTCACCATTATGGACCTCAACGAGTGTTGGAAAAAGTGACAATTGGTTGAGAAAGGTCTTAGGAAAATATGCTTAGTATGTCCAAGTCCATGATGATATCACAAATTGTTCATATCGAAACTACAATCAAATTTATGTAGAAGTCATATCACCAAAATAGATCAATCTTAATAGGAATCGAGACTATGAGTGTTTAATAATTCGAAGCAAGTTATGATTAAAAATTAATAGAGTTAGGGGTATGCTCTAAGTGCAATTATGTAATTTGTTACATATATCTAACTCTTTGGCTAATCTTGTATGAAATAAAGGCATTTTCTTTCTATTATATACTTGATATAATGTGGTTATATTAATTAATCAATTTTATTAAGAGTATATTAAATAGAAAATCCATAAACGGTATGTTTTGTGATAGTAGTTACAAAATGTTGTAACCGTGAGTAATTTATCACAACAAAACAAATATACCTATTTAAATGTTCCTATTCAAGATGCATCGAGACTAGATCTCGATGTTTCCATTGACACTAGAGTATGCAAAGCTTTCCAAATGTTGGGAAGTGTATTACTCATGATTTCTGGGGATACCCGAGGGTTACGTACTAATAGTTATTAGATAACCATGGAATGACTCACTCAATAATTTTCTATTGGTTAATATAACCAAGGTCGAATAAAAAATATCGATGTGACTAATTTACACAGTTATCTCGATTTGATAATATTTATAATCTTCAATGTGGTAGTGCTTTGATTACAGTTGAATCATGACACGATGTCCATCTAATGACTATACTTGGGTCGAATGAATGTATTGCAAGTGAAACACTATTAAAGAGAGGATTTGTCTCCCTAATTATATGAAGTTAGTATCATGGTCAACTGAGGTCAATTCAGAATCAAAGTCTCTGGCCAGAGCAGTTCAGTTAATAATAATTTTATTGAACCAAGGACTTTTTGTTTAGACTATAAAGTTAAATGTGGATGATATTTGAATTTTGACCATTATCAAATTCCATAAATCCAAAGTGATATAGTTTTGACGAAGGCAATTGGTGTAAATAATTATCATTACCGGTTATCTCATATAATAAGTAAAATTGCATATTACCAAAAGATGTGTAAGCGATAATTCAACAAAAATGCCACGCCACCTGTTAAGCGATGTGTGAATCTTAATATTCAAATAGTTCTATATTAACCGCTGATTGAATTTACATCTTTGAGTCGCATAACCGTAATAATGAATACTCTGAATAAATCACACGGTTTATTAATTTATAAATTGTTGTAAATTAATTAAATTAGTTATTATTTATGAAATTTAAATTCTTAAACTTTATTTGAGTTGTTTGAATAACGTTAACACTTAATAAAGTGCATCTATCAAAATTATAAACGCATATATTGATATTAGATATGAATAAATATTTAAATTGGATTTAAATAGATTAATTGCTAATTGTTTTTGGAATTTTTTATTGAGGCCTATTTGCATGATTGAAAAAAAGGGGGAGTTTTCAAATGAGATTTTAAAGTCTAAAGGAGGAGTTTAAAGAAGAAAATAAAACCCCTCTTTGTGAATCACTTAAATATCATTTATGAAATGAACTTTTGTAACGACCCAGAATTTTGACCATTTTAAAATATACTATTTAAAGTGATTTTAAATATACAATAGGTAAGGTTATGTGATTCATACAATATTAGAGAGAATTTGGAAAAAGAAGTATACACAAAAATAGTAACATTTGCCTATATCGACAAAAGTGACAAAATGCTGATTTCAAAAAAGTAAGTTTCAATGGTTAGATAAATTATTTTAATTAATTTATGAGCGTTTATGTTTTTAAATAACATTATAAAAATTTATTTTTAAATTTGGTTTATATAGATAAATAGTTTAACAAAAACGTCAAAATGTAACCGTAAAACGTTTTGTCGAAAATCGACGTTTAGTTCAAAATAACTTGTCGCGACGTTATCGTATCTCTATTAACATTTTTTAACATATATATTACAAACTTTAATAAATAAACAAGTTTACCTTTACTAAATAGGATTAGAAACTTTTAAAAGGCATTAGTAAAAGTAAATAAGAATTAATAAAAGTAAGAAAAAGTAAACATCAAATCACATCACATCAAAGCCAACATAATTATGTTATTCTTTATTTAATCTTTAAGCGACTAAGATATAAAGTAATAAGTGAAAGGATGATGTTAAGTATTGAAAAAGTTGAGATTGCTTTAGATTGAAGTAAGGCTGGTTTAGTAATTTGGTAAGAGGTTATTTTGGTAAATTTACCACTTCTTTCGTTTTCTATAAAGACCCACCTCCTTCTTCACTTTCATTCACATTTCTTCTTCTTATTTTCTCAAACTTCTTCATCTTCTTCCTCTTCTCTTTAATAGCTTCTAAACCATAGGAAAAACTTAGAAAGAAATAACGTCAAAATATTTATAAAATATTCAAAAGAAATCAATGATCATCCTCTTCAAATCAAACTAATTTTTTCTCCATATTTTACCTCTTCTTCTCTTGGACATTACTTCTCCAAACCTAAGCCAAATTACAAAATTAATTTTTTCATATCATGTATTTTTCTAGTGGCTACAACTTTCATGTTGACCACTTTGTCTCATTCTGAAGATAACTATGTCAAAAATACACTTCTTTCAAGTGTATTTTCTGACCTAGTTTTTAAACTAGAGAATATGCCACATCTTTATAAAAGTGATTTTGTACAAGAATGGTTTTATAAAAATGTTTTATGAAACGGAAAGAATTTCGAGGACTAAACCTGATGATTTTAAGATGATTTTTGAACGGACTTGGGAAATGAAAATTATTATAGATTTGAAAGCACTTGTGAATATTAGTGTGAAATGGTTTATCGCTTCGGGATATGAAATGATTAATCGCTTCGGTATATAAAATGATTTATTATGTTACCACTGATTTGGTAACCTGCAACTAAAATGTGGGCATTTGTTTTTGGTATAATCTGCTCTTGAAATAGAGGGATATACTTATTTATCAATTGTATTAAGGCTAGGACCCAGTTTCCTTGTTTTTGGAAGAAACCTCCTGATCTGGTTGCATATGGTTTGATAGGTTTTTATCGCAGTATTTGGGATTTTCAAATAAAATTTTAAAAAGTGATTTGATTTAGGATCCCCAAGTAAAATATAATTTGTATATAAAAGATATATATTTCAAAAGTTTTGAAATAAGAATTCGAGAATAAAGTCCAAAGTGATAATTCCCATAAAGGTAATTAGATTTGAAAATCTAAAATTGAAGATTAAGGCAAAGTAGGTAGTTTTAGGAATTGCATATTGTTTGTTGCATTGTAGGCTTCATGAGTCCTATTTGCGGTAGGAGAACTGCGTTGGCTTGATCCTGTATCTAATTAGGTACCCAATTAGATAGGGGTATATAGGCAGTCATAAGAGGCAGTGATGCAGCCCCTAAAATAATATAACTCTTTCATGTTTATCTATTATTGGCTATTGTTTTTCTTGTGTTATTGTATCTTTTCTGCTTACTATTTTATTCCGCATTTACATTGTTTATTCAGCTCGCAAGTAAGAATAGTGTTGTCTCTCTCATCAGAGTTGTGTAGTGGTAGATTTATAGTCATTGTATTTGGTATGTATTAAGGCACACTTTATAGGATTAATAAATAAATAAATTACTGATAAGTTGTATAATTGAAATTGTATCCTATACATTTAGTAACGTTGAATATTTATCAAATATGGTGTATTAAGTTGGTAGTTTTCATTAATAGTTTTTGGATGGATGGATTTTTCGACAATTTTAACTGGTCTGAAAATCCGGGTCGTCACCATTTTGTCCTTTCCTCTTTATTTTATTTTCTTCTGCCGAAAATAAGAAGAGGATGTAAGAGAATTTTGTGGCTTAATTTTGGAATTAAATAAGGTAGATTTTAAAGGAGGAAATTGAATAGGTTTTAATGTTTTCTTTAAAACATAGTCTCTCTCTCATCCTTTTACATGTTCTTTACAGACAGACAATTTTTTTTCTTTCTCAAGCCTTCCTCCTCTTCCTTATTGGCCTCCATGAAAATAAATCCCAGAAAACAAATTAAAAAATAAATAAATTGAAGGTGGTCTTTTTCTCCAGATTCTTTTAAAATCTAGAGGCAGATTCAAGCGAATCGAAGTTTTATTTATCATTCAAGGTGCAATTATTAGCTTTATTTTTGTTAATTCTAATTTCATTTATTTGTATACTCATCATGTTGAAATGATCCATAGTTATTCATATTATGTCTCTTCTATCTAATCATGTTTAAATAGTTTAGATTTATTCATATTATGTCTCTCCTAACTTATGTTTTGATCTTGTAATATAACTCAGATCCCCTTCTCCTTTTTAAATATCCATTTACTATATGTTTATTATGGCTAACATAGTTCAAATCCTTTATCTCTTTTACTATTTGTCCCTTCTGTATGGTTAGATCTAATTATCATACAACAAATTTGTGTATGCTCAATTTGTTCGACATTTTTCCCGTATTTTGAAAAAAAAACAAAATGTGAAAATATTCTATTATGTTGTGTATAAAATTTTGTAACATTTGTATACATAAACATTAATAAATATATTTGTTGGTTGTTTGAAACAACATTAAAATTAATTTCTAATGTTGCATAGTTACTTTCCAAAATGATTTCATTTTACTTATTTTAGTCATAAAAGTAAAAGTTTCCTTTTTGTTTTAGAATTCATAAGTGGTAATTTATGTAAAGTTATAGACATAATTTCATACCTAAGATTAAAAGATTGAATCATTTTATTAGCATTAAATTTAAACAATATGTTACTTAATATATATCTATGTGTGTGTGTGTTATTTTAAACTTAATGCATAACTTGGAATTATGTATACGTGTAGATATATATGTGTTTATGTATTTTAATCTAAGTCAAAATATACTTTTTTGTGAAACTATAGAATCTAATTTCAAACTCTTCCTTAATTGAAACCATTTTTACAATTGTTAATTCTTGTTTTCACAAGCTTATATATGGGAAAAATTATTTTAACATGTATATGTGTAAACTTATCAATAATTATACATGTATATTTTATTACTTAAATAAAGAAGAAAAAAACTTGGGCAACAAAGGCATATTCAAATTCTATTGTAACTGCCGTTTAATATGCCATTCAATGTAATTAGAGAGAGAAAGAGAGAAATGAAAGGGTTTCTCTCTCTACATTTGTAGCCACATCTTTTGCCAATTTATTATACATGTCAAGAGAATGAAAACCAAAGGTTTTCCTTCTCTTAAATTTCACATGCTTAGTTACATAAATGTACACTTCTTTTATGTTACACTTATATTCACAACATTAATATATTCATTACACTTAAATTTTAACTTTATTTCTTAATCTAAATAAAATAAAGATTTTATTTAAAAGAAAACCTAGAAAAATTATAAGTATATTTAGACCTCATTCTTCCGCTGTCGGCTGGCCTAGTTCCAACAGAAATCATAAGCTCCTTGGAAATCAAAATAAACCATAAGTCATGAAATCTTTATTCATATGCTATAAAATAGTTGAATGTACATAGCCTTATGTGTACAAAGTTCGATTGTTACAATAAAAAAATCACCAAATCAATTTAAAGTTACAAAGTTTAGAATGTAGGAAGTTAAGAAAAGAACGTTTGCCCCTTCCTATGTTCCCTTAAGTCAATATTTATCGGGGTGGTAAGATGCGGTATGGATATTATGCGACATGCCTGTTCTGTGGCATTGAGGTTCGTCTTGATGGCGCTAAGGATATTGTGTTGATTTGATAAGTTGTAACATTCGTTAGTGTATTAATGGACTATGACATCATCAAGGCGTGGTATTGATAATAAGCAACATTAATAACAGGCGACATTGGTAATAAGCGGTAAGAATAGCAAGCGGCATTGATAGCAGGCGGCATTGATAATAGGTAGCATTGATAACAGGTAGCATTGATAACAGGCGACATTACTAACGAATAGCATTGGTGATAGGCGACATTTATAAGAGACGACATTGGTGATGGGCGGCATTTATAATAGACGACATTGGTGGTGAGTGGCATCAATAAGGAGCGACATCAGAAGGAAATGACATTGAAGAGATGCAGTATCAACCTGAGGCGACATTAACTAGGTACGACATCCATTCTACCTTCATGGATGATGTAACGTCTCGCCTTTTTATACGATTTAGATCGATGATAAACCACATACGTCAGACTCAAACCATACAGAAGGGCAGATTGTTATTGGGGTGAATAAGAAAAGCAGGAAAAGAAGAATAACAAAACAGAATCTTGCAGCAGAATGACAAAATATAATAGTCAAATAACAGTTCATGAAGCTGTTTTACAAAACATTGATTATACTTATACAATACATATCAGAGTTACACATACCAGAGAATAATAAATAACAATGCAGCTGAATAATGCGATGCAGTGGAACAACATAGTACATAATAATATCTTCGTCTTCGTCCTCCAAAATAAAGTCTTCAAAACCTGAAATGCTCTGACTAACCCGAGCGAATTGAAAAGACAAAACACTCGAGTCAGAACTAAATGATCTTATGTAAGTCAAATCAATAGAATCAAATATGAGTGGAATGGCGTCAGAGATGTTTACAGAAAGAGATGTTTACGGAATTTGACATCTCCAATCCAGTGTCTAACATAAGTGCAGTAAATCAAGAGATGCTCGGGATTTACATCTCCTAAGCATCCGTTAAACTATTTACTATGTAGTAATATTTCGCTACTATAATAGTGTCTGATAGTAAAACAAACTTACTTTTAAATAGCGTTAAGGGGTTACTCATATAGCTCTTAACACATAATTGTGCCAATAGTCTATACAGTACCGTAATACCTCCTGATCGGGAGGCTACCAGAGGATACTCCATAGGTATGACACAAATCAAACTCGTACAAGGCGCGCTAGGGTAGGAGACACGGCACAACTAGGCAATGCCAGGGTAGATATACCAATTACGCTTCCAGACCGGTGGTAACGCTTACTACCGCCCATCTCAAGCCACACCCCTAAAATCAAAAGGGCCCAAATCAATCACAAAGTAATAGAATGGTATCGAAGGAGTGCGTCTGACAAAAGGTGCTACCTTCTTGGCCCGTCGATCGCTCCTGTTTTAGCCACCTTATGCCAACTCATGGGAGTCAGGTCCACGTATATACCTCAAAGGAAACGTCGCCACCATCCTACTTTATTCTGGAATCTCCAACACGTACAAGGTTGTTAAAGTGGTTTTTGGAGTTGGCAGAGAGTATGACAATTTCCGATCCCGATCTCTTTAACAACCAAACATTATTATAACACCGCGGTACTTTCAAAACAATTTATACTTGAAACCAAAATATAATAACCATTCCAAAACCATATAAATATGATGTCATTTCCATATTGAAAACCCAAATCAATATAATATCATTTTTATAAAGACCCAAATCTATATAATAGCGCTTTTACTTCAAATATATCCCTTTTCCAAAATCATAGTACTTTCAAATTTATACACCTCGAAACCAAACATTTGAAATTTTACACCTTTAAAACATAATAATTTGAAATTCATAACTTCAAAACACTTTAATTTCGATAAAACATTCCAATTTTGATATATTTCAAGGTTTTAAATTTCCCGAAATTTTCAAACTAAATTTGATAATTTCGATCCAAAAATTATAATTTCTATTATTTAGTTTTGAAATATTTTACATAACAGATCCATTACCATTTAAATAAAACTCAAATTACAAATAACTAAATATTTCCTTCAATTCATTTATACTTGAAATACTCATTCAATTCACCTTGACCCCAAAATCAAGTTATAAAAATTTTACCTTTTAAAATTTCCAATTTAATAAATTTCACATCAACCTTTTTGAGTTTAATTCTTAAATAAATTTAATTTCAAATAAATCTCCATTTTATCTCCCAACCTTAATTTATTTAAATCATTATACACTCTATATTAAAATAAAATTTAAATATTTAATCACATTTATTTTAATAAAAATCAAACTCTATTATTAAACTTAATTGTTATTTAACAAACTTATACATAGCTTAATTCAATCATTTAACTATATATAAAATAATATTTATATAATATCAAAATCAATATTATTTAAACCATATATTTCTTTCAGAAACCATAGAAATCATTTTCAAAATATTTTATATATAGACCACGGTGTCTGTATAAAATTTTCTACCCCATGGTCAAGTGATACAGATATTTATCATTTCAATCCGTAATTTAAATAAAAATACGGTTATGTATCATTTCAAATCGCAATCCCGAATGAAATAAAAACTTAACAACTTGTAGTTTATAACACTATAAAATTCAACATCCATTCATCCAATATCAATCATCAACCATTTATCACAATCATCATCCAATTTCAAATAATAACATCAATATAGAATAGATAATAAATGACAGGTATCTACTGGCAGTTTATATTCAAAATAAATTAAATAACAATTTAACTGACAGTTTATATGCAATAATAAATTAAATAACAATTTAATTCAACAAATTCAATTTAACTGGAATGATGATACAAATATACCAAACAGCTATAAATAAATTTTTAATCACATCAGAAATTAATTTAACACACATACGAAATTTTAGAAGTTGTGAGTGGGTTAAAACACTCACCTTTTGAATTTAAATTGAATTTAAACCCAGTTTAAACTCAAAAATTTGACAGTCTCAGAATTCGTCCATACCAGGGTCAAAATGTATGAAATACCAATACGATCCAAACGCAAGAAACCATACCCAAAACGGACCTCGTATGTGAAAGTTATACAAATTAGAACGATCGTACGATTTAAATATTAGAATAAACAAGATAATTAAATTAACAAACCTATACTACACGTCAGCACGCTCCATGCAATCAACTCCACCAAAGCACTAATTGTCGCGATACGTCGTATTCGAATTGCTCTGCCACCGAAGAACCATCGATGCACCACCACCTGATAATCCTTGAACACGATCAGAGCCTACCGCCTCGAAGGTCGTGCACCGCCGCAGCATCGACCTTTGACTGGCCCCCTACAACGCCGCTGTCGTCTCCTAGGCCGAGAACGAAATTAGGCTATTCATCATCGATTTCTGGCGAATCCTGACCGAGTTGCAACGAACGACGACAAACCTAAGACCTACTCGTCACCACCTTCGCAACGACACTACCCGATCGTCCATTGGATGAGGATCCACCGTTGGATCATCAAAAATCCACGATGAACGGTCGCGGTTCATTCTCGATTTCTAAATAACGATGACTCGAGTTGGAAAACGAATTAAGGATTTGAGATTCGCTCGTCGAGTGCTTTCCGACGGTATAAAATATGATAAGTTTGAAGAGTTTGAAGTTTTGATTTGATTTTGAATTGCAATTGGATCTAGAATTTGATTGTCTGCCATTGAGGAGGAGAGACAGTTGAATTGTACGTACAGAACAATTAACATAAGGAATAGGCTAAGGTTAGGGTTTATAATGAGGTATATATATGCAAGGCTGAAATTAGAATGGATGGACACGATTGATATACGCAATGAACAATAAAATGGCACGAAAATCCCGTTTCGACTACGGAATGAAATTGGGTCAACCCATATATCAAAATAGATGTTTTAAAATATTTTAAATGCAATGGAACAGGTTTTAAGTCCAAATTCCATCGTACAAAGAAGTTATGCAAGAATCAAGTTATTTCAAATTGATTTCAATTAATTTCAATTAATTGATTTATAGGCGTTTCGAGCTCGTACGATCGAACGACAAATCTGATCGCTACGAAACTTGAAATCCTACAATAACTCACCATTATGGATCCGATGAAACTAGTTCCGTCGAAATCTGAGTCAGTGGTCAAAATGGCTATTTTTACATTAATTAAATAAATTGATAATAAATTAATTAAATCAAATTTTCAATTTCAATTCGACAATTGACAAATTTCATCATTTTTGATCTCTCAATCATTTACAATGTTTTAAACAAATTTAAATGTCAAATTTGAGTTGATTAATTTATCAATTTCAGTATTAACCTCAATTTCATTAAATTCAAAAATTATAAATTAAATTTCTAATAATTCTATTTAATTTACTTTTCATTCTATTACTCAATTCATTATTATAAACCGATGAAATTAACATTGGATCCAAAATCTATTACATCGATATTCTCACATTCCATCTTCATTTCAATTAACGTAATAATTAGATATTAAATTTCATTTATTTGTAATTAAATCCAATTATTATAGTTTAGATCCTATTAAATTGATAAGTCTTCATTTCCATTCTTTTAAATTCAACAATTGTCCTATTATGTATAATATTAACATTATTTCAAATATTACCTTAATTAACACTAGCGTAATAATTTATTTAGATTTATTGCAATTGATTCCAATTCAATTTAATGGATTAAAATATATTGGTAACTTATAATAATTATTGCCACTAACTCCTACTTATACTTTTATAAGTTTTTCATTTCCAACAATATTATAATTACTTACAGAACATTGATTTTATTCAATTACTATTTATTATTATTAATTCATTAATAAAATCACTGTTTACCTTTTTTTCTTATATTCAATTTTTAGCCTAGTATAACAATTTACAGTACTTCAATTAATCGAAATTTCATTTCAATTGTTAATACTTAGCTTTAATTTCTATGGTTGCATTTCATTTTACCATTCATTACACTATTAATTTACAAAAATTTTGTTTCGTCTTAATTTACTTACCAAAACCTTAATAAACCAACTAATTTAAATCATCGAAAATTGTGGGTCGTTACACTCTCCCCCACTCAAAACTTTTCATCCCTGAAAAGGAAAAAGAAGGGAAAAGAAGAATTAAGAATCAATATATCTTACTTAAAATATTAAATTTATAAACAAATAAATTTACAAAATAATTTAATTTAAATAAAATATACCAATTTATAACTATTAAATCTTTTTATACTCAAATTAACAAAGTCTGAAAAACATTTTTCAAAATTTTCCAAGTCCAAAATTTACGGAAAATTTCGGCTGAGTCTCCTTTGTACGGGGAGGCTTGGAAGAAAATAAAATATCAAATACAACAATATACAACATATATTTTTCAAAATAATATATATCCCAACACGGGAAAAACAATATAATAGCGTCATAAAACCGTAATCCGAGAACGTACCTATTTATCGGGCAATTAACACTTAATTATAAAACCAAAAGTAGTAGTAATTGCTTTCATAACCTGTATTTCACTTATATAATCCAAAAAGAGTAAATAATTATATAGAATGAAATGTTTAAAATTGTTTCAACCATAAACAAACAAATCAATACAAACAACAATCACTTGCAACAAGGCATACAACCATCACATAGAATCAACACAAATCAATCATTCATTCATATCAAACAAAACAAATAGCTGTTCGGGTTCAAACTTTAAATTGCACAGAATGGAAAAATAAACTACTTAGTGCACCATTTACTCAACAGTCTTAGATGAAACTAAATAGATTATTCATTCATCCAAACAATTTTAAAGTATCCTTGCCCAAACAATCATAACTAAACAAACAGCAATTTCAAACAATAGATCAATTTCATTCTTATTAATTTCATTTCATACGTTTGTTGTTTGATTTCTTTTTCATCCATATAATGATTTATCCTTTATATTTATACTTATTTCATGCAAATTTTCATTTCCATCCGTTGATTCAGTGTCTATTTCACTTATTTGCACTTATACTTACATAAATTCATTTTATTTATTCGTATCATATAAATTTTCTTTTTATTGCATTACATTCATTCATTTCTCAATTTCATTTATTTTCATTCATTTATTACTTCATTTCATTTATTCATTTACTTATAATACTTACCTTCAATTTGTTTAATTTGTAGCCTTTCAATTATACTTAAGTTTGCAACAATTTCAACATCAAATTCTTATTTATTAAAGAATTTCATTGGATACTTCCATTGTTTCAAATTTTTACTTGTATAATATTATATTACATTTTCTTATTAAACATTGTAACTTTTATTAGTTGGTAAGTTATATATATGCTTTTAAGAATGCAATTGAAAGTTACATAAGTTTATTTTATTTCTTTTAATTAACTTAATGTTCAATAGTCATATCCTTTGCTTTTTATAGATCACAAATTTCAACTTTCTAGAAATTTCATTTATAACCTATCATTTAATCTCTTATTTTAAATTAGAGGTTCTAATTATTACTTAGTTACATTCAATTTCACTATAATAATTAAAACTATTAATTAACGGAAACTTAAGAATTAAATACCGAGTTAAATTTCAAATCATTTTAAAATAATAGATAGATATATATACTTACAACTTATAACCAATTATGTTTAAAACAATTTAAAATTTTACATTTGTTTATCAAAATAAATCTGCAGTAAAACTACTACAGTGGCCTTCCCGCTTTGAAACTCGAAAATGAATGTCGATGATGCGTGCAATCATCACCGAATTATTTTCCAGTAACAGAGAGGGAAATACAGAACTTATTTCTTCCAAAATTTCTTTAAAACAATTCTTTCAAATTATATCAAAATATTTATATCAAAACATACTTCTAATAATATTATTATATTCCAAAATCCTTTGAAAGAAATTTTCAAAATCCCCGGATTTAAGTTCTAAATTTCCAATTTTACTTTATTTTTTATTTGTAAATTTTATTTCCAACCTATATTTATAAATTTCACTACCTAACAACCAATATATTACAACCAATATAAACTTTATAAAAAATTTACTTTATATATAGAAAATATAATAGGAAAAATTATTTCATTCACCTATATTCAAAACAAATATTGTGTCGGTCTGTCCTATTAAGTGTTTAGAAATCCCTATTGATGTCATAGCGTCCTATGCAGCAACCAGAATTTATAAATACAAAACGGAACAAATTAACACAATACAAAAACCTTCTATAACACTAACAAATACGCTCTCTCAATATATACACTCAATGACTCATCATAGGGTATTACTACCCTATTAATAAAGAGTCAGACCCCACAAAGCTAAGGTTTATCGCTAAACCAAAGCTCTGATACCAAGTGTAACGTCCTGCCTTTTTGTATGATTTAAATCTACGATAAACCATGCACGTCAGACTCAAACCATACAGAAGGGCAGATTGTTATTGGGGTGAATAAGAAAAGCAAGGAAAGAAGAAAAACAAAACAGAATCATGCAGCGGAACGACAAAATATAATAGTCAAATAACAGTTCATGAAGCTGTTTTACAAAAACATTGATTATACTTATACAATACATATCAGAGTTACACATACCAGAGAATTATAAATAACAATGCAGCGGAACAATGCGATGCAGTGGAACAACATAGTATATAATAATAATATCTTCGTCTTCGTCCTCTAAAATAAAGTCTTCAAAACCTGAAATGCTCAGACTGACCTGAGCAAATTGGAAAGACAAAACACTCGAGTTAGAACTAAAAGATCTTATGTAAGTCAAATCAATAGAACCAAATATGAGTGGAACGGTGCTAGAGATGTTTACAGGATTTAACATCTCCTATCTAGTATCTAACGTGAGTGCAGTAACTTAAGAGATACTCGGGATTCACATCTCCTAAGGATCCGTTAAACTATTTACCATGTAGTAATATTTCGCTATTATAATAGTGTCTAATAGTAAAATAAACTTACTTTTAAATAGCATTAATGGGTTACCCATAAAGCCCTTAACACATAATAGTGCCAATAGTCTATACAGTACTGTAATACCTCCTGATCGGGAGGCAACCAGAGGATACTCCATAGGTACGATACAAATCAAACTCATATAAGGCGTGCTAGGGTAGTTGACATGGCACAACTAGGCAATGCCAGGGTAGATATACCAATTACGCTTCTAGACCGGTGGTTGTCAAAAAGGCCCAAATCAATCACAAAGTAATAGAATGGTATCGAAGGAGTGTGTCCGATAAAAGGTGCTACCTTCTTAGCCCGTCGATCGCTCCTGTTTTAGCCACCTTATGCCAACTCACGGGAGTCGGGTCCATGTGTATACCTCAAAGGAAATGCCGCCGCCATCCTACTTCATTCTGGAATCTCCACCGTGTACACGGTTGTTAAAGTGGTTTTCGAAGTTGGAAGAGAGTATGACAACTTCCGATCCCAGTCTCTTTAATAACCAAATGCTATTATAACACCGTGGTCATTTCAAAATAATTTATATTTGAAACCAGAATATAATATCCATTACAACACCACATAAATATGATGTCATTTCCGTTTTTAAAACCCAAATCAATATGATATCATTTTTATAAAGACCCAAATCAACATAATATCACTTTTATTTCAAATATATCCCTTTTCCAAAATCATAGTACTTTCAAATTTATACACTTCGAAACAACATTTGAAATTTTACACTTTTAAAACATAATACTTTGAAATTCATAATTTCGAAACATTTCAATTTCGATAAAACATCTCAATTTCGATATATTTCAAGGCTTTAAATATCCCAAAATTTCCAAACTAAATTTGATAATTTCGATTTAAAAATTAATTTTTATATTATTTAGTTTTGAAATATTTTACATAACAGATCCATTATCATTTAAATAAAACTCAAATTACAAATACTAAATATTTCCTTCAATTCATTTATACTTGAAATACTCATTTAATTCACCTTGATCCCAAAATCAAGTTATAAAAATTTTACCTTTTAAAATTTCCAATTTAATAAATTTTACATCAACCTTTTTGAGTTTAATTCTTAAATAAATTTAATTTCAAATAAATCTCCAGTTTATCTCCAACCTTAATTTATTTAAATCATTATACACTCTATATTGAAATAAAATTTAAATACTTACTCACATTTATTTTAATAAACATCGAACTCTATTATTAAACTTAATTGTTATTTAACAAACTTATACATAGCTTAAATTCAAGCATTTAACTACATATAAAAAATATTTATATAATATCAAAAACCAATATTCATTAAACCATATATTTCTTTCGAAAACCATAGAATCATTTTCAAAATATTTTATATATAGACCACGGTGTTTGTATAAACTTTTCTACTCTATGGTCAAGTGATACAGATATTTATCATTTCAATCCATAATTTAAAATAAAAAACGGTTATATATCATTTCAAACCGCAATCCCGAATGAAATAAACACATAACAACTTGCAGTTTATAACAATATAAAATACAACATCCATTCATCCAATATCAATCATCAACTATTTATCACAATCATCATCCAATTTCAAACAATAACATCAATATAGAATAGATAATAAATGACAGGTATCTACTGCCAGTTTATATTCAAAATAAATTAAATAACAATTTAACTGACAGTTTATATGCAATAATAAATTAAATAACAATTTAATTCAACAAATTCATTTTAACTGGAATGATGATAAAAATATACCAAACAACCATAAATAAATTATTAATCACATCAGAAATTAATTTAACACACATAAGAAATTTTAGAAGTTGTGAGTGCGTTAAAACACTCACCGTTTGAATTTAAATTGAATTTAAATCCAATTTAAACCCAGAAATTTGACAGTCTCAGAATCCATCCAAACTAGAGTCAAAATATTCGAAATTCCAATACGATCCAAACGCAAGAAACCGCACCCAAACGGACCTCGTATGTGAAATTTATACAAATTGGATTGATCATACGATTTAAATATTATAATAAACAAGATAACTAAATTAACAAACGTATACTACACGTCAGCACGCTCCTTGCAATCATCTCCACCGAAGCCCTAATTGTCGCGATATAGATCGCGTTCGAATTGCTCTGCCGTCGAAGAACCATTGATGCGCCACCAGCTGATAATCCTTGAACACGATCAGAGCCTGCCGCCTCAAAGGCCGTGCACTGCCGCAGCATCGACCTTTGACCGGTCCCCTACGATGCCGCCTTCATCTCCCGGGCCGAGAATGAAATTCGGCTATTCATTATTGATTTCTGGCAAATCCTGACCGAGTTACAATGAATGACATTCACCCTAAGACCTGCTCGTCGCCACCTTCGCAACGGCACTACCCGATCGTCGATTGGATGAGGATCCACCGTTGGATCATCCAAAATCCACTATGAACGGCCACGGTTCATTCTCGATTTCTCAATAAACAATGACTCAAATTGGAAAATGAATTACGGATTTGAGATGCGCCCGTTGAGAGCTTTCCGATGATATAAAATATGATATAGTTTAAAGAGTTTGAAATTTTGATTTGATTTTGAATTGCAATTGGATCTAGAATTTGATTATCTTCCATTGAGGAGGAGAGACAGTTGAATTGTACGTACAAAACAATGAACATAAGGAATAGGCTAAGGCTAGGGTTTATAACGAGGTATATATATGCAAGGCTGAAATTAGAATGGATGGGCACGATTGATATACGCGATGAACGATAAAATGGCCCGAAAAGCCCGTTTCGACTCCAGAACGAAATTGGGTCAACCCATATATCATAATAGATGTTTTAAAATATTTTAAACATGATGGAACATGTTTCAAGTCCAAATTCCATCGTATGAAGAAGTTACGCTAGAATCAAATTATTTCAAATTGATTTCAATTAATCGATTTCTAGGCGTTTCGAGCTCGTACGATCAAATGACAAGTTCGATCGCTACAAAACTTGAAATCCTACAATAATTCACCATTAAGGATCTGATGAAATTTGTTTCATCGAAATCCGAGTCAATGGTCAAAATGACTATTTTTACATTAATTAAATAAATTGATAATAAATTAATTAAATCAAATTTTCAATTTCAATTCGATAATTGACAAATTTCATCATTTTTGATTTCTTGATCATTTACAATGTTTTAAACAAATTTAAATGTCAAATTAGAGTTGATTAATTTATCAATTTCAGTATTAACCTCAATTTCATTAAATTCAAAAATTATAAATTAAATTTCCAATAATTCTATTTAATTTACTTTTCATTCTATTATTCAATTCGTTATTATCAAACGGTTGAAATTAATATTGGATTCAAAATCTATTACATTAATATTCTCACATTCCATCTTTATTTCAATTTACATAATAGTTAGATATTTAATTTAATTTATTTGCAATTATATCCAATTATTACAGTTCAAATCCCATTAAATTGATAAGTCTTCATTTCCTTTCTTTTAAATTCAACAAATTGTCCTATTATGGATAATATTAACATTATTTCAGATATTACCTTAATTAACACTAGCGTACTAATTTATTTAGATTTATTGCAATTGATTCCAATTCAATTTAATGGATTAAAATATATCGGTAACTTATAATAATTGTTGCCACTAGCTCTTAATCATACTTTTATAAGTTTTCATTTCCAACAATATTATAATTACTTACGGGACATTGATTTTATTCAATTTCTATTTATTATTATTAATTCATTAATAAATTCACCATTTACCTTTGTTTTCTTATATTCAAATTTTAGCCTAGTATAACAATTTACATTACTTCAATTAATCGAAATTTCATTTCATTTGTTAATACTTAGCTTTAATTTCCATGGTTGCATTTCATTTTAGATCATTTCATTATTAAATTACAAAATTTGTGCTTCGTCTTAATTTACTTACCAAAACCTTAATAAACCAACTAATTAAAATCATCGAAAATTCCGGGTCGTTACAGATGAAGTGCAACATTGGTTAGAACACAACATCAATGTGTAAAATATGGATGATGCATCATGCCCCTATGATGTTGATGGCTTATCGTATACAATATCAATGATGCACGACATCAGTTCCTGACTTGGTGAAATATTTGCTTTATACGAAGTCATCAACCGGTGATATGAGGGAGGAAGTATTATTTAATGGCCTCTGTTGAAGAAAGATTAATGGTGTATGACATTGATGTCATATGTGCTGGTGGTATTCAATATTCCATATTGCATTAATAACTTCTTTTGGATGTAAAACTTTTATCTCGACACTCTTGTTGTCGATTTCATAATCAATAATGCTAGTAACATTTTCCCCTTATTATGAAGGAAGCATTGACTTTTCAAGTCAATATCTTTGTCAATGGCTCGTTACTACTTATTGGTATTTTTTGTAGATCCAATGGTAAATTAAAATTGATCTAATAGTAGTTACATGTGTTCCCTTCCACTATAAATAATTAAGTCATTTCCTACTTCCTCTTTTACCTATGTTTCAATCTCAAGCAAAAGAAAATTTCAAATTCTCAAAATCGTTCAAAAACTTACATTTCGGACATCCGATCTATTACTAAGATTCGATATTTGATTCTAATTTCATCGATTATTCTAAATTAGAGAGCTTTATATATGATTCATGGTTAGGGTTTTATTTGGGTTTTTTGATTTCAAATTGACATCTGGGTTTTGATTCGAGGTTTCGATGTTTAACTTCGTTGTTAATCTCCATACTATTGGTTAATTTATAGAATTAACCTTAAATTTTATACCACTAAAGACTTTGGTGCGTTGATTAAAGTTCAATGACATTGATTCAGATGCTTGGGATTTTCTAATTTAACGATAAAGCAGATAGCCTACTGAACCCGAAACCCAACATTGCTTTGTTTTATATTGAACCTAATGATTTACGACATCACCATGATGTTAGATATTAATTAGGTATTTTTGTTTCTTCTTATTCCAAGAACCAATTCTGTAATTTAAAGAATTAATAGTGCAAGATCCTTTTGCCGCTAATATGCAAAGATGCGACAGCCGATTTAAATCATAATGTCGCATTCTATTATGTTGACATTAACTGGAAGCATCGTCGTTTAAATTCGGCACCGATTTATGGAGTTATAGTATGACACTGATGATCTTATGTTATTGCTTTTTTTGGGTAATCATTTTAAACGTTTTTGTTCAATATTTTTCGACATTATTATTTTACATCATAATGTTGTAGTAAATTTATGGGTGTCTTATAAAAATATCATTAAACTATGTCAACCTTACTCATTGATGTTAGTTATCTTATCATTTCGACATCGACCATAGTTGCGGCATTACATTGTAGTTTTGTAGCATAACCAATATGACGTTCAACATTAATTCACCCATTCGACATAGACATATTGATGCAACATAATACTTTGGATATTCTTATAATAATTCTTACATTAAGTTTCTTGTAAACACCTATAGGTTTACTTTCTTACTATAAGTCTAACATTTGTTTGTATACTCTTAACCATCCTAAAAGTTATGAGTTTGATGTGGACTTTATACTTTTACATTTTTATGTCATAACTTAGGTAGTTCGTAATTAATGTGCTACCATTTGTTTTTGCTTCAATAGCCGATTTTATATCATGAGCATTTAAATTTTCAAAAAATATCTAATACTGTTTTGATTTGGAAAAATATCACCTGGCAGGCAAATGGAAGACAAGAAGGCAATCCAGAAGGAAAATAAATTCAGCAAGGGACCCAAAGCTTCTCTACTTGTTAAGAAAGGGGATAATATTCTTAATCAATCGTATATTACTACCCAAGAAGAAGTGGATTCCATTTTCAAACAGTTTGGTATAGTAGGCATAGAGCTATTCCTGCTAGTCCTTCTGGCAAAATTGACAACCCTTTAGAAGGGTTTTTCGCCTTCACTCTAATAAACATATGACACTCGTGATACCTTCCTTTCCCTGACTTTCTCTTGAGATTCCTGAAGCACCTACACATCACTACTATTCAATTATCTCCCAATTCATACACTTATTAGACATGCTTGGAAATTCTTGCCAAAATGGCTAAGCTTTCCTCTCTTAATGTTGAGATTCTTCATACTATAGCTAGCCTACAAAAATAGGCGAGCAACAGGGTCCACTATATTGCATTCATCCTCTTTCGAGGAGCTTGATCATCAATGCCATCAACAAGACCAAGGAAAATGGGAAACTCTATTTTTCTACACCAAATGTTACTCTAGAATTAGGGGAACCTTCTTCGTTATAAATAAATTTTTATTTCTTGTTTCTTATGTTATGTTTGTTACCCTATTATGATAGATTTTTCTTTTTAGATTTGGCTCCTAAGCTGTTAGGTCCCTCTAATAGCGAAACTATTAAATCCCTGACTTTGGCATCCCAAAGCATGGGCGACAAACTCACACTTTTGATAACAATGAATCTTCGGCAATACTTGTTGATTCAAGGCAACCATATAATACTTAGGGAGCCTCTAATAATGAAAGGGTATGCTCAAGGGAAACGTTCGTTGGTTATCACTAACCGAAATGTTTTCTCTACTTCCTCTCCAGTTCAACCTGGGCCCATTGGTAAGTTTGCATTATAACCGGTAAGGAATTCCCAATGTTATTGTCTTATAAACTCTTTTCTTTGTTTTAGGCTCTTCTGCTCTTTTCACCGCTTCTAAAGAGAAAGAAATTAAAGATGATGCTCTCAAAAAGATGAAAAATAAAGATAAAGTTCTCGTCTCATCTCAGCCGAGTAAACCTATTCTCATTGAGGACCCCGTCTCTAGAGAAATTGAAGAACTAGAAAATAAAGTGGGCAATGATGTCCCTAATGATATTCCATATCCTTCCCCAAGTAAAAGGCCTAACCTTATGGGCGACTTTACTCCTATTGTTGTGGACGAGGAGGAACATGCGGCCATCGACTCGAGCCTTGATGTGCAAAATTTAGATAAAGCCTAGGAGCAAATAAAGGAGTCCCATACCCCGAGTCCCTCTTAAGTACCACCTTTCCTACTTCTCCAACAGCCATCAGTCGTCAGTGCGATGATCTTGGTCTGCTTCCTTTTTTGGATGATCATCTTACTTCAAATGTTCAGGTTCAGTCCCCAGTTAAAAGTTTTGAGGATCTTCTCCACCTAGTTGCTCAATCTCCTTTATTAATATTGCTCATGCCATCGCAGTATTCAGTTTATTCAAGTGACCATCTCAGTATCATCCTTAAGCAACTTCTATTGGTATGCATTTTTTCTATTTGATTATTCTAATTTTTTAACTCTGTATTGACTTATTGGAAACATGTTCAGTTCTTTGATCCATTCCGTGGCAACACATTTGAGGTGGCCAATCAAATATTCCTCCTTCATGAGGCTTCTCGAGGATTCTCTAATGAAATGGCCGAGCTTGAAGGAAAACTATATTCATTTAACAATAGTATAATTGATATTGCTACAACAAGAGATGAAGCTATTTTTGAAAGAGATAATCTAGCTTCCTCTCTTGAGGAGAAAAAGAAGGCTAGACAATCTTTAGAAGAAGAGGTGAAAATTTTGAAAGTTGATATTGAGAAGCCAACAAAGTCAAAGCAGATCTTAAGAAAGCAAATAAAGAAAAGGCTGAGCTAGTTGATAAGAACTAATCCTTAAAGTACAAGCTGCAAAGGAAAATTAACATCTTGGCCTATTCGAATAATATTATCAGCGATACCAAGGGGAAAATCACCTCTTTCCTTAATAATGCTCTTCCCAGGATGACTGAAAAGTGCTACAAAGATGCCTTGTTTGTGGCATATGCTGATAACATTCAAAGGTGCACAAACTTAGACATTCCATCCCTCTCGGCTTAGGATGAAAATTTCAAAGGAAAGTTTAGTCTTAAGCTACGAAAAGATATGGAGTCTCTTTAAAAATAATTTCCTGTTGAGGAAAAGGTCTACGCCAAAATATTTCTGTCCTTTGACGATCCTCCAGTTGATGAGGAGATAGTATCTGACAGAGAAGGAGATGATGATGATAACAATGATGAAATGAAAATTATGATCATAACGACAATTATAACGGTGGCGATGGTGATGGAAATAGACTTGAAAGACCAAAAGATGGAGGAATGGATCAGGTGATCCTAACTTCGACTCGCCTCCTCCTGATGTGGGTTTTACCGAATTAATGGATTCTCTGATGCTTCAAAGAAGGACTCTACTCTTGTGCTCCTCCCAGCTATCAGCCGAAGAAGAAAACTCAAACTCCCATTTTTCAAGTTTCGGCCTCCCGTATATGGAGTTCTTTATTTAAATGCCAAAGATCACTTGCTTAGCTCTTAATTTATAAGCTTACTATTTTAGTAAGGGAAAATAACAAACACTATTACGAGATTCTTTATGAAAAAATTATGAATAAGGAGCACCAAGTGAATAGGGAACTTTAAAAGCAACTTAAATAGTATAATGACTTATTTGACAAATAAAAATGCCCTTCTGGTGATGCTGCACAATTAAAGTTTTTAAGGAAAAACAGGCTGCCCCTCGCTTGAAAAGAGCTCGTTTATACCAGGAAAGGATTACGAGAGAGGATGCTGAATTAATGACACTCTTTTGGATGTTAATTGATGATAGAAATGCTTTAGTGGAGTTTGTCTATAAAGTCTACTCCAGGGGCAAATTTGTTGACTTCTCCTACTTAGAAGAGAATAGTGGAGGTTAATTAGGCGCCTTAATAATAGATATTTAGATGATCATGGAAGCGATCCTTATCCTGGGACTTGTTAGAACCTACATAAGGTTGCTTGTGTTTCCCTCTCTCCTAATACCCTTCCTCTCGAAAAGATTAAGTACAGTAAGGAGAAATTTGTTTCTTAATTTTACAAGAGATCAATATTGTATGAACCTGAATAATTCTATAATTGTAATATGTAATTTGAAACTTTGTCACTTTAATTTCTCTAATTTTAGTCTAATCTTCACATATTATACAGATTAAGGAACCTTCCATTAGTTCTGTTCTTGTAGAAATTTTGAGTAAGTTTATCAAGTTAAAGAGTATTCTTTAATCTTTAGAACATCTCTGTTAGTAAAGCATTGCTTTCTTAGAGATCTGTAGGAATTATACACCTGATTCCCTCAGTTTCATTTCAAGTTGTTGTAATGAGAATGATAAACTACTCGATGAAATTCGAACTTATCATGTCAAATTGCCGTATGGTCACACTAGTCCTTCAGTCGAAAAAATGGGATTATCATCAACTCCCCCTAGTTAATACCTAAGAAGGGATTAAAGCTCCTTTGATTCTACCCTTAACTTGTCAGTCGGGTCATTTGAAAAGGCTAAAACCACTAATTCAAAACTATAAGACTAGTTAAATGTTCAAAATTGAGTTGTGATGTAATTTGAATTTTTTGTTTTTTGTAACTTTTTACTACAACTAATGAACAAACTTACTTTTTGTGTATTAATTTTCTTTTTATTTATTCTAAAGAGGAAAACCAACTAACGCTTGCATCTGATCCTTTAGATGTTATTTCTCGGCTGAACAATATTAAAGATAGACTAATAGCCGATATTGAAAAGAAGCACTCTTATCAAGACTTTTTGGCTTTATGGTTTATGATCAATCTGTTGAGTCACAGGTTCTATGAATTTTTTGATTTCTGACAAAGAAATAAAGGCGATCGACAAAACAAAGATATCATGGCTATAAAAAGGCACAAAAGAGCTACATATGGTACTCTAGATTATAGGTTGATTATTTGATATTGTAATAGTGATAAATTTGTTAAAATCTATCCTCAAATAATCATGCACCTCAATATAATAGATATATATATGTTTGAAAAACATTGCACATTCATTGAGCAAATTAACAGGGACCGGTCGACCGGTCATAAATCAGGCGGTCGACCGTTCCTGTGTAAAATGCACAATAAACGTGCACACATGCACATAACGACTATATATTTGAAATCCTGTCTACTGGCTATTTTTTGACCTGTCAACCGTTTTTTAAACAGAGAGCAACATTTCCCAAAAGACACTTCTTTCTCCAATGGTTGCATCTCTTACCTTTCATCAATGGTCATATCTATTAATAGCTACTGTTCACAAAGAGTTACAACCATTTTTCTCTATATAAACTCATCTATATCATTGATTCAATATACATGAAAATATATTTTTTTTACTCTAATTTCTGATCTTACTTTCTAAATACTCCTGCATTCTAAAAGCTCTCAATTATTTTAATTGCTTATTGAATCATTGGAATTATTTCATATCTTTTGATTCAATAAGTAATATACTTCCCTTAATCTTCACAAAACATCATTCACATATTTTGAGGATAAGATTATAGGAAGTTTGTACTACAAGTGACAAAACTGTGTTAGCAAGAACACATACCGTCAACAAACAATTATATTCATCTTTGTTGAAGTCCTCGGTGTTGTAAGAGGCAAGTGTTGAAGTCCTCAGTGTATTAGAGGCGTGAAATCCCGTTCGTTTGCTCGGGTGTTGTAAACCTGTTCCTCCAGGTGAAGCGAGGTAGTTAATAGTGAAAATCCGAATAGAAGTTTGGGACTGGACGTAGGACGGTGCTCCGAACCAGTATAAAAATCTCTGGTTTGATTTTTCTATTCTTATTTACTTTGCTACTATCATCTATTTCCGCATTTATATTATATTCCATATTACACGATCCGTGTATACTATATTAGTACGTGCACTCGTACACCACACACTTTTTTCACAATCCGGAAGCGCAAGAGTGGCATAGAAAATATTATCAATTAAGATTAGTTTTCAGATGCTTCAAAGAAATGAACTCTGGCTTAGAGGTTCAAATTAACTAAAAAGACAAAGAATTTCAAGAGTTGAAAAGAAGATAGATACAGTCCTAGGGTCTGGACCTTTAGTTGAGATCGATGCTGAAATGACTAAATTACATCAATGGATAAATGACCTAGAAGTTGATCTCCTAAAGAGTCAAGTATCTCACCAATCTTTGGAACTTATTACGAATAAAGGCGGTTCTAGCCTTCCTACTCCCACTCCTAGGAGAATGACAAGATCTTAATCGTTGGCCAACAAATAATTTCCTACCTTATTGAACCTACCTCCAGACCTAAGTATTGAAGTGATCTCTAAATAGGGTAGACAAGTCAAATCTGAGTGCATGCAGTTTTTCAATAAGAAATGAAAAGGTTTCTCAATGTCTCAATGATCATGAAAGTCGGGTTAAAAAGCTTGAGTGTGAAAAGCATATGCTCGAGCAAGATATTGAGGAATTAAAGAGCGTGGTTCAAAGTTTAAAAGGAGCCAGTAAGGAATCTCAAGCATGCACTAAAGGATCAAATTTATTCATTTGGTGATGCAGATACTATTCAAAAAAAAGAGGAGAAACTCAAAGTGCATTTGGATGCACTCATTCGCCACATTACTGACTCTTCACCGGTTACCGAAGATCTGAATAGGATGCAATAGAGCCTTACCCTTTAACAGAGAACTGCTTGTAGATCTTTGAATAGACCCTTTTGTAGTTCAATTTATGTACTTGTGATTTTTTGTATTTAACATGTAAATTGTAAATAAACTCATATCTGACTGGTTGACATTTTCTTCTCTTTGCCTTTATCTGAGATTGGCAATTAATCTTTAGTTGCAATCTGGTGCTCTGTAGTTGCTGTTTTTAGCATAGTCTACTTTTTTGTATTTTGTGCCTTTAATGTATAGATCAATAACTAGCTTGTTAACAGAGCTAGGAACCTTACAGGTTGAGCATTTAGAATTTTAGTGGTATAAAGACCATAGATTTTGATCTTGAAGTAAGAATCTGCCTTTCCATTAATAGATATCTGATAGCTTATTTAGTAATGGAAACTCTTGTTATTTTAACAAGAAATCTGAATTCCAATCTGAATTGAGAGCCGACTTAATGCAGCCCTGTGCTGGAGTAATAACAATATCATCTGAACCGGGAACCAGCAAGCTGCCTAGAAACAATATGAGACTAGAAAATTTTCTGATAATAACATGAACAAAAGACCAGGCAATCCATCTAGATAGAAGACCAGAAAATCCATCCGGAAATAATGTAAATAGAAGACCAAAAAGTCCATCAAGATAAAAGACCAAAACATCCATCTACTAATAATGTGAATAAAAGACCAAAAAATCCATCTGGATTGAAGACCAGAAAATCCACCACGTAATAATAGAAGACCACACATGCAGAGATAATAGAAGACTAGTTAACCATCTGGTAAGAATAGAAGACCATAAAACCATATGGTAGTAATAAAAGACCATAAAACCATTTTGGTAATAATAGAAGATCAGAAAACCATTCTGGTAATAACAGAAGACCAGAAAACCATTCTGGTAATAATAGAAGAGGACTAGAAAATCATTCCGATAGTAGTAGAAGATGACTAGAAAATCATCTAGAAATAATTGAAGACCAAAAAACCCATCTAAATAGAAGACCATAAAATCCATCTGACAATAGTAATAGAAGACTAGAAAACTACATTGGTAATCATAGAAGAAGACCAGGAAACCACATTGGTAATAGAAGGAGACCGGAAAATCCATCTGGCAATTGAATATTGCTTTTGTCTAGAGGCATAATTGCTTGATCTTGGTTTGGAGCACAAACAGCTCATTCTTAATTGATCTTCCTCTAGAAGATTGATTTTTTTTTGGAGTACAAATGAAACATTTTTGATTGAACTTCTTCTAGAAGATTGATTTGATCTATTCTTTTGGATGGAGTTTGATTGACTCGATTGATTTCTTTGGCATCATCTTAGGGAATAATCCCAACTTGGATCTAACCCCTTATCACCGTCTTAGGTGATGATTTAGGTCTTTTGTCTAGTGCGTTTGGTTAGCTTTCCTTAAGCATAACTAAAGACTTACCCGAGCTCCTACTTGGTGGCGCTTTAATAAAGCCTTAGAGATGGTACTATACGCTAGTCCGATGGGTAGTTATCTTACGCAAAACCAAAGACTTACCCAACCTCCCTCTAGGAGGCGCTTCAATAAGGCTGTGGAGATGGTACTAAAGATTGGTCCGGTGCTTTGGTCAAGTCATTTTAGATGGGAAAAAGGCTTACTCCATCATTCCTCTAGGAGACGCTCTAGTAGGGCCATATATACAGTACTGAAGGCTTGTGGATGCTTTGGTCGGGCCCTTTCAGATAGGGCCGATAGCTTACTCTGATCTCCCACTATAGGGCGCTTTGACCAAGCCATCTTAGTGGGGACAAAGGTTTTGTTCTTTATTTCTTTTCTCCATAACCATATGGACGTTCTTATGTCGAGATTCTTTCTTTATTGCTGACTAGTTCAATATCTTTTTACAAATTCTTTGAGTTTCCTTGTCTTAGGAAATTGTTGATTATCCCTTTCAAGCTTTGACATTGGTTTGTATTGTCCCCATTAGAACAGTGATAATGATAGTATAATCCTCTAAGATTCCTTTCATTTTTTGGTCACTTCTTCTCTGATGGCCAATAGTTGAGCTTGTCTTTGGTTAGGAGGTTTGTGTTCTAGTAAGAAGTAGTAAGAGAGTAATTCATAAAAAGTCATGATCTCTTAGAGAATGATCCTCGTGATTGGCGTTTAACTCTTTTGTTGCTCGTGACGGACTCTCCACCTTTAATGATAAGTTTTTCTTTTTAGGGAGTTTGTGCTCCAATTTTTTTGTAGGATTGATCAAGCACACTCTTCCACTTTCTAGTAAACCGATCGAAATCCCTTTCTATTTACTTTTCGAAGATGGTTCCCTTAGCTTTGAGTTGGATTTCCTTTCTCATTTTTACAAAGACGCTATCTATTTTGCATTTCCTTCATAAGGCAATGATTGGTGTTGGATTAATGTGGAATGGATTTAGACTCCTTTTTTTGGGATTATAAGGAGCTACTTATCTCTTATTATCTTCCATTATTTCTAATGCTATTAATCTGAATAATTTCTCTTTATGAAGCTGAGGATTACTTGAAATTTTATAGGTTGGCCTAAGCATTCGAGGCTCAGAGGATCCTTGTTTGGAGATTTTAACACGTTTAATCGACATGACTAAGCAAATCTTAGTTGATGTGATTAAATAATGTTAAGAATCAAGGGAAGGCTAACTTAGAATGCACTACACCAAATCGGTGATTTTGAAACATTTGTATTTTTCAGTTTCTAACACTTATAAATGTTACAAACCACCAACAGTGAAAAAGTATCAGGATACTAAAAAATGTTGTTAAAAATAAATAGTTTTCTCTATAAACTTTAAAGCGCACTAATAATGTTTTACAATACAAATAAGTGTTACAACAATTGGTAAATTCATAAATAATTCATTAACAAGTGGGGTCTTTTGTAATTTATGCATATTGCTCTTTCCTCGCGCTTAACATTTTCGATGACATAATTTCTAATTTATTTCGGGTTTTAACTCTCGCTCACCAAAATCACACGGACTTCATCCACTTCAACATCGATGTTAACTTCATCCTTTTCAACATTGATGCCAACTTCAACGACTCGTGGCTCGACTAGATCCACGGCTTGACTTGATTGACATCTCGCGGCCATTATTCTTGTGCTGACTAGATCGACAGCTCTTTCTTGACGACAGCAATGTAAATAGCTTGAAATTACAGATGGCTCAAGCGACTGGATCACGAAGCATCATTCTTCAGGTTCAACATCAACGTTAAATTTCTTTTTCTTTCTTCATGCCGTTTTGTTTGCTAATTTCAAATTTATTTATATTTCGAGAATTTAGTTTCGGTTGATTATAACAAGCAATACGGTTATTATAGTATGGGTTTCAAAAATTCGAATTTATATGCTATTTATTTGCCAATCAACAACAATAAACTAGTTTATAAATTAATAATAATACTTTTCTAAATCAATTTTGAATTCATGGAAAATTTTATTATGCTTGAGCTTGAACTTTTAGATATAGTTTGATTTTATAATATACAAAGAAATAGCTTTTTTGAAATACATCTTTGTAAAGAAAATAAAGAAATGTTGTTGAGATATTAAAGTTTGAAATATATTTTGAAACATAGTTTGAAATATGATTTTTGTACTTTGAAATTACTTTAAGATAGGATTTTGAAATATGAATATGAAATATGGTTTAAAATATCATTTTTGAACTTTGAGATATGATAGTTGAAGCATGCATATGAAAAAAATACGAAGAAATATAATTTGCTTTTTATAAGATATAAAGAAATATATTTTTTGAAATGTAATTTTTATAAAGTTTATGAAGAAATATTGTTTGAGATATCAAAGTTTGAAATACAGTTTAAAACATGATTTTTGAAATATGATTTTTAAACGTGAAACGATTTTGAGACATGATTTTTGGAACATGCATATAAAAAATATATTAAAAAATGAGTTTGATTTTTGTAAAATATAAAGAAATATCTTTTTCGAAATATGATTTTTTTTAAAAGAATATAAGGAAATATAGTTGTGATATCGAGTTTGAAATATGATTTTTGAACTTTGAAATAACTTTGAGATGTGATTATTGGAATATGCATATGAAAAATATTAAAAGAAATGTAGTTTGATTTCTAGAAGATATAAAGAAACATCTTTTCTATAATATGATTTCTATAAAGTTTATAAAGAAATATAATTTGAGATATCAAAGTTTGAAATATGTTGATCATTTTGTATTAGTTATTACTTCTTTCGATGTGTTTTCTTGCCATAAGAAATGACTAGAATATTTGGTTCAGAAGTGTTAGTGATGACTAGCATTTTGGATCAGTTCTGCTTCTTTCTACTTGTTTTCTTGTTGTACATCCTTTTGAGCTTCTACATCTATAATATCCCCTGCTTTTTTTTCATGCATAAGGTATCAGTTAGTGATGCAAATAAACACTTATAAATGTTAATGGTGGTCTTGTCCAATATGTTTTTGGGTTTAGAAGTCAAATGAAACCATTTTTCATTGAATCATTGTGTTCCCATGTATCACTATATCATAATTGTCTATCTTGTATAATTTTATTAAATAATTCATGTAGCATAAGAGAATACTAAAATTTTGTAAGTCACGACACACACAAAATTTCAAGACAGAGATTTCTTATTGTTGAAAATCTATAGATGCAAAACTAAAGTAGAAATTCAACTAGTTTTCTGGATCATTGAAGATCAAAATATAATGGCTCATACCGATGGTGCATTTTAGCTAATACTTAATATTGCTAAGATGCTTCATTTTCTTTGAACCACAAGATTCTTAACTCAATAGTACATAACATTTAAAGTCTATCTTGATTTCACAGCGGAGTAGATGATATAATTTCACATTAAGTAGTATAGTTTAATTTAAAATTTGAATAAGCAAATATATTGATTGATCTCACTAATATATCAAGTCAATATTTCATTATAAAAGATGCAAAAACCTATTATCTAGAATAAGGAGAACCTTTGATAAGTTTTTGACATAATTCTCCATGCCCAGTGTTCACAAGGAGCTACTCCTCAATGTCAAGTCAATATCCCATAGTTCGCTACTATAGTTGCAACTACGGTTTGCAACTTGATGTGGTTTCTCTAAATACTTCAATAGGGGTCTGCGTAATCAGAGTTTGTGATATACGAGACTTGAAGTGTGAATTTAGACTAGTCTTGATTTGAATAATTTTAAACGTAGTTTAGATTTCTAGTGTATTACGTGACATGCCATTTTTATTTAGAATTTTACTATGACATCTTCGATTGAATTTGAGAACTTGAGTTTTTCCTTATTGATTGGAGTTCAATTTTTGGAAAAAATAAATCGCTGTTAGTTATTCGAAATAGAGTTGATATTGCATTTTGCTTTATTTGAGGTATTTTAGACAATTTTTGAGTTATGATGTTATTGGATTTTGAGTAAACTTGAAGCAGTTATTTATGTTCAATTATATGATGTGTACCTTGATAATAAATTTTATACATATGCTGTATCAATGAGTCATTTTAACAGGAGTTCATGAGCCTGATTCATTTTATCTAGATATTAAAACAATTTTAACAATAGAAAGAAATAAACTGGAAAGAAACAAGTTTCAAAGGAATGTTGTATGATGTAGACAATCGAAGTAGAACATAGCAATTAAAAATGATCGAATATACATATGGTTTTATTCAAATAAAAAGCAGAAAGATTTAATTATACAACTAGATGAAACTCTATAATCAATGCAATGGAATATAATCTCTTCTATTATATGGCTTTTTAAATTAGTTAAAGTTTTTAAAATCATGGTTGTCTTGAAAAGGAATGAATGGAAGGGTCGTCATTCTTAGGTCATGGCCAACTTATGGCGAGGGTCTTACTAGGGAATCGGCGAACAAATTACACTTTCTAAGTTGTCATCTATTTTGTATATGTGTGTAGGATTACAATATTACTCATGTTTTTGTTGCTCATTATATGAAATTAGAGTAAATATTTATTGTATTATATTTTCTTTAGCAATATATTAAATTGCTGTCCCTATGAAACTGCAACATAGTCATAAGATTTCATGGTTCAGATTACAAATTTTATTTAAAGATGGTAACTCAAATAGCGGAAGGAATATGAAAAAAAATTTAAATTTAACCATGTACATTTGCACTGAGGCCAGTGTGGCCTCAGTTAAAACAAAGGCCACAGTGGTCTCATTTGAAACAACTGAGGCATGTGGCATCAGTTTTTTAACGACCTGGTAATTCGAACCATTCGCATCCGCACATCTCAGACTTGAATTGCTCAAAGCAATAGATTTTTAATTCATATTTGGCAAAACACATCATATACAGTAAATAAATAAATCACAGAATCACAAACACAAAGTATTATAATAATAAGAAGCGGAATAGATAAATAATAGTTCGTAAAGCTACTATATAAACACCAGAGTCTAAAAAATACAACAGAATCTCAAATACAAATGAATCTCTAATACATAAGGAACCGATGAGTCTAAACATAAATGACTGGAATAAACCAAAATAACTAAAAGCTGGATAGATAGATGGATCTCTAAGCAAGGCTCCAAACTCTAAAGGTGAGTCTCAACTGCTATGACACTCAGTCTGATCCGATCGTAAAGCAAATACACAAAACACTCGAGTTAGGATTAACATTCTTATATCAATAAATTCAACTCAAGTGAAATGTCATCTGAAAAACAAGTAACTTAAAGGATGTTTGGAATACCCATCCTCTAGGGATCAATGGAACTATCTAGTATGTAGTAATGTACGCTATTATAATATGTCTATAGTAAAGTAAACGATTAAAATAGCATTAAGGCATTACCCATATCCCCCTTAACACATTTTATATATTTCCAAAGTCTGTACAGTAACGTAAGCTCCTCCATGAGGTTTACTCAAAGGGCACTCTATAGGTATGGTACAAACCTAATTCATAGAAGGCGGGATAGGGCATGTGACAAGGCACGCAAGGCAATGCTAGGGTAGATATACCGTTTGCACTCCCAGACTGGTGGTAACGCGTGGCAGCTATTACCCCCACCTAGTGACACACTCCCAAATCGAAGGTGCAGCCAATCAAATCACAAAAGTAATAGAATGGTATCACAGAAATGTGACCGATCGGGGGAATGACCCCACTTGGCTCGGTATACCTCATGTTTTAGCCACATCAAGCTGACTCACGGCAGTCAGGACTACGTAAATACCATATAGAATCATTGCCAAACCATCCTACTTCATTCTGCAATCTCCACCACGTACGCAGTTGTTAAAGTGGTTTTCGGTATTGGCAGAGAGTATGGCAATATCTGATCGCAGTCTCTTAAACAACCAAACGCCTATTTCACACCGTAGTCATTTCATTTTAAATAGTTCATACTTCATATCAAAATATCATATTCATTTCGAAACCATATCAATTTGATATCATTATTCACTTTAAATAATATTCATTTTCAGAATCGTAACACTTTCAAATTTACAACACTTTTGAAATCATAAAATTTGAAACCATAACATTTGAAATCATAACATTTGAAATCATAACATTTTAGATATTGAAAATATTATATATATTACAATAGTTATAAATTAAAATAGTTTATATATTAAGACAATATATATTAAATAGTTTATATATATTAAAATACTTTATATAATAAAATAGTTTCCTCAAATTTCACAAATCGATTCAAATTAGCTTAAATTCAAAAATTCAATTTAAATCAAACCATGTTCAACACATTAAATTTAAGAAGGTTAAAGATTCAGTTCAAATTTTCAATAAACCAGTTCAATATTTGTCGATTTCAAATCCAGGTTTGAACGATCATTTCGATTCTAATGAGATTCAAGGTTTAAATATTCAAATAATTTCAATGTAAGTTTCATTTATATTTCAAAATTTAACTTTTATTTTATTCAAATTGGAAAATATTCACTTAATCTTTTTAAAAAACAATTCATTAAAATCTCAATTTATAGATTCAAATCAATATTAAATATTCTGTCTCAATTTTATTTCAAGTTGAGAATATTCATTTAATCGCTATTTATTAATCAAGTTATAAATCATATCTTACAAAACCTCAAAATCAATAAGTTATATCAATTCTTATTTAATTTCAATTATTAACCAATGTAAATTCCAAGTTAACATTAATTTATCTTTCCAACCTCTATTATTAAAGTTATTGAAAATATATTGTTAAAATATTAATATAAATTTAAATGAACACTTAAACATATTATAAACCAGTTAAATTAAATTTTATTAAATTAAATCTTATTATTAAATGTATTTTGTATTAAATCTTATTTTATATATTTTTAGAATAATAAACTTATAAGAAAAATCTTAAAAATTATATTTTCAAACTAACTTATAAATTTAATATTTTCAAAATGTATAATTTTAAAAATCTAGATCTTACACATATTTTAAAATAAATTTAAAAATAATGTTTAATAAAATCCATATATTCTCTTTCAAACTCTGAAAATCATTTTTCAAAATAGACCAGCAGTGTCCGTATATAATTTTCTATCCTATGGTCCAGTGATACAGATATTTATCATTTGATTCTGCAATTTAAATATTTACAGGTACATATCATTCCAACCCGTAATCCCAAAATCAAAATTAATGAAAATCGCTTGGGTTTTTCATTTCAACCCATAACGATTTTCCCTTAATCTGTAATATCGTTCGGGTATGTATCATTTCAACCCATAAGGATTCTAAATTAACAGGGAACTTGCAGAGTGAGAATAAATATGATAATAATATAACATATCAACAACAGGCATATATCATCAGTAATAAATTTAAATAAAATATATACAACAGGATATGGTGTCAGCTGTCGTAGGTGAACAGATTACAGATAATGACATATCACATATAGCGTTAAAATAATAAGTAGTTCAAATTTTACAGCATATTTCAATTGCCATTTCAATATGAATTAAATTTATTCAGTATAAGAACGTAAATCGTGAGTGATTGCTCACCTTTCGAGTCTAGAGAAATAGAAAGATGAAATTGAGCTACGAATCCCCAAGCACAACATGATGGACTTGAATTCAATGAACAAAGCAGGGCAGGACGGACCCGAATTGGCGAAACAAAATAATTTATTTTCTCAAATTTACAACACATATACATAAATAAGTTAATATATACATATATTTTAAACCAATATCAAAATAAATCCTTATATTTACATTTTATTACAAATTCAATTTGACACACATGCCAGAACCGCTTCTATATATATATATATATATTATTTGTCTAAAAAAACCAATTAGATTTAAAATAAATTTTAACAAATCATTATATATATCATTTCATAAACCCCTCCTTAAACGTATGATAAAAACTTTAGCAAGGCTACTGTGTGTATAAGCCCCCTCACCCCCCCATATATATATATATATATATATATATATATATATAGTTTAAATCTCAACTCAACATAGTGTATACACATTAGTTGTTACAAAAATATAATTTTATAATATTAATATAAATTGTAAATAGATGTTTAAAATTCATATACAGTTATATATAAGTAACAAAAATATATACAAAGGTAATAGATATACAAAATGTATATCCTTTCTAAATATATATAACAGATATAACCAACAAAATATATATAACACATATAACATAATATATACACAAACAGATCACGAAATCTACATCATGTTAAAATATATACTAACGTATTATATTTTGTATATATATGTGCGTGAACAAAACAAAACAAAAACACGAAGAAGGAGGAGAGACAATGCTCTGCTCGATGGTGATAGGTGGTGTACGGGCTGACGAGGCTGAGGGACGGAGAGAAGGAGGCAAGGGATCAGTGATCTGTTGCTATGGGTGGATAGGTGGCAGCGCAGTTGCAGGCTTCAGACTTTCGTGGAGGGCAAGGAAATATGGCGGAGGAGGGGAGATGAGCTAGAGGTTTAGAGGGAGAGGTGGTGCGAATTTCGGTGATGGGTTATTAGAAGTTATGGAGCAAGTGGTTTCCACAGAAGGAAGAGACGAGTAGTGGGTTGCGTGCTTGGTAGCATGCGGGCGTGCGCGACTTCAAGGCGTGGTAGGCGTGAGGGAATAGACTTGGCCAGGGGCTCTGGTGGGATGGGATGGGAGTAAGTTACGTGAACACGAATTTGCAGAAAAAGAAGAAGATGTTGCACAGGCTTCTCCTATAAAATATTTAAATGATTATGTGTTTTTCGTTTATAAAGAACATACGAGTTATAAAAAAAAGTAAATAAATAGAAGAAGAGGTGGGATGGAGGAAGGTGAAATGTAGGGTAGGGCGAAAGTTTCAAAGCAGATATATGTACTTTCCTTTAGATGAACAGGTGGAAGCAGCTTTACGAACCATTGTTTTTCGTAGATTTCACCGCGTACCCTATCAAAAGTCGAGATTCGTTGTAAAACGTTGCTACTTTCCTAAAAATAAAATAAACGGAGCTAGAGAAGTCCAATTTGACGAAACGAACTATGACCTCACACTTAGAAAATATTTTACATTTTTATTATATAAAAATATTTAGATTTCGAAAATATTTTATTTTCATCCAGTTAACTGATTTAAATTTAAATAAAATTACATAACAAAACTAAGTTACGTATTTCCCAATAATATTTTACCAATTGCTATATTAAAATAGACGTATTCCACGTATCAAATTTTTATTTCCAAATTCAATTATTTTAAATTTCACAAAAAATCATTCAAATACGTTATTAAAGCCGTTAATATTTCCGGGTCATTACACTCTCCCCGACATAAACCTTTTCATCCCCGAAAAGGAACAAGATAGGAGAATAGAAGCAACCGGAAGAAAAGATAAATTGAAATACAAAATACAACAACTAATTCAAAACTATATAAATTTCATTAGTTTTTAAATTGATTTATATTCAATTAATTTGATTTCAATCCATTTTATTAAATCAATAAATATTCATTGTATTCACATTTGGTTGATTTCAATTAAATGTATTTTCATTCAGTTAATTTGATTTCAATTTATTACATTTGTTACAAAATTTTCTTTCAAAACAAAATTTATTTTATTCGGCTCATTTATTTATTCTATTTGATTTCGCTTAAGTTAACTCCTCACATAATTCAATTTCAACTATTCTTTATAATTTACCGTTTATTTACAAAGATATAAATTCTTTTATTACTTGTTTAGTTTCTTAAGTTTACATTTGTTTACTCATTTTCTATTTATTATTCAATCAATTTACATTTCTTATAACATAAATTAAATGTATAACATTCATTATAACAACACAATTCTTATTTATCCCTTATCAGAATTAATTTTTTTTTGCCCATTTTATTTCTTACATTTTATATTGTATACTGTTCAACTACATATTCTTATTACATTTTTAAACTTTTGAATATTTCAGGTAGGTTTTATTAATGTTTCATATGTAATTTAGCACTCTGCCAATTTACTTGCTATTTATAGTATTTTTATTAAACAAAAATTAATTTGAATAATATTTTGCCTAAGTTTTCTCTTATACAACCTTCAATTGCAAATTCATCTTAACATTTCAACTTTTTAAATAATTCACGTAAGTTATACATGTTTATTAGAATGCACTTGAATATCATACAAATAAATTTTATCCTAGTTCAGCTGTTTCAAGTTATTTTAAATTCCAATTTGAGTTTTAAACACTTCAAGTATTTCAAAATTTTTGATTTATTTCAATAATTGAAAACCCTAACTTAACACAGAATTTAAGAATTAAATTTTCAGCTTCACTTCCTACCATTTTGAAATATACATACATACACACACACACACACATATATATATATGTATGTATGTTTGTGAATCTAATCATATTCAAGAAATTCAAATCAAATTTTCTTTCCAAAACAAAAGAGTAGCAAAGCTGCTAAGTGTCCTTTCCACTTTGAGACTCAAAAATGAATGTCGACAATGATGCAATCATCATCGAAATTATTTTCCAACGACAACGAGGAGAGTACAGACTTACTTACTTTAAAAATTCATTAGAAACAATTTCCATTTGAAAATAATTTCAAATAATATATTTTCAATACTTTGAAAATCAAATTTGAAAGCATTGAAAATTTAATTCTAAATCCTTTGCAAATCAGACTTATAAACCATGTTTTTAAAAATTTCATCTTCTTATAATAAACAACAATAGGTAATGGTTTTCAATACAATAAATGATAATATAGTATTATCATTTCAAATATCAATTCATTTAACTATTTAACTTTAGAAAATTGTACTTACATATATAAAATAAAATCATACACAAAATATGTTTCATTTTACCAAATTTCAAAAACAATGTTGTGTCAATTTGCTCTATTCAAGTGTTTTGGAATTCCTATCGATAGCGCTGGTCAAACGAATCGATTGAAGCCCAAATCAATCTTAACAACTCAAATAACACAATATATAAAACATTTTTATATTAATTAAATTACACTCCCTCATAGGATGGTTCAAGAATGGATTAAAACAAGGGTAGAGATTTCAATTTAGAGGGATTTTGATCAAAAATAATTCTAACTAAGAAGATAAATTCGAAGGGAAGATCACATAATTAAATTACAAAAGAAGTGAGATGGTTAGATTTATATTAATCCCCGCGACCTTAACCGGGTCACCCGAGACGGAGAAAAGACGAAAATATCATCAACGGAAACCAGGACAACCATTTGAGAACATCGTGGAAACCGCGATTTATGGGACCGAGTTATAGGAATAGGATCGAAGCAGAATTCGAATTCATGCTTGGGTGGGAGAGAAATGGCTTCACCGAAACATCAGGATAATCCTTGACTATCTGGTGCGGTCAAGATCTCTAGGCTGAGAATCAAGCGGAAGATAAAACTACCAACAACATCCTAAGGTATTAGACATTCGATCACAAGAGAATTACCCTGGTCATTTACTAGAGAAATAGTTCAAGTTTCGCAAGAAATAACATCATCTAAACCGAGGACGTAGAAATCTTCGATGAATCAACGCCTGTTGCAAAGGAGTTCACCCCATTACAAATCATACTAAGGTTGTCGGGACCGAAATGGAGCTATGAGATGCTCCAGTATCAAGGAGAACACGAACAGGAGAAGACAAGAATGAATTTTTCAAAACGAAGGGGAAAGTTCCAATATTCAAAGGAAATCCGAATCAAAGAGGAGAAATTCAAACTCAAACGAAGGTGATTCTGTCATTAATTTTTACTCCATATGCTAAGTTTTGCCTAAACCAGAGCCCTGATACCAACTTTAACGACCTGATAATTCGAACCATTTGGATCCGCACATTTCAGATTTGAATTTCTCAAAATAATAGATTGTTAATTTATATTTGGTAAAACTCGGCATATACAGTAAATAAATAAATCACAGAATCACAAACACAGAGTATTACAATAATAAGCAGCGGAATAGATAAAATAGTAGTTTGTGAAGCTACTATATAAACATCATAGTCTAAAAAACTACAACAGAATCTCAGATACAAATGAATCTCTAATACATAAGCAACTGACGAGTCTGAATATAAACGACTGGAATAAACCAAAATAACCGAAAGTTGGGTTGATAGATGGATCTCTAAGCGAGGCTCCAAACTCCAAAGGTGAGTCTCAAATGCTGTGACACTCAGTCTGACCAAAGCGTAAAGCAAAACACAAAACACTCGAGTCAGGACTAACATTCTAATATCAATAAATTCAACTCAAGTGAAATGTCAACTGAAATACAAGTAACTTAAAGGATGTTTGGGATACCCATCCTCTAAGGATCCATGGAACTATCTACTATGTAGTAATATACGCTATTATAATATGTCTATAGTAAAGTAAACCGTCAAAATAGCCTTAAGGCGTTACCCATATTCCCCTTAATACATTTTATATATTCCCATAGTCTATACAGTACCATAAGCTCCTCCATGAAGTTTACTTAGAGGGCACTCCATAGGTATGGTACAAGCCAAACTCGTAGAAGGCGCGATAGGGCATGGACAAGGCACGCGAGGCAATGCCATGGTAGATAAACCGTTTGCACTCCCGGACTAGTGGTAACGCATAGCAGCTACTACCGCCCACCTCATGACAAACTTCCAAATCAAGAGTGCACCCAATCAAATCACAAAAGCAATAGAATGACATCGAAGAAATGTGCCCGATCGGGAGAGTGACCCCACTTGGCCCAGTATAGCTCTTGTTTTAGCCACATCGAGCTGACTCACGGGAGTCAGGGCTACGTAAATACCGTATAGAATCGTTGCCAAACCATCCTACTTCATTCTGGAATCTCCACCACATACACAATTATTAAGTGGTTTTTGGTATTGGCAGAGATTATGACAATATTCGATCCTGGTCTCTTTAATAACCAAAAACTTATTTCACATCGTGGTCATTTCATTCCAAATAGTTCATACTTCATATCAAAATATCATATTCGTTTTGAAACCATATCAGTTCGATATCATTATTCACTTTAAATAATATTCATTTTCAGAATCGTAACACTTTCAAATTTATAACACTTTTGAATTCATAACATTTGAAATCATAACACTTTGAAATCATAACATTTGAAATCATAACACTTTGAAATCATAACATTTTAGATATTGAAAATATTATGTACATTACAAATCAATCATATCTTACAAAACCTCAAATTCAATAAGTTATATCAATTCTTATTTAAATTCAATTATTAACCAATGTAAATTCCAAGTTAACATTAATTTATCTTCCCAACCTCTTTTATTAAAGTTATTGAAAATGTTTTTTTTTAAAATATTATATAAATTTAAATGAACACTTAAACATATTATAAACCAATTAAATTAAATTTTATTAAATTAAATCTTATTATTAAATTTATTTTGTATTAAATCTTATTTTATATATTTTTAGAATAATAAACTTATAAGAAAAATCTTAAAAATTATATTTTCAAACTAACTTATAAATTTAAAATTTTCAAAACGTATAATTTTAAAAATCTAGATCTTACACATATTTTAAAATAAATTTAAAAATAATATTTAATAAAATCCATATATTCTCTTTCAAACTCTGAAAATCATTTTTCGAAATAGACCAATAGTGTCCGTATATAGTTTTCTATCCTATGGTCAAGTGATACGGATATTTATCATTTCATTCTGCAATTTAAATATTTACGGGTATATATCATTTCAACCCTCAATCCTAAAATTCAAAATCAATAAAAATCGCTTGGGTTTATCATTTTAACTCGTAACGATTTTCCCTTAATCTATAATATCGTTCGGGTATGTATCATTTCAACCCATAATGAATTCTAAATTAGCAAGGAACTTGCAGAGTGAGAACAAATATGATAATAATATAACATATCAACAACATGCATATATCATCAGTAATAAATTTAAATAAAATATACACAACGGGATATGGTGTCAGCTGTCATAGGTGAACAGATTATAGATAATGGCATATCACATATAGCGTTAAAATAATAACCAGTGCAAATTTTGTAGCATATTTCAATTGTCAATCCAACGTGAATTAAATTTATTCAGTATAAGAATGTTAATCGTGAGTGATTGCTCACCTTTCGAGTCTAGAGAAATAAGAAGATGAGATTGAGCTACGAATCCCAAAGCACAACACGATGGACTTGAATTCAATGAACAAAGCAGGGCACGACGGACCCGAATTGGCGAAACAAAATAATTTATTTTCTCAAATTTACAACACATATACATAAATAAGTTAATATATACATATATTTTAAACCAATATCAAAATAAATCCTTATATTTACATTTAAAAAGAAAAATCAATGTTTACAAATTCAATTTGACACACATGCCAGAACCGCTTCTATATATATATATATGTATATGTATATGTATATATATATATATTATTTGTTTAAAAAAAACCAATCAGATCTAAATAAATTTTAACAAATCGTTATGTATATCATTTCATAAACCTCTCCTTAAACGTATGATAAATACTTTAAACAAGGCTACTGTGTGTATAAGCACACACACAAATATATATATATATATATATATATATATATATATATACAGTTTAAATCTCAACTCAACATAGTGTATACACGTTAGTTGTTACAAAAATCTAATTTTACAATATTAATATTAATTGTAAATAGATGTTTAAAATTCATATATAATTATATATAAGTAACAAAAATATACACAAAGTTAATAACTATACAAAATGTGTATCCTTTCTAAATATATATAACAGATACAAGTAACGAAATATATATAACAGATATATAACATAATATATACACAAACAGATCACGAAATCTACATTATGTATATATATATATATGCATGAAAAAAAAACAAGAAGAAGGAGGAGAGACTATGCTCGGCTAGATGGTGATAGGTGGTGTTCGGCACGGTGTAGGGGCTGACGAGGCTGAGGGATGAAGATATGGAGGCAAGGGATCGGTGATCTGTTGATATGGGTGGATAGGTGGCAGCGTGGTTGCAGACTTCAGGCTTTTGTAGAGGGCAAGGAAATATGGAGGAGGAGGGGTGATGAGCTAGAGGTTCAGTGGGAGGTGATGCAAATTTCGGTGATGGGTTGTTAGATGTTATGGAGCAAGTGGTTTCCAAAGGACGAAGAGACGAGCAGTGGGTTGCGTGCTTGGTAGCGTGCGGGCTTGCGCGGATTTATGGCGTCGTGGGCATGAGGGAATAGACTTGGCCAGAGACTCTGGTGGGATGGGAGTAAGTTACGTGAACATGAATTTGCAGGAACAAAAAGATGTTGCATAGGCTTCTCCTATAAAACATATGAATGATTATGTTTTTTTTCTTTTATAAGGAAGAACTGACGAGTTGATAAAAAAAGCAAATAAATAGAAGAAGAGGTGGGATGGAGGAAGGTGAAAAGTAGGGGAGGGCAAAATTTTCAAAGTAGATATATGTACTTTCCTTTCAATGAATGGGCGGAAGCAGCTTTACGACCCACATATTACTTTTTGTTTTCTATCAAAAGCAATGACCACATTAAATTGAACGAACCAAATTATTATAAATTGAACATACGGAAACAGCAACAGTCAACAGTTGAATTCAATAAATATTAATAGCTAAAGGCCAATTAATTTACATGGTAAATAGTGAAGGGACAGAGGAATCAAAAGTTTAAAACAAGTACATACACGATTACTGTTTTTCGTAGATTTCACCGCGTATCGGACTCCGAAACACACAAATAAATATACTGCGGAGATCAGCATAACGAGACGAACAGAATGATATGAAAATATTAGTGATATGACAACCCTTTCAAAAATCGATATTTTCTGCAAAACTGCTGCAATTTTCCCAAAAATAAGATAAACGGAGCTAGAGTAGTCTAAATTTGACGAAACGAACTATGACTTCTCACTTAGAAAATAGTTTACCAGTTGCTATGTCCCAATTTAACTTACATATTTCCCAATAATATTTTACCAGTTTCTATGTTAAAATAGATGTATTCCACATATCAAAATTTTATTATCAAATTCAATTATTTAAAATTCCACAAAATTCAGTAAATTGCATTATTAAAACCGTTAAAATTTCTAGTCGTTACAAGTTTGAACTGAGGCCACATTAGCCTAAGTTTTGAACTGAAAAAAAATTCATAATGTCTGTTTAATGTCCGTTAATAAAAAAAATTGCTTTTTGTTTGTGCCATCGAATACATTTGCTTGTTTTATCTAATGTCCTTTTATTGTTAAATCATATGCTATCACCTTGATTACTATTTGTCATTCTTTTTAATGTAAATTTCAATTTAATATGATATTGAATGCATGTTGGTTCATATAGAAGAAGTAGAAGAAAAGAGGAAATTGGATGGTACAAGCTATGTGAATTTTTTGATGGAGGCTTCGTTATATGGCCAGAGTTTCATATTCGGTATTTGTAGACTTTAACTATCAACTGTCTCATCTCTCGTTGTTGCAATCGGTATTAGTATGGAATTGGTAAATTATGTATTGATAACTTAATTATGTATTGAACTTCTCTTTTGTTAATTGATACTCTGTTATTATTGATTATGAATATTTTTTGTTGATATTGATTGGGTTATAATTTGCTAAATTAAGATAATATTTCATACTAGATATAGTCTGCATTATATCTTTTAACATTTAAACCATTATGTCTTTCAACATTCAAATTACTGATAAGTGTTTATTTGTTTGTATTTGTTTGTAACTCTTATAAGTGTTGGAAGATATTTTCCCCAACGCTTATAAGCGTGAAAGATATTGTTTCCCAATGCTTATAAGCATCGGAAGATATTGTTTCCCAATGCTTATAAGCGTTGGAAGATCGTTTTCCCAACGCTTATAATCATTGGAAGATATTATCCCAATGCTTAAAAGCGTTGGAAGACCTTTTTTCCCAATGCTTATAAGCGTTGGCGGAAAGTGCTACTGAAATTCTTAGCAACGTTTATACTCGTTGGGAATCCTCTATTTTGGTGTAGTGATGGTTCCTTAATGGGATATGCTTGGTGGAGATGAATCCTCTAAGCCCTATCTGTGCAAGTTAAGGTAGTTCTACTTAGAGGTTAAACAAAGAAGGAGGTTCAAGCCCTTCTTCTAGCACCAAAATGGTAATAAATTTCCCTGTTAACACCCAAAATTTGTAAGGAAAAGAGGAATTTGGTTGAGTGAAGGCTTGGTTCACCCTTATGGACCTCAACGAGTGTTCGCAAAAGCGACACTTGGTTGACAAAGGGCTTAGGAAAACCGGCTTAGTATGTTCAAGCCTATGATGATAACATAAATTATTCACACCGAAACCATGATAAAATTTATTATCTCCTAGAGATTTGACCAGGCAACTTAGTACTCAGCATTAGCACATTGCTCGGCAATTTATGGATCGTTCGGCATTCAGGAGCGGTCGGCATCCAGGAGCGGTCGGCATCAGGAGAACGCTCGGCATGAAGGAACGCTCGGCATGAAGGAACGCTCGGCATGAACAGGCGTTAGGCATCTAGAAGCGTTCGACATCCAAGGACGCTCGGCATACCAAGGACGTTCAGCATACAAGGTACGTTAGGCATCCATGAGCGTTCGGTGCCAAATGACGCTCGGCAGGCAAGGACGTTCGGCACCCAGAGGTGTTTGGCATCCCAAGGTCGTTCGGCAGTCAGAAGTGTTCGTCATTCAACCAGTCTCAATCAACTTCAATCATTGCTCGACATACACTCGCCGCTCGGCATCTCACTTCGTTCGGCATGAAGATGGTGGTTCAACATTTAGTCGTTCAGCACAACACTTTGGTTCGGCTTCCAATATTGTTCGGCATTCATGCCCCGTTCGGCATATATGGTTCGGCGCACAGAGACCACTCCATTTGGACCGAGCTATTCAGCTAACAGGCCCACCAGGGAAGTCCAACCCACCTTCGTCTGTAAATAGAGAGGCATGGAGACAGTGAAAGGGATCAGATTTTTGAGAACACTAGGGAAACTCTGCCGCATTCAATACTCACTCAAGACTTAATCTTTTACTTTGTAATTGTATTCAAGTAAATGGAAACGGATTGTATCAGTAATCAACTATCAAGGAAAGCAATAGAAATCAACTTCAAAGTGGACGTAACAATTACGCCGAACCACTATAAATCTGTTGTTCCTGTTTTCTTCATTGAAATTTACATACTTTTCTCTGTTTTAATTTACTTTCTTCATTAATCCCTCTACGTAATCTTTCTAAGGGTGTTAGTGATCAATTTTGGTGCTAACATTTTGGTGCTTTCACTGAGAATCGAATTCTCAGGCTGTTAGGATCTGCTTTGTAGCTACTGGATTGCATAAATACCCCAGAGGAGATCCAAGATCATTCACAAGGCATCTGTTGATTCTATTCAGAGTTACAACCAACAACTCTACCATGGGGAGACCATGAACTAGATTGGCCTCTCACAATGCAGATGTCCACGAGACTGCTAGCGTGCAACAAGTTGGACCTAGAAATCAGCAAGCAACACGAGGTGCAGGGCCCTCCACCCAAAACCAAGCGAAAGTTGTTTCCCGACCAGAGTTCAATGACTTGATAAGGGAACTTAAGGAAAGTAGAAGGCAACTCCCTGAGCAGATTCAAGCCAACACTAACCTTATGACTCAGCTTACTTAGCAGCAGCGTCAGAATACTGGAGGCATAGACGCCTTAAGGATGAAGGTGCACAGGCAGGTGCCACAGATCGATTGACTAAGGATCAAGCCCGTGAAGAGACTGGACACCCAAATCTCCAGGACCCAAATCAGGCGGGACATCAACCCGCACGGTCTCGTGGAACGGAACCCAACCTTCTATCCTCCATACAAACTCCAGACTTAACCAAGGCTTGACCAATGAAGATTGGGGAGTGTCCATAAGCCATACTCCCTTTACGGATGGTATCCTGCGGGCTGAGTACCCCAAGAAGTTCAGTATGCCGACTATCCCAGCCTACGAAGGGAAGACTGATCTGAGCCAGCATGTGATGAGGTACGGATGGATGATGGTTTCTGCAAGAGCTAATGATGCAACCAATTGTAGGTGCTTTCCAATCACCCTGTCCGGAATCGCCACCATGTGGTTTACTCGACTTCCCCCACAATCTATATCCATCTTTGACGAATTGGAAATGAAATTCGTAGAAAAATTCAGGATACACATCACTCGTCCAAAGGATGTGATGTCCTTATTAAGCGTAATCCAAGCCCTGGAGAGTCATTGAAAGAATACTTGTAGAGATTTCATGTTGCTGCTACCGAAGTGAGCAATCCAAACGACCATGAAATTTTGATGGCGGTAATGCGTGGAGTGGATCCAGACTCTGAATTTGGAGATTGGTTAGTGGGAAAGCCCTCGGCCGTGCTGGAGCACTTTTATTCGAAAGCTCATCAGTTCATAAGAAGGGAGGAAGCTCGCTGGACGAGACGAGACAAGGCGCCAGGGCCTGCTTAGGAGACTGTGAAAAGTAACGTCGCCATGAAACAAACTGGTGATAATTCGGGAAAAGCTCAAGTCAACGCCTAAAATAAGCCCGGGCAGTCTAAAGGATCCGGAGGTGGAAATCCCGAAAAGAAAAGAGAGACAGGGAAATGGAAGTCAAGGATCCCGACCTACAATGAATACACCCCGCTCAACGCATCTCTTGAGAACATTTATTTGTCAACTTGCAACACTTTTCAATATAGAAAACCACGCCCAAAGGAATCAATGGAGGAGCAGAAGTGAACTGGGAAGTATTGCCGCTTTCATGAGTCTTATGGGTACAACACAGAGGAGTGCAGACACCTCCATGACGCTATAGAAAAGTTGATTAGATAGAAGAAGCTGCAGGAGTTTGTCAAGGACCCACAAGATGGAAGACAAGAGACATCGGACCCCGGACGCGGGCCAGTTCCATGCCAACCAGAACAACCTGCTCGAATTGTGAGAAGATTGGTTATCAACATGATTGCTGGCGGACCTCATCCTGCGGATAAGAATTGTCAGGAGACGGAGGGATATGATAACTCTTTAAGACATGTAGAGTATGAGTGTTGTTCGAATGTGGAGGATGGGACTCCTGCAAAGCAGCAACGCACGATGGATGATGATAATGTATTCAGGAGCAGAGATGCGGATAAGGTGGAGGCTCCTACCATCGACCCGATGGTCATATCTGCGACAATCGGGCCGACGTTTGTGAAGAGGATTCTAATCGATTGTGGAAATTCCGTTAACATCATCTTCAAGAAGGCATACGACCAAATGCAGCTAGAGACTAAGGATTTGAAACCATCTAAAGCCAAAAACCATGGCTTTAACGGCGCAGCAACGGATGTAGTGGGATATGTGGAGTTACCAGTTGAACCGGGACAAGGCGAGCGTAGGAGGGTGCGAATCCTACCTTTCATAGTGTTGGACGTTGACTCTCCATATAACGTGTTCCTAGGACGTCCAGTCCTGGAAGAATTTAGGGCAGCGTTGGCCCCTTGGTGTCTGACGTTAAAATTTCCGACAGACGGAGGTGCTGGAGTGGTGCACGAAAATCAGGCGACCGGACATGCATGCTATGTGACTGAGCTAAGAGAGGCTTGGCGTAGAGAGAAAGGAAAGGTTGCGGAAAGCTTCGTCCGCATCCAAAATTCTGATGATTGACAACTAGCGCCCGAGCCCTGGCTCGGGCAACATTCTCGGATCTATAGAGACATAGATCCAAGCGATGATGATGGGAGACCCAGGGAAACAAATGCAGCACCGGCTGAACTAACAATTGACATCCCAGTCAACCGGGATGACCCGTCATGAATTCTTAAGATTGGATCACAACTCAACCCCGTGGTGGCCGAGAACCTCACTGACTTCCTTCGAGCGAATCTTGATGTTTTCGCTTGGACACACTCCGATATGTTCTGGATTTCTTCGACAATTGCGAGTCATATGTTGAACATAGACCCAAAGTATGTTCTCGTAAAATAGAAAAGGAGAGGTATGGACCCGGAGAGGTCTGCGGCTTTCAAAGAGGAGGTGGACAAACTCAACATGAATGAGTTCGTCCATGACACCCTCTATCTTGAATGGGTATCTAATCCGGTGCTAGTGAAGAAAGCGAATGGAAAATGGAGAGCTTGTGTTGATTATTATGATTTAAACAAAGCATGTCCAAAGGATAGTTTCCCGCTGCCTAGAATTGACCAGCTGGTCGATTCAACTGCCGGACATGAGTTACTATCATTTATGGATGCATACTCTGGATATAATCAAATCCCGATGCACCTCCCAGACAAAGAACACACTAGTTTTGTCACAAGCGTTGGGTTGTATTGCTATGTAGTGATGCCCTTTGGATTGAAGAACGCGGAAACAACTTATCAGCATCTGGTGAATCGAATGTTCAAAGATCAGATTGGTAGAACGATGGAAGTCTACGTGGATGACATACTCGTGAAGTCACGGCAGTCAAGCAACCACATTCGAGACTTAGCAGAATTGTTTGACATACTCAGGCATTATGGAATGAAGATCAATCCTTTGAAGTGTTCATTCGGCGTAGCTTCAGGAAAGTTTCTGGGTTTCATTGTGAATGCGCGGGGAATCGAGGCTAACCTGGAGATGATTCAGGCTATCCGAGATATACAAGTGCCCAGAACTATAAAACAGTTGCAAAGCTCGAATGGAAAGGTGGCCACGCTGAGCCGATTCATATCCAGGGCCACAGATAAGTGTATTCCGTTCTTCGATGTCATAAAGAAAGGAAAGAGGAATTTCGAATGGACGTCCGACTGTAAGGAAGCATTCCGAGCTCTTGTAAGGCACTTAGAAAGTCCCCCGGTATTGTCGAAACCAATAGACCATGAAATGTTGTACATATACTTGGCTGTATCCCAGCACGCCATTAGTACAGCCTTGGTTCGCGAGGAAGACCGGGTTCAAAAGCCAGTTTACTATGTTAGTAAACGCTTGACGGGGGAAGAAAGAAATTATCCGAAGATTGAAAGATTAGCCTATTGCTTGGTGATTGCATCACGCAAGCTTCATCCGTATTTTCAGGCACACTCAATCAGTGTTTATACTGATCAACTTTGCGGCAGGTACTCCAATGACCGAAAACTTCCGGAAGGATGTTAAAATGGAATATTGAGTTAAGTCGGTTCAATATTGCCTACCTGCCGCGAATGGCCATGCAAAGACAAGCACTAGCTGATTTCATTGCTGAATTTACTATGCTTGACGATTCAAACGACCACAATGTCATACAGCCCGTTCGGTGGAAGATGTACACCGATGAGGCATCTAACGACCGTTGTTCGAGGGTTGGCATAGTTCTTGTAACCCCTGAGAACCAATCAGTTTGCTACGCTTTGAAGCTCGAACTCACAGCAACGAATAACGAAGCCGAGTATGAAGCGTTGATTGCCGGCTTAAGGCTTATCAAAGAACTGGGAGTAAAATCGGTTGAAATCTTTAGCGACTCACAGCTGGTGGTGTACCAAGTGCGAGGAGACTACCAAGCAAGGGGGCATAGACTTGCTCCATATTTGGTCCGGGTTCAGGAGCTGCTAGCGAATCTCGAGTATTATGATATTTCACATGTCCCGCGCGAGTAAAACAGAGCAGCCGATTCATTGGCAAAATTCGCAAGCACTTGTGATGCGTAACAGATGGGATTGTTTCCTGTTGAGATCCTCCATGCTTCGAGTATAGATATGACGGAGATAGATTTCGCGTTCAAAACCGAAATCGAGAAGGAATCATGGATGACCCCGATCAGGCAATACTTACTATTCGAGATCTTACCCGAAGAAAGGAGCGAAAGACGACAATCCTGCGTAAGGCTTCACGATATATAATTCAAGATGGGGTAATGTATAAGAAGGGATTCTCGACCCCTTACTCCGGTGCATGGCCCACGATGAGATAAAAAGAGTATTAAAGGAAGTCCATGAGGGAGAGTGCGGTGACCACACTGGAGGGCAGACCTTAGCAAAGAAAGTCCTCCGTTATGGATATTACTGGCCAACTGTGAATCGGGATGCTACAGACTATATGAGAAGATGTGGCAAATGCCAGATATATGCAAAAATCCCGAGAGCTCCGTCGACGGAACTAACGCAAATTTCCAGTCCTTGGCCATTTGCAATGTGGGGGATCGACCTAGTTGGTTCTTTACCCATAGCCAAAGGTGGAGCGAAATATGCAATAGTTGCGGTCGACTACTTTACCAAATGGGCAGAAGCAGAGCCTCTGGCCACAATAACCAGCAAGAAAGTTATTAATTTCATCGTACGAAATATCATATGCCGTTTTGGCCTTCCACGGACCATCATTACAGACAATGGAACTTAATTCGAAAGCAAGGAGTTCAAAGAATTTTGTCAGAAATATGGCATTGAGAAGAAGTTTGTAGCGGTTGCTCACCCGAAAGCCAACGGTCTAGTGGAAACCGTAAACAAGATAATCAATTCCATATTGAAAAAGCGTCTAGAAAAGGCTAGATGCAAGTGGGTGGATGAACTTCCAACGGCGCTCTGGGCCTACAGGACCACCCACAAGACCGCAACTGGCCACACTCCATTCGCATTGGCATATGGCACGAAAGCTGTCATACCCGTGGAATTTGAAGTTCCATCACATCAGGGAAACCTATTACTACCCCGAGTCAAACCAGAACCTTTTATTGGAATCGTTGGACTTCATTGATGAAAAACACGAAGAAGCCAGCGGTCGCATACAGATATAGAGTCGCTAAATATTATAACGGAAAAGTCCAATCGAGAATTTTTGGTGTGGGAGACCTCGTTTTGAAATGAGTTTTTCCGCTCCTATCTCATATGAACCCCGCATGGGAAGGTCCATACGTCATCGAACGAAAGCTTGGAGAAGGAACTTTCAAGCTAGCGACCATCGACGGTGCGACACTTCCCTGAGCATGGAACAACGAGCGCTTGCGGCATTATTATACTTAGTCTATTTCTTTCATGTATTAGTTGCATTTATTTCCAGTATGCTTTTATTTCTAGTTCTTGGCATGTAGTATGACAATTTGGTTTGCTTTCATTAATAAAGGCTTGAAGCCATCTTTTCCATGAATTACTAATGTTTCTGCGTATGATGATCCAATGACAGGCAAATGAAATTATATTATTCTGGCTGACGTACGAACACGTGCAAACGACTCAAATCTCCATGTCCCCAAAGTGCGGACTGGAGTACTCTAAGTCCCCAGAGCGTGGACTCGAGTATAAAAGACTCAAAATCTCTAAGTCCCCAGAGTGCGGACTGGAGTACTCTAAGTCCCTGGAGCGCGGACTCGAGTATAAACGATTCAAATCTCCAAGTCCCTAGAGCGCGGCCTGGAGTACTCTAAGTCCCTGGAGCGCGGACTCGAGTATAAACAACTCAAATCTCCCAGTCCCCAGAGCATGGACTGGAGTACTCTAAGTCCTCGGAGCGCAGACTCGAGTATAAATGATTCAAATCTCCAAGTCCCCAGAGCGCGGACTGGGGTACCCTAAGTCCCCGGAGCGCGGACTCGAGTATAAACGACTCAAAATCTCCAAGTCCCCAGAGTGTGGAGTGGACTACTCTAAGTCCCCGGAGCGCGAACTCGAGTATAAACGATTCAAATCTCCAAGTCCTCAGAGTGCGGACTGGAGTACTCTAAGTCCCCGGAGCATGGACTCGAGTATAAACGACTTAAAATCTCCAAGTCCCCAGAGTGCGGACTGAAATACTCTAAGTCCCCAGAGCGCGGACTCGAGTATAAACGACTCAAAATCTCCAAGTCCCCAGAGTGCGGACTGGAGTACTCTAAGTCCCCGGAGCGTGGACTCGAGTATAAACGACTCAAATCTCCAAGTCCCCAGAGCACAGACTGGAGTACTCTAAGTCCCCGATGTGTGGACTAAAAATATTCTAAGTGCTTGGAGCGCGGAAGGAAAAACGAACAACTCTCGATGAATCTTCGAGCTATATGAAGGTGAACTGAGAAGTCCATGTAATTCACAACAGCTTGGATTTAAATCACAATCATACAAAAATTGAACGACATGAGCCTTTCGAAAGACAGAAAAAAGAACTAAGCTTTATTAATAAAAAGTTTCTACTACAAGCCCTCCAAATTTCGGAGTCGACTATCTATTTACAAAGACTACGGAAGTTGATGAAAATAATTACATAACTTAAACTAACTCTCGTTGAACGAGAGTAATGATCACTTCTTGTGCTTCTTCGACTTCTTCACCTCCCTTGTCTTCTCGGACGGCTCCTCCCTTATGCGTTTACCCTTGGTACTCTTCTTTGATGGAGGCGTAGCAACTGAAGAAGTACGTGGAACATCCATGGGATTGGACCTGCCAGGGAGAATGACCTTCAACGGCTTGTTCAAGGGATCATCTGGGTCCACAACTCGAGGCTCGACCTTGATCTCGGCTGACTCTCTCTTCTCCTTCTCAAGCCGCTCCTTCATACTTAGCTCGGATGTGTGTTCGGAGGCGCCTGTAATTTCTACTTCATAACTCCCCTCGATGGAAGAAGAAGTCTTAGATTTGTCTTCATCCAGCGCTCCAATCACCTGAGCATCTGGCCCGGAAGCCTCTCCTGCCTGAGTGGCCTCACCTATCTTTTCCTCCACCTCCTTGGAGACCTTGCTCCTTGGAGTGGGCCTGGGATCAGGACGGCCTGCGCAAAATCATGAAAAACAAGCATTAGAATACAATAGTCCTTCGTAAAGAATGACGACTTTTGAAATCTTAAAGTAAAGGGTCGTCTACCAGGTTCCGGCAGGCTCTCAGCCGTCAAGGGGGTCTCACCCTTCGGAATAGGAGACAGAATATGGACACCAAGGCCGGGGTCCTCCGAATTATAACCGATATGTTGCTCAAATGGATCGAGTATCGGCCGATCGGCCGGTCGAGTAGGCGCATGAGCTGGAGGCACGACCCCGGATGGACCGGTAATCACTTCTTTCCCTTTCTTTGAGGGGTAGCCTTTGCAATAAATAGCTTTAGCTGCTGACAAGTCCGAAGCTCATTCCCCTTGAGGAATTCTTTTATCAAGGCCCCCTCATCAATCTCTTCGGTACCATGCTCGGCCCTCCTAATTTCTATCAAGGCCTCCCAAGCCTCGGCTAAAGATTCAAGATAGCCATCGCCCAGAAAAGTCAAGTCTCGATGCATGAGGACACGGGCATTGAATTCAGCGATTAAAAGGTCAAACATGCTTTTGACCTCTTCTCTACCTTCTTCTCTAGCCGCCTCAAGATGGGAGCCGATGTTCGTAGATGCTATTTTCTTTCCCTCTCCACGGACTTTACTCTTTATCGCCTCGACTTTGGAAAGCTCGGCCTTAAGTTTTTCTTTTAAAAGTAGAGTAGCTACGATTCGTCACGGTATCGTTGCGACTCTTCTTGGGCAGCCGTTTTCTCTTCCTTCTCTCTATGGAGCTGCTTCTCAAGTTCCTTGACTCGGAGGCTGAACGCCTCCCTCTCTTTTTGGACTGAGTCCTTCTCTAATGCTAGGGCCCCGCAGCATTGTACCGCCTCGTCGGTCTCTTTTTTATGTGTCGATTCCAGACGAGCCATGGCTTCGGCAGTGTCTTGGGAGCTCTGCCGGGCGGCCTCAAGCTGAGATCTATAAGATGCAAGCTCTTCGTCCTGAGACTTAATGATATCTCTGTCGTGGATGGCTTCAAGCTTTAGGCGATCGATCTCGTGTTGGCGCTCCATGAAGACTTCAGAAAGTTTTCAGCCAAATGAAAAAACGCGTCATGTTGAACATAGACGTCGTTGGTACAGGCATGGTGCTCTGCTTGACATGTTCGGGAATAGGATGAAAAGCTGGGAGGAATTTCAGGCCATTAAAGTAGATTTTTGGAAATTTATCCTTAAGCTCGGCCAGCCTCTCCGACATGGTTAGATCTGTTGCAGGAGCAGGAGGAGACGACTTAGAAAGTTCAGCCCTCCTGTGAGGATCTCGGGACTGTTGAGTGGAAGAGGAGTCAGAGTGTTGATCCCAGGGGACATCGGATTGCGACCCCTTGTGGCCGCGCTTGTCTTTGCCTGGTTCCGAATGAGAAGAGGGATGTTGGTGGTACTTGGGCAGATAGTATGTTTTCTTCCTAGATGATAAGTCCCGGGAATAATAATCCTTCTCGCCATCATCGTCTCTGTCCCGACGTCTCCTGGAACCTGAATCACGCCCGGAGTGATAGAAAACAGTTGACCCGCGGAGGCGATCAATGCCGTGTGTGCGTCCCATGCCACCTGTATGAAATTTGAGAAACGATGAGATAGCAATAAGAAGAGGGACAACGAGGATTAAAGCGTAATGTGAAGTGTAAGTGCATGTGTGTGTCCTAGTGTTTCCCCCCGACGGACCAGTTGCTTTACTAATGGGAGTTTTCTCTCCCTGACTTTGGGCTAGAGTGCCCGCATCGCCTCTGATGGGCGAGTGAAGTTGAAATGCTTCCGGATCGTCGAAATCATAATTGAGCAGGTCATCGGGAATGGAGAGGTTCGATAGGCCCTTTAAAGAACTTTCTACATGCGGTGAAGAGGCCTCTTTCTCCGTTGGAATGAGCGTAACTTTTGAAGTTCCGCCAACCTTCTCCTTCTTAATCTTGTACGTCAATCTCTTTTTCCCCTTCGGAGGGGAAGATGAGATTTCAATGTCGTGCACTTCGACTGTCGGATCCTGAGTGGGACCCAAGTTCTCACCTTATGCTTCGGGTGTTTCGTCCCCCTTAATTTCCCCCTCTTTTGGTGCGTCAGGAGTGTCACGTACTGATGACTCGGCCAATTTCTTCCCCTTCCCAGAGGTGGGCTTGGGCATGGTAGCGCCTTGAGGAAGGCTTATCTGACGGCCTACTGCCAACAGCCCAAACCTTGTAAGTGACTCATTCGAAATGAGAGTCCGGATGTCTCTTTCTTCGGCAGGAAGAGCTCGAATAGCCTCGACGGCCTTAGAGTATCCGCGACCATTAGGACGTGGGTTGATACCTGAAAATGTGAAACAAGAATTAGAAAAGGCATGGCTTTGACCAAGTATGAATATCAATCCAGAGAAAAGACTTACTTCCTTCTACCCATCTCCTTGTAAAACCGGGAGGGCAACGCACATAGAACCATTCCTGTATGTACAGGGCAAATTTGCTCCATGCCCCAGTTAAGATTTTGCATTTGCGATATGGCTCGAGAAACATGTAAGAGGGGCTATCTCCCCGCTTCTTGATCATATAAATATATCTGACGTCGCCTGGAGTTGGGGGCCTAGAGAGGACGGCCATGAAGAGGATGTAGGTACCGTAGATAAATGCGTGGCCGTTCGGGTGCAGTTGCGACATGGCAATGTCAATGTGTTGTAGCACATCCTGAAGAAATAAACTGAACGGTGGCACGCTGCCAACCCAGCACATGAATTTATTACACGCCATGTATCCAACAGGGGGCAAGTGTGGACGATCGTACCCCGAGGGAACCAACACGTCGTCGAAAGGGATCCCATAGATAGAGCATATTCACCGGAGCGCAACTTCATTGACCTTCGAAGCCTGTAAATCAACAGGGTTATCTAAGAGAATTGCTGCCTCCAAAGCGTCGGGAGCTACGTTATGTGCAGGGGAGGTTGACGGATTTGAAACATTTGCGACTTCTTGTTGGGGGATGGTCCCGGTCTATCTGAAACCGTGGCGGAGATAGATCCCTTAGACATTTCCAATAAATATTGAGTTTGGCAGAGTACCTGTTTGAACTATACTCGAAAAATAATCGGCGTTAGACTTAACAATATAAATTTTTCCCCCCTATGCGGCGTGTGATCTAGTGCAATCATTCAAATATAAACGTTGAGAAATTATAAATCACATAACTGATGGTATAAAGTTGAACTTTGGACTGTCATTCTCGAAGACGTCATCACTGACCGTCTCCGAAAACCAGCCTTGCGATGTTTTCAATTTTGGACTCGGACATGGACATTGTATGTCAAAAGCTTTTATCTGTTTTTATCGAATTCAGTCCAGGCTTACGAATAATTGAAACTAGGAAGCTATCAGTTCCATATGCTAGTATGCTGGAGTCCTTGTTTTGTTATATGATTAGGCAAGGTAAATGAGTGTTCGGCCTAAGTATTGTTCAGCTGAGATATGGTTCGGTGTTCATGGTCGTTCGATCTAAATATTGTTCGGCTTAACTGTCGACCGACCAAGCGACCGTTCGGCCAAACTATCGTTCGGCCCAAGTATCAACCGACCAAGATATCGTTCGAGCAAACTATCGTTCGGCCTAAGTACCGACCGACCTAAGTTTTGTTCAGCCGAAATAATATTCGACATCCTATCTAATTCGTACTTCCATCCTATCCTTCCATTCCACTGCTAGGCATGTGGCGAGTCATGCCGAACCAGAATTATGCCAAGCCCCAACGCTCGGCACTCCATTTTTAACAACGGTTTCATTCCTTCTTCTCTTCCTTCCTCCACGTCAAGCAACAAGGACGGATCGTTCGGCGAGTCATACCAGAACATGCTGTTCGGCATCCAAGCCACTTCCTACTCCTCCTCTATTCCTTTTTCCTCCCATCTCGTTCGAAACGAGGGAACCGTGCCAAACCACGATACATCTCTCAACAACTCCATCATGTGCTCATCCCCGAACATTTCTCTTTCCTACCACAACATCTAGCCCTAAATAACATCACAGTTCGAGTCCTTCACCCATGCAACACTTATCGGCTACGGTTCTAATGTTCTAATTTACAAACTGGAGCCTCTCGTTAAAGTTTTTTTAATCAGGAGAAGGAGTTAAATAGAGGGATATATATCTAGTTCGTAGATCGGGACGTGGGGGGATGCAGAATGGATTGGGAAGGATTGTTGGATCTTTGGAGGCTGTTAACAGGCGAGGTCTGCAAGTACAAGGTAGCGGAGGTAAAAAGTGAAAAAAGAAGAAGGAAGAAAATGCCTGCCTTTATAGGGAAGAAGGAGAAGTTGAAGAGGCAATGACCGGTGGAACCGGTCAAAAAGGTATCGATCGGCACAGGAAGAGCGTTCGGCTTCGGCTGTATCGTTCGGCACACATCACCTCAACCAGAGATCAAGAGAAGTCACCATCGAGGAAACCGAGCCACGTCTCGAAGCAAAAGCAGAGGACCCATGATTCAAAAAGCATCACGTTTGGCCACGTGATACACTTTGGGAAGAAAGTGTTTCCTGGAGATTTGACCAGGCAACTTAGTACTTGGCATTAGTACATTGCTCGGCAATATATGGATCGTTCGGCATTTGGGAGCGGTCGGCATTCAGGAGCGGTCGGCATCCAGGAGCGCTCGGCATTAGGAGAACGCTCGGCATAAAGGAACGCTCAGCATGAACGGGCACTCGGCATCAAGAAGCGTTCGACATCCAAGGATGTTTGGCATACCAAGGACGTTCGGCATACAAGGTACGTTCGACATCCATGAGCGTTCGGTGCTAAATGACGCTCGGCAGGTAAGGACGTTCGGCATCTCTGGACGTTCGGCATTCGAAGATCGTTTGGCACTCAGAGGTGTTCGGCATCCCGAGGTCGTTCGGCTGTCAGAAGTGTTCGGCATTCAACCAGTCTCAATCAACTTCAATCATTGCTCGACATACACTTGCCACTCGACATCTCCCTTCGTTCGGCATGAAGATGGTGGTTCGGCATTTAGTCGTTCGGCACAACACTCTAGCTCGGCTTCCAGTATTGTTCGGCATCCATGCCCCGTTTGGCATTTATGGTTCGGCGCATAGAGACCACTCCATTTAGGCTGAGGTATTTAGCTACCAGGCCCACCAGGAAAGTCCAACCCACCTTCGTCTATAAATAGAGAGGCATGGGGACAGTGAAAGGGATCAGTTTTTTGAGAACACTGGGGAAACTCTGCCGCATTCAACACTCACTCAAGACTTAATCTTTTACTTTGTAATTGTATTCAAGTAATTGGAAACTAATTGTATCAGTAATCAACTATCAAGGAAAGCAATAGAAATAAACTTCAAAGTGGACGTAGGCAATTACGCCGAACCACTATAAATCTGGTGTTCTTGTTTTCTGCATTGAAATTTACATACTTTTCTCTGTTTTAATTTACTTTCTTCATCAATCCCTCTATGCAATCTTTCTAAGGGTGTTAGTGACCAATTTTAGTGCTAACATTTATGTAGAATTCATATCGCCAAAATAGATCAATCTTCTACCAATAGGAATCGAGACTATGAGTGTTTAAGAATTCAAAGCAAGTTATGATTAAAAATCCCTGGTGCTTTGGAACTCGAAACAAGCCATAAGTCATGAAATCTTTATTCATATTCTATAAAATAGTTGAATGTACATAGTCTTATGTGTAGAAAGTTCGAGCATTACAATCAGCCAAAATTCCTAAATCAATTTTGGGTTACAAAGTTTAAAATGTAAAAACTTGAGAAAAGAATGATTCACCCCATTTCCATGTCCCTAGGTCAGTATTTATAGGGGAGGTAAGATGTGGCATGTATATCATGTGGCATGAGTGTCCTGTGGCATTGAGGTTCATCTCGATGCCACTAAGGATATTGGTTTGATTTGATGACTTGTAGCATTCTTTAGTGTATTGATGGACTATGGCATCATCAAGGCGCGGTATTGATAATACATGACATTGATAACATGTGACATTGATAACAGGTGGCATTGATAACATCAACATTAATAACAAGCAACATTAATAGCAGACGACATTGATAACATGCAGCGTTGATGATAGGCAATATTGATAAGAGATGACATTGGTGATAAGCGACATTGACAAGATACAACATTGGTGATGAGCGACATCAATAAGGAGCGATATTAGAAGTAAATGACATTGTAGAGATGCAGTATCAACCTGAGGCGACATAACTAGGTGTGACATCCATTCTACTTTCATAAACGAAGTACGAAATTGATTAGAACACATCATCAATAAGGTGCGACATGGATAATGCATCATGCTGCTATGACATTGATGGCTTACGGTATATAATATTAATGGTGCACGACATCGGTTCCTACTTTGGTGAAATATTGGCTTTCTACGATGTCATCGACAAGGGATATGTGGGACGCAACATCGTCTGACGGCCTTTGTTGAAGAACGGTGGCATTAATGGTGTGTGAAATTGATGTCGTGTGCTGGTGGTATTCAATATTTCATATTGCGTTGATAACTTCTTTTGGCTGTAAAACTCTTATCTCGGCACTCTTGTTGTAGATATGCTCTCATACCTTTGTAATTAATAATAGTAGCAATAGTTTTAGTATCAAAACAGACAAAAACAGTGACATCAACATTTCACCTTCTAATAAAGTTAGTGTTAGTAGCACCAGCTTGCTTCTACAACTAGACCTACCATCAACACAAGGGAGTTCAGTTGGAACTGAAAATATGTTGCCATAAAACCCTTATCTTCCACAGTTGCATCAAATGGTACATTTTCTAAACATGTCTACAAGTTTAAATTTTTCACCTACACATCAATTGCTTAGGTATATACTGATGATATTTGTCTGTTTATTGTAGACAAACATGAACATGTGCATCAACCTCATTCCACATAAAAGCTAAATAAAAAACATCTTTGTATTGCCTAAGGAGTTATTCAAATTTACTTTATTTTTTGTTAGGAAATCCACAATTCTCTTGGCAATGGTCTGAATGTAATCAACTCTTTTATGCTTTTGTTCCTTTCGCTTACAAAATGTACCCAACTCTTGCTGGTCTACATGCGAACTTCATCACACCACAGAATTATAATGTTATGAGTCTTTTTACATGGACAGTAATTTCATATGGATCTTTTTTATCTAGAACCCTCTTTCTAAAAGCTTTTCTTATATATAAGTATGCTATGAACTAAATGAACATGGAAAAGAATGCAACATCCACACGGTAATCATCCATCCATATATATCCGGTACACCATTAATATATAAATTTCAAGTTGAAATGGATCTGTTGAAGCTACTTTGATAGTGCATTGTATCTTTGAAGAACTGTTGTACTAGTATTATGTAATAAAATAGTTGTACTAGGAAAAATTATCATTATGCTTCAAAGTTGTTAGCTGTATGCATCCAGTATGATATCTCGTTGAATCTGATGCATTAGTTGGTGCCGGTCTTTTTTTATAAATGTTTGAGATTTTATTCAACTTTCCTTATTTAAGAGTCCTTTCCTTACTATACCATAGTTGTTTGGTCTGCAAAAAGGAAAATGTATAAACTGTTGAGTTTCTTGTTATATTAAGAATTTTTATAGATCATCATGTGTTTGGTGCATAGTAGTATAAGACGACATGTGTAATAACCCGTATTTTACATATGGAAGGATCGTAAAATATTTCTATTTTATTTACATGAGGTCGTATGACTCTAAATCTTTGGAAAGTGACTCTTAGAGACATTCCACATATATGATTTTTGTCGAATTTTTATATGACTATTTTAACCCTAAAAATCTTGTTTGGACTATAAATTTTAATAGAAGTCGAATTAAAGTTTAAAATCACTTTCATTGCTTCAGGCTGATAGTTTTCATTCCGTTAAGTGGTCATAATAGAAAAAAGGGCGTATCGTTTGAAAGTTATAGTTGTTTTAATTTTTGGCTTCTACTATCCTATATTAGTGGGAAATTAACTAAGCCCATGCTTAGGCCCACTAACCCATCTCGAAAATTATGCTAAGGGGAGGCTATATGAACTGATCTAAATCATTTCCATCTTCCCCAATATAGCTCTAAACCTCTATTAACCTTAATTTCATCAAAAATCTTGCCTAAATCATAACTAGAGGGGTAAGTAGAATCTAGGAATCGGAGATTATCATTTTTGCTGGATTGTGCCTCATCACTTTATTGTCCACTTTAGATTTAATGAGAAAAATTGGTACTTTGGGTATTTGGTGAGTGGTTCTTGATCTCTCATTCTACTATCATGTTTATATGGTTAAAAATGATGATTTTTAACTGTTTTAATCCTAAAACATTTTCTAACTTTAATAACACTTTTAAAGATCTTTATGGTCGAATTTTAAAGGAACTAAAAGGGGTTTTTAAATGGTTTGTCACCCCCTTTTGTTTATGTGCATATGTTAGTGTAAAAGTTCGATTCAGATTAGGATTTGTTTGATTATCATATTTTTATATATTGTATGTATGAATGGATGTATCTGCTGATATCCCATGTTTGTATGTTATGCTTTATGTGGTTTGCTAATGCTTTTAAGTAGTTAGGAAAGGAGTGGTAGAATTAGCAAATCAAAGGCAAAGATTGCCAGAGTTGGATGGAACTTAAAGGAGGGGTTTTGGAGCATGGGTGGAGCCTAGGATTCAAATCGCACAAGAATTGGAGTTAAGTAAAGGACTCGGTATCGATGCTTCTGGTCGGTACCGAGTGCTTTTTATGGATGCAAATTGATCAATGAGTAGTTGGTTCTTCAAGGCAAAGCAAGGGGTGATAAGAGAAGATTAAGTGAATGAAATTGGCTAAGTATTAAACTTCATACCGAGAGTTTTGTAGGGCAAAGTAACGAGAGCTTTTGATGTTTGCACCAGGAGCTTTATAGTTGATGCCGAGAGATTTTGAGGGATGTAGTCGAGGTTAAAGCACTTGGAAGATGGAACACTAGAAGCAAGGAAAGAAAGCTAGCCAAAATTGGTGAACTATACAACTCGGTATCGACTACTTTTGATCGATACTAAGAGGTCTTCTTTGATGGGTTCGAGGTAAATTTTTTAGGAAGAGAAGTGGTGGCTTTGTAGGTCATGCTGAAGGTATTTATTTGGTTGCTTGGGGTTGGATGGTGATGTAGTAGCATGATTATGATGCTCTACCTCGAGGCCCACACAAATAAAGGATATTATAGAGTAATACCATCTATTAGTGTAGAGAACAGAGCTGGTTAGAACAACCATTCATGAATTTTACTTTAATCTCATATCGGTACGTCAACAAATATGTTATACATTTCTTTTCTCAAGTGGAATCGATGTATACAATTCAGGCTTAGAGAAAAACTATGGTGGCTATAATAAAATTCTAGAACAACATAAGTTAAATACAAATAACAGAATCACAGATCATACACAGCGGAGTACAAATAAATACAAGGCCGAACCGATACGAATAAATACATGATATAGACTACATAATACAAAAGTGATACATCCCAAAAATATGAATATGTACACAAAAAGGGTCTAGCTTGACATAGGATACATCATAAATACGAATATATCATAGTGATGACAAAAGTTAACATCTAGCTAACTGATAGGAAGTCTACTCTAAAAGAATCAAGATGAAGGACCTAAAACATCTCGGTAGGACCCGAGCATTATAAAATAATAAACGGGTCAGTCTAGACTAAAATAAATGAGTCCGTAAGATAAATGGTAGATTAAATGAACTAGATCTCAAATACAGTCACTAAGTCAAGTATCAACAAATATCAAGCATACTATAATAACTTCAAGAATGAAATCACCAAATATCAAAACCCATGATAGCTTCTAAAAGCAAAATCTCCAAAATTATTTGTTTATAGCATAAATAACATCATATCTAGAAATCATAAAGGAAATCCAAAAATCATATAAAAGGGGAAAAGGCACCAAACTCCAAGATTAGTGAATGAATTCACCTACATGCATGTAACTCCGAGATAGACGTATATGTCTTTAAACTCCAAGATGGGTATAATTCCCAGAATAACTCCAAGATAGGTGAGAGCCTACAGAACTTCAAGATAAGTGCGAGACCTATAAACTCCAAGATAGGAACAAGTCCTACAAACTACATGATAGGTACAAGGCCTATAAAAACTCTAACATAGGTACAAGACCTATAAAAACTCCAAGATAGGGACAAGACCAATAAAAACTCCAAGGGCAAGTCATAAGCTCGTCGATAAGTGTCATGTATTTCCAAATATTAATTGAAAAGGTAACGACTATGTGTCCCATACCACATTGGTTTTACGTAAACGTTTACGATAAGATAGTAAACTCCACTTGTGTATATCAATGGTTCGGTTGAACAAGTCCGGGAATTAACCGGTAAAACAAACGCGAGCATTCCATACCACTCGTTTTATTTAACCCTTTGAATTGAATGTCATGCAGTTATATAAAAATATTTCACTTTTAAAATCATTCTTATAAAATATTAGTCTATAAGCTATAATATATATGGATGTTGAAAAACCTTGGTCATACACACACACACACACACACACACTCTATTTTAGCCCATTGTTCCAGATCAACTTTTAAACAATTATTAATGAGAATAAATAGTAAATATATATATTTCTAAAATTCTTTATATCAAAATTAGATTTGTACTTAAAAGGATTTCGATTAAATAGTTTGATTTGGAAATCAGCCTTTTATAAATCCAAATTGAAAACGTGCATCAAAAAGTTGTGTTTACTCCCAAGACCTATAGAGCAATTCTATGGTATAGGAACACAAAAATGAATTCATGAATTCACAAGCCAAAAACCAAAAATGACAATGAAATTGATATAAAATGAAACATCAAAATCAAGCAAACAACATTAAGAGATCAACAAGACAAACGAACAATGAACGTGGTGATCGGGAACCATAAGAACACAGTTTGGGAGTCATTCCAGCTGCGATCGGTGCAATAGTCGGGTAGACTAGTTCACCGGTTGTATAACGGCCTAGAATTTCACTACTTGAATTTGTGAATATTTAATTAATTTTAGATATTCAAATAATAGATTTCATAATTAAAATAAAACTCTTTTAAACAATAAACAGCGAGGGTGAAATGATTTTCATAATTAGTTTACAAAAATATTTAATTCGAAGAAAAATCAAAAATGTGACTTGAAATCATTTTTTGAATTTTCGACTTTTCATCGGCTAAAAGTTATCGAAAACATTGTGAACATATTACCTAACTTATATTCATGCATATTTTAACAACGTAATTATGATAAAATAAATTATATGATAGTAATATATATACTTAAGTATGTAAGTTGATACGACTTTTATGTAAAGTTAAAATAAAAATAAATTTAAGAAAAGAAAAAAGAAACATAAGGAAACATTAAGTACCAAAGCATTTAATTCATGTTGGCATGGGAAAGGGGAGACAAAATGGTGGCTTGTGATGTGATATGGAGGGGAGACAAATGTGGTGATGCAGCATTTAGCTTGTGAAGGTTAAGTACCTTAGGTCGAATTAGGAAATTTAGTAATTTCACGTTATATAAAAATCAAATTTCATATTTTTTCTCTCATTTGATCACTTCATTTTATCTCTTCAAAGACTTCCAAAGAGTGCTGTGCCCATTTTTGGTACAAACACCTTGGTGCCTTCACTGAGAAAACCAGATTTTCTCCTACTCTTTGGATCTATCATCGATACCGGATTGCATAAATCTAAGAGGAAGATCTAGATCTCTAACCCCGATTCCTTCCATCATTGTGACGACCCAAAATTTTCAACATTTGAAATTAAATTATTTAATTGATTTTAGATATTAGAAGTTGTTTTAAGCTTGAGTTTTAATTTTAACTATGAGATTAGCAATTTAATTATCAAATTTAATTATAGAAAATTTGGGTAAAATTTGAATCTTGATTTTTAAGCTGATTAAAAATGTTTTCAAGGCTTAGAAAATTTATATTTATAATACTGAAGATGACAGAAGCTTCAGAATTGAACTTGGAAATGTTTTATTCAGTTTTGGAATTTTATCGTTTAAATCGACATTTAAAAATAGCCGTCCGAGGCACAGTCTTGGAATTCGACGAAACTAGTTCCATTGGATCCGTAATATTGTATTATTATCGGATTTCAATCTTCGTAGCATTCGGAGTTGTCGTTTGGCCGTACGATAAGCAAACGCGTTGAAATATAAATTGAAAATTCGATGTTTTAATTGTTTCAAAAAGCTATCTTCTCCATACGATCAAATTTGATCTCGAAACCTTTTCCATTGCGTTCGGAATAGGCGTATAACATTATAAACGTCTGGCGGCACGCCTTGATTGGGGGTCGGGATTTTGAGTTGCAATTATCAAGACAACTTCAATTTAAATTTGATATATATTTTATAGGCTGAATAACGTTTTCAAAACTTAACACGTTTACTCCTTATTACACTTGTCATTCCTATCTACCATGCATCAATTTTGTTTTAAACACGCGTATTCAAAAGAAAAGAAATTTCGTTCAAAGGAAAATAATCGAATGAAGAACGAAAGAAAAAAAAAATTAGTTACATCCTTCTTTCATCTCTCAGCTTCAGATTCAGATCCATTAATGGCCGCCCGCTCTCTTCGTTTTCAAGTTAAAATTCGAGCAGTTCGAAGCCAATTAAAAAAAAATTCGAATCGGCAAATTCAAAAGCAGAGGGAGGCTTTGGGCGCATGGAATCGTGCGAACTTCGTCGATCGTGTTGCGATCTGGGTTTCGATTTCGAAAGTGTGGCCGCCGCTGTGGGTTGCTCGTCTCAATCGAACTTGAGTTTGAATTATAGAGAGGGTCAAGGCGTTGTATCGTGATTGATGGCATAGGGTTTCGCGAGATAAGGCGGTGGCATCGCAGCGGCCACGCGAGAGGATTGGGGTTGCGTGGGTTTAGGTCGACAGCGACACTGGTGGTTGCGATGGTAGGAGGCGATGCGCCTTGAGGTAGTGGGCATGGTCGAAGCGATTTTGGAGTAGTAAGTTATATAAATTTTTTAATCTTTATTTAATTAATTAGGTTTATACAGTTTTCAGTTTTTATGCAAGCAGAAAAAAATTATTAATTACAGTAAAGGATTTAAATGCAGTCTATACTTATATATGGATCTAGATTTAATAAAGTTACAATATGTTTGAAAAGAAATTTAAACCTGATTTCTATTTTTACTTAAGCAGTAAATTTTAAAATATTGATTTCAAAACATAAATATATGGAAAATAAAATGGGAATTTTTAAGTATTTAATAAACTCATTAATTATTTTTGTTGCTATAAATATAAAGGGGATTTAGTTAAAATATAAATCATTTGTTTAGAACTAAATCGATAGTTAATTATGAAATTAATTAAATTTATTAAATGAAAATTGATTATTCGATTATTCCGAGTATTAGTGAATTGTATAAAATTGTTTATACAAGGTTTAAAGATCGTGAAAAACAATCTGGAAAGAAATTGGATTGCGTGCATTGTTAAAGGTGAGATCTTCTCACTCAATCGCTGATTTAATTTTTATAGTTAAATTTTAAAATTGATTGATTGTATGCTTAGATAATTAATTTATTATTAGTTATATTAGTTTAGACCCTATGCGTCGCATAATAGGGGATGTTATTGTATTAAAACCATATACCGTGATATTCCACCTCGAAGTGGAATTGGTATTATATATGTATTTGGAGTTGTTGATTTCTCGCATTATATAGCGGATGAGACCTTATTTCGTCGTATAATAGCGGATAATATTTTATAAATACCATATACCACGATATTCCACCTCGAAGTGGAATGGGTATTTAATTGTGTACTAACGTCTGTGGATGCAGGGAAACAGGTTGGAGGGATCCAACTGGATTCCTCAAATATTTAATTTGTTTCGTATGTTGTGTATTGATTATTTTTAATTTATATGATTATTTGTGAATGAAACCGTTGAAGGCTGTAATTCAGCCGAATAAATTTTTGGTATCGTAGGATACCAGAAATAAAAAAAATTGATTTTGAAATTTGGATAGAAAATTTATAATAAATTCACTCAAAGGAATCCAGTGAATTTTAAAAGAAGGAAATTTAAATAGATAAAGTTTTATCTTTGAAAACTTATTGAATAAATTCCAAAAATATGGGAAAATATTTTAATAAATGAATTTCGAGTAATGTTGCTTAATAGTTGAAGGATTTATTTAAGATACGTATTTTAAAAAAAAATTGAAAGGGATAAAGAAATTTGTTTCAAAAGGAAATTTAGAAACTAAATTTGGAATTTAATTTAGAGTTGAAATAAATTTTAGAAATTGATCCAAGAATTAATTTGGAGTTAGAATAAATCTTAGTAATCGATTAGGAAATTTTGGTTTGGTGTTTTGGAAATAATTTGGGAAAGAAATTTGAAATTTATTTGATATTGGAAAATTAATTTGGGAAATCAAATTGGAATTTGATTTTGTGTTTGAAATAAACTGGAAATCAATTTAGGATTTGATTGGGTTTGAAGATGATATTTAGGAATCGATTTAAAATTCGTGTACCAGTTGATATATGGAAATGTAAATTCACAACGGGAATTTGTAAAGAAAGGGAAATTATTTAAAAAATAAATATTTGTTCAATTTTAGTGTGTGGAAAGAAATTCATAATTTGGAATGTAAATTAAAATAAATCGAGAAGATTTATTAATTTATTTGAATAGACCATTTTGTAATGGAAAAAAAGAATTCTTCCCTGGAAAGCCGAATATATTTTTAAAATAGCTTTTGAAATAAAATTAAAAGTTTTAGATTTGGTTTTAAAATAATATTATTGGAGAAACTAGTTTTGCAAATTGTTTAAAGTAAAAATTTATTTAATTAATTATATAAGGATTATTTAAAAGATTAAATTGATTTTTGATTTAGAAAATAGGTATTTTAATATTTATGCTCTATCAACTAATTTTATTTTAAAATTTGTTTCTGGATTTGAATTTTGTGTGAGATATTAGTATAATATTTTTCATAACTAATATTTAAGCAAATATTCTAAAATAGTTTATTTTAAATGTTTCCAAGTATATTTTGAATAAGTATTTTTATAGTATTTTAAAATATTTGAAATCGGTAGATTTTCAATGGAAATGAATAAATGTTTGGAAATTGATTTGAAATTGATTTTCAAAGGATTGAAGTGTGAAATTTTATCCTGCGAAGATATATTGAAAATAATAATTGGGGGAAAATTATTTGAAATCCAGTGACTGTTGTGAATGATGATTGATAGTTAAATAACCGACTATCAATATTGGCCTTAATCGGCATTTGAATTTCGATGCGACCGGGAGTCGAATTCCAAATGGATATTCAAAACCCACATCGAACCTTTGTGATTGTGATGGATCTTTTGTTTAAAAGATCGAAGTGAAATTGTTGTGATTTGTTTGAAACTGAATGAACACTTATTTTTAAAAATAAGCGCTCGTCATTCGGATTAGCCGGGAGAGGACCTTGTGTCATAAAACCCATTCCGAATAACGATACGACGAAATGGGATTGCATGTGAAGACGGTGTTGAAGACCGGGTATTTTCGAAAACGTAAGGATACCTGTCAAATGTCTCTGCACCGGGTTGCTCCGGTATAGAGATTTTATCACCCTTGGTGATGGGGATTCCGGACGTGATTAGTGAATATCCGGATTTGCGAGGACTTCTTTGGAAGTGCCTTCGGTTCCGTTCGATCCCTGAACGGACTTGTATGGATGTGTGTCTGACGTTACACTTTGAGATGTAAAGCTGGTTTCTATCAAATACATTTCTGTTGGTGGCGGAGGATTTATTATCTTAGCTTAACACCCTTCTCTGAGACGTACGAGCTCAGAGGTTATGTAGTTAATGGTTACTAGTGATACATTCCCAATTTGGTAATGTTGCATATGAAGTGCTGCTGATCATTTGTTGATCGAACCATGGCTTTTGTGAAAAGCGTAGCTTTGTGGACGAGACTTCGTCGAACCTCACACCCCGGAATGGTCAAAACAGGAAGGATGCGACAAGGTTATAGGGGGTAGTGCCCCTAAGGGTATGTGCATTTCCTTCTGGATAGAAGTGGTATCATGGTATGGAGCCCAGATACTTAACTTACGTGAATATCGCAAATATATATTACTTTATGATTGTTGTTGTTGAGGATCCTCGGATAAAGGTTGTTTAAAACCGAAGCATGGCATACTCGTGTCAATAGTTACCTATATTTGCAGAGGTAACCCGGCCTTGTGTTGGCAGAGATCCAGTTAGGTTCTCGGAACGTTCCTCCAGAGGCGTACCGATGTGGCAATAAGAAGTTCCTTAGCCTGATCATTTGTTGGAAATCCAAAGAAACGATACGCGCCCTGTACGGTTTTAGTTGTATAACCTGCCATCTACTTATGGTGGCGCCCCACTGTTTAGATGGTAGCTATAGTAGGCATAGTTCGAAATGTCTATGCTGGTTAAGATTAATATTATACTCTCGAAATGTTTTCCACACTGCACTAATAATAATAATATCAAGGGATTCTGCGTATTAAGCATGTTTGACTATCATAAGGAGAAATCTCCTCCAATTCTGCGTTTGCATTGTGTGTGTGGCGGGAGGCCTTTGGTAGTTTCGTTTTCTAAAAAGCATTGCGGATTTCTTTTAAATTCCTTTGTTTTTCTTTTGTAAAAGAATAACTGTTTTTAAGATCTCACACCAGTCCATGACTGACCTGGAGTTTATTGTTCCCTTTCTAAACTCTGCGTGCCCATAATTTTCCACACGGGCAGTCTATAGTCAGGTTATCAGTTATTTGGGAGCAAAGTCAGAAAAGAGTTGTTGTGGAGATCAGGAGTTAAAGCTGGATGGAAAGATGTATCTCTTTACTATGTAGTGTCCGTTGCTTATGGTTAGTGCAAATCAGTTTTCATATAGTCAAGTTATAATAACTGTCGGTGATGTATGATGTCGTTGTAAACTCTGATGTTGTATTGTATTATCAGCGATGAGTCTTTGATTTAAAGATTATTCATTTATCTATTATATATTGTACCGCTGCGAAATGTGAGACTCTATTATTGTTTCTGTTCTTCTTCTATCTTCTTCTTCTTAAACCCTAACGGTTCGGTTTTCCGTCATTCGATTGCGCAGCATTTGATAAAGTGGACGTATAAATGTCGACTTTCGGGCATCAAAAAATCGGGTCGTTACAATCATATTCAGATTTGCATAAAGTCTAGGAAAGGAGTTCATCCCTCAAGATGGTAAGCACAAGGACCACCTCCAACGTTGCCGATCAAGAAGGCCGGGATAGACAAAATCCCACGCAGTTGCCTCCAACCACCAAAACGCTGCCGGACCCTCGGATCCGTCAGGCCTGGTTACCAGGCAAGAATTCTAATTGTTGCTCCAGGAATTGACACAGAGTCATCAACAGCTAACAAAACAGCTGCGTGCCAACGCTGAGCTGGCTAGCCAATTGAATCGCCAAAAGCAAAGAAGATCTAAGCGAGATCATGCTTCCCTCTCCTCTACAAAAAGTTTTGCCTCTTCGGATTATCATCATCGATCTCCGCGACCCCGACTGGATGGGTGTCACACACAAGACATTGGACATCAACCCACAATGACCGTTGGACAGCTAAGAGTTGGCCCATCGGCCAGTTTCCAGATCGGACCCTCCTCCCGAGGGGGTACCGTTCCTTAATACACCACAGACAACCGTGCTACCACCGCCGCTGTTGAACCAGGGGTCGATGCCCAAAACCTGTCAGACCTGAACCGTCATCAGCCTGGACGTACTCCTGAACCATGCGTCCTAGAAGACTATGAGCCAAGGAGGCGAGACGTGGACCGTCGACAACATCCAGTCCAACCTCGTAATGTGGAACCCGACCACACTTCGGCTCAACACGCGTAGAATGTCCAAATGCCGGATATTTCAACTATGATTCAGGAAAGTCAAGGTCTTACTAACGACGATTGGGGAATGTCTCGGAGTTCATAGACGATATACTTATTGTTGAACCCCCTTGGCGATTCAGGATGCCGACTTTACCCGTCTATGAAGGGAATTCATACCCCAATCAACATATCTTGAAATATGAATGGTCAATGAGTGCTGCGAGAGCCGATGACGCAGTAAAATGCCGAAGCTTCTCGATTTCCTTGGGAGGAATCGCTACTATGTGGTTCACCCAATCACCACCTCGATCCATTTCTTTCTTTGACCAGTTGGCTACTAAATTTGTTGAGAAATTCCACATGCACGTCGCAAGGCCGAAAGATGTCAACACTCTACTAGTGTCACCCAAGCTCCTGGAGAGACACTCAGACGCTACTTATAGAGATTCCATGCTGCATGTGAGGGGATTAGCAATCCAAACGATAACTCCATTCTCATGGCTTTGACTAAGGGGATTGATCCCGATTCTGAATTTGGCAACTAGTTGGTCGGAAAACCACCAGCATCATTGGACCATTTCTATGCCAAGGCGGCTCAATTCCTGGGAAGGGAAGATGCGAAATAGTCTAGGAAGCAAGATGATGCAAGGCCGAGCAGGGAAGGGATCCAAAGCAATGTTGCGGTCAAACAGTCCAATGAAAGCTCCGGAAAAGTTCAGTTAAATATTCAAAACAAACAAACTCAGCCGAGGGAGAACGTGAATCAAAATAGAAAGCGAGATCAGAATCATGGCCTACAACGAAAAAATCCTACATTTGATAACTACACTCCTTTGAATACGTCACTGGAGAACGTGTATTTACAAACCTGTAATACCATCCAGTATAAAAAACCTGCACCAAAATCGTCGTCAGAAAGGAAAATCCAGACGGGAAAATTTTGTAGGTTTCACGAAAGCTACGGCCATAATACAAATGACTATCGTCATTTGCAAGATCTCATGGAAAATTTGAGTAGAGAAAGGAAGCTGGAACAGTTTGTACGGGCACCGCAATCTGGAGGGCTAGGCCCATCAAATCAGAATGATACTCCCAATCGGGCAAGACAGGAGGAACCCGCCCATAGCGGCGGGAGATTAGTAATAAATGCTGTTAGTGGCGGCCCCACTTTGTCAAGAGACTGGAACGACAAGGATCTTCATCACTGCTACACATGATAGGCTATATCTATTTAGTCTATAAATCCTTTGACATTTGTCTCTGCGTTTTGAAATTCGACTTTGCCATATTTTTCCATTTCAGCAATAAATTGCCCTCTCTTCAAGCTAGAGCTGTGATTCATCGAATGTGACATTCAACTATCACGACGCACGAAGAGCTAAGTTCCGTCATACGATGGAATTTGTTCAAATAGCGAGTGACTATGATACGACCGGCCACTCACTAAGTGAAACCCAAGCTCGGGGGAAAGCCATCACACTAAAGACTTAATTGGACCGACACACGACAGTCCTCTAACTAACTCCAAAATTCCCAGAGCGCGAACTGGAGTACAAACTTATAAATACGGTTTCGAAGAGGGTAGACCCGTCCATCTAGTTACTTCGACCGTATCCTAAAAAAGTTCGAGGAGGATGGATCCATCCATCTAACGACCTCGCTTGTCGACTTGCGGTGGATGTGAATTGACCATCCGCGATCCGAATAATTCTGTTGTTCCCAGAGTGCGAGCGCAATCCAAATGCCCAAACAAACATGACTGACCGTTTGTCGGCCAACTCCAAACTCCCAAAGTGCGAGTTGGAGTATAAAACTCATAAACGCGGTTCTGGAGAGGGTGAACCCGTCCACCTAACAACTTCAACCGTATCCTAACCAAGTTTGAGGAGGATGGACCCGTCCATCTAACGACCTCGCTTGTTTACTAGGGGTGAATGTGAACGACCGTTCATGATCCCGATAAATCCCTCGTTCCCAGAGTGTGAACGAACTCCTAAAAAGCCTAAATAGATGTGATTGACCATCTGTCGGCTAACTTCAAATTCGCAAAGTGTGAATTGGAGTATAAACATCAACTCTAGGTTCCCGGAGTGCGAGCCGGAGTATAAAACGCTAACTCCAAATTCCCAGAGCATGAATTGGAGCATAAACATCAACTTCGAATTCCCAGAGTGCGAATCGGAGCTTAAACACCGGCTCCAAATTCCCAGAGTGTGAATTGGAGTATAAATGCTAAGTCAGAGTTCCCGGAGTGCGAACTGAGTTACAAACGTCGATAGTCTACGAATTCCCAGAGTGTGAGCCAGACTATTAGTCACAAATAACTCTAAGTTCCTAGAGCATGGACAAAGTATAAATCCAACTCGAGTGCGAACTACCACTCATAAAATAACCTATGTCTCCAAAGTGCGGACATGAACTTAAACACTTCAGTAGGCGTGATTGACCACCGAAATGCAAATGCAAATCCCCGGAGTGTGGATGCGACTATTTATGAATAAGTGAGCATGATTCGACCGCTCAATTCTCACCTATTTATCGTCAGGCCGATGACGCCAAACCCAAAGGGGTAGAGACAATTTGCGATCACTAGCCGATCTTTATGACTTATCCCCAAAAACTGAGGGCAAAGCTTAAGTGTTAGTCATTGATCGAAGCAGTGCAACGTCAAAAGTCCAACTCGATCTCCAGTCGCGACTTGTTTCCGTGATTTACGGCCTTAGCAAATAAAATAAATTCAACTACAGAATTAATACTCCACAAGCGCACTGAACTAAGATTCAAACACTACAACACTTAAGCATAAAAGATAGGAAGAACAGTTGAAGCAAAAAGAAAATCAAATTTCATTTCAACTAACTGAAAGTGAAGATTCATGTACAAGTTCTTCAAAAAAATGCCTACTAGCGGGAGATGAACCCGCATCTATACACGGCCTATGAAAGCAAAAAATAAACTTCTATCTACCCAAAAAATAAAATTCTATCGGAACCACAAACGATCCTTCGTTTCGAGCCTTTCCCTTTAGGTGGGCGATCTCCAAACGGAGGCATAATATCCACATCCTCCTCCAAACTTGAGTCTAAAGGAATGCTTTCTGCAGGAAGAGTCGGAGGAACCGGATCTACAACCGGGGGCGGAATAGACACACTAGTATCAACAAGTGTACCCGGGGTATATCATTCTAAATGGAGTTGAGCCAGGCGCCGTCACTCCACCCTCAGAACTACCGCCATGAGATGCTGCCTCCAACTCAGCATTGATTTCAGCCAGTATCTCTGCTTCTCGAATAGCATGAGCTTCGCTGGAGGCAGTAGTGGTCTGTGTCGAAGCGCTAGAGGCTGGCGCGAATCCACTAAGGATGAATGGTAAGTCCACGAAGGGGTCGCTTTGTTGGCCTAGAAGCTCGTTCATCATCTGCTCATCAAAAGAAATCGAGATCCCCTGCGTTACTTCGATGGGCATGGCTGTAGTCATAGTAGTCGCTTCGGTAATGATAGCCTCCTGCACTTGATGTGATTCCTGGGTTGCAGGGGGCTCTGTCAAAGTAACTCCGGTCATTGAACAGAGAAAGAAGAGAAGTCGTTAGCAAACGCTTCGGAATAAGAACATTACTTTGGGTGCATTTGAGATATGTCCAGAATACCTTCCTCTGTTTGGCCCTCGGATGGCGGAGCAGCTTCGGAAGAGTGCTCCTTGATGGGAGATAGACGTGGCTGCTCTGGATCGTAAGCTGGGACGTGTTGGCGCTCGATCACTGGAGTTGGCATGGATCGAGATGAAGTAGCAATGTCAGAACTTGTAACATGATGCTCAACTCCAGAGCCTTTCCCAATTTTCTGGTGCTGGGTGCCGAGTCTCTCTCTTTCAAGAGAAATCATAGAGTCGTGAAGAACCTTCTTTTCATCCTCATTCAGTATACGGTTCTCCAGCTCAAATGCGTCAAAAGCTCCACCCAACTGCACTACTTTCTCCTCCTTAACCAGCAAATTCCAAGAATTATAAAGATGAGTTGAGTAATCATCCAGCCAAGCCAAATTTCTATGTCTCAGTACGTTGGCATTGTAAGTGACGAGAAGCTCTTCTATGTCAACCTCAAGCCTCGTTTCCGCTACTCGAACCTTCTCATCAACCTCAGCCTCTACCTCGTGGACTTTTTCCATAGCTGCGTCTCTTTCCCTCTGAAGCACCACCGCCTGATCACATGCTTCTTGCACGGAGATATTGGCAGCATCCTTCTCTTTCATAATTTCATAGAACTTAGACTTAAGCTCATTGAGGGCTGCGTCCCGCTCAGCAGTGATGGTGGTGTTCCTATGACCCATATCCTCCACCATGGCGTAATGTTTTTGCCTCATTCTATCCATCGCTACGTAGGCATTATCTGCCTTCTTGAGAGCTTCTATCTCGGATTTACGAGAAGACTTGGCCTTATTATTGAGTTCCTAGATAATCCGATATTTATGTGAAAGTTCTTTCACCAACTTCTCGATGGCAGCTTCCCGCTCAAACGCCACCTTCGACGCTTTTTTCGCAGCCTTCGACCAGTCCTTGTGTTGGAAGAAGATATCCGCAACATAATCATGCATTGTGTGTTCGGCACTCGTCGGAATTCTCTTTAAGTATGGGGGAAAGATGTAACAATCAAAGCAGATATCGGGGAAATCCTTTTTCAATTGAGCAAGCTTGATCGCTCCTTCCCCGGTAGGCTCGGTAAGGACCTGTTCAGTAGTCGAGGGGTCCACTATCTCAGTTCGGCGATGAGAATCGAACCTTGGAGCGTGAGAAGACGGCTTGTGCCATGAAGTTTCGGGAGGCCGTGAAACATGAACTGGAGGCGGTGTAGGAGCTCTGGGAGGCGGTGAGCGAGATCGAGATCTATATCGGTATACGTATCCTCTATCTCTGTCAGATCGTTCCAGATTGGAGTACCCTTGATCATAATCCATGTCTCCTTCCCTCCTACGCGACTCATAATACGAAGAGGACCGACGAGTATTTCATAGACTACCAAGCATGGAGCCATGACCAGACATCATGTCTGCAAAGTAAAGCAAGAATAGAGTTAGTAATCTTCCAATAGTGGACAGCCTATGGTCATAAATCGTGTAGTGCCGTGAAGTGTATATGTGTGTCCAACCCCCCGACCAACCGGAAGTGTCGAACATGCTAGTGGGAAGAGACTCGCTTAAATCTAAAGCATGACGAAGTTCATCCAATCCGGCATCATGTTGGAAGGACACATCGTCCAAAATTGGGAGATCAGTGAGCCCTTCGAAGAGATTTTCCGCCCGTTGGGGAGAAGCCTTCGAAATTCTAACTCTGGAAGCAGGCCAAGACGTAACCACAGATTTCCATTTCTTAGATCTGGGACACTAGAAAGCAGCTGCCTTGCCTTTTCTCTTTCCTTCGGAGTCCAGGACTGAATCCGAAGGCCCAGCTAGAGGTTTGTCATCGGTATGAGTTCTCTCAGAATCAACTTCCTCAGTTATGACAACTCTGGGCGTCTTGCGCTTGACCTGTTTCTTCGAGATAGTTCTCAGCGTCCCCTCTAGTCTTATACTTTGTCTCCGTTCAATCAACCCGAGAATTCTCAAATTTCTGTCTGTCAGGACCAAATCAATGTGCGCTTGGGACTTCTTGGAGAACACGAACTATCTCCTCGTAATAAGCGTCATCAGGTCGCTGAATTATCGCTGTAAAGAAAAAGAGATATGAGTTTGACATCAGCTATAACTATCTTATCAACTATTCGAGAAGAGAACAATACTCACGTCTGAATAGCCATCGACTGGCAAATCCTGGGGGGCATCTGACATATAACCACTCCGTCTTTAAGTAGCTTTGCCTAGTCTAAGACCCCATAACTACTTGGCAATTTCTTACCACCTCCAGGAACATGAAGGATGGGCTATCTGTTCGACTCCTGAAGTTGAATAAATATCTGATCTCAGTCGGGAGCGGTGGACGATAGAGATACTCCATGAATACTATGAACAGACTATTCAACATCGCATATCCATTCGGATGCAGCTGAGATGGAGCGATTCCAATGAAAGACGACACTTCTCGGATATATTGATTAAATGGAGGAAGTGTCCCGGCCGTGCATGCGTAACGGTTGAATGCGGTATACCCTTCCGGAGGGCAGTGCGACCTTTCATTAGGACCCGGTAATAGCACATTATCCACCGACAGGCCATGCCTCAGGCATATTTGTCCCAGCATATCTTCAGACACATTGGATGGAACAGAATCTGCCAGGTTGAAAATGAAAGATGCCCCAGGTACTTCGTCCGGGGCAGGGTCAATGATTTCGGCCCCATTGTCCGGTATATCGATTGTTGAAGGAGTTAGACTCTGGGTTTCTTGTGGCTGCGAGCTTGGAGTTTCCTTAACTAACTAACTCATGAAAAAATCATCACTGGATGATAAAGAGCTCATGCGTTCCCCATGTAAAGTGTGTGAGTGTGTTGTGCAATGCAGTGCTGTGAAGTGCTTGGAAAGATTCAATAGAGTTAAAGAAAATTGCAAACGACAAGACTGCAAAATCCGGCTAGAATGACCGTCATCGCTGACTGTCACAACCGTGTCATCCTGATATTGGCGATCGATCCAAGTTAAAGTCCATTGTCATTTTTTTAAGTTACAGTTCCATTGAAGAGCTTCGGAAGGCAGTCAAATATGCGGTTCTATAGTCAAGTCCGGTTATGCAAGGTTGAAGCTCGTCGGAGTCAATTTTTCGATTATTCAGGACTTCATATCCATCGCGAAATGAGTTCGGATCGATCACGAGACACCATTCGTACCCATCAAGGTTTGAGTTCGTATCGTTCAACGCGAGCTTACTTCGAATCGATCATCAACGTTTGGGTTCGTATCGATCAAGATCATTAGCTTTGAATCGATCATCGGTGTTCAGGTTCGTATATGTCAGGGAAGCTTTGGCTTCGCATCAATCACATTCGAGTCGATACTTTCGTATCGATCATGAGAGTATATTTCGAATCGATCTAAAGCCGAGGGCTTTGCACCAATCGCTAGCCTAGTTTTCGCATCGATCATTACAGATCGACACGATTTCCCACCATTCTCGATCGATATGAACTACATCATTTACCTTAATAATTTTGGGATCGATGCGAACTCCAAGATAAAACCTTATCATCTGCATCGATTCAAACGCAGGAACCCCAGATCGACATGAAATAAAGATCCAGCCATTTTTCCTCCACAGTTCTTCTTCCTCGAAACAGCCTTATCTCCACTACCACGCTTCTTCCTCGACCTCACTTTGGCCCGTCCCTGGCCTTGATTTCATCGAAATCGATCGCAAGAGCAAATGAAATGGCTAGGAAATCTAGTCTCATTGTTTGCGTGTTAGGATTTGATTAGTGAATTACCTAAATCTAACAATTTGTTTAAGTAATTGAGGGATTTTGTAACGACCCGGATTTTTGAACGATTAATTTGCATTATTTAAATATTTAATTTGAACTTTAATTCGATTTTAATTTGAATAGTTTGGTTTTATATGATAGAAAGGATTTAGAAGTTAACAATCTATAGAATAAATTAATTATTAAAGTAGCAAGTAGATATTGGGTAAAATATAAAAATTTGGAATTACGGGTTTGTTAAAAATATTTCAACGGCTTATAAAATTTATATTAATAATACTGAAAATAATAGATGGATTAAAATTGAATTTAACTGTCATTTGTTCAATTTTAAATTTACATCGTTTAAATTAACATTTAAAAATAGCATTCCGAGGCACGTTCTCGGAATTTGTCGAAACCAGTTTCATTGGATCCGTAATAGTGAGTTATTACCGAATTTCAAATTTCGTAGCTTTTAGTATTATCGTGTGATCGTACGAGATATAAACGCCTAGACGATAATTTACCGATCTAAATTAAAAAATATATATATTATATAACCTAAGTCAACAGCTAAGATTCTTTCTTCAGTCTGCTTTCTTTCACCATCACACCTTTTTGCCATCTCTGTGGCCAACATCCAGCACGCGAGCTTTCACGTCCTTCTTATCCTTCTTCAACACACAGCCGCCTTCTCCATATTCTTAAACCCATTTCCCTTTGGTTAATTCGTCACTTTTGAAATCAATAATGGTGGCCGAACTAATTTCCAGTGCCCCTTTTTTTTAATTCATAACCGCCACTTCCTTTCTCTTTTTCCCCAAATCAATCGACGATGGCTCATCGTCGATGCGGTCGCGGGTGGTAGGGAATGCACGCCTTCGATTTATGGATGTGGGATCGCGAGGCTACGACCGCGAGCTCGCGTGTGCTACTGAAGGTGGTTATCGCAAGGCAGTGAAGGCTGTCGTCTTTGGTGATAGCTGCAGTTTGGTTTCGGTGAGGCAACAGTATCGATGGCGGAGGTTGGGCCTGGTTCGGGTCGAGAGAGGTATGCGGTTCTCTTGTTTTTCTTTTCCGATTTGAATTCGATAATAATTTTGAATATAAATACAAAGAACAGAATTTTAAATCTAGGACTTTATTTTTGCAAAAATAAATATTTTTAATGTTGAAAATTTCCAAATCTATGTAGAGTATTATTCTAGTATATATGTAGTTTTAAGGATATTACTTATATATATACATATTGGATTTAGAAATAGGAATTTAGTCTTGGTCTATAGATTATTTCAAAAGTAAGCCTGTAGTTTCAAAAAAAATAATATATATTATGATGACTAATTTATTTAATAAACTTATTTAATTATTTCAGTTGCTAAAAATATTTTATTGAAGGGAATTAGTTTAAAATTAAATTAGTAAATTGGAAAAAATTATTAAATGGTAATTGAAGTGTTCAATTTGTTGAATATTAATTAAATCACATAATTGTTGTACAAGGTCAAAAGTATGGAATCGAGTAAAGATTGGATTGGATTGGCAAAATAAAAATCAAAGGTGAGTTAATCTCACTCAGTTGAATTTAAATTTAAATTGTTGAATTTAAATTTATTTGTTGAATTGCTTGAATGATGGTTGAATTAGTGAACAATTAAATAGTCCCTATACGCCGCATAATAGCGGATGATAATATATGAATCCCATATACCGCGATATTTCACCATTTAAGTGGAATTGGTGTTTTATTTGTGCTAACATTTGTGGATGCAGGGAAACAGGTTGGAGGGATCCAACAGGATTCCTCAAAATATTTATTGATCTCATATGTATGTTGTTATATACCAGGATGATGAATTGATATGGATTTGTTTGTGAATTGAATTATTAAGTATTAAATAACACGGAAATTAAATTTGGAATTTTTCTTGAATACTAAATAATTTAAATTAAAGGAAGTTAAAATTGAACTTGAATAGAATAATTATTAAGAATTTGAGTTTACTTCTATTTGAAATTTTAAGGAAGACAAAAGTATATTTATACCTTAATTGGTTAAAGAAGAGTTTTGGGAAATCAAACATATATATTAAAAGCTTGAAGAAATATTGTAAACTTTAAATAAAATTGAAATATGATGAAATCTTAATAAGAAATGAGAAGAGTTTTACTAAGAAACAGATATGAATTTTATTGATGAATAAATTATAAAGATAGGATTTTTAAATAATATAAGAAAAGGGAAAACTCAGTGGAGTTTATAAATTTATAAACGGAGTTTATAAATGGGAAAGGAAGATATCAGTGGATATGAAAAGAAATAAGTTATGAACTTATATTGAGAATGAAATTGTTTTGAATGGAAATACAAGAATATTTCCGAAAGGTGAATATGGACAAGGGGCATTTATAGATATTGGGTTTTTTTCCAAAATTATAAATTTATGTAAAAAGGGAATATTTTTAAATTACTATACTATATAGTTTTTTTTATAAACTATTATTTGAATGTAAAATATTTTTGAATTAGTTACTTTGTAGGCTTGGCAAATATTTATTAATAAACTCTATTTTCTAAAACCAGTTTTGAATTTTATCATTAACTGGATATGAACTTTAATATTTATATAAACTATTACTTTCGAACCATAATTTGTATAAAACCATACTTCTTATTTTATAGATATAGATGTTTCAAATTGCTTTTAAAATCCAATTAAAATCCTCTTGTGATGGTAAGAAAATTAATTTAAATGAGATAAGATTTAGGAGAAATCTTATAAAATGGAGAAATTGAGTTTGAGAATTTATAAGAAGAGTGAAATTGATTTTTGAGGAAGGAATGAGAAAATAAAGGATATTTTCAAAGGGTAAATCAAAATGTGGGTGAGTATAAGAAATCAGTTGAATGATTTTCTGAAAATAAAAGAGCTGTGAAAATTTATTTCAAATGGGTTAAAATGGAAATAATATATGAATGATATTTGAGATAAATAATTTATGGAAATTATTTGATGGTTGCTTGTGAATGATTAATTGATAGTTAAATCACCGACTATCAATATTGGACAATGCGCCGATCATTTCGAAAAGTCCGGGATCGGATTTAATTATCCGAAAACCACTTCGATCCGGTTTGAACAATTACGAATGAAGACCGTGAAGAGTTGAAGACGGTGATTCGGTTTGTCCAGACCCAGGGCAACTTGTATGGATTGAATGCTTTCAGAACATCGTCAGGTGGACGATGAGCATTCTAAGTGGGACTCGTTCTTGAAAGGTAACGTTTAGCCTCTAGCCTCATCAACCGGGAATGGCTAAAACAGGGAAGGTGCAGCAAGACTTCGTGGGTAGCCCCCACTGGAGAGTAAGGTTTCCCCTGTCTAGATGTCCCTTTTATTTCGGCTTAGTGGGTGGTTGGTCGCGCCAACCACGGGGTGATCTTGCTTGGGACTGTCCAGTAAGGGATGGTTCCGGTCTTGTGTTGCAGGGGAGTTAGGGTGGCTCCTCGGTACTCTGATCTAGACCAGGTACTGTGACGGGCGGTACCCCGGTAGCCCTTCCATTGTATGGAATCCAATCTCCAATAAGCGCCTGTACGGTTTTGATTGTGCCCAACTATTGCTGAAACGTGAGATGCAAGCATTTCAGCTAGATTCTATTTTACTTTCTATAGACCCTATTATAATATCAGACGAATTTAATAAAAATGTTTTAGCTATCGTAAGGTAAAAACCCGACACGTTTATTTGTGGCGTGGTCTTACGAGATGCTTTTGATTTTCAAAGGATTTTTGAAAATATAATAATCCAATTGACTGTGATTTTCTCGCGCTGGTTTTCCAGACTGACTCGGGTGTTGTTTTATATGATGCTCAGGTCAGACCGAGTTAAACAGGATCAGGTTAAAGCTAAGGAGCTCAGGAGACGAGCTGATGACAGAGCGTATTTCCGTATTTGTCTATTATTTCCGCTGTGTATGGACAATTATTAGTTGTCACTGTATGGATGTTTGATGTACTCTGATGATGGTATGTATGTGTGTGTTTATATATATATATATATATATATATATATATATATATATATATATATATATATATTTGACAGTACAGATTCTTTGTATTTAAACTGTATTATATATATTATATTTTATTCCACTGCGATGTGAGATTCTGATGTTGTTTTCTTCTACCTCTTTCTTCTTTTACCCGAAGACTCGTATTTTTGTGCCACTTTGGACGGAACTGTGGTGAATTTTGTTAGTTCAAAGGGGTACGGATTTGCGGGCCTTTACAGATTTGATTTGATTCGAAGGCAGGCAGAACTTCTTTTATCAAGCTTGTGGATCGATGCGAAAGCAGGAGATAAGGAAGGCAACAGTAAAAAGTGAAAAAGTGAAAAACGGCTGAGCCCTCGGTATTTATATGGGCGCAAGTATGAAGGGAAAGGGCGATTTGCCTCCCAGTTAACACAACCGGTCACTGCAAGTCAACCATTGGATCGAGTCGAACGGTCTATTCGAATCCATCAGCCCAAGCTCCCCTCGGTTCGAAACGGTCGATAGGGTCCATCAATACAAAGTGCACGATGAAGATAACTCTGAAGACACTGAGCTCCATCGATTCGAAACCTTTATTCGTATCGACGAGTTTACAGCTCCATCCACGGTCCAGCGTTGCGAACTACACTGTTCAAATCCATCGATGCACGACCCCCAAATACTTGTACCCATCGGTACGAACTGGCTAGTCGAATCCAACAGCTCAATGCTCCATCGATACGAAGGGCATCATGGGGACCTGCTGAAGCTCCTGAAAACCTTCGATACGAACGTTAGATTCGTATCCATTGGTGCTCGTGTCCATCGATGCGAAATGCTAGATTCGCATCCATCAAATGCAAAGTCCATCAATGCGAGTGCAAACTTTCAAACTTCTACATCGATTCAGGAGAGGATCGATACGAAGGAGCATCCAAAGACAAATGTCAAGCGTTGTTACAACTTGAATTTCACATCGGTTCAGGAGAGGATCGATATGGAATTCGATATAAGAAAACTGACAATGACTCGTGAACGTGCAACGCCAACAAGAGTCGGGTTAACATATATGCATGTATGTCAGACTAATATTCAATTTTCTACATTAACAGGAATTGGGTATTTCATCTAATGACGATTACGACGACATACAGGTAATAGCTATCATACAACAATCAGTTACAGCAGCGCAAGGTTACAACCTTCAACGGAAAAGCGATAGCTGTTCGGATTGAAGACTATAGCTTTTCAAAGCACAACATGTTTCCACAGGACCTACTTTAGGCGCAAATTTTATTCCGCCTTTTGGCAAGGCCGAGATATCAAGCGACTGATTAGGAGCCAGGGACCATTCGTCTCGGAAATCGAGTACACATAGATTCGCTATGGATATTGATGAATTTTTTCCAAGTCCGGATCAGACTACAATTAACAAGGCACGACAAGGAAAGCCAACAGAGCCAACATTCCAAATCAATCCGGTTTCGTGTGCTCAAGTTATGATCGATGCAAGTTGAAGGAAAAAGCCATATTTTCGTATCCATCAGTGCACCATATTTCGAATCGATCAGATTCGTATCCATCTTCGTGTCGCCGTTCGTATCGATCGGCTTCTTATCCATCCCCAAGCATTAGTTCATATCGATCAACTCCGCATCCATCAACAGGTAACGCGCTTCGTATCGATCGACCAATGTCTAATTCGTATCCATAAAGGAGGCTCTTGTTCGAATCCATCAGATAGCCTTGGTTCGTATCCATCGGGTGGCATTAGTTCATATCCACCGCAAATATCGCTTGCTGTACCCATCGAGTGAGGACCACTTCCATCGGTACGAACTACGCCATATTGATCGGTATGAGTTAAGCCATCTCCTTCAATTCGAAATGAGCATGCTGCAAATCGATACAAAGTGCACATTGTTGATCGATTCGAGCTACATAACGACCCTCGATACGAACGAGGCAAAGTTCGAGGCACGGCTCGGTCGACTCGGCACAAGAGGTGGATCGATCCAAGGAGTGCGCGCCACGTCATCTCGAAGACATGTGAGATTATCGATTCGAAGAGATCGATTCGAAGTAATTGACTCGAAGCAAATAGCCAACCAAAAACCCCCATTTCGTATCGATCATAACTCGAGATCCACCAGTCCAAATGCTATGAAATTTTCACAGGAGATTACGTACAAGCCAAAGAATGTTCCCACCAAGTTTCAACTCCGTTGGACATCATCTTGATCGATACAAATTGAGTTATCGATCACAAATCGAGTCAAAACTTCTCGGGATCGATCAAGCGGGCCCACTCACGTGCCAGAAGGAGTCTCTCGAAGTTTGAATGAAATATTAGCCTCCTACGCCTATAAGTAGAGCCCTAGAGCCTATTGAAAAGGGATCTTTTGACTCTCAAGTGCCCAGACTCTGCTGGATTGAACTTTGCAACCTATTACTACTGTTGAAATCAAATTTCAGAGTTTTATTCTACTGTAGTTTGCTGGAACTAAGTGTGATCGTCAAAAGAGAATCAATGAAATCATTAAAACTTCATAGTGGGCATAGACAACATGTCGAACCACTTTAAATCGCTTGTGTCTGCGTATTTGGTTTTCTATTTCTTGAATTTTTTGTTAGATAAGTCACATTTTTAATTTTCTATTCTTCATTTTATCTCTTCAAAGACTTCCGAAGAGTGTTGTACCCATTTTTGATACAAACAAAGTTCATACTTATACAAATCAATTTTATATAAGTTCGATAACTCCCAAATCAAGTATTAAATAAGGTTCTCAATTTCAATTCTTTTCAATAACGTTTCAGTTTCAAAATCATATATGATTTTGCCAAATCATTTCTTCCAAGTTACATGTTTTAGTTTCAAAGTTTCTCAAAACAATAGGTTTAGAAAATAATCCCAGATTTCCAAATCAACAAAATTTATGTCAAACAAATCCACTTTTAAAGTCATCATATAAATACTGGGTTTTACTATCCAATCTATTTTCAAAACCAAATATTTTCTCAAAATCAATTATACCCAAAATGATTTCCAAGTATAATCCCTTTAAAACTTTTAAACCAATTATTTCCATATATGGAAGATCCAATTTACCCTTTGAAAATTACTTAGCTTTTAAAAATTAAACCTTGATTTGGAAGTGCTCGAGCTTTCAAAATAGTCGGAGAAACCAAATTTTCCAATCTACGGGTTGGAAATCAGCAGCAAATCGATAAATCAATTCCAATAGATAAGGTTATACCCAAAACAAATATGAAACTCGAGGACTGAACACCAGCTTACTTTAAATCCAAATATAGATATATACATATATCTTTCGAATATCAAACCATACTTCAAAATCTGAAATTAAAATTTGTTTCACAAAATCACTCGCATAACAAAGCTACTAAAGTGGCCTCCCCCACTCTGAAACTCGAAAATCAATGTCGATAATGCATGCACTCGTCACCAAAATTATTTTCCAGTGACACAAGTGAGTTCTAGACTTCTATTTTCTTGAAACTTCTTTGAAATCTCTTCGAAATCATTGGAATTCAGTCGAATACATTTGAAACATTTCTTATTCGAAAAATATCTTTAAATCGTATTATTATTATTATATATTTTCCAAAATCTTAAAACTGATTTCAAAACGCCGAAGTTTGATTCCTCGAAATTCAAGTTCAAAACCGTTCAGTTATAAATAATTTTTTATATAAATCAAATTTCTATAAAAAAATTCAAAATTTCAAATCCTTTCAAAGCTTCAAATTTTCATTTTTAAAAGGTATATAATCCTTATCGAAAACATTTCACTTTTATATATATAAAATGTGGTCATCCTTATCAAAATAATAATTTCGATGTATGCACAATTTCCAAATACAACCACATTTTTTTTTCCCAAGGGATGATTCAAGGATGGATTTCAAAACAAACAGAGATTCAAATTTAGAGGAACTCTAATCAAAAAATTTTGATTCGAAGATAAGCTCGAACGAAGATGAAATAATTTAATTACCAATAGAAGATGGATAAGCCTTTATAAGTCACGGGCGACCTTAACCGGTCAACCGTGACTTCAGGAATATAATCAATGCGGAAATCTAAGGCAAATAGACATTCACTCGCCAGAGATAGAATCCAGGTATAGCATAAGGTAGATAGCATTGTAAACCGAGGATACAGAAATCTCCGGTGAATCAATGCCAATTGTAAGGGAGTTTCACCCCTTTACAAATCATTCACAAATTTGTGGAATCACCGATCTTTATAAAGGTCATTCAAAGTGGAGTTATGGAATCCCCCAAAATCAAAAGGAATACAAATAGGGGAGAGATGAATGGATTTCAGAAGAAGTGGGAGCGTTCCAAAGTTCAAAGGAATCCAAATCGATAAGAATCCTAACCGAAGAGATCATTAACAAGGTGGATACAGAAGGATGAAGTTTAGAAAATCTTGACTTCAAAATATGAAAATTTTATACCAATATAATCTTTGAAAATCCTTTAAAATCATTTGGAAATCATTTTATACTTCAAAAATACGTTCTCTCACAAAGAAATAATTCTGAGATTGATTTCACTCATTCTAGAGTATTTCTACCCTATCTCTAATGAGTTTTTGCTCTGTAGGCTAAGGTTTGCCTAAAACCAAAGCTCTAATACCAACTGTAACGACCTGCTATTTTGGACCATTCAAATCGACAATAATCCACTCATGTCAGACTTGAATAATTCAAAATAACAGATTGTAATAAAATTTGGAGCAAATAAAACCAATCACAGACACAGAAATATCAGAATAACTCACAGCGGAAATAAAATACCATGGTAGTTCATGAAGCTACTATAACAAAGTCTCAAAACAAAATACATAATATCAATCTGAAAACAAACACAATAGAGATCCTAAATACATAGTAGTCAAAGAATGCAAGAGCTGAAATTGAAAAACTGAAACTGGAATAGATAGATAACTAGATAAGCAGATGCTCCAGCAATTCTTAACTCCAGAAAGAGAAATCCAAAGCTGTGAATACCCAGGCTGACCCGAAGGTAAAGTAAAATAAAAAGCACTCGAGTCAGGACAAACATACTTATACAATGTCAACCAACTCAAGTGAACAGTAGTAGTAATGCACGATAACTTAAAGAATGCTTGGGATCGCCTATCCTCCAAGGATCAGTTAAACCATAAATTAGACAATAATAAACGCCATCATAGAAATGTCTATATTAAAGTAAACTATTCAAATAACAATGCTAATGTGGCTAGGGTAGCGCAGAGCTACAACAATCGCTCACCTCTAGTCACACTCTCAAATTGAAGGTGTACATCCAAAAATCACAAGGCATGCAGAGAAGTGTGCCCATGGTTAAAATTTCAAAAAGGTTTATAATTTCGAATTAAGATCATTCATTTAAACCATTAAAAGGTGGAGTCATTATACCTTTAAATCAAATATTAAATTCCCAAAATTTTAGCCTTTTTAGAGTTCATTTATTCACTTAAATACATTAAAAAATTTAAATTTCAGCTTTCACAACACTTAGGATATGCTGCGGTAAGTTATATTTGAAAACAATTCAATTCAACAATGACAACATTTAAAAACTGCTGTAATAGTTCAATTATATTCAAAAATCTCATTTCAGCCAACTGCAGCACTTAACAAGTGCTACAATAGCTCTTTCATTAGTTTCAGATTTAAGTTTTAGTTTCTACAACTACAGCACTTACCAAGTGCTGCAATAGCCTTAGTTAATTCTAGCCTTTAGTTCATTTGCATCAACCACAACACTTAAAAGTGATGTAGTATCCTTTACAACAGATTTTAAGTAACTTCAGAAATGATAGCATTTCTGAAGTGCTATAAATTTATCCAGGTTTTCAATGAAATTTCTGAAACAATTAAATTTTAATTTAAACCATTTTATCTTATAAAAATCATATTTTCCACTTTAAAAATGATCATTTAAATACCATTTAACTTATGATTTTTATAAAGTAAATTTTGTACATAAAAATCAATTTTTTTCTTAATAATTCACTTATTAAATTCAAGTGCACAATTTTCTATTCTTTACATTTTTAAAATTTAACTTAACACTCAAATTTAATTACCATAATATAAACTAAATTTCCATTTTACTTTCTTAACTTATCTTTTATTTTTAAACCAAATTTCACGTTTCCAAGTCAGGTTATATTTCAAATTACACTTTTAAGCATTCATTTATTTAAATATTTTAATTTATAGAAAAATCAATAACACTTTATTAAGTCATTTAAATTCAAAACACTTAAACTCCATTTTAAACAAAATCACAAATTTCAAAATTTAGTTATATTTCAAATTTCAACTTAACCATTCGTTTATTTCACATTTTAACTTGTATAAAAATCATTAATACTTTATAAAAATCATTTTTAATTCAATTTAAATTAAAATATCATAAATTTACATTTTTAAAATACTTTAAAATTTCTAGAAAAATATATATAAAATAACCACGGGTCTACATAATATTTTCTAACCTAGGTCAAGTGATACGGATAATATTTCATTTCAATCCGTAATTTACAAAGAAAAATCCAGGTTCTATCATTTCAAACCCGCAATCCCAAGTAAAATAAAATAAATAAAAAAAATTCAGGCCTATCATTTCAGCACATAACGATTTTTCCCTATTCTAAATTCCATTCGGGTATGTATCATTTCAACCCATAGTGATTCTATTCTACGGGGAACTTGCAGTGTGAGAAACAGATATAAACAAACAGTATAGCAACATACAGTAGTAACAGATGATATGATAGGTTTATAAACAGGGTTAACATCATATGATTTATATCACAGGCAGGTATAACATGATATAATAATTCTACACATTCACTTTGCTATCAATTCACAGTTATATAAGTATAAATGTCATGAGTGAATACTCATATTTTCAAGCTGGAGCAAGCAATTCAAACACAGAGACAAAAATCCAGAAAGCATGATAGTACGACTTTGATTTGAGTGGAGCGGAGAGCCAAGTGTTAGTCTTATATTCAACAAAAAAAAAAGCAAAACATAAATGTAAATACAATACTAAAATTGTAGGAACAAAATGGAAATATAGTCTACAAAACACATCACCAAATTTTCAATCGATTTTGCTTGACCACAAATCACTTTTGCTTGGCCACAATACCATAATGGTTCGGCCATGATGATGTTTTGGGTTAGGGTATGGTTCATATTGGCACGACTACAAGAAGATGAAGGGTAGGAGTTACTAGCGAAGGAAGATCAAAGGTTATGGCAAAAAGAGGAGTTTTGGTGCAACTTTTAGGCTCGGCCATGCATGAATTGGGTTCGGCCTTGGCATGTGCAGACCTAGTGGTGACTAGAGTGAAGGCCAGTGGTGGTGTATAAGCTGGTGGTGGCGGCTAAGGGGTGGCGAAGCTATATATGAAGGGTATGGTGATAACAAGCTCGGCTACGCATGTTTTCAAGGGGTTTTTTTGCAACTTTTAGTGGTGTTAGCATCATGGGGCGGTCATGGCCAATATAGGTCAGAGGAGGGGATGGTCAGGCCATGAATGGTGAGGGGGATAAAGTGATGTGGTGGTCGGTGGAGGTGGTGAGGTGTTTAGGCCGAGCAAAGTACATGAAGAATCAAGCAAAACAAATGAAAATTCCATAGAAAAATGAAAGAAAAGTAGGAAAAGATGAAGAAGCCATTACCTAAATTTCTTAGATCTGAAATGCTGTGAAAAATGAAATGAGAAAGGATTTTATCACATGAAATTAAACAAAAAATACACGGCTATAGCCAAGGGGTGTACGCTCAAGAATGAGAAGAGATAAGGCATTGAAAAGACATAAGTTGAATGGTTTTTGTCTCCTAGTATTTCGTATTTCTTTTATTCAAATAAACCAAAAGAAAAATCATGTAAATAAAATAAAAATGAAAAAAAATTTAAGTGAAAATGAAATAAATAAATAATTTTTAGGAAAAATAAAAAAATATAAGAAAATAGTTATTAAATTGAAACTAGAATTTAAAAATATAAACATTATACAATAAACATTGGAAAATTATTACTATACTTTTAAATTATTTTAAAAATAAAATATATACATAACATGTCATGTAAACATATATACACAAGTTAAAACATGATATGACAAATAAAAATATTATTTATATAAATTAAAATGAACAATTTTGTTAAATAAATCAGTTTACATACAATGGTTTAAAAGCATAACTTTCACAATATTAATCAGATTTTAACGAAACGAAAAGCAGTATATTTCAAATTTAATTTATTTTCATAATAAAAGAAAAATACAAAAATTTAGAAATTTAGATTTCTAAATTTAAAAGTCAAAGTTTGACCATATTGATCAAAATCCACATTTTTGGAAAATATTCTATTTATTCATGTTTGAAATTATAATTCACATGAAAATCAAATGTTATATTTAATATAACAAAATTTATTTATTTTAATAAATAAAATAAAGTTTTTAAATCAGGAAATTCAATTAAAATAATTAAAATATACAAATAAAAATAATCACAAAATACAGGGTTGTTACAAACAATCAGATGTTTGCTTAGGCAAATGTGGTACACTTATTGAATTATTCTCTTTGTCATTATATAATCGAAACATGTTCAAATTCGAATGAATCCAAAGTAAGTGGATGATAAATATTTTGTTGAAAACTATTCAGTAGGAAGTATATATAGTATCATTTCAAAGGGATTTGAAAAGAAGAGACTTTCATAATTAACTAGTTCGAATGACTGTAAAGTGAAAAAAATGACAAAGGGATGTGTTCGAATGTAAACACTTCTCTTGAGTATAACCCTTCTTATTAAGGGGATATATGATACTATTGGTAATATCTAGTTCCTTGATATCATTTTGGAGTTGCTTGGAATATATGTATGTTTTCTATGGGTTAAAAATAAATTATCATTTCAAAAAGTTTCGAAATAAAACCCGAGTATTTTTGCTCCTAAGGTTTCAATATAATAAGGTATTTTTATTAAAGAGTGGATTAATAAATGAAGTTTTAAACTTAATAAGGAGGATTAATAAACTTTGTTTTAATAAAACGTGTCTTTTGATTCTAACACCTAAGATGTTAAAAATTATTTGATGTTATTAGGCCGGCTAATAAATATTTTTGCCTCAGAGTGTTTGAAGAAAAAGTAGATTCTAGGGCGGAGTTTGGATATCAGCATCCTACTTTTTTTTAGCTACTTACAAACCAATTAGGTAAAGAGGTTGGATAGGCCGACCCAGTTTTTAAGACCCAAATTATTTTGGGCCTACATCTGAATAGAATAAGTTAAATAGAATTAAAAATCAGATGTTTTGTATATACTCTTAGGATGTAGGAGAGTATTATACAAGTTAATAAAGTAAAATGATTTTACAAAAAGGGTTTAAGGGTTTATAAATAAATTATACCATTCAAAAATGCTTGAACCTAAGGTGAAATTGTTATGAAATGTTTTCATAAATATTTCAAGGAGGGTATAAAGTAGTTAGGTAGTAAAAACCAATGAGATAAGTAAGTAAGTAGTACATAGATCCATCCTTTTTGTCACATAATTCTCGATCCAAGGTTCAAGTACATGACTTGAGGTGTTTTACACCATTCCGGATAAGGATTTATCACTCGATTGTTGAGATGAACATTTGATGAGGTGTTTGTAATGTGGAACCAAAATTTTTCTATAATAGTATATAGCAATGTAAGGAGAATGGATGTTTCTAATTAAAAAGCCTGATCAGAGTCCGCACTAAAAAGTCAGGTTTGGGATACTAGTTTGAAATTAAAAGCTATGTATTCAAGTGAGTGATCAAATCAAAATTTTTTGGTTGCATAAGAATCTTCTATGTACATCATACAGAATGATGTATAATGTTAAGTATTCCCAGTTTGGTTGGTTTTTTGGGTTAGGCTGTGGTAAAATTTCGGGAACGAAATTCTTTTTAGAGGGGAGAGTGTAACGACTCGAAATTTCACTGCCTGAATTTGTGAATATTTAATCAATTTTAAATATATTCAAATGATAGATCTTATAATTAAAATAAAACTCTTTTAAATAATAAAATGTGAGAGTGAAATGATTTTCCAAATTAGTTTACAATAGTGTTTAGTTCGAAGAAAAATTGAAAATATGAACGAAAATCATTTTTCAAATTTTTGACTTTTCGTCATCCAAAAGTTGTCGAAAACGTTGTGAGCGTATTAGCTAACTTATATTCATGCATATTTTAACAACTTAAGTATGATAAAATAAATTATATGATAATAATATATACTTATGTATGTAATTTGGCATGACTTTTATGCAATGTTAAATAAAAATAAAAATAAGAAAAGTAAAACGAAACATAAGGAAACATTAAGTACTAAAGCACTTATTCATGTTGGCATGGGAGGGGGACAAAATGGTGGCTTGTGATGTGATGTGGAGGAGAGACAAAGCTGGTGATGTGGCATTTAATTCGTGGAGATTAATTACCATAGGGCTAATTAGATAATTTAGTAATTTCATGTTACATAAAAATCAATTTTCATACTTTTTATCATTTGTTCACTTCATTTCCATTATCTAAAAACCTCTCCAAGCTTCATGAAAAACTTTCATGGCTCCATTAATTTATAAAGTTTCAAAATTTGGGTTTTAATTCACATTTAAACTTTTAAAACCACCTCCTTCCTAAAACAAAGCCACCCCTCCATCTACACATCATGTACGAACCATGTGGTACCCAACATCGCCTCGTGGCCAAGCCTACACAATGTATGGTCAAGCCCGTTATCCCTTTATGCATCCAAAAACTCCATTTATCCAAGTTTAAAGCTAAGGATCTAGGCTCGGGAGTTTCATTTCAAAGTTTTAAAGAGATTTGCTAAGGGTTTTGGTGAGTTTAAGCTCGCCCCTTACTAAAGTTTCCAACTTTATCAATGGTGTATAATCATCTGTAAAACCATTGCTCGAGTTATTGCCTATGCTATTGCTTGTATGTATACATGTATTGGATGTAAAGGTAGCTTAAACATAAAGTTAAAGTTTGTAAAGAAATTCAATCTAGGACCTTGGCTCATATCATCAAGTCATGTTCTATATTTATGTTTATAAACATACAAATAATATTGTGGGGTAATGAAAGTAAGCATTTGAGTTTATGGATTGTATTGACATCGAGATCCCTTGTTAAAATTTTGTTTTCTTACTTTATTTTCAGAAAATTTTCTAAATTTTTAAAACTTTACTTCTTGTTTTAAAAATTTAATTTAATATTTGTAAAGGAAAGGTAAAGATAAAAAGATAGATTTTTTAAAGTGATTTCGATTCATAAAACAAGATTTGAAATTATGGGTCGTATGGCGATAGCCGCTATAAATGCAGTTCGTGAAAATAAACACTTTTTGAAATTTAGAACTTTTTTCACCTTAAGTATATTTTGAAAAGTGTTTTCAAACATATTTTAGGACTTTTAACTAATAATGGTACTTATTATTTTATTAATTAATTAATTAATTAATTAATGATTATTTGATTAATAAATTAAGTAAGTTAATTAGTACTTAATCATTAGTTAACAGGGTAATTAGTTTTTAAGTATTAATCAAGTAAGTTAGTTATAATTAGTTGATTAATACAGGGTTAATTATTATTTAATTAATTATTATTTCAACTAATTGTTATTTTTTTTATTTATTTGCAAAAGGTTAAGTATTTAGTTAATTACTAATAAAGTTAAATTTAAATTAAGATTTAATTTATTTTAAATAAAGATTTAATTTATCATTTAAGTTCTCATTAAGGATTATTTAATTAATTAACTGAGATTAATTAATATTTAATTATTATTTAAAAGTTTAAATTATTACTTAATAATTAATTAAGGTTTAATTACTTAAGCTAACTATTATTTAATTATTTATTTAAGGATAATTATTATTTATTTATTTATTAAATAATTAATTATTATCTGAATTTTAATTAAATATTTAATTATTATTAAATAAAAAGTTTCAATGTTGTTTGATTTTTAAATAAATGTTTTGAGGTTTTAAACCACTTTATCTTTGAAGATCAGTATTTTGTTAAATAAATGTTGTTAAATATTTAGTTATATTTGACATCTGTTAGTAGAATCAAACACCATTTTGCTATTATATTAACTTGGACATGTGTTTAGCAGAACAAATCCTCGTCTGCTATATAATAACTTGGATATTACCTATATGTTGATTGATTGTTGTTTGTTGCTCCATTTTATATATCCGCTTGTTATGTAAATATCCATGTTTTAAATTGGATTAGTTAGACTAAATTAAATGAAGCATTGTGGTCATTATACCTTTTTTTGATTTTGTGAAATCAATCATTTTAAATATATTTTTAATAAAGGTCTTTATGTAAAGTTATTACTTATTTATAATGCTTAAAGTTTATTATCATTTTAAATATGATATTTAAAAGCAAGTTAAACAATTATTTTATTAGATGGTTGAAGTTAATTTTATCTTTTTAAACGATTGTTTAAAATCAGTGTTTTATTAATATGGTTTAAAAATAATTAAATAATGAATGTTTTAAATAATAACTTTTTTATTTAATGGTGTTTTAAATAAGTGATTTTATTAATGGATTAAGTTTTATTAATGGAGCTTTGTTTTAAATAAAGAGGTTTATAAATGATTTTGGATATTTATAAATAATATTATAAACGATTTTGAACATTTATAAAAGTAGTTTTACAAAATGATTTGGAGTTTTAGGTAAAAGAAATATTATATACAAAGAGATTTGTTAAAAGGATTTATTGAAGAAAATTTATAAAAAGAATTTTAGATTTGATTTTCTTTAACTGACCTTCTTACTTTCGATGGTATGGACATTCGTTCCAAACTTAACATCGAAGGAATATTGTTTGAGGTTATCTTTGTCTCCAATTTAAATAATATTTTGTTTCGGTCATTTGATATGATTTGTAAATGAGAAACCTTTCGCAAATGTTTTCCCAATACACTTATGTCAGTGAGATAAGTATGTAGATGTTTTTGATAAACACTTTTGTAAAGAGATTTTAATAAATGAAAGAATCGTTTTGAGGCCTAGCGGTTGCTATGGGTAATTAAATCTCTGAATCATTGTTGTTTGTTTATTTGATAGTTGAATAACCAACTATCAAATCTTGGCCTGTTTTGACTCAGGAAGTATGATTGTATATTCATGTTCCCCAGTGAGGACTCAAATACTTGTTGCATACTTCCAAAGAACTGAAATTGAGTTTGCTGGAATTTATCGCTTAGTTTGGAGACATTGGTTTTTGGATTTATCCGAACCACTCCAAGCTAATAACATTCGCGATGAAGTATGATATAGAGCTATACTATTCTTCCTGTGGGTGATTCCAAAATGAAAGATAGTAAAATTTTGAATGCTTGTTCGATCCCGGAACAACTTGTATGGATGTGTGCTATAATTGCATCTCCGATTATAGGGCAGTATTAGCATTCGAAGATGGTATGTTAGTAGAAGAGGTAAAAGTATAGCCCCAAGCCTCATAACCTAGAGGAATGGCTAAAACAGAGTATTATGCAGAGCCATGTGGTTAGCTGCCATTAGGTGCTACCATCCCATTGTAGATTGTCCCTTAGAGTTGTTTTTCCCATAGGCATTGATGGGAAAAGTAAAGCAGCCTTGGTGTCAAAGGGGTGAGGTAATCTAGCTTGTCGTGTTTAAGGGGCAGGCGGTCTTTGTGTAGTAGAGGCCCAGATGTGTATGTAGCCCTCAGGTACATTTTCTAGAGGTGTATCATCGGAAGGGAGTCCTTTACGTGGCCATCGTTGGAACCCATTCTCCAATACGAATCTTCACATATTTATATATACCCAACTATGTTGAAATGTGAGATGCAAGGATTTCAGCTATATTCCATATTTATTTTAAACTTAGACATTGTTATGATATCATTGGATTTTTTATAACAAAATGTTTTATTTATCATGATGTTATATGTTTTCTTGTCATGATGTGAGATTCTGTTCTGTCTTTTACTTTGTTCACCCTAAACGACCTGTCTTTTGGACCCTTAAAAATGATGGCCACACGAATACCGAAGATGTATTAAGTGTCGCCTTTAGGTGTAAGAAAGTCATATCGTTATAGGTTGTCTTGTCTGGGCTGACTTCCTAGCGGCTCCGGTGGCTCCCCGACGATCCGACTCCGCTCATTTTTCCTTCGTTGTTCGCTGGAGGTCTCGGGTATTGGATTAGCAATCATGCAAGCGTATAAACATGTATAACTAAATGTATTAACAGGAAATCTTGTCAACGGTTTAATGCAAGGTTAGTGGAGTGAATGACCCCTCGAAACTCCTTTTGAGCTAGTTTGAGTAATCTAAGGATGTAACCTAATAGGAATTATAAATAGATTTAACCAAGTCTAAAGGGTCCTACTCCTGCAAAAAGGAAATGTTAGAAAGGCATTGATGTGCGTAATCCATAAACAAGATCATATGCAAGCAATGAATTAGACTTCATGTATTCAAAAATGCCATGTATTTATTTATTGATAACAGGTATGAATATAAGGGCTTAGGTATTACAATGAATGAATAGAAATCCACAATTTGATTTAGAAATTATGGTTTACAAACTCAAGAGAAGTGCAAGTGTGGAAATAATGAAATTAGACCCCCCAAAACAACACCCTTAGGGTCTTATTTATAGGCACGGGCTGGACCCTTTCGCATCAGTCCTTTCGACTTAGTCAAAAGGATGCCTTCATGACCTTCTACTGCTGTTGAATCTAGAGCGCCTCTTTAATGTGGCTTTTGAATAAGAATTGGATGTCTTCGACTCCTCCGGAAGATATAGCAACGACTATTATGCTGTTGTAGATGTGTTGGGTATGCAAGAAAGGATGTTCAATTGGGTGTGGAAGGTGCATATTCAAAACTTGCGAAAGGTGTTGATGCTTTCTTTGTACAAGATTTCATAATACTTGAATCTTCCTCCTGCCATTGTCTGTCGAATCAGTTTCCACACCACTTATATTTATATGTTGAGGCTTTTGTTATAATCGAAAAGGTATTTTCTTGGTTTTGAAAGGGTCGTTGCATAGTTAAAGGCTTCCTGGACCTATTCATTGTTGATATGATCTGGTGCTAACATGGTTGGCTGTTACTTGAACGAGTGAGGAAGGATCATTGCGAAATGTTACTTATAATGGAGGAGGCTTCTCGATGATAGATGATTGTAGGGTGGCTTTCGAAAGTAGTCCCCTTGATTAATGCGGAACCCTTCTTTGGATGCCTTCAATACCTTCTTTTTGAATCTTGGAGGAACCCCTTTTCAACACTTGCCAAACCTCTATAATACTTTCGCAAGTCTTCTTTTAACACTTGTGGAACCAACTATTGCGGAAGGGATCAACTGAAGTGGAAGGGTAGTTTCTCCCTTTTCGACCCCTTCGGAAGCCTATAATTCATTTAATACTTGCAGAAGCATCCCTTTGACTCTTTCGATGGGCCTTGCTATCATTATTATTCTTCATGATGCTCCCAGTCATAATCTTCTGGGCTTCACAAGGTTAAAGTGATTTTTGATGGTAACATTTTCCCCCTCAGCAGAGGGATTCTCTTGACTTTTCAAGTCAACTGTTTCGACACCTATCATTACTTTAGCGTAAAGCTTTCCTGCCTTTTGGTATTCATGAAAGAATCTTGTTGTTTATTTGAATCTGATCAAATGGTTTTTCTTGCATCCATCATGCTTATAAATTGGGTTTCTTCCTCCTCCTTTTCATTAACCTACAATTCAAATTCTAGAGCAAGAATCAAATCTTTCAACTTTTCACTAAATTCACGAACTCAAGAGACAAAAGTTCAAATCTAAGGTGAATATCCATTGTTCTATATTAGAAATAAGTTTTTTATGCTCAATTTTGATTTCAAATTTCTAGGATTTAAGTCCATGTTACTGTTTTTAACTTTGAAAATGATTCAAGCTTGTTAACTGTGTAAAATGATTCTAAACTCATTCTTTATGTTGATTTTGACTAATCTATGGCATCAATTCAGGTTCGAACTTGAATTTGCCTAATTTAGGGTTATTTACTGCTGTTGAATGCAAATTCAAACTCGAAACCTATATCCCAATTCTAATTTACCTTGAAATATGCTGACAAGAAAAATTGTCAACACCTCAAAATAGGAACTGAAGTATGAGTAACTCCTTCGTGACCACCTTTCAAACAAGTGAAGGTAGCTAACACTTTTTGGGTAGGTAAAGATGGCCTAAACACTTCTTTTGTACCTTTCGACACAGTCGAAAGGCTATTTTTTCGTTCATAAAATCCTTTTGAGTTGATTGGTTTGTAACCTTATTGGAACCACCTTTCAACACTGACATGATGACCTAAGTTGGGGACTTAATGGTTTTTGGAAATATTAGAGCAGGAAAGATTTTGACTTCATCGAAAGGGCACACACTTGTTATCTTGTGAATTTATGCTAAAACCCTTAGGAAATGTGTAAACTAAGGGTTTCAACTCGATCGAAGGGGATCCTTTCAATGAGTTTGATGGTTGATCGACATATATATGTAAAATAAGAGACTCAGAATTACTATGTAATCAAGATTAATATTATCTCATTTTTATTGAACTTAGTTGTAGAAATTGACCAAATCCCCAATTTGATTTGGGAATTAGGTTTTACAGACTTCAGAAAATGCAAGTAAGAAGTGAAAGAAATTGGATCCTTTAAAACAGACCCCTAAGAACTTATTCATAGGTGGGGTTGGCACCTTTCGACATAATACTTTCGACACGGTTTAAAGGTCAACTTTCATGCTTTCGTGTGCATCTCCTGAATCACAGCGTTCGACCTAGCCAAAAGGATTATATGGCCACCCTTCTGCTATCGTTGAAGGCTGGGCTTCCTTCTTCCGGGCTTTATTCATTTTGACTCTTTTGGAAGGTAAATTGCTCGATTGCTTCTAACCTCATCGAAAGGTATTACTTGATACCTTTTGAATTAATTGAAAGTTATATTGCTTGATCTCCTTTTGACTCCATCGAAAGGTTCATATGCATGGCTTCCATTTAGTTGCTTATGTTCTATGTAACCTAGTCTGAGTATTGGCCTTCGAACCTGTCGAAACATGTACTTTGGATTTCAGATGAGTCAAAACATTATAGAAATATTAGCTATAGGAGACACCTTTTAGAAGCATTCTATCTGCATTACATTCAAAAAGGTCTAATGCTTCTTTCTTCGTCAAGAGGAGTTGATGTGTCTTTCACTTTGTATTGCTATGATGTTGCAAGTGTGTAGGAATTAGAGCTTCCGACTCCGTCGATAGATAGGTCTCTAAGGTTTCGAAGGTACTAAAGTGTTGATGACCTTAACCAATTTGAAAGGATAACATGTGCTTTCAAAAGGGTTGCTTTGGTTGAACATTCTTCAAGAGGAGGTAAACAAAGACGAAACCATTCATTTCGAATGGCTTGGCACATCTAGTCATTGCCTTCGAAAGGAACCCGTCGACCTTTTCTAAAATTGTAATCCTGTTATCCATTGCCTTCAGAAGATATTTTTCGACCTCGTCGAAAGGTCTTGGTTTATCCAAAATGCTGCTGTGGTATCCTTTTGGACTCTTTGAAAGGTTTTTTTGGCGCTATCATTTCTTGTTGAAAGCCTTCTTTAATGGTTATAGGAACCTCTCTAATGGCTTCTAATTCTTCACCAATGCTCTTTACCCTTCTTTCATACTTTGGCTCTAGAGAATGTTTTATGGATAACATTTACCCACCTAGTATGAAAGGAGGTTTTGTTCTTTAGGACAAAAGCTTCAAAGAATTTCGTTCTTTATTTCTTGCAAAACAGATAATAACTCTTATCAGGATTTTAACCTTATAAGACCTTGTTGGTTAACTTTAAACTTATGAAGCTAAAATTTAAAATACTATTTGATAATAGTTTTTGAATAAAGCATTCTGAATAATACATGATCAAAGTCCTTTTAATTCACTAATATTAGAGATGTGGAACAATATCACTTGGTTTGCAGGCATCGACTCAAATAAATGAATCGTTGAAATTTGATCATACCCTTCAGACCTCCCTTTCCTGGGTTAAGATTTCTTCAACTATTTGATATAAGTTTCTTGCTTGAAGTGATTTTACCTTGCGATTTTACTATAATCCATTTTCATCTCTTTGACGGAACCCATTTGATATTGAGAAGATCTTGTATTGAATTCGAATTAAAAAATTCAATGGAATGTTCACAAATAATTATAGAAATTCAATAAAGGGATCAAAAATTCATAAACTAGAAGCTCAATATGAAATCATTATGAAAATCCCACAAGGAAATCAGGAGTACGAAATCCATAAATCACCATAGAAATCCATCAGGAAATTTAAAATCCACGAAATCAGAAATTCAGTAGGAAATCATCGTAAAAATTCGATATGGAATTTAAGAATATGAAATTCACAAATCATCATGAAAACCAACAAGGGAATTTAGAATTCATGAAATTTTAATTCCAACAAGAGATCATCAAAAATTCAGTAAGGAATCAAAAGTATGAAATCCACAAATCATCATAAAACCAATCATGGTTTTAAATCTCCTATATCTCGCCCGAGATCTCGCCCGAGATCTCATTTTCACACTTAAATGAGACAATACATCAAATCTCCTCCATATCTCTCTCGACACTCATCTCGTCCGAGATATTCAAATCTCACCCGTTATATGGATCAAAATCTCAATCCGAGATCTCACCCGATGTTATACATTTTTCTTATTTTCCATAATAATTTTTATTTTCATATACTCAATCCAATTATAATTTACTAACTTCTTGAACATATTCTTTTCTTTTATCTTAATGAGTCATAGCGAAAGGTTTCACTTCTTTATTACGTTCAAATAAAAGGATATTATTCAATCATTACCAAATCTATTAAGCCAATCAAGCTACTACTCTTCTAAAAATACTTCTTTTTACATGTGAATCAAGTATGTTACCATTTTTATTTTTACTAAGAAAGTTATAATCGTTAAATAAATTTTTGACACATCAATTTTAAACACATAATTACATCCGAGATATTCCCGAGATGCATTATAAGACCCGAGATGTCAATCCGAGACGTACACCCGATACATACTCATCTCGTCCGAGATCTCTCCCGATTCGAGATAACTTGTGTAAAAATTCAGAGACGAAACGTTGCCGAAATCCGATATTTAAAACCTTGAAACCAATAAGGAAATATAAAATTCACAGAATTTGAAATCCAATAAGAGGTCATCAAAAATTTAATAAGAAAACAAAGAATACGAAATCCACAATCATCATAAAACCAATAAAGAAATCTAAAATTCACAAAATTAGAAATCCAATAAGAGATCATAAAAAATTCAATAAGGAAACCAGGAATACAAATCCACAAATCATCATAAAACCAACAGGGAAATTTAGAATTCACAAATTAGAAATCCAACAAGAGATCATCAAAAATCTAATAAGGAAACCAGGAATATGAAATCTACAAATCATCATAAAATCAATAAGAAAATTTAGAATTCACAAAATTAGAAATTCAATAAGAAATCTCCAAAAATCCAATAAGGAAACTATGAATATGAAATTCACAAATCAACATAAAAGTCAATGAGGAAATGTAGAATTCCCGAAACCAAAAATTCAGTAAGAAATCACTAATAGAATTTAACAAGCAAACTAAGAATGTAAAACCCGTAAATCATTATCAAAGTCGGCCTGGAAATTTAGGATTCATAAAACTCAATACGAATTCTTCGTGAACAATAATAAGGAAACAGAAAGTTCACTGAATCAAGAATTCGACCTAAATCTTATCAGGATATCATCTGAGGAATAGACTATTTAAAAATTCATTCGATATAAGCAAAATAAGAGATCTGTCTAGTAATAGTAAACTTAGTAGGTTTACAAAAAATATTCTTAGGCCTATAAGTTTGTGGTATTATTGTTATATTGGAGCGGAGTAGTTCAATAAAGTCATGCAATCACTCGAAACAATCGTTCCGTATTATTGTTTGGCCATTCAGTAATGCACTGGTCTAAATAACTTATTATTACACACACACACACATATAATATATAGATTCTTCTATCCTAAAAAGGTTCACCTTATTTCTAAAGGTTCAGGAGTGGTTTACTTAATCTAATCTTCGAATGAAGTCACTTTTCCTTTGTAGTAAAAGTTTGTTATTTATTCCATCCTTTTAATTTTTGTATAGATCTTTGCTTTCCATCTCATGTTAAGGATTTTTTATCCATTTTCTTGTCTTGTATCTCCTTTATGAATGTAAGTTTCTTAATTTCTTAACATGAGAGTCACCCTTCAGATTTTGGACACAGTGAAATTTGTTATTTCATATTTGGTATTTTCTAATTATGATTTTGGACCTCTTTTCTGTTTTTGGTTATGGCATTGGACATCTTCATCCTTTTGCCTTTGTTTGTACCCTTCTCTTGGGTTTCATCTTTGTCTTAGATGGTGGATAGATTTCTTTCAACAACCCTTTGTTCTTTAGGGTTCTGACCTTTGATTTGATTTGTAGACATCTTTGTCCCTCCTCATCTGTTTGGTGCCTCTTTCAGGCTTCCCTTGATTCTAAGGGATGTAACGTATGTTAAGTTCACCTTCGTCTAGAAGTTTGCTGATGGGTGCTTAACCTGACCCTACCCCTAAAAGGTGAATTAGACATTAGGGGTTTTCTATTTTTATGGACACCTGTCTTGACCCTTCCTCTAAGAGGTTATCTGGACGTTAGAAGATTTGTCCCTCCCTCTAGGAGGTGCTCCGGAGTGGACATCAAAGGCTCATTCTTAAAAACATTTTGCTCCGAAGTGGAAGTTGGAGGATCATTCTCAAAAACAATTTTCCCCGGAGTGGTCGTCGGAGGACCATTCCCGAAAGCATTTTTCTTTGGAGTGGACGTCAGAGGCTCATTCTCAAAAACATTTTGTTCTCGAGTGGAGGCTCGTTCTCAGAAACATTTTGCTTAAGAGTGGACGTCGGAGGCTCATTCTCAAAAACATTATATATATATATATATATATATATAGACATATATATTTGAAAAGTTTTTTCTTCTCTTTAAGAGGTACTTCTAGAGAAGCATTAAATAGTTTTGTAGCTTCTTTTCATAAGGCATGAAAGTAATTTTGATCCTCCCTCTAAGAGGTAAAAAAAATAGTATTGGAAACTTGATTTGAAAGAATAGTTCCTAAGATACTTTTGAAAATCTCTTTTTGTTCATAGAACTTTTGAAATTGGATATTCTTTGATAAATCTTGGAACCATTCTTGAAATTAATTTTTCTTCTGAAAGACTTTGTATATTTTTGGGTGAAGAGATTCTTTCTCTGCATTATTACCAAGGAAATCTTAAAATCATTCTTATTATAGAAACATAAATCTCAGATGAGGGACTAAATGATCATGATTCATGAACCAATAGTCCTTTAATCAAGAATAAGTCTTTCTCACTAGAAATTTATAATGAGCTTTGTAGCTTTAAAAAATTTCCCTGGATAGGCATAAACTCTCTTTTTGTTAATAGTTTCAGAAAGCTTTGAAAATACTCTTGTGAAAGACATGCGTAGTCCAAAATTCTTGAAGCATGTTGACTAATGCCAAATGGTATTCTTTAAAGAATATGAAAATAAATAGATGCTTAATTTCCCTTATTTATAGGGTAAGTAGAGATAAAAAAATTTACTTTTGAAAGCAGCTCTCTTGAATACATCTTTAGGAAAAATCTTCATGAAAGGTAAGATAACTAATTAAAAATTAAATCAATGTGCATGGTATATATGGTTATGTTCCCTCAGGTTTTTCTCAGCAATAGAGATGTCTAGTTCATGAGTCTAAAAAGCCATGATACATGGACTAATTGACTTTCATGAATAAGGACATGCTTTTCCTAAGAATTCCCTCTTTTGGAAAAGTTTCAGATATTTACTCTTCTTGAGTCTATATTGAAGCTTGGCTACAATCCAAGATTTCATGGGAGTAGTTCGTTACGCCACTCTAATTCAAGCTCTGAGATGAGCTTTCTCGTTTTCAGCATTTGAGTAGTCTTTCTTCAGCGAATAAAAGTTTGTTGTACTTCAAGAGTATGCTGAATGCCATGGACTGATTTTCTTCTTAGCTGTAATGACACTCAAATTTATAATAGACTAGTGGTTCTCCCAGTTTTTGTTTGATAGTAGCTAATAGGCTAAAGTTCATAGTTGGCTCTTCGAATATATAAAATTGCAGCACGAAGTCATAAGAAAATTGTTCCCAAGAATAGATGGTTTTCATTTGCTAATTCCTATACCATTTTATAGTTTCTTCTTGAAAAGTTACTGGGAATAGTTTGCATCAAATCGGTCTAGGGGCATTATATAAGTTTATTCGGTTTTCAAAAGCTCAAGGTGATTATCTGGATCAATAGCATCTTACTTAAGTGGAGGAATTTGAATGAGAGGAGGAATGTTAGATGTCGTAGTTTCTTCTAGAAAAGGAGCCATTTGCAAGATAACATATTTCCCTAATTCATTGAGTACATCCTTTATAATATCCCTTGTGACTTGGTTGTGAATGTTGTTGTGGTGATTCTCACTGTCCTCTAAGGTTAAACTATTTGATTGCTCAATAGTTCTCTTAGCATGACTTCCTTGATTCTCATATTGATCTTCAGTTGGGGATTGTGCGTTGTCTTCTCTTCCATAATCTTCTATGACCTTTGAGATAGTGCTTTTTTAAGAAGTTCTTGCATCGCTATCATTTGTTGTTGTAGATTCTGGACACTAATCTCATTGTTTTCTAATCTTATCAGGGTCGAAGGTTGTCCAATTTCCATATTCTCTAAGTTGAAGTTCAGGACTACATCATTTTCCAAAGTGATTATAATATAGCTTCTTCATTAGAGATGGTTCCATTGCCCTTTGCTCTTGCCATTTTCTCCTTTTGAATGGAGAACTCTATGTAATTAATTTGGGATGAAAGGTAAAGGGGATCCACCCAACTCTTTGGTCTTAAGAATGCTGGTTTTATTCTAAGAACGAGTGATTGCCCTTCTCCGACCCTTACTGCCCAACCGGATCGGAGGTTCAAGGCCTCCTTCTAGCGTCAAAAACGTTGACAAGAAAACTTGTCAACACCTCAAAATAGAGATTGAAGTATGAGTGACTACTTCGTGACCACTTTTCGAACAAGTAAAGATAGCTAACACTTTTTGGTTGGTGATGGTATAAACACTCCTTTTGTACCTTTCGACATGGTCAAAAGGCCAATTTTTCCTTTAGAAAATGCTTTCGAATTGATTGGTTTGTGACCCTATCGATACCACCTTTCAACACTAACAAGATGGCCTAAGTTGGGGACATTATGGTTTCTGGAAATAGTTGAGCAGGAAAAGTTTCGACTTTATCGAAAGGGCAAGCACATGTTATCTTGTGGATTCGAGCTAAAATCCTTAAGAAATGTGTGAACTAGGGGTTTCGACCCAGTCGAAGGGGATCCTTTAGACTAGTTTAATGGTTGATTGACATATCTATGTAAAATAAGAAACTCAGAAATACTATGTAATCAAGATTAACATAATCTGACTTTTATTGAACTCAACTGTACAAATTGACCAAATCCCCAATTTGATTCGGGAATTAGGTTTTAAAGACTTTAGAAAATGCAAGTAAGAAGTGAAAGAAATAGGATGCCATAAAATAGACTTCTAAGGTCTTATTTATAGGTGTGGGTTGGCACCTTTCGATCTAATGCTTTCGACACGGTCGAAAGGTCGACCTTCATGCTTTCATGCGCATCTCCTGAATCATAGCTTTCGACCTAGCCAAAAGGATTATATGACCACCCTTTCGCGGCCGCTGAAGATTGGGCTTCCTCCTTCTAGCTTTATTCCTTTCGACTCTGTCGGAAGGAAAATTGCTTGATTGCTTACCTTTCGAATTCATCGAAAGGTATTACTTGATACCTTTTGAATTCATCGAAAGGTATATTGCTTGATCTCCATTCGACTCCATCAAAAGTTGCATATGCCAGCCTTCTACTTAGCTGCTTATGTGCTATGTAACCTAGTACGAGTATTAGCCTTCAAAGCTGTCAAAACATGTACTTTGGGCTTCGAATGAGTTGAAACATTATAGAGATATTAGTTGTAGGAGACACCTTTTAAAAGCATTCTATTTGCTTTGCATTCAAAAGGGTTTGAATGCTTCTGTCTTCGTCGAAAGGGGTTGATGTGTCTTTCCCTTTATATTGCTATGTTGTTGTAAGTGTGTAGGAATTAGAGCTTCCGACTCTGTTGATAGGTAGGTCTTAGTGGTTTCGAAGATGTTGAAGAATTGATGACCTTAACTAATTCGAAAGGCTAATATGTGCTTTCGAAAGGGGTGCATTGGCTAAACATTCTTTTGGAGGAGGTAAACGTAGACGAAACCATTCATTTCGAATGGCTTGGCACATATCTAGTCATTGCCTTTGGAAGGAACCTTTTGACCTCTTTGAAAGATGTAATCTTGTTATCCATTGTCTTTGAAAGATATCTTTCGACCTCGTCGAAAGGTCTTTGTTTATCCAAAATGCTGTTGTAGTATCCTTTTAGCCTCTTTGAAAGGTTTTGCTGGCGCTACCATGTTCTTGTTGAAACCTTCTTTAATGTCTACAGGAACCTCTCTAATGGCTTCTAATTCTTCACCAATGCTCTTTCTCCTTCTTTCATACTTTCATTCTGTAGAATGTTTTATGGATAACAAAAGATACTGAGTGTTAAAAATTATCGACCTGTACTGTAAATTAAAAAAACATACTTTCTATCACCGTTGGAATCATTGATTAACCTTTCAACTTAGTTGAAACCATAAAATTGAGATAAGCATAGCTGTATTCATTGTCTAGTGTTGACATTTTTGAAACACTATTATATTTTTTGACTTATTCGAAACCCACAATAGTCAATAGGAAGGTAGCTATTATCATTTTCCTAACTCAAACATTGTTGAAACGTCTCAATGCCCCTTTGTTGGCGTCAAAGTCAATTTGCTTCGAGTCTTTCGACTTATGTGGAGTATGGCATTTTGAAAATGTATAATTTAAATAGGTATTATGTGGATAGCAACACTTGTTATAAAATAGAGTAAAATTTGTGGGTTTCGACATCGTCGAAGGGTAAGTCTAGGTGAATGTATACTACAAAATAGGGGACGTGGATAATGGTTTTGATACTACTGAAAGCTTAATGATTCACACAGTTCTAATTTTCTTTAACCCTTTCGAAAGCATGGAACTAAGTGTAATGGTGGGTACATGAACCATTGTAATAGGCTTGCAGCACCTTCGAAGGCATTAACGGTTGAGTAAATCATAATTTTAATCAAATTATATCAGGATCATAGGTATTAAAAGAACCTCTAAAAAATTTGACAGGATATTGTCTCGGAATCAGAATCTTCTTCAAAAAAGGTGAGGCGGTTCTAAAGCACTCTTTCGTAACATCTCAAGATGAAGTAGATGTAATTCTCGACGATTTTGGGTTTATATGGGTTGAAGCTATCCCTTCCAGCGATAATGACACAACTCAAAATCTTCCTTAGAGATGCTTTGCTTATACAACCATTCACATTTGGCATGGGACTTCATCCCATTTCCAGAGTTCTTGTCGATATTCTTAAGTAATCTTAGCATTGCTTCTACCCTGCTATCACCCAATGTCTACACATATATCATCTCTTTGGAGCTCATGGCCTTAGAGTTGGAAATTCATTCTCTAAGTGATGAAGTTCTTAACTACTTAGCACGCCCTGTCAAACTCATTAATTTGAATAGCCAAAATTTTCGGACTAATTGCCTTAAAAAGTTAGTTTCAAAGGGAGTAAACAAGTTTAAGGATTGGAAAATAGAGTTCTTCTACATCAAATGCATTTCGAACATTAGTGGAATCTTTTCTTCTCCTCGTAAGTAGACTATTGCCATTATTCCTATTAAATTGTTTTCTTTTGTTGAATAATATTTTCTATTAGCCAATGCTCCTAAGGATCTTGACGAAGAAGGTAATAGAATCGTAAAGCTGATGGCTGCTGCTTCAAGTCGTATTGGAATAAACTTACGTTGCTGACTCCAAGCAACCCCCGTAAAAACTGCCTCGTTCCCGATGGCTAAAAAAATTCTTGGACAACCACCTCTTGTTTAACGTACTTCTAAAGGAAAACACTTTTTAGCTTTAGGAGAACTTGAAAAATTTTCATCCTTTTCTCCAATTTTTCCAACTCTACCAGGTAAATTCAAGTGAACTGTTTGTAACTTTCCGTCATGTTATTCCTTAAATTGTTTTGCTAATCTATGCCTAGTAATTTCAACATCTTCCTATAACTGAATTAATTACAAATGATCCACCCCTTCAGTCTTTGGAATTTGATGCTCTGGCTTTCACAAAAGTGATCGCTAAGTCTAGAATGATTGCGATAAGGAAATTAAGCGGAGTGATTGTCGCGGGCTCTGCTTCCAAGAAAGCCAAGATTATTGATATCCTGTCTTCTCTTACCCTAAAAGAGGGTGAATTCGTTGGTGTTGACAATACTTTAGAGGGACTTAACCCTGATCTCACCTCTTTTGTGGGTTACCTTCTACCACTGCTGATCAAACGAAAATTACTCCATCAAAGGATGACTTTATGTCACATATCGTTATATCTGATTCTCCTAGTGTTAGTGATCAAATGCATAAGGATCTAGGTACTTCAATTCCATTCTAGGATTTGAATCCCTCAAAGACCTTCATCACTAGTGCCTCCTGTTGAATTTGATAATTTTTAGTCAATTATGCACTCTTCGTCGTTTTCTACAGTTCAGATTCCCACCTCCATACCAAATTTATCGAGTCATTGTCTATCCCTTATTGAACAACATCTTCTGGTATATTTTATACTGCCAGATTTTCTTACTACTATGCTTATGCTGAATCCTGACTCATGTCTTACTTTTCCTTTTAGATCGCCAAAAGCTAGTACTCTCTTCAGAAAGATGTTTCTCAGTCCTCTGTTGAAACATCAAAGCTCAGGGAAGACGTCTCGACTTTAAACAATGCGATCACTGCCCTGACTACTGCCAAGGATAATGTGGTGAGGGAAAAAGAAAGGTTGAGTGCTTCTTTTGCTTAAGCATGGTCTATAATTTTAAATGAGAGGAAGGCTAAACAGATTTTAGCTAATGAAATTTTGGCTCTGAATTAACTTTAAAAGAGTCCGAGGATGTAAAAGCCAGTGTTAATGTTAAACATTCTTCTCTTAAGAAGAAGCGTACCTCTCTCAAAAAAGGTTAGAGAAGAAAAAGGATTCTTTATCCAAAGCTATCAACACTATATCTAAGGCTAAGAAAAAAGTGTCTCAATTTTTAAGCATTACTTTGAATGAAATTATTGTAAACTCTTATGAGGATGCGATCATAATAGCCAATTCCGATAGCATATAAAAGTGCCTAGATTTAAGTTTTCCTTCTCTCGATACTGTGCTAATAAAAAGATTGTGGCTAAGATCGAGGATATGAAGCAACGTATTGAGGTTCTTGACAAAGAGGAAATTGATGCTACCCGGCTCCGATCTTTGGAAGCTCCTCCTATGGAAGAGAATTTTGACTTGGATAAGGAGGAAGACGATGAGGCAAAGAAGCCATCGTTGATGAAAATGAAAACGACGATGATAATTACAATGATATCCCTAATAACGATGACAAAGGTCAGGGTGCTAGCGACAATGAAGGCGATCGTGATAATTCTTCTGGAAATGATGGCGGTGATGCTTTTAGGGTCCCAAATAATGAGGATGGATTAGGAAAAGTTAACCCTAATCCTACTGACCATGATGTGGTACAGACCGAATTCCTCGACTCCTATGATCCCCAAAGAAAAGATATTGTTTTTGATGCTGGAGAGTAAAAATGGAAGAGGTAGACCTTACAGACTTCAGTTCCAGTTTCTCATGTCTGGAATTCTTTATCAAAATGGCTCTTATTTCTAAGATAACACCAGCTAATGTCTCACCATTTTAGATAAGGAAGAAAACTATACACCTTTATAATAAAAATATTAAAAAGAAATAGGTGGAAATAATGGCTTATATAGGGAGTTAGATAAACAGTTAAAAGAACATGACACATTCCCTGACAAGTATTATAAGCTTAATAAAAGCGCTGCAGTATTAGCATCTTTCAAAGATCAAGAAGTGGCCCCTCGACTAAAAATGGCACATCTCTGTCATGACAAGCTTTTAGAGAAGAACAGTGAAGATGACACTCTTTTTGGATGTTAATCGAAGACAAAGATAACTTGGAAGAATTTTTGGCTTATTGCAGACATCCAACTGTGAACTTCTCATACTTGGGTGATTTAAGCGAGGGCTTACTTAGACACCTACATAAGAGATACTTGGACGAACACAAGTCTGATCCCCAATCAGAGACTTGCTAGAACTTACCGCAGATCTACTCAATTCTCTGCACATTGCCTCTAGAAAAAATCAAATATTATAAGGATAATTTATTTCTAAGATATTTAAAAGATCAATCTTGTACGAATAAGGAAGAAAATTTGTAATCATGTAATTATATTGATCTATGGACTTTACTGTGTTAGTCTTTTATTTTTTGTTCAATTTTATTATGTTCTTACAGAGTCGACATCTCTTAAGCAGCCATGTTACTATGATTTACTTAGGAAAATTTGTCAAGTTAAGAAGAGATTACTTAGAAAAGTCCTCACTCTTGAAATCTTCAAGATTGGCTAAATATTGCTTTCTTAGAGATCTACAGAAGGCTTACATGCAACATCCATGACTTCACTTTGATTTTTTGGGCTAAGAAAAGGAAAAGCTTCTTAGGGAAATTCGAACATATCGTAAGAATTTAATTTATGGTCGTGATAATCTCCCCGCAGGAATGGCATTATAGCTAATGCCCTCTAATTGTTATCCCAAAAGGATTTAATGCCACTTTTGAGTCAAAGGTTACTCTTTCGGCTAACTCTTTAAATGAAGTTAAAAATGTTGTTTCTAGACTTTAAATGTGATAGGGCAAAGAGAAAACTTAATTATAGCAATGATGTTGTAACCTCTGTCTTATTTCTTCTTGAGTTATATCCTCTACTATTATAATAAGAAGAAATTTTGTTCTCCGGGTATTGATTTCTATTTCGTTTTATAGGAAGCACAGTAACGGCTACATCATTTTTATTGGATCCTTAATCTCGTTTTACTGGTCTTAGGGATAGATTAATTGAGGATCTAGAAAGGAGAAGCTTATCTAAAGATCCTTCGTCTACCATACATCAAAGCAATACTCAAGCAATGGAATGGCATAGGAAATTTTTGCTTCAGAAGGCGATCATTAGAGGCCTTAACTATCAAATTACCAGTCTCGCAGTAGACATTAAGAAGAAAGATGAGATAGTTTCTCAATTGAAATATCAAATTAAATCAAATCCTTCATTCGACTTCAATTATGAGATGTCCAAGCTTTACCAATAGCTAAGTGACTTGGAAATAAAGCTGAAGGATAGCCAAGCATAGTGTAAGTCTTTGGAATTTATCATGGGAGGTGATATCCCAAATATTAATTTACTAATTTCTCCAATCACCCCAGCTATTGGGAGATTAACAAAGTCTTGTTCCTTATACATTCAAAAATTCCCCACCATAATGAACCGTGTTCCAAGTTTAGATGAAAAGTGGTGGGCGAATGGTGCCAAAAAGGCAAATTTTAAATGATGAAATATTTCAACAATCAACAAGAAGAAAGATACTCACAACACATTAATGAGTATGTGACCAAAGCTAAAAAACACAAAAATGAAAGGTATCTTCTTTGAAAACATATTGCTGAACTAGAAAGACAGAACAAGACTTTTAGAGGAGTAAATAACGCTTTTAATCGTGATTTGAGGACTAGTATTGAGTTTACTAATGATGGTGATGAGATTAGGAAGAAAGAAAAGAAACTCTTTGTGTACTGAAACGTAACACGCCAATATCTTAATGTATTATACAATATGTTTTGTAAATAATTTTGTAGATTATATAAATGTCACATGGCTTGTAGCCCTTAACTGTACTTTTACCGTTGTTTTTGAATCCGCTTCTTGATATATTTTGCTATAGTTTTTGTATTTGTCGAACCAATTGGTCTTCCTCATCAGTCCTATTTTCCTACAAAGTATAAAGTAAACAACATTTTTATCATTAATTCGAGATTTATATAAGAATATGTTTAGTATTTTGTCCATATTATTGGATATAGTATTAAAAAGCCCTGATAATAGAATTTTCGAAGTCTAAATCTATGGATAATTGAAATTAATAGATCTTCGTCTGAAGACAGTAAGTGTTGATAAATCCACGGTTGGGAACGATTAAAGACTGGAAATTCTTGTTTAACAATAATAGAAGCCCTGAGATTTAACTTTGGTAATGATGAGAGAATACCAAAAATTTGACTCTCGTTATAATAATAGAAGGCCGAAAATCTAATTATGAATTAATAATAGAGGGCCGAAAATTCAAACTTAGCATTAATAAAAGAAGTTTAGAAGTCCTCTTCTAGAAATAGCTGATAGAAGACCAAGTACAATCGTTTAATACTAAGAGTCTAGAAATTATCATATGGAAATAAGTTATAGAAGACCAAAAATCATTATTTGGGGACAAATAATATGAGTCTAACAACCCTTATCTGGAAATAATAGGAGACCTAACCCTAGATTCGGGTATTGATAAGTGCATCTAGAAATTAATAATAAAAGACTCAAGACCCAAATTCGAGTATTAGTAAGAGGGACCGAAAAATTATCTTCTAGAAGTTAGTAGAAGACTAGAGATCCATAATAATAAAAGGCCCGAAACCCAGATTCGGGCGTTAATGAATGAAGTCTAGAAATCAATAGTAGAAGACCTGAAACCTAGACTTAGGTATTGGTAAGCGAAGTCCAGACATCATCTTCATAATAGAAGACAGTAAACCTAGATTTTGGGTATTGATGGGTGAAATTCAAAAAATCACTGAAAATTAGCTAAAGGTAATAAATTCAAATCATATAATGAATGTAGTCTCGAAATCACCATCCGAAAATAAGATTAGAAGTCCATTCCTGGCAATAAGAAGGAAAGTTTAGAAATCATCATTTGAATAATAGAAGTTCAGAAATTCTCAATTGAGCCTTTTGTTCTACACCACACTTTAGGCTTTGATCATTCAAATTTTCGCTTTGTGTTACCTCTCCAGTTCCAAGTACCTGATTCTTTCAATATGCACCATCCTTTAGGATTTGTATATTTTTAATGCTTTGTGTGCCACTCCTTGGGGTTGGATGTCTTAGTCTGATGTTGTCCGATGCGCTTTGTTAGCTTATCCACATGCAAGACCCAAGGACATACCTGACCTCTCTCTAGGACGCGCTCTAGTCAGGCCTTATAGGCGGGACTGAGGGCTTGTCCGGTGCCTTGACTAGGCCATGGCATGGTGAGATCGGGGGCTTACGCCATCCTCCCTCAAGCAGGTACTCCAACCAGACATTACAGGCGAGACTAAAGGCTTGTCGGTGCCTTGAACCAACCATAGCGTAGCGCGTTCAAGGGCTTATTCCATTGCCTCTCCAAGAGGTGCCCTGACCTAGCCACGTAGGCGCAATTAAGGGCTTGCAGATGCCTTAGTGTGGCCATTTTTAATGTGGCTAGAGGCTTATTATGACCTCCCTCCAGGAGGCACTTTGACTTGGTCATCTTGGCACGGATAAAGGCTTATGACCATTTAATGTAATTTCCAATTTTAAGGAGAATCGTACTCCTAACCATGTAGATTTTCTTACTCGAATGAGTGTTTATTGAATTCATCTAGGATTGCTTTACAAATCCATCAATCTTTCCTTGTCTGAAAAAGTTGACCATCCCTTCATGACCTCTACATTGATTGATTTCGTGTTCGTTCATCATATGATAATGGCAGTAAGGTCCTCCCAGATTTCTTTTGTATTTAGCCTTTTTCTTTTTAAATGGCCAGTAATTGAGTACCTCTTTTGTCAGTAAGTAGACGTTGTCGATTGATATAGTCAAATTGCATTCTTTAGGGAGTCTTGATTTGAAGCTTGTCTTTTGAAGTTGACTTTTAGATCTTTTGTTGCTTGATTCAGGAGATTCACCTTCAATGACCAATTTCCTTTCTAGAATCATTCGAAGCTCATACGGAGGTAATGGTCCATCTATTACCCGATGCCTTTTCTAAGCAAAAGTATAGTAATCGGCTATCATTCCTTCTTCAAAGATAGTTTCTTTAGTGTAAGATTGAATAGTCTTCTTCATTTGAACAAATAAATTATCATTCCATCTTCTTGTTCCTCCTAAAGCAAAGATTCATGTAAGACCAATGTGAAATGGGTTTATGCTCCAATTTTCTGGATCATAAGATTCGACTATCTTCTTTTTCATGATCCTTAAACCTTCCAATCTTAACATTTGTTATTTATATAGCTTCAAACCTTTAGCAATTTCATGAGAGAATTCAACCAAGTGTGGTTCTAAAGATCTTTGTTCGAAATTCTTGCTTTTGTTGAGCATTGTGGTGTAGGGACGAAGGTTATCTAGAATGGAATAGGGATAGCGGAAAGTATTGTTGGGAATTCAACAAAGTCAAAGGTTCAGGTCCTCATTTTAAAGCCAAAAATATTAACAATATATTTTGTCAACACCCTAAAGCAAGGTTAGTGGAGTGAATGACCCCTTCAAAACCCTTTTCGAGCAAGTTGGAGTAATCTAAGGATGTGACCTAATGGGAATTAAAGAGGTTTAATTGAGTCGAAAGGGTCCTACTCCATCGAAAGGGATTTCTTTGAAAGGCATTGATGTGTGTAATCCATAAACGAGATCATATGTAAGCAATGAATTAAACTTTATGCATTCGAAATTGCAATGTATTAACTTTATTGATAATTGATATAAATAAAAGTTCTTAGGTATTACAATGAAGAAAAATCCCCAATTTGATGTAGAAATGGGTTTACAAACTCAAGATAAGTACAAGTGTGGAAATAATCAAATTGGATCCCTCCCAAAACAACACCCTTAGGGTTTATTTATAGGCACAGGCTGGATCCATTCACATCAATCCTTTCGACTTAGTCGAAAGAATGACTCTATGACTTTCTACTATTATTGAATCTAGAGCGCCTCTTTAATATGGCTTTCGAATAAGACTTGGATGTCTTCGACTCCTTCGGAAGGTATAGGAGTGACTATTATGTTATTGTAAATATGTTGGGAAGCAGGAAAGGATGTTCAATTGTGGGCGGAAAGTGCATATCCAATACTTGTAAAAGGTGTTGATGCTTTCTTTGTTTTTTAACACTTGAATCTTCCTTCTGCCATTAGGTATCGCATCGGTTTCCACACCATTTATATGTATCTTTGGAGGCTTTCTTTACAATCGAAAGTGTATTTTCTTGATCTCGAAAGAGTCATAACATAGTCAAAGGCTTTTGGACCTCTTCATTGTTTATAAGATCTGGTGCTAACATGGTCGGTTCTTACTTGAACGAGCGAGGAAGGTTCATTGTGAAATGTTACTTATAATGGAGGAGGCTTCTCGATAACATATGATTGTTGCAGAATGTCGCTTTCGAAAGCAGACCCTTGACTATAGCAGAACCCTTCATTTGACACCTTCAAAACCTCCTTTATAAATCATGGAGGAACCCTTTTTCAATGCTTGCTGAAACCTCTATAATACTTTTGCAAGTCTTCTTTTAACATTTGTGGAACCAACTATTGCGAAAGGGATGAACTGAAGCGGAAGGGAAGTCTTCTCCCATTTCGACCCTTCGGAAGCCCATAATTTGTTAAATACTTGTTGAAGCATCCCTTCGACTCGTCCGAAGGGCCTTGCTATCATTATTGTCCTTTATGATGCTCTCATTCATTATCTTTTGGACTTCGACAGGGTTGAAGTGATTTTTGATAGTAGCAGGATGCAAATCATGATTATATAAGGTCGGTTTTAAGTAAACAGAGAATTAATTCAAAGTGATAAGAGATTCGATACCCTATTGAGACCATATTCATTATAGATTTAAGTAATTTCAAATATTAGCAATATACATCGATTTTAGATGAGAAATTATGAGATAACTCACCTAAATAAATCCAAAATTGAGGATTAAAGCTTAGATTCTCCTTTGCTTTTCTATTTTAGCTACAAACTAGGTTAATTTCAGAAATTGGAGAGGAGTGATTACAATCTGAGACTAAAACTGAAATTGATCAACAATAGAACACAAATAGGTGGATGAGATTACCATGTATAAATCTACAGTTGACTTAATCATAAGCCTATTGATTTCTAGCTTTGGTTTTGGGATTAGAGTTTTGAGACTTAAGAGAATTTTGATTTTCTGTTTTACACGTATGAAATGAGAATGAGGACATGCAAGTACAGGTTTCTTATTTCCTTTTTCTCTTATTTGGGCAGCATGGGTTAAGGTATGGATCTAATACCAAAGTGTTGCTAATTTATTTGGTTTTTTCACTTCATAAATACCATGTGCACTAAACAATATTTTATTTATTCAACATTGTTTCTTTAATTTTCACAAAATAAATAACCACTTATTCTCATCTCTATTAATATTAAAACATATTATAAAATTTAAATAAAACTTTTGAATATAAAGGTTATTCTCAATAGTTTTAATAATATAATCTATTAATTGAAAAATCTTATTTTAAAAATAAACATAAATATTAACTGTTATTTAAATTTACAACACTTGTTGTGATAATTTTAGAATCAGAAGATATTTGTCAGAAATCTCTATTAAAATAAATAAGCAAATAAACCCTTGGAAAAATTCATATTTTAAATTATAAAATTATTTCCATATATTTTATTTACTCATTTTCTCCAAGATTGTTTTTATATTATTAAATATAAGAATTAAATTACATAAACAGATAATTCATTAATTTTTCAATTTATTTTATTTCAAAACTATTTTTAAATTAGGAAATATAGTAATTATAAATTCCCAAAATTTATTCAATTCATTACTACAATTAATCAAATCATATTCAAAATTCTAATTTTAGGTAATCTCGAACAGGGTTGTTACAGCGATGATAGCTTTGGGACTTCAATTGTGGCAACTCGATGGTAGAAGTTTTCGGCAATAATAACTCGATGTTGAATGGGGTCATGAGAAGAGTAATCCAAAAAGGACGGGTTTTTGGAAGGGTGACATGTGGATAGAACCTTTGAATGGTTCTATCGTAGAACAAAGGAATATGGAATGGTTCCTTGGGTAATGGAGACTAGATGGAGTGAGGAAGGGGCTTAGTTACGTGTGTTAAGGGATCATTGATACTTGGAGTGTTTTTTGATGTACTCAGAGCAGGGGGTATTGTGAGTGCACTTATGGGTACTTTGAAAAACTACCCCAGATCATTTGAAAGGATTTATATACCCTAGACCGGTGGAACCGGTCTAGTATTTAGGTTTAGGTTATGAGATACGTGAGTACACTGAAAACCGAGATTTCCATTAGTCCCTAACAAAGGAAAGTTTATACGAGTTATCATACATCCAAGGCACATATGAGTGATAATGATGATTGTTTGATGGATGCTATAGTTGCTTTGGTTGATTTCTTCCATAGTCTACCACTCTAGGGATGTCACCGGAGATAGGTATTGAGGATAGGAATACTTAAACATCCGTCATCATATTTGATTTGACGTATACCTTTATTATATTCGTAGAGTAGCCTATTATGTTCGTTATGTGCGAACTCTATGGTTACAGGGACATGTCAAATATGGTTTGTATATCTTTGTTCCTAACTATATCGACTTGTATGGTATTTTGCGATTCATTTATCGCTCATACCGGACTGTTATCCGACTTGAGATCCTTAAATGAGCAAACAAGATAGTAGGTCTAAGTGCGATGCAGAGTCTGTGCAGAGGAGGAGCTGAATGGAGCTATTTCCTATAATACATGGATTTCTATGCTGCTTTCGCTGTGCAACACTGCGGAGCCTTAATAATGCTTGCTTAGTGCTGCTATTACTATGAGATGGTCAATTGGGTTTATTTTCGCTTGTATAAACTCTGTTACTTGTGTATAACTTCGTGGAACTATACTCTAATATTTGGATCACTTTTTTATTACCGTATCTCCTTTTTTTTATATGTGTTGTATATTATATTTTATTCAATGCGCTGTGAGATATACGGTAGGTTCTATGATGCTTATTTCAGTTACAACCCTTGATGATCGTCCTACATCGGCCGAGCATGATAGAAGCGCACTTTCTTATGCATATTAGGTGCCGGTGGTGTAAGGCAGTCATCATAGCCTGACATAAATAGCTTCACAGATATTGTTTATGTTGTGTCATGGCATGTAGTCATAAAGCTAGTAACATAAGAAGAAGATATATAAAGTAGGAAAAATGGATGTTGATTGAGGGATTATCGAGGAATAAAATAGGTGTTATTGGTTCGTTGGCTCTATCAGTGGCATCATCGGTTGCTATTGTCATTTGCAACAAAGCTCTCATGTGCATGCTTAGGTTTCCATTTGGTGTGTTTCCCTTATAGCGTTGTGCTAATTTTGTCTTCATTAAGCTAAGTGCATACATGGTGATCATTTTTACATAAATGTCTTATAGAAAAATATTGACAAGCTGGCATTTGATGGTAATCTTTTGCACCTTACACGTGATGCAGCGCTTGTGTTTTTTTGAACCCAAGTCAATCGACAACAAAATGATTGTCTTACTAGGCTGGCCTACTGGAATTTCCAATGCACTGCTTGATCTTCGCCTTAGCTTTAACTCCATTGGATTTTTAGGCTCTTTTAGGTCTTATGCAATTTGATATTTGGATTGGTCTTGGTTGGTTGTGTATGTTTATTTGAACTATACTATGTTGATTAATAGATGACAAAGCTTTCCATCATACCCTTCACTGTAATGCTAGAAACAATTTTTGTGAAGAAGAAATTCTTATGAATATTTGCTTTGAAGCATTTTGTTGACAGTGTTCAAACAGGAAAGTTAAGAGTACTATGAACTCATGGTATCTACTTGTTTGAAACATTGCATTTGTTTGAATTGTAGTTTGCCTTAACAAAGTCAACAAGGTTCTGAATAATGAGTTTAATAATGAAGCATGTAATAGAGTTAGCGGTATGCCCTTGGGGCAATTATGTAATTTGCTACATATATCTAACTCAATAACCAATTTTTTTGAAATAAAAGTTGTTTACCGTCTATTATATACTTGATTTAATGTTTTATATTAATTAATTAATTTAATTAAAAGTATGTTTAATAGAAAATCCATGATGGTACATTCTGTGATGGTAGTTACAAAATGTTGTAACCATGAGTAATTTATCACAATGAAAATAAATATACCATTGTAAATGTTCCTAGTCAAGACGCATTGAGACTGGATATCAATGTATCCATTGGGACTAAATTATCAAATGCTCTCCAAATATTGGGTAGTGTATCACTCATGGCTGCTGGGGAAACGTAGAGGTTACATACTGATAGTTATTGGATAATTATGGAACAAATCACTCGATAGTTTTTTCTCGGTTAACATAACTATGGCTAAACAAAAAATGTCGATATGATTGATTTACACAGTTCTCTCGACTTGAGAATACCGTGGATCTTCAATATGAAAGCTCCACTTTGATTATAGTCAAATCTTGGCATAGCATACGTCGATTAACTATAGTTAGGTCGAGTGGAAGTATTGGAAATGAAGCATTATTTAAGAGAAGATTCGTCTCCTTAGTTATATAGGGTTAGTATCACGGTCAACTCAAATCAACTCAAAGTCAAAGTCTCTGGCCAGAGCATTTTGATTAATAATAATTGTTATTATTGAATCAAGGGTTTTGTGTTTAAACTATAAAGTTGAATATTGACGATATTGGAATTTTGACCAGTACCAAAATCTATAAGCCCAAAGTGATATAGTTTTGACGAAGAAAATTGGTGTAAAATAAATGAAAAAATCGAGTAATTCTTAATAATGTAAAATTAGATTTTACCAAGCAAGTAAGCGATAAATTTGGCTAAAATGTCTCTCCATCTTCTAAGTGACGTGTGAATGTTAACATTCGAATAGTTCGATGTTAATCGCTGACCAAATTTAGACCCGATGAGTCACACAACCGATATGATGAATTCTATTTAGACCAAATAATTTAATTAGTTTATAACTGTTATAAATTAATTAATATTTATGATATATTAATTATAAAATTTTGAATGTGATTTGAGGAATAAATATAATTATAATTTATGATAGGTATAAATATACATCGATCAATATGCGATCGATAAGCAATAAAATTATATTTAATTAATAAAATTTATTTGGGCTTAGACTGGATTTAAAGTCCATGAAAAAGGGCTGGAAATTTTAAACAAGAAGATGTCGGGACAATTAAAAAATAGGCTAGGGGTATTTTAGATGGATAGCTCAGATTTAGGGAGAATGGGTAAGATATTTGATCCACCTTTCTCTCCGTTCCTTCCACTATAAAAGAACTCATAACCCTAATGCATTTGGGACATTTTGGCCGCCATGTTCATCCTCTTACTAACCTATTCCATCTACACAAAGTTCCATCGAAGCTCTGTCAAATCAATTTCAAATCGATAACTATTGGATAGTCAATGGTCTACAATTCAAAGATTAGCAGTCTGCTGAAATGAGAAAAGTTCTAAGAAGGGATATTCATCATAGCGTGGTGTACTTCAAGGAATAGTCTTGGTATGTTTTCTTATATCATATAACTTATAATTCGTGTATTACTCCATTGCTTGCACATATATATCATAGTTATATCGTTGGTTAGGTGAAATTCTTATATGTATGAATGTTGTCATATATTGAATGGTTATGTGTATGCATGTATAAAAAATAATTTTTATTTAGATCAAATGTATACGTAGCTGAAATTATTTATTTTAATTTATATACACTTATTAATTTATTACAGTTATATTAATAAGTCATATTACATAAATTTAAATAACCTATAATTCATTATGCATCGTATCATGCTAAAAATTGAACAGTTATTTTATATATGCAAATTTATACTAAATATAATTTTAGGTAATAGAAAATATGTTTTGTAATTATTTACTACTTTTATTATTATTTAAATCAAAATTCAGTTTATATAATTAATATAAATAAATATATGATTCGAAAGTTATATTTTAAATTTTATAGAAATTTTCCATCATATTAACTTTCAGCCAAAATTCCAGAATTTAAAAGTAAAATTTATTATTTCAAAAAAATATATTATAGTAAAGGCCGAAATTAACTAAATAACAAGAAAAATAATTTCAAATCAGAAAATTAGGAAAAAATTTCGTGCTCTTATAATATCTTATTCGAATTTGAAAAATTTAAAATTTGAAAATTTTGTTACAAAATTATTTTTAACATTGATTTAATGTTTTTAGGCTAATAAATTTGTGTGTGTATATATATATATATATATAATCTAATAATTTAAAATTATAATAAAATATTTTTAATGCTTTGTATTGGATCTGGAATGCTATAAGATATATATTTTTTACCCGACATTCTAGCCTGTTTATATTGAACTAATTACACGAGTTATATCGGACTACCATCGAGGCTGATGATTCTAGAATGATGATTGTAGGACCTAGATGTCAAGTATAGATGGTTGTATGAAGTCAGAATCGAATGGATTTGATGGATGTGCAATGTAGGATGTTCAAAGAATGGAATATAGCTCAATGAATGGAAGGGTTCTTCATAGATTGGCTCATTGTGAGGGATCGACATACTCAATCGAGAGGGATCATCAAGCTTTATTGAAGAGGGGTCGGCATGCAATAGAGTCCTAGTGCATTCTTTCGTACTACAATCAATATCTCAAGGTTTACAAGTCCAAAGCATATGAAATTTAGAGGGAAAAATATGTGGACCCTAGAGAACCTACCATGGGGATTGCACTCACAAGGACAACATTGGAGGGATCAGAATGTATCTCTTGGAAGGGATCGGCATACATCCCTGTAGAGGGTTTGGCAGCAAGCTGTGCATAAGTCATATCAAACCAAAGATCAAGCAATAACTTGGGTTCCAATGGTCCAAATGACATGAAAATTGAAGGATAAACATATTTTAGCGTGGAGAAGCCACCGTAGGGATCACTACCCAAAAATCGACCAACGAAGGGATCGGTATTGATTCCTTCTCATTGGGAATTAGGCCTAGTGATCCCTTTAGTTGACCCATGTGGATATGAAGGTCCTTCAACTGAAGATTCAGGGAGATTTGTTGTTGTATTCACCTATAAATACTGGTCTGATGGGTCATTCTAAGGATCTTTATGCTGCTTATTACTCTAGACTCTATTGTAATCAAGTGTTTGCTAATCCCTAACGTTGTAATCAGATTTATAAGTGATTAATAAAGGATAATCTTCAAATTGGGCATAGGCATATAAAGTCGAACCACTATAAATCTTTGTGCCTCTGATTGTTTCTTTTTATCTGTTTTCGCTTAATCATTTCCTCGGTTTAATTTAATTTTTCTTTACTTCTCTATAAAAAATCTATTTTTAGGTGTTTGTGACCAATTTAGTTGCACATATATTGGTGCTTTCATTGAGAGGCTTGATTCTCAACTTGGTTTGATCCCTTTGTTGCTACTGGATTAGATAAATTCCCCAAATACTACTCAGATTTGTAGAAATCTAAGCAAAACTATTAATAATGGTTAGACATACTAGATCTACTTCTTAGAACGTGGAAGGAAATGAGAATACTAACATTCAGCAAGGAAACCCAAGTAATCAACTAACAAATGTGAATGTTGATCCAGTTGATGTTCAAAATCTCGCTGATTCTATTACAAGAGCTGAATTTCATAATTTAATGAGAGAATTGATGGAGAGTCATCAACAACTAAATCAAAAAATTCAGACTAATATTTTTTTAATGAACCAAATCAATCAGTAGCAGTGGGGGAAAGCTAGGAGGGTTCCCAATCCTTACTCGGCATTAGGGAGTTCTGACTCATCAGACGGGTATCATAGGCACAAGCGTCGTAGAACAGACGAATATCACGCAGAAAATTCGAGGCGTCAATTCGCTGACCATCGTGGTCTGCCAGGATCGATAGGTGCCGACCCCTCCACAAGGATCGATACTGATCCCTCCACCGGAAGGGGGATTAAATCCATGCTTATGGCAATCAAGCTGGAGCTGCTATAGTTGGTTTGAATGCTGCAGTTCAATTGAATCTTGACCAAGAACTTCCTCGGAATGATGATGTAGTGAATTTACAAGATACACATTGGGAAGATGGTGAATCAAGAAGGCATTAAATGGCCTGCAGGTATTGACTATACCATTCATGTGAGATGGAGCGTGACCACTGCTTGGCACCAACCATCCAAATGCCTGACTTATCGACATTGGTCAAAAAGTTAGTGAGAGAGAGAGCTAGGGCTTGACTAATGATGACTGAGGAAGTTCAAGAAGCCATACCTCATTTACTAATAATGTTATACATACGGAATATCCGAGGAGGTTCAACATGCTATCAATGCCCTCCTACGAGGGAAAAACCGACCCCATGCAACATATCATGAGATATAAATGGCTAATGGATTATGCACAAGCTGATGATGCGACCAAGTGTAGATGCTTTCCCATAACTCTCTCCGGAATAGCGACAATGTGGTTCATAAGGCTACGCCCATGGTCAATTTCCAGATTCGATGATTTGGCAACAAAGTTTGTGGAGTAGTTTCGGATGCACGCGACTCGTCCTAAAGATGTGATATCCCTTTCCAGCATGATTCAGGCTCTAGGAGAATCATTGAAAGACTATTTGGAGAGATTTCATACAGCTATTATGGTGGTCAGTAATCCGAATGACCATGCAATACTCATTACCGTGACGAGAAGGATTGATCTAGAGTCTGAGTTTGGCGATTGGTTAGCCGGTAAGCAATATGTGACGTTGAAGCACTTTTACGCAAAGGCTGCTCAATATTTGAAAAGGAGGAAGCCAGGTCCTCCAGGAGAAAGAATGTTGTGGGACCAAGGGGAGAGGAAGCACAGAGTAACATTGCAATAATTTGATGACAGTTCTAGAAAAGTCTAAGTGAATGTTCAGAATAAACCAAATCAGCAAAAAGAGGAGGAGATAAGAACCATGAAAGAAAGAGAGATTGTGGATGAGGGAAGCTTATGAATCTGATGTATAATACGTACACACCGTTGAATACGTCCTTGGCAAATATCTGTCTATCTACTTGCAATACCATGCAATATAGGAACCCTCCTTTGAAAAAAATCAATAGAGAAGCAGAAACCGATTGGGAAATATTACCGATTTCATGAGTGTTATGGGCACAATACAAATGAATGCAGACATTTCCAGGATGTTATAGAAAAGCTGATTCAAGAAGGGAACCTACAACATTTTGTAAAAGCCCCATAGGACGGCGGGTAGGGGACATCTGACCCAAAGCGTTGGGCTGAGGAGCCTGCATGGACTGGTGGAAGACTGGTGATAAATACGATAGTCGGAGGACCGCACGAAACATATAAGAGTTGACAAGAGATAGAACGCTGTGCTAGCACGATTAGGCATGTGAATTTTGAATGTTGTTCGACTACGAAAGATGGAGCTCTAGTAAAACAGCAACGTACGATGGTAGATGATATTTTTTTAGGAAAAGAGATGCAGATAAGGTAGATGTTTCGACAATTGACCCAATAGTTATTACGGCCATGACTGCCCCCGCTTTGGTGAGAAGGATATTGATTACATTGTGGAAGTTCAGTAAATATAATCTTCAAAAAACCTTATGGTCAGATGAGGATGGAAGCCAAAGATTTAAAACTGTCTAATGCTCAGATGCATGGTTTTAGCAGCATTGCAACTGAAGTTGTAATGTGGAATTACCTGTAGAGTTGGGATAAGGTGAACGAAGAAGACTGCGGATCTTGCCGTTTGTTGTTTTGGATGATGACTCTCCACACAACGTTTTTCTTAGCCGATCGGACCTAGCAGAATTCCAAGAAGCTCTTGCTCCATGGTGTTGGACTTTGAAGTTTCCAATAGATAATGGTGTTGGGGTTGTTCACGGCGATCAAGCGACTGAATGTGCCTGTTATGTAGCAGAGTTGAGGGATGCTTAACGTGAGGGAAAAGGAAAAGGTGCAGACAAGACTATCTGCATCCAAGCTACTGAACATTGATGGCTGATGCCTGAGCCTTGGCTTGAGTGCCACAGTCAGTTCTATGGAGATGTAGATCCAAGAGATGATGAAGAGGAGCCCAAAGAGACCAAGGCTGCACATGCTGAGCTAACAATTGATATCACGGTCAGCCATGACAACCCATTACAAGTCCTAAAGATTGGATCACAGCTCAACCCCCCAATGATAGAAGAACTTGCTGGCTTTCTCCAGCGAATCTAGATGTCATCGCTTGGACACACTCTAACATGTGTGGAATCTCTCCTGCCATTATGAGCCACGCATTAAATATCGACTCGAGGTATGGCCCGGTGAAGAAAAAAAGACGCAGCATGGATCTAGAGAGATATGCCGCACTCAAAGAGGAGGTGGATAGACTGAAAGACAACAGGTTTATCCACGACATCCTCTAACTTAAATGGGTATCTTATCCTGTAATTGTGAAAAAAGAAAATGGGAAATGGAGAACATGCATGGATTATTTAGATTTGAACAAGGCATGTATGAAGGATAGTTTTCCCATTTCAAGGATCGACCAGCTGGCGGATTCAACCACGGGACACGAATTGCTATCTTGCATGGATGCATACTCGGTATATAACCAAATCCCGATGGATATTACCGATCAGAAGCACGGAAGTTTCATTACCGATGTTGGATTGTACTGGTATGTAGTAATGCCATTTGGATTAAAGAATGTGGGGGTGACTTATCAATGCTTAGTCAATAGGATGTTTAAAGATCATATTGAAAAACGATGGAAGTGTTGTGGATGGTATGCTTGTGAAGTCACAACGGTCAAGCGTCAACATTAGAGACATGGCAGTCCTTCGATATTACAAGATGAAAATTAAACCTTTGAAGTGTTCTTTTGGTGTTGCATCAGGGAAATTTTTAGGCATTATTGTTAATGCCTGTGGAATAGAAGCTAATCCCAAGAAAATTCAGGCTATCCACAATATCCAAGCACCAAGGACTATAAAACATATTCCTTAAGCTGATTTATCTCCAGAGCGATCGATAAGTGCATTCCTTTCTTTGATTTGATTAGAAAAGGGAAAAGAAACTTCAAATGGACGTAGAATTGTAAAGATGTGTTTCAAGCTTGGGTGAATTATTTGGAGAGAACTCCCGTCTTGCCGAAGCCAGTGGATCATGAAGATTTGTACAATTATTTGGCTGTATCGATACACGCTATAAGTGCCGCATTGCTTCATGAGGAGGATCGAATCCAGAGGTCGGTGTATTACATCAGCAAACAATTAATGGGGATGAAAGGAATTATTCAAAAATAGAGTAACTAGCATAATGCTTGTTGATTACATCATGAAAGTTTCATCCATATTATTAGGCACACCCGATCAATGTTTGCACCAACCGTCATTACGATAGGACCTACAACGACCTGAGACATTTGGAAGACTAATTAAGTGGAATATCGAGCTTAGTCAATTTGATATTACTTAGCTCCCACGGAGGGCTATCCAGGGTCAGGCACTGGTAGAGTTTACTGTGCAGGATGATTCTTCAGAAGGTAGCGAAATCCGTACCATATGGTGGAAATTGTATATTGATGGGGCATCTGATAATCATTGTTTCGGAGCTGGAATTGTGCTTATAACTCCCGAGGATCGATCAATCTGTTATGCCTTCAAGCTTGATTTCCTGATGATAAACAACAAAGCTAAGTATGAAGCTCTGATTGCTGTGGAGAACTCGAAATAAAATCTCTTCAAATCTTTTGCAATTCGCAGTTGTTAGTTTACCAAGTCAGGGGAGATTATCAAGCTAAGGGACAACGACTTGCACTATATCTTACACAAGTCCAAGAGCTGTTGGCAGAATTTGAGTACTTTGGCATTTTACATATTCTACGGGATTAAAATAGTGAGGCTGATTCATTGGACAAGTTTGTCAATGCTGGTGATGCCCAGCAGATGGGCTTGGTTCCAGTTGAAGTATTAAACACCCCAAGTACAAACAAGATAGAAATCGACCTGATACTAAAAGTGGAGCCTGAGAAGGAATCTTGGATGATCCCAATCAAAAATTATTTACTACATGGTGTCCTACCAGATAAAAGAAATGAAAAGCGACAAGTCCTTCATAAAGCTTCGCGGTATGTCATGCAAGAAGGAATTATGTACAGAAAAGGTTTTTCAGTCCCCCTACTCCATTGTGTTGCTCATGATGAGATAAAAAAATTCTAAAAGAAGTCCATGAAGGGGAATGTGGCGATAATACTAGGGGCAAACTCTAGCAAAGAAAATACTCCATTACAAGTATTATTGGCCAACCATAAATTGAGACGTCGTTGACTATGTAAGACGATGTGATAAGTGCCAGATATATGCGAAAGTTCCAGGAGCTCCACTAATGGAAATCACGCAAATGGTTAGTCCATGGCCGTTAGCCATGTGGGGTATAGACATTATTGGTTCCTTACATATTTCTAAAGGTGGCGTAAAGTACCCTATTGTTGTGGTGGATTACTTCACCAAATGGGCCGAAGCAGAACCTTTAGCCACGATCACAAACAAGAAAGTAATCGACTTTATTGTCAAAAACATCATATATCATTTCGATCTTCCATGACTATAGTAACAGATAATGGGACTCAATTCGATAGTGTTGAATTCAGAGGCTTCTATCATGGGTATCGTATTGAAAAGAAATTTGCAGCGATCGCTCACCCTCGAGCGAATGGATAGGTTAATGCTGCAAACAAAATCATAAAATCCATTCTAAAGAAATGTTTGGAGAAGGCTAGAGGCAAGTGGGTGGATGAATTCCCAACAGCATTATGGGCTTACCGGGCTACCAATAAGCCTGCGACTGGCCATACTCCATTCGCCCATGCTTACATTTCTGAAGCCGTCATTCTTGTTGAGCTCGAAGTTTCTTCTCATCAAGTGACTTACTATAATCCCAGAACAAATAAAGATCTCCTCTTGGAATCTCTCGATTTTATAGACGAGAAGCACGAGGAAGCCGATCTGAGGGCAGTTGCGCATCGACATCGAGTCACCTGATATTACAACATTAAAGTCCGACCTAGAATCTTTGAAATTGGCGATCTCGTCCTGAAACAGGTTTTTCCTACCCCATCACACATGAATCTAATATGGGAAGGACCATATGTCATTGAACAGAGGTTTGGAGAGGGAACTTTCAAGCTAGCGACTGTCGATGGCATCACACTTCCAAGGGCGTGGAACAACGAGCATCTATGATGCCATTTCACTTAGTTTATTTCTTTTTCATTTCAGTTGTATTTGCTTTAGCATTTGATTTTCCAAACGTGTAATAAGAAAATTTATTATATTCCTTTCCATTTAAAAAATAAGTTTTGGACTTCCTTTATATTTATGTTTGCTACAACATTATGTATTAGTTACATGGCAAAACTCATTGATGTTGATATGTATGAATAGGCACCCAAAGTTTGAAATTAATCAATTGACTAGTTCCCCATGGGACTAAGCAAGTTGACCTTGGTCGACTTATTTATTTGATAACTCCCATTTATAATCCAATCGACGGGATATTCAATGAGGAATAAAAGTGGCTCGACCATCTGATGATCGAATAAATCCCGCCAAACTATGGAACTAAAATAAAATGAGAGCAACCATGACACGGCCGACCAACCGCAAAATAAATCTAAGTCACCACAGTCCGGATTAGAGTATAAACATAGGTCGGGTATGAAATAATAGTATAAACATAAGTCAAGTGCGAATCGACCGCCCATGAAATAACTATAAGTCCCCAAATTCCGAACCATAGTATAAACATAAATCGGGTATGAATCGACCACCCGTGAAATAACTCTAACTCCTCAAAGTGCGGAACGGAGTATAAACGCAAATCGGGTGTGAATCGGCCACCCGCGAAATAACTCTAAGTACCCAGAGTGCGGACTAGAGTATAAACACAAATTGGGTGCGATTCAACCAACCATCAACTAAGTCTAATCCCCAAATTGCGAGTATGAGCATAAAAAGATAGCTAAATGAGGTTCGACCATTGTAACGACCCTTTTTTGATAAATAAAAATATCAAATTAAATAAGATTTTGAAATTTAATATTGTGAGAAATTAAAATTTATGATTTATTAATGAGAAAAATAATTAGAATATGATTTAATAATAATGTTTAATATCATTGACAACTATTTTAATGTAATTTCAATCAATTGAGACAATTGTGTAATTAATTTGGTTATAATTGTAAATAAGACGTAAACTAAATGTTGGATTTAATGTTGAAATTATCTGTTATTAACTGAAGTAGGTTTGTTATGGAATATGAAATAAATTAATTAGTACATAAATTTATTAGCTTTCGTTTATAAACAATAGACTTAGAAATGGGTTTGAATTATTGATATGTAATAATTGTTTTAATTATTATTTTATCCATTGAAATAATTTGGAAATCAATGTGAATTTAATATAATTAAATATGGTCGTTAATATGAGTTAAGATGATAACTGTAGAATATGAATGTAATAAAATGTAAACTAATGTTAATCATATTCATAAGGAAATAGTTGATTGAATAGTAAGAGTATAAATCGAAATAAAAGAATTTGATTGAAATTAAAATATAATTAACTGATGTTTTATTTCAGGTGTATTTGAACACTGAAATTTATGTAATATTTAAACCTTGGAATTGACATGGAATGTTTAAATTTCAAAAGACTATTAATTTATGTGTAATTCATGTTTAATCAAGGATGGTAAAATGGTTAACCTTTAAATTTGAATTTAAAGGTGATTAAATCAATTTAATAATAATTTATTTAATTAACATGAAAATTTGCCATTTTAGCCACTGTCTTGGATTTCGACGAAACCATTTTCATCGGATCCATAATAACGAATTACTATAGGAATTCAAGTTTCATAGCGATAAGACTTAATGTTTGATCGTGCGGGCTTGAAACGTGTTGAAATTAATTAAAGGAATTTAAATGAATATAATTTGATTTTTATGAGCTAACTTCTATATACAATGGAATTAGGGTTTGAAACTAGGTCCAGTGAGTTTAAAAATATCGAAAACCCTTGTTTCGATATATTGGATGACCTACTTTCATTTCGGGAACGAAACGGGCGTTTTAGGTCGTTGTTATCGTTTCAACCTAATACGAGCTGTCCATTCATTCTTATCCATCTCTGCCTACGTAAATAGACATGTTCTGAAACCCTAGCAGCTTCTATTTCTGATTTCTGTATGTCTATCCCCTCCTCCTTCCCAATGGCAGAAACCCTAATTTCAGTTTTAATCAAAACCCTAAATCCCCAATTTCAAATTAAATCGAAAATTCAAACTCCTCAAAGCCAATCAAATAAAATATCGTTGCAAAGCTATCGATGAGCCTAATTTACATATACGGACCGTTTTTGCAGTTGAGTCCCGGTTTGGCCAGAATTTGGCAAAGAAGTTTCGGCCATCCATTCTAGGTTTTCGATTTCAACGACGGATCATCGATTATACGACGGTCGAAAGGTACTATGGCATAGAGCTTGCTGAATGGTGATGATCTATAGTGGCAAACCATCAGAAAGCGGCCATAATTCGCCAGAAATGAGCGATATATGCAGCGACGACTGCGGCCTTTGGAGGCACCTCATGTGGCATGCGTGGCCAGTGGGAGGGGCGGTAGGAGATGGTGAGCATGGTGGTATGGTCTGATGGTCGAAGCTTGGTCGGAGTTAGGTGCGACAAGCATGTGACTGATGACGGCTTAGGTCGAGGTTGTTTGTGCGTTCATGCTAGGGTTCCGGAAGGTGCACCAAACTACTCTATTGCCTTTTGTTTTATTTAGTTTAATTTTAAAATTTTGAACGTACTAATTTCAATTACTTTTGCATACGAATTCGGATTTGGACGTGGTTTTTTCCATTGGGATCATATCAAAATTCCAAACAACATGGAATTTGTTTGGTTGATTTTGAAAACTGTTCAAAATTTAGGCTTTATTTGGATTTTAAATGCGCTATAAATCAAAGGTGAGTGTTTTAACCCACTCATAAATAATAAACCTTCTTATGTTAGTTGAATTAAATTTATGATGTAATAAGAATATTATTGGTTGCTGTTTGGTAGTTCAATTCGACATTTTTATTGAAATTCAATTTTATGGAATTAATTCGCCATTTATATTAATATTGAACTTAAATTGTTAGTTAAATACCTGATGATGATAACCAGTTAATTGTTGTGATTTATTGGCTAATTTGGATATTGGTTGTGATGGATGTTTATTTGTTGACATTCTGGATGATAGGATGTTTATATCCTTGTTATCACTATGGGTTGAAATGATACATTCCGGAATGATCTTGTAGATTAGAGGCAAATCATTATGGGTTGAATTGATAAACCCGAGCAATTTTATTGATTTGGAAATTATTGATTCGGGATATGGGTTGAAATGAATATACTCGAGAAATTTAACTATTTGGGTTCAAATGATACATACCTAATCACTTGACCATAGGGTAGAAAATTATATACGGACGCTGTTGGTTGGTTTTAAATTATTTTCAAAATGGTAAACTATGTTTGATTTATAAATTTTATTTTTAAATTTAATTCAATGATTTTATTTAAAAAACATATTTGGAAAATAATTTATTTTATATGTTTTAAAGCTCAAAATTATAGGTTAATATAAGGTTTTAAATATAAATTTAAGATTTTAACTTATACTTTTATTTAGTTTTAAATATATATTTTATATAGGTTTAAAAATTTAATTTAATAAAGCATTTAATATAGTTTTAATATATATATAAATAAACTTTAGTTTAATATAATAAATATAGTTTTGATTTAAGATAATAAATATAGACTTTTATAATAACTTAATAGATAAAAGATTTTTGTAAAAGATTTTAAAATTTTGTACAAGGTTATGTAAGGAATTTATAAAAGTTTTGTAAGGGATTTTATAATGGATTTTTAAAAGGATTTTATAAAAGGATTTTATAAAAGATTTTTTATAAAAGATTTTTATTTATTAAGGATTTATAAATGTTTTAAAGGATTTTACAAAGGGTTTTGTAAAGGAACTTGTGTAAAGGGACATGGAAGCGTTTTAAAGGAATTTGCTAGATGTTTATGAAAAGGGGAAGAGTTGTAAAATATTTTGGAATTTATAAATAGCTTTATAAATGGTTTTAAAGCGTATAAATAGTTTATAAATGTTTAAGAGAGATTTATAAATTATTTTCGAAATTGATTAAAAGAAATCTTCCTCGGTATTTATGATTATATTTATACTTTTGGAATAAGTACATAGATATCTTGATATGAAAGTATGAACAATTTTCTGGATTTATTATTATAAATGTTTTATAGAATGACCACGGTGTGAAAAATATAATAACCGGTTGTTCAAGAGATCTGGGTCGGATATTGTCGTACTCTTAGCCAATTCTGAAACAACTTTAACAACTGCGCATATGGTAGAGAATCCAAAATGAAGTAGGATGGTTTAGCGAACACTACTGTTATGAGGTAAGAACGCAGCTCTGACCTTCGGGTCAGCTTGATATGACTAAAATAGGAGTTATCCCGGGCCAAGTGAGGTCTCTGCTTCGATCGAACACGCTTCTTCGATACCTTACTGTTACTTTGTGATTGATTTAAGGGTCACCCTCGATTTGATTATGGGAGTGTGTTCCAAGGTGGGCGGTAGTAGCTGCTATGTGTTACCATAAGTCTGGGCACGCAAAACAGTAGAATCCTACCCTAGGCATTGCTCGCGTGCCTTGTCATATGTCTTATCGAGCCCACTACGATTTTGGTTTGTGTCGTACCTATGGAGTGCTTCCTGATAGCCCACCGATTTGGTGGATTTTACAGTGCTGTATAGATTATGTCGTTTATAAAAATGTGTTAAGGGGAATATAGGTAACGCCTTAATTCTATTTTAATACTTTACGTACCGATAGATATTATATATATAGCATATGTTACTACATACAAATAGTTTATGGATCCTTAGGTGAAAACATCTCTTAAATTATTGCATGCACATTATACACTAGATAGGAGATGTAAAATCCCGTAAACATCTCTGAAGCCATTACACTCATATTTACTTAATGTTGATTTAACTTACATAAGATCTTTTAGTTCTGGCTCGAGTGTTTTGTCTTTTCATTATGCTCGGGTCAGCCTGAGCATTTAAGTGTTGAAGATTCATTTTTGGACGACGGAGACGGAGTTTGATATATTATATTATTAAAAATTCCACTGCATCATTGTTGGTATGTTGTTGTTTGCACTCTGATTGTTGTAAAAATTATGTGAACAAATGCATATTATAAAATAGCTTCATAAATAGTTTATTTGATTATAATATTTTGTCATTCCGCCATGAGATTTTTTTCTTCCTTTCTCTTATTTTCTTATTTACCACATTAATAATCCTCCCTTTTAAATGGTTTGAATTGACATGTGTGGTTTATTGCCTATTTAAACCATCCAAAAAAGATGGTTCGTTACAACCATTCACTATTCCATGAGCTCCAGCTGAAACCGACAGTAGTATAAACTCGTCAAGGATGGAGTTCTACCATCTAACGTCTAACCTCGCTAACCTATGACTAGGGGAAATATTATAGTTACTCAAAAACCGCTAAATTCGGCGGCGTAACACTAAGGGTCGATCCTAGCGTTTGATACGACTCAATGCCATGACCACATAAAGACCTTAGGATAAAGCTAGTGGATTGCTACAAGAATTAGTGAACAACGAATTACAAGTACATTGAATGGAAAGTAATGGTTCAACTTCTTATATAGCAATTTACATGAAAGCTAAACATAATACAAAAACTTTTATTCACATTATAAGTTTCAAGATTGTGGTACTAGTTATTTCAAAAAACTTGGAATCATACTCGAAAAACCACAACTAATAAAAGAAACGATGAACAAACAACTATGCAAATTATGCACACACCAAGCCGAAGTGATGGCTATTTCTTCGACCTCCTCTCCTTTTTGGATTTTTCGAAAGTGGTGCCACTCGAGCCCCCGATGTTTCTCTTCCCGAATCCTTTGCCACATTTTGCAGGAGAGCTTACAAAGGCAGGAGGTAGTTCACTGGGAATCGACCCACCAAGTTGAATAACTTTTAGTGGCATAAGGTGTGGATTGTCGACGTCCACCTCGACAGGCTCAGTTTTAGCCTTTTTCTTCAGAACTCCTCCATTTCGATGCACTCTTTCGAGCAAATATCATTAGTGCATTCGGAAGTGCTGGTAGTCACGACATAGTCGGATTCATCTACTGGGAGCGGATCTTCAACCTTATCATCGTCAAGAGCTTCGATGACTTGAGCATCGGGGCCCGATAAATCGGTAGCCGTTGGAATCTCTACTAGTTTATCTTATTGCTCTACAGCAGTATCACTTTTAAGAGTTTAATCGGGACCCAGAAGACCTAGAAAATTGGATAAAACAGGGAGATAAGCCTAGAACCATTGGGCGCAAGGAAAAAAACATCTCATAAATTGGAGAGTAAAGTGGAATACCTGTATCCGACTAGCTCGCGATGGTAGCTGAAGTGCCTGCTTCAGAAATTATGGACAACACTTTGGATTTATAACCGGGCTTATCTAAATCATAGCCCTAGTCTAGCTCCGAGCCAAAAGGAAAACGATGCTCCAGCCACTTAGGAAGAGAGAAGCCCTTAGGATCGGCCTCCGAGGATCCGGCAATATGTTCCCTTTTGTCCGAAAGGGCAGAAACATCGAAGTATCAGAATCTTGCGATAGCAAGATCTAAGGGTTCATTCCCGTAGAGGATCTCCCACCCTAATATTTCTTCATCAAACTCAGCTCCGCCTAACTCCAATTTTTCGTCTCAATGATATGCTCCCAGGCTTCATCAAGTGACTCGAGATAACCTTCATCAAGAAAACTCAATTCGAGGTAAAGTAGGACATTGGGTTTGTATTCGACGATCAATGGATCAAATAGGTCCTTGATTTCATTTCGACCGGACACCTTAGCAACTTCTACTCAGGTTTTAGTTTGTTCCATCACCACCTTGTGATCTTCCTCTCGTGCCTTCTATTTACTAGCTTCTATTTTGGTAAATTGCTCATCAAGTTTAATTTTCAGGCTCCTTCCTTTAACAGCCTCTTCGCGGTACCTTTGTGATTCTTCCTGAGCCTCAATTTTCTCCTCTCCTTCTTTCTTGGCTTCTAAATGGCTCACTGCCTCCAACGTTTGCTTGGCACTTTTGGCTACCTTGGCAACTTTGGCTGTCAATTCCAGCAGTTCGCCATCTTGGTGTTTGATTATGTCTTTATCATGTATCACCTCAAGCTTGAGATGATCTATTTCATATTGTCGCTCGATTGACACTTCAAAGACTTTTTTCCGCCAAGTGTTGAAACGGTTCATGCTGCACGAACACGTCATTAACACATGCAAGAGAACTTGCCTTGGCATGCCATGAGATCATATATACTGTGGTAAGGAATTTAAGCCTACCGAAATATATTTTAGAAAAGCAGGCCTTAAGCTCGGCCAATTTCTCCACTGTAGAAGTGTCAGAAGTTGTGGCTAGCTTGGACAGATCAGAAGAAGCAATTGGATGCATGCTCGATCTTCGGTCATGAGACTGCTTAGAGCTCGAAGAACCAGAGTGTTGCTCATGTGATGTGGCGATTTGAGGGCCACGGTAGGAAGGCCGGACTCCGCTATAAGCTGGAAAATTAGGCTAATCTCACTAGCGAGATGTAAGATTGGGATTTGTGCTTGAAAGAGGAGGATTCCCTTGAATGATAGCTTTTTTTTCCCTCTGTCATCATTTTCGCTACACCTGCTATACTCTGAGTCGCAGCTAAATCAATGATATGTCGAAGAACCTCTTAAGCGATCGAAGGCCCGGGACTGAGTCATTGTACCTGCAAAGACCAAATGAGAACATGTGAGCAACCATTATGTAAATTGTTAATGAAGAACGTGTAGTAAAGTGCACGTGGTCTTGAGTGTCTTGCTGTTCCCCCGATAGACCGGTGGCTGTAGCTTTGCTTGTGGGTGTTCTCTCTCCTTTATCAGTAGGATGAATGCCTCTACCGCTCCTAGTAGGAGAATTGAGCCATTTAACATTGATATTTGGAAAGTCGTACGTCATGATACTATCAGGAATTAGGAGATTTGAAAAATCCCTTCTATGAACTTTTCGTGTACTGGGAAGATGATTCTTCTTCAATAGAAGTGATAACAAATCCTGGATCTATAGTTGTTTTTCTTCTAAGAAGTTTATATGCCAGCGTTTTCTTTCTCTTGGTTAGTGTTTGAGATTGCACGCCTTATGGCGGTTTGGCCATAGACACCTTGCCTGGGCCTGCATTGGCGTTTCTGGGTTTATTAGCCTGGGAATCCTTAATCTCACCTTCTTCAATATCATCCCAAGTCACTTCGGTTTGTGGCACGGAAGGATCGATGGCATCCATTTGATTAATGACATTTCTCGTCAATGCTGCACTTTCAAGGAGCCCACTGCTTCGACCCTCTTCCAACAGCCCGAATAAAGATAGTAACTCATTGGTAGTAAAAAGTTTGATGTCCCTATCTTCAACAGGGGTAGTGTGAATAGCGGCTCTTGAAATTCTTACGCCTTCAAGACATGGACGGATACCTGTAGGAATCTCGGATGTTAATAGATTCAAAAATATGACCTGGATTCATGAATTTAAGAATGAAATGAAAGTAACACTTACATCCTTCCAACCATCGCCTTACAAAGCCAGGTGGACATCGAACATAGAAACCACTCATGCATGAACAGAGATAATTTTTTCCCAGCACCTGTTAAGACTTGTTAGTTAGGCGAGGGTTTAAGAAAAACGTAGAAAGGACTTCCTGACCACCGTTTCAAGTTGTAAATAGATCTTATGTCCTCGGGAGTTGGTAGACGAAATAGAACGCTCATGAAAAGAAGAAAGGTTCCACGTAGGAAGGCGTAAATATTCGAATGGAGTTAAGTGGGAGCTATCCCAAGATATCTCAACATCTCTTGAATAAATAAATTAAAGGGCAGTACGCATTTGGAACACATAAATTTATTACACGTTGTGTATCCCTTCAGGGGCAAGTGAGGCCTGTTGTTTATTGAAGGAACTAGGACGTCTGCAAACGAAATTCCATGTATGGAACACATCCAGCGAAGGGATTGGGGAGGCTTGAGAAGCTATAGGGTTATCTTGAAAATGGCACCCTCTACTGCATCGGGAGTAGGACATATATCCTCCGTCGGGAGGACCAAAACATCTGAGGAAAGGTTGGCCGATAGGCCAGAAACTTCCATCTGTTCTGCTTGATGACTAGGAGAGAGCCTGTCGGATATAGTCGTAGAGATCGGTTTTTTAGGATTGATATGCTGCATGGCCCGATCGAAAGACGTAGCAGCTAAATGTGCTGAGCGTTTGGAGTCCATATTAGCTATACTCAATAGATAATCGAGGTTAGAAAAGATTACCTGTTCCCCTCGTGTTAATTGTAAGCTAGTATAGCTTAGTGAATTGTATAGCAGAAATAAACAACTTAAATTTAGAAAATGAAGTTGAATGATGAAAATTTGGGTTTCGACCAGAGTGACCACCATTGTTGACTGTCACCACTGGCAAGAAGATTGTTCAGTTGTGAAAGCTTTAAGATCGACTATCGGCATGTCAAAGTGTAAAGTTTGTCGTTTAAGTCCATATGCAAGTTTTTAGTATATGTTTAAAGTTCTAGGGACTTGATTGTTCAATCTCGAGTTTGATAGCAAGTATGCTAGTTTTATTATTCGACATCATTGTATATCTGAGTTCGCTAAGGTGAATTAGTGATGATTGTCCAAGTAAGTAAAGTTGATTCGGATTGTAAGCTTAAAAAGTTCCTTATGTTCATCCCTATAGTAATGTCGATCTCTACGTTCATGCCGATCCTTATGTTTAGGCCGACCCCTATGGATATGTCGATCCTATTCCCAAAGCCTCATGATTGATCCCTTTCTTCACCTAATCCTACCGACCCCTTCACTTCACCCTCTGCTTCACCATCTTCGACCAAAACCTCTACTACTTCTCTTTTACCTAACAACATGCCGACCTTTATACATATATCGATCAACATAGGTCTACAACTCCAAAACCGACCACTTCTCCGCTATATCTTCTTCTTCCTCCCTCAACCTTCACCTTGCCGAACTCCTCCAAATCCAATATTTTGCTTCTCCCTAAAAGATTCAACCGCTACTCCATCTCTGCGCCAAACTTTGGAATCCCCTATCTCATCATATAACCAAAGGTTAGGGGAGAAAAAAGGCTTACCTAGATTGGAATTTTAGTTTGAATGTGGGCTAATGTAAAAGGATCTATGAAATGAAAGGAGGAAGGGATAAGTTTGTAGGATAGGCGAGACTGCAAATTTTAGGCTGAGGTTGGAGGTTTGGTTTTCGAGTGAAGAAGGATGGTTCGGTACAGAGTTTGAAGTTAGGAAAGTTGGATAAGAGCAATAAGGAAGGTAAAGGAATGATATATATATATATAGGAAGAAGGGTTCGGCTGTAACAACCCGGAAATTTTCATCCAGAAAATTCCAAATAGTTAGGAAATGAAGAAAAGAGAAAGAAGAAGAAAACAAAACAAGACACAGAAACCTCACATTCGCAGCGGATCAAAATATAATATCACATAAATAATAGTTTTACAAAGAAGAACTGTATCGGTACTCTTATATTTTTATACATCAGAGTTACAACATTTACACAACATTGGACAGTTTAAAACAACATGTCCCAAATAATCAGCAATAATACACACAACGGAAAACGCTCCATACGTTTCTGCCATCCAGCTCGCCTCCTGAACTCCAGAACGTCCGGACCTGAAAAGCTATAATACTCGGTCTGACCCGAGCATTACATCAAAGTAACACCCGGGTCAGGCTAGAAACCGCGTGAGTAAACCCATCTAACATGGAACACAAAAACATACAACTTATATAAACCCAGGGTAACTTCTATCAATTTACAACTTCACAAGTCGTTTGACATCACTTGCATCACACATTAATTTCTAAGTACCAAACTTAGATTAAATGGTCCAATTCACTTAAATCATTCCCTTTCATCCTATTGATTCCACACATCAAATTATAAAGAATCGAAGTGGTTTCGGGTATTAATACCCGACTCTGGTCTCTTTGAATCCAATACCATCTTAAGACAAAACTGTTTAAGCTTTAAACATTTCCATGTATACCCATAGTAACAGATTCACATAGCAATTCTATTTCAGATAGATAATCCATATCTAACACCCTAGCATCGCAATCACCTGCCAAGTATAACAAAAGTCCAAGCATTCAATAACATTCCGCCATTCATAAGCAAAGACTTCAATCACACTATCTTTAATTAATTTAAAATAAATTAAATTAATTCCTTCCATTAATATAAATCCTGCGTGATTAATCCTTAATTAATTACAGCAAATTAATTAATTATTCTCTAACAATTTCAATCATTAATCAATCCTGATTAATCACATTAGTAATTAACTTCCCTTAATTACTTATATTTATTAAATCAACTCCTTGATTAATTAAATTTATTAATCCTTTAATTACACTAAGTAATTATCACTTAATTTCCTCCACCAAGTGATTATCTTTTAATTATCCCCAACAAGTAGTCTCCTTTTAATTATATCCAGGAACTTTCCACTAATTATTTCACTAAGTAATTATACCTTATTAATCACCTTAAGTGATTAGACTTAACCCAATATTAAATGATTACCTTTAATTAATTAAAACTTAATTAATTAACTAAAATTAAGTACTTCAACTTAATTAATTACACTGAGTAATTAATTCCTCAATTAATTACCCAGATTAATTATTCTATAATTATTAATTAATTAACCCTTCATTAATCACATTCATTAATTAACTAACTTTTTAATTAATCCATACTTTAACTGATTACACACAGTAATTAATTCTCAATTACTTCCATTAAGTGATTATCATTTAGGAATTTCCCATTAATTACTCTTATTAATGACATTAAGCAATTATTTTTTAATACATTACATTTGGTAATTGTCTCTCAATTACCCACCTTAATTAATGACATTAAGTAATTATTCTGTAATTACTTCATTAAGTAATTATCATTTAATTTCATTAAGTGATTAACTCTAAATAAATTAATCATCTTTTAATTATTAAATTAATTAATTAATCACATTTATAAATTAATCCCTTAAATTTGATTACTAAAACTAATTACTAATTACCTTAATAGTTTAATTAATTAATAATTCTTAACCGATTTCATTAATTAACCATCCTTAATGCATTAAATAAATAATACTTTATTTAATTCCATCATTTAAATCACTTCCAAACTATATAGGAATTAACCTTCTATATAATTATTTTACAACAATTTTAAAGCAATCTAGAACTTGAAAATTTGTTTAAATTTTCTAATACTTTGTTTAGAACTTGATTTCTATTTCCTTTTCAAACTTATTCATTTTGATATACCTTTAAACTTGATTAAACACTTTCTATTTCCCGCATTATGTTATTGTCTTCCAAATCTGATCACAAATTTTGTTATAAACTATAAACTTGATCTTACTTAACTTCAAAACCCGATTATTTACATAACTAAAATCCGAGCTTAACTCAAATTTCCCATGTTAACAAGCAAATATCCTGAGCAACCCTCGAACCATTATTCCCTTCGAGACGATACACGTTCATCCCCGAGTTCGTCCCATACAAACCCTCTTCTTCCCAAACTACCATTCCCAGTTTTCTCCCGTGCACCAATCTGTGCGCGCCGTGCACATATCCTTCGCCGATGATCATCACTCTGGATCGCCGACCATCTTCTTCGATCAACAACCATATCCAAAACTCACCTGAGCATTAGAATTCCCATTTACAACGTCACTTCGAAATTTCACTCTTTGACCCACAACTGAACATACCCCGACCAACTATCACCTCATTCTGACACCTTTTGGCCATGATACTCCCCAGATTCTTGCCGCGAGCTTCGCCGCATCGCTACCCTGCTTCTCCCCTCGGTGCGAACCACTCCGGTCAACAAACGACACCCCAAATGAACCACAACCGAGATCGACCTTAAGTCAAACTAAAACCCTAGTCCACCCATTAGCCGCCGCCACGGTGGTTGCAAAATCATACAACTACTTTTACCGACGTCGCTTGTTTCCAGGCTTGCTTCAGCCATAACCTCGACACCTCAAACCTTCCCGATCATCAGACAATGCCCAAAATCCAATTTCTGATCAATATGCAATTCCTCTAGAATTAATGCCTAAAAATCTTGCTTCTTTCTAAAAATCATAATTTGTGAAGATAAATCAGATTATAATCCTGGATTCTCAAATTGCTCAGGTCGAAATTTTTATATTTTAAAGTTTTACTGTAATATTTACATTTTTGTTAAAACTATGTTCAGTTCTATTTAAAAGTATTTTTAATACTTAAATCTTGTTGAAATAACAATTCTTTTCTTTTATACATCTTACCATAACAGATCAAAGGATGAACAACTGATTTTTTTTGAAAGTTTAATTAGGACCTGAGAAATATGAACAGAGCAATATATACATTACAGACGTGCAAAAAAACATCCACATACATATAATCAGGAAAACTCATATATACAGACATGCAAAGAATATTATGTAGCATACATTCTATGATACTCATATGCATCAGATTTTATTGACTTAAATTTTAAGAGAGCGGTTGACTCACCTGTTATAGGAAACAGAACACAAGCTTTGAGTTTAAACCTGGAATTTGAAGAAGAACTTGAAACTTGATTTTGAAGACTTGAATTGCTGGAATGTTTGATTTAAAACTTGAGTGCTGAAGGAAGTTGTTTTGATTTGAAACTGGAATGCTTGTTGTTGATGTTTGTAGTGGAGATGACAACATTTGGAACAGAGAATGAAATCTGCTTGGTTCCAGGTTGAAAAAAAAATGCAGACTTTGTTTTGATATTGAAAATGAATTACAAGCTGCTGATTTTTTTTATTTTTTTTTAGGAAAGGTTTCAGATTTTGGATTGCATGAAAATTTCTAGTTTTAGAGATGAAGTTCTTGTTTTGTGTTTTCTTTGTTATTAGAAATGAAAATAGAAAAAGAGTTGAAGATAGAAAGTGAATGTTTAATAGATTAAATTAGAATAAATTTTAAAATGAAAGAAAATAAAACAAACTAGTGACACTTGTCTTTCACCTTAATTAATTTCTTAACACTTGTTACTCTAAGGGTTTATATCTTAACATTTGTAATAATGTATATTTATATTATTTTTAAAAGATTTTTAAAGCTTTTATATTAATTTTCCTAATTAATAAATACTTTGTAAATAAGTAAATGCTTTTCTAATTTTTTATAAATAAATTTCCCTTAAAGAAAAATAATATAAAACAATCTTATTTTAAACCTTTGCTCATATATTTCAAAACCAAAATATTTTTAAGATATATATATATATATATCTTTCAAATTTAAATTCAAATTCAATTTAAAGTCTAATTTAAAATTAATTCAAATATATATATTTTTATCTAAAAAAACACAAATTTAATTTGTTTGAAAATAATAGGTTTCCCATTCTAAATAATTATATTAGGAGATTATTAAATAATTATTTATCCAGATATAAAAATCCTGTTTCTATTATTTATATTCAGATATTCTTTGTTATCAGAATTCTTATCTGTTCAATCTATAAACCAGATAGTTATCCAACTATTAGATGCTCAAAAATCCGGGTTATCACATTCCTCCACCCTTCGAATCATTTCGTCCCTGAAAGGGAACGAAACCAGATTTTATTTAATACTTAAAATTAGATAAATTTATTCTTCGATCATTTTTAAAACACTTTTAAAATCTATATAATATTGCAAAAATAGTTTTTTTTATAAAAATACTTTTTATAACTCGATGTCTCAACAAGTCCATCCTCGTTCTCACAGAAATTCGATCATACGTTGATCAGGCATAAGACTGAAAATCTACAAGTACTTAGCAGACCCGTTTTCAACACCCAGTGAAAATACTTGGAAAATAATTTTATTGAAAATATAGAAAACATTTTTGAAATAGAGGAAATATCTTTGGTGAGAATGCTCTGGAAATCATCACCCTCATCCATGGTCGCAGTTACATCCTAGGTTACGTTGCCATCGCAGCAAAAGTTCATGTAACTGTAGGCACTCCGCGTCCCTTGATTACACCATGGAACCCACAACAGATCGCAGTTACATTCCAGGGTTACGTTGCCATCATAGCAAAAGTCCATGTAATTGTTGGCTCTCAGCGGCACACACGACTTGTGCTGTCGAAATGAAACCTCTCCACTCCTACATAGTCGCAGTCTACCGATATAAAATCAAACGCAGACTATTGGCTCTCAGCGGCAGACAGGACTTTCGCTATGTTACCATAGGTCGTAGTCTACCGATATAAAATCAAACACAGACTGTTGGCTCTCAACGGCACACACGACTTTCACTATGGTACACACTACTCATAATCCTCATGAACTAGTTTTGTCTGGACTCCTCACAGGATTAACTTTAAAACCCCCCCTTGGGGGTCAAGGCAGCACCACCCGGTGGCACTCCTGAGAAGTTCATTTTTAAGGGAGCGCCTTTTTCCCCAGAGCCATCATCAAAACACTATATACTATACACATATAGTATCTTTCAAATCATACACCTAGTATGATCTCATACAAAGCTCCTTTACACAAAATCGATTATCCCAAAATCGATAATTCTCAAGGTAGGCTTTTCAAATTCTAATATTGATTTTACCCAAAAATCAAAAAGCCTTTCCAAATAAAAAGGTTCCAAAAACCTTTTCCCAAAACCATTTTCATAAGATCCTTTACATCAATATATATAGATATATATAACTTTAAAAAATCTTCGAATCATTTCAAACTTGTATAAAACCCTTTTTATACTTCAAATATTTTCAAGAAGATCCTTTCCTTTTGGCAAAAGATTCAACAAGGGGAGATTTATCTTTCATAACAATTGTTTATTCAAATCAAATATTCAAATTTGATTACTCTATAAAGTCACTTACCAAATTACTTACTTCCATAAAGTAAATTTTTACCGTAGAAATATCCAATTTCCACATTTATTCATTGTATATTTCACAAAATATAGTTTCATTTCAAAAATCATTTAACATTTCTTATCCACAAATTCCCAGTATCAATTTCATTCAAACCTGTACGATGTACACATATCATCCGTGTGCTATATCAATCTGATCGCTCACTCGATCACACAATTTCACTTCCGAACTAGTATCATCCACCCGACTTTCTAGTGCGGACTCAGATCTGGTTTCTTGATCATAAGCCGTCATTCTCCTTACATAGTCATAACTATGATAGAGAATATCCCGAATCAAACAACAATCCATATCTAGGTTCGCCGTCAAAAATCAAGTGAAAAATCCCAACTCAGATCGTCATAATTATCTCAAAATTCTGTGCTTGAATTTGGATCAAATCACTATGCGAATAGAATAATATATGTACATCCTACGTATTTATCTCATTTATTATTAGCCAAATCAATTTCTTTTATATTCACGTTTACTTTAATTTTCATTCACTTATTCACAATTGCTTCAATCTCATTTGGATTATCACTTTAATCCTTATTTCAAATGGATATTTAATTATAAACAGTTTGAATTCTGTCCAGCTTGAATTTAGAAAATAGCTTGAAAAATTAAAAATAGACAAGTAGTTGAAAAATAATTATTAGTTTGTAAAATAGCTGTAAAATAGTTGAGTAATTGTAAGATAATTAGAAAATAGTCAAATAGTTATAGAAATTTTAAATAATGGCAAAATAGTTGTAAAATAGTAATTAGTTATAAAGTAGTTGAAAAACAGTAATTAGTTTATAAAACAGTTGAAAAATTGTTAAATAGTTCCAAAAATAATTGTAAAACAAGTATAATATAGTTTTAGGTTTAAAAAGAAAAGTTGTATAGTAAATAGTTTGGAAAAATATATTTATATCAAAACAATTTATTTTAAAAAATAGTCCAGAGTCAAAACTGTTCAATTCCCAATCTCCATTTCCAATCAATTCAATTTAAATTTCTACATCCTTTTAAATTTACTCATTTCCAATTTAAATAACTTCAATTTCCATTGAAATCAATTTAACCCCAATTTCAAGTTGAATTAATCCTCAATTCCTTTTCTAAATTCAAATCAAATTCCATTTGAATTTACTCATTCAACTTTAATCACAATTTTAATTAATTCAAATAAATTTCAAACTCAACCAATTTCAGTTTCATTTCAAATTAATCCAATTCAAATTCTTCCATTTGAATTTTAAACTTGTCCATTTTCAATCACAATTCCAATTAATTCAAATCAATTCAGTTTGAACTAATTCAATTCAAATTCCAAATTTAAACCATCTCGAATTATATAAATTCGAGTTAAATTTTTAAATATTGATTTAATCCTTTAAATCAAATCAAATCAACTTATATCTTTAAACCATTTAATTCTGAATCAAAATTTCATTTCAAACTTATTTCAAAGTTCAACTAATAATTCAAATCATTTTAAACAACTAAATCTTTAAAATTCAATTTATCATCAAATTTCAATTTTGAAACCGAACCTTTGAAGTTTTATCTTAAACATTCAAATCTTAAGTCCAAAATGATTCCACTTTACCTTAATAATGATATACCACCACACCCCATTTCTTTAAACAAATCCAATTCACAGTTTAAAGATTATTAATAGGATAATATTATCCAAATTATCTTAAAACATCCATCTATTTTCAATTTCCAGATCTCAAACCCATTTTGAGATCATTCAAATTCAAATTAACCATTTAACTTCCCAAGTTAAATCTCAGTTTCATCTTGAAATTTCCAAATTAAGTTGTTCATTCAAACTTATTTAACTTCCTCCGAGTTAAATTCAATTTACTTAATTCAGTCAAATTTACATAATTTGAATTCCCATTCAAATTTCAAAATACTTTCCCACCTATAAGTTCAAAAACTTATCACTTTGAGTTTCACATCTCATTCCAAATTTAAAACTCAACATTTTAGAGTTTATTTCAAATTATTTTTGATATTATGTATATCCACACATATATACATACCTATTTCTTAGCCCACTGGGCCATATTTTAAAATTTTAAACCACCTTTGGTTTTAATTCAAAACTAATTTCTATAAATTTCAAACAACTCTTGTTTGAAATAGGACCCTTTCATTCAAATACATTAGGTAATATTATTTATTGTTTCTTTATCACTTTGAAACCATTTTCAAATTTTGGACCCAGATTTAAAACTTCACAATTTAAAACCCACTTCAATTACAAGTCATACTTAACTAAATGTTTTACTTCCATAAAATATTACATTTTGCCTACTCATTAATACACATTTTATTATTAAACACAACGGTTATTTATGATAATAGCCAAGATTATCATATCTGGAAACCAATTAATTATCATCTTATTATGAAACTCTTTCCCAAAATCAACATTTTAAATTTCAATTTGAAGCCATTTAAAACTCATCTTTATCCAATTTCAGTTTCATTGTATTTTATTGCCACTTAATTTAATTCCAATTATTTAACAACCAATTACCTTTATATTTATTAGAAAGAAATATTGCTTTATATATCAAAATATATTCTTATATAAAATCATTTAAAATCTTTATCTAAGAAAATAACAAGTACGCTCTCATACACATACATATACATATACATATACATACATACATACATACATACATACATACATATATATATATATATATATATATATATTCACTCAACTCATTCTAGGGTACCATTAACCCTATTCTTAACGAGTAATCCCACCAGAGCCAATGTTCTCGCTTAACCTTCAGCTCTGATACCAAATGTAACAACCCGGAAAATTTCATCCAGAAATTTCCAGATAGTTAGGAAAAGAAGAAAAGAGAAAGAAGAAGAAAACAGAACAAGACACAGAAACCTCACATTCGCAGTGGATCAAAATATAATATCACATAAATAACAGATTTACAAAGAAGAACTATATCAGTACTCTTATATTTTTATACATCAGAGTTACAACATTTACAAAACATTGGACATTTTAAAACAACAAGTCCCAACTAATCAGCAATAATACACACACCGAAAAACGCTCCATACGTTCTTGCCATCCATCTCGCCTCTTGAACTCCAGAACCTCATTACCTGCAAAGCTGTAATACTCGGTCTGACCCGAGCATTACATCAAAGTAACACCCGGGTCAGGCAGGAAACCAGCGTGAGTAAACCCATCTAACATGGAACACAAAAACATACAACTTATATAAACCCGGGGTAACTTGTATCAATTTACAACTTCATAAGTCGTTAGACATCACTTCCATCACACACAAATATCTAAGTACCAAACTTAGATTAAATGGTCCAATTCACTTAAATCATTCCCTTTCTCCTATTGATTCCACACATCAAATTATAAAGAATCGAAGTGGTTTCGGGTATTTACTAATACCCGACTTCGGTCTCTTTGAATCCAATACCATCTTAAGACAAAACTGTTTAAGCTTTAAACATTTCCATGTATACCCATAGTAATAGATTCACATATCAATTCTATTTCAGATAGATAATCCATAACTAACACCCTAGCATCGCAATCACCTGCCAAGTATAACATCAGTCCAAGCATTCAATAACATTCCGCCATTCATAAGCAAAGACTTTAATCACACTATCTTTAATTAATTTAAAATAAATTAAATTAATTCCTTCCATTACTATAAATCCTGCGTGATTAATCCTTAATTAATTATAGCAAATTAATTAATTATTCTCTAACAATTTCAATCATTAATTAATCCTAATTAATCACATTAGTAATTAACTTCCCTTAATTACTTATATTTATTAAATCAACTCCTTGATTAATTAAATTTATTAATCCTTTAATTACACTAAGTAATTATCACTTAATTTCCTCCACCAAGTGATTATCTTTTAATTATTCCCAACAAGTAATCTCCTTTTAATTATATCCAGGAACTTTCCACTAATTACTTCACTAAGTAATTATACCTTATTAATCACCTTAAGTAATTAGACTTAACCCAACATCAAATGATTACATTTAATTAATTAAAACTTAATTAATTAACTAAAATTAAGTACTTCAGCTTAATTAATTACACTGAGTAATTAATTCCTTAGTTAATTACCCAAATTAATTAATCTATAATTATTAATTAATTAACCCTTCATTAATCACATTCATTAATTGACTAACCTTTTAATTAATCCATACTTTAACTGATTACACTCAGTAATTAATTCTCAATTACTTCCATTAAGTGATTATCATTTAGGAATTTCCCATTAATTACTCTTATTAATGACATTAAGCAATTATTCTTTAATACATTACATTTGGTAATTGTCTCTCAATTACCCACCTTAATTAATGACATTAAGTAATTATTCTGTAATTACTTCATTAAGTAATTATCATTTAATTTCATTAAGTGATTAACTCTAAATAAATTAATCATCTTTTAATTAATAACTTAATTAATTAATCACATTTATAAATTAATCCCTTAAATTTGATTACTAAAACTAATTCCTAATTACCATAATAGTTTAATTAATTAATAATTCTTAACCGATTTCATTAATTAACCATCCTTAATGCATTAAATAAATAATACTTTATTTAATTCCATCATTTAAATCACTTCCAAACCATATAGGAATTAACCTTCTATATAATTATTTTAACAACAATTTTAATGCAATCTAGAACTTGAAAATTTGTTTAAATTTTCTAATACTTTGTTTAGAACTTGATTTCTATTTCCTTTTCAAACTTATTCATTTTGATAAACCTTTAAACTTGATTAAACACTTTCTATTTCCCGCATTATCTTATTATCTTCCAAATCTGATCACAAATTTTGTTATAAACTATAAACTTGATCATACTAAACTTCAAAACCCGATTCTTTACAAAACTAAAATCCGAGCTTAACTCAAATTTCCCGTGTTAACAAGCAAATATCCTAAGCACCCCACGAACCATTATTCCCTTCGAGACGATACACGTTCATCCCCGAGTTCGTCCCATACAAACCCTCTTCTTCCCAAACTACCATTCCCAGTTTTCTCCTGTGCACCAATCTGTGCACGCCTTGCACATATCCTTCGCCGATGATCATCACTCTGGATCGGCGACCATCTTCTTCGATCAACAACCATATCCAAAACTCACCTTAGCATTAGAATTCCCATTTACAACGTCACTTCGAAATTTCACTCTTTGACGCACAACTGAACATACCCCGACGAACTATCACCTCATTCTGACACCTTCTGGCCATGATACTCCCCAGATTCTTGCCGCGAGCTCTGTTGCATCGCTACCCTGGTTCTCCCCATGGTGCGAACCACTCCGGTCAACAAACGACACCCCAAATGAACCACAACCGAGATCGACCTTAAGTCAAACTAAAACCCTAGTCCACCCATTAGCCGCCGCCACGGTGGTTGTAAAATCATACAACTATTTTTACCAACGTCACTTGCTTCCAGGCTAGCTTCAGCGATAACCTCGACACCTCAAACCTTCCCGATCATCAGACAATGCCCAAAATCCAATTTCTGATCAATATGCAATTCCTCTAGAATTAAATGCCTAAAAATCTTGCTTCTTTCTAAAAATCATAATTTGTGAAGATGAATCAGATTATAATCCTGGATTCTCAAATTGTTCAGGTCGAAATTTTTATATTTTAAAGTTTTACTGTAATATTTTTCATTTTTGTTAAAACTATGTTCAGTTTCTATTTAAAAGTATTTTTAATACTTAAATCTTATTGAAATAACAATTCTTTTCTTTTATACATCTTACCATAATAGATCAAAGGATGAACAATTAATATTTTTTGAAAGTTTAGTTAGGACCTGAGAAATATGAACATAGCAATATATGCATTACAGACATGCAAACAAACATCCACGTACATATAATCAGGAAATCTCATTTATGCAGACATGCAAAGCATATTATGTAGCATACATTCAGGATACTCATATGCATCAGATTTTATTGACTTAAATTTTAAGAGAGAGGTTGACTCACATGTTACAGGAAACAGAACACAAGCTTTGAGTTTAAACCTGGAATTTGAAGAAGAACTTGAAACTTGATTTTGAAGACTTAAATTGCTAGAAATGTTTGATTTAAAACTTGAGTGCTGAAGGAAGTTGTTTTGATTTGAAACTGGAATGCTTGTTATTGATGTTTGCAGTGGAGATGACAACATTTGAAACAGAGAATGAAATCTGCTTGGTTCCAAATTGAAAAAAAATGCAGACTTTGTTTTGATATTGAAAATGAATTACAAGCTGCTGATTTTTTTATTTTTTTAGGAAAGGTTTCGGATTTTGGACTGCGCGAAAATTTCTGGTTTTAGAGATGAAGTTCTTGTTTTGTGTTTTCTTTGTTATTAGAAATGAAAATAGAAAAAGAGTTGAAGATAGAAAGTGAATGTTTAATAGATTAAATTAGAATAAATTTTAAAGTGAAAGAAAATAAAACAAACTAGTGACACTTGTCTTTCACCTTAATTAATTGCTTAACACTTGTTACTCTAAGGGTTTATATCTTAGCATTTGTAATAATTTATATTTATATTATTTTTAAAAGATTTTTAAAGCTTTTATATTAATTTTCCTAATTAATAAATACTTTGTAAATAAGTAAATGCTTTTCTAAATTTATATAAATAAATTTCCCTTAAAGAAAAATAATATAAAACAACCTTATTTTAAACCTTTGTTCATATATTTCAAATCCAAATATTTTTAAGATATATATATATATATATATATATATATATATTTCAATTTTAAATTCAAATTCAATTTAAAATCTAATTTAAAATTAATTCAAATATATATATATTTTTATCTAAACAAACACAAATTTAATTTGTTTGAAAATAATAGGTTTCCCATTTTAAATAATTATATTAGGAGGTTATTAAATAATTATTTATCCAGATATAAAAATTCAGTTTCTATTATTTATATTCAGATATTCTTTATTATCATAATTCTTATCTGTTCAATCTATAAACCAGATAGTTATCCAACTATTAGATGCTCAAAAATCCGGGTTATCACATCGGCCTATGTGTTGGCATTTAAAAGTAGAGGGGGATCGGCGAGCTGTATGTCGATCCCTATAGCAGTGGGAAGTGGAAATGAGTGTTTGACATAATGCATGTCGAACCCTACCAATGTTCCTAAAAATAAGGGGAGTGAGAGGGATCGGCTAAGCATATGTCGATCCCTAAAAAAAATGAAAAAAATGAAATGAATGAATAAAAAAAGGTTATAAGGCTTTGGCTATGAACATGTACATACAAAATGCAGGGAAATTGGAAATGACCCGTGAGCGTGCAAGCGCGTCCAGAAGCCAACAAAAAAAACATGTATATGAATGTGCACATGAATGACCTGAAAGTTCATTTTTTTGAAACCGTCGAAGATTGAAGTTAAAACCTGAAACCTTCTAGTTCAAGGATGGACCAGATAACAAAAGCTTATTAGTCTCACAGAATCAGACTAATATGTTTACGGAATATAGCACTGTATTTATATTATTGAAAATCGACCAAGCGTCATGGAAATTAATAAGGAATTCGACATCTTGAAAAAACGATTTGATAAAGGAATATCAACTATTCAGAAAGCTAGATGGATCTCTTTCCCAGTGATTCAAAGCATGTCTTGTTAATCATAGGATGTACTTTGAGGGGCAAGTGTTACCTAGCATTCTAACCTGGCTATATTGAACTAATTGCACGAGTTAGATCCGATTGCTAGCAAGGTCGATGCTTCCAGAATGATGATTGTGGAGCCAAGAAATCAAGTATAGATGGTTGTATGAAGTCAGAATTGAATGGATTTGATGAATGTATAATGTTGGATGATTAAAGCATGGAATATGGCTCAATGAAAGGAAGGGTTCGACATAGATTGGCTCTTTAGGAGGGATCGACATACTCAATCGAGATGGGTCGGCAAGCTCTGCTGAAGAGATGTCGGCATGTAGTAGAGTCCAAGTGCATTTTTGCATACTACAATCAATATCTCAAGCTTTACAACACCAAAGCATACGAAATTTGGAGGGCAAGATATATGGACCGTAGGAGATCTACCCCAGGGATCGCACATCACAAGGACAACATTGGAGGGATCGGCAAGTATCCCTTGGAAGGGATTGGAATACATCCTTGTAGAGGGTTTGGCGGCAAGCATTGCACAAGTCATATTGAATCAAAGATCGAGCAATAACTTAAGTTACAATGGTCCAAATTATATGAAAATTGGAGGATACACATATTTTAGCATGGTGAAGCCACCATATGAATCATTGCCCAAAAATCATCCAATGAAGGGATCTGCACCGATCCCTATAGTAGGCCCATGTGGATTAGAAGATCCTTCGGCTGAAGTTTTAGAGAGATTAATGGTCATCCTCGCCTATAAATACTGGCTAGATGGATCATTCAGAGGATTTTTACGCTGCTTATTACTCTAGACTCTATTGTAATCAAGTGTTTGCCATTCCCTACTGCTGTAATCAGATTTATAAGCGACTAATAAAGGATAATCTTCAAAGTGGACGTAGGCATACAATGCCAAACCACTATAAATCTCTGTGTCATTGATAATTGCTTTTTATTTGTTATTAGCCTAATCATTTCCTCAGTTTAATTTAATTTTTCTTCACTTACTTCTCTACAAAAATCTATTCTTGGGTGTTTATGACCAATTTAGTTGCAAACAATATTTATATTTAATTTTAATTTATAACTGACGTAATTATAAATATATATATATATATATATATATATATTTATATATTCAAATACATACTTGTATCAGTTTTTTTATTTATTACAAATATAATTATAAATAAATACATAAACATATATCAATTTTATTGTTGTAATATATATATGTATTGGATAATTTATATATATATATATATATATATATATTACTATATAACCGTTCATTAAAATATGTACAAATATGTATATATTAATATTTCACATTTACGTAATATATTATATATATATATATGTACTACATAAATACTTACAATGTTTTAATACTCATTTTAAGATAATAAGTTTTTTTTTATGTATACTACATACATACATACATTTGGACAATATGTAGTACATATAAGATGAGCCAACGAGTCTGTTGCGATACAAATCCCAACATTTATATACAAACATTTTTTACTTTACATGGATTGTTATCTTATACATGCACACACATACACATATGTATATGTTACATATGTGTACCCTTATGCTTAATTAAAAATATAAATTGAATAAAATTAAATTATAATTTAAATGAAATAAAGATTTTATTTAAATTAAATTTAGAAATACTCTAAACAAATTAGACATTATAGGCCCAATAAAGATCCTATCGGGTATTTTTTTTTTGAAATTCACTCATATCTTCTATTATGAGCTGGCCCAGTTCCAACAATGGTATCGGACCTATATAGCCAATGTGGTATAAATTAACCATATTAAGGTTAACCATTAAACTCACAGCCCAAAGGTTGTCCTTAGTAGAAAAGGCCCAAACTTGAATTGGGCATTGGGCTAATTTTTAAAATTGTTTGAAAACTAAAATACAAGATTTTAAATTTAAAAGTTAAATTTAAAATAAGACGTCAATATACTATAAAAGTTATAATATTAAAAAAAATTCAAAATTTTGAAAATATATATTAATTTCAGAATTTCTAAAATTTATAAATTTGATTAACAAAATAAGTTAATTGATAAACGAACACATGTATTATATATTATGATATATGTTATGTTATTTTAAAATGTTTAAAATAGCATAAGTATACATGTATGTATGTCAAATAAATTTTGAAATTAATATAATTTAATTACAGTAGTTTAATTATATAAATTAATTAAAAGGTTAATTAGTTAATAATATACACATTTATATGTTATGTGTGTTAAGCTATAAAAGTTATAATATATAATAAACAATGAATATAAATGTTATATTAATATGAAATTAATTAAAATGTTAATTAATTAAAATTGATTGAATAAATATTTAGTTAATATAATGTTATACATAAGACTATTATAGAAGTAATATAAAATGTAAGATTGTTATAATAATAAAACTTATATAATACGAACGTATAAATTGAAGGTGGAATGGTAAAAATACCCTAACTAAACTTAAGGAATAAATACATACATAAATGTATGTATACCATGATTTTCGATGTGTCAGACACTTGAATTGCGAGAGTATTTCATAAGAAATACATTATTCCATATATCACTCAATATAATATATTGAAGATTATGAATCTTCAATATAATATTATCCTCTATCGTATATATTGATAAACTACTTGCATTCTCCTTAGTTGTTGAGCAGACTCAATCTAGGGATTTTATGTTTAGTATTATTAATTTATTGAATATATGAGAAATATATATATGTGTGTGTGTGTGTGTGTGTGTGTGTGTATTGAGCAGACTCAAGATACATATACTATACTTAGATCATCGTGACATGGTAGGTATGAGTGAATAATTTCATGTCAATTTTTTAGTAGACTTAAGGTCGAAGTGGAATTTAGGACAATGTACAGGGTTAGGTTTGTATATGATACAACCTTTCTAATGTTGAAGGAACATATGCGATATAATGTTATAACAATCTAGAATGATAAATTTATGCATTTAATATGATTAATAAAACATTTATCAATTAGGATATATAAATGATTTGAATCGATGATTAACAAATAGAAATATAAAATATACTTACAAATAAATGCTTCTTGCATGTTAATGTTTTCTATACTCATGCAAATTCCTAATTTTACAACAACTTAGTGCATCTGTAATATGGTCGCTCATGTGTTTATTTTGGTTAAGACCGTGTATTACAACCTATGAGTTTCGAACTCAAAAGTGAAATAAGACTATGGATATTTGATCCATATACTGTCACATATAAGTGTTATATAATGAGCGGTCAAAGTTCATAATGTACGATACTTCAATGAAGTTAGTTTATTCGAAATAAGCCAATAAATAGTACTATAAGATCGAGTATTCAATTTGATTGACTACAAAAGGATCGTATTGCATTAAATGTAACACAAGACTAATACTACAATATAGACCTAAGAACTCGATCACTAAAACATCAGCCTGATTAGTTTATCCAAAGTGCAACATTTTTGATGTCCTTAAATGTTAAGGATAATCGGGTGCGCATTTGTAAGGAGTTTATTATGATATTGTAATAAGGACATTCTTTTGAATGGTTCGAACTTTAGAAAGAATAATGAATGTACAAGAGTGGGTTGATCTAAGGTACAATTGGGATGAAGAGAGTGAATGGCCACCTCTACTTCTTAAAGAAACATCAAAAATGAGAATTGTAATTATAATTGATACTTAATATTGGAACAAGAAATATGATTTCTATTCCGAAATGTATTTTCATATAGAAATTAGTTCTCTATGAGATTTATTTCTTTAAGTTCAAGATATTTGATCAAAAAACTCTCTATTATATTTGTTACAGTACATGAGATAAAAATCCGTATTAAGTGAATAATGGACCTTCGAATTTAGTACGCTATTATAGTAATGGTGGAAATAGTGAGAGCATGTCATATAGCACTAATTGATTGCATCAAATTACGAAAATTGTTTTCGTATAAACATACCAAACATTATTTATGAAATAATGACTATTTATCGGTGTCAATTGAAAAATAGATATAGTTATATTTTAATGTGAACATTATAAATATTTGTAATTAAATAAAACTACAATATGGTATTTTTTTTTACAACAAAAGTGATACATTGGAAAATAGTGAAGTGTCTAAAATTATCTATAATTGTTTTCTAACTATAGACGAATTCGTGGTTTTGAGAATTAATTTTTATTATGTGATTATAAATCATACGATACTGGTAAATTATAAATCAAATAATTAAGGGCTATGCGCCCATTTAATGAGAGCGCCATAAGAGTCGACGAACTCTTTAGATTGATACATTGATGTATAATATATTAAGTCTATTAATACTAAAATGATTCCACGTACTTCATCATATTCACCGATGAGTTATTACAGACATGGACAACTAATTTTCATACGCATATAGAAGTCTATGATAAGCTCACCGAATATAAAACGGAAGTAAATAAACTAACATGCGATAGAAATGATCCGATTTGATCGAATGAGTGATTATTTTGAAATAGTTCCAAACATGCCTAAAAATGAATAAAGATTCAATTTCAAAAGTCACTCCTTCATGTGATACCTAATGATGTATAAACAAGGAGTAATCGAACTTTGTTTGACAGAGTATGATTAATTATGAGTGAAGTTGAGTTATTTTCTTTCTATAAGCCATGTACTTAAGAGTAATTCATAAGGTTAATATTATTCATCTAAATAATAGTTTACAAAATCATACAAGATAAGGGTTTGTAAAATACCCTATCATAGGCCAAGGAGTTGGTAGTTTGTGCGAGTCGAAGATCTGTACATAATAATTGTTCATAGGGAAACTTGTATGAATCTTCCCAAAAGGAATTTGGGAAGGACTATCGTTGGATGACATATTTATGTTTTAAATATAAGATTTGCAGACTAAAAATAAATCAATTCTAAATAAAAGGCAATTCATAAAGTGTTTATGGATACATGTTCCATTGCATTGAGAAATAATTATTGTTTCAAGAAACACCAACTTCATAGTGAAATAATTTCTTTGGAAAATTATTGGTAGTAAAATGAAATTGGATCTGATCCAATGATAAAACTGATTACATGAGATGAAATTAAATTAACTAATCTAAATGAACACATAGCATTAGAGTGTCTAATAAGTATTCTTGCACGTTGAAGAGAAACTATGAATTTCTTATCAATGTCGAAAACTCTCGGTTGTTAAATAAACCCTTAAGAGTGTTGACTCTATGATATGGTATAATGCGCAAATCTGAAATTGATTCCAAGTACATTATTAAAACATGGTTTGGTAGACATACCCGAAAGAGATGTGATCCATTGATCGGGAATACGTCCATGAGAGCAAGATTAATGCAGTTGGAATATAATGAGCAACACTGATAAAAATAACATCGTAAATTTCAATTGTTGAATTTAGTGTAATAGATTTGATATTCCATGTACTCAAGTTAATTTGGATTTACTCCCAAAATCATCACTTAATATGACTTTATATTTGGTACGTATGTATTGAAACAAAAATTCTAAATAATGATTTAGAGTAAGCTGTTTGCACATAATAACCAAAATGTCTCAAAGTCAGTGGGAGCGATATTGAATTTGTGAGTCTTCGGAGATGATCTAAGAAATGGTAGAAAGATTCACTTTATAAGCATCGGAATTGAACAAATATTTTGATAGAAGTACCAAATGGTCTGATTATCCATCAAAATGCAAAGAAGGCATGTGTTCATAAGAAAGAACGTTGAAACATACATTGATATTTCTAAACTGTAAGTAAACAACACATTACTTATTTTAACGATGTACTTTTATTAAAATCAGCCTAAGTTGTTTTTATACTTAACATTGGGTTGTAAATATGTCTTTTATAGCGAGTATAAAAGATATTGGGAATGTCCCAAATCGATAAGCAAAGATGCCTTATTAAATTGTTTAATACAAAACATATGAGATGAATTCCTTGTACATGGCAATAGGAATTATCATACATGTTACGTTGTCTAAGATATTGTGATTTGTTCATGTATTTGATACATCAACCAAATATTAAATCCAAATTGATATCACTGAATGATAGTTTAGAATGTTCTCGTGTATTTATGAAATACTAGAGAATTGATTACAGAAACAACGAACACCTTGTGAAGAAGTGTTCGGACTCAAAGTTTCATAAGTGATATTGAGTATGATATGTCAATAATTCTAAATAATGACTAATTCAACGAAGAACGCTAAGTACATTGCCTCGAATGGTATCGCAATAAAAGCAATGTATATAGATACAAATGCACAAATTTTAACCGAGCTAAAGTTGATTCCAAATACCAAGAATCCCACAACATTGTTATATGATCACAATGTCACTATATAGTTCATAACAGAACTTAAATCTCATTAAAATTGGAGATACATACTTCGAATTGTTCCACATGATAAATGTAATTTACTAGCATCAGAGAGAATTGATTGACATAGTAGATAACTAAAACATAATAGCATACCCGTTCACTAAGAGATTGACCCAATAGGCTTTGACGAAACCGATTATAGAAGTTGGAATAAGATTCCATAATTGACCTCAAGTGCAAGTTGTAGATTGATAGAGTTAAAGTATGCCCTAGGTGCAATTATGTAATTTGTTACATATATCTAACTCAATAACCACTCTTTTTTAAAATAGAAGGTGTTTTCTTTCTATTATATGCTTGATATAATGTGTTTTATTAATTAATTAATTAATTTAATTAATAGTATATACAAAAGAAAATCCAAAAATGGTATATGGTAGTTACAAATTATTGTAACCGTGAGTACTTTATCACAATCAAAATAAATATACCATTTCCTAGTAAAGATGCATTGAGGCTGGATATTGCTGTATCTGTTAAGACTAGAGTATGTAATGCTCTCTAAATTTTTGGCAATGTATTACTTATGGCTGATTGGGACATTTAATGGTTACGTACTGATAGTTATTGAATAGCTATGGAACGACTCACTTGATAGTTTTCTGTTGGTTAATATAACTAAGATTAAATAGAAAATATTGATATGACTAATTTACATAGTTCTCTTGACTTAAGAATACTTTAGATCTACAATACAAAAGCTCCGCTTTGATTATAGTCAAATCATGGCATGGCATTCATCGAGTGACTATGGTTGGGTCGAGTAGAAGTATTAGAAGTGAAGCACCATTCAAGAGAGTATTCATCTCCTCGATTATATAGGAATAGTATCACGGCCAACTCAAGTCAACCCAAAGTTAAAGTTTCTGACTAGAGCATTATACCATAACCAAGCATGATTAAATTTACAACCCCTTAAAACATGAACAGTTTAATCACTTTGGCCTAGATTTTTTAAAGTAGCCAAACTAAGTCTAAGGCATGTTGGAATATTATTTCTAAAACAATAGCAATTTGAAATGGTTGAATTTTATTATGCATTACTAAGAAATAAACATGAAAAACCAAAGATGAAAGATCGTCATAAGGATATAACGTCACAACACATTGTCATAGGTTATATGTGTTGGAATTGATGGGTAGGAACAAAGGAAAAAATCAAGAGAAAGGAGTTATGTCATGGATGAGATCACCGCCTTGAAAGAAAAATTTGGCATGGCTATGGTATAATCAATAATTGTCATCCTCTCCCCAAGATTAATACAATAACCCATTAAACTTGTGCACTCAAGATTGAAGGATTTAGAGATTTATAAAGGTCTCTGCCCAAAACTTTTATGTATATTTGGAAGAAGATTTAATTTCAGATAAAATTGTAGAGAAAGAAGTTGAAGAAGATATTTGCTATTTACTGTAAAAAAATTATTACTTTTTCAAAGAAGAGAGAAATGAGAGAGAATAAACATGAACATAAAATTGTTCTACTCTCTTTTGTGCCCAACAATCAACTCTACTATTAATAAAGAGAATTCGATGAATAGATTTCCACGGTGTCATTTTGAAATCCCAAACTCTACATTCATTAATGGAATTTCACTATCAATTTACAACCTCTACCACCAATCACTTTCCAACCACCCATCAATGGAATTCTCTGTCAGTTTGCTTGAAATAAAACTGAGGTGACCAACGAAGCTTTTGCACATGTAACACGCATCCGTCCATAAATTTTTTAAAATAAAAAGTTAATATTTCTAGCTATTAGATGCATGTACATGCGATTTACACTAGTAATAAATAAGAATTACATATATAGAAACATTTTCTGATTAATATAGAATGCCAAAGGAAAAGCAATAAGCAGACTTTGATTTTGGTGTAATTATCAAATAATTCAATACTGATTAAATAAAAAATCAAAGAAGAAGAAGGACGTAATTAGTCAAGAAGAAAGTTTTATACGTAAATCTCTGTGTCCTCGGATTGAATTGATACATAAAAGAAGTGGGTTTAAAACTTAATCTAAGTAGTGAATTTCTTCTTGAATTATAAAGATCTAAGTCGGTCAACTTAGTCTAAGTAGTGAATTTCTCTTGAACTATAAAGATTTTGGCTGAGATCTCAAAACACATACTACACTTTCAATTTCTACAAACTACATGACAAATATGCGCATTTAATGGTCACATGGTTACCTTAGGAACTCATGAGTGCTCTAGAGATCCCAAGTGTCTCATAGAAGGCGGCTTATGTTCACACCCAAGTAGTTAAGTCCCTTGGGTGCTCCACGCTAGCACCCCACTTATGGCTATGGACTCATCAAGAGCAAAAGGCTTAACCTCGAAAAAAATATAAACATGATTCATCAAGTGCGTATCAAAAGCACCACTAATAATAGCTATGTATTATATGTGAGTTATAAGGTACGTCCTAAAATAAATTAATGAAATCCATCAAATGCGTGTCAAAAGTGCCACCAATGCTGGCTATAAATTTGAAAAGAGCAAATACGCTCAAACTAAGGTAAATCTCTATATCCCTCAAGTGCAACTCAAAAGCACCACCAAACTAGTTATGGTATATACAAAAGCAAAGAAGCATAAATTCATAACAAATAACAGAATGCAACAAGTGCATCTCAAAAGCACCAACAAAAACTGGTTGTGGATTATACAAAGTGAATATTAGGCACGCATCCCTAAAAGCAAATTTAATTCACTAAAACTCCTCCCACAAGAAAACATAATTTGCAGGTCCCGGTTTTTCATTTCGACTGCTTTTTCCCTAAAATACGCTTCCGCTTCTTTTAAGATTGATTTTAATAACGAGTTTATCTTTCTTGATTTCATCTTCTTCTTCATTGGCGAACTTATATTTCTTGATTTCATCTTCTTCTTCAATGGCGAGCTCAGCTTTCTCGATTTCAATGGAAAAATGCAATTATACACAATAGTTGCAGAAATGTCTGCAATTATATGCAATAGTTGCAGACAATTCAGTAACTATATGCAATTGTTGCAAACATGTCTACAATTATACAAAATAGTTGTAGAAATGTCTGCAATTATATGCAATAGTTTCAAACAATTCAGCAACTATATACAATTGTTGCAGACATGTCTACAATTGTACACAATAGTTTTAGAAATTTCAACAACTGTATAAAATAGTTACAGAAATTTCTGCAACTATATGCATTAGTTGCAGACATTTCTGCAAGTATATGCAATAGTTGCATTTTTGCAACTATATGCAATAGTTGCTAAAATGTCTACAACTGTATGCAATAGTTTCATTTCTGTAAATATGCAATAGTTGCAGAAATGTCTGCAACTATTGCATATAGTTATAGAAATGTCTACAACTATATGCAATAGTTGCAGACATTTCTACAACATACCATATAGTTGCAGAAATGTCTGCAATTATTTGCAAATTTTGTAAATTTGTAAAAAAATCAAAAGTGTTTAAAATTTGCTGAATTTATTGCAAATGTATGAAATAATTGCACCTTTACTACAAATATGAATTTTTGGTATCAACAATGGATCCCATTTTAAAGATCGTAAAATTTGTGATTTTTTGGTGAAAACGGTATGTTGATCTGATTTTTCTACATAAAGTTATACGCGTTTGAAATGTTAAAAATATAAAGGGTATTTGGGTCTTTTTACGTGCGCTAATTTGAAATTAGGGACCGAAAATGTAAGTTTATATTGGGAAGGATGTTTTCACTATTTTAAAACTTATTAGGGATGTGAGCCAAACTTACCCTTATACAAAAGTAAAGAAGCTCTAACTCATATCAAATAGAAGAATCCATCATGTGCGTCTCATAAGCAACACCAACAATTTGTTACGGATTATACAAAAGTAAAGAAACTTAAAATCAAATCATATAGCAAAATCCGTCAAGTGCATCGCAAAATCACTACCAAAAATGGTTATGAATTATATAAAACTAAATACCTCAAACTCATATCAAATAGAATAATCCTTCAAGTGCATCTCAAAAGCACTATTAAAATTGGTTATGGATTATATAAAAGTAAAGAAGCGTAAAATCATATTAAATAGAAAAATCTATTAAATGTTTCTTGGAAGAACTGTCAAAAATTGATTGTGAAATACATAACATGAAAAAATTCAAACCCATATTGAATAGAAGAATTTATCAAGCGCGTCCCAAAAGAACCACCAAAATTGGTTACGAATCATAGAAAAGAAAAGAAGCTTGAAATCATATCAAATAGAAAAATCTATCAAGCACGTTTAAAAAGTAGCACCAAAAAACTGATTATGGATTATACGAAAGCAATAGAACGCATAAACACAAAAATAGAAAGGTAAAGAGTAATCTTGTGGCGTTGTTTGACAGCTAATGGGTATTTATCACAATTTTCTCTACTTTAGGTTTAAGGCCCATTCCCCTTGAAGATAAAAAGATCATGTAACGACCCGCTAAATTTATAATATTTAATAAATCAAATTTATATAATTTCTAATTTGGTTAAGTATAAAGGTAGAGATTTGGTATAGTGGTTGCAATTTAGTGTAACTATAAAATTTTATGACAATAGATGTGGATAATGTAAATTGTCACAACTTGATCTAAAGCAAAATTTTAAGAAACAAATAAATGTTGAATCTGTGAATGTTAGTTAACTTGAATGGTATTCATTAGTATAAAGGTGCAATTAGTATAGATAGTAATATTTAATGTCTGTAGTGAAAAGGAAAAGGGTCTAATAGAAACATAAAATTTATTTTATGTAAACAAAAGTATAGTTTTGAACAAATTTATGAAAATTAATAGAAACAGTGTTTGTAATCAGTTTGGTTATTTTATATTGAAAGATAGAGATGTGTAAATTCGTTAATGAATTTAAAATGGGAAGGAATGGTAAAAATGAAGAATATATAATAATAAGCATTTGACTCAATTATGGGAATTAAATTATAATAAATGGTCATTTAATAATTTAACGTTCTGTGAGTAATAATTGGGTGGAATCAGTACAAAATTTGGAAATGCATAAACCTCAATAAACATTCTAACTTAATACAATTATGCAAATGTAGGAATTAGTTATAAGCGTATAATTTTGAGTATGATAACTATTAGTATAAAATACCTTTATATTTGAAACACATTGTAAGGCATAATCAATTGAGTTGGGAAATTGAGAATGATTTCAAGGTATATGAACATTTGTGCTACTTAAATTAGAATTAACGCAGTAGCTAAATTTGTGAAATCTAAACTTATGGGACATAGTGTGTAAGATCTTTACTGATAAAAATTTACTTTACATGTAGTGTAAATTCCTAATACAATGAGACTATGGGTTATAGTAAAGTTTTAAAACAAGATTTTATCTATGAGAGTAAAGGAATGAAGGTAATTGGATTTTTGCAATTAAGGAAATTTAAACGTTTATTATTAAGTTAAGTGAGATTTAAGTTGAGTTTGAAAATATTTATGTATGTTAAATTCATGCATTCGGCTATAACGGATTTAATAATAAAAAGATGAAATGGTGAAATCAAGTGGATATAAAGGTGTCAATTTTACATTGAATTTCATATTCACCATAAAAAGTTAATTGACAACAAGAAGTTAATATAGGAATCAAACCTTATTTATTTATTTGGATTTGTTGCAATAGTTAAGTCCATAAATTAAAGTTAAAGCTAATTCAAATTTAGTTGGACCATGGTTGATACAACTTTAGAAAGCAAGATTTTATTTATAATTTGAATATTAAATCCAACAAATGGTATTTAATACATATAAAATGGAATTAAACGTAAATTATTACGTTATTGAATTTAGATTGGAATTTGTAAACTATTGAATGAATTTAATGGATTTATCAAACTGATAGTATTGAATTCATTAAGATTTGAATAAAAAAAATAGTTAAGAGAAAGGAGGGAATGATATTTGAAAACATTGCAATAGAGTTTAATTAAGGATTTGACTTAAATAAATTAAGGCGAATAAATGGAGATAAAGTTATTAATATTTTGGAATATAACTTATGGTAAAAAGTTTATTTGAAATCAAAGGAGTTGGAATGGAAATCAAAAATATTTATCTAATTGGATTTAAGACGAGAATATAAGAGTATAGGAATTAATAATTGAGTTTAAGAATAAAGATTTTAATTTCCAAATAATAAGAAAGTGCGGATATTAACGCTGCAAATTAATATATTTATAAATTTTAATTCATAATCCAAGCTTGTTAAATCAATTGGAATTGATTGAATTATCTAAGAAATGAAATTTGGCCAATATTAGAAGTTGAAAATATAAAATTGGATTTTATGATTTATTTAATTGATTTAATAAACATTAAAAATAGCCATTTTGTCACGGACTCGGATTTCGACGAAACAAGTTTCATCGGATCCGTATCGGTGAATTATTATAGGATTTCAAATTTCGTATCGATCGGACTTGTCGTTTGATCGTACGGACGATAAACGCCTTGAAATCAATTTTATTAAAATCAATTTGAAAATCAATTTGGAAAGCTTGTTTTTAGCATAACTTCTTCATACGATCGAATTTGGTCGTGAAACTTTTTCCATCGCGTTCAGAATATTTTAAAACACCTATTTGGATATATAGTTTTAACAAATTCGGTTCCGGAGGTATAGCGGGCTTTTTAGGCCATAGTTTGTTGCGTACGTTCACCCTTCTAGCCTATACGCTCTAACCCAACCCTAACTATAAGTATACCGTGATAAACCCTAGCCTCCTTTCTATTGTCAGTTGGATATACGTACATATTTCTTCATCTCCTCCTTCTCTTCAATGGTTGCAATATCTGGATCTGCTTCAATCTAAAATTCAGTGAAAATTCAAACATCTTAGAAAATTCTCAAAAAAATATATGTTGAAGTATTCGATACGCGTAATCTAGTGGTGCAATTCGTTTTTCAATTGGAGCTGTCGTTCATCCTGAATAAATTCAAACAGCCCCAAAACCGTTCATCATCGTCGCACAAAACTTCATCGGATCGAGATTCTGTTTCTGGGTATTGTAGTATGGACGATGGGAAGCACATCTATGTAATTTGTTTGGCAATTCAACGGTTGGATGTGGAGGAATTATTAATTAGGGTTTCGTTTTTAAGGCGGCGGCTGGCCGTGGGGGAGGCGTTCGGCGACATGGACCATCGGCTTTGGTCGAGGTGGCTTGGGCGAGTCCATCGAGCAAGGGGACGGTAGCTGGAAGCAGGCGGCCGCGTGTCTGTGCATTTTCCTTAGAGCTTGTAACCGATGGGTTTCACGAGCGTTCCAGTGGGAAGGGCATTCGCGTTCAGGTCTCTGTGCACGCGCATGAAGTTGGAACAGTCTGGTGACGTGGCTTTTAGTGATTCATGTGAGAGGTTTAGTTAATTTTGTTTTAATTTAATTTCGTTTGCAATTCGATTTTTCATCATAACTTTTCCATACGAAATCGGATTCACACGAAATTTCTTTTGTTAGGATCATAATTTAATTCCGGACTCGATGACGCTGGTTTGGACGAATTCTGAGACGGGCGAATTTTTGGGTTTAAATCGGATTTAAATTCGATTTAAATTCAAAAGGTGAGTGTTTTAACCCACTCACAATTACTAGAAGCTTTTATGTTTGTTAAATAAATTTTAGAAATGAATAGAAATTTATTTATGAGCTTTTGGCATGTTATTTCATTCATATCTGTTGAATTGCATTTTATTAAATTTAACTGTAAATTTAATTGATTTATTGCGTATTAATTGGCTGTTAGAAATTATTGTTTGCATATGAACTGCTAGTTAAAAGTTATATAAAATTATCACTGAATATAAACTGTTAGATTAATAGTTGATAAATATAATTTGAGATAAAACTGCAAATTATTACCTGTTGTATATGTTCATAGATATATACTGTTATTGATTGAAATTGGTTGATGGTTGCGATTGGATGATGGATGTTGTTGATGAATGAATGTTTATTGCATATCATTAAAATTGCAAATTTATCATGCATATTTCATTTTTCGGGATTGTGGTTTGAAATGATAAAACCGCAAAGTTATTTTTTTAAATTGCGGATTGAAATGATAAATATCCGTATCACTTGACCATAGGATAGAAAATTATATACAGGCACCGCGGTCTATATATAACTATTTTAATGTGATTTCTATGGTTTGGATGGAATACGGTTTATAATAATCTTAAATTTTATACTGTATAAATATTTTTCTTCCGTATTTATGTACATGAAAAGTTGGAAATTTTGAAATAAAAAGGTGTATAAATTCCCTTAGTAAAATGGAAGAAAATTTAGAAAATGGAGTTGGATAAATTTATATCATATGTTTAAATGTTAAGTTTGGAAATTTAAGATATGATATTTATAATTGGATTTTTCCCAAGATAAATTGAAATGAATATTCTAATATGAATTTGAATTGGAAAAATATTCTAATATAATTGGAATCGAAAAATACATATGTTTTATTACTAGAAATTAGAGTTGTTTAAGGATTTATGTGAATATTCAAACTAAATAATAAAACATTTAATTTGTTGAAAGAATATATTCCAATTTTAGTTTTTGAATATTAATACTCCAATGGATTTATATATATGGAAATTGAAATGGTTTTGGAACTTAAGAGTGATATCTAAATTATGGTTTTAACTTTAGATAAAGAAATATTTCCATAAAGCCATATAACTTATTTCTTTACAAAGTGACAGTAAAGTTAAGCCTTTGAAATTCATATACCGTTGAATATCCAAACCATTTGAGTTTTAAAAGTTATGGTTTGAAATTATGGATTTCCAAAAACATTATGCTTTGAAAATATTCGATTTTCAGATATTATGAAGTTAAAGCCTTTTTATTTTTGGAAAGGAATTATATTTGGGATAAGTGGTAAAATATGGTTTTGGGTTTTGGAATGATATCGTAATATTATGGTTTTGAAATGGATTATATTCTGGTTTTAAAGTATAAACTGTTTTAAATAACCGCGGTGTTATAATAACGATGGGTTGGCAAAGAGACCGGGATCGGATATGGACATACTCTCTGTCGATACCGAAAACCACTTTGACTAACCGTGTACGCGGTGGAGATTCCAGAATGAAGTAGGTTGGTGGCGACGATTCCTGTAAGGTAAATACGTGGACCCGACTCCCGTGAGTTGGCATAAGGTGGCTAAAACAGGAGCGATCGACGGGTTAATGAGGTCATTCCTCTGATCGGACACTCCTCTTCGATATTATACTATGACTTTGGATTGATTCAGTGGCCACTTCTATTTTTTTTGATTTGGGGAGTTGTTTCGAGGTGGGCGGTTGCTGCGGCTTCGCGTTACCATCGGCCCGGAAGCGTAATTGGTATATCTACCCTGGCATTGCCTAGTTGTGCCGTGTCACCTACCCTATCGCGCCTTGTACGAGTTTGGTTTTCTCCCGTAGCCCGTGTGGTATCCTCTAGTGGCTTCCCGATCAGGAGGGACTATGATATTGGACGGACTACTGGGACTATTATGTGTTAAGGGCTATATGGGTAACCCCTTAACGCTATTAAAAAGTAAGTTTATTTTATAAATAGACACTATTATAATAACGCAATATACTACATAGTAAATAGTTTAACGGATCCTTAGGAGATGTAAATCCCGAGCATCTCTTGAGTTACTGTACTCATATTTATTTCTGTTTATTTAACTCACATAAGATATTCTAGTCTGACTCGAGTGTTTTTGTCTTTTCAAATTCGCTCGGGTCAGTCCGAGCATTTCAGGATAGCAGATTTAGCTTGGAGGACGAAGACGAAGATTCAGCATTATTTATATATAGTATTGCACCACACACTCTTTATATTCCGCTGCATTGTTGTATTGGTATGTGTGACTCTGATGTTCATTGTATAAGTGAAATAACTATTTTGTAAACTGTTTTGAATTGTATATTTATTATTATATTTTATCCTTCCGCTGTGAGATTCTATTTTGTTTTATTTCTTCTTTGTTTTTTCTTATTTACCCCCATAACAATCCGCCCTTGCGTATGCTTTGAATCGGCATGTGTGTCGTTTTAAAGTGTGCGAAAAGGCGGGACGTTACAGTTGGTATCAGAGCTTTGGTTTAGCGATAAACCTTGGCTTTGTGGGGTTTGACTCTTTGTTAATAGGGTAGAAATATCCTATGGGAGTCACCGAGTGTATATATATGAGAGAGCGTACTTGTTAGTATTGATAAAAAGATTTTAATATTGTGTTAATCTGTTCCGCTTTGTATTTATGAATTCTGGTTGATGCATAGGACGCTATGCCATCAATAGGGATTTCTAAACACTTAATAGGACAGACCGACATAATATCCGTTTTTAATATAGGTGAATGAAATAATTTTGCCTATTATATTTTCTATATATAAAAATATTTTATAAAGATATATATATTTGGTTGCTATAGATTGGGTGTTAGGAAATAAAATATTTATAATAATCGAAGCTAAGTGAAACTATAACAAACCAAATTTGGAGATTTTAGAACTTAAGTCCGGGGTTTTTGAAATTTGTTTCCAAAGAATTTGTGAAATTTATTGATTTGGTTTATAAGTAATTTCTAATATAAATATAGTATAATTTGGAAGAATTGTTTCAAAAGAAGATTTTGGAGAAATAAATTTTGTACTTTTCTCTGTGTCGCTGGAAAATAAATTCGGTGATGACGGCCGCATCATCGACTTTCATTTTCGAGTTTCAAAAGGGAAAAGGCCACTGTAGTAAATTCTACTGCAGATTTATTTTGAAATTTTCTAAAATTTTTCTTTTATTGTTCTAAATATAATTAGAGATATTGAGTTGTAAGAACTTATTTATCTATTATTTTGAAATATTTGAAATTTAACCCGGTATTTAATTCTTAAATTTCCATTAATTAATTGTTTAAATTATTTTAGTTGAATAAAAAGATAAGTAATTAATAAGTTGAAACCTCTAAATGATTATATTCCTATTTACAGAACACGGTTTAATGGCGTCTGTTCCTTCGTCTTCTTCAAGATCTCTTTTTTTCTCTTCGCCTCCTCAATCATCGCTTGTTTTTTCTGAGGATTTTGCTCCTGTCTCTCTCCATCGTCGCACATATGCTCAAGTGGTTAAAGATAATTTGCCTGGGATTTTCTTGTGCGACGCGAAACCTCAGATCCCTTTTAAGCGTTGGATTGATTCAAAAGGCAGCAGTTCTTTTTGTTTTAGATGTGGAGACAGTAATCATTTCGCATCTCAGTGCCGTGATCCTATTAGGTGTTTCTACTGTGGCAAGTTTGGTCACAAAAGTGATAAATGTTCGATCAAATTGTCTTCTTCGGTCTCGTCTGATTTCTTGGTTGATAATGGTTTTCAGTTTATGCTTAAAATCATGCTTCTGAAAAGGTTTATTCATGAACATCTTGGGCTGTTTAGTTCTGAAGGTTTTAATTTTCTGGAATCACTGTTATTTCACTTTAATGTTGTTAATGCTCCCAATATTGGCAAGGGTTACAGAGCAAAATTTGGAGATCCAGAGCTTTATTTTGGTCATTCCGATTCATCTTCGAACGATTCCATTCCTCCTGTTATTTTGGCTAAGCATGGTTTTCATTTTGTTCATAATTTTATAAACTTGAGAGGATTATTAATCAGCATTCTTGGTCATAGGAGATTAGATGGTTTGAGATTACTTGATGATCTTTTGTTCCACTTTAACAACATTAATTCCCCAAATATTGATAAGGTTGTTCTTGTTAATAGTGGCGATTCTGAGATGCTTGATAACTTTTTGGATTTTTCGGTTATTTCAGAGATAAAGATGGATTTTGTTGAAACCATTCAAGATTCTGTTAGGTTTGATCCCATTTTAACTGATCCAGATATTGTCAGTTGTCTATCTCCTTTGGATAATGACTTGTTTAGTGGATTTATTCATCCTAAATCATTTAAAGGCATTTCTTCTCCTCTGGAACCATTCATGATTTCCACCAGTAATAGATTTGCTTGTCTTGATTCTGACTTAGTCTCTGATTGCTCGGATTCTTCTGGTGTTGATTTTGTTCAATCTATTGAGTTTCTTCCTTCGGTCGACTTGATGGTTAGTGATATTCTCCCTCAGATTGATGTTGTTTGTTTTGATTTGTTGGAAGTGAGGCAGTTAGTGGATCCGCTAGTGACTTCAGTTTCTCAGTGTTGCTCTGCTTTTTCCGATTATAATAACTGGGTTGATGATATTCATTTAGAAGGTGATGGTGTTGATGAGTGTTTGCTGTTGAATCACACTGATGTTCCTCTTACTTGGCTTTTATCTGATGATTCTTCACCAGATGAGATGCTGTCATTGATTGTTGTTGATGATTCACCCACTGTTGAGTTATTGTCTAAAAGTGATGTGCATGTTGAGCATGAAAAGCTTGATTCATCCGATCAAATTGGTTGCATTTCTGAACTTAAACTCCCAGATTGGTCTAGTAATTCTAGTGATACAGATTTGGTTTGTTACTCTGGTTCAGATGGGTACTTAGCATTGGATCAGTTTCGTCCTATAGCTAATTTTCCTTCTCCTACTGATCAGAGGTCGTCCTCTTTCCAAAGGGAATTTTGTGACAGTGTTGGTGCTTGTGTGGATTTTGCTGATTCTAATGTTGGAAGTGTGGGTTCTGATGATCCTTTTTCTGTTTTGAATGTTGAGGCTGTTGGCATCTCAGTGCCTTCTATTGTTACTTCGAAGAGAGGTAGGCGTAAAAAGCTGGTCACTTCGTGTGGTTTGGTTCGTCGCAGTGTCAGGATTAGAGATAGTCGCTCTCAGTCTGCGGGTGAGTTTCCTGGTTCAAGCACTGTGAGCAGTGTTTTGGAACCAGGCTCTGGTATGCATCTTGATTTTGGTAGTGTTTACTCTTCTTATGCGCTTGGTGATTTATCTGCTTCTGAGTTTAGTCGGTTAGCTAGTAGCTCTGCTTTTATTTTTTCTGATATTGAGTTAGATCGTGAGTTTATTAGAAGTAAAGAACTTGATAGGGCTAGATCTATGGGTTTATGAGAGTCATTAGTTGGAATATTAGAGGCTTGAATGACCTCAGTAAATGTGATAAGGTTAGAATCTTTTTTAAAGATTTTTCTATTGACATTGCTCTTCTTCAAGAGACCAAAATTGAATGTCCTGATTTTCGTTTCTTTAGAAGATTGGGTGGTTTTCGTTTTAGAAATTGGGCATTTCTCCCCTCAATGGGCTCTTCTGGGGGCATTATGATTGGTTGGAGAGATAATCTCTTTAAATTACTTCAGTGTATTAAGAAGCAGCACTCTTTACACATTATCTTAATTAATCTTTCTGATAATTCTTTTCTTAATATTTCTAATGTTTACGGGCCTAATTCTAAAATTGAGAGGCGGATTCTTTGGAATGAATGCCTCGAGTTTAGGTCTTTTGCCCCTGGTCCTTGGATTTTAGGGGGTGATTTTAATGTGACTCGTTTTTTTGGGGAGCGTTCTCCTCGGGAAGGTGATTATTTGGCTATGGAGGAATTCGATCAATTTATTATTCAATGTAATTTGATCGAAATTCCTCTATCCAATAGATCATTTACTTGGAGTAATAATAGAGAGTCTCCCTCCTTTGCTCTTTTAGATAGATTTTTTGTTTGTGATGATATTGAGGATAAATTCCCTATATGTAGAGTTTCAGGTTTACCTTTTACCCTTTCTGACCACTGTCCCATTATCCTTACTTGTGATAGTCATAGATTTTTGAATAAGGTTTTTAAATTTGAAAAAATGTGGTTTTTAGAATCTGATTTTTCTAATTTAGTCATTAATAAGTGGTCATCTATGAATTATTTTTGCCTTAAGTATTATGGTAATTCTGCTAAAATTTTTGTGCTTAAACTTAGAAACCTCAGGTATTTTCTTAAAAAATGGAATAAAAATGTTTTTGGTAATATTAAAATTAAAAAGGATAATATTCTTAATGAATTACTTAAACTTAATAGGATTGAAGAATCTAGACAATTAAATATTGGTGAAAGGAATGTTCTTAATAATTTAAAAGAGGATCTCTATTCTATTCTTGAAAAAGAGGAAGTTATGTGGAAACAAAGATCTAATTTTCATTGGATAAATGAAGGTGATAATAACACTAAATTCTTTCACAATCTAGCTAATAATAGAAAACGTAGTAATACAATTAACTCCATTCTAGTTAATGATGTGGAATTAGTTGATCAAAGAGATCTTAATAATGCTTTTACTGATTATTACAAAGACATTTTTGGCACCAAAATTAAGCATAGAGTTAGTGCTAGATGGAATGATCTTTATCCATCTTCCTCTAACATTAATCTTTCTGATTTAGATGCCCCTTTTACTATTGAGGAAATTCGTAAAGCCATCTTTGATTTACCTGGAGACAAATCTCCGGGTCCGGATGGTTTTCCTATTTTCTTTTATCAATCTTTTTGGGATGTTTTAAAATTAGACTTAATGTGTTTGTTCAATGATTTTTATAATGGTAATCTCCAATTAGGTCGTTTTAATTTTGCTAATGTTATTTTATTACATAAAAAAGTGGGCGCTAATACTTTAAAAGATTTTAGGCCCATCTCTTTGATGAACTGCTCTGTTAAAATTATTTCTAAGGTTTTAGCTAATAGGCTTAGTTTAAAAATGAATGACCTCATTGACTGTTCGCAATCTGCTTTCATTAAAGGCAGGAATATTACTGATGGTGTTGCGGTTGTTCAAGAATATATTAATTTTTGTTGTAAAAATAATATAACTTGTGCTATTTTAAAATTAGATTTTGCTAAAGCCTTCGACTCGGTTGATTGGGATTTCCTTATAGAAATTTTCCGTGCCAGAGGCTTTAGTAATAGATGGATTAATTGGATTATTATTTTGCTTAAAACGGGTAACTCCTGTATTATGGTTAATGGTGTTTCTGGTAATAAGATTCAATCTAAGAGAGGCTTAAGGCAAGGAGACCCTTTATCACCCCTTCTGTTTAATCTTGCTGGTGATGTTTTTTCTAAGATTATTAAAAATGCCGTTAGCAATAACCTTTTGGGTGCCATTGGTAATGATATTTCTTCTTTTGGCTTATCTGTCCTTCAATTTGCTGATGATACTTTGCTTTTTTCCTCCCATCACCCTAGACATATTATTGCTCTTAAATTTATCCTTTATAGTTTTGAATTATTATCTGGTTTAAAAATTAATTTTGATAAAAGTTCCGTTTTAATTTTAAATGATATTGATAATGTAGAAAATTTAGTTGCTAATACGTTAAATTGTAAAACTATGAGTTTTCCTTTTGACTATCTTGGTTTTGTTATTAGACCTTCGAAACTTAAACATGATGATTGGTTAATCATTATTGATAAGATTAAAAATAGGATCAATAATTGGAATGTTAGATTTCTATCTAGAGCAGGTAGATTGGTTTTGATTAATTCTGTCTTATCAGCACTTCCTATATATTGGATGTCTATGCATCTGTTTCCCGACTGGGTGATAGATAAAATAGATAAAATTAGAAGGGATTTTCTTTGGAGCGGTGATAACCCCAATAGTAGTATTAAATGTTTAGTTAATTGGGATACTGTATGTAAATCTAAAAAAGAGGGTGGTTTAGGAGTCATTAATTTACATAATATGAATTTGTCTCTTCTTGGTAAATGGTTATGGAAATTCAGGGACATTAGTGATAAGGCCATTTGGAAAGATATTATATCTAATTTTTATTACAATGGTAGTTATAATTTATACCATATTAGTTCTTCTAGTTTTAGAAATATTTCTTGTTTTTGGAAATCTATTTTAAAATGCAGTAATATCTTTAACTTGGGTTTAAATATTATAGTTCATTCTGGTAACTGTACTTCTTTTTGGCATGATAGTTGGATTTCTACTACTCCTCTTAAGATTGAGTTTAAAGATTTATATGATATTTGTAATTTCAAATTTGCATTAATCTCTGATGTTTTCAATTCTGATAGTGATCCTCCTTGGACTTTTAATTTTAATTGTATTTTAGAAGGACCTACTCTTAGACATCTTTTCTTGCTCTATGCTAAACTTAATCTTTATTATATTGACAATGATAATGACTTTATTAGTTGGGATTGGGATAAGAGTAAGAAATATACTTCTAATTCCTTTTACAAATTTATCAACTTTTCGGGGGTTTCTGTCAATTGTTTTAAATTCATTTGGAAGTCTAATGCTCCTCCTAAATCTAAGATTCATATGTGGCTCATCATTCATGGTAAGTTAAATACTATTGAATTTTTAAAAAAGAAAAATATTAGTATTGACAATAAATGTTTTTTTTGCAACACATTTTTTGAAGATATTAATCATATTTACTTTGATTGTTTGGATACCTATTTTATTCTTATTAAGATCCTTAATATTTTTGAGTTTCATATTAATTCTAGAATTTCTGATTGCTTATTTTATTGGAATTCTTTTAGATTCATGTTTAATAAGGATTTTAGATATTTGCTTGATTCTTTATTCATTATTTCTTGTTGGTATATTTGGTTTGAAAGAAACCAAAGAATTTTTAATAACAATTATCAACAAAATAACAAATTGATTATTTTAATCTCAAATTTCTGCTTAAAGTGGATTTCTAATCCTAAATATAAATTAGCTAAAAATAATTGCTTTAAGGACTATCTTAATAAGGTTAGAAATAATATTAACTCATTTAATCTTAACTCCAATTATACTGTTTCTAATAATTCTTTAAATCACATTTCTCTTTCTTTTCTAGGATCATAATTAGTTTCTTGTTTGTGTCTGATTATTCTAGCTTTAGTTCTCTCTTTTGGTTTCTATACACACATATATGTATATAAATTTTATTTATATACATATATGTGTTTCTCTCTTATTTGTTTGCTAGTTCTATTTCAGGTGTTGTTTAGGTTGGATGCGGGTTCTTCTCTTATCAGGTTTGCTGGATAGCATTTAGCTTTTTCAGACTTGCTGGATGGCTCTTCTCAGAGACGCGGATTGCTCCTGTCTTGTCTCTTGGTCTTCTTCTGATTTTCAGTTTGGTGCTCTTCCTTTTGTTAGATACCTCTAACACTTTAGTATTGGGTGGTGGCCTTGCCGGAGCTCGATACTAGGGTGTAATGGGCGGTGGCTTTGCCGGAGCTCATTCGAGGGGTTTCTACTGCTTTATTTTTATTGTTGTTTTAGACTTGCCACCTGTCAGGCATGTTGGCAGCTCCATTTTTTAGTTATATATATAGTATTCCATGTGTGCTCTCCTCTCATGATAGAGGATCACACATTTTTCTCAAAAAAAAAATAAGTTGAAACCTCTAATTTAAGTAAGAGAATTAATGCAATATTATAAAGAGAAATTTGAAATTTTTAACATATGAGATAAAAGAGTAATATGGATAAACATTAAATTTAATTAAAGAATGGAGATTTAACTTGTATAAGTTCAATTGCATTTCTTTAACATAAATAACTTACCCAAATATAAAAGTTGAAATGTTAAATCAGAAACTAGAATTGAATGTTTTACAAGTAGGAATTTAGGAAAAATGAAGTATTCAATAAACTACTGTTATAATAAGAATTTAATGGTATAAACTTAGGTTATAATTGAAATTTTATGGAAAATAAAGTTGAGAATTATTAATAGATGATATGAACCTGAGTATATAACATGAAATTCAAAATAAGAATTTATTATATGATTATTCACTTAAGTATGTTTTAATCTCCCCTATTCCAATATAATGGAAAGTAGGAAAAATTGAAATGTCTACAATTAATAGTTAATGGATAAATAAAAAACTTCCATTTATAGGAATGAATGTTAGCAGATTAAGAATTTAAGGGAAACCTTACAAGAGAAGATATTCAAAATATTTGTTGTTATTAATGAGAATTTATTTTATAGACTTAAGTAATAAAAGGAAACTTAAGTAATAAAAATGGAAATACAAATATAATGAATTTGGTGATAATTGGAAAATAAACTTGTAAGAAACAAAGAAATCCCTCATAAATGAAGGAAAGAAAAATCAAAACACTGAATTATGAAATAAATGTATAATGAGATATTTTGGTGTTGATTTGAATTGTTGGTTGATGTATGTTGTTGGGTAAGGAATTATGGAGTTGTTAGATTTACAAATAATCTATCTTTGTTCCATCCAAGGCTGTTGAGCAATGGATGTACTTGATAGTTATTCTTCATTCGTACAACTTCAGAATTTGAGCCGAACAACTAATTATTTGTTTGATTTAATGATTGTTTGTTGTGGTGTGTGCTGTTTGCTAAAATATATGGTTGTTGCATTTGATTGGATATGAATGATTGAATCCACCTAAACATTCACTGTAAAATAAATATTTAACCTTTTAGATTTTATAAGTGAATACAGGTGTTGGAAGCAACTGCTACTGCTTTTGGTTCCAAAATAATAAGCGTATATTGCCCGACAAATAGGTACGTTTTCGGATTACGTTTAAAGCGCTATTTTATATATTTTTCCGTGTGGGATATTTTATTTTGGATATATATGTAATATATTTGTATATTTGGATATTATATTTTCTCCAGAGTCCCTCCATACAAAGGAGACTCTGCCAAAATTTTCCGTAAATTTTGGACTTAGAATTTTGTTGAAAACATTTTTCCCAACTTTAATAATTCAAGTATCAAAGGGTATAATGATTATAAAACAAGTGTATTTCATTAAAGGAAATTAATCCAGTAAAATATTGTTTATAAATTAATATTTGAAATAAAAATGTACTGTTTTATTCTTCCTTCTCCCTTCTTTTTCCTTTTCGGGGACGAAAAGTTTTGAGTGGGGGAGAGTGTAACGACCCGCTAAATTTATAATATTTAATAAATCAAATTTATATAATTTCTAATTTGGTTAAGTATAAAGGTAGAGATTTGGTATAGTGGTTGCAATTTAGTGTAACTATAAAATTTTATGACAATAGATGTGGATAATGTAAATTGTCACAACTTGATCTAAAGCAAAATTTTAAGAAACAAATAAATGTTGAATCTGTGAATGTTAGTTAACTTGAATGGTATTCATTAGTATAAAGGTGCAATTAGTATAGATAGTAATATTTAATGTCTGTAGTGAAAAGGAAAAGGGTCTAATAGAAACATAAAATTTATTTTATGTAAACAAAAGTATAGTTTTGAACAAATTTATGAAAATTAATAGAAACAGTGTTTGTAATCAGTTTGGTTATTTTATATTGAAAGATAGAGATGTGTAAATTCGTTAATGAATTTAAAATGGGAAGGAATGGTAAAAATGAAGAATATATAATAATAAGCATTTGACTCAATTATGGGAATTAAATTATAATAAATGGTCATTTAATAATTTAACGTTCTGTGAGTAATAATTGGGTGGAATCAGTACAAAATTTGGAAATGCATAAACCTCAATAAACATTCTAACTTAATACAATTATGCAAATGTAGGAATTAGTTATAAGCGTATAATTTTGAGTATGATAACTATTAGTATAAAATACCTTTATATTTGAAACACATTGTAAGGCATAATCAATTGAGTTGGGAAATTGAGAATGATTTCAAGGTATATGAACATTTGTGCTACTTAAATTAGAATTAACGCAGTAGCTAAATTTGTGAAATCTAAACTTATGGGACATAGTGTGTAAGATCTTTACTGATAAAAATTTACTTTACATGTAGTGTAAATTCCTAATACAATGAGACTATGGGTTATAGTAAAGTTTTAAAACAAGATTTTATCTATGAGAGTAAAGGAATGAAGGTAATTGGATTTTTGCAATTAAGGAAATTTAAACGTTTATTATTAAGTTAAGTGAGATTTAAGTTGAGTTTGAAAATATTTATGTATGTTAAATTCATGCATTCGGCTATAACGGATTTAATAATAAAAAGATGAAATGGTGAAATCAAGTGGATATAAAGGTGTCAATTTTACATTGAATTTCATATTCACCATAAAAAGTTAATTGACAACAAGAAGTTAATATAGGAATCAAACCTTATTTATTTATTTGGATTTGTTGCAATAGTTAAGTCCATAAATTAAAGTTAAAGCTAATTCAAATTTAGTTGGACCATGGTTGATACAACTTTAGAAAGCAAGATTTTATTTATAATTTGAATATTAAATCCAACAAATGGTATTTAATACATATAAAATGGAATTAAACGTAAATTATTACGTTATTGAATTTAGATTGGAATTTGTAAACTATTGAATGAATTTAATGGATTTATCAAACTGATAGTATTGAATTCATTAAGATTTGAATAAAAAAAATAGTTAAGAGAAAGGAGGGAATGATATTTGAAAACATTGCAATAGAGTTTAATTAAGGATTTGACTTAAATAAATTAAGGCGAATAAATGGAGATAAAGTTATTAATATTTTGGAATATAACTTATGGTAAAAAGTTTATTTGAAATCAAAGGAGTTGGAATGGAAATCAAAAATATTTATCTAATTGGATTTAAGACGAGAATATAAGAGTATAGGAATTAATAATTGAGTTTAAGAATAAAGATTTTAATTTCCAAATAATAAGAAAGTGCGGATATTAACGCTGCAAATTAATATATTTATAAATTTTAATTCATAATCCAAGCTTGTTAAATCAATTGGAATTGATTGAATTATCTAAGAAATGAAATTTGGCCAATATTAGAAGTTGAAAATATAAAATTGGATTTTATGATTTATTTAATTGATTTAATAAACATTAAAAATAGCCATTTTGTCACGGACTCGGATTTCGACGAAACAAGTTTCATCGGATCCGTATCGGTGAATTATTATAGGATTTCAAATTTCGTATCGATCGGACTTGTCGTTTGATCGTACGGACGATAAACGCCTTGAAATCAATTTTATTAAAATCAATTTGAAAATCAATTTGGAAAGCTTGTTTTTAGCATAACTTCTTCATACGATCGAATTTGGTCGTGAAACTTTTTCCATCGCGTTCAGAATATTTTAAAACACCTATTTGGATATATAGTTTTAACAAATTCGGTTCCGGAGGTATAGCGGGCTTTTTAGGCCATAGTTTGTTGCGTACGTTCACCCTTCTAGCCTATACGCTCTAACCCAACCCTAACTATAAGTATACCGTGATAAACCCTAGCCTCCTTTCTATTGTCAGTTGGATATACGTACATATTTCTTCATCTCCTCCTTCTCTTCAATGGTTGCAATATCTGGATCTGCTTCAATCTAAAATTCAGTGAAAATTCAAACATCTTAGAAAATTCTCAAAAAAATATATGTTGAAGTATTCGATACGCGTAATCTAGTGGTGCAATTCGTTTTTCAATTGGAGCTGTCGTTCATCCTGAATAAATTCAAACAGCCCCAAAACCGTTCATCATCGTCGCACAAAACTTCATCGGATCGAGATTCTGTTTCTGGGTATTGTAGTATGGACGATGGGAAGCACATCTATGTAATTTGTTTGGCAATTCAACGGTTGGATGTGGAGGAATTATTAATTAGGGTTTCGTTTTTAAGGCGGCGGCTGGCCGTGGGGGAGGCGTTCGGCGACATGGACCATCGGCTTTGGTCGAGGTGGCTTGGGCGAGTCCATCGAGCAAGGGGACGGTAGCTGGAAGCAGGCGGCCGCGTGTCTGTGCATTTTCCTTAGAGCTTGTAACCGATGGGTTTCACGAGCGTTCCAGTGGGAAGGGCATTCGCGTTCAGGTCTCTGTGCACGCGCATGAAGTTGGAACAGTCTGGTGACGTGGCTTTTAGTGATTCATGTGAGAGGTTTAGTTAATTTTGTTTTAATTTAATTTCGTTTGCAATTCGATTTTTCATCATAACTTTTCCATACGAAATCGGATTCACACGAAATTTCTTTTGTTAGGATCATAATTTAATTCCGGACTCGATGACGCTGGTTTGGACGAATTCTGAGACGGGCGAATTTTTGGGTTTAAATCGGATTTAAATTCGATTTAAATTCAAAAGGTGAGTGTTTTAACCCACTCACAATTACTAGAAGCTTTTATGTTTGTTAAATAAATTTTAGAAATGAATAGAAATTTATTTATGAGCTTTTGGCATGTTATTTCATTCATATCTGTTGAATTGCATTTTATTAAATTTAACTGTAAATTTAATTGATTTATTGCGTATTAATTGGCTGTTAGAAATTATTGTTTGCATATGAACTGCTAGTTAAAAGTTATATAAAATTATCACTGAATATAAACTGTTAGATTAATAGTTGATAAATATAATTTGAGATAAAACTGCAAATTATTACCTGTTGTATATGTTCATAGATATATACTGTTATTGATTGAAATTGGTTGATGGTTGCGATTGGATGATGGATGTTGTTGATGAATGAATGTTTATTGCATATCATTAAAATTGCAAATTTATCATGCATATTTCATTTTTCGGGATTGTGGTTTGAAATGATAAAACCGCAAAGTTATTTTTTTAAATTGCGGATTGAAATGATAAATATCCGTATCACTTGACCATAGGATAGAAAATTATATACAGGCACCGCGGTCTATATATAACTATTTTAATGTGATTTCTATGGTTTGGATGGAATACGGTTTATAATAATCTTAAATTTTATACTGTATAAATATTTTTCTTCCGTATTTATGTACATGAAAAGTTGGAAATTTTGAAATAAAAAGGTGTATAAATTCCCTTAGTAAAATGGAAGAAAATTTAGAAAATGGAGTTGGATAAATTTATATCATATGTTTAAATGTTAAGTTTGGAAATTTAAGATATGATATTTATAATTGGATTTTTCCCAAGATAAATTGAAATGAATATTCTAATATGAATTTGAATTGGAAAAATATTCTAATATAATTGGAATCGAAAAATACATATGTTTTATTACTAGAAATTAGAGTTGTTTAAGGATTTATGTGAATATTCAAACTAAATAATAAAACATTTAATTTGTTGAAAGAATATATTCCAATTTTAGTTTTTGAATATTAATACTCCAATGGATTTATATATATGGAAATTGAAATGGTTTTGGAACTTAAGAGTGATATCTAAATTATGGTTTTAACTTTAGATAAAGAAATATTTCCATAAAGCCATATAACTTATTTCTTTACAAAGTGACAGTAAAGTTAAGCCTTTGAAATTCATATACCGTTGAATATCCAAACCATTTGAGTTTTAAAAGTTATGGTTTGAAATTATGGATTTCCAAAAACATTATGCTTTGAAAATATTCGATTTTCAGATATTATGAAGTTAAAGCCTTTTTATTTTTGGAAAGGAATTATATTTGGGATAAGTGGTAAAATATGGTTTTGGGTTTTGGAATGATATCGTAATATTATGGTTTTGAAATGGATTATATTCTGGTTTTAAAGTATAAACTGTTTTAAATAACCGCGGTGTTATAATAACGATGGGTTGGCAAAGAGACCGGGATCGGATATGGACATACTCTCTGTCGATACCGAAAACCACTTTGACTAACCGTGTACGCGGTGGAGATTCCAGAATGAAGTAGGTTGGTGGCGACGATTCCTGTAAGGTAAATACGTGGACCCGACTCCCGTGAGTTGGCATAAGGTGGCTAAAACAGGAGCGATCGACGGGTTAATGAGGTCATTCCTCTGATCGGACACTCCTCTTCGATATTATACTATGACTTTGGATTGATTCAGTGGCCACTTCTATTTTTTTTGATTTGGGGAGTTGTTTCGAGGTGGGCGGTTGCTGCGGCTTCGCGTTACCATCGGCCCGGAAGCGTAATTGGTATATCTACCCTGGCATTGCCTAGTTGTGCCGTGTCACCTACCCTATCGCGCCTTGTACGAGTTTGGTTTTCTCCCGTAGCCCGTGTGGTATCCTCTAGTGGCTTCCCGATCAGGAGGGACTATGATATTGGACGGACTACTGGGACTATTATGTGTTAAGGGCTATATGGGTAACCCCTTAACGCTATTAAAAAGTAAGTTTATTTTATAAATAGACACTATTATAATAACGCAATATACTACATAGTAAATAGTTTAACGGATCCTTAGGAGATGTAAATCCCGAGCATCTCTTGAGTTACTGTACTCATATTTATTTCTGTTTATTTAACTCACATAAGATATTCTAGTCTGACTCGAGTGTTTTTGTCTTTTCAAATTCGCTCGGGTCAGTCCGAGCATTTCAGGATAGCAGATTTAGCTTGGAGGACGAAGACGAAGATTCAGCATTATTTATATATAGTATTGCACCACACACTCTTTATATTCCGCTGCATTGTTGTATTGGTATGTGTGACTCTGATGTTCATTGTATAAGTGAAATAACTATTTTGTAAACTGTTTTGAATTGTATATTTATTATTATATTTTATCCTTCCGCTGTGAGATTCTATTTTGTTTTATTTCTTCTTTGTTTTTTCTTATTTACCCCCATAACAATCCGCCCTTGCGTATGCTTTGAATCGGCATGTGTGTCGTTTTAAAGTGTGCGAAAAGGCGGGACGTTACAGTTCAATTTTCTTTGAAAATAAATTAGAAAGCAGATCCATGAAGTTCTCTTCTATTTTTTTCCATTTTTATGAGATCATTTCATTTACCAATTTCTCAATTGCTTTAGGTCCGAAATGGATGGGTTTTCTCTTTTCATTACACAATCTCGTATAATTTTCAATTTTTTCACTAATAAGGGTATAAATGCATCCCATCTGTAACACTCCAGATTTTTGGTAACATTATTTAGGATATTTAATCAGCTAAATAAAATAATGTGTTGATTAGGGGATTGAGATTTGATTTTAATTAAGTGTAGCCATGCCATTTAACAATGAATTAAAATAAGAGTTAAATTGAAATGGAGGAGGAGTAAAATAGGAAAGAGGCCATTCCTATATCCTCCAAACCTTGGCCATGTACTGAATACATGTTCATTTCATTTTGAATTTTCTAAAACAAAAGGCCGACCACCATTAACAAGAAAGAGAGGAAGAAAAGTTAGGAAGAAGCTAATTCAAATCAAATCTATTCACATCTCAATCTCTTTAATCTCTCAAGCTAAGGTGAACAATTTTACATCTCATTTTTGATTGTATTTTCGGTTTTTAGATGATTGTCCAATATTTTGCTATGATTTGCCATGTTTTTGAATGATGGAACAATTATATATACATGTTGATGATTTATGTATGTTCATATTGATTTTATGATATGTCTTAAGGTGAAAACCCTATAAAATGACATCCAAATGCCTTGAGAATTTTTATGAAGATCATAAATAATATTTTAGAGATGTGTTTCAATATTTAGAATTTTCAAAAATTATGTGGAATGTATATGAATTTTGTAGTATAGAAAATGCTAATTTGGGTTAAAAATAATAGATTGGGGCATGAAATTTTATATGTTGGAAAACATATTAAAATAATTTTTTTGGAATTTTTGTAGATTTCTCCTAAGTGTTTTAATGGTTATATAAAATTATTTAAGGTATGTGACTTAATTTTTTTATATAATTTAAAGAGGAGAAGGGGCTTTTTGTAAATTGATTTAAATTATAAAATCTAGAAATCGACAACACTTTTGAAAAGTGTAGTACTTTTTATTGGTGAAGAAAGATGCAACCAATCGCAACTAGACATTGTAACACCCCATATATTTTATAACATTATTTAGGATATTTAATTAGTTAAATTAAATTAAATAATGTGAATATTAATAGGTTGAGATTTGATTAGTTGGAGGTAGTCATGCCATGTTAAAAGGGTTAACTAAAATGAAATAACACTAGATGGTGTGTTAGAAAATGAGAAGGGTATTTTGGGAAATAGCAAAACCTTATACCCTAAAACCTTAGAAAATGGGTAACTCATGTTCGTTATTCTCATTTCATTAAAAACGAAAATTTCTAGGGTCGGCCACCATTTCCGATCTCAAGAGAAGAAGTAAAGGCAAGATTCAAGCGGAAAGAAGAAATCTACTTATTCAACGCTAAAAAATCTCATTTATAATCTCTAAAGCTAAGGTGAATAATTATTATTACATCCCTAACACTTTTAGTTTTCGGTATTGTGGTAAGATCCGAAATGTTTTTGCTATAATATTGCCATGTTGGATGTTTTAAGATAGGGGGAATTAATTTAAAGGACAAAATTTGTATATTTTTAGCCTCAAGGACACAACCTCAATATTTTAACCATAAGGATGAACATTCTCCTAAAAATTAATCATAGTGACAATCATTATTGCAAAATTATTCATCAAGGCAAACATTCATCCAAAACTGCTATCGAACTAAAAACTGATACCTAAAAACTGCAACGGATAACTACAAACTGATACCTAAAAATTGCTATCAATAACTAAAAATGACACCTAAAGAAAGTTACCCTTCAAGCTAAAATACTGAAGGTCTCTCCTTGAGGCTAAAACGTTGAGAAATTTTATCATTGACAATAATTTCTTGTTTAAGTTATATATATATATATATATATATATATTATTGGTTAATTTACAAATGATTATTCGTGTTTTATAATATGTTTACCACAAAAATCCTATTTTATGACATCTAAATACCCTGGAAATTTAAATATAGGTGTGGAATAACATTTTAGAGATGGGTTTTGATTTTCTTAATTTTCTAATTTAATATGGATTTCATATGAATTTTCGAATGAAGGAAATTGTTTATAGGGGTTTAAATCATTTTCGGCTGAAACAACAATGTTTGGGTTTGAGATTTTAATATGTTAGGCAACATATTAAAATATATTTTCCAGAATTTTTCCAGAGTTTTCTTAAGTCATTTTGAGGGATATATAAAATTGTTTAAGGTACGGGACCTAAATGTTTTATATATTTATAAAGAAGAAGGGGCATTTTGCAAAATAAAATGATTTATAAATTCAGGTAATTGCGATAGCACATTTCTGAAAAGCATTTTATTGACCGATGAAAATTTGACAAACAAAGGCAGTTTAGATGAAAAGTTCCCTTTCTAAGTTTAAAAAAATCACTCTTTTTCCACGTTTCAACCCATACGGCTGAATATCTTCCGTCCCAGACCCTTCATCTCAATCGAAAGGTTAACTTTTGATAAGGTCAAACTTTAATGCATAAGGTATCAATTAATTAGTATGTAATGAAATGAATATAGCCGAAAGGTTATAAGCTGAAAGGTTGATGGCTTAAATGGTAGGAATAAAATTGTTTTATAAGTGAAAAGCTTTCGCCTGCTTTGCTTTCGAATTAGAGTTTTCAACTTGGTAACTTCCGGCCATGTCAAGATAATTAAAAGAAAGACTTTAAAACCTTTTGATGTAGTCAATAGGTTGTAGCTTCTACCGCCATTACTTTGTTTTGAAACCTTCCGGCACAGCCGAAGGGTTTCCGTTGCTTTTATAAAGGTTTTTGTTTTGAACATTCTAACCCAGTCGAAAGATTTACTTGTTTTTAATATTAGCCGTTTGTTTAATGCTTTCGAAGGGAAGCTTCCGACTTAGGTGGTAACCCGTTGTTTCGTGAAATGTAACCAAAGGCTTTCGAAAGGTTATTCAGGTGTTTTCGAAAGGTTGTTTTAACAAAAGACGAAAGGCTTTAAATGATGGTTTCCAGATTATTTCAAATTGAGCCCAGTATGCCTACGAAGGGTTTCTATTTAGAAGGTTTTATGTATTCGAAAGGTTCAGTTTTGAAATGTTTACTAGAATTTTTTGAAAGGTTTTTGAAGGAAGGTTTTCCAAAGGTTTTTCTAAGGCAATGACTTAAAGTGATTTTAAAGAAGGATGTCTAAGGTTTATAACTTCCGAAAGGATTTCCTTGAATAAATTCGAAAGGTTTTAGACATGATTTCGAAAGGCTTAAACTTGGATTTTGAAGGAGGTAGTTTTAAGGTATGGAAAGAGGTTCTTTCAAATGGTAAAGTGTTTTCATCAACTAAGTTTTGAGAAAAGGATATATATATATATCTAACATGGTAATATGATTTGAGTAAAGTATAAAGACTTATTTTTTTTCCTTGTTTGAAGTTTGATTTAAAGGTTTGAATCATTTTGAAGTCGTTTTCAAGAAAAATTATGGGAGAGGATCCTGAAGTATAAATGGCCCGGATATTAGAAAAACGGATGGGACTAGTATGGGGTCATGCCCTATATATTAGCTTGTAGCCCCAGCTAATTATTGTCCAAAATTCCAATGTGTAGGGCTTGGTTACAGATAGACTAAAATTACGATTACACACCGAAAGGAATATATGTTATATACAGATAGGTTATTGGTAAGCCTAAAAAACCACTAGGCTCGGGAGAACATGGAAGATGATTAAGTTAGAGACAGACCGTCCATAAGTGAGATGTTTAACAGATAGTTTTGGACAGACCGGTCCCGATGGGTAATTTTAAATAGATCGATAAGGATCGATAATCCTAAATATGAGTATCTAACAAATGTTAGGTAAATTTTGATTATGTTGTCAGGTAGGCCTCAGTCAGCCATATGTTAAAAGTTATTTGTGTTGAATAGGTAGGTCATTGTTACTAAATATTTATGTTGGTTTGCATAATGCTTATTTTGTAGAATTTAACCATTGTGGATGCAGGTGCATAGTGTATGGTTATAAGAAAGGATTTGTAAATATATGTTTTAAAAAGGATGTTATTGAGAGGAAACCTGTTTCGCTAAGCGGCATGGTCTGAATTAACATAATTAAACCGGGATGTATAGTATTATTCATACCAGGCTTTATGTCTGACTCGAAGTTTATGTTTTCCCCTTAAACTCTCGGGTGCTCAAAATAATTTGAGTAGGTTGTGAGGTTAAGGATCGTTTTAGGTTTTTATGAAGTTGACGAATAAGCTATAGGAGGAGCTAGAGGCAACGGATAACTATTTAGGATTTGCTGCTTTTATTTATGTTTAGATGATTTTCCACTGTGTTATGATGTATTAGGTCTTATATGACCATTTGACTTTGATCAATCGAAGGGGTATCTTCATATACCACTCTCGACGTAATTTGTAAAACTACATTTAATCCGTGCTTGAGAAAACATTTTGGGTTATGTGACGTGAATGTGGAACAAATTTTATATGGAAATATAATGAAGCAATCTATGATTTTGGAAATTTTTGTTTTGTTTAATATTCAAGTGCTTTTGATACTATTGATACCATAAACATAGCCGTATTTAGCCACCGGAAGCTAATACTATATATGGCTGCAACATTTATAGCGCTAAGTTTTAGGCCTCTAGATAAGGGATGTTACTGCTTTGGTATCAGAGCATGGTTTATGAAATAATTTAACTAAAAATTGATTTTTGAAAACATAATCCATAGAAATTAGAGTTGAGATCGAAGTATTGGATAACGTTATAATAATGTACTTGTGTGTATATATATATATATAGGTATATGCTATATCTTTAAACTCCTATCTTAGTTAGGTTATCTATCTATGTCTCATGAGGTTTCAATGCAGATATGGAAGGAAGAAGAAGCCAAGTGAATGTTGGAGGAGATAACACCACTACCAAGGAAATGCTCGACCAAATGCAAGGAGAGATCCTAGTCAGGCACAAGCTGAAAATGCTGGTGCAGTAATTTCCCAAGTGGATATAGGGGCTATGTATCAAGTCTTTGTGAATATGGTGCAAGTTGGAGTAGCAGCAGGTTTTGTTGGAGGAAACGCTACTGGAGGAGGAGTTCAAGAAGTTCCTGCGGTCAATCAGTATGCCAATTTGAGTAGAGATTACATTAGGATCGAAGGGAAGCCGTTCTTTGGTACCGAGGACCTGATTGAAGTAGAAAACTGGCTATTGCATTATGAAAGGATTTTAGCTGATTTAGGGCTAAATGATGCATAGAAAAGGAGGTTAGACTCAAGGCAGCTACAAGGAGCTGCATTATTTTGGTGGAACACTATCACTGTTGGAGTTGGTGAAGAGACCATTACTTGGGAGGAATTAATAAGAAGTTTTTCAGAGAGGTTTATGTCCGTTATGGTGCAAGCTGCATTGGTAAGGAGGTTTGTAGAATTGGAGCAAGGAGATATGAGTGTGATGGAGTATACCAGGAACTTCGAGGAACTAGCCGAATATGGGTATGCGTTGGTAGATACTGTTATCAGTAGAAATGAGAAGTACATCAATGGATTAAGGCCAGAACTGATAAGTGCTACTATACCGCACATATAAGACCCTAGTGATGTTGTTTATTGAGATGGCATTGAAGCAAGAAGAAGCATTTGCATGCCTAAGGAAGAAAGTGAAAGAAGCTCGGACAAGACAAGCCCAGGAGTGGAAATTTTTCCAAAGAAAGATTGCTCATAAGTAAGTGGAACAAAAGAAGAGTAAAGATGAAGTAGTTTGTTACAACTGCAATAACAAAGGACACTATGCTAATGAGTGTCGAGCCAGCAAGGGAAAATGAAAGAAGGCTGGTAGGAAGAAAAATGTTAGATGCTTTAATTACGATCAAGTAGGTCATATCAAGAACAAGCGTCCTGAGCCACCAAAGGAAGAAAAGGGGCAAATTTATGCTTTGGAGCCCACAACTGCAAAATCAGTTGCTCAGGAAATGGGAATAGCTGTTTTACGAGGCTCACTTCAGATCCACAGTATGTCTATTAGCGTCCTATTTGATACTGGGTCATCCCATTCTTTTATTTCTCGACGTCTGGTAGTTAGACTTAACCTAGAACCCTCTTACTTAGTTACTTCCTTAGGGTTTACTAATCCAATAGGAGGTTATGCAACACTTGGGACGAGGTGTGACCATCTAGAATTTGATTTGTTAGGCCATATCTTTGATTGTTGTTTGCATGTATTTGACTTTGTGGAATTTGGGATTATCCTGGGGATGGATTGATTGAGTAGGTATGACGCTATGATACTTTGCCAAGATAGGAAAATATCACTTTGTCATCCGGATTGTAGTGATCGGATAATTTATGTTGTGGAGAAACCTAGTTGTGAGGTGAATCCTTTCCTGGGTGTTATGGAGTTGGTGGATGAGTTGCATCGGGTCTTTGTAGATAGGGAATTTACCGATGTGTTTGAGCCAATCGTTAGGTTGCCACCAAAATGAGCTATTGAGTTTCAGATTGATTTAGTACCTGGAGCTGAACTGTAAGTAGACTGTCGAGTAGGATGACACCTGAAGAAATGAAATAATTCGAAGGTGAAGTTAGTAGATCTGGAAGGCAAAAGTTTTATTAGTCCGAGTAGTTAGCCATGAGGATCTGCCGCTGTGTTTGCTAAGAAGCCGAACGGATCGTTAAGGCTATGTATCGATTAATGATAAAACGCTAAAGAACCGATATCCATTGCCAAGAATTGACAATTTTTTTGATCAACTGAATGGAGCAAAGGTATTTTCTCAACTAGGTTTGGCAACGAGATTTCATCAGCTTAGAGTGGCAGAGGATTGCATTCCTTTGATGATGTTTAGAACAAGATATGGATCATACGAATAGTTAGTTATTCCATTCGGACTAACTAATGCGGTGGCATTCTTGGTTGATCTGATGAATAGGATTTTTCGAGAGTATTTAGATAGGTTTATGTTGGTTTTCATTGATGACATTTTGATATACTCTAAGGACAAGAAGGAGCATGAAGTTCATCTCAGAGTCATGCTCGAGACGTTGAGGGAGCATCAGTTAAAGACCAAGTTTATGAAGTGTTATTTTTTTAAGAAGGAAATGAAGTTCCTTGGTCATGTCGTCTCTGAGAAAGGATTGTTTGTAGATCTGACTAAGATTGAAGCGGTGAACAATTGGAAGAGACCCGTGACGGTGATCGAGATAAAGAGTTTCCTTGGATTGGAATGATATCATCGAAGATTTATAAAAGATTTTTTACGGATAGCAGCACCGATGACTAAGCTTAGACGAAAAGATGTGTAATTTCTCTGGACTATTAAGTGCGAAGAAGCATTCCAGAGCTTGAAACACTTATTGACCCATGCACCGATTTTAGTGATTCCGGAGGAGAATCAGGATTTTGGTTGTTTATATAGATGCATGTGGAACATGATGGGAGCTGTGTTGATGCAAAGGGGTAAAGTAATTGCTTATGCTTCTAGACAGGTCGGACCACATGAGGTTTGGTATCCAACGCATGACTTGGAGTTAGCTGCCGTTATATTTGCTTTAAAGGTGTGGAGGCATTATCTTTTGGGAGAGCGATTTGAGCTATATATTGATCATAAGTTGTTGAAGTATTTGTTCTCTTAGAAGGAGCAGAATATGAGACAATAGAGATGGTTGGAATTTATTGCTGCCGATGATTTTGCAATTGAGTACGCATCCGAAAAGAAAACAAGGTAGCAGATTCACTCAGTGGAAACATTAGAATGCAGTATTGGCTATGTTCACTGAGTGGACAGACCTGGAAGCGTTATCGGATTGTAGTATGCAGTTTAGGTCCGAAGTAGGATCGAGTACAAGAAGTACTATATTGCCTTGTTTGGAAGTCCGACTGATAATAATTGAGAAGACAGCTTCTAAGCAAGAGGAGGATCCAATATTGGTTGAGCGGATCAGAAGGTTGAAGGAAGGAACGAAGAGTAATGATCTAAAAGATTTCAATCTTGAATGGGTAGCTAAGAAAGAAAGGAAGATTTTGTGCTCCAAATATAGGAGATATATGGAAGGAGGTTTTGGATGAGCGCCATCGTTCGAAGTTCACTATCCCCTTGGAGGAACAAAGATGTATCAGGACGTGAAGAGAAATTTCTTCTAGGAAGGTATGAAGTGGGATATTGGATTGTGTGCTAAGCAGTGCTTGAATTGCCAATAGGAAAACTCTGAACACCAGAAGCTAAGTGGATTGCTTCAACCATTAGAGGTTTTGTTATGGAAATGGGATTCAATCTCGACAGGTTTTGTTGATGGGTTGCCAAGATCTAGAGGAGAAACGAAAGCATATGGGTCATAGTAGATAGACTGACTAAGACTGCCCATTTTATTCTGATAAAGTCAACTAGAACGGCACCCGATTTGGCGAAGTTATTCATGAAGAATGTGGTTAGACTGCACGGGATTCCTAGTAGCACTATCAGTGATAGAGATTCTTTACTTACTAGTGATTTCTGAAAAAGTCTACAAGAAGTATTAAGAATTAAGGTCAACATGAGTACCGCTTACCATCCGCAGACAGATGGGTAAACGGAAAGAGTTAACAAAGTCTTGGATGATTTATTAAGAGCTTGTACATTAGATTTTGGAGGATTATGGGAAGACCATCTTCATCTAGTCGAGTTCTCGTACAGCAATAGTTATCAGACTAGTATTGGGATGGTACCATTTGAAGCATTGTATGGAAGACCTTGCAAGTCTACCGTATGTTGGTTAGAGACCAGAGATAGATTAGTTCTTGATCCGGATTTAGTGAAGGAAGCCGCGGTAAAAATTGAATTGATTCAAGCTAGGATGAAGGAAGCTCAATCTAGGCAGAAAAGATACGCAGATAAAAGAAGGAAGAATTTGTAATTTCTTGCTGGAGATTATTTGTTTGTTATGGTTTCATCGATAGAAGGTGCAACCGGATTTGGAAAGTCAAGGAAGTTAGCACCTAGGTTCTTTGGTCCGTTTTGTATTATTGAGCAGATCGGAGAAGTCGCTTATAACGTGGAGTTACCGAGTAGTTTGGCTGGTGTCCATAATGCTTTCCATGTTTCTCATCTTAGAAAATGTGTTAGAGACCCGGAGACTACTATAGCACCTATAGTATTAGAAGACTTAGTATAGAATCAGATATGACTATAGTTTGGAAACTGATTCTGATTGTGGCTAGAGATGAGAAATATTGAGGAACAAGATAGTCAAGTTAGTAAAGGTCCAGTGGAGTAATGATGCTAGAGACTGTACTTGGGAAGTGGAGAGCAGGGTTAGAGACTCTTACTAAGATTTATTTGATGGTATGTTTTACCTTTGATTGTTTTGCTGTGTACCTTATCCTAATTTCAAGGACGAAATTCTCTAACGTGGGGAGTTTGTAACATCCCATGTATTTTTAACTTTATTTAAGATATTTAATTAATTAAATTAAATTAAATAATATGAAGATTTATAGGTTGAGATTTGATTAGTTGGAGATAGTCGTGCCATGTTAACGGGGTTAACTAAAATGAAATAACACAAGGTAGTGTGTTAGAAAATGAGAAGGGTATTTTGGGAAATAGCAAAACTTTATACCCTAAACCATTGGAAAATGGGTAACTCACGTTCATTTTTCTCACTTCATTAAAAAAATATTTTAAGGCCGGCCACCATTCCAATATCAGGAGAAGAAGTAAAGCTAAGATTCAAGAGGAAAGAAGAAATAAACTAATTCAACACACAAAAATATCATCTATAATCTCTAAAGCTAAGGGGAATAATTATTACATCCCTAATACTTTTAGTTTTTGGTTTTGTGATAAGATCCGAAATGTTTTTGCTATAATATTACCATGTTGGATGTTTTAAGATATATATATATTTATTATTGGTGAATTTATAAATGTTCATCCATGTTTTGTGATATGTTTATCATGACAACCCTATTTAATGACATTCGAATACCTTGGAAATCTAAATATAGGTATGGAATAATATTTTAGAGATGGATTTTTATTTTCATAATTTTTCGATTTATTATGGATTTTATATGAATTTTCAAATGAAGGGAATTGTTTATTGGGTTTTCAATTATTTTTGGCTGAAATTATAGTTATTTGGGTTTGAGTTTTTAATATGTTGGCAATATATTAAAATAATTTTCTGGATTTTTTCTAGAATTTTCCTAGGTCATTTTAAGGGATATATAAAATTATTTAAGGTATGAGACTTAAATGTTTTATACTATAAAGGAGAAGGGGTATTTTGCAAAATAAATGATTTATAAATTCTGGTAATTGCGACATCAAATTTTTGAAAAGCATTTTATTAACCAATGAAAATTTGACAAACAAAGGCAGGTTAGTTGAAAATTTTCCTTTCTAAGTTTAAAAAAATCACTCTTTTTCCATATTTCAACCCATACGGTTGAATACCTTCCATCCCAGACCTTTCGTCTCAGTCGAAAGTTTAACTTTTGATAAGGTCAAAGTTCAATGCATAGGGTAGCAATTAATTGGTATGTAATGAATTGAATATAGCCGAAAGGATAGCCGAAAGGTTCTAAGCCGAAAGGTTAGTGGCCTAAAAGGTTGGAATATAATTGTTTTATAAGTGAAAAGCTTTCGCTTGCTTTGCTTTCGATATAGAGCTTTCGACTTGGTCACTTCCGGCCAAGTCAAGATAATTAAAAGAAAGACTTGAAAACCTTTCGATATGGTCGATAGGTTGTAGTTGTTACCGCCATTATTTTGTTTTGAAACCTTCCGGCATAGCCGAAGGGTTTCCGCAGTTTTTATAAAGGTTTTTGTATTGAACCTTCTGACACAGTCGAAAGGTTTACATGTTTTAAAAATTAGCCATTTCTCTGATGCTTTCGAAGGGAAGCTTTCAACTTAGGTGGTTACCTTGTTTCGTGAGATGTAACCAAAGGTTATTTACGTGTTTTCGAAAGGTTGCTCTAATAAATACGAAAGGTTTTAAATGACGATTTCCTGATTAATTAAAATTGAGCCAATATGCCTATGAAGGGTTTATGTTTCCAAAGGTTTTTTGTATTCAAAAGGTTCTGTTTTGAAAGGTTTATTAGAAGTTTTGAAAGGTTTTTGAAGGAAGGTTTTCTAAAGGTTTTTCTAAGGCAATGATTTAAAGTGATTTTAAATAAGGATGTCTATAACTTTCAAAAGGATTGCCTATAATAAATTCGAAAAGTTTTAGATATGATTTCGAAAGGTTTAAACTTGGATTTTGAAGGAGGTAGTTTCAAGGTATGGAAATAAGTTCTTTCAAATGGTAAAGTGTTTTCATCAACTAAGTTTTGAGAAAAGGATATATATCTAACTTGGTAATATGATTTTAACTAAAGTATAAAGACTTATTTTTTTTCCTTGATTGAAGTTTGATTTAAAGGTTTAAATCATTTTGAAATTGTTTTCAAGGAAAATTATGGGAGGGGAGCCTTAAGTATAAATGGCTCAGATATTAGAAAACCAGATGGGACTAGTGTGGAGTCGCATCCTATACATTAGCTTGTAGCCCTAGCTAATTGTTGTCCAAAATTCCAATATGCAGGGCTTGGTCACAAGTAGGCTAAAATTATGATTACACACTGAAAGGAATATATGTTATATACAGATTGGTTATTGGTAAGCTCGGAAAACCATTAGGCTCGGAAGAACCTAGGAGATGATTAAGTTAGAGACAGATCTTCAAGAATTAAGATATTTAATAGATAGTTTACGGCGGACCGTCCTGATGGGAAATGTTAACTAGGTAGATAAGGTAGATAATCCTAAGTATGAACATCTAACAGATGTTAGGTAAATTTTTATTATGTTGTCTGGTAGGACTGAGTCAGCCAAATGTTAAAAGTTATTTGTGTTGAACGGGTAGTTCATTATTACCTGATTTTATTTTGGTTTATATAATGTTTATTTTGTAGAATTTAACCATTGTGGATGCAGGTGCATAGTGTATGGTTAGAAGAAATGATTTGAAAAGGTATATTTCAAAAAGGATGCTAGTGAGAGGAAAACCGTTCCGTTAAGCGGTGTGGTCTCACATAACATAATTAAACCAGGATGTATAGTATTATTCATACCAGGCCTTATGTCTGACTCGAAATTTATGTTTTCCCCTTAAACTCTCGGATACTCAAAATTAGTTTGAGTAGTTTGACAGGTTAAGGATATTTTCAGGTTTTTAGAAAGTTGACGAATAAGCTACCGAAGAATGCTGGAGGCAACAGATAGCTATTTAGCATTTGCTGCTTTTATTTATATTTAGATGATTTTCTGCTATGTTATGATGTATTAGGTCTTATATGACCATTTGATTCTGATTAATCGAGGGGTATCTTCATATACCGTCTTGACGTAATTTGTAATAACTATTTTTAATTTGTGCCTAGGAAAACGTTTTGGGTTATGTGACGTGAATGTGGAACAAATTTTATATGGAAATGTAACGAAGCAATCTGTGATTTTGGAAATCTGTGTTTTGTTTCATATTCAAGTGCTTCTGATATTATTGATACCATTAACATAGCCGTATTTTGTCACCGGAAGCTAATAATATAGATGACTGTAGCATCTGTAGCGCTTAGTTTTGGGCCTTTTATAGAGGATGTTATGGTTACGTAGGACCTATTAGGTGAAAATAACTATTTGCTACATGTCACTGTTTTGGCACCATCGGCACCATGTTCCGCCTCCTCATCTTCACTTCCGACATAGTCGAAACCAATGCACCCGGTATCAGTTTACTGTTGCGTAGTGAATTGGATGTAGCGGAAGGTATGGAGTCGAAACCAGGAGTTCTGAATGGGTTGAGGCGGTGCTTTGTTTTTAAATCAAAGAAATTCGCCTGCTCGCTTTCGACTAAATGGCTTTTGACAAAATAGCTTTCGACCAAGTCAAATGATTTAAAGGAAATGTTTCGATTGGATTGCGCTTCTGTTTTTAAATAATTGCTTTTTACTAAGTCAAAACTTTTTGATGCCGCCATTTTACCTTTCGACCAAAATGGTTTCAAAAGGGTTGTTTTGTTTTCTAAAAATCTGGCCACCTGTCTAATGCTTTCGAAGGAATGGTTTTGACACCATCACTTCATTACTTAAGAAATGGTTTCGAAGCAGATGCTTTCTAGTTAAATGTATTAAAAACCCTTTTTCTATAATAGAATTAGAACCCAAATGGTTTCGAAACAGATGCTTTCGACTTTAATGGGTTTCTGATCCTTTTGTTCTACTTGAAGGCAGAATCCAAATAGTTTCGGCTGAGATGTTTTTCAAAGGTTTCGAAGGGGTAAATTTTAAATGGTTTTGAAAGGTTTCCACGTGTTTTAAATTAAACTCAGAGTGCTTTCGAAAGGCGTGATTTTTGACTGTTTCGAAAGGTTTTAATGAATGGTTTCAAAAGGGATGGTTTCCCAGGGATTTGACAAGGTCGAAAGGGATGGTTTTTCATATGTTTTCGAAATGAAATACTTGAAAGGTTTTAAGGGGGATGTCTAATATTTTGAAGCTTTCGAGAAAGGAAAGGTTTTTCCAACTTTATCGAAAGGAAATATATAATGGTTTCGAAAGGGTCTTTCAATGGTTTCGAAGGGGTTGCCTTCTATGGTTTCGAAAGGGTTGTTTAGCGGCTTTAAAACAAAGGTTTTGAATGTATTAATAAGCAATGTAGTCTAAGTATTTTCAAGTTAAAAAGGGTTTTAAATTATTTTGGAAGGACAGTTAATCTTCATTAAATCTCATCAACATTATTTTGAGTAAAGTATATGTAATATGGAAAAATGGCTTAGAGCAAAGTTAAAGATATATTTTCGTTATATATATATATATATATATATATATATATATATATATGATTTGAAGGACTAAATCATTTTGAAAAGGTTTTCAAGGAAAATTTAAAGGGTAGTTTGACCTAAGAAAATGATTCGGACAGTTAGTCCAGTTTGTGAGCAGTCACCCTGTTGTATAGACAGATAGTCCATTTGTAGCATAATGGACCTTGCTGTTATATTGTGGGAAGATAGTTCACATATTACTTGTTTTATAGACATATAGTCCATTTATTAGCATAAAGGATATTGCTAGTTTGATATAATATGTTTGATTCAAAAGTTTGGTTGTAGGAAAAGATTGCAAAATATATGTTTTGGAAAGGATATTAGTGAGATAAAACTCATTTCGCTAAGCGGCGTGGTCTCACTTAATATCAGTAAACCAAGCACCAGGCTTTGTGTCTGACTCGAAGTTTTTATTTCTCCTTAAACTCATGGATGCTCAAAATTGATTTGAGTAGGCTAAGGGTTGAGGTTTTAGTCTTTTAGTGAATAAAAGCTTCCGAAGATGAGCAGGTGGCTGACGAATAGCTAACTAGGATTTGTCGTTTCATTTTGCTTTGATTCTGCTGTGTATATTAAGTCAGATATGACTATATTACTTTGATCAACCAAGGGGGCATCATCATATGTCGCTCTTGGTGTATTTTGTAATGATTATAATTAATCTTTACATGGGAAATGATGTGGTATTATGTAACTTGGATATGAATTTGTTTTGAAATGTAATCGGTAAAATGTTGTTTTGGAAATCTGTGATTTTATTCATATTCAAGTTCTTCTAATATTATGGATACCATTATCACTACCGTATTTTGTCACTAGAAGTTAATATATGGATGACTACAGCATCTGTAGCGCTTAGTTTTTGGCCACCGGTATAGGATGTTACATCGTCATATCATAAGTTATAGTATATTTAATAATTCAAAAGAAACATGACGCTTTCACCAATTTTATCACATTTATTCTTTAACAAATTATGTTATTTATTCTTATGTATGCAAGAACCATGAAGAGATAATATAGATGTCACATCAAAACAATCAAATATTTCCATGTTTTTCTTAACATTGTGGGATCAACTTTAACAAATATTCAGTTTTCCTCACATTAGACCTTTATAAATCTACTGTCTTATATCAAAATCAAATACGTAATTTTCATTGATTATTTTTCTAAGCTGTGGTAGACCCGCTTTAGCAGATACCTCCACACTTCAAAAATTCTAGTTTGGAGCACATTTTCATAATCGAACAATAGCTCTTTCCAGTTTCTTATGAGGAACCATGTTAGTATGAGACAACCTAATAAATTAGTTTCCCCCACATAAAAAATAACTTGCAAAGGTTAGTGTATTCAATTTTATATCTTCAGTTACATTCGGCATTGTTTAAATGAGCTTTGTATTTTCATACATACAAACAAATATCACATAATACATGTAAAAATAATGATCAAATAAAATCAGTCATGAATTAGCATAATACTTGATTAAACTCACGAAATTCTTCTATCTTCATGCATAAACGCATAAAACATGCACCTATTCAATGTGACATGTCAAACAAATGGGTCTCATAACCAAGTTCATACAAAGAGAAAAACACATAAATCATCGTATTTACATGTATATTCAACATAAATATTTCCAGCACTTATAATTGAAACTCTAGACTCATACCTATATTTAAATAAATAATTTTCTTGTATTTATAATCCTTATATTGGTAATTAAAATAAATATTTCTCCAGAAGAAATTTTCCTTAGGCATGTATATGGAACAAAATAATTATTTTTCGTATATTCACCAATCATATGACATGACTTATTATAAGTATAAATTTATCATTTTGAAATATTTTATGGTACATTTGAACAAAATATAGTTTCTTTGATTTATAAATATTCTGTGTAAATATACCACACTATAATTCCAGTATCCATCATTTTATTTTATTTCATAGACAAGCTCATCATATAATTTGCTATCATACAAGTTTTGTTTATATTGTATAATCGCTGTATTATAATACATAACCTTTTTTATCACTTTCAATAATTCATTCATATAACAAAGTGAATGTTTTAAATCCTTTTGGGATAATTTCATTTTCAATTGTATTGTCAAGTGTGTATACATAACAAACATGGATGAGTTAAATATCGAATAGTAATCAGATTTTGGAATATACCAATGTCTTTGAGAAAATAACATTCTTTCTTCTTTTGAATGAAGATTTTCATAACCAATATCTGAATTAATTATTCATAATTTCTTCATTCTCGTAATAGATTTAATATAAAATCTTGAAATATTTAACATATATTTTCCACTACAAAACTTTATACCCAAATGTCCTCTTAACTCTAGCATTAAAAGTCATAATAATTATTTTTCAAAATAGGCTTGCGATGACAGTGATATTACGAAATCTCATAATCTTTATATTTAAAATCGTTAGATTTATGTTCTTTTCATAATAATTCCAACTCCATAAGTCAATAAGCATAAATTCAGTTGGTTTTATTTTCTTTTTATAATATGTCAATCAGGCTTGCTTTTCATTCAAACATTAAATAAAACATTAAATGCTCTTAATTAGCTTCTATAAAGTCATTAATCAATTTTATAAAAATTTAAATACCATACTTTTAATGCTCATAAAATTCTTAATAAAAATAATTAAAGCAAATCCATATTTTTATCATTTACCTATATGTTATTTATTCATTTTCTTTTGCAAGTGAAGCCTAACTTATATGTAATTTATTCATTTATTCGCTTCATTTGCGTGAGCATTCATCATTGTTTTTCTGATAATAAAATTGGAGTATTCAAACAGATAGTCTTGCAAATGAATTTATATGAATTATTTTTAAGGGGCCTTGTACGACAACATATTAATGGATGGACTTGCAAAATATTAATGCAACAATTTTTAACTCCATTACTAACATGCAATTAAAAACCACATTTAATTGGGCAGTTTTTAACTGCACATTAGAAATGTAGTTAAAAACTACACCAATTAAATGTAGTTTTTAACTTCATTAATAATGCAGTTAGAAACTGATTTTAATACACTAATAAATGAAATTTTTAACTGCATTACTAAAATACATCTAAAAACCGTCACGAAAAATAATTTTTTTAAAATTTTATTTTCAAATATCAATAATGGATCTTATTAGAAAGTTTATTAAATATGCGATTTAATGGTAAAAAACGGTTCTTAAATCTGATTAATCTACAAAAAGTTATCACATTTTAAAAATTGAAAATAAATAAGTTGGCGAATGTCGGATGTGATGTTAGAGAAGTAGGGACCTAATTTATATAATTAGTGACTAAGATACCTGCTTTACAATTCAAATATGAAATAGGGATCTGAGATTAATATTTTAATTGTAAATTAACAATGATATATTTATAAGAATTTATGATCCATAAATGTTTTTTTAACTCCTTCTAGAAATGGAATGATAAAGTTTATATTTCTTGAGTTTCATTAGGTCATAATTATAAATATTTCATACTATTAAAATTTCATTAAATTCTTACATTTAAAATTAATGGTCTACATTGAAACATTTTTACAATTTTTTTTAATTTAGATAAATTTTAATCCACAATATATACAATTTCGCATTTGCCTCAAGTCAATTTATATGTAAACTTGTACCGATCCAGGCCTGTGGACATTAACTATAACCGTCATTTTTAATATAAAATAAACTATTTGAATTTTATTCTACACCATAACTAATTCATTATTACGTTACATATGTTGAATTTAGTAATTTAAATCAAATATACATTATTATAAAGCATAAATGTGCATTTAAAACATATTGAAGTATACATTCTTTATTCTCATACATTTATTAGAAAATTTCAGCACAACTTTAATAATTGCTTTAACATAAACTCATATGTCTTCGTAAATATACTTTTGCACCATAGCATATCAAAATTTATGTTTCTATGATTAAGATATATCATTAACCATAGTAATTTCTCAAAACATGATAAATTCTAAGCAATATCAATGATATGAAGTCACTGTCAAAACTTTAAAAAAATTCAAAAAAGAAAGTAGAAGGAAAAAGTGAACTATAGCGACCCGTAAATCCGTACCCCTTGAGTCAACACTATTCTACATCAATTAACTCAAGTTGAACAGAAATACGAACCATTTAGGTTAAAGAAGAAGAGGGAGAGGAAGAGAAAACAGAAATCAACAACTGAATCTTACCAACGCAGCGGAATAAAATATAATAGATAATAACAGATCTTTACACCAAAGAAAACTATATCTGTTTTATACATACATCATTAGAGTTCCACATCAATAACATACAACTAGATACATAACGGAACAAATATAAAATACGGGAGTACGTATCGCCACCCAGCTCATCTCCTGAGCTCCACAGCATCATATCCTATATCCTATAATACTCAGTGTGACCCAAGCATTATAGTTAAATAACACCCGAGTCAGTCTGGAAAACCAGCATGAGAAAACCACACTCAACTTGATTATTAAAGTTTCAAAAATCGTTTGAAAACAAAAGCATCTCGTACGACCACGCCACAAATAAACATGTCGGGTTTTTACCTTACGATAGCTAAAACATTTTCTTATAAAATCCTCTGATATTATAATAGGGTCTATATACAAATACTTATTAAAATAGCCGAAATTGTTACACTATTAAAGTCCAGCTCCTAGCCACAAAGTGGGTAATACAAACAAAACTCGTAAAATGCTCGTAGGGAGAATGGATTTCCATCTAATGACTAGGCACTGGGGTACCACCACCACCTGTTACAGTACGTGGCCTAGATCACCGTACCGAGGATCACTCCCTACCCCCTGCAACACAAGACCGGGACTACCCCTTACTGAATAATCCCGAGTGAGATCACCCCACGGCTGGGATCAGCAAGCGCACAACTAAGCCGAAATAAAAAGGGACATCTAGACAGGGATGACCTCACCCTGAATGGGTGCTACCCACCCAGCCTTGCTGCATAACCCCTGATTTTCAGTCATTCCCGGCTGATGAGGCTTGAGACTAAGCGTTACCTTTTAGAATATATCCCTTAGAATGCTCATCGCCCGCCTGACGATGTTATGAAAGCATTCATCCATACAAGTCCGTCCCAGGTTCGAACGGAATCGAAGGCACTATTCCTACTACAACCATTTTGAAAATATCTTCAGGATTAGTAGCGACTAGCCCTTGCACTTCACTGCTCCATGTTCGAATCCAAACTCGTTTTCCACGAAAATGCACTAACCGGATCGAAGTGGTTTTCGAGAAATAAATCCCGATCCCGGTCTCTTCGAAACGATCAACGCATTTGGCCAATATTGATAGTCGGTGATTTAACTATCAATTAATATTCACAAACAACCATCAACCAATAAATAATTTCCCTAATTATTTATTAATCCCAAAAATATCTTCACAAGATATATTTCTATTTTCAACCCTTTTGAAAACGGTTTCAAAACTATCTTCCTTTCTTAGAATAATTTTCCAAGTATTTTCTATTTCCACTGAAATCACCAAGCATAAAACTTTAGGTCTTTAAAATAATTTAAACACTTTATTTTGAAATATACTTTAAAACATTTATTTTAAAAACTACTTTAATAATTTATTAAAAATACATACTATATGAATATTTGAAAATAAGGTTACTTTGTAAAATATAAAACTAGGTTTTCACTTTTTAAAACAAAATACTAAGTCACCTTTTAAATAATTACTACGATAAAATTATTTACTTTAGAATTTAGATATTAAGAAGTAATAAATTCCTAAAACAAGCTTTTTAAAACAACATTAATTTTTTTATCTTATATTTAAAAATTTACTTTGAACGTACTTGGCTATCCAGAGAAATATATTTCTCTTCACATTCATCTTTAAATTTCCAATTTCCAACATTTGAATCAATTTCCAAATTGATTTCCAATTTATTCCCTTTTATTCCAAAATCCATTAATTTCATATCTTTTTCCTTAATTATGATTTAAAATACTTTTAACTGAAAATACCAATTTTAGATTTCTCAACTTACTTCTTAATCCTTTAAAATAAATTTAAACTTTAAATTTTAAAATAATTCTTTATTCCTTTAGAATAATATCACTTAATTTTATAATTCATTAATTTCTGTTTATTTAAAATCCTTTTTTTTCTTTTCATACTCGAAGTTATTTATTAGTATTTTAACATCACTTCCATTTCCTTTCAATTCATTCTTAATTTATTCAAATTTTCTATAATTATTTTGCTTACAAATTCACTTCTTTTATTTTCTTCCCAAAATCCAATTTATATATTTTTGGAAACTCATTATACCCAAATATATTCAATCAAACCATAACAGCTATATTTAAATATAATTCATCATAGAATACCAAATAATCACAACGGAGAATATTAAATAATTTAAATAAATGTTGAGGAATCTAGTTGGATCCCTCCAACCTGTTTTCTCTGCATCCACAGATGTTAGCACAATATAAAATACCAATTCCACTTCGAGGTGGAATATCGCGGTATATGGGATTAATATAAGTCACCCGCTATTATGCGGCGCATAGGGTCTCATCCGCTATATAATGCGGGAAAGCAATCATTCCAAGATATATTATATACTACTATATATAATATTGCACATCCAATCAGATCAATCAATCAACCAATTATTTAAATTTAACCATTTAAATTAAAATTAAAATTCAGCTGAGTGAGATTAACTCACCTTTGGTTTGTTTGCAGTCCACTTCCATTTCGGTTTGTTTCTTCACAATTTTGACCTTGAATAAACATTTATACAGTTTATTAATATTTGAATAAACCGAACAATTTATTTCCACTTAGTTAACTAATTATTTAATTTAAACAAATTTCCCTTTTTGAAAATCTTTTTGTAACTATATAATTAAATAAGTTTTATCAAATAACCTAATCACCCTAAATATATATTTAAAATAAACTACTAAATTTAAAATATGCATATGTATATTCTTAAAATTTCTATATCTTCCCAAATCATATGTGTGTGTGTGTGTGTGTGTGTGTGTGTGTGTGTGTATTTTAAATCTGCAGAGTTTAGAACTTCAGTTTACAACAAAATAAATCAAATTAAAAGCAAGATTATTTTACACTTTACTGTAACTTTAAACTCCCATTCCTAAGTATGTATTTTAAAACAGAAATTTAATTTTATACAAATTGCTCAGTGTGTAAAATATTGTTTTATATATATTTATACATATATATATATATTTAGTAAATTTTAAAAATAGAGTTTTTATATACCTTACTGTTTATATCCTTTATTTTATGTATTTATTTATATTTTTTTTAAACATACAGATAAAAACCTTAAATTGGGAAAGAAAACAATTAACCTCACCGAATACTGCGCAACTACCAGCACCTTGCGTCGACCACGGTAGCGACATCTTGCACAGTACTGCATGTCGACCTCGGCCATCATGCGACCTCGATACCTCCCCGCGTCCCCCAATCGAAGTCGAACATCCACTCAAAGCACTCCCGAGTTGCAGTCACCGAAAACCCCAATCGAGACTAAATCGAACCCACCCAACTATCAAGCACGAGCCTTGAATTCTTCCACAGCAAGCCTCTCCTCCCATCTCATCTCCTACTCCACGCCGAAAGCCTCAACCTTAGGTGCAAACAAGATCTTGCCTCCGAGCCTTCATTTCGGTCGCTAAGAATGAAACGAACGAGTTCGTTCGATTGAGTTTATGGTTGAGAAAAGAAATCGAAGTGAGGCTCTGCAATTGATTTGGGGAGGGATGGTACACGCGGCTATTTAATTTTTTTTATTTTTTTATATTGATTCCGCCATTTTTTTCTCTTGAACGATTTGATTTTGTTCTGAGATTTGGATTCGAATATAAGGAGATAGAAAGAAGAATCAGAAAGATACAGCTTCGTGAAATAAAAACTGGGGAAAGAAGTGATGCCTTGCGTGTGTAATTAAGGAAGGTGTTGTACACACGTTGGCTTGCTTGTTTGACCAAGCTAAAGGACTATGATTTGTCCTTTAGACGGCTAAAGTGACAATTAGTGTGTGTGTGTATATATATAATTATTTAGATTATATCAACACGGATTTAGCAACTCAAAATCCCGACCTCCCATCGAGGCGTGCCGCTAGGCGTTTATAATGTTATACCCCTATTCCGAATGCAATGAAAAAGGTTTCAAGTGCTAATTCGATCATATGGGGAAGATAGCGTTTTTGGATCGGTTATTATATTGAATTTTCGACATAAATTTCAACGCGTTTAGTTATCGTATGCTCACACAACAACTCCGATCAATATGAAATTTGAAATCCGACAATGGTTCTATATTACGGATCCAATGGAATTGGTTTCGTTGAATTCCGAGACTGTACCTCGAAAGGCTATTTTTAAATTCAATTTAAACTATAAAATTTTAAAACTGAACAAACCACTATTAAATTAAATTTTACAATTTCTATTGTCCTCAGTACTATCAATATAAATTTTACAAGCCTTTAAATTATTTTTAACAGTCTTAGAACTCCAGATTCAACATTTTCCCCAACTTCAACTTATTTAATTTAATAATTAAATTACCGAATAAATGGTGATATTTGAATTCAAGTTAAAAATTAACTTTTAAATATTTAAAATCAATTAAACATTCTAATTTCAAATGCTTAAAAATTCCGGATTGTCACATTCCTCCCCCCTTAAATGAATTTCGTTCCCGAAATTACTTGTTAGGAAGAATGATCCAATACCCGTTTACTTTTCCCAAAACCAACAATTCAACATCCTACCAACTATCTTTTTATAGAAGACCCATTACCATTCTTACTAACTTCCCAAACTCCCCCATAATTTGCAAACAATACTATTTGCTCAATCATTCAAATTTCAATTTAAAATCAAATTTAAAATTATCAGAATTTTCTCAAAAAAATTTTAACTCCCTAAATTTCCAAAAAAAATTGCCAGCGTCTTCTTTGCGCGGCTAGCTCGATACAACTACAAAATGCCTCTACGGGCTTCCAAATTCCAAAATAAAACAAAAGGCCAAGTGGCTTGATCAAAAACCAAATCAAATTTCATACATAAATTTAAACACATACCTTTTTGTCGAGCAATTCAAATTTATCTTCTGAAATCAAAACCAAATTTTCCTTTTCCCCTATAATGCCTGCATATCCTACTTAGCAATAATATCCAATCACAGAATTCAAAATCATTTTATTTACTTCTTTACAAAAGTTTCAATATTCATTCAATTTAAGCCCGTACGATGTACATTTATCATCCCTACGTAATATCGAATCTGATTGCTTACTTTATCACACAATTTCGCTTCTGAACTAATATCGTCCACCCGACTTCCTAGTGCGGACTCAGATCTGGTTTCTTGATCAGAAACCGTCATTCTCCTTGCATAGTCATAACTATGATAGAGAATTTCCAGAATCAATCAAAATCCATATCCAGGGTTCGCCGTCGAAAATCGAGTGAAAAATTCTAATTCGGATCGATATAACTATCTCGAAATTCTATGCTCGAATCTGGATCAAATTTCTATGCGAATAAAATAATATACGTACATCCTACGTATTTATATCCATTGATTATCAACTATATCAATTCTCTTTTTATTCACGTTATTTTGAGTTTTATTCACTATCCATAATTATCCCATTTCACAACTTTCAGTTTTACTCTTCATTCAATTATTCACCTAGAATAATTTTTTTTTCAATACTACATTTACTTAAGGATTTTCCCATTCATTTCTTAAGTTCAATATAAATATTTTATACTCCTCCCAAATTTATTTTCACTATGCCCTATACAATCCCATTTGGATTCAATTTGCCTTCAAACTTTGCATAATGAATTTTATTTACCTTATTTTTACACTGAATTTCCAATTCCATATTTAATTAACCATTTCCTTTTATTAGTTCCACTTACTAATTTACTTAAAATCTCAAATAAAAGTTTATTTGCAAACTTTTCTTCCTTTAGTTTCTTCAAACAATTTCTTCGATTTCACTTTACTTTACGTACACAATTTTAAATTAGATTTCAATATTCAGTTTTAAATCTATTTGCTTACTAATTTTAAATCCTTTTCCATTAGTGAAAATTTTAAAAATAATTCTAACTCTCAAAATTTTCGAAAATTTTTGGCAGAGTCTCCTTTGTACGGAGGAGCTTTTGCAATTTGACAAAAGATATAAATTTATATACATCGACCCACACGGTCGAAAAAACAACAACAGTTCAAATTCCTTATTTTTATTGCATAGGCGTACCTTTATTTAGCATTTTTAAGCAAGCGGCTTATTATTTAGCAATTAGCGTGTCCAAAACCATGCCAAACGGCCTCCCGGTACCTGTACTTACTCAATTCAAACATATAAGTACTAAATATATGCAAATTTATTAACATTTCACTTACTTTCAATAGCTAACACATAAATTTCACATATAATGCACGTTATATAATTTCCATTAGCATATATAAGGTTCCGACACTTATTACAATTGCTTACAACCAATTCTCAAACCATTCCATCCAATTTAAGCGATTTACAACTTACTAACTTATATTTAATTCATTCTAAGCAAAACAAAACAAACCCATATTTATTCAATTGATTCCAAAATCATCCTATTTCACTTCTAATAACTCATAGGATTTTATATAATCTCGTTTACATCAAACGTTCCATTTTCTTATGCAATTCGACAATATTAATGTGAATAAATAATTACTCAAACTTTATAACCATTTAAATTGATTCCAACTCAATTTACACCTGATTCGATTCCGTTTTAATTTATTCACAATCTTTCCATTGCATTTTCTTTCATATCCAAAAAGTTTGATCCCAAACCATTTTATTAAACCCGACAGCCAATATATTAAATAACCATCTCACAATTTAGTTAAGTTATTTATTTTCTTCAAACTATTCCACCCAATAACTTAAGTTTATTTTATTCCACCAACATCCATTTTAAATCCTTGATTTGATTTTTCCTTTGATCAAATCCCAACAATTTTGCTAATTTATTCGATTAGTTATTCTTTTACCCATTCTCAAATTTCAATTCACATTAACAATTCATTATTGAATTTATTTAAAATAAGGTCATTCAATTTATGCTTGAATTTGACTTGTTTACAACTCACACCAATTCTATTTTAATCCAATTCAATACTTACTTAGTTTACATTTATTTATTTAAGTAAGAATTCTATTTCATTCAATATTATCTATAATTCGACTGAATTCATTTAAATTCAGTTTTATTCGAACTCAATTTCAGTTAAATCTAGCTACAAACCATTCTTTTTAAATTTTATTAAGTAAGGACTTAATTCCATTTAATATCATTCATGACACAACTGAATTTTGATTCAATTCAATCTAAATTTAACTAAATTTTATTTCTTAATATATGAGTTCAAAACTTATTTATTTACTTAAAAGCTTATATTGCTCATTTGAGTCATTTCATCTTATAACCACAGTTTCAGATTATATATATAACACTTACTAGCTTAAGGTATAAATTTTCATTTCATAATTATAATCATTTTACCTTTCAACTTTATATCCAATTTAACTCAATTTCAATTTCAATCTTATTTAACTTATCTCAAGTTAAATTCAAATATATTTTCTTCACTTTCATTCACTTAAGTTAAATTTTAATTCCTGGATTAAAATTTCCAATTTCTTCTTATTAATATCAACTTTTCTTAATAAGTTCAATAGTTGATTCATTTAAACTTTTCACATTATTTAAGTAGGATTTCTTAGAATTCAATTACCCGGTTTCATTTCCAAAACCATTTTGAAATGATAAACTACATATACCCACTTGGTATATCAAATCAAATTTCCGGATTTCAAACACTTGTTTCCACCAAAACAAATTTTCCTTTTGAAATTTCTAAAACAACTTGCATACCCAACAAGCCCAAACAATATCATAACCAACTATCCTCGTAGTAATTCGTCACTTTAGAAACTCGAAAATGAATACTGATGATGTGGCCATCATCAATAGGATTATTTTCCAACGACTGAAGTGAGTTCAGTGCTTCCTTACTTCCATAAATTCTTCCCAAAACAATTTCCATTCAACAATATTTTCCAAAACAGTACTCCACTATTGCCTTTAAATTTTTGGAAAAACATTTCAAACATTCCCAAGGTTTTAAATTCCCAAACCTTTTTGTTGAAATTTATTTAAACACTTTTCAAAATTTTCGGGACTTAAATTATGGTTTAAATCAAATTTTAGTTATATTCCTTTTTAGTTAAACCATACTTAGACAATTCTATTTGGTTATAAACCACTCAAATTTTAGATTTTTATTTGATTGTAGCATTAACAACCAAACATCCCAATATATAATAATTTAAAAAATATATATTAATTTTTTTTACGTCAAAATATAATTTGGGTAAAATTATTTCATTTACCTACGTTAAAAACAATACTATGTCGTTTTATTTTGTTTAAGAGTTTAGAAGTCCTTATCAATGACGTGTCGTCCCATACATCGACCAGAATCCATAAACACTCAACCGATAAGTCAATACAATATAAAAACAATTTTATATTCACTAACAAATACGCGCTCATATCTATTAATACACTCAAACTCATTCTAGAGTACTATGGACTCTATTTAATGAGTAATCCTCACCAGAGCCAAGGTTATCACCAACCTGGCTCTGATACCAAGTGTAACGATCCGCAAATCCGTACCCCTTGAGTCAACACTATTCTACATCAATTAACTCTAGTTGAACAGAAATACGAACCATTTGGGTTAAAGAAGAAGAGGTAGAGGAAGAGAAAACAGAAATCAACAACTGAATCTTACCAACGCAGCGGAATAGAATATAATAGATAATAACAGATCTATACACCAAAGAAAACTATATCTGTTTTATACATACATCATCAGAGTTCCACATCAATAACATACAACTAGATATACAGCGGAACAACTATCAAATACGGAAGTATGTATCGCCATCCAGCTTGTCTCTTGAGCTCCACAGCATCATATCCTGTATCCTATAATACTCGGTCTGACCCGAGCATTATAGTTAAATAATACCCGAGTCAGTCTGGAAAACCAGCGTGAGAAAACCACACCCAACTTGATTATTAAAGTTTCAAAAATCATTTGAAAACAAAAGCATCTCGTAAGACCACGCCACAAATAAACATGTCGGGTTTTTACCATACGATAGCCAAAATATTTTCTTTTAAAATCCTCTGATATTATAATAGGGTCTATATACAAATACTTATTAAAATAGCCGAAATTATTACATTATTAAATTCCAACTACTAGCCACAGAGTGGGTAATACAAACAAAACTTGTAAAAGGCGCGTAGGGAGAATGGATTTCCAACTAATGCTAACCACCGGGGTACCACCTGTCACAGTACGTGGCCTAGATCACCGTACCGAGGATCACTCCCGACCCCCTGCAACACAAGACCGAGACTACCCCTTACTGGATAATCCCGAGTGAGATCACCCCACGGTTGGGATCAGCAACCGTACCACTAACCAAAGTAAAAAGGGACATCTAGACAGGGATGACCTCACCCTGAATGGGTGCTACCCACCTAGCCTTGCCGCATAACCCCTGATTTTCAGTCATTCCCGGCTGATGAGGCTTGAGGCTAAGCGTTACCTTTTAGAATATATCCCTTAGATTGCTCATCGCCCGCCTGACGATGTACTGAAAGCATTCATCCATACAAGTCCGTCCCAGGTTCGAACGGAACCGAAGGCACTATTCCTACTACATCCATTTTGAAAATATCCTCAGGATTAGTAGCGACTAGCCCTTGCACTTCACTGCTCCATCTTTGAATCCAAACTCGTTTTCTACGAAAACATACAAACCGGATTGAAATGGTTTTCGAGAAATAAATCCCGATCCCGATCTCTTCGAAACGATCGGCGCATTTGGCCAATATTGATAGTCGGTGATTTAACTATCAATTAATATTCACAAACAACCATTAACCAATAAATAATTTTCCAAATTATTTATTAATCCCAAAAATATCTTCACAAGATATATTTCTATTTTCAACCCTTTTGAAAACAGTTTCAAAACTATCTTCCTTTCTTAGAATAATTTTCCAAGTATTTTCTATTTCCACTGAAATCACCAAGCACAACACTTTAGATCTTTAAAATAATTTAAACGCCTTATTTTGAAATATACTTTAAAACATTTATTTTAAAAACTACTTTAATAATTTATTAAAAATACATACTATATGAATATTTGAAAATAAGGTTACTTTATAAAATATAAAACTAAGTTTTCACTTTTTAAAACAAAATACTAAGTCACCTTTTAAATAATTACTACGATAAAATTATTTACTTTAGAATTTAGATATTAAGAAATAATAAATTCTTAAAACAAGCTTTTTAAAACAACATTGAAATTTTTTATCTTATATTTAAAATTTTATTTTGAACGTACTTGGCTATCCAAAGAAATATACTTCTCTTCACATTCATCTTTAAATTTCCAATTTCCAACATTTGAATCAATTTCCAAAGTGATTTCCAATTTACTCCCTTTTATTCCAAAATCCATTAATTTCAGATTTTATTCCTTAATTACGATTTAAAATACTTTTAACTGAAAATACCAATTTTAGATTTCTCAACTTACTTCTTAATCCTTTTAAATAAATTTAAACTTTAAATTTTAAAATAATTCTTTATTCCTTTAGAATAATATCACTTAATTTTACAATTCATTAAAATCCTTTTTTTTTCTTTTCATATTCGAAGTTATTTATTAGTATTTTAATATCACTTTCATTTCCTTTCAATTCATTCTTAATTTATTCAAATTTTCTGTAATTATTTCGCTTACAAATTCACTTCTTTTATTTTCTTCCCAAAATCCAATTTATATATTTTTGGTAACTCATTATACCCAAATATATTCAATCAAACCATAGCATTCAATATTTCAATATAATTCATCATAGAATACCAAATAATCACAACAGAGAATATTAAATAATTTAAATAAATGTTGAGGAATCCAGTTGGATCCGTCTAACCTGTTTTCCCTACATCCACATATGTTAGCACAATATAAAATACCAATTCCACTTCGAGGTGGAATATCGCGGTATATATGATTAATATAAATCACCCGCTATTATGTGGCACATAGGGTCTCATCCGCTATATAATGCGGGAAGTCAATCATTCCAAGATATATTATATACTACTATATATAATATTGCACATCCCATCAGATCAATCAATCAAGCAATTATTTAAATTTAACCATTTAAATTAAAATTAAAATTCAGCTGAGTGAGATTAACTCACCTTTGGTTTGTTTGCAGTCCACTTCCATTTCGGTTTGTTTCTTCACAATTTTGACCTTGAATAAACATTTATACAGTTTATTAATATTTGAATAAACCGAACAATTTATTTCCACTTAGTTAACTAATTATTTAATTTAAACAAATTTCCCTTTTGTAACTATATAATTAAATAAGTTTTATCAAATAACCTAATCACCCTAAATACATATTTAAAATAAACTACTAAATTTAAAATATGCATATGTATATTCTTAAAATTTCTATATCTTCCCAAATCGCGTGTGTGTGTGTGTGTGTGTGTGTGTGTGTGTGTGTGTGTGTATTAAATCTGCACAGTTTAGAACTTCAGTTTACAACAAAATAAATCAAATTAAAAGCAAGGTTATTTTACACTTTACTGTAACTTTAAACTCCCATTCCTATGTATATATTTTAAAATAGAAATTTAATTTTATATAAACTGCTCAGTATGTAAAATATTCTTTTATATATATATATATTTATTTAGTAAATTTTAAAAACAGAGTTATCATATACCTTACTGTATATATCCTTTATTTTATTTATTTATTTATATTTTTTTTTTAAACATACAGATAAAAACCTTAAATTGGGAAAGAAAACAATTAACCTCACCGAATACTGCGCAACCACCAGCATCTTGCGTCGACCACGGTCGCAACATCTTGCACAGTGCTGCATGTCGACCTCGGCCATCATGCGACCTAAATACCTCCCCGCGTCCCCTAATCGAAGTCGAACATCCACTCAAAGCACTCCCAAGTTGCAGTCACCGAAAACCCCAATCGAGACTAAATCGAACCAACCCAACTATCAAGCACGAGCCTTGAATTCTTCCACAGCAAGCCTCTCCTCCCATCGCATCTCCTACTCCACGCCGAAAGCCTCAACCTTAGGTGCAAACAAGATCTTGCCTCCGAGCCTTCATTTTGGTCGCTAAGAATGAAACGAACGAGTTCGTTCGATTGAGTTTATGGTTGAGAAAAGAAATCGAAGTGAGGCTCTGCGATTGATTTGGGGAGGGATGGTACACGCGGCTATTTATTTATTTATTTTATTGATTCCGCCATTTTTTTCTCTTGAATGATGTGATTTTGTTCTGGGATTTGGAGTCGAATGTAAGGAGATAGAAAGAAGAATCAGAAGGATACAGCTTCGTTAAATAAAAACTAGGGAAAGAAGTGATGCCTTGCCTGTGTAATTAAGGAAGGTGTCGTACACACTTTTGCTTGCTTGTTTGACCAAGCTAAAGGACTATGATTTGACCTTTAGACGGCTGAATTGACAATTAGTGTGTATATATATAATTATTTAGATTATATCATAACGGATTTAGCAACTCAAAATCCCGACCTCCCATCGAGGCGTGTCGCTAGGCGTTTATAATGTTATACCCCTATTCCGAACGCAATGGAAAAGGTTTCAAGTGCTAATTCGATCGTATGGAGAAGATAGCTTTTTGGATCAATTATTATATTGAATTTTCGATATAAATTTCAATGCGTTTAGTTATCGTACGCTCACAAAACAACTCCGATCAATACGAAATTTGAAATCCGATAATAATTCAATATTATGGATCCGATGGAACTAGTTTCATCAAATTTCGAGACTGTACCTCGAAAGGCTATTTTTAAATTCAATTTAGACTATAAAATTTTAAAACTGAACAAACCACTGTTAAATTCAATTTTACAATTTCTATTATCCTCGGTACTATCAATATAAATTTTACAAGCCTTTAAATTATTTTTAACACACTTAGAACTCTAGATTCAACATTTTTCCCAACTTCAACTTATTTAATTTAATAATTAAATTACCGAATAAAAGGTGATATTTGAATTCAAGTTAAAAATTAACTTTTAAATATTTAAAATCAATTAAACATTCTAATTTCAAATGCTTAAAAATTTCGGGTCATCACAAAAACATACCTTGGTATCAAATTAATATAATTCTTACCATTTTAGTGATTTGAATACCTCATTTTCAATTCAAGTTTGCACAAAATTCTTGATTTTCTTCTTATTTTTTGATCGTAATAACATTCTAATCTTTGCTCATAAACCCAAATAGCTTAGTCCTCATGAAAGATGGATTTAATTTCACTTTCAAATTGTTGGAATTAATGGATACGAACAAAAGATAAAGAAAGTGAAAGGAGTTGTGCTATGGATGGAACCACTGCCTTGAAAGTAAAATGTATAACTATGGTGTAATCAATAATTGTCGTTCGGTGCCCAAGGTTAACACAACGACCCTTTAGAATTATGCACTTAGGATTGAAGGATTTGAAGAATTGTGGAAGTCTCTATATAGAAGTTTTAAGTATATTTGGAAGAAGATTTAATTTTAGAGGAAGTTGTAGAGAGAGAGGGGATGAAGAAGGTAATTGTTGTTTACTATAAACTTTTAATAATAGGGAAACATCTTTGTGTGAACAAAGTTGAAATGTAAAAAAGAAAAAGGGGAAAAGAGAAGAGAGAGAAGTTAGGTTCGTATAAAAATTGATTTTGGAATATTAAAAAGCTTATATTTAGTTCATTAAAAGTTAAGGTTTTTCAATGCATACGAGTTGATAGATGTAATAAAATACATAAAACATTATTGAAACTAAAAAAGGTAGAATGAGGAAAGGAACTTGAATTTGCAATATTGCATAGCATATCACTACAATGAACAATATGATTTTGACAGAAGCTTCCGATGGCTACCTATTTTGTTTAGTCTAATTTATCATATTATTTTAACTTATTGTTTATAGAAGTGTGAAATTTGTTTAAAAATACTAATATAATTCCAAAAAATTAAAGAAGATATTTTTATTTAATTTTATAATTTTTTGACGGTTTAGGGTTAATTAATTAGTGTTTCTATAATCTTTTGTTATGTAATTTGATATTTAACTTTATTGAAAATCAAATTCAAAAGATCAATCCATGCAACTTTTAGCTTTTCCATTGTACAACTTCAGTAAAATTTATGATCCGCAACTGTTTTTTAAATTTAAATATAATTTTTAATCATTGTATAAGTAATTATGAATTTTGTAATGTATTTAACATTATAAATTCATATAAAAGAAAATAATCAAAGAAAAAATAATATTTTTGAACCTTATGTGAATCCAAAGTATTTTAACTCTACTTCTAAAATATGACGAAAAGGTAAATAAATTTATGGTATCGATCTTGATTCTCAAATTTATACCTATTTATCTACTTGCGGACTAAACAACATATAGTTTAAAGCCAAACGAGCTTCAAATGAGATGAAATTCAGGTCATATATACTTTATAATGAACTTATCCAATTCCTACAGCTAGAATCAAGAAAAACGGAAGGAAAAAAAACTAGACTCAAAGTATATTATTTTGTAAGGAGTTATATACCACTTGATATGTTTTGTTAGGACAACTTCTATGAAAATGACCTATTTGAAGCCTAAATTTTTTTAGTATGCTTTTTAAATACAACTGTAAGAATTGGATAAATACATGATATAGTATATACGTTTGAATTCTGTATCGTTTGAAAATCATTTGACCTTTGAGTGAGAGGTTTACATTTAAATCTCGATGAACAACTACAAGTTTAAAAATCCAAGTTTGATGCCTTAAAGCTGTTTATTTTCCTTTCGTATTTCGATCGCATGCCCAAAATACCTTGGATGGACATAAGAATCAATAAATTTATTTGTTTACTAAATATTTTATTTTATATGAATTTATTATGTTATATACATTTGAAATTCATAATTAGTTATCGAATCGTTAAAAAATTATTGCATAACAAATAAAAATAACATTTTAACAGTTAGAAACAGAACTACGTTATTGTAAACTTTTTAAATTTTTTATAGCAAATTAAATTTTGATAATCAATTAAATTAAACTTCATTTATTTTAATTAGGGAGAAAAAATAAATTATTTAATTCCACAGCCGTCGAAAAGTGTAACAACCCATAATTTTGTGAATATTTTTAATTTAATTTTTATTTGAAATTTTGATTTTTAAATCATTTGTAAGTGAATTTTTAGAATTTTTCCAATGTAAGTTTGGAATTTGTTTGTAATTTATTTTTCAAATGCAATAAATAAACAGTTTTTGAAAATTTTATATTTTGGTCAAAATTTGAATTTTCAGTTTAGATTTTTTAAAAATCTGAATTTTTAAATTTTAATCTTTTTCTTTGAAGCAGAATCTACTTATGATATCTGTTCTGCTTTTCGTTTCGTTAAATTCTGAGTTATACTTTTTAAATTAGATAAATTACCGCATTTTACACGTAGTTATTTTCTGTATTTCAATTTCTATTTTTCTATGTTCATTTCTATATTTTTTATTTTCTATGTTATTTTAATTAATTTTTCTATTTTGTTTATCTAAACTTTATCTATTGGATTTTACTTGTGTGTATATCTTTTCATAAAAGGCTTGGAAGAAATCAAGGAGACATGCGTTACATTTCTTTAATACTTGCCTTTTTATTTACCTACCATCTTTATTACTTACCCTAGCCATTCACCATTCATAGCCGTGAATTGCTCTTATTAATCACATACAAACATCTCAAAATATTCTCTTTTCAATTGCATTCAAGAATAATATATGTATGTATGTATGTATGTATGTATATGTATGTATGTATGTACGCATGCATGTATGTGTGTGTGTGTATGTGTGTTTCTTTCTCCTTATTTCTTGCCTTTTATTTCCTAGCCTTTTTGTTTTCCTATCATTTACTCCTCTTTAGCCGTTCAAATCTTTTCTTGCCATCCAATACACTCCATAATTCACGTACAGAAAAAAATTATTTCCCATCTCCCATTTTTTTATTTGTATTTAAAAATAAAATATATTATACGTTTCTTAATTTATTTCTTGACTTTATATATTTCCCACCTTTTAATCTTCTACCATATCTATTCATAAATGCATAGACGTGATTTTCCCCTTTTCAATTACGTACAAAGTTATCAAACTCCTCTTTTCATTTGTTTAAGAAAAATATATACAAGATCTTTTCCTACATAAATTGTGCCTTTTTAAATTTATGATTAATTTCTGCGTTTCATTTTTTATATATTTCTATTTTCATCTTCTTATTTACTTGTATGGTGTGTATAAACTTTATTTATTTAGTGAAGCTTTCTTTTGTGTATATACATCTATATTTATTGGATAAGTAACAAATCAATTAAGATATGATTTAGATGTAGGCATACGTTTCTTAATTTGTTTCTTACCTTTATATATTTTCCACCTTTTAATCTTCTACCATATCTATTCATAAATGCATAGACGTGATTTTCTCCTTTTCAATCACGTACAAAGTTATCAAACTCCTCTTTTCATTCGTTTAAGATAAATACATACAAGATCTTTTCCCTACTTAAATTGTGCCTTTTTAAATTTCCTTGCCTTTTTATTTTCTAACTATTCCTAAACTTTAGCCATTCAAATCCTTTTAAACCTAGCCGCCTCTTATCATTCACAGGAAATAAAAAAAGGTTTCTCAATGTATCATTTGAGTGAGGAAGGAAAAAGTCTAGATTTATGGCTTCCTTCTCTCTTCTTTTTCCACTTTCTTTTTTCTCTTTTTTTTCTTTCTCTTTTTCCTTTTGTTTTCTCCTTGCATAGCTCGGCCTCCACCACCACAACATCACCTCCTCCTCACTATTAGACCATGGCCAAGCCCACTTGGTGGTTGAAAGCAAGGTTATGTTCTTTGATTCATAATTGCATAGTTTAATCCATCTTTTGTTGTGTTGAATATTATTCTTATGATTTGTGTATTTGTTATATACAATATATGGGTCTTGACTCTCCATCTACTCAAAGTTTGGTCATGCCTTGTCGTGCTTTGTGGAGTTTCAATCGTGTATTGTGAATCTGATTCTAGCTTTTAAAAGGTGATTTTTTATCACTCTAGACATATGTACTTATATTATTGTGGAATAATGACAAGTGGAACTATATAAATTGATGTGTCATTCATACATGCCTATGATATGTTATATGATGTTAAATGTTGTTTATATATTTGTTGCATCATTTAATATGTATTTATATGTTATACTATTCATTTTATATACTGTATCTCTCACTGCTTGTTCCCTATCACTATGGGCTGAAATGATACATATCCGTATCACTTGACCTAGGTTAGAAAATTTTATACAGGCCCATGGATAAAAATATTATAATAGTTTCCTAAAATTATTAAGTATTCTGAATTTGTAAAGATATGGAAATTTAAAAAAAAAATTGATTTAAAGATTTAGAATATAAAGAGATATTGGTTTTCTATAAGTTAAGATTTTATAAGTTGATTTTGGTTTTTAATTGTAATGAAAAAAAATCTTTATTCGGTTTTAAATTTGTAATTTAAAGATTTGGAATATAATAAACAACTTAATAATGAAATTTGATTTAATGTGGAATTCTAAATCTAGCCTAGTAGTTGGAATGAATTTTATTCCATGAAATGGATATGTTTGTATAAATAGGTTTACAGTGATTTTCTAAGTTAAGTTGTATAAGTTAATGTATAAAATGAAATTTATATATATGACTTAACTTGATGATTGGAAATTGGTTTCCAAATGGAGATTTTAAGTTAAGAACATAAGGTATTTTAAATTGAAGAAACGTGTGAAGTCATAATTAATGAGAGAACATGTGAAGTTTTAATTAATGCAAGAAACATGTAAAGTTTTAATTAATGGAAGAAAAGTGTAAGTTTTTAATTAATGAAAGAAACGTGTAAAGTCATAATTAATGAGAGAACATGTAAAGTTTTTAATTAATGCAAGAAACATGTAAAGTTTTAATTAATGAAAGAAATGTGTAAGTTTTTTAATAAATGGAAGAAACGTGTAAAGTCCTAATTAATGAGAGAACATATAAAGTTTTTAATTAATGCAAGAAACATGTAAAGTTTTAATTAATGAAAGAAATGTGTAAGTTTTAATTAATGGAAGAAATGTGTAAGTTTTTAATTAATGAAAGAAACGTGTAAAGTCCTAATTAATGAGAGAACATGTAAATTTTTTAATTAATGCAAGAAACATGTAAAGTTTCAATTAATGAAAGAAAAGTGTACGTTTTAATTAATGCAAGAAACGTGTAAGTTTTAATTAATGCAAGAAACGTGTAAGTTTTAATTAATGAAAGAAACGTGTAAGTTTTTAATTAATGAAAGAAACAGGTAAAGTCCTAATTAATGAGAGAAAATGTAAAGTTTTTAATTAATGCAAGAAACATGTAAAGTTTTAATTAATGAAAGAAAAGTGTGTGTTTTAATTAATGAAAGAAACGTGTATGTTTTTAATTAATGAAAGAAACGTGTAAAGTCCTAATTAATGAGAGAACATGTAAAGTTTTTAATTAATGCAAGAAACATGTAAATTTTTAATTAATGAAAGAAGCATGTAAAGTTTTAATTAGTGCGGTATTAATTAAATTAATAAATGCTCTTTACGGTAATAGGAATGTAAATTTAAAACGTACATTTGATAATGTAAGTTTTAATTAGTGTAATATTGAAAAATGATAAATGCTCTTTATTATAATAAATGTAAGTTAAAACGTACATTTGACATGTAAGTTTTAATCAATGTAATGGTGTATTTTAAATTGATTAAAATGATAAATGTTACTTACTGTAATAATAAAATGTAAGTTGATAATGTACATTTGATATGCAAGTTTTAATTTATGTAAATGACATACTTTAAATGATTAAAATAATAAAGTTTCTTTATTGTAATAATAATGTAAGTTAATAAGGTAATTTTAACTTAACATAAGAATTTCAGCTTTAAATTGGATATTACAGTAAGAAAGTTTATTTAACTATATGGCTATGATAAAATGACCATATTAAATTTGTAAGCATATTAATACTTTAATTTTATAAAATGTTAAAGTGGAAAGTATTACATTCAAAAAATGCTATGATTCCTTAAGGTAACATTTCCAAGATGCTATGATAATTTAAAGGAATATTTCAAGTTTAATAAATTAAAGGAATAAAGGAAATATTCAATGATTTGGAAATTTGGGTTTTATTTAAACGATATATTATTGAATTAGTTTTGAAATGGAAAGATACTATTGTGATATGGTTTTGAAATGAGTATGATATTTTGGTTTTGAAAGTATATACTAGTTTGAAAGAAATGATATGATTTGAAATGGATATGCTAGTTTCGTTTTGAAAGTACAAATTATTTTGAAATAAATATCCATGGGTTATAATAACGTTTCGTTGTTAAAGAGACCAGGATTGGAAATTGTCATACTCTCTGCCAACTACGGAAACCACTTTAACAACCGTGTACGCGGTGAAGATTCCAGAATGAAGTAGGATGGTGGCGGCGTTCCTTTGAGGTAAATACGTGGACCCGACTCCCGTGAGTTGGCATAAGGTGGCTAAAACAGGAGCGATCGACGGGTTAATAAGGTAGCACCTTTGATCGGACACATCCCTTCAATATTATACTTTGACTTTCGGATTGATTCGGTGGACACTTTTGATTTTTATTTGGGGGTGTGGCTCGAGGTGGGCGGTAGCTGTGCGCTACGCGTTACCACCGACCCGGAAGCGTAATTGGTATATCTACCCTCGCATTGCCTAGTTGTGCCGTGTCACCTACCCTCCCGTAGCCCGTGTGGTATCCTCTGGTGGCTTCCCGATCAGGAGGGACTATGATATTGGATGGACTACTGGGATTATTACGTGTTAAGGTGGAAAATATAAAGCCTTAATGCTATTTAAAAGTATGTTTATTTTACTATAGACATTATTATAATAGCGAAATATTACTATATAGTAAATAGTTTAACGGATCCTTAGAGGATGGGCGGTCCCAAGCATCCTTTAAGTTACTTGTACCTTATTACAGTTCACAGGAGTTGGTTTACATTGTATAAGTATGTATGTCCTGACTCGAGTGTTTTGTGTTTTCTTTACGCTCGGGTCAGACTGAGTGATACAGCATTCGAAGTTGGAAGCTTTGCTTGAAGATCTAGCTATCTATTTCACTTTCGGTTATCCAGTTGATTCCAGTTATCTGGTTGGTTCCAGTGATGTATTATGATTCATACCTGGTTATCATGTTGAGACCTCCGTTGTATCTTGTTATCTCTGTTGTATCTTGTTTGACTCTGATATATTTATATAGTAGCATCATGAACTGCTATTTCTTTACTTCCGCTGCATTTATTACTCTGTGTCTGTGATCTGTGATTTATTTGTTTACTGTTTATGTCGTGTTTTGCCAAATTTATTTCACAATTCAGTATTTTGAGCAATTTAAGTCCGATATATGCGGATGCAAATGGTTGGAAATATCGGGTCGTTACAATTTGGTATCAGAGCTTTGGCTCTAGGCAAAACTTAGCATATATGGTAAATTTATTTATAGAATCACTTTCATTCGAGTGTGAATCTCTTCCTTTTTGACTCGATTCCTTTTGAATTTTGGAACGTTCTCTGTGGTTCCAAAATACATTCTTGTCCCCACTATTCATCTTCTTTTGATTCTGGAGTGTCCCATAACTCCACTTTGAATGATCATTAGAATGAGTCGGCGGTCTCGCCAATCTTTGAATGACTTGTAAAGGGGTGGAACTCTTTTACCATAGGCATCGATTCAACGGAGATTTATATATCCTCGGTTTAGATGCTAGTATCTCTTATTATCCTGAATTCTGTCTCTTGAGATCGAATGTAGATTTTCCCCAGAACTCTACATCGATCTTATTCTTGAAGTCACGGTTGACCCGATTAAGGTTGCAGGCGATTTATATAAGCTTATCCATTTTCTTATTCGTTTAGTTAACCATCTTATCTTTTGTTCTAACTTACACTCAAATCAAAATTTCCTTTGACTTGAGTCAATCCAATTTGAATCGCTATCCTTGCTTTGAAAATCTATTCCTATATACGGTGTATTTGTAAATCTATATTTAAATGTTTTACATATTGTACTGTTTGAGTTGTTGAAATTGATTTGGGTTTTCAATCGATTTCTCTGATCAACGCTATCGATAGGATTTCCAAAACACTTGAGCAAAGCAAACTAAAACAATATTGTTTTCAAATTTAGAAAAGGAAATAAATTTTGTATAATTATATAAGTGTAATTTTCTGAATTTTATAGGTTATTAAGAAATAATATTTGACTTAATATATATCTTGTAACCATTGGCTTTTGACTCCTATATAAATAATCGAACTATAAAACATGGCTATAAATTAATTTGGAAATTAAAATGGATCTAAATCAAGAAGTTGAGAATTTAATTTCCGATGGTTTCAAACTTGGGTTTTAATGTTTTAAAAGATATATCATTTAAAGTGTTTTCCTAATAGAGATTATTTTCAAAGAATTTTTAATGTTTAAATCAGTGCTCTTCTCTTGTCGCTGGAAAATAATTTTGGTGATGACTGCAGCATCATTGACATTCATTTTAGAGTTTCGAAGTGAAGAGACCATTCTGTAGCTTTGCTACTGTTTTTCTTTGAAAATTTAATTCATTTGAATTTCAAAAATATAACTTGATTTATAATATATATATATATGGATATATGATTTAAATTTGATTTATTATATATTGTATATATATTTATTTACCTCTAAATGGTTTGAAGTTATCGGAAATGTAATTCTTAAATTTACCTTAAAGAATGTTTTCAATTATAAATTGAACCAAAAATTTTGAATAAATATTTAAGTTGAAATAATTGAATTAGAAAACTTTATTTGTATAATATTCTATTGCATTTCCATTATAACTTACCTAAATTATTTAAAAGTTAACTATGTAATTGGATAATATACAATAAAAAAGGATTTTATAAATAAAATTTGAGTGTTTATAATAAATGTTATATACTTAAATTTTGGTTATAAAAGGATTAATAAAGGTAAATAGAATAAAAAGTTAATTGAATAATACAAAATATAAAGTGATGTTAAAGGTATTTATAAATAAATTAGAGCAAGTCATAATAAGTGTAAGCATACTTAATATATGTGATTAGACATATATTAAGTGGAATAAATGTAATAACCATCTGGAATAAAGAAGAATGAAACTTATTGAATAAAATTTTGAGTATAATAAATGATTTCAAATTCACGATTTTAGAAATTGTTAATTGGGTGATAAGATAATGAAATTATAAATAGATAAGATTTATTTAACTTAGGAAAAATCAAATGGATGAAATCAATTATTAATTTAAGTTGAAACTTTCATGGTTTTAAAATTTATCATCTTATTTTGTTTTCCAATCTCTTATCCTTCGGTTGTTCCTATTCTCCTGCATCCTAAGCGGAGAATTGAATTCCAAATTGATCTTTTCTCCTAAAGTTCGATCTGTAGTTCTTCCTCCCAAAATACCTTTACCAGTCTGTTTTGGAAAACTTTTCAAGAATCCTCTTCGTGCTTGTGTCCTTGATTACAGAGGATCTTGGGAAGATCATCTCCGTCTTGTTGAATCTACCTATAACGACTGTTACCAGGTATAATTTCAATCTTCGATTTTATATTGTCTTAATTCTATCACATTCTATATGTTGTCTCTATTTTCCATTCCTCGTTCCTTTTCGGGGGCAAAAAGTTTTGAGTGGGGGAGAGTGTAACAACCCATAATTTTCTGAATATTTTTAATTAAATTTTTATTTGAAATTTTGATTTTTAAATCATTTAAAAGTGAATTTTTAGAATTTTTCCAATGTAAATTTGGAATTTGTTTGTAATTTATTTTTCAAATGCAATAAATAAACAGTTTTTGAAAATTTTATATTTTGGTCAAAATTTGAATTTTTCAGTTTAAATTTTAAAAAAATTTGAATTTTTAAATTTTAATCCTTTTCTTTGAAGCAGAATCTATTTATGATATTTGTTCTACTTTTTCGTTTTGTTAAATTCTGAGTTATACTTTTTAAATTAGATAAATTACAGCGTTTTACACGCAGTTATTTTCTGTATTTCAATTTCTATTTTTCTATGTTCATTTCTATATTTTTATTTTCTATGTTATTTTAATAAATTTTTCTATTTTGTTTGTCTAAACCTTATTTATTGGATTTTACTTGTGTGTATATCTTTTCATAAAAGGCTTGGAAGAAATCAGGGAGACATGCGTTACATTTCTTTAATACTAGCCTTTTTATTTACTAACCATCTTTATTACTTATCCTATCCATTCACCATTCATAGCCGTGAATTACTCTTATTAATCACATATAAACATCTCAAAATATCCTCTTTTCAATTGCATTTAAGAATAATATATATGTATGTATGTATGTATGTATGTATGTGTGTGTGTGTGTGTGTGTGTTTCTTTCTCCTTATTTCTTGCCTTTTATTTCCTAGCCTTTTTGTTTTCCTATCATTTACTCCTCTTTAGCCGTTCAAATCTTTTCTTGCCATCCACTCCACTTCATAATTCACGTATAAGAAAAATTATTTCCCATCTCCCATTTTTTTTATTTGTATTTAAAAATAAAATATATTATACGTTTCTTAATTTATTTCTTGCCTTTATATATTTCTCACCTTTTAATCTTCTACCATATCAATTCATAAATGCATAGACGTGATTTTCTCCTTTTCAATCACGTACAAAGTTATCAAACTCCTCTTTTCATTTGTTTAAGGAAAATATATACAAGATCTTTTCCTACTTAAATTGTGCCTTTTTAAATTTATAATTAATTTCTGCGTTTCATTTTTTTATATTTCTATTTCCATCTTCTTATTTACTTGTGTGGTGTGTATAAACTTTATTTATTTAGTAAAGGTTTCTTTTGTGTATATACATCTATATTTATTGTATAAGTAACAAATCAATTAAGATATGTTTTAAATGTAGGCATACGTTTCTTAATTTATTTCTTACCTTTATATATTTCCCACCTTTTAATCTTCTACCATATCTATTCATAAATGCGTAGACGTGATTTTCTCCTTTTCAATCATGTACAAAGTTATCAAACTCCTTTTTCATTTGTTTAAGATAAATACTTACAAGATTTTTTTTCCCTACTTAAATTGTGCTTTTTTAAATTTCCTTGCCTTTTTATTTTCTAACTATTCCTAAACTTTAGCTATTCACATCTTTTTAAACCTAGCCGCCTCTTATCATTCACGGGAAATAAAAAAAGGTTTCTCATTGTATCATTTGAGTGAGGAAGGAAAAAGTCTAGATCTATGGCTTCCTTCTCTCTTCTTTTTCCACTTTCTTTTTTCTCTTTCTTTTTCTTCTCTTTTTCTTTTTGTTTTCTCCTTGCATAGCTCAGCCTCTACCACCACAACACCACCTCCTCCTCACTATTAGACCATGGCCAAGCCCACTTGGTGGTTGAAAGCAAGGTTATGTTCTTTGATTCGTAATTGCATAGTTTAATCCATCTTTTGTTGTGTTGAATCTTATTCTTATGATTTGTGTATTTGTTATATACAAGATATGGATCTTGACTTTCCATCTACTCAAAAGTTTGGTCGTGCCTTGTCGTGCTTTGTGGAGTTTCAATCGTGTATTGTGAATCTGATTCTAGGTTTTAAAAGGTGAGTTTTTATCACTATAGACATATGTACTTATATTATTGTGGAATAATGACAAGTGGATCTGCATAAATTGATGTGTCGTTCATACATGCCTGTGATATGTTATATGATGTTAAATGTTGTTCATATATTTGTTGCATCGTCTAAAATGTATTTATATGTTATACTATTCATTTTATATACTATATCTCTCACTGCAAGTTCCCTATCACTATGGGCTGAAATGATAGGCTGAAATGATTTTACTGCATTTATTTACATGGGATTGCGGGTTTGAAATGACAGAACCCAGATTTTTCTTTTCAAATTACGGATTGAAATGATAAATATCCATATCACTTGACCTAGGTTAGAAAATTTTATACAGGCCCATGGATAAAAAATTTATAATAGTTTCCTAAAATTATTAAGTATTCTAAATTTATAAATATATGGAAATTTAAAAAAAATTGATTTAAAAATTTAGAATATAAAGAGATATTGGTTTTCTATAAGTTAAGATTTTATAAGTTGATTTTGGTTTTTAATTGTAATGAAAAAAATCTTTATTTGGTTTTAAATTTGTAATTTAAAGATTTGGAATATAATAAACAACTTAATAATGAAATTTGATTTAATGTGGAATTCTAAATCTAGCCTAGTAGTTGGAATGAATTTTATTCCATGAAGCGGATATGTTTGTATAAATAGGTTTACAGTGATTTTCTAAGTTAAGTTGTATAAGTTAATGTATAAAATGTAATTTATATATATGACTTAACTTGATGATTGGAAATTGGTTTCCAAATAGAGATTTTAAGTTAAGAAAATAAGGTATTTTAAATTGAAGTAACGTGTAAAGTCATAATTAATGAGAGAACATGTGAAGTTTTAATTAATGCAAGAAACATGTAAAGTTTTAATTAATGAAAGAAAAGTGTAAATTTTTAATTAATGAAAGAAACTTGTAAAGTCATAATTAATAAGAGAACATGTAAAGTTTTTAATTAATGCAAGAAATATGTAAAGTTTTAATTAATGAAAGAAATGTGTAAGTTTTTAAATAAATGAAAGAAACGTGTAAAGTCCTAATTAATGAGAGAACATACAAAGTTTTTAATTAATGCAAGAAACATGTAAAGTTTTAATTGATGAAAGAAAAGTGTAAGTTTTAATTAATGAAAGAAACGTGTAAGTTTTTAATTAATGAAAGAAACGTGTAAAGTCCTAATTAATGAGAGAACAGGTAAAGTTTTTAATTAAACATGTAAAGTTTCAATTAATGAAAGAAAAGTGTAAGTTTCAACTAATGCAAGAAACGTGTAAGTTTTAATTAATGCAAGAAAGGTGTAAGTATTAATTAATGAAAGAAACGTGTAAGTTTTCAATTAATGAAAGAAACGTGTAAGTTTTTAATTAATGAAAGAAACGAGTAAAGTCCTAATTAATGAGAGAACATGTAATGTTTTTAATTAATGCAAGAAACATGTAAAGTTTTAATTAATGAAAAAAAGTGTAAGTTTTAATTAATGAAAGAAACGTGTAAGTTTTTAATTAATGAAAGAAACGTGTAAAGTCCTATTAATGAGAGAACATGTAAAGTTTTTAATTAATGCAAGAAACATGTAAAGTTTTAATTAATGAAAGAAACATGTAAATTTTAATTAGTGTGGTATTAATTAAATTAATAAATGCTCTTTACGGTAATAGGAATGTAAATTTTAAATGTACATTTGATAATGTAAGTTTTAATTAGTGTAATATTGAAAAATGATAAATGCTCTTTATTATAATAAATGTAAGTTAAAACGTACATTTGACATGTATGTTTTAATCAATGTAATGGTGTATTTTAAATTGATTAAAATGATAAATGTTACTTACTGTAATAATAAAATGTAAGTTGATAATGTACATTTAATATGCAAGTTTTAATTTATGTAAATGGAATACTTTAAATGATTAAAATAATAAAGTTTCTTTATTGTAATAATAATGTAAGTTAATAAGGTACTTTTAACTTATCATAAGAATTTCAGCTTTAAATTGGATATTACAGTAACAAAGTTTATTTAACTATAAGGCTATGATAAAATGATCATGTTAAATTTGTAAGCATATCAATACTTTGATTTTATAAAATGTTAAAGTGGAAAGTATTACATTCCAAAAATGCTATGATTCCTTAAGGTAACATTTCCAAAATGCTATGATAATTTAAAGGAATATTTCAAGTTTAATAAATTAAAGGAAATATTCAATGATTTGGAAATTTGGGTTTTATTTAAACGATATATTATTGAATTAGTTTTGAAATGGAAATGATACTATTATGATATGGTTTTGAAATGAGTATGATATTTTGGTTTTGAAAGTATATACTAGTTTGAAAGAAATGATATGATTTGAAATGGATATGCTAGTTTCGTTTTGAAAGTACAAATTATTTTGAAATAAATATCCATGGGTTATAATAACATTTGGTTGTTAAAGAGACCGGGATTGAAAGTTTTCATACTCTCTGCCAACTTCGAAAACCACTTTGACAACCGTGTACGCGGTGGAGGTTCCAGAATAAAGTAGGATGGCGGCGGCATTCCTTTGAGGTAAATACGTGGACCCGACTCCCACGAGTTGGCATAAGGTGGCTAAAACAGGAGCGATCGACGGGTTAATAAGGTAGCACCTTTGATCGGACACCTCCCTTCGATATTATACTTTGACTTTTGGATTGATTCGGTGGCCAATTTTGATTTTTATTTGGGGATGTGGCTCGAGGTGGGCGGTAGCTGCGCGCTACGCGTTACCACCGACCTGGAAGCGTAATTGGTATATCTACCCTGGCATTGCCTAGTTGTGCCGTGTCACCTACCATATCGCGCCTTGTACGAGTTTAGATTTCTCCCGTAGCTCGTGTGGTATCCTCTGGTGGCTTCCCGATCAGGAGGGACTATGATATTGGATGGACTACTGGGACTATTACGTGTTAAGGTGGAAAATGTAAAGCCTTAATGCTATTTAAAAGTATGTTTATTTTACTATAGACATTATTATAAAAGCGAAATATTACTACATAGTAAATAGTTTAACGGATCCTTAGAGGATGGGCGGTCCCAGGCATCCTTTAAGTTACTTATACCTTATATTACAGTTCACTGGAGTTGGTTTACATTGTATAAGTATGTATGTCCTGACTCGAGTGTTTTGTGTTTTCTTTACGCTCGGGTCAGACTGAGTGATACAGCATTTGAGACTCACCTTCGAAGTTGGAAGCTTTGCTTGAAGATCCAGCTATCTATTTCACTTTCGGTTATCCAGTTGATTCCAGTTATCCGGTTGGTTCCAGTGATGTATTATGATTCATACCTGGTTATCATGTTGAGACCTCCGTTGTATCTTGTTATCTCTATCGTATCTTGTTTGACTTTGATGTATTTATATAGTAGCTTCATGAACTGCTATTTCTTTACTTCCGCTGCATTTATTACTCTGTGTCTGTGATCTGTGATTTATTTGTTTACTGTTTATGCTTTGTTTTGCCAAATTTATTTTAGAATTCGGTATTTTGAGCAATTCAAGTCCGACATGTGCGGATGCGAATGGTTGAAAATATCGGGTCGTTACAAAAAGCTCGCCGGCGACCGTCAAAATGTCGCATATACAACAGCATCCAACCTCGTTTTCTTCCTCATTTCACATCCAAAATCTTAAACTAAAGACCCTAAACGTCAATCTAGGGTAGTCAACCATGCAGTAATACTAAACGCCAATCGGCCTATTAGACCTGCTGTCCTTACCTATTCATGTGCTACAACGTAAAAGTCATGCTCTTCACCCGTGCACTGTGACTAAATGCCTCTTACGTCTGACCAGCGCCGACTCAAACAACCTCACAGGACCCCGAAGTTGCGCTTAAGCTCTGCCAAACCAGACTTTTATCCTCATGTATCCTTGGTCACCAACGTGGACTTGCCTCTATCCAAAGTGTCGGTCCTCCGAAAGAGCGTCCGTAGCTGGGTCGACTGCGCAAAATCCTCCAACGATCTGTCTAAAGAAGCCTACGTAGGAGACCACTTGTCCTGTTCCGTCCTCGTCGATCTGCCTAAAGAAGCCTACGATTGCGGATGGTATCTATCCTACGTACTAGCAACCTATGAAAAGTAACAAACATCCTTGCGAACCTACTTGCCCGCTCCTAGTACGTACAGCCAAAACTATATTTTGATCTTAACTACATGAAACACCCATCCAGACCTTTATAAGGTTTGCCTACCAAATCGCTTATAGATTAATTAATTTTACCATTATAGTTTACATACTATTTATTTCCATAAATCAACTTTAGGAAATTTTTACATCCAATATGTTCAGTTCATAATTTCCCTTTTTCTTACATAAATGATATTTCAATTTCACGTCAATTCAAACATATGGTATGTTTGTAACTTTTTACCATTTTGTTACAATTTACCCTAGCCTTTAGGGTCCATTTAATTTACATTTTTTCCATCCTAATTATGTTCTACTTTTAGAGTTTAATCGGTACAAATTTTTTATCCAATAGTCACAAACTATTTAATTACACAATTCCACTTTTACATTTTTAGGCCACATATGAAACAAACAATTATGCCAATTAGACTTTCCAATTTTATTCCAAAATCATATTCATAATTATGTAATTATATCAATCAAAACCATAATTTTATTCAAGTAACATATTCTGAATTTATTCAACTAACCTATTCTACCATTAGAAATTGAATAGAAATTCTAATTTAATTGATTTAAGCCAATCTTATTTACGCCATGAAACGTGAATAACAATTGGTTTGTTCCAAATTTCAACCAAAGTTGAATTAGAATTGAGAAGTGGAAGAAGAAGAAGATACAATAATTTAGATATGTTTCAATAATATTTATGCCATAAAACATGAAAAGACAACTTGTATGTCCTATATTTTAAACCAAACATGAATTAGATTTGAGAAGTGGAAGAAGAAGAAGTTACAATAAATTACATCTATTCTCAATTAATAATAGAAATTAATTCATATTAACGTGCCAGAGAAGAACTGAAATTGAACTACTTTATTTTTCTATTTCGAATTAATTCCTACTCACCTAGCACTTGAGCTTTTATAAATTTGAAAAAGCTTTGCTTTAATCTTACTCCCTTTGATTCTTCTAAATTCCCCAAATTGCTTGAATATATATAGATAATTTGATTTGGTAGCAATTTGTTTATTTAGTAGAAAAAAGGTTGAAAAATAATACACACTAATTTTATTGTAGAATTATGGCGACGGTTGAATAAGATATTAGGTTTACGTTAGATGGTTTATTTATAGATTGTTCGAGTGAATATAATCCATTAGATTATTTTAGATTAAATCTGGTTCTTTCATACACTTAATGGTTATCCATTCTAGTCCATACACATCACTTAACCGATAAAATTTAGCCATGTCATCCTTTTACATCATTGGAGCAAATGGGAAGCTGCCACATATTAGAAACAACGCTGAAATACGTAAGAAAATCGCTAGAAATGAACTAGCAACAGATTTTGGGCTACAACGAGACTTGATCCCTGGCCACTAAGGAAGTCAACATGCGCCTTTACCACTATACCAAATTCACTTTAATTTCTTTTTAATTATATTTCCTGTAAAATATCGGGGTGTTACATTCTCTCCCCTCCCCCTAAAGGATTTCGTCCTCGAAATCTCTAATGACAGAAGAAGGTAATTAACAACCATCATCCAAAAACTACATCTATCTACTCAACCATCATCCATTTCCACCATTGTCCTTATTTTTAACTAATGTAATTTATGATTTATGCAAAGTGAAATGCATATGAACTTATCTAATGCAAAAGGTAGTCAGTCTACTAATTCAGTTGACCTTCTGTAATGCAAGTATACTTATGCCATGCAACCAAATGTATGCAATTACCCTAGTATAATTGATAATTCTATATGTATGTTTCGGTCATTCACCCAAATCCAAATGTGACACCCATTTATATACACGCAAACACACAGAGATATTTATATATCTATATATATACACACACAACCATGTGCAAATGCAATAGATATTAGGCACGCATATGCGAGTGTGTCAACCTAGTTGGCTGATTACCCCAATAAATATCTATCTAGTGCATGCAAACATCCATTTGCAAACATTGGCATCCACTTGCAATCATTTTCATCCATCAAACATTACATGCCCCCAATGACATGTTTCCAACCAAGCTACCATCCATAGGTTTCACCTAAAGATTATCAAAAGACCCTACCTAAGAAAAGATCAAAGATCAAAGACAGGATATTTGAAATGTACCTTCAAATAGAAAAGGATAAGAAGTTCGAATTCTCTCCTCAGATTCCCATGTGCACTCCTTGGGTGTCGTTTTCCCACTGAACCTTCACTAGACGAACTTCCTTGTTGTGTAATCTCTTGACGCCGTGTTCCAGTATATGGGTGGGTGTACGACACACAAGTGATTCGTGCTCTACCTCCTCTTTCCTTAGCTGACCGGGTTCTACTATTACTGCCGAATCATGTAGAAACTTCCTCAGATGCGAAACATGAAAAACATTGTGAATTCCCGCCAACATATTTGGAAGATCAACTCTGTATGCCACTTTTCTAATCCGTGCAGTAATTGGGAAGGGTCCTACAAATCTCGGTGCCAACTTACCCACTGAGCCAAATCTCATAATATTTCTCGGAGGAGAAGCCTTGAAAAAAACCATATCTCTTACCTTAAACTCCAAATCTGAACATCTTCTGTCGGCATATGACTTTTGTCAATCTTGTGCAGTCTTCAACCTCTTGCGAATCAAATCCACCTTCTCAGAAGTTTCCCTCACCAAGTCTGTTCCAAGCAAGATCCTATCGGTGGTATCCCACCAACAGGCTAGTGATCTATCTGGTCTGCCATAGAGGGCCTCGAACAGTGTCATCTCAACGCTTGCTTGATAACTATTATTATATGCAAATTCCACCAAAGGTAGATGGTCTTCCCAAGAACCTCCGAAGTCGACGATGCACAATCTGAAAAAATCTTCCGAAACCATGTTTACCCTCTCAGTCTGTCCATCTATCTGAGGGTAATATGTGGTGCTCATATTCAATTCTGTTCCCAAGGCTTGCTGAGGACTCTTTCAAAACTCGCTGGTGAATAATGGATCTCTGTCGCTCACAATGCTGGCGGGAACTCTATGAAGCCTAACTATCTCCCTTACATAAAGAGTTTCCAAAGAAGCTGCCATCCTATTACTTTTAATGGGTAATAAATTAGCGCTCTTTGTCAGTCTATCCACAATGACCCAAATGCTCGTGTTCCTTCTCCGTGACCTTGGTAATCCATCCACGAAGTCCATAGAGACGCTCTCCCAATTCCATAATGGAATATCGAATGGATGCAATAGTCTTCCGAGCTTCTTCTGTTCCGCCATTGCCCTTTGCAAGTGATGCACTTCGATACATACTCCGCCACCTTTTTCTTCATTCCGGGCCTATAGAATACCCTCTTCATATCCCGGTACATCTTATCACTACCGAGGTGCACTGTCATGCTAGAATGATGTGACTCGGCCAACATCGCATTTACTAAATTCTCACTACGGGGAACACAAAGTCTACCATCCCTTCTAAGCCATCCTTTAGTGTCGATGGTATAGCACCTATAATGTGGTGATGACTCTCCTCTACCAAGCTTATCTAAAATCTTCTTTAACTCTTCGTCCTCACCTTGCCTTGTTTCAATCTTCTCCATCAAAGTAGGATGGACGTCGAGAGCTGTAAACAATATTGGAGCTAAATCCGATCGAGGTTTAAATTCAAAGGTATCAATGTACTCCAAATGCTTTTATTCCAAAAACACAGGACTTAAAACCACTTTGTGTCTACTCAATGCATTTGCCACTACATTAACCTTGACAGGGGTATAGGAAATCTTAAAGTCATAAGAGGCTAAAAACTCCATCCACGTTTGCTATCTCAAAATCAATTCTTTCTGAGAGAATAGATACTTCAAAGACTTATGATGCGTAAAAAGTTCAAACCTTTCTCCTAAGAGATAGTGCCTCTAAGACTTGAGAGAGAAAACTATAGCTACTAACTCAAGGTCATGCGTCAGGTAGTTCTTCTCATGCATTTTCAATTATCCACTCGCATAGCACACTACCCTACCCTCTTACATCAATACTGCCCATAGCCCCATACCACAAGCATCCGTAAAAACCGATAAAGGATTGGTTCCATCTGGTAATGCAATACGGGCGTCGTAGCCAAAGCTTCCTTCAAGCGACCAAAGTCATCCTCACACTTGGCATCCCAAACAAAAGTTGATTTCTTCTTGATAAGGCAGGTAAGTGGTGCTAATATCCTAGCGAAGTCCTTAATGAACTTCCTATAGTAGCCCGCAAGACCAAGGAAACTCCTTATGTCTGTGGCATTCTTAGGGGTCTGCCAATCCTGTACCGTTGCCCATTTCACCGGATCTACTGCAAGTCCATCCTCTGAAATGATGTGTTCCAAAAAGCAAACCTCATCCATCCAAAAGTGGCTCTTGAAGAACTTTGCCTTCAACTTATGTTCTCGTAGGTTCCTAAGCACTTCTACCAAGTGAACAGTATGCTCCTCCTTGCTTCGTGAATAAACCAAAATGTCATTGATGAACACCCCACAACCTTATTCGACGACTCGTGAAATACTCGACCCATTCGGTCCACAAAATATGCCGGAGAATTGGTTAGCCAAAATGGCATGACTAAACACTCAGATAACCCATCTGGAGTCATAAACGCAGTCTTCTTGATGCTATCCTCCACCACACGCAACTGATGAAATCTCATGGCCAAATCGAGCTGTGAAAATACCTTGGCTTCTACTGGCTGGTCAAAGAGATCGTCTATATGAGAAAGAGGATAACGATTCTTCTTCGTCAGCTTATTACGCTCCCTATAATCCATGCAAAGTCTGAGAGAGCCATCTGCCTTAGTGGCAAAGACGGCGGGTGCGCCCTACTCAGAAATGATTCTACGAATGAAGCCCTTCTCCAAAAGCTCTCCAATCTTCTTGCTCAACTCACGACATTCCTTAGGAGCCATATGCCTTACTTGTAATGCAACCAGTTTGGCATTATCGACAAGATAAATCTTGAACTCGATCTCTTTTCAAGATGGAAGGCCAGCAACCTCCTCGAACACATCTAGAGAGTCTCTAACAATGGGTACCGAACTCAAATTTTTTAGCAATAAGCCATGAGAATAAAGATAGCACAACATGACCATTCCTCTAGGATCACAAGATACCTCCAAGGTACGTCCACTACAAGTGCCTAATCTCACTACCCACTTATCGCAATCAAGAACGGCACCATACATGGATAGCCAATCCATACCAAGAATTAACCTGAACCCAGAAAATCCCAATATAAAGGCACTACAGTCAAACTCAGCGCCTAAAATAAACAATTTCAAATCCTGACATAACATGGACAAATAGGCCGATCCTCCTATGAGATTTGATACTACTACCAGGTTGGTCACTAAGCAAGCATAAAGGCCAAAACCCACTACCATAGTACTAGATATAAAAGAGTGCGAAGCTCCAGAATCAAATAGGGTACGAACTAGAAAATCAGAATAGATAAAACACCATCGATGATGACCTTCTTTTCCTTGTCTACAACCGGACGAGTACTAGAGGAAGATGCTGCTCTAAAGAATAAGCCTGAGTAGGCTATGAAGGTGTTTGTGAACTGTCCTTGGCCTTCTACGGATAGTCCTTTTTTTATATGCCTACTTGATCACAAAGATTGCACCTTAGTCTCGGTCGCTATCCTGCCCCTCTACAATCCTTAGCAAGATGACCTGGTTTCCCTCAAGTATTGCACTTCCAATCCTTCCTTGAACTTTCCTTTTTCCACTTAACCCTCCTCCTCTCCTCTTTCCTTTCCACTGCTTCTTCCCATCACTCTTCTGCGCCACATCTCCTTTCTTCTCAGTATAAGCAAGTAAAGCCATCTCTAGCAATCCCTCAAAAGTGGCTCCCATCGGAATGTGGCTCACCGCCAAACTCTACAGTGGGTGACTCAAAACCTTAGCGAACTTCAATGCCTTCTTGTGAGGAGTATTGATCAGGTCTAGTCCAAATCTGGCAAGCTCATTGAATTGATTAACATATTCCTTAACTATTATACCCCCCTTGCTTGAGCTGTATAAATTTATCTAGTTGCACTCCCTCTTCAGCCTGCGATAAGAATTTCCTCTCGAACCTAGTACGAAAAACCGCCTAAGTCAAAATATCAGCCTCAGCCTCCACAATCTCCCACCAACAAAGTGCCTCTCCCTGCAACTGCCATGAAGCGAACTGCCTCCGAACCAAGTCCTCAATTCCCATAAGTCAAAATGTCCACTCACAACTATGGATCCAAGCTCTCGCCTCAGTATATGACTCGGTTCCAAGAAACGGCTTGCCTCCTAAGCTGGTGTAGTCCTTGCATAACTTGGAAAAATTGGGAATGCCTAGCAGACGGGCTTGAGCCCCTTCCGCCGGAGCAGCATCCCTAGCTGGTGGCTCTGCTCGTGCAATAGCCTGTAAATAACGTTTGAACCAAGCAAGCATATTAAGGCCTAGAACTTCGAGGATATCTTGTAGTCAAGACATTTCTACATATGGATATTAGAAAGATAGGATTAGGTACTCCACAAATAGTTCAATAGATAAGGAGGAAGAGATATGGGGGACCCATTTCTAAAATTTCTTTTTTTTCCAAAATATACACATATACTTTTAAAAGTATTATTTGGAATATCCTTTAAAAATTATTCAAAAACTTCTAAATTTTTTAAATATTTTTAGGATTACTAAAACCTTAACTTTGATACCAACTGTGACACCCCGCACCTCTAAGCACCCCGAAAATCAGACATGATTAGAAGCACGAGTGGTCGGGTGAAATAAAAATCCATAACATAGCATAGAGACTAAGATAACAACATAAAGTGATTAAAATATTACAGTGGAAGAAATCTTTCGCTAATTATAAATTAATAGCAAAACAACTTCGTTAAAAACAACATTATCCCAAAATTATTGCTGAAACCAAAAGTATCAAGTAGTCTCTACCAAAACATAAAACATAACAAAGTTCACAATATAGGTCCTCATATATAGAGTAAAGTATGGAAAAGAGAAACGAAGTACATGAAATAAAAGAAACAAAAGCTGAAAATAACAAATGCTCCAATGACCCTCCAAGCTGCAAAGAACAGCAACCTAGACCCACCCTCCTGTGATTTGGGGAAAATAGGAAAAAAAGGAATGGGTCAGAGATAAAGTTTGGTGAATGAGAAATAAAATGAAGCGGAAAGAATAAAACAGTTTAATTCCAGGTCTTCCTCGAATATCACAGAGGGTGAATAATATAATGCAATGAATCCTTCTTAGATACAGTTCCTAAGAAGCCATGGTCCATGGTCACTCTAGAGAAGTCAACCATGTAGTAAAACTAAACGTCAATCGGCCTGTCGGACCTACTGTCCTACCTATCCACGTGCTACAACATGAAATTCATGCTCTTCACCCGTGCACCGTGACTAAATGCCTCTTATGTATGACCGACGCTGACTCAAACAACCTCGCAGGACCCTGAAGTTGCGCTTAGGCCGGGGCAAACTGGACTCCTATCCTCCTATCTCCACGGTCATCAATGTGGACTTGCCCCTATCCAAAGTACGGTCCTCTGAAAGAGCGCCTGCAGCTGGGTTGGCTGCACAAAATCCTCCAAAGATCTGCCTAAAGAAGCCTACATCGGAGCATACTTGTCATGTTCCGTCCGAGTCGATCTGCCTGAAGAAGCCTACGATTGCGAATGCTATCTATCCTACGTACTACCAACCTATGAAAGGTAATAAACATCCTTTCTAACCTACTTGGCCGCTCCCAATACGTACAGCCAAATATAAATTTTGGCTTTAACTGCATGAAACACCTATCCAGACCTTTACAAGGTCTGCCTACCAAATCGCTTCTAGATTAATTAATTTTACCATTACACCTTACGTATTCTTTATTTCCATTAATTGGCTTTAGGCCATTTTTACATCTGATTTGGTTATTTCACAATTTCTCTTTTTCTTACATAAATGGTATTTCAATTTCACGTCCATTTAGTTCGTATGGTTTATTTGTAATTTTTATGCCATTTTGTTACAGATTTACATTAGCTTTAGGGTCCATTTAATTTACATTTTTTCATCCTAATTTACATTCTCCTTTAGAGATTTAATCTGTAAAAAAAATTTATCTAATAGCCACAAACCATTGAATTACACAAAATTCTACTTTTACATTTTTAGGCCACTGAAACAAACAATTATGTCAATTAGACTTTCCAATTTTGTTCCAAAACCATATTTAAAATTATGTAAATATATCAATCAAAACCATAATTTTATTCAAGTAACATACTCTAAATTTATTCAACTAACCTGTTCTACCATTAGAAAATAATAATTGTAATTCAATTTTATTAAACCAATCTTATTTACGTCGTGAAATGTGGATACAATTTGTTTGTTAAAAATTTCAACCCAAACATGAGTGAGAATTAAGAAGTGGAAGAAGAAGAAGATACGATAATTTACATAAATTTCAATCTTATTTACACCATAAAACGTGAATAGACAATTTATATGTCCCATATTTTAAACCAAACATGAATTAGATTTGAGAAGTGGATGAAGAAGAAGAAGTTACAATAATTTTCATTAATTCTCAATTAATAACAGAAATTAATTCATATTAACTAACTAGAGAAGAACTGAAATTGAACTACTTTATTTTTCTATTTCATATTAATTCCCACTCACCTGGTACTTGAGCTTGTATAAATTTGAAAAAGCTTTGCTTTAATCTTTCTCCCTTTGATTCTTCTAAATTTTCTAAATTACTAGAAAATATATAGATAGTTTAATTTGGTAAAGATTTGTTTATTTAGTAGAGAAAAGGGGGAAGAATAATACACACTAATTTTACTATAGAATTATGGCGACGGCTGAATAAGAGATTAGGATCAGGTTAGATGGTTTATTTATAGATTGTTTGAGTGAATATAATCCATTATATTATTTTAGATTATATCTGGTTCTTTCATACATAATGGTTATCCACTCTAGCACATACTCATCACTCAACTAATAAAATTTGGACATCTCATCCTATTAAATCACCGGAGTGAATGGGAAGCCGCCACATGTTGAAAACAATGCTGAAATACATAGGGAAATCGCTGGAAACGAACCAGCTAAAAAAACATCGCTTCTTATTTTAGGCAACATTGGGACTTGATCTTTGGTCACTAAGGAAGTCAACCCACGCCTTTACCACTGTACCAAATGCGCTTTTAATTTCTTTTTAATTATATTTCCCATAAAATATCGGGGTGTTACACTTACACACTTTATTAAATAATGTTACAGGCTAGACTAAGCAAAGCACCTACAAAAAGCCAAGGATAACGTCAAAATTCTAGAGTTGAGTGCTAGGATTGCGGAGCTGGAGGAATGAGACATGCATCGGACTGCGGAGCTGGCCATGTTGAATGTGTGTCTTGCTGCATATGTGTAAGAGCATGACACATTTCCCTCATCAGGTGGTTCCGGAGGTGATGAGTAGGACTGATAGGTATGATTTTTTTCTATTTGTGTTGGAACATTGCACATATATGCACATTGAGACGGGAGGTTGATTTTAGTTGTTTGATACATTTTGAGATGTTGGATGTGGGTGTGGTTAATTTGAATTGTGTGATACATCTTGAGATGTTGGATGCGTGTGAGGTTTATTTGAGTTGTTTTGAGATGTTGTTGGACTTATTTGATACATTTTGGGATGTAGTTGAGATGTTGTTGGATGTTTGAGTATTTGTGGATACTTTAAGTTTTATTTATTATAAATACTGATGTTTTGTTATTGCTGATGTTATATATGTGATTTTGGCTTTGATACACACACACACACACATATATATATACACACACACATATACACACAGACGCATACATACATATACATATATATGTATACACACACACACACACACACACACACACATATATATATATATATATATGAGTTATATATGTAACATTGAGTTGCGATATATATTGATATGTGTGTGTTGGTTGGGGTTGAAAGGCTTCTGGAATGAATTTTTTTAAGATTTTTGAGGGCTAACCGACGGCTTCTGACTGCTTATGTTTCAGTTATTCCAACGGCTTCTGACAGTTGCCGACACCAATTTGGACAAGCCACATTCTTCCACGTGTACACAATGGGGTTTTGAAAGCCATCGCTAAAACCTTCATCAACCATCAGAAATAAATCGATGAAGCTGTCGGAAAGCCGTTGGAAAGAACATTCTTCGATGGTCTACATACCGACGGCATTTACCGACGGTTACCAACGGCTGTTGGTGGTTCTGAGCCATTGGAAAAATTGTTGTTTCTTATAGTGTGAATTGAGAAAAAAAAGAGGAAAATGTCAAAACATCTTTAATGTTAATGGTTATTTATTTATATATTAGAATGGATTTCTAAATACAAAGCGATAAAAAGGAAAAAATAATACCTGAATCCATGATGTGAAGGCAATAGAGCATGTGTCAAGCATTTTTGACCTGAAAACGATTATTAACATATCAAAATTGGAAGATAAATAATACCTAAATCTACAAAATCAAAAGTGAAAGAAAATTAATATGTTAATCCAAAAAACAAAAAGTGAAGAAAAAAATCATAACTGGATCCCCTAACCAATGATATATGGTCAAACCTAAACATGAAATAAAGCAAACATGATCAACACATGCATTCTACCACACAGTTCAGTGAACTTGTTACATTGATTGCATATATAAGTTAAATATAAAAAATGCAATCATTAAAGGAATTGGATATCGAATCAAGTATGTAAATGTAAATATCAATTTTCAGTCAAAGGTAGAATGCTTGAATTAAATTACTTATATATAAGCATTTCATCTTCAATTACGTGTGATATTAACACTTAGTGAAAGTATTTGTGAGTTCAGTTAGAGCAGCAATATGTCCACTTATGTCAATATAAGCTGATTGCTTTCGTATCACTAAAGTCAACTGAAAACAAAAATAACAAGATAAATGTCAATATAAGTGGTACAGTTGAATTACATTACTTTATATAAACAAGCATGCTTAGGTTATGCATGCTTAGATTTTGTGTGATATTTAAACCTAGTGGAAGTATTTGTGAGTCCAATTGGAGCAGCAACAACTGCCTTCCCTGGATTGCCGCAACCGCTTTGGAATATTACGTCCCTTACAATGTTTTTTAGCTTCAAGTGTGTTATTCTAACTGGAAATAGCACCGAAATGAATATGTATTATTAGTATTGACTGTTAGATATCACTGAAACTATGTTCCATGTATCTATTTATAGTTATACTGGTTTTCATTAGTGATTTTTATATGTTCTTTTGCTAACTCAATACATATGTTGTTTCTATGCAATTCAAATATGTGCCTGTGAGTGCTTTAGATTGAAGAAATGGTGTAGAACTTCGTGTTGGAAAATACGGAAAGTCGATTGGAGGAAGTGATCAAAAGATATGAAAAAACCGTTATTTTTTGCCAGTGTATGGAATTCAGACGTCTGGATTACTGTAGCTGTTTGAGTTTCAAGTAATCAGACGTCGTTATTGCTTCTAGTTCTTTTCCAAGAGTTTGGTCAGGTGTATGACCCCCTTAATGTTTCTAGTCATCTTTAGATTCTTTCCAAAGAGATACATGTGGTGCTTCAGATGGCACCATGGTTGATGATGATGATATAGAGGATCAGACTCAAGGTGTAGCATATTTAGAGACTAAACCTACAAGGTTGAGGAAGAAGTCTAAGTGGCTTGAAGATTTTGTTGGATTAAGCATCGAAGACATTGGCTTCGATGATATGGCAACATATGCATTGAATGTTGTCCATGATGAGTTTAGAGAAAAGAAGCCCAGTAAGGAGTTTGATATGAAGGATATGGGGAAAACACATAGAATTCTAGGAATGCAGATATTTGGAGATAGGAAGTGGAGAGAGTTGAGACTCACTCAGGCACAGTATATCGAGAAGGTCATTGCTTGATTTGGTATGGAGAAAGCTAAATCGATAGGCACTCCATTAAGATCTCATTTTAAGTTATCGAAAGACTTGTCACGTTCATCAGATGAAGACAAGTAGTATACGGGAGAAATGCCTTATTCTAGTATTGTTAGTAGTCTCATGTATACTATGGTATGTACGACACCAGATTTGGCCCATGCAGTCGGCGTTGTGAGTCGATATATGTCTAACCCGGGTAAAGAGCATTGGCAAGCAGTGAAGTGAAAACTCGGATATCTTCGTAACACTTCTTTGTTGGCTTGGTGTATTATGACGACCGCCCATGACTCCCGCACTAAACAAGGAAGTAGTGCGCTGAAAGGTGTGCCAGGCAGCCATGGACGATAGTTAAGGTAAGGTAAAACAGCAAACCCTATCGTATTACTCACAGCGCATGGATAAAATACAATAGAAAAGTATACATAGTGAAGCTCCATAGAACAGAATCTCATCATATAAACTCATAATAGTTTGGTACAACAATCTGAAAAGTCAATACAACAAGCCCCACTACATATCACTCAAAGAATCATACAAACAGCGGAACATCCAGTACACATAGTAAGAAAAACAATATGCAAAAGCCTCCAGCTCGTCTTCGTCATCAACAGCGTTGGTCACTAAGAACAGCACCTGTCACCTGCTACCTAGTCTGCCCATCCCAAAATGGATGAACAGCCCAAGGTAATAAGAGTTGAACATAAAACCTTGAGTCAGACAAAAGTCCTAGTGAGCGGTAAATCAACTATCAAACATACCAAAAGAGCATATAGGGTAAAAAGGAATAGGAACTCAACCATCCCACTCCACCTCTTTCTACAGTGACAACCCCTAGACCCACTAAGCAGAAATAAACATAGCAAAGCAGACATTTAAAGTAAAACATTTATCACTCGAGTCAAGGTCGGTGTTTTCCAAATACAAACCCCCAAGGCCTAAACCAAGATCAGATAAGCACCCAGAAAACATCGCTCTTGAGACCGAATGACGATACAACCAAACATCCATGACTCTGGCTATCACTGTTATCATTGCTTCGATACCACCGTTAATTAAATGACCGGCACATTCTTTCAGCCGCAAGTCAAGGACTAATGATAACCCCGGTTCTAGACATAACTCCGCACGTCGTCGCAGCCCGTGCCTAGGACTATCGAATCTGCCCAGAGTACTTGACCACCTACCTGTAGTCTTTTAGGAATCTGCCCAGAGTACTCGACCACCTACCTGTAGTCTTTGGGGCGTTCCTATGTACTCTTGCTTTGAGTTTGCTAGAACCTTCAATAACGATGAAATCCAAGCCTTCTAGTCATCCTCCTCGACGACTATTCTCAAACTAGCCCAAGCTGCCTCTTGAGCCCACCATTATCAACGAACTCGAACCATATCACCGAGTTATCAACATGCTTGGGATGATCCCGTCTGGATTAAACCAACGCTATCTCACATCATGCTTTGCTTCTTCGCATCATAGCAAAGTCCCATCTCAACATCATGATCAAATCTATCCATATGAGCTTTATCATCCGCTTCATATGCCACGAGCAGCTTTCCTTATTCAAGAGCCTTTCCACTTAGCTTTTGAATCATCGTAGACCAACTTGTCTAAATCAAATCATCAATCAACCAATTTCTAACAATCAATCAAATCAATCATTAATCCAAGTAATCAATCATTCAAACAAGATCTAAATAAACAGTTATAACAATAATGGCAATTTCGTAAATAAAGAGTCCAAATCTAACAAGCATGAATTCTAAGTAATATCTTGATGAATGAACTAGCATAGGTTAACATGTAGTAAAATGGATATCAAAACTTTATGAACGATGGATCTACATGCAGACTTGAGAAAAATGCATGAAATCACTATCTTTAACACACAAACAAGCCACCGACCAATATACTCCTTTGGGTCCGTGTGAGGGATAACTCCCTCTCACCGAATCACCTAAACACCTCAAAAGCTACCAACTTCAGATCTGGAGCTCGATCCGACAAAATTCCGCTTCAAACGGTGAAATCTCTCTTCGTTGGATGTAGACCTTCAACTTTGGCTCTTGGATCTTTGATCTTAGATGGATTTAAGAACTAGATTATAGTAGAGAAAAGAAGTGAAGAAGTGTTGTAGTCGAGCTCTCAAAATGGCAGCATTTCGTCGCTTCAAAATCCGGATCCCAAAGAAAATGAGGATGGGAACTTCTAATTATAGGCTGGAAATCCCTTAAGTCGGCCGTCCCCTTAAGTCGTCCACGACTTAACAAAACCCAACGACCTACCACTTAGCAACTGCACGGCTTACGACTCAACAACTAAGCGGCTCAACTGTATTGCCGACCTAGCGACTTAACGAGATGCCGACCCAACGACTCATCCATGCTACCGACCTAACAATATAGGCGATCCTGCACCTAAGTCTTCTGGACGACCTAACTAGGTGCCGGCCTAACTACTTAACTGGTTGCCGACTTAACGAGTCCACTATCTATGACCTAAGCCTGAACACACGGCCTAACATACCCAGCCGACCTAACCAAACATAGGACCTAACACAAGTGCTGACCCAACGACTTAAGGCTTCCACGACCTATCTCAACACAGCATTAACTACTAGGTCGCTAACTCGTTAACCCGCTCACACCCTTAAGCCGCTAGCTTTTAGGTCGGTCCATCTTCTTAACCCGCTTACTTCCTTAACTCGTTCCCTCCTTTAGGCCGCTCACTTCTATAGGTCGTTAGCTCCTATAAGTCGGTCAACCTCTAAATCGCTAACCTACTAACTTCCTTAAGTCGGTCACTCTCTTAGGCCGGTCCAATTCTATAGGTCACTCTACCGACCTAAACACTACACGACTTAACTACCTCACTAAGTCGTTCACACGAGCAATTTCCATACGACTTTAGCTCTGGACGACATAACCAGTACTAACGACCTAGTGGAAACTATTATACGATCTATCGACACGTAAAATACAGGTCGTTACATTCTCTCCCGCTTAGGAATTTCGCCCCCGAAATTCCAAACAAACATGAGCAACCAAAACTATTCTACATGCCTACCGTCCATAGAAATCAATAAACCATGCATCCAATCACTAGCCTAGCATGCAGAATTCTAAGACTAGAACAAGTTACAAATTCATGAGATGCCACAACATCTTAGGGCCATACCTCGAAGAGTTCAGGATGAGCTGCTTTCATCCTCTCTTCCTCCTCCCATGTACAGTCGTTGACATCATCACTCCATTGTACCTTGAGCAACGTAATCGTCTTCCTCCTAAGCTGTTTCGTGTCAGTTTCCACAACACGAAGCGGCTTACGAGGTCTTCTAATAACTGGATCAATCTCAAAGTCTTCACAGCTATCAACAGAAACCACTGTATTCGAGTCATGCACATACTTCCGTAGATATGATACGTGAAAAACATTGTGCACACCCAACATCTTTTCTGGTAACTCCAATTTATAGGTGAGCTTTCCAATTCGCTCGATGATCGAGAACGGTCCAACAAATCTCGGAGTCAACTTTCCTTTCTTCCCGAATCGAATAACATTCTCCAGTGGAGAAACCTTCACGAAAACCATATCGCCTACGTCGAATTCCAAATCCTTACGACGCTTATCGGCATAACTTTTCTGACGGTCTTGGGCTGCCTTCATTCGTCGCCGAATGATCTCTATGCAATCCAAAGTCTGTCGAATCATTTCGGGTCCAAGTATCAGCTTTTCTCCAGTTTCCAACCAACATGTCGGAGAGTTACACGGTCTTCCATACAATGCTTCATACGGTGCCATACCAATACTTGACTGGTAACTGTTATTATATGAAAATTCCACCAAATGAAGATGATCTTCCCATGATCCTCCGAAATCTAAAACACATGCTCTAAGGAGATCTTCCAAAACTCGGTTGACTCTCTCTGTCTGACCATCTGTTTGAGGATGATAAGCTGTACTCAAACACAACTCGGTTCCCAAAACTTCCTGGAAGCTCTTCCAAAATCTACTAGTGAACAATAGGTCTCGATCGCTCACTGTACTCTTCGGAATACCATGGAATCGAACTATCCACTTAACATACAACTCAGCCAATTTCGATGCAGTCCTAGTTGATCGAACAGGAATGAATCTTGCACTCTTAGTCAAACGATCTACGATTACCCAAATCCCTTCATTTCCTGCTCTGGTTCTAGGTAACCCATCGATAAAATCCATCGATATTTGCTCCCACTTCCATGTAGGAACTTCTAATGGATGAAGCAATCCACTTGGCTTCTTCTGTTCGGATTTTACCAACTGGCAGTTCATACATTTGGAAATAAAATTTCCAACATCCTTCTTCATGCCTTCCCAGTAATAGGTTCTCTTCATATCCCGATACATCTTATTTCCACCTGGATGAATTGTCAACTTCGAGTGATGACTTTCCTTAAGAACTTCATCTCTCAATCCATCTATATCGAGAACAACTAGTCGTCCTTACTTCCGAAGCCAACCCTCTCGATCGACTTCGAATCCTTTATCCTTCTCTGGGTCTGATCCAGATTCCAAATCTCGGATAATCTTGACAAGCTTATCGTCTCGCTTTTGTCTCTCGCCAATTCTTTCCACTAGAGTAGGTCTTATCGATAAGTTTGCCAACATCTCAGGTTCCAATTCACATCTAGGCCTGAAGTCAAATCCAGCTAAATACTCGAGACTCTTCCATTCTGAAAACATGGCTCCCAATCCTGCATGTCTTCAACTTAACTCATCTGCCACTGCGTTACCTTTTCCTGGAGTATAAGCTATACCAAAATCATATGATGCTGAAAACTCTAGCCATCGTTGCTGCCGAAGATTCAAATCCTTCTGGGAGAAAAGATACTTCAATGACTTATGATCTGTAAACAGCTCGAATCAAACTCCCAATAGGTAATGTCTCCACATCTTCAGAGCAAAAACGATCGCCGCTAACTCCAAATCATGAGTCGGATAATTCCTTTCATGCGGCTTCAGTTGTCGACTTGCATACGCAACAACTTTATCCTTTTGCATCAGCACTGCTCCAAGTCCAGTACCACATGCATCGGTGTAAACCACCATCTCATCATTCCCACTTGGAATAGTCAAAACAGGAGCACTTGTCAGTCGCCCTTTCAGGATTCCGAAAGCTTGCTCACACTTAGCTTCCCATCTGAATACTTGATTCTTTTTCGTCAATCCTGTTAACGGTGCAGCTATCTTGGAAAAGTCTTCGATAAACCGACGATAGTATCCTGCTAATCCAAGAAAACTTCTCACATCATATGCATTCTTAGGTCTAACCCAATCCTGGATTGCTGCCACCTTGGCGGAATCAACCGCTATTCCATTTCCAGAGATAATATGGCCTAAGAACCTCACTTCACTCTTCCAGAAGTGACACTTCGAAAACTTAGCCTTCAGCTGATGTTTCCGCAAGATTTCCAAAACAACACGTAAGTGCGTCTTGTGCTCTTCTTCAGTTCTGGAATAAATCAGAATATCATCCACGAACACAAGTACGAACTTGTTCAACTGATCTCTGAATACTCTATTCATAAGATCCACAAAATATGTTGGTGCATTGGTCAATCCAAACGGCATCACCAGCCACTCATAGAAACCGGATGGTGTCCTAAAAGCAGTCTTTGGCACACTATCCTTTGCCACTCTCAACTGGTGAAATCCCGTTGCCAAATCCATTTGAGAGAACACCTTAGCCTCGTGAAGCTGATCAAACAAGTCATCTATTCTCGGCAATGGATACTTGTTCTTCTTAGTCACTTTATTCAGCTCACGATAATCCACACACAACCTCAACGATCCATCCTCTTTGGTTGCAAACACAACTGGTGCACCCCATTCGGACACACTAAGCCGAATGAATCCTTTGTGTAAAAGGTCATCAACTTGCACCTTCAACTCTTGCTGTTCCCTAGGGGCCATCCGCCTAAGAGGCATCACAACAGGTCTGGCTCCTTCAACTAGATCGATACGAAACTCGATCTCCCTATGCGGCGGTAACCCTTTGACCTCGTCGAAGACACCTTCAAATCCATTCACAATAGGCACCGATGACAGTCAATCCCGTGGAACAACTAGCGAATACATGAAGCTCATGAAGACGCCTTCTTCATGCTTACATCATATCGCAACCTTTCGCCCCTCCACATTCTCGACTGTCACCTCCAGCCTCTTACAATCAACCCTTGCCGCATACTTCCTAAGCCAGTCCATACTCAAAATAATTCCAAACCCTGCAAAGTTCAGAACAAAACAATCACAAACAAAAGAGCAATCATGACTCGATACAATCAGACCACGGCACAGCATACTCAAACAGGACGAACCCCCAATTGGATTAGTCACAACCAATGGTCTATCAACAATATCCAGTTCCAAACCCAACCGGCCTACAAGATCATTACAAACAAACGAATGCGACGCCCCAATATCAAACAACACTCTAACTGGAACACCACATATAGAAAGAGTACCTTGAACCACCACACTCTTTCCTTTCTCTTCCACAGTAGGAGCTTTCGAAGACGATGGAACAGCCCCCAAAGCATAGGCTTGCACAATCTGCTTGTCCTTTCGCGGTTCTAGACAATTCTTCTTTATATGCCTCAGCTTATCACAGTTGTAGCACTTCCCTGGGACCTTAGAATTCTTGCAATCTTTGGAGAGATGACCCTTCTGCTGACAATTGTAGCAGGTCACTTCACCCTTCAGCTTCTTTTCCCGACCATCCATACCCTGTTGTTGTTTCCTCTTCTTGTTTCCACCTTGCTGTGGTTTAGACTCTTCCTTTGTTACAGCAAAATAGATTCTCCTTTAGGAAACAAACTCTCGAGCCTGAAAGCTTTCTCCACAAGCTTCTCAAATGGATCGTCCAGATGATCCACTAACTGCATCCCAAGATAAGTGTCCAAGCCTGTCACAAACTTCTCATTCTTCTGATACGGAGATTCAATATACGACCGAGCATACTTGGACAAGGCTTCAAACTCAGAAACATACTCAAAAACTGGTCTCCCACCTTGCTTGAGTTCCACAAACTTCTTGAACAAAATAGATTTCTGAGTTGTAGAAATGAACTTAGCTTCAAATCTAGCTTGGAATTGCACCCAAGTAATTTCTTCTTCTGGAGTATCAATGGTGATAGAATTCCACCAATCAGAAGCTCTTCCTTGAAGCTGTCTTGATGCGAGCTTCCTCTTAGTTGCATCCTCAATTCCCAAATCACCAAAGATCCTTCTACAAGCATCAATCCATCTCTGAACTTCAATGGTTGATTCTGTCCCTAAGAAAACCTTTTCTCCAAGAGCAGTATAGTCCTTACACCACTTAGCAAAATCCACCGGTCTTTGGGCTTGAACCTGAACTCCAACATCTACTGATGGCCCCGAAGCTGGCATTCTTCTCATGATCGAAGCAATCATTGCCCCGAACATAGAAGCATAATCAGCAGCCCCCTCAACAGTATGGCCTTCCCTAGCCGTTGGTCTCCCTCTTCGACTCATTCTTAATATCTATAAGAAAATGATAAATATACCGTGAGAAACAACTGCATAAGAAGTTCAAATCCTTCTAAGCTACTATATTATATATAGTAATCAACCATTAAAATTACAATTACATCTCTCATACGTAGTTACATCAGCGAGCATTGGCTAAAATCGATTAACCAAAGCTCTGATACCAAATGTGACGACCGCCCATGACTCCCGCACTAAACAAGGAAGTAGTGCGCTGAAAGGTGTGCCAGGCAGCCATGGACGATAGTCAAGGTAAGGTAAAACAGCAAACCCTATCGTATTACTCACAGCGCATGGATAAAATACAATAGAAAAGTAAACATAGTGAAGCTCCATAGAACAGAATCTCATCATATAAACTCATAATAGTTTGGTACAACAATCTGAAAAGTCAATACAACAAGCCTCACTACATATCACTTAGAGAATCATACAAACAGAGGAACATCCAGTACACATAGTAAGAAAAACAATATGCAAAAGCCTCCAGCTCGTCTTCGTCATCAACAGCGTTGGTCACTAAGAACAGCACCTGTCACCTGCTACCTAGTTTGCCCATCCTAAAACGGATGAACAACCCAAGGTAATAAGAGTTGAACATAAAACCTTGAGTCAGACAAAAGTCCTAGTGAGCGGTAAATCAACTATCAAACATACCAAAAGAGCATATAGGGTAAAAAGGAATAGGAACCCAACCATCCCACTCCACCTCTTTATACAGTGACAGCCCCCAGACCCACTAAGCAGAAATAAACATAGCAAAGCAGACATTTAAAGTAAAACATTTATCACTCGAGTCAAGGTCGGTGTTTTCCAAATACAAACCCCCAAGGCCTAAACCAAGATCAGATAAGCACCCAGAAAACATCGCTCTTGAGACCGAATGACGATACAACCAAACATCCATGACTCTGGCTATCACTGTTATCATTGCTTCGATACCACCGTTAATTAAATGACCGGCACATTCTTTCAGCCGTAAGTCAAGGACTAATGGTAACCCCGGTTCTAGACATAACTCCGCACGTCGTCGCAGCCCGTGCCTAGGACTATCGAATCTGCCCAGAGTACTCGACCACCTACCTATAGTCTTTTAGGAATCTGCCCAGAGTACTCGACCACCTACCTGTAGTCTTTGGGGCGTTCCTATGTACTCTTGCTTTGAGTTTGCTAGAACCTTCAATAACGATGAAATCCAAGCCTTCTAGTCATCCTCCTCGACGACTATTCTCAAACTAGCCCAAGCTGCCTCTCGAGCCCACCATTATCAACGAACTCGAACCATATCACCGAGTTATCAACATGCTTGGGATGATCCCGTCTGGATTAAACCAACGCTATCTCACATCATGCTTTGCTTCTTCGCATCATAGCAAAGTCCCATCTCAACATCATGATCAAATCTATCCATATGATCTTTATCATCCGCTTCATATGCCACGAGCAGCTTTCCTTATTCAAGAGCCTTTCCACTTAGCTTTTGAATCATCTTAGACCAACTTGTCTAAATCAAATCATCAATCAACCAATTTCTAAAAATCAATCAAATCAATCATTAATCCAAGTAATCAATCATTCAAACAAGATCTAAATAAACAGTTATAACAATAATGGCAATTTCGTAAATAAAGAGTCCAAATCTAACAAGCATGAATTCTAAGTAATATCTTGATGAATGAACTAGCATAGGTTAACATGTAGTAAAATGGATATCAAAACTTTATGAACGATGGATCTACATGCAGACTTGAGAAAAATGCATGAAATCACTATCTTTAACACACAAACAAGCCACCGATCCAATATACTCCTTTGGGTCCGTGTGAGAGATAACTACCACTCACCGAATCACCTAAACACCTCAAAAGCTACCAACTTCAGATCTGGACAGCAAAGGATCTAGCTCGATCCGACAAAATTCCGCTTCAAACGGTGAAATCTCTCTTCGTTGGATGTAGACCTTCAACTTTGGCTCTTGGATCTTTGATCTTAGATGGATTTAAGCACTAGATTAGAGTGGAGAAAAGAAGTGAAGAAGTGTTGTAGTCGAGCTCTCAAAATGGCAGCACTTCGTCGCTTCAAAATCCGGATCCCAAAGAAAATGAGGATGGGCACTTCTATTTATAGGCTGGAAATCCCTTAAGTCGACCGTCCCCTTAAGTCGTCCACGACTTAACAAAACCCAACGACCTACCACTTAGCAACTGCACGGCTTACGACTCAACAACTAAGCGGCTCAACTGTATTGCCGACCTAGCGACTTAACCAGATGCCGACCCAACGACTCATCCATGCTACCGACCTAACACTATAGGCGACCCTGCACCTAAGTCTTCTGGACGACCTAACTAGGTGCCGACCTAACTACTTAACTGGTTGCCGACTTAACGAGTCCACTATCTACGACCTAAGCCTGAACACACGGCCTAACATACCCAGCCGACCTAACCAAACATAGGACCTAACACAAGTGCTGACCCAACGACTTAAGGCTTCCACGACCTATCTCAACACAGCATTAACTACTAGGTCGCTAACTCGTTAACCCGCTCACACCCTTAAGCCGCTAGCTTTTAGGTCGGCCCATCTTCTTAACCCGCTTACTTCCTTGACTCGTTCCCTCCTTTAGGCCGCTCACTTCTATAGGTCGTTAACTCCTATAAGTCGGTCAACCTCTAAATCGCTAACCTACTAACTTCCTTAAGCCGGTACTCTCTTAGGTCGGTCCAATTCTATAGGTCACTCTACCGACCTAAACACTACACGACTTAACTACCTCACTAAGTCGCTCACACGAGCAATTTCCATACGACTTAAGCTTTGGACGACATAACCAGTACTAACGACCTAGTGGAAACTATTATACGATCTGTCGAAACGTAAAATACAGGTCGTTACATGTATGGTGGAGTAGATGGCGATATCACTCTTAGAGGTCATTGTAATTCAGATTATGTTGTGTCGGGCTATCTTTTTACACTTGGTATATGATCGATTTTATGGAGATCAAAGTAGCAATCTATAGTAGCTATGTTGACTATCGAGGCCGACTTAATATCGATTGTGAAAGAGACTAAGAAGGGATTGTATGTTCTTCAGCCATTGGATGATCTTTTTATTGTGCAGCGGACAGTAGTGCTATTTTCAGTCAGTTAAAGCATGATTCATCTAGTAGCGAATCAAGCTTATAGTTCTCCGACGAAGCACATTGATGTCATAGGATTCTTCCTTATGCTTGAGGAAGAACGAAGCAAGATCAAGTCGGTGAAGGTGAGTGCTATGGATAATCCTTTAGATATGATGACTAAGTCACTTATTAAGGACAAATTTGAGCATTGCTCAAACTTTATCGGTATGATTTTAGTTTCTTGAGCGCCATGGGATGCAAGACCCAATCAACACTGTTAATGAGACATGCATATTTGAACCGAGTTGGAGTATTGTTTTTATGCGATTCACATATATGCCTATGAGTGCTTTAAATTGAAGATATGATGTAGAGCTTCATATTGGAAGTAACGGGAAGTCGATTGGAGGAAGAAACCAAAAGATATAAAGAAAAGAAGCTATTTTTGCCAGTGTCAGGAATTCAAACGTCTGAGTTACTATTCCATATGTCTGAGTTACTGTAGCTATTTGATTTTCAAGTAATCAGACACCTCAGTTACTTCTAGTTCTTTCCCAAGAGTTTGGTCAGACGTTTGACCAATTTGATCAGACGTCTGAGCTGCTATTCAAGCAACTCTGCATATTGGTTAGATGTCTCTACTGATGATTGTTCTATCCTGAGAGTTTCATCAAAAGTTTGACCTCTAGGTCGAACGTTTGAGCTGCTGCTTCAAAAAATTTGTGCTGTTTTGGCTGATTTTAATTTGGAGGGAAGTTTCGTCAATCTGGTGCTAATTTCTTCTCTATTGATCATGTAGATTACGTGTGATCGAATTTCCAATAATTGTAATTAATACAAACCCAAGCTAAATCAATTTATGAGATTTCTATTTTGAGTGCTCTATTTTGTAATTTCATCAATCGGGTCATGGATTAGAGAGTCTTCACATTTTGTAACTCTCTAATCATAGAATTGGCTTGTAAGGTCTGGCGATTTGAATAAAAAGATTGTTGGGTCTCCATGTAAATAGGATACCTATATCTGAACCATATTATTCTTCTATGCCTCTCTTATTTATGTTATTAGACTTTGTGTGATTGCATATTTGAATTTGAGTTGCATCGTTATTCAAATAGACAATAATATATTCTTATCAAATTGCTTTCGCTCAATAATTTTTCAACACAGTTTGGTACCAGAGCTAGTGTTATTGTACTATTTAGGAATTAATGGCTTCTTCTGGAAAGTCTATTGGTAGATCTCGTGTCAATTATGTTGTTACATGTTCTGATAGACGTGAGATTTTGGAAATTGAAAGATGAAGATGGAAGTAGTATTGAAGAAGTAGAATACTATTAAGATTGTTTCTACACCTAAAAAATTGAAGGACATTGAGGCAACTGTTTTGGAAGAGATGTAAGATGAAGCTCTTACAACAATCCAGTAGAGTCTTTTATATGAAGTTCTTGGAGAATTCTCACAAAAGAAGATGACGAAGTAATTATGGGATGCATTATCAGATGCATATTAAGACAAGTCCCTCACTATTCGAATTATTCTTTGGCAACAAATCTATTCATTTGAGATGAATCCTAGAGTCGATCTTATGGAGCATGTAGATGCTCTGACCACTTTGACTATGAACCTAAAGGCAACAGATGTTGATATTATTGATGAGGCTCAGAGAGTGATCCTCTTGTGTTCCTTGCATAATAAGTATACTTCTTTTGTTAATTCCATGATATATGGTCGTAGTAAGATTAGTCTATCAGATGTAAAGGCCGGTCTTTATAGTGAAGTGTTGAGAGGTAGATTGGCGAGCACTAGTGCATAAGGCTTATGAGGTAGAAGCCAAAGCAAGTCAAAGAATGTTAGAGGTCGAAGTAATTCAAGGTCTAAGTCTAGGGGGCCTAAGCGATTAATCTGCCATTATTGTAAGAAACCGAGGAACCTTATAACACAAGTTTTCGGATGAAGCATATTGTTGAGGATTCTTTCTTATGCCTGAGCAAGAATGAAGCAAGACAAAGTTGGGGAAGGCAAGCATATGGATAATTTTTTAGATATGACAACTAATCAGTTCCAAATGATAATTTTGAGCATTGCTCAAACTTGATCAGTTTGACTTCAGTTTCTTGAGTGCCAAGGGGCGCAAGACCCATCAACTTGTATATTGATTGTTGATGAGACCTAGATATTTGAATCGAGGAGGAGTGTTGTTTTTATGCGATTCAAATATGAGCCTACGAGTGCTACGTATTAAAGATATGATGTAGAGATTCGTGTTGGGAAAGATGGAAAGTTGATTGGCGGAAGTAATCAAATGATATGAAGAAAAGAAACTATATTTTTCTATTGTAAGGAATTCAGACGTCTCTATTGCTTCTGGTTCTCTTCCGAGAGCTTGGTCAAACGTCTGACCCCTTTGGTCAGAAGTTTGAGTTACTGTTCAGACGACTCTGCATATTGGTTAGACATCGCTGTTGATGATTGTTCTATCCCAAGAGTTTGGTCAGATATCTGAGTCGCTACTTCGATATTTTTCAAGGGTTTTGGCTGATTCGAATTTTAGATGGCAGTTTCGTCAATCCGGTGCTAGTTTCTTCTCTATTGATGGCCTTTATTCTTTTAATATGATTTGAAAGTGTAGAGTGATTAGAGCATCTATAAATTAGGCTCTTATTCATCTTCATAATTATGTAATCATATGTGATAAAATATCCAATAATTGTAATTAACATAAACCTTAGCTAAATCAATTTGAAGGTTGTCTATTTTGAGTGCTCTATTTTGTAATTTATTTAATTGAGTGATTGATTAGAGTGAGTCTCCATAACTTGTAACTCTTTAATCATCGAATTGGCTTGTAATCTTAGGCGATTGGAATAAGAGTGGTTGTTGGGTTTCTGTGGATGTAGGATACTTATACATGAACCACGTTTAATCTTCTATGTCTCTTATTTCTATTATTTGATTTTGTGTGATTGCATATTAAATTTTTTGCTACACTGGTATTCAAATAGACAATACTAGATACCGATCAAATAACTTCTGCTTGTCAATTTTTCACCATGATGCGGTATTGAAGACAATGTTATTGTACGATATGGGTATACATGGCTACTTTTGGAAGGTCCATTCATAGATTTGGTGTCAATTATGATGTTACACGTTTCACTGGAAAGGGAGATTTTGGAACTTGGAAGTTGAAGATGGCGGCAGTTTTGAAGAAGGAGAATGCTTTTAGGATTGTTTCTAAGCCTGATAATTGAAGGACATTGAGGCAACTATTTTGGAAGAGACGAAAAATGAATCTTTTAAACAATCCAATAGAGTCTTTTAGATGAAATTCTTAGTGAATTCTCTCAAAAGAAGATGACGAAGGAATTATGGGATGCATTATCAGATGTATATCAAGACGGGTCTCTCACTAATTGGATTATTCTTCAGCAACAACTCTATTCGTTTAAGATGAAGCCTAGAGCCGATCTTATGGAGCATGTAGGTGCTCTGACCACTTTGATTCTGAACCTAAAGGTAACGGATGTTGATATTACTGATAAGGCTTGGGCAGCGATCCTCTTGTGTTCCTTACTTAAGGAATATACTGCTTTTGTTTATTTCATGATATATGATCGCAGTAAGATTAGTTTTTCATATGTAAAGACTTTATAATGAAGTGTTGAGAGGTAGATTGGTGAGCACTAGTTTGGATAGTAATATAAATGGCTTATCTGTTCAAAGAAGTTGAAGCTAAAGCAAGTCAAAGAATAGTGGAGGTCGAAGTAATTCAAGGTCTCGGTCTAGGGGGCCAAAGCAATTGATTTTCCATTATTGTAAGAAACCGAGGCACTTTATAGCTCAATGTCCCAAGCTCGAAGGAAGAAGAAAAGCGTCAAAGCAAGCGTCAGCATTTACAATAAAGAAATCGGATATAGAGAGTGATACCGATTTATTTACAACTTTGGTTCTTCTAAAAAGAGCAACTTACGGCTTTTTTGGTTCTGACTGTGTTATTTGTACTATTACTGATGTTAGACATGTACTTGATTTGAGAAGGAGCTTGATTTCTATTGGGGGTTTGAGTAGGATTTGACTGAAAATTGTAGATGAAGGAGAGAAAATGAAGATATCGTAGGGTCTCATGAACGTTATGAAAGGCATGAGGGCAGGAAATTTTTATTTATTGAAGGGCACTACTGTAGTTGGTGAATCAGCTTCTTTTACTTCTGCTGATTCATATTCTTTCGGATTGTGGCATTTACGGATGGTCCATATCGATAAATGCAATTTGGATGAGTTAATAAAGCAAAGTTTGATTGATGATGTTCAACATTCAAAGCTTGGATTCTATGAAGAGTCTGTTCTTGGAATGAAGACAAAGATTTCTTTTAGTATAGGAGAGTATAAAGCAATAACTGTCCTAAAATATGTTCAAATAGATGTGTGGAGACCCTCCGTTCACATAAATGTGTGAGGACCCTCCCCTTGCTCATACTTAGGTGGAGTCTAGTACTTTGTTTCACTTATTGACGATTTCTTTCATAAAGTTTGGGTATACTTCCTACAGTCTAAGAGTGAAACCTTTGCCAGGTTTCGAAAGTTGAAATCTTTGGTTGAGAAGTATTCAGAGAAGAATTTGAAAGTTCTTCATTCGAATAATGGCAATGAATTTATATCATAAGAATTCATCGAATATTGTGAGTCCGAAGGAATAAGGAGACATTACGCCGCATCTAGCAACCCTCAATTTAATGGAGTTACTGAAAGGATAAATCGCACATTGTTTGGGAGAACTCTTGCCGCAAATTGACTGCTAAGTTGAAAAGGGGATTTTCGGTAGAAGCTTTATCTATGGTGGCTTACCACATCAACCACACACCTTCTACTGCCATAGATAAGAAGACCTCTAAAGAAGCATGGAAAGGAGACCATGTTAGCTATTCATTTTTCTGAGTATTTGGATGTCTAGCTTATGTACATAAAACCAGAGAAAAGCAAGAACCTAGAGCTCTCAAGTGTATCTTTCTAGGTTATAAAGGAGAAGTAAAGGGGTAGAGGTTGTGATGTCCTATCAATAAGAAGATTATTACCAAGAGGCATGTGACTTTTGATGAGAAGGCTATGTTGAAGGTGGAGCCTTCCTTATCCAATGACAATGTGAGGACAAGTTTCAGAATACTAAATACAAGGAAAGTCATCTTCAGGTTCTTTTCATAGAGATCTAGATGGTGTATCCGATGCACCATGGTTGACGATGATAGCAAAAATATTAGTATAGAGCATTAGACTCAAGATAGAGCTCATTCATAGACTATGCATGTTAGATAGAGGAAGAAGCCTCATTGGTTTGAGGACTTTTTTGGGTAGAGCATCGAAGACATTGACATCGATGATATGGCAATATATACATTGAATATTGTCCATGATGAGTCCAAAGAAGCGGAGCTTAGCAAAGAGTTTGATATAAAGGATATGGGAAAAGCATAAAGATTTTTGGGGATGGAGATATTTAAAGATAGGAAGCAGAGCGAGTTGAGACTTACTCAGGCGCAGTACATCAAGAAGGTCCTCGCTCGATTTGGTATGGAGAAAGCTAAACCGGTAGGCACTCCATTGGGCACTCATTTTAGTTGTTGAAAGACCTATCTCCTTCATCGGATGAAGACAAGAGGTATATGGCTGATATACCTTATTCTAGCGTTGTTGGTAGTCTCATTGTGCTATGGTGTGCATGTGACCAGATTTGGCCCATGTAGTAGGTGTAGTGAGTCGATATATGTTTAAACTAGGCAAAGAGCATTGGGAAGCAGTGAAGTAGATACTCAAATATCTTTGTGGCACTTCTTTATTTGGTTTGTTATATGGTGAAGTAGATGACAACATCCCTATTAGAGGTCACCGTGATTCTGATTATGTTGGGGATAGAGATGGATAGAAGTTGGTGTCGGGCTATGTTTTTGCACTTAGCATAGGCTCGATTTCATGGAGATCAAAGCTACAATCTATTATAGCTTCATCGACTATCGAGGCTGAGTTGATATAGATTTTGGAAGCAACTGAGGAGGGATCTTATTTAGTTTAGATATGTGATAATCTTTCTATGGTGCAGCAGACAACAGGGCCATTTTCAAACAGTCAGAGCACGATTCATCTAGTAGAGAATCAAGCATGTAGTTCTCGGACGAAGCACGTTGATGTCAGAGTATTCTTCCTTATTCTAGAGGTAGAACAAAGAAAGATCAAGTTGGTGAATATGAGTAATATGGATAATCCTTAGGATATGATGATTAAGTCACTACATAAGGAAAAGTTTTACCATTGCACAAACTTGATCGGTTTGATTTCAGTTACTTGAGTGCCAGGGGGCGCAGGACCCAATGACCTTGTTGATGAAACCTACATATTTGAGTCAGGGTGGACATTTGGTGCTATGCGATTCAAATATGAGCCAACGAATGCTTTAGATTGAAGATATGGTGTAGAGCTTCATGTTGGAAGAGACGGGAAGTCAATTGGACGAAGTGATCAAGAGATATGAAGAAAAGAAGCTATTTTTTGCCCATGTTCGGAATTCAAACTACAGCGAACTATTCCAAATGTCTGAATTTTTGTAGATGTTTGAGTTTTAGGAAATTTAACGTCTCTATTACTTCTAGTTCTTTCCTGGAATTTTGGTCAGACATCCTACTCCATTGATCAGAGATTTGAGTTATTGTTCAAACAACTCTGCATATTGGTCAGAAGTCTCTATTGACGATTATTCGATCCTAAGAGTTTGATCATATGTTGGACCCCTTAAATCAGATGTCTGAGTCGTTGCTTTAATAAGTTTTACGGGTTTGGGTCAATTCAAATTTTAGAAGGCAGTTTCATCAATTATGTGCTAGTTTCTTCTCTATTGATGGTGTAGATTCTTTTGATGTGATCCGATGGTCTAGAGTGATTAGGGAATCTACAAATTAGCCTTTTAATCATCTTCCTAATTAAGCAATCATGTGTTATCAGATTTCCAACAATTATAATTAATAGAAACCCAAGCTAAATCAATTTGGGGGTTTTCTATTTTGAGTGCTCTATTTTGTAAATTCTTCAATTGAGTAATTGATTAGAGAGAGTCTCCATATCTTGTAACTCTTTAATTATAGAATTGGCTTGTAATCTATAACGGTTGGAATAAAATAGGTTGTTGGGTGTGACGACTTAGAACTTTGAACATTTAAAATTGAAAATTTTAATTGATTTTAAATATTTGGAAGTTTATTTAACTTGAATTTCAAATATAACTATGAATTTTGCAATTAAATTATTGAATTTAATTATTAAAACTTGGGTAAAATATTAAATCCTGAGTTTTAGGCTTGTTAAAAAAAAATTCAAAGCTTAGAAAATTTATATTGATAATACTGAGGATGATGGAAGCTTCAGAATCAGATAGGCGTATAACATTATAAATGCTTGGCGGCACGTCTCAATTGGAGGTTGAGATTTTGAGTTGCTTTATCAAAGAGATTTGAATTTAAATTCAAATTTAAAAATATAAATAATAATTGCGTAAGCCCTTATTCTTCTTCTCAACACGTATATGCTTTTTCAAGGCATGTGTCTTGCTTTCTCTAATAATTTCAACACGCGTTGTTTTCTCTGCTTTAAAAAAAACGTAATCGTTAGTTTATATAATAAAAAAATCTTTCGTTCGTTCGAATATCTGTTCTTCGCTTGAAACAAAAAAATTCGAAAGCAAGCAATGGCCTCGTCCATTTCCCTAAATAAGAAAAACCAGAAATTGAATTCATTCGATTTGATAAAAAAAGAGGAATCAAATTCGCGTACGTTCAAATAGGAGGGGCAGAGCATCGGACGGCGCGGCAATTTCTATCTCGGCATTCGCGTGAGGTGCTTGCTTCGCACGAAAGACAGTAATGGGTCGCGTGCTCCAGCGATAGGAGCGAGGGGATGGTGGGGGCGGCGATCGTCGGCGGCTTCTAGTAGCAACTAGGGTTCGGCAAAGTGATGGCGTCACGCACTCACATGCGAAATCAGATGGCCGATGTCGATGTCGTGGTGGTAGGGCCTGGTCGTGATTCATGCTGAGGGTTCTCTTGTCAATCTGGTAACACAATTTGGTTTTATTTTAACATCTTAATTTAAATCTATTAAGGTTTGATTCATTTGGAAATTAGGAACTTATTAAGTTAATTTTTGTCTGAGTAAATAACCGAAGAAAAAAAATAAAATATAAATGAAAGATTTATTCTAGTAAGTATAGGATAATTCTGTTTTTTTAACTTAATATAACCTACATGCATATATATGTATTTACGATTTAAGAAAAAATATAGGGATTTTGTAATAGTAGGAAATTTATATAAAACTAGCTTTATAAATCTATAAAGATTATTTTCTTAAAAAAATTATTTATGAAGTTTCAAAAGTGATATGTGTACATAAGATTTAAAAATAGAAGTTTTTAGAAGGCAATCTAAAATTATTTTTATTTACTAGTAATTTAAAATATATATATATATATATATATATTTAAATTTACTAGTTTATTTTGAAAATAATTTATTAAAGTAAATTTAGTTCTAAATTTAATTTTTAGTTAAAATAAATTTATTAAAAAGGAATTTGTTTAAAAATTTAATTCTTTGTTTAAAATTAAAACATTAGCTAAAAAATAAAAATATTAGTTGAATTAAAAAATTTAAATGGCAATTTAATTGTTCGATTTATTTCGAATATTAATTAAATCATCTAATATTTATGCAAGGTCAAAACCATGAAGAAAGCAAGCTAATTTGGATGGGTTGCAAAATAAAAAGCAAAGGTGAGATCTTCTCACTCAATCGGATTTTCCGATTTAATTTTAAATAGTTAAATTTAAAATTCTTGATTGTGTGCTTGGATGATAAATTATTATAAGTTGTATTGGTTTAGACCCAATGCGCCGCATAATAGCGGATGATATTATATTAAACCCATATACTGCGATACTCCACCTCGAAGTGGAATTGGTATTATATATGTATTTGGAGTGATTGATTTTCCACATTATATAGCGGATGAGACCCTATGCACCGCATAATAGCGGATGATATTATATAAAATCCCATATACCGCGATAATCCACCTCGAAGTGGAATTGATTTTTAATTGTTGTGCTAACATCTGTGGATGTAGGGAAACAGGTTAGAGGGATATAACTGGATTCCTCTAATTTTTGAATTAGTTTCAATATTGTGGGTTGATTATTTATAATTTATGTGTGATTATATTTGTGATTTAAATCGTTGAAGGCTATAATTTAGCCGAATATATTTTTGGTATTGTAGGATACCAGAAATAAATAAAATTGAATTTTTGAAATTCAAGTTGAAAATTTATAGTAAATTTTATTTTTGAAAATTGGATAAATTTAAAAGAAGGAATTTTAAAAAGATAAAGTTTTATTATTGTAATCCTATTGAATAAATTCCAAAATATGGGAAAAAGGTTTAATAAATGGATTTCGGGTAATATTATTCAAAAGTTGAGGAATTTATTTAAAATATGGATTTTAAATAGTTTGAAAGAGATAAACGGAAATAAGTTTTAGAAATTAAATTTGAAATTTAACTTGGTGTTTGAAAAGATTTTAGAAATCAATTTGAAAATTAGTTTGGTGTTTAAAATTAAACCTTTGGGAAATCGGTATGAAAATTGATTTGGTAATTGAAATAAATTTAGAAATAAATTTGGAATTGGATTTGATAATTGAAATAAATATTTGGAAAATCAATTTGGAATTTGATTTGGTATTTGAAAATGAATATTTGGAAATTGATTTATAAATCGTATATTAGTGGATATTTGAAAATTTAAATTTAAATTCACAATGGGATTTTTAAAAGGAAAAGGAAATTTGTTTAAAAATAAATATCGATTTATTTTTAAAAGTGTGGAAAGAAATTTTCGGATTTGGAATATAAATTTAGATAAATCAAGAAAATTTATTTATTGATTTAAATAGTCCATTTTGAAATGGAAGGTGTATTTTTCCTAGAAAATTGAGTATGTTTTTAAAGTAGCTTTCAAAATTAAAAGTTTTGAAGTTGGTTTTAAAAAGAATGTTTTGGAGAAATTATTTTCTTAATTTATTTAAAAATCTTTACAGTAAAGATTTAATTAATTAATTATAGAAGTGATTATTTGAAGATTTAATTGATATTGATTAGAAAATGGTTATTTAAATAATTACACTATATCTAACAATTTGATTTTAAAATTATTTTGGACTTAAGTTTATGTGAGATATTTGTATAATATTTTCATAACTAATATTTAAGTAAGTGTTTTAAAATAAATTTATTTTAAATGTTTCCAAGTATATTTTGGATAAGTATTTTAAATTATTTTTAAAGTATTTGAACTCGGCAAATTTTCAGAGGAATCAAATAAATATTTTTCAGTTTATTCCGCATAAGGAAAATGATTTGAAATTTGATTTCAAATGATTGAAATGTGGAAATTGATTTGAAATTTGTTTTCAAAAGGTTGAAGTGTGGAAATATATTTTGCCAAGATTTTTGAAAATAAATAATTGGGGGAAAATTATTTAAATCTGGTAATTGTTGTGAATGTTGATTGATAGTTAAATAACCGACTATAAATATTGACCCTTAAATGATTTTTGAATTTCGATGCGACCGAGGGTCGAATTCCAAACGGATATCCGAAATCCACATCGAATCTTTGTGATAATGACGGATCTTTGGTTTAAAAGATCAAGGTGGAAATTTGTTGTGATTTGTTTGAAATCTGAATGTAACACTTATTTTTAAAAATAAGCACATTATTAGGATTAGCCGGAGGAGGACTTTGTGTCATAAAACCTATTTCGAATAATGATACGACGAAATGGGATTGCATTTGAAGATGGTGTTGAAGATCGGGTATTTTTGAAAGTGAAAGGATTACCTGTCAGATGTCTCTGCACTGGGTTGCTCCGGTATAGAGATTTTATTGCCCTTTGTGATGGGGATTCTGGACGTGATTAGTGAATATCCGAATTTGCAAGGGCTTCGTTGAAGTGCCTTCGGTTCCGTTCGATCCCGTTACGGACTTGTATGGATGTGCGTCTGACATTACATATAAAGCTGATTTCTATCAAATACTTTTCTATTGGTGGCGGAGAATTTATTCTCTTAGCTTAACACCTTTCTCTGAGACGTACGATCTCAGAGGTTATGTAGTTGACGGTTATTAGTGATATACTCCCAATTTGGTAGTGTGGCATACGAAGTGCTGCTGATTATTTGTTGATCATAGCACGGCTTTGTGAAAAGTTTAGCTTTATGGACGAGACTTCGTCGAACCTCACACCCCGAAAATGGTCGAAATAAGAAGGATGCGGCAAGGTTATTTGGGAGTAGCTCCCCATGAGGGTATGTCATTTCTTTTTGGAAAAAGGTGGTATCATGGTATGGAGCCCAAATATTTAACCTATGTGAATGCTGCAAATTTATTACTTTGTGGTTGTTGGTGTTGAGGATCCTCGGATAAAAGTCGGTTACGACCGAGGGATGGCATACTCGTGTCAGTAGTTACCTGGTTACAGAGGTAACCCGGCCTTGTGTGGCAGAGATCCGGTTAGGTTCTCGGGGCGTCCCTCTAGAGGCGTACTCATGTGGCAATAGGAAGTTGCTTAACCTAACCATTTATTGGAAATCCAATCATTAATACGCGCATTGTACGGTTTTAGTTATAGAACCTGCCATCTAATATGGTAGCCATAGTAGGCATACTACAATGGTACGTATGCTGGCTAAGATTAATATTATACTTGCAAATGTTTTCCACTATGCACTAATGATAATATTAAAAAGAACTTTTGCGTATCAAGCATGTTTGACTATCATAAGGAGAAATCTCCCCCAAGTGTGCGATTGCATTGTGTATGTGCCGGGAGGCCTTATGGTAGTTTCATTTTCCAAAAGCATAGCGGATTTCTTTTTATTTTCTTTGTGAAATAACTGTTTTTAAGATCTCATACCAGTCCGATGACTGACCTGGAGTTTATTGTTTCCTTTCCAAACTCTGGGTGCCCATAATTTTCCACACGGGCAGTGCAGAGTCAGGTTATCAGTTATGCTGGAGCGAAGTTAGAAAAAGATGCTGTGGAAATCTGAGTTCAAGCTAGATGGCGAAGCGTATCATTTATACTATGTAGTGTCCGCTGCGTATGGTTGGTGCATAGTAAAATTTTCATGTGAGTCAAGTTATATCAACTGCCAGTGTTGTATTGTGTTATTGTTCACTCTGTTGATGTAAAGTTGTGTATAAACAGATATGATTGTTTGTTTTAAAGATTATTCATTTATCTATTATATGTTATTCCGCTGCGAAATGTGAGATTCTATTTATTATTTATGTTCTTCTTCTATCTTCTTCTTCTTTAACCCTAAAGGCTCGGTTTTCCAGCATTCGATTGTGCGCCATTTGATACAGTGGACGTATTGATGTCGATTTTCGAAAGTCGAAAAATTGGGCTGTTACAAATTTGGTATCGAAGCAATTGGTTAAGCAACAACCTTGGCTCTGGCGGGGATTACTCATTAGAGACAGAGCCAGTAGTACTCTCGAATGAGTCGAGTGTAATAATAGATATGAGCGCGTATTTTTCAGTGAATATGAAAATTGTTTTATGTTGCGATGATTGGTTTGTTGAGTGGTATATGCATTCTGGTCGGTATAGCCTGTACAGTTCTATCAATAGGGATCTCTAAACACTTGTACAGAACAATTCGATACGATATTGTTTTAAAATAGGGTAAATGAAATAATTTGACCCAAACTATTTTTGTATAGAAAAGGAATGCTTTTTGTAAATTATTATAGCATATGGTTGATTATTTGTTAGGAAGTGATAATATTCAATTATTATCATTGATTATTGAATAAGAAGTTGAAATCATAACTTAAAGCTGAGAAATAAAATCCATATACAAATGGGAATCGTAAATGTAAATGCGATTTATAAATTTAAAATGGAATTCCAAAGGAATATTTGGAAATGTTTTTGAAAGGATTTGAAAATTTTGAAATTTTGGTGAAAAGTTGAAATCCTTTTTGAGCTTGAAAATGATTTTCAAAGGTTTTGGAAAAATGTTTTAAAGGGATAAAAGCTCTAAACTCTTTTCGGTCGTTGGAAAGTAACTTCGGTGATGACTGCAGCATCATTGATGTTCATTTTCGAGTTTCCAAGAGAGGAATTGCTGTAAAATTATTTAAAAAGAAAGTTGTTTGGAAAACTGGGTTGGTTTTGGAAATTCAAAAGATAATTTGAATTGATTTCAGAAAATGGTTTTGAAAAGATGGAAAGACTCTTGAATCTGATTAAATAGTTATGGAATAAAATTTATTAAAGTGGAAAATAAAGTTGTGAATGAATAAATGAATTTACAATTGCAAGTAAATGAAAGTGAAATTGAATGTTGAAATTCATTTCGAATTTGTAAGTAAATAGAACTGGAATTGGAATTGAATTTGATTTGTGATAAACAAAGCGAAGTATTGAAATAAAATTAGTAAGTTAAACTAATTAAAGGAATGACAAAATTGAATATAGTTTGAAATGAATTAAATTCGATAATGATAAATGAAAGGTAAATTGAATTCATATGGAATTTGAAATCCAGTTTAAATATAAGTAGATATTAACCTAAGTGGCGAATTGAAAATAAATATAGAAAGTATGTAAAATACTTGTATCAAACTTAAGAAATAAATGGTGAAATTCTTAAGTAAAATTTGGAATTGGAAAAAATATTCTAAGCTAATAAATGAATGAAGATTAAACTGTAAATTGTGAAATGGAAATTGTGAATAAGTGTATAGAAACGAAAAGAAATGTGAATAAAAGAAAAGTAATTGATAAAGCTAATAATCAATTGGAATTAATACGTAGGGTGTATGTATATTATTTTATTCGCATAATAATTTGATCTACAATTCGAGCATAGAATTTCGAGATATATCGATCGGAGTTGCGATTTTTCACTCGATTTTCGACGAAGAACCTGGATATGGATTTTTGGTTAATTCTGGAAATTCTCTATCATAGTTTAATAGCTATGTAAGGAGAATGACGGTTTCTGATCAAAAACCAGATCTGAGTCTGCACTAGGAAGTCGGGTGAACGATACTAGTTCGAAAGTGAAATTATGTGATCGAGTGAGCGATCGAATTTGGTATCGCGTACGAATGATATAAATACATCGTACGGATTTGAATCAAATAGATATTAGATCTTTTATAAAGGAAAGTGCAAAATGGTTTTGAATATTGTAATTGGATATTACCGCTAGTAAAATATACAGGTAATTTAAATGCAAAGGGAACTGGATTTTTATTTCGAAGACAAATTTAAATTGCTCGAAAATGTATGTATTTAAATTCCTATATGAAATTTGATGATTTTCTTGTCTAGCCGCTTGGATTTTTGTTTTCTTTTTGAAATCTAGGGGCCGTTGTGGCATTTTGTAGTCGTGTCGAGCTAGCCGCGCAAAGGAGACGCTGACGAAATTTTTTAAAATTTAGGGAGTTAGTAAAATTTTGAGAAAATTTTGAAAGTTTAAATTTTTGAATTTGAATTTAAATTTGAATTGTTAAGAAAAAGATATTGTTTGGAACTTATGGTTGAGTTTGTAAAATTAGTTGAAGTGATAATGGTTCCTTAATAAAAGATTTTTTTTGGCAAGTTGTTAAAACCGTTTGATTTTGGGAAAAATAATAAACGTGTTAAGGTCAATTCTTCTTACATGGTAATTTCGGAACGAAATTCTTTTAAGGGAGGAAAAATGTGATGACCTAGAATTTTAAAATTTTATTGAAAATTTAATTGATTTTAAATATTTGGAAGTTTATTTAACTTGAATTTCAAATATAACTATGAATTTGGCCATTAAATTATTGAATTAAATTATTAAAACTTTGGTAAAATATTAAATCCTAAGTTTTAGGCTTGTTAAAAATATTTTCAAAGCTTATAAAATTTATATTGATAACGCTGAAGATGATGGAAGCTTCAGGATTGGATTTGAAAGTAATTTGTTCAGTTTTGAAATTTTATCTTTCATATTGATATTTAAAAATAGTCTTTTGAGTCACAGTTTCGGAATTCGGCGAAACCAGTTCCATTGGATCCGTAATATTGTATTATTATCGTATTTCAATTTCCATAGCATTCGAAGTTGTCGTGTTATCGTACGATAAGCAAATGCGTGGAAAATTTTATCGAAAATTAGTTTAATAACTGGGTTATAAAAAAGCTATCATCTCCATATGATCGAATTTGGACTCGGAACATTTCCATTGCGTTCGGGATAGGTGTATAACATTATAAACACCTGGCGGCACGTCTCAATGGGAGGTTGAGATTTTGAGTTGCGTTTATCGAAGCGATTTGAATTTAAATTTAAATTTAAAAATATAAATAATAACTGTGTAAGCCCTTATTATGCTTCTCAACACGTATATACTTTTTCAAGGCACGTGTCTTGCTTTCTTTGATAATTTCAACACGCGTTGCTTTCTCTACTTAGAAAAAGAAAACGTAGTTGTTAGCTTATATAATAAAAAAATCTTTCGTTCATTTGAAAATCTGTTCTTCGCTTCAAATAAAAAAAATCGAAAGCAAGCAATGGCCTCATCCATTTCCCCAAATCAAAAAAAAATCCAAAAATCGAATTCGTTCGATTTGATAAAAAAAGAGGAATCAAATTCGCGTATGTTCAAATAGGAGGGAAGAAGCTTCGCGAGTGGGAATTCGATCGCGAGCTCGAGTACTTCTATGAAATCGTGATGGCGAAAGAGAGCATCGAGCGGCGCGGCGATTTCTATCTCGGCATTCGCGTGAGGTGCTTGCTTCGAACGAAAGACAGTGATGGGTCGCGTGCTCCAGCGATAGGCGTAAGGAGATGGTGGGGTGGACAATCGTCAGCATCTCTAAGTAGCAGCAGCGAGGGTTCGACGAAGTGATGGCGGCACGCACTCGCGTGCGAAATCTGGTGGCGATGTCGATGTCGCGGTGGTAAGGCCTGGTCGCAATTCATGCTAAGGGTTTTCTTGTCAATCTAGTAACGCGATTTGGTTTTATTTTAACATCTTAATTTAAATCTATTAAGGTTTGATTTGTTTGGAAATTAGGAATTTATTAATTAATTTTTGTCCGAGTCAATAACCGAAGAAAAAAATAAAACATAAATGAAAGCTTTATTCTAGTAAGTATAGGATAATTCTATTTTTTAACTTAATATAACCTACATGCATATATAAGTATTTACGAATTCAGAAAAAAATATAGGGATTTTATAATAATAGGAAATTTATATAAAACTAGCTTTATAAATCTATATAGATTATTTTCTTAAAAAAAATATTTATGAAGTTTCAAAAGTAATATATGTACATAAGATTTAAATATAGAAGCTTTTAAAAGGCAATCTAAATTTATTTTTATTTACTTGATATTAAAAAAATATACAAATAAATACATTTTAGAATTTACTAGTTTATTTTGAAAATAATTTATCAAAGTAAATTTAGTTTTTAGTTAAAATAAATTTATTAAAAAGGAATTTGTTTAAAAATTTAATGCTTTGTTTAAAATTAAATCAGTAGCTTAAAAATCAAAATATTAGTTGAATTAAAATTTTAAAATGGCAATTGAATTATTCGATTTATTTCGAATATTAATTAAATCATCTAATATTTATACAAGGTCAAAACCGTTAAGAAAGCAAGCTAATTTGGATGGATTGCAAAATAAAAAGAAAAGGTGAGATCTTCTCACTCAATCGGATTTTTCGATTTAATTTTAAATAGTTAAATTTAAAATTGTTGAATGTGTGCTTGGATGATAAATTATTATCGGTTGTATTGGTTTAGACCCTATGTGCCGCATAATAGCAGATGATATTATATTAAACCCAAATACTGCGATATTCCACCTCGAAGTGGAATTGGTATTATATATGTATTTGGAGTGATTGATTTCCTGCATTATATAGCGAATGAGACCTTATGTGCCGTATAATAGTGGATGATATTATATAAAATCTCATATACCACGACATTCCACCTCGAAGTGGAATTGGTATTTAATTGTTGTGCTAACATCTGTGGATGCAGGGAAACAGGTTGGAGGGACCCAACTAGATTCCTTAAAATTTTGAATTAGTTTCAATATTGAATGTTGATTATTTATAATCTGTGTGTTATTATATTTGTGATTTAAATCGTTGAAGGCTGTAATTTAGCCGAATATATTTTTGGCACCGTAGGATAGTAGAAATAAATAAAATTGGATTTTTGAAATTCAAGTTGAAAATTTATAGTAAAATTTATTTTTGAAAATTGGACAAATTTAAAAGAAGGAATTTTAAAAAGATAAAGTTTTATTTTTGTAATCTTATTGAATAAATTCCAAAATATGGGAAAAGGTCTAATAAATGGATTTCGGGTAATATTATTCAAAAGTTGAAGAATTTATTTAAAATATGGATTTTAAACAGTTTGAAAGAGATAAAGGGAAATAAATTTTAGAAATTTAATTTGGAATTTAATTTGGTGTTTGAAAAAAGTTTAGAAATCAATTTGAAAATTAGTTTGGCGTTTAAAAATAAACCTTTGGGAAATCGATATGAAAATTGATTTGGTAATTGAAACAAATTTAGAAATCAATTTGGAATTGGATTTGGTAATTGAAATAAATATTTGGAAAATCAATTTGGAATTTGATTTGGTGTTTGAAAATGAATATTTGGAAATTGATTTGTAAATCGTATATCAGTGGATATTTGAAAATTTTAACTTCATAATGGGAATTTAAAAAGGAAAAGGAAATTTGTTTTAAAAATAAATATTGATTTATTTTTAAAAGCGTGGAAAGAAATTTGTGGATTTGGAATATAAATTGAGATAAATCAAGAAAAAATTATTTATTGATTTAAATGGTCCATTTTGAAATGGAAGGTGTATTTTTCCTAGAAAGCCGAGTATGTTTTTAAAGTAGTTTTCAAAATTAAAAGTTTTGAAGTTGGTTTTAAAAAGAATGTTTTGGAGAAATTAGTTTCTTAAGTTATTTGAAAATCTTTAGGGTAAAGATTTAATTAATTAATTATAGAAGTGATTATTTAAAGATTTAATTGATATTGATTAGAAAATGGTTATTTAAATAATTACACTCCATCTAACAATTTTACTTTAAAATTATTTTGGACTCAAATTTATGTGAGATTGTTGCATAATATTTTCATAACTAATATTTAAGTAAGTGTTTTAAAATAGTTTTATTTTAAATGCTTCCAAGTATATTTTGGATAAGTATTTTAAATTATTTTTAAAGTATTTGAACTCGGCAAATTTTCAGGGGAATCAAATAAATATTTGGAAATTTATTCCACATAAGGAAAATGATTTGAAATTTGTTTTAGAAGGATTGAAATGTGCAAATTGATTTGAAATTTGTTTTCAAAAGGTTGAAGTGTGAAAATATTTTTTGCGAGGATATTTTGAAAATAAATAATTGGGGGAAAATTATTTAAATCTGGTAATTGTTGTGAATGTTGATTGATAGTTAAATAACCGACTATCAATATTGACCCTTAAACGACGTTTGAATTTCGATGCGACTGAGGGTTGGATTCCAAATGGATATCCGAAATCCATTTCGAATCTTTATGATAATGACGGATCTTTGGTTTAAAAGATCAAATTGGAAATTTGCTGTGATTTGTTTGAAATCTGAATGTAACACTTATTTTTAAAAATAAGTGCTCATTATTCAGATTAGACAGGAGAGGTCTTTGTGTCATAAAACCCATTTCGAATAATGATACGACGAAATGGGATTACATTTGAAGATGGTGTTAAAGACCGGGTATTTTCGAAAGCGATAGGATTACCTGTCGAATGTCTCTACACTGGGTTGCTCCGGTATAGAGATTTTATTACCCTTTGTGATGGGGATTCCGGACGTGATTAGTGAATATCCGAATTTGCAAGGGCTTCTTTGAAGTGCCTTCGGTTCCGTTCGATCCCGGAACGGACTTGTATGGATGCGTGTCTGACATTACACTTTAAGATATAAAGCTGATTTCTATCAAATATATTTCTATTGGTGGCGGAGAATTTATTCTCTTAGCTTAACATCCTTCTCTGAGACGTACAAGCTCAGAAGTTATGTAGTTGATGGTTATTAGTGGTATACTCCCAATTTGGTAGTGTGGCATACGAAGTGCTGCTGATCATTTGTTGATCAAAGCATGGCTTTGTGAAAAGTGTAGCTTTGTGGACACGACTTCGTCGAACCTCACACCTCCAAAATTGTCGAAACGTGAAGGATGCGGCAAGGTTATTTGAGAGTGGCGCCCCTTGAGGGTATTTCATTTCCTTCTGGAAAGAGGTGGTATCATGGTATGGAGCCCAGATATATAACCAATGTGAATGCTGCAAATTTATTATTTTGTGGTTGTTGGTGTTGAGGATCCTCGGAAAAAGGTCGGTTACGACCGAGGGATGGCATAGTCGTGTCACTAGTTACCTAGTTATAGAGGTAACCCGGCCTTGTGTTGGCAGAGATCCGGTTAGGTTCTCGGGGCTTACCTCCAGAGGCGTACCCACGTGGCAATAGGAAGTTCCTTAGCCTGACCATTTGTTGGAAATCCAATCACCAATGCGCGCCTTGTACGGTTTTAGTTGTAGAACCTGCCATCTAATATGGTAGCTATAGTAGGCATACTATAATGATATGTATGCTGGCTAAGATTAATATTATACTTGCAAATGTTTTCCAATATGCGTTAATGATAATATTAAAAAGAATTTTTGCGTATCAAGCATGTTTGACTATCATAAGGAGAAATCTCCCCCAAGTGTGCGATTGCATTGTGTGTGTGCCGGGAGGCCTTATGGTATTTTCATTTTCCAAAAGCGGATTTCTTTTTATTTTTTTTTGTGAAAATAACTGTTTTTAAGATCTCACACCAGTCCCATGACTGAATTGGAGTTTATTGTTCCTTTTCTAAACTCTGGGTGCCTATAATTTTCCACACGAGCAGCCTAGAGTCGGGTTATCAGTTATGCTGGAGTGAAGTCAGAAAAAGATGCTGTGGAAATCTGGAGTTCAAGCTGGATGGCGAAGCGTATCTTTTATACTATGTAGTGTCCACTGCGTATGGTTGGTGCAAAGTAAAATTTTCATGTGAGCCAAGTTATACCAACTGCCAGTGTTGTATTGTGTTGTTGTTCACTCTGATGATGTAATGTTGTGTATAAATAGATATGATTCTTTGTTTTTAAGATTATTCATTTATCTATTATATGTTGTTCCGCTGCGAAATGTGAGATTCTATTTATTGTTTCTGTTCTTTCTCTATCTTCTTCTTCTTTAACCTTAACGGTTCAGTTTTCTGGCATTCGATTGTGCGACATTTGATACAGTGGACGTATTGATGTCAACTTACGGAAGTCAAAAAAATGGGATGTTACATTGGGGATGTAGGATACTTATATCCAAACCATGTTAAATCTTCTTTACCTCTTTTATTTCTATTATTTGATTTTGTGTGGTTTTGGACGAAGGAAAAAAGAAAAGATATAACGTAAGCTTCAACATCTGCTCTAAAGAAATTAGATATAGAGAGTGATACCGATGTGTTTACAACTTTTGGATCTTCTGGAAAGAGCAACTTATCGCTTATTGAATCTGGCACGTCTTGTCTTATGACACCTAAAAGGATCTGTTTCTCTATATATCGTGAGATTAATGGAGGAGAAGTTCTAATGGGCAATGAAGCTTTTTGCCGTATAGTTAGTATTGGTAGTGTAAAGGTCAGAATACTTGACGCTGTTATTTGTACTATTACCAATGTTAGACATATACCTAATTTAAGAAGGAGCTTAATTTCCATTGGGGCTTTGAGTAGGATTGAATTGAAGATTATAGTTGAAGGGGATAAAATGAAGATATCGAATGGCTCCTTGATTGTTATGAAAGTTGTGAGGGCAGCAAATCTTTATTTTTTGAAGGACACCATTGTAGCTGGCGAATCAGCTTCTGATACTTCTGTTGATTCTGATTCTGATTCTGATTCTAATTCTTCTAGATTATGGCATTTGTGGATGTGCCATGTCGACGAGCGCAGTTTGGATGAGTTGAGAAAGCGAGGTTTGATTGAGGGTTTTCAGCATTTGATGCTTGGCTTTTGAGTGTGTTCTTGGAAAGTAGACAAAGATCTCTTCTGGTACAGGAGAGCATAAAGCAAAAGATGTTCTAGAGTACGTTCACACAGATTTGTGGGGACCCTCCACTTCCCTATCCTTGAGTGGAGCCAAGTACTTCGTTTCATTTATAGATGATTTCTGCCGTAAATTTTGGGTATACTTCCTACAGTCTAAGAGTGAAACCTTTGCAAAGTTTCGAAAGCGGAAATCTTTGGCTGAGAAGCAGTCAGGTAAGATATTGAAAGTTCTCCGTTGGAATAATGGTGGTGAATTTATATCACAGGAAATCACAAATATAGATATAACAATAATATAACAATAATATGTAGCAGAATAAATAAATAAATAAATAAATCAAACTCAAGTGACAAGTCTGAACCACAGACATAGAGTAATATAACAATAATATGTAGCAGAATAGATAAATAACAAAGTTGAAATGAAATACAACAGAATATCTCAGATACAATGTAGTCTCGAATACAAACGGATGACAAGTCTGAACCAACAGCTGGACAGCTGAAAGCCTAACAGATATAGATGGATCTCCAAGCGAAGCCCCAACTCCAAAGGTGAGTCTCAAATGCTATGTCACTCAGTCTGATCCGAGCGTAAACAAAATACAGAACACTCGAGTCGGGATTAACATTCTTATATAAATAAATCCAACTCAAGTGAAATATCAACTGAAATACAAGTAACTTAAAGGATGTTTGGGATAACCATCCTCTAAGGATCCGTAGAACTATCTACTATGTAGTAATATACGTTACTATAATATATCTATAGTAAAGTAAAAGTATTAAAATAGCGTTAAGGCATTACCAATATCCCCATTAACACATTTTATGTATTTTCGTAGTCTATACAATGTCGTACGCTTCTCCGTAAACTGGAGGATTATCCAGAGGATATCATATAGATACGGTACAAAACAAACTCGTAGAAGGCGTGATAGGGCATGCGATAAGGCACTCAAGGCAATGCCAGGGTAGATATATCGTTCGCATATCCAGACTGGTGGTAACGCATAGCGGCTACTACCGCCCACCTCATGACACGCTCCCAAATCAAAGGGTGCACCCAATCATGCACAAAAGCAATGGAATGGTATCGAAGGAATGTGCACGACCGGAGGAATGACCTAACTTGGCCCGGCATGGCTCCTATTTTAGCCGCATCAAGCTGACTCACGGGAGTCAGGGCTACGTAAATACCATATAGAATCGTCACCAAACCATCCTACTTCATTCTGGAATCTCCACTACGTACATAGTTGGTAATGTGGTTTTAGGTATTTGTAAAGTATGACATATACGATCCTGGTCTCTTTAACAACCAAACGTTATTATAACACCAAGGTCATTTCAAAATAGGTTATACTTCAAAACCAAAATATCATTCCCATTTCAAAATCATATCAATACGATATCATTCCTATTTCAAATATATCCATTTTCAAAAATCATATCACTTTCAAAGTTATAACACTTCCGAAACCAATATACTTGAAATTATAACACTTTGGAAAACATAACACTTTGAAATCACAATACTTTAAAAAACCATAACTTTGAAATCATAACTTCCACCACTCAAATAGTTTAGATATTAATAATAATATATAATAAAATGGTTTATGAAATAGCTTATATAAAAATGGTTTATATTAAAAATGGCTTATATTAAAATGGTCTATATTAAAATAATTTATAAAGTAAAATATAATTTAAAATACTTTATATAATAAAATAGTTTTCTCAAATTTCACAAATCAATTCAAATCAACTCGAATTCCAAAATCTCAATTTGAATCAATCTCAATTCTTCAACTTCGATTCAATTCAGTTTCTCAATAATTCATTTCAAATTATATCGATTTCAAATACAGATTTAAATCACAAAATAAACCATTCTAATTTCAATATATTTCCAATCGATTTAGTTAAATAAAATTCTTAACTAAATACATTTTGAAACATATAAATTTAAAAATCTAAATTTTAAACACTTATGAAATAACATATACATATACTATCTTAAAATCGATATTTATTAAAACCAAAATATTCATTCCAAAACCATAGAAATCATTTTCAAAATATTTATATATAGATCAAGGATGTCTGTAAAAAAATTTCTATCATATGGTCAAGTGATACGGATATTTGTCATTTCAATCCGTAATTTAAATATTTACGGGTATATATCATTTCAACCCGCGGTCCCAAATTCAATTCAGTGAAAATCGCTTATGTTTATCATTTCAACCCATAAAAATTTTCTCCTATTCTACAAGATCGTTCGCACATGTAACATTTCAACCCATAGGGAATTCTATACTAACAGGGAACATGCAGAGTGAGAACTGTGATGATAATAATATAAAAATCAGCAATAGGCATATATCATCAATAACAGATAAAATATAGATAACAGATCATGGTATCAGATGTCATAGGTGAATAGTTACAGATAATGGCATACATATAGCAACTCAAATGACTGACAGTAGCATATTTCAATTGTCATTTCAATTAAAATCAATTTTAATAGATATAAGAACGTTAATCGTGAGTGATTGCTCACCTTCCGAGGCTAGGGATGATAGACAAGAACTCCTACCAGCTAGCTTGCCTCATGCATGTCTCCATAAGCTTATTCATCTAAAAAGGTACCTGGAAACCTCAACTCTCAAACTACTCAAAGTCAATTGAGTACCCGAGAGTTTAAGGAGAAATATAAACTTCAGTCAGACGTAAAGCCTGGTATGAATAATAATTTACCATCTCAACCATTTAGATATCTAGTGAGACTACATATAATAGGGAATGGATTTTCCCCTCACTAGTATCTTATCCAAAACTTTATAAAAACCATATATCGTGCTCCTGCATCTACGATGGTTAAAACATAACACTTCAGAAATATTATGATGATATGCAAACAAGTAAATCATTTCTAGATTACCCATCCCCATTCATTTTGACTATTTGTCTCAATTATAGTTTCTAGGGTCACTATTAACCTATTAGTTTTCATGAGCTTACTAACTACCTATTTCAAACTTATGGACTCCTTGTCCGGTTTCATAATTATCGTGGGATAATTAAGAAACTATTGGGCCATGCCAATAACTTAATTGTTTCATGGGTTCTCGGTGAACATATTGGCATCTCCAATAACTTTCCTTTTATCCTAGTTTTCATGGGTTGACTAGGAACCTATTGACTTCTGTTAATAACTTTATCCGGATATAGTTTCCATGGATTCACTACAAACCTACTGGCTCCTGCCAATAACTCTTTCTAAACATAGTTTTCACGGGTTTACTACGAACCTATCTATTTGACAACTTCTTTAATCAATATTTACACATTCTATATTATTGTCTACCTGACATCCTGGAGCAATTCTACTCATACAAGAGCTAATTCAATTTATATTCACTACTGGGTCAACCTAGCTGGTTATTCTGCCCTTTTTCTCCCTAAAATATAGTTATGGGTCCATTTTAAACTGAATTTGTTTATTAGAAGAAGTAAGCATAATAACGTAATAACACCAACATCTGTGGTTTACTATCCTTGAAAGCATTTTCATATGAAACATGGTTAATCCCTTTAACCCATTAATTTATCAAGGAAAGCTTCTTCAAAAACTCCACACTTAAAAATCATTTTAAAACTCCTTTATTTATTGCCATGGTTTTTACTTTAAAAATGAAATTTGGTTCTTTGCTTTAAAAACTAAGGCTTTCAAGACCTCTAAATTTTATTTTTGAAACCATTGGATAACCCCTATCGAAAGCATTCAAATCTTCTTTTCAAAACAATAGCATATGGCTTTTAACACTTTAAAACATCTCTTACGAAACTATCAAAATATACCTTTCAAAAGCATTAAAGCATTACTTATTAACTCATAGAAGCTTAGCTTTGAATCATCTGAAAGTACCCTTTCAAAACCATTGGGTATAGTCGCAGTTAATACAAACAAAAGTACCTCTTTCAAAACCATTAACCTTCATATAAAAGAGTTTAGGGAAAACCGATGGCTTCAGAACCGACCTTTCGAAACCATTGGATTTATCTTGATTTTTTTTCTCCGTTTGAAAACTATTATCATTGTGAACCAAAGAATCTTTATTTTGATAAAATTCGATTTACTAATCATTATCTATGTTAATTTGAATTTATGGGTCGAAATTTACGAATTACCGCTACACGACAAGCTCGATTTTAACCAATTTTGTGAATTGCTTCGAAATTTGTCCGAAACACTTCAAGTTTGTTTCAAACCATATTTAAACTATTTCAACTTATTTAAAACAATATTTTCGTCATTTCAAACTCATTTTTAAATTTTTTTATATTATAATATTATATTATTATAATACTATTTTAAATATTTTTAGATATTTTGAGATCATTAAGAGGCTAAATAATTTTTATGCACATATTTATATGGATTTAATTTCATTTAATTAACTATGCTCATTATTGTTTCTCTTATCATTTATCAAACAAGTTATCAACTACATAAACAATCATATAATCAACTAATTTCGCATCCAAGTTATCAAACATTCAAATAATTTATTCAAGGGTTTTAGTGGACATATTAAAATAGTTATAAGGAAGATTTAATAAATATTGAGTACTCATGATTAGTTCCACTCCACCAATCTTTCTCATAGACCTTTCTTTTTATTCCGACAGCACTTCCTTCTCTTTTTCTAGCTCCGAAGCTTCTCGGTTCCTTCTTTCTTCTTGAATGGGTTCGGCCTAGGCTATGTAGGAGTTGACCATGCTTCTTAGGGGATGGTGCTCATGGCATGAAGGTGAGGAGGGTGTGGCCATGGGTTGTGAGGATGGAAAGGAGGAGTTTGAAGTGGTCTTGGTGTAGTTTTAATTGGATATTTCTTTAGTAAATAATTTTAGAATATTTTGGCATTATTTTATTAAAGAAAAAATCCATTAAACAGTGAAAAAAAGCTTGAAAAAGGAAGAAGAAGACACTACAAGAAAAAACATTATTTGTAGCATTGAAAATGTTAAAAACATAGCGTTTTAATGGTAGATGCTATTTATTCCAACCAAAAACAATTAGGATGAAATATAAGAAATACTAAAACGCTATATGCTGGTAGGAGACTTGTTTTAGGAGGGGGGCTCAAAATTTATTTTGGCGGCCGCTTGTTTTTCTTATTCTTTCATTCCTCTTCCCCCTCTCCTAAAGGAATAAAACCTTAAAAATAACTTGTCTTGTTTTCTTGTCTCTTTTGCATTCATCAGTGCATGTTCATCTTCTCTTTTTCTCTCGTCTTTGCCTCTATAATCGCCCTGAATGGATTGCTGGTCGAGACTTTTTCAAACGAAACTGGCAGATTTGTCTACGATAATAAGAAGTTGGGAACAGTTTGTAATTTTGAATTCAAGTTCCGCACTATGAACAACAAAAGGTATGTCTAACCCTAGTCTCACTGTATCTATTATTTTTATCAATTTAAACTAAGTTTCCTCCTTTTTATATTGCATTTTTCTTGGTCTGCTTTGTTGTTTTATAAAGTCATGCTTCCATTCAAACCATGTCCTTTTGTTTTATTTAACAAAATCAGTTTTGAATTTGGCTGAATTGCTCTCAATTAAGGAGCAATCCCACCTGTAGTTGATTTGCCTCAGCTCAGTTTAGGATACCTAGTTTGAAAGAAAAGGTAATAAAAGATGTTTGTGGTGTGATTATTCACCTATGTTACACGTTATGCTAACATATTCAGCAATGTTTAATTTGAAAGATAAGGTGATATCAGGAATGATTAGCTGATCGCTGGCTGAAAAAGTAGATAAACTTATACAGTCATATGGACAAAGTTAATTGGTATTATAGTATGTGTGAATGATGATTGTATGTAAGATGTACACGATAACTGTACATGGCATGCAAATGCAATGAATAAATACAATTAACTCCTATGTGTGATTGATCATATATATGGACCTAAGGTCAAGAAAGCATATTGTTGTTTATGCCAATCTAACAACAACTATGATGCCATAACGATTGCAACTGTAACCAGTAAGCCTACAGTAAAGAAAAGCCCTAACGTATGATACTCGGGACATCATATAGTTTGTCCCTTATGAAAATTGTTCCATTCTTTTGTTAAACTGGATAATTCTGATTTTTGTAAGAAAACTGAGAAGCAAATGAATGAGCGATGATAATTGTATACCGTGGCTGCTGTGAAACCATATGTCGATTTTACAATCCAATATTCAATGCACCGTTGAACATTAGAATATTGTCACCCATTTTAACTAGGCTATTTCTGGTTTAAGCGGAGATAATTACTTCTGCACCAGTTATAACAGAAATATCTCTAATTTTATTTAAAAACATAATATGTGTTCAGAAGTTAGCTTACTTTTAAAATAGATCTTCCCTCGGTTAAGCACATGTTGTCGATATAGTTTAGGAGCATCTATTGGATGATTAACTATAGTATAATCAAACATGAATAATCTCTAATAAAGGATGTTTATTGGTTGCTACAATAATTTGATAATAATATGCCTTATTATTCAAGGAACATTTGCAGTAAAATTATATAATGCAGCATCCAAACAAAATATGTCACTATTTTAATATTTGAGGCTCATGGCTTGGTTAATCAAGGAATCAAATAAAAACAATATATTGTTTGAGTTTGATTTAATAAGTAAAAAACTGACTTATTTAACTTTGAAGTTTACTAACCAGGTTTTTTAACCTGAAATACTAAATAATACAAAATTATAATACATATGCTCTGCAACACAGAGTCAAATGTGGTAATTTGCTTGACAATGTAGAAAATGAAAGTGGGATATTATTCTTCCGAATTTTATGCCCTTGTTTGGAGTTTACTCGCCAGTTTCTTCTGTGACTGGTTTTTTATTTAAGTGTTTCATATTAACTTAACACAACGACAAATGAAAATAACATATTAATGTCAATCTGTTATTTTATATTTGTTGCTTATACTATTATAATCTTTACCCGGTCATTTCTATTTCAGAAGTTCCTGTAGTTTCAAAATTGCAAGATTGTTAGATTTCGGTGGTTGAGCATATGCTTAAATGCTTCGTGGGCATAGTATTAAGAGTTGGAAGTTCTAATCTAAATTCATGCTAACACAATAGTGTAAGTCAGTGAGAAGGGAGTCGGATGGGTCTTTATTTGTTATTTGGAAGGCGCAAAATGTGATTATCTGTGCTATTTCCTGTATGCAGATGTTTATCTGCACGCTTGCCTGGTTTTGTAGCTTTATCTGTTCAGTTCTTTTTAAATTCATATTGGGTCATTCCTTATTTTTGAGTCTATTAGTATTATCTCTGTTTAGTCGGCTATTTTTGTAGTTTGTACTTGTATTGGTTCTCATGTTTTGCAATTGGTCAGTTGCTTGGATAAGCTCGGTGTCTACGCCTGATAGGCAGAAGCGATGACATTGCAATTGCGGTTAGCAAAGGCCTTGCATTATTCGTAGTCGATGCCTTCTTTTAATTAGAACTAACTTTTTGTTTTCCATTTGCTCTATATCATTTGCTCGGTTTTGTATGGATTATCACTGTTATTATAAGTTTGTAGCATTGGTTATTTTTATTGGATAGTTATATGCCATATCTGTACAATATCCCAGAAATTTATAATTTTTTCAATGATGGATTCAACTAGCCGGCTTGTTTTTTGTTAGTTTTGTGCATATATTATCTTTTATAATATTGTGCTTAGTGTATATTCCTGTATCAACTTCCAAAACATAGAAACAAATATAGGCGGACTGATATCAAAACTCAGGTCGCTTCCATGGAAAAAGATGTCTATGATTCGTTAACTTTCCATTTCCTTTTTTGTAAAACAGTTTCAGCATTACGGTGTCAGCCAGACTAGGCCTAAGTGACCTATTTAACTAATGGGCTGGGCTGAGTTGGCCCATTTAGTAAGTAGTTTAAATGGTCTGGCTTTTCCATATATTCCTGTATCCATTCATATGATTATTGATTTAAACATTTATTTTGTAATGACTTACACATTACTGACACTATTTGTTGGGTATATGATTATTGATTTAAATATCCACCTTGTAACTACTTGCACCTTACTGACCCTATTTTGAGCTACTGAACCTTAGGCATACAAGGACATGGAGTGAACCTGGAAGTGGCAACACATATTGTCTATTTTTTTCCTTACCTGTCCCAACTTCTGCACTCATCTATGTCAAAAGCTAAAAGGCTTAAAAAACATGATACAAGTGAAAGGTTTATGTACATTTTAGTTATTGCCTCTTTGAGAGAAGTACCACACACTGAAGGATCTGTTAATGTGCTTTTCATTGGAGGATTCTCGGATGAGGATACAAGGTAGGTTAAACCTGATCTATTTGCTACTGAATCCAAATCTGAATAATATAAGCTTGTGAAATTACATAACCTTTGATTTTTGCAGTTAAAATTAACACCAAATTCTAGCAAAAGCCTAATAATGGTCATTAGCAATACAGGTGAGGTTAAACTTGTTCCTTTTTAAGCATAGCATTTTACTATCAAAATGATTACTCATCAACTGTTGTAGATGTCGAGGTACATTGGGGTTCAAAAGATTTGTTGCTTGTTACACCTTTTAGAATTGATGGTTCTGGCATCGACGGAGTTAAAGAATACAAGGTAAGTTATAATCTATATTAGTAAATTTATACGTGATATTATGACTTCTATAGTTTGTTCCTAACACTTAGACTAATTTTCCTTGCTTTAGGTTGAAGCATTGAAAGAAACAAAATTCACAGATAAACTGGTTATTGTGTTTCCTGCAATTGGTACTTCATCCACCCTCAGTTTTTGGATTTTTTGTATAGATAAAATGAATAAAGTTAATTTAATCTTAAAGTTTCAACCATCTTGGTGCCATTATATAAAAAAGCAGTTCTCATTGATAACGAAAAGACGATTGGTAGAATGCAGTAACATATAAACAATTGAATCTGGAGTTAGTGCAAACCGTCTCGTGGACTGTAGTCCATTTATTTTTGTTCATTTTTTGCGTATTTCTGAGTCTATGGAGCAAACAAATTAAGGTTGCCTATTTATAAGTGAACATCATATGCACATGTGGTTAAAAAAATCGAAAATGAGATGGATTTGACACTAGTTGACCTAGAAGGCTTTTTACTCTAGGCTATTATAATGGTTGTTTCAGTTACAGCTTCAACCACAAGTGGCAAGCCATTACCCAAGGAGAACCTAAAGAAAACAATCAATGCTTGTGACTGTGCACTAGATCTTGATCTAGCAAAGTAGGTTCTTGATTTTGTTGAAAGCAGAATGGGAACAATTGCTCCAAATCTCTCTGCAGCTGCAGGAACCGAAGTAGCTGCAAACTTATGGGAACTGCTGGTGGATTATCTGCATTGATCAAAATACCCGCTTGCAATGTTCTGTTTCTTGGATCAAAAAGGAAACATCATAGATTCATGTTGGATTTCTTGAGCAAACCGAGATTTTTCAAAGCATGCCTTCTCCTTTGAAGACACATGCTTTGAGACAGATTGTTGCAAAACCTACACTAGTTGCACGTGTTGATGTGAATAGATCAGATACAAGTGGAGTATTTGGAAAGACAACATTGGAACAAATTCGAAAAAAAAATAGAGAAGTGGCAGGAACCACCACCTTCGAAGCAACTGAAACCTCTTCCTATTCCTGATTCGGTACCTAAGAAGAAGAGAGGTGGCCATAGGCTGGGGAAAAAGAAAGAAAGGTGTAATTTTGTTTGGAAGAATTTTCTAGTGATGTTATGTTGTAAATACGATGTTATTTTTACTATAATTATATTTGTTTACTACATTACTGACACGCAATTACTGATATGAGGAAGCTGGCAAATCGAATGCAGTTTGGAATACCAGAGGAGAGTTCTTTAGGTCAGTTAGCAAACTTATTGCTTTGTTGTTTTCTTTCTTTTGCTATTACTTTTCTACGTAATCTATTTTCTGATAGCAGAATCTTATCTCGATTTTTTTGTTACAGTTATATGTGGATATGTATATGGTGACTATCAACTAAAACTATGTCTGTGACATTAATAAAACCTTTGATATCTTTTATCCACGATGACATTCATATTATTTAACTGTTTAACCATACTATATATGGATTTCAAGATTTCATACAGAATGTGCAACATTATTTCAATAATAAACTATATTGGTCACAGATGTCTGCTTGCTACTTGTTAGTGTCTAGTTATAGACCATATTCATTCCTTCTAAAGATTGTTGCAAATATTATTTTAACTTTATGGATACCGAATTATAGGTTCCAAGATGTCACACAAATTGTGCAACATGATTTCAGTATTCAATTATGTTGGTCACAATGGTGTGCTTGCACTACAACAAAACTCTAATTTAATTGTATTTAGAATAATTTATTGCTACTAAATATATTCTTCACTTTGTTTTCTCAATTACTTCACTTGTGAAATTATATTTGAAAATTTATGTATTTATCTAATTTTATTGATTTAATTAGATTATAGGTTAATAGGAATCTCCTCGACTCCATTGGAGGAAGAATTGAAATTATTCAAGTTTGGTAGTAATGAAGGACATGATACTTTTTGGGATTCTAGTGCGCACATACTTGAACAGATGCACTACTGTTTTGTTTTAGCTACAATTGTTTTGAATTACTTTTTAGCTAATATAAATATTTTTTATTATAAATAAACATAATTTCTTTAGTAGTATGAAGGTGTTGTGTGCACTTTGCGGGGAGGAAGAAGTGGAAGGGTAGTTGTAAGAAGAGATGATACTGTGTGCACTTTGCTTGGATGGGAAGGTGAAGTGATGCAGTGCTTTGGCAGACGAGTGTTTTGTGAAAATTTTGACGAGATGAGTGATTGTAGGGGCAAGGAAGTAATTTTTAGAATTTGCATAAGTGAGTAGAGAAGTGAATTTTTATATATGGATTATAATGAATGGTTACAGTGGAGGCCAGCGGTTTGCCAAAAATTGGTTTTGAGGGGTTGTTGTGAAATGAAGTGATGTAGGGAGTAATGTGTTTATGGTGATGTATTGTGATGACTATGGTTTGTCTCAGGTTGATTTGTGGTGATGGTTTAAGTTGTGGAGGCAATGTGGCAAGGTAAAGTTGATGGTAGAAGGTAATGTGGCAAGGTAATGGGTATAGAAGGAGAAGTGAAAGAAGTTGATATTACTGAGTGGCGATGTTGGAGTATTGAAGTTGATGCAAGGTAGAGCAGCAAGGTGATGGACTGGAAGTTTGATGTGTAGTTGCAGGCAAGCAAGGCAGAGGCTATTTTGTTTGAGTTAGCAGAGGAAGAAGGTTGGAAGGAGAGGCAGGTGATGTTGTTGAACTGGTGAGGGCAAACGAGTGAATGTTTTGTGAATTCACTGTAACAATTTGGTGCAAATGTGCATGTGAATGTAAATGAGTTGTAAAAACTGTAAATGCAGAAGTGCAAATGTGAATGAGTTGTAGCAGTTTTTTCTTCTTTTGGAAAATGCAAAAGGGTGATAAAAAACTAAAACACTTTTTTGCACAATGCTAAAAATCTAAACAGATGGTAAAAGAGTAAAAAGAAATGCAGACAATAGTGATGATGTTTGTAAGTGGTTGTATATGAATGTTTGATGAGGTAGTATTTAGAGTGGTGCAGTTTTGTGATTGTGTTGAAGTAGCAGGTAGGTGATGCTGATCAAGGAAGGAACCAGGTGGAGAATGGAGTGGGGTGACAGATGAAGTGCCATTTGAAGGCAGTGGAGGTTTGAGGAAGTGGTTTGATCAAAGTGATGAATGTATGTTTGATGTAGTGATGGTTTAAGTTGTGGAGACAAGGATATTAGTTGACGGCAGGAGATGGAAGTTGGGTTGCTGGGTGATGGTGCTGCATGGTCCTAGGCTATAGTTTGGTTCGACATTTTGTAGTGGAAGTTGGATGATGTAGGGAAGTGCAGTTATGAGGATGTGCAGTGATGAAATTGTGAATTGTAGTGACTGTTAGGAGGAGGAGTTGCTATTCGAAGCAAGGCAGTGAGGTTGTGGATGTAATGTGTTCTGTGGAGTTGCAAGTTACAGGAGTGATGAAGCAGATGGCAAAATTGTTGTAGCAGGTTGTTGTAGCTTGTGGTCTGCAGTGAAGTTGCACAGTGAGGTGATGTTGGAGTGTGTGGCAAGGAGTTTGATGATGTTAGTATGAACAGAGTTGTTTGATGAAGGGGGTTTTACAGTGGTAATATGGTCAGTGGTTGAATTGTAGATGGCTTGCAAATGCATGCAATTTGAATGTGCAGGTCGCATTGTGAAGATATGCAGTGCTCAGTTGTAGGCAATTTGTATATTGATGGTTTAAGTAGGATATTGGGGTGATGAATGTGGATCAAGTTGTAATGATTGTGTATGATAATCAGAAGTGATTCAAGGAGGAGCAGTGGGGTTTTTTGAAATTTTATGTATGACAGTGAGGGATGGATCAAGTTGTAATGATGTATGGGTTGAGGAAGGAGGAGCAGTGATGGCAAGTAGGGGTACGACGATGAATGGTTTTTGTTGTAGTAGTGCAAGTGATGGTATGGTCAGTTTGTTCTAGAGGTGAATGATTGTAGTAAGGCAAGTGGTTTATGTGTAGAGGTTAAGGAGGTTTTGTGATATGGAAGTGTGGACAAGGCTGGTTTGTTGGTGAAGAGGAAATGAAATGTTGAGGTGGTGTGTAGTGACTGAGTTGGTGAGTGTGATGGGGTGGTCAATAAGAGCATTGTCCAGTAAGAGCATTGTTTGCCAAATTCACCGTTTTCAATTCTAAACAATGAGATAACTGAGAAGGAATGGATCCAATGAAGAGATTCGAACCAAGATCCAGAGAAGTAAGCCTAGGCAAGGCAGTGAAATCTAGAGTGATTGTACCAGATAATGAATTGTTTCTTAAACTGAGATATTTAAGAGATGATAGGTTAGATAATGATGAAGGCAATGGACCCTTAAGGCTATTCGATTGTGCAGAAAAGCACTCTAATGTCGTTAATCTGTCGAATATATCAGGAATATTTCCGAAAAATTTGTTTAATGAGATACCAAAGTGAGTAAGATTGGAAAGATTAGTGATAGTAGTACTTAAAGAGTCTGATATATCATTATCTTGAACATTCAACTTAGTTAATGAAAACAACTTGAACAAATCATCAGGCAAACCGCCTGAGATTAAGTTTTTATCAACAGATAGCTCAGTAAGCGAAGTGCAGTCTCCGAACCCGATAGGAAATTTACCTGAAAACCGATTATTTGAAAATCGAATAAATTTTATTGAATCCCAATCATTACAAATGCTAGTTTTAATACTGCCACTGAAACTGTTGTAACTGATATCAAAAGAACTCATCTTTTTGGAACCTTGAAGTATTGGATGTGTGGAATTGAAGACGTTGAATGAAATATTGAAAATTTGGATGTTAGTACATGTATTAATATGATATTCATGATGCAAAAAAAGTTAGACAATAATAATGATAGATTTTTATGTTAGGCCTCCAAGTCATTTACTCCATTGCCTACAAGTCATTGTCTACTTTGTCATTTATTGTCTACACATTTAGTATATTCAACCTGGAACTGTCATTGTCTACTTTGTCATTTAATGCAGGAACTTGGTTAACACTGAAGCAACCTGGAGCAATGTTTAGATCCTTGCAAGAATCTTCTGTAGCAGCCATTTCCGTATCATCATCTCCATAACTGAGTATTTGTGTCCATTTGTTAGACTATTTTGAGCTATTATCATGTGACCATGTCTTGTAGTATTTGTGTTCATTTGTTAGACTATTTTGAACTATTATCATGCGACCATGTCTTGTAGTATTTGAAATATTAGCAGAATTATTTGAAACTTTTCCACTAGTTTGATTGTGTGTTTCCAAATTAGAATTCACTACAACGTTATCATTGTTACATATAGTTGTTGTCATCTTCTCGATTTGTTATTTTTGTGATCCACATTTTAATATATATATATATGTGTGTGTGTGTGTGTGTGTAATGTGTATACATATATCTATCTGTATGCATATATATATATATATATAATATAATAAAAAGAAAATTGAAACAAATGCTGAAAATTAATATTATATAGAATAGCGTTTGAAAAACGCTATTGATTCATCAAACACTATCGCAACTCTATATGAGATGTAAGATTTATGCATAAAAAACGCTATAATAGAATGAAAAACGCTATAGTAGAAAATAAAAACGCTATACAAGCATGACAAGAAATGCTATCGAAAAACATTGTAATGCTATAACATGGTTTGATGAAACGCTATAAAATGTGCTCGAAAACGCTATAGAAGTTAAATGAAGGATTACATTCCCTATAGCGTTTAAGTTTAATAACAGAGAAAAAACGCTATGGTAGGTTGCAAACGCTATGCCCTTTTGTAAACGCTATTAGCTATTATAGCGTTTTCCTTCCTGCTATGTAATGTTGTCGGCCTACCATAGCTTGTCGTTCCACGGCGTTCTCTGAAACGCTATGGTAGCCTGTTATAGAGTTTTTCAAACGCTATGAAACCCATAAACTGTTATAGTGAGAAGTATAAAATAAAGTGAAGAAGTGGGCTGATTTATAGAAAAAGTTTGGAATAAAATAATATTATGTAAAATGACCAAAACACCATTTACTTACTTTTTAAGCAACCTTATTTTTTCAACCCATAACATCACATTTAAAATCATTATTGTATGTCATATTTACTTAAGAAGTAAGTAAGGAATATAATAATTATGTTTGGTTTGATGTTATGTTTACTTTTTTCTTTGAAATGACATGTTTGTCTTTTTGTTCTTACTTTTTGTTAATTACATTCTAGAATTTTATAAGTATGTTTAGTAAAAGTAAAATTGATTAGTGACTTAATTAACACTTATACTATTTGAATATATGTTCCTATATAAAAAATACAGGTGCGACAACATTGCGATAACTTTTAATCGAAAAAATGTTGATTTTCAACAAAATGTTTTGCGGTCACATTTTGACGTTTTAGTTAAACTATTTATTTATGTGAACCAAATTTAAAAATAAATTTTTATAATGCTACTTAAATATATAAACAATCATAAATAACTTAAAATAATTTATTTAACCATTGAAACTTACTTTTCTGAAACCAGCATTTTGTCACTTTTCTCGATATAGGCAAACGTTACCATTTTTGTGTATACTTCTCTTTCCAAATCCTATCTAATATTGTTTGAATCATATAACCTTCCATATTTTATATTTAAAATCACTTTAAATAGTATATTTTAAAGTGTTCAAATTCTAGGTCGTTACATTCTCCCCTACTTAAAAGAATTTCGTCCTCGAAACTACCCAAAACAAAAGTTTTGCTGGAACGTTTATCTTTAAACTTAATTCCATATAATATACACAGATCATTTATATGAAATATCTTATTTGATCTCATATTCAAATACATAACTTTATTTTATGAAGCAGTATCGATCCACTGATCCTCTAGTGCGGACTCTGATCACGCTTTTAGATCAAAATCTCTGCTTTCTTTGCATAGTTCTCGACTATGATAGAAAACTAAAGTATCTAACCACAAATCCTCATCAATTTTCATCATCAAGAATTGAGTGATAAATCATTTTTAGACCAGTGTAAACAATTCAAAGTTTCGAACTCGAATCTTAGATCAAAATTTGTGCGATGAAATGATCTACATATAATATAAGTATTTATTAACTTTTATAAAAACTTTTATCTTTAGTTCAGACATTTTATAAAGATGCTTCTTCATATAATCCCACTAATTATTTATTTTTAAATGTTTTTAATAAAGGAAAATATTCTAAAGAAACCATTTTTCACTCAAAAGATAAGTTATCTTTATAAAAAAGTTCTCCCAAAATCTTTTAACTCGGTATGTTTCATTTAATACTAATATTATTTATGAATCATTTCGTAAAACTATTACTTAAGTTTATTACACCTTATAACTTATGTAAATCAATCATATTTGAAAGATTTAAGTCCAAATCCTTAATTGATGCTGGAATTCATTACCAAAACATTTTCCAAGTTATAATTACCTTTTCAAAGAGTTGTTATTATTATTTTTCTAGCTTTAAAATAGCTAATTTTAAAACCATCTGTATCTAAACCCCCAACTCTTAACTCTTAAATCTCTTATTTGTAAATGTATGTGATCATAGATATACTCTAATTGCTCCCCCTATTTAAATGCTTCCTCTCTACACAAAGCTCCCCCCACATATATGCATACAAATAAAAATATGCAAATGAGCCTAGATGCAAATTAAAAAATATTTGACCTTTGCTTGATTTTATTTGACAAAATCTTAACTTTTGTCTCCCCCTTTTGATATCAGCAAAAGAGTAATAGTGTCAGAGAAAATAGAGATAAAGTGATCGATACTAATCCAACATTAAAACTCAATTGAATATATATATATTAAATTTCAATAAAAAATCAAACAAAAATCATAAATACTTTGTTAGGCGCATATTCCACTTTTAGAGTGGTGGGAATGATGTCATCATATAAAACCATACAGTTGTGTCTATTTGTGGTATATTTATATCAGGAATTTGAATATCTACTAACCATGCATAACCGTTAGGACTTTTAAATGAGTTTAGCGTATTTTTCCCTAAGTCGTTTAAAACTGCCATTTACTTCGTGGAAATATATAAGTAATTCTGAGTGAGTAAGTTTTGATACCTCCCTTGGCTCATCATCATCGCTATCAGCTATATTACTTCGAAAGCAAAAATCAGCTTTCTCACTATCACTGCTATCGCTTTTATTCCACGTGGCTTCAAACTTCTTCTTTTTTATTTCTTTTCTTTGTCGAGTTGAATTCGAGGATAATTGGGCTTGACGTGTCCAGATTGGTTTCACTTGTGACAAATGATCCCGTGTTCTTCTGAGTTGTCTAGTGTTTGATTATTCTGCTTTTCAATTGTTGATTTGGAGCTGGATTTCCGTATTTGTGGTTCCACTTTTTGAATCCCTTTATTACTAGCGCCAGCTCAGCTGCTTCATCATCCTCATCCTCATCACTACTGTTTTCTACCAATCCTGTTAAGCTCGTTTCTTTAACTGAGTCGATTGAGGATGATTTCTCATTGTTGTTGACTTTTGCACCATATATTGCATCAAAAGCAATCTAGATTTCCTGTGCATTTTCACAATGAGAGATAAAGTTAAAATTATCCTGATTAATATGAGAATATAACATATGCATAGCAAGAGCATTAATCGAGATAATTTTCTTGTCGGTTATATCACAACCATTTTCAATAATATTCCAACATTTAATATTAACAGATTTCAAATAAAATTCCATTTTAAATTTCCAATTTAAAAAATCAGTTCCATCAAAAATAGGAGGAATAATATTGGAACGACCCTCGGCAAAAGTAGCCATTTTAAAAATTCAAAATTTTAAAACAACAACAGCTTTTGCACCTAGCTTTGATACCACGTGTAGGATAAATTTCACCCTAGAGGGAGGGTGAATAGGGTGATGCTGTTAATTATAAATATTAATTGCGGAAGCTTATAAAATTATTTCAACACAGATATATCAAAATTATAGCAGCATAGATAATAGTAGAATAATAAATGCAGAAATATAACGTCACGGAATTTACCCAGCTTCATCAAAACTCTGCCTACGTGCTGCCCCCAAGGTTTCTACTTGAAATTAAGTACTCACATGCTTACACACGTAAAATCGGGACACCCGCTACTGACTAACCTAACTCTACGCTCAAAACTCTGCCACAACTCAGCCACTGAGTTGTTAGTTCTCAAATTACGCCACGTAGTTCGTCCCCTAATCACTCGACTAGTAATTACAATCGTTTAAAAAGAAATTAAAAACACTTTAAAAAAATAAAAACAAATAAACCCTAATTTAAATAAATTAAACCCAAATGTAGTTGTCGGCCCAAAAAATAACTAGAGGTGATAAATCTTCTTTATTCCTATGGCCCAACTCCTTGTTTTATTTCTTCGGCCTTTAATTCTTCGAGTTAAAAATGGGTGATTCGTCTGTTGCTCTTCAAGTAAATTAGGGATTCTGATATTTCGAAGTCGCCGCTTGAATGTTAGTCGATTTCAGTAGATATTGCTTTTTTTTTCTTTGAAAATCGACTCCCTATCTCTGATTTGCTTTCGGCTACTTCAATTAGTCGAGGATGCTTTTTTGAAAAAGTGGTACGTGATATTCGTTTTATATTTTGCTTATACTCGCCTTTTGATTCGGGTTCCTTATTGATTCTATGCTCTGTTATATTGCTTGAACTCGAGTGATTGATTTCCGATGATGATTTATGGGTTTATATATGGATTCGATCTCCTAGATTTTCGTTCATCTGATTTTTTCAATATTATGCTTCGGCCATTAGATTATTTTTAGATCTTGATGATTTCTCTGACTTTATCAATTTCGTATAATCTGATACTTGATACTCATGGCTTTGAATCTGAACTGTTTGATTTTTTCCTTGACTTGTTCATTCATGATTACCACGGCTTGATGATTTTTGACTTGGTACAAACTTGTTGCCTTGGTCATCACGGCACTAACTTTGGTTTGAAATCTGGAAAATTGATTTTGTGAATTTCTGGTTTCACTGTTTTGATTTCTAACTTGTTCGAAACGTGTACCTTGATTTTGCTTTGATTTTGTCTCTGCTGCATATATGTATTTCTATGTTTTTATCGCATTGCTTCTTCCACATCTGAACCTTCTTTGAACCACCTGTCTTGTTAGTTGTAGAACTTGTCAAAATAGAATTGGAAAACATGGTTCTGATTCCTTTGTAAATGTCACAAGCTTTCTTGCAGCAATAATCAAAAGCTTTAGTTTGTTCGTCCTCCCAATTTGGAAACATGGTGTTCCATTCATTGATCATGGCCTTAATAGACTCGACTGCAGCATGTATTAGTCTGGAGTAGAAAATGAGGGTATTTAGGTTTTGCACAGATTCCACCTGTTCCCTCAGCTTTTTACATTCGTCTACAATGGAATTTACCTGTAACGAGGCGAAATACAGCTTTGAAATACTATCTGGATGCCCATGAGTGGAACTGGAACTGGAACGGGAAGCTTTCGTATCTTGATTCATTGGTAAAGAATTTGGGTGTAGTTGAATTCTTTTTTCTTGAGTTTGAAGTTTAGGACGAATGAAGTTATTGTTCATTCACATTGCTACGTTGTATTTGAATCCCTGTTTGGCCTTGATTATGTGATCTGCGCTGTCGTACTCCTGTTGGTTCCACAGCACTTAAATGTTCACGCATGTATATATATTCATCAAGTTGCTTCATGTTTTGTTGCCCTTGTATTTGCAGTTTTTAATTGTTTCGAGTTACTGCAGCTTCATTGTAGCTGTCTTGACCATTTGAGGCAGTTTGGATACTTTTTTCATGTAGTAATTGTAGTCTGTTTCACATATGCACTGCCTATATATGTGTTCATGTATGTTTGCATCGACTTGTACTTCGAGTCATGTTGAACTCTGTTGTGATGTCAGTTGCCTCTGTGTTTGTTGTATATATGAGCTGCTTCATGCTTTATTGTGACCTTCATGTATACACAGTTGGTTCATTGATGTTTGATGTGTTTATTCCTTTATGTGGTAGCTGGACTTGATCTTGTTTCATGTTAGCGTAAGGCTGGGCATGTGTACTATTTATGATATGTTGCTGATCCCGACCATTTTATTGCATTTGGATTGATTTTCGAATTGCACCTGAGTTGAATCCAACTTGTAGCTCGGATTTGACCTTGTGCTGAAAGTTGTGACATCATTTTATTGCACTTGAGTTGAATCTGGTATTTTGGGTTTGACCTGTGCTCACCTGTCCCTATAAATTTATCAAGTGTAAATATCGGTGTGCACGGCATTGTGGCATATACAGTGACACACTGTGTATGTCACAAGCTGTTCGAGTATGATGAATTGAAAATTAAATGATGACGAACAACCCAAATAACCGAGGGAAATATTATTTTCAAAATTCACATTTTGTTTTATACTGCAAAAATATTTCCTATTCAATTTTACTGCATCAATATTTATTTTTTGCAGATTGCTCAGATGCTGGATTCAATTTGGAATAAAGTTGAAGATAAATACGAGTGTGAGTGATTTGTAGTGAGGCAACTGTAAATGTGAAATTGTGATGTAAACAAAGTTGTACTGTAATTGAATATATATAGTGAGAGCTTGAACTTTGTACTATTCAATGATTGTAAAAAATATTTGTTTGAATAAATAATTCTGTTTGAATTCAAATTCAATGTAATTTATTTTCATTCAACAAATATTTATTTAATCTATGAAAAATAAAATAGTACATTAACAAATACATTTACACGAATATATATATATGTTTATTATCATAAAACAAAAATCATATAATCGCATATTCAACAATCTTCCTCTTTTGATGAAAACAAACATATATTTAAGATTTTGAATATGTTAAATGTATGTGATCATAGATATACTCTAATTGATCCCCCTATTTAAATTCTTCCTCTCTACACAAAGCTCCCCCTACATATATGCATACAAATAAAAATATGCAAATGAGCCTAGGTGCAAATGGAAAAATATTTGACCTTTGCTTGATTTTATTTGAAAAAATCTTAACTTTTCTCTCCCCCTTTTGTTATCCGCAAAAGAGTAATGGTGTTAGAGAAAATAGAGATAAAGTGATCGATACTAATCCAACATTAGAACTCAATTGAATATAAATATTAAATTTCAATAAAAAATCAAACAAAAATCATAAATACTTTGTTACGCGCATATCCCACTTTTAGAGTGATGGGAATGATGTCATCATATAAAACCATACAGTTGTGTCTATTTGTGGTATATTTATATCAGGAATTTGAATATCTACTAACCATGCATAACCGTTAGGACTTTTAAATGAGATTAGTAGCATTCCAATTATTTTATTTTTAAAAATGAATTCAAGTATTCTCTAACCACGCATAACCATAAGGACTTTTAAATGGGACTAGAATCAACTTGTTTATTTTAAAAATCAATTTTGATATGCGTTCCATACATGCATAACAATGAGGACTTTTAAATGAGCATGGAAGCACATAACAAATTCCAAATAATTCTCCCATGCATAACCATAAGGACTTTTAAATGAGAGTGAATACTTTGGATTTTATTTTATTATTATTTTGTCTACTATATAAATTTTTTAATATTTTATTAAAAACTGTTAAATGAAAAACGAATGATTCCTGTTTAAAGTACCATATATTGACAAACTATATAGAATTATGATGAGTGATGGTCGTTAGAAATAGGATAGAAATAGAGATGGTAATGGAATTTTTACCAACAAAAGTTTTATAACTCTTGTTTAAATTTCTAAAGAAATTTACTAATTGTACCGTCTCGAGTCATAATATATGATAAATATCAACACTCATCACTATTTCAATCACTATTTATCTTTTCGGTAATTATTAGGGAGTCAGATTAGTCAAAATAGTCATTTAAAATCAAATTCAAAAATAATTATAAAATCAATTTTTTAAAATGACTGATCTGAAAATATGGTCAAAAATGATTTTCTCGAAGGGGTTATATGAGAAAAATTTCTGCTATTTGAAAATTATTTGAATTGAAAAATAAGCAGATATTTTCTTTAAAAAACGATGCAGTTACTAAATGTCTCTACAAAAATCACGTTCAACTAGTAAGCTTTCTATCAACTAGATTACCAGTGTAATCTGCATCTGAATTTTTCTTTCACTCCAAATTATCACTAATTGAATTTAATAGACCATATCATGAAGTGTGCACCAAAAATTTCAAACTCAATTTTAACAGTATTTTAAATGACATTCTCTTGAATTTGAATTGAAGTCGTGTAAATAATCAAAAACCGTGAATATAGAGTTAGCCGTATTATAACCAAATATATTATCATCCAACAAAACACTATTATTAATCCAAACTCATATATATGAAGTAATTCAAATGCTCTAGAGTTTTTTTGTAGTGTTTTAGGCACAAGAATATAGTTGGCCAACAATTTTAAGTAAGTCAGAATAAAAATCATTATTATTTCATCATCTCATTATTGGCTGATTTAACTTAGATTATGGTGCAGATTATCACATTTAATATATCGTTCAAATAAATATACCATTACCTGTTTTACCTTTACGATATTTTTCGTTGTTGTCCATTGTGATTCTGCCACCTTTATACTAGGCTAAGAAACTTTGCTTTGTCGCCCGTTGTGTTTCTGGAATAGCCAGAATCTAGATAACACTGTTGTTGTTCCTTAGCCTGCCGCCACACCTACACGGGAAAAGATTTTTGTGAACTATTTGTTTTTATAGGTCCATGGTTGTTAGTGGCAGACTATTTAGAAAAATAATTTTGTGGAGACCCAAAACTATTTATATATGTTCCTTTCGGCACCCAAATTTGTTTAACTTTGAGAAATTTTATATTTGTGCCTTTTGGAACCCAAATTGGTATAGTTTTCACGTGTTTGGATCTATACCAACAAATATTTTGATTGTGTCCAAATTTTCAACAAATTGTGCACATTGAATTTTCTTGATTAATTTTTCTTTTAACAGGTTCAGATTGATTATATCCAAGTCCTTGTCAAACTGTATTAACAGTTTGTTTCCCTAAGAGCATATTCAACGATTTTTCACTTTTGGAAAATTTATCTAAAGTCGTTGACAGTTGTTGGACTTGTGTTTTGAGAGATTCATTTTTGTTTAACAATTGTGTGCTCCTTTTAATAGAATTTTCTCTTCTTGTATTTTCACTTTCTTTCAAAATCAGAATTTCATTTTCAAGCGTTTTAATTATGTTTTCTATTTTTTAATCTCTTCTTCGAATGTTGGACACTTATCACACTTAGGGCACTTGTTTTGATAGTTTTTAACTAATTGTTCAAGCTGTTCATTTGATTCTATCAAAATATCTTTTTGTGACTCAAGTTTAGCGTACTTTTCCCTAAGTCGTTCAAAGCATCCGTTTACTTCGTGGAAATATATAAGTAATTCTGAGTTAGTAAGTTTTTCTACCTCGCTTGGCTCATCATCATCGCTATCTGTTATATTACTTCGAAGGCACAAATCAGCTTTCTCACTGTCACTGCTATCGCTTTTATTCCACGTGGCTTCAAAACTTCTTCTTTTTTGTTTCTTCTCTTTGTTGAGTTGAATTCGGGGATAAATGGGCTTGACGTGTCCAGATTGGTTGCACTTGTGACAAATGATCCCGTGTTCTTCTGAGTTTTCTAGTGCTTTGATTATTCAGCTTTTCAATTTTTGATTTGGAGCTAGATTTCCGTATTTGTGGTTCCACTTTTTGAATCTCTTTATTAGTAGCGCCAGCTCAGCTGCTTCATCATCGTCAGCCTCATCACTACTGTTTCCTACCAATCCTGTTAAGCTCGTTTCTTTAACTGAGTGAATTGAGGATGATTTCTCATTGTTGTTGACTTTTGCACCATATATTGCATTAAAAGCATTTCAGATTTCCTGTGCATTTTCACAATGAGAGATAAAGTTAAAATTATCTTGATTAATATGAGAATATAATATATGCATAGCAAGAGCATTAATCGAGATAATTTTCTTGTCGGTTATATTACACACATTTTCAATAATATTCCAACATTTAATATTAACAGATTTCAAATAAAATTCCATTTTTAATTTCCAATTCAAAAATTTGTTCCATCAAAAACAGGAGGAATAATATTGGAACGACCCTCAGCAAAAGTAGCCATTTTAAAAATTCAAAATTTTAAAACAAAAGCGGCTTTTGCACCTAGCTTTGATACCACTTGTAGGATCGATTTTACCCTAGAGGGAGGGTGAATAGGGTGATGCTGTTAATTATAAAAATCAATTACGGAAGCTTATAAAATTATTTCAACACAAATATATCAAAATTATAGCAGCACAGATAATAGCAGAATAATAAATGCAGAAATAGAACGATACAGAATTTACCCAGCTTCGGCAAAACCCTGCCTACGTGTTGCCCCCAAGGTTTCTACTAGAAATTAAGTAGTCACACACTTACACACGTAAACTCGCGACTCCCGGTACTGACTAACCTAACTCTACACTCAAAACTCTGCCACAACTCAGCCACTAAGTTGCTAATTCTCAAACTACGCCACGTAGTTTGTCCCCTAGTCACACGACTAGTAATTACAACCGTTTAAACAGAAATTAAAAACACTTTAAAACAATAAAAACAATTAAACCCTAATTTAAATAAATTAAACCCAAATGTCGTTGCCGACCTAAAAAATAAATAGAGGTGATAAATCTTCTTTATTCCTATGGCCCAACTCCTTGTTTTATTTCTTCTGCCTTTAATTCTTCGAGTTAAAAATGGGTGATTCGTCTGTTGTCTTTAGGTAAATTAGGACTTCTGATATTTCGAAGTCACCGCTTGAATGTTAGTCGATTTCAGTAGATATTGCTTTTTTGCTTTGAAAATCGACTCTCTATCTCTGATTTGCTTTCGGCTACTTCAATTCGTCGAGGATGCTTTGTTGAAAAAGTGGTACGTGATATTCGTTTTATATTTTGCTTATACTCGAATTTTGATTCGAGTTCCTTATTGATTCTATGCTCTGTTATTTTGCTTGAACTCGAATGATTAATTGTCGATGATGATTTGTGGGTTTATATATGGACTCGATCTCCTAGATTTTCATTCGTCTAATTTTTTCAATATTATGCTTCGGCCATTAGATTATTTTTGGATGTTGATGATTTCTCTGACTTTATCAATTTCGTATAATCTGATACTTGATACTCCCGGCTTTGGATCTGATACTTGAACTGTTCGATTTTTTCCTTGACTTGTTCATTCATGATTACCACAGCTTGATGATTTTTGACTTGGTACGAACTTGATGCCTTGGTCATCACGGCACTGACTTTGGTTTGAAATCTGCAAACTTGATTTTGTGAATTTATGGTTTCACTGTTTTGATTTCTAACTTGTTCGAAACGTGTATCTTAATTTTGCTTTGATTTTATCTCTGCTGCATATATGTATTTCTATGTTTTTATCGCATTGCTTCTTCCACATCTGAACCTTCTTTGAACCACCTGTCTTGTTAGTTGTAGAACTTGTCAAAATAGAATTGGAAAACATGGTTCTAATTCCTTTGTAAACGTCACAAGCTTTCTTGCAACAATAATCAAAAGCTTTAGTTTGATCATCCTCCCAATTTGGAAACATGGTGTTCCATTCATTGATCATGGCCTTAATAGACTCGACTGCAGCATGTATTAGTCTGGAGTAGAAAATGAGGGTATTTAGGTTTTGCACAGATTCCACCTGTTCCCTCAGCTTTTTACATTCGTCTACAATGGAATTTACCTGTAACGAGGCGAAATACAGCTTTGAAATACTATCTGGATGCCAATGAGTGGAACTGGAACTGGAACTGGAACTGGAACTGGAAGCTTCCGTATCTTGATTCATTGGTAAAGAATTTGGGTGCAGTTGAATTCTTTTTTCTTGAGTTTGAAGTTTAGGATGAATGAAGTTATTGTTCATTCACATTGCTACGTTGTATTTGAATCCATGTTTGGCCTTGATTAGGTGATCTGCACTGTTGTACTCCTGTTGGTTCCACACCACTTAAATGTTCACACATGTATATATATTCATCAAGTTGCTTCATATTTTGATGCCCTTGTATTTGCAGCTTTTAGTTGTTTCGAGTTACTGCAGCTTCATTGTAGCTGTCTTGACCATTTGAGGCAGTTTGGATATTTGTTTCATGTAATACTTGTAGTCTGTTTCACATATGCACTGCCTATATATGTGTTCATGTATTTTTGCATCGACTTGTACTTGGAGTCATGTTGAACTCTGTTGTGATGTTAGTTGCCTCTGTGTTTGTTGTATATATGAGCCGCTTTATGCTTTATTGTGACTTCATGGATACACAGTTGGTTCATTGATGTTTGATGTGTTTATTGCTTTATGTGGTAGCTGGACTTGATCTTGTTTCATGTTGGCGTAAGGCTGGGCATGTGTACTATATATGATATGTTGCTCCCGACCATTTTATTGCATTTGGATTGATTTTCGAATTGCACCTGAGTTGAATCTAGCTTGTAGCTCGGATTTGGCCTTGTGCTAAAAGTTGTGACATCATTTTATTGCACTTGAGTTGAATCCGGTATTTTGGGTTTGACCTGTGCTCACCTGTCCCTGTAAATTTATCAAGTGTATATATCGGTGTGCACGGCCTTGTGGCATATACAGTGATACACTGTGTATGTCACAAGCTGTTCAAGTATGATGAATTGAAAATTAAATGATGACGAACAACCCAAATAACTGAGGCAAATATTAAATTCAAAATTCACATTTTGTTTTATACTGCAAAAATATTTCCTATTCAATTTTACTACGTCAACATTTATTTTTGTAGATTGCTCAGATGTTGGATTCGATTTGGAATAAAGTTGAAGATGAATACGAGTGTGAGTGATACGTAGTGAGGTCAACTGTAAATTTGAAATTGTGATGTAATCAAAGTTGTACCGTAATTGAATACATATAGTGAGAGCTTGAACTTTATACTATTCAAAGATTGCAATAATATTTGTTTGAATAAAACATTCTGTTTGAATTCAAATTCTGTGTTATTTATTTTTATTCAGCAAATATTTATTTAATCTATGAAAAATAAAATAGTACATTAAGAAATACATTTACACGAATATATATATATATATATATATATATGTTTATTGTCATCAAACAAAAATCATATAATCGCACATTCAACATTTTTTTCCTTTATAAATTAGACTTATAAATTTTTCTTGTCTTATTTCATCCACTTAAAGTATTTTACAATCTTTTACCAAAAGTTTTCATAAATTTCTTAGCTCTGAGTTAGGTGTGATTCAGAAATTTTCGGCCGTCCAAAATCATTGAGAATCCTGCTTTATCCTATCAATTAGCGATTCCAATTTATCTTTAGTTTAAACACATTTTTAATGATTACTAATCAATGATTCACATTATTTCCTTAACTTAAGAAAATTATATAGATCGAGTAACTCCAAATCAATCCATGGAACTGGGTACAACCAATAGTATCATATATCCTCTTAGCAAGAAGAGTAATACTTAAGATAAGTGCTTACCATCCGAACACATCTCTTGCCCATTTTTAGCTTATTTTCATGCCAATTGAATTAGTTATCATAAAATACCTCTTTTTATTTGAAATAATACCATTTTCAAAATCCTTTAGAGATTACTTTATAAAACCTACTTTATAAATTCATTTTATCTTATATTAATTAACTATATTTAAATTATCACCATTATTTTACTTGAATTTAAATTCTCATTCCTTTTATATTTATCTTTTTACACAATCACTTTCTATTATTTAAATACATTTTTATCTTATATGTTCATTCCTTAAACAAATCTTATTATCAAACACCTTTTGGTCAAATTGTGAAACTTAATTCATAAGGTATTTGTACTTAATTTTTTAATCAAACAATTGATTAATTTATGATAGTAACTTAACATTATCATTTCTTAATTTATTATTTTGGAATAAGTATTAAAGATCTTAATTACCTTATCAGATTTCTTACCTATCGATTATCTTTATGAAATATCTTATAGTCAAACTGTGAAATTCTAATCATAAGATGTTCATATTTAAATTTCACTAATCCTGATTTTTAACTATACAACTTTTCAGAATATACTTTATATTCAAAATATAAACTTAAGTAAAATTATTTCATTTACTAATTTTACAAAATTAGTGTGTCGGTTCGCCCTGTTTAAATGTTTAGGAACCTTCATTGATAACGGTGATCGGGCATATCAATCAGAATCCATAAATCACTCAATAGATAAATCAACACAAAACAATTTATTATCCACTAACAAATACACGCTCATATATAATACACTCAATCTCATTCTAGGGTGTTCTAACCCTATCTCTAATAAGTCACTCATTATAGGGTATTACTAACCTTGTCTCTAATGAGTCTTTACCCAACCAAAGCCCAGGTTCTTGCTTAACCTTCAGCTCTGATACCAAATGTAATGGCCTATTTTTCCGTACCCTTTGAATCGACAATAAATCACACATGTCTGACTCAAATTGCACGAATAAGCGGATCATTAAGGGTAGAAAGAAAATAAAGATAGAACAGAACCTCATATGAATGGAATAACATATATTATTTCAATAATAATCTTTATAGAGGAAAATTTTAAAATACAATATCAGAGTCTAATCAAGATTCAGCTTGGACAGTTATAAACCCATGTCCTTACAAATGCTGAAAACAACAAAATAAATGCAATAGATGCAGTGGATAATAGAATACATCTGTATGATGATGAAGATCTCCAGCTCTCCTCTAGAAACTCCAAGCGTCTTCAGCTAAACCTGAAATTACTCGGATCTGACACGAGTATTAAAAATACCAGGATCAAGCTTGATAAACCTGTGTGAAGTACTCGAAATTTAAGATGACTATGTTATCAAAACCTTTGAAAAGAAGGGTATCTAATAAGACCACGCCCATAATAAATAGGGACAAGTTTTTACCTTATGATAACCAAAACATTTTTATACCAGAATACACATGATATTATTTTTAATGACATTCTTTTAAAAACACTTATAGATTATTCAAATAATGTATCAATACCTGGACTAAGTCCAAGGTAATATATCTGGACTGGGTTAACGAATATACCTAACGGAATATATGATACCTAAAGGGGTAGCTGAAATGTTTGCAAGTCATTACAGCCATTTTGGGACTACGGTCAAAATCGTAAAGCTCGTATTAGAATTGGATTTTCCAACATGATAGAAAACTAGTGGAAAGATCAATCTGTATCCAAGGTTTACGTCCAAGACTCACACTCCATTATACAACAACACAAAATGGCTAAAAGGGGATATAATCTATGAGTAACATCCAAGGACTCAGACTCCGAGCTCCCCGCCATGAGGCCCAGACGTATTTGGTACCTAGGGCTCAAAACATCTGATAACCCAAATCACTACTATTCGAAATGCGAGCATACATGTGACCACGCAGCCATCATAACCAGGGTGTGAGGTTTGCGAGGCTACGATTACATTTCATATATCACATATCACATCTTTGAATGCGACATTGCAATTCCACGTCACACGACTGATTTCTAGAAAACTATAACTTTCTGAGCTCATATGTCTCGAAAAAGGGTGTTAAGCTAAGAGAAGTTGCCTTCTCCTCGACCGACTGATATACATTTATAGAAACACTCAAATGTGATTTAGAATACAATATAAGACATACGTCCATACAAGTTCATTCTGGGACTGAACGAAACCGAAGGCACTCTCCTTCTACCACAAGTAGCAAGTAGTCCTTGCAATCCAAAAAATATCCACAACAAGGAGACTACTGCTACAAATTACTCTATAATGGGAGAGACCTAGAGCATGTCAACAAGCAGTCCTCATGCTATGAAGATCATCGGTCTTCAATAATCATCATCTTCAACATATCTTCACTTTCAAACGTATACATTGGTTCGAAGTGATTTTCGGATAGGAATTACCCAAATCCGACCCTAGTTCCTCCGAAGTTAATTATTGCTTTAAAACATGTTAAGTTCATATGTGGTATCAATCATCAATCAATTACTTTACTTTTATTTAAATCAAATATCTTTCTTACATATACTCTTTTCAAATTATTCCATTTTTTCAAGAGTTTATGGAATCATTAAGCCTCATTTATCAAATCATTTAGTTTATTTAAACATTTCTTAAATCTTGAAATAATTCCAAATCATTTTCTCTTTTGCTTAGGAAATTTTTTCCAAATCATTCTTTTAATCTTAATAAAAGATTTCTTATATTCAAGCTATAACTTTTAACTTAGGGAAAATATTCCCAAATCATTCATTAAATCTTAATCAAAGATTTTTATATTCAAGCTATAAATTTTAACTTAGGGAAAATATTCTCAATTCATTCATCAAATCTTAATCAAATATTTCTTTCTTAACTTCAAATCATATCCTTGCAAATCGCAGATTTCATAACAGAGCATTATTGCTACTTTAAATATGGTAAATTTCACCTTCAGGGACTAGTGACAAATAATCCTACATCATGAAGATCTTTGTCATCAATGATCATTGTCTTCAATATATTTTATGATGAAAATTATTTTGAAGGTGTTTTAGGATAGGAATCACCCAAATTAGATTCTAGATTTGGGAGTGGAATCATCCAAATCTGATCTCGGTTCCTTCATGCTAACAATCGATAAAAAGTTGTTAAGTTCATGTTGGGTTTCGATAATTAGTTTGAAGTGATTTTCGGATAGAAATCACCCAAATTTGATCCCGGTTCTTTGGACAGGAATCATCCAAATCTGATCCTGGTTCCTTCGTACTAATCATCGAATAAAAGATGTCAAATGGTTAATTAACGTTCGAAGAATTCATTTTTTATCCTTTATCTTGAAAAAAACAAATACAGACTTTTAGAGCATCTGGGCTTTCCATTCGATTTGCTCCACCGCTTATCTAAAAGATAAAGCAAAGGCCAGGTTAGTTCAGGGCACTGGTTGCTCCATTCCTAACCTTAGTTACACACCTTGTTTTACCATTTAGCTCTCACAGGTAGGACAAATGTACTAGTCGTTTCTGCATATCAGTTTGTTATTATATTCAATATTATTTATTTATTATTTAAGTGTTATAAACAATTCCTCTTAACCATTTATTCAAACTATTATTAAGACTTCCAGATCATCTTTAAATGACTTAATTATTCTTTTAAAATTATTCACAAAATATATAGGAAAGAATAGTTAAGTTTAAAACTATATTTCCAAAGTTATTAAAACTGCTGCGAAAAGCGTTGCGAAAAGTGTTGCAAATAGTGTTTTAAAAGCTATATTCTTCAAAACGACTTTTATATCATTTAGAAATCCATCTGTTCAACTAAAAATCAATTTAAAAACATTTTAAAAGATTTTTAGAATTTATTTCATATTTTTAAAACATTTTAAAATATCATTTTTAAACAGATCTCTTTTTTGGATTCCGAACTACAAAACCGTGATGCTTTTAGAAAATTATTTTGGACATATTTCAAACTCTACTTGATGAAATTTTTATTTTCTTTCTTCGTTTGAAAACTATTATCATTGTGAACCAAAAAAATTTATTTTGAAGGAATCCGACTTACAAATCATTTTCCAGGTTAATTTGAATTTACGGCTTGAAATTTACGAACTACCGCTACACGACTAGCTCTTTAACCAATTTTATGAATTGTTTCGAAACTTATCCAAAACACTTCAAGTTTGTTTCAAACCATATTTAAACTATTTTAAATTATTTAAAACAATATTTTCATCATTTCAAACTCAATATTCATTTTATTTCACATTACATTATTATAATATCATTTTAAATATTTTTAGATATTTTGAGATCATTAAGAGGCTAAATAATTTCCATACACACATTTATATGGATTTAATTTCATTTAATTAACTATGCTCACTAACTATTTCTCTTATCATTTATCAAACAAGTTATCAACCACATAAACAATCATATAATCAACAAATTTTCCATTCAAGTTATCAAACATTCAAATAACTTATTCAAGGGTTTTAACGGATATAATAAAATAGTTATAAGGATGATTTTATAAACATTGGGTACCTATGATTAGTTCCACCCCACCAATCTTTTTCGTAGACCTTCCTTTTGATTCCGGCAGCACTTACTTCTCTTTTTCTAGCTCCGAAGCTTTCTGATCTCCTTCCTTCTTCTTGAATAGGTTCAGCCTAGACTATGTAGGGATCGACCATGCTTCTTGGGGGATGGTGCTCACGGCATGAAGGTGAGGGGGTGTGGCCATGGGTTATGGGGATGGAAATGAGGAGTTTGAAGTGGTCTTGGTGTAGTTTTAGGTGGATATTTCTTTAGTAAATAATATTAGAATATTTTGGCATTATTTTACTAAGGAAAGATGCCATTAAAGACTGGAAGAAAGCTTGAAAAAGGAAGAAAAGTAAGTGTAAAAGAATGTGAAGAAGTGGATTGGTATTTATAGAAAAAAGTTTGTAATAAAATATTAATATGTAAAATGACCAAAATACAATTTACTTAATTTTTAAGCAACCTTATTTTTTCAACACTTAACATCACATTTCAAATCATTACTTTATGTCATGTTCACTTAATAAGTAATTAAGGAATATAATGATTATGTTTGATTTGATTTGATGTTTACTTTTTGCTTTGAAATGACATGTTTGTCTTTTTGGGCTTACTTTTTGTTGATTACATTCTAGAATTTTCTAAGCATGTTTAGTAAAAATAAACTTGATTAGTGACTTGATAGAGTTTGAGTGGAATTTACTAGCTTTCAGTAAATACTTGAATTTACTATCTGGTATAGGACAGTTAGTCAAATCGTTATGATTACATAAGTGACAGTAATTAACACTTAGAGTTGTATTATCTTAGGATGTTCGGATTTTTGGTCGATAGATCTCCGAGAGAAGATGGCTTATTTTTATTGACCTAAGAGTTGATACCATTTTAGATTTGGGTAGGAGACCTATTTTGAGAATGTTAGGTTTGTTTGGATGGATACGGATGCCCTTTTGTATCATGGACAGGTGTTACATGCATGATTAGTCTATAGACCAAATAACTAATACCTATCAGTTTATTTTGGATATACAGTTTGATGATGTTTGCCTATCTTGATATGTTAAGTATATTCGCATGGTAGTCTATTTTGATATGTTAAACTATACACTATGTGACAGGGTTTATTTTGATATGTTAGACTCTGTGTCGCAGTATTAAACTATATAGATGACTACCATTATTATTTTAGTAGTGAATGATTAATTCTTCATATATTTTTAGGTGAATATTTAGTACCTTTTGGCTCTAGAGAAATTTTGATTGGTTATCACCTTATTTTAGAGGATAGTCCATTGAGACTTGATTTGAATATATGAAATGGTGATTTGGATTGATTATATGCTTGTCTGTATTGTTTGGTTTCAGGCATATTTTTGTTTATGAATTGTTATTATTTTTAAGTCATATAATTACAACATCAGCATATCATCTCTTTATTAGATATAGTCTGACCGGTTTATTTTAAAAATACTCAGGTCAGGCTGAGACTCTACAGGTGTAGGGACTAGTTGACCTTTGGATTTCGAGCTATCGTTGAAGTATAATATTTTGACTGTTTAGTTTACTTCATCATTGTATATGTTGATAATTAGGAGCATATGTCATGTATATTATGTACTCGTCACTGTGTACCTAATATTAGATGTGACGTATATAGTATCTGGATCTAGTGTTGATATTTTGTAGACTCGCATTTTATTATGTACATGATGTATATTATTTCGTTGTGATCCATGACTCTAATTCTGATTTACCAATATTATATATTATTTTAAATATTTTAAATCGGTAAGTTTATTCTTTCTATTAATACTGTATATGTCATAAATTTTTAGTTTAGATCCTAAAATGGTAATGAAGACATGTCATTGTTAGTATAAAGATATATTGACATTTGATCGCCCTTAACCAACTGTATTATCCATGTAAGTAGACGACGTTACCTGTAATATTCTTTAAAAATATGAGTATAGCAGTGGGGTCGTCACAGACTAAACTGACCATGACCATATATCACGGAGTTAACAAAAGCAGCATACTACTTAAACAAGGAATATAAGAGCATCACTGCCTGAGCCTCATCAGTAATAGCAACATTTGTTGCCATCAGGTTTGTATACAAAGTGGTCAAACCATCCACATGCTCCATAAGATTGACTTCAGGCTTCATTTTATAGCAATAGAGCTGTTGCTGAAGCATAATCCAATTTGTGAGAGACTTGTCATGATTTGCATCAGATAATGCATCTTATAATTCCTTCACCGTCTTCTTTTGAGAGAATTCTCTAAGAACTTCAACTGAAAGACTAAATTGGATTGTTGTAAGAGCTTCATCTTCCATCTCTTTCAAAACGTCTGCTCCAACGTCCTTCAATTTATCAGGCATGGAATCAATCTGAAAAGTCTTCTCCTTCTTCAACATGGCCTCCAACTTCATTTTCCAAGTTCTAAATTCTCCATTTTTGTCAAAATATGTAACACTGTAAATGACATTGGATCGACCAATAGATTTTCCAAAATTTAACATTAATGTCCAAACAGAATAGTGATGCTAGCCCTGGTACCAAACTGTTGTGCAATGAAAAATGTAGGGAAGGATTTATCATTAATAAGTGGAGGATTTAACTAGAATCTAGTATTGTTTATTTGAACACCAGAGCAAATTCAAAATCAAACATGATATCACACAAAATCAAATTGCAAAATGAAAAGACACAAAAGATTTAACATGGTTCGGATTTGTATCTTACGTCCACGGAGACCCAGTAATCCTTTTACTCCCATCACCAATTCGAAGAGATTACAAGCCAACTCAATGATTAGAGAGTTATAAGATGTGGAGACTCTCTCTAACCAATCACTTAATTGAAGCATTATAATTTAGAGCTGTAGCAACCAGAAATTTTTAAAGTTTCAAATGGAGGACATTTAATTTATTTAAATATTCAAATTTGATTCGAATATAATAAATAATAAGAAAATAAATTTGATAAAACGATTTGATTTTTAATTTAGTATTTTAAAATGAATTTATGGGATTTTTTCCCCTAACTTTTAATTTGGGAACTATTTAAATTCTCGTTTGATGTATTTTATGGAAAACATTGTTTGTTTTGAAAACTAAACAGAATAACCAGTGTATTATATTATTGTTTTGTGATTGTATCGCATTGTTGTGCATAATCCTATTTCTATTTATATCGTTCGTAGTCTGTAAACGATGGGGTGTCATGTTTGACAGTTGCTTAGCTTAGAAGCTTTGTGTTATCATGGTTCTTGCACCACATCACTTCATTTCATTTCACAATAATTTCACCTTCTCCAACACTTCACTCCATCACTCACTTCATTTCATTTCGGTCCATCTTAATTCACTTCTTTGTGATGGAATATTGGTTGTGCTTAGGCATTAAGTAATTTAGTTTATAAGTATGCACACCAACACCCTTCTCTTTTATTTTTCTTCTTCTCCTTCCTTTCGTTTTCTTTTCCTATAAACAAACATATAAACCATATTCCACATCAAAAATCCCTAACTCCCAAATTCACATTCTGATAAATCCTCCAATGTGAAAGTTTTTTGTTTCCATGTCTAGTTTTTTCTAAAAATAACCGCTCATCGTTTCGTCGAGTGGGATAGCGGGTTGCAGGTATTGGCCAATTACAGTAAGTGGTCGAATATTATGTAACGACCCGTAAATTTTCGATGATTTAAATTGTTATTTTAATAAGATTTTGGTAATTAAATTTGAAAGAAATAAAAATCTGTAATTTAATAATGAAATGAATACTGAAATGAAGTAACAAATGATAATTAAAGCTAACAATTAACAATTTGAATGAAACTGCGATTAATTAAAATAATGTAAATTGTTATAATTGGCTATAATTGAATATACGAAAACAATTTTAATGAAATTCCAATGATTTGAAATTGTGTAAATGTTATAACTCGGTTATAAATTGAACATAAGGAAACAAATGTAAGTATGGAATAGATTAGTGGAATAGTATGTAACTGATAGCAATTGGATTTAATCAGTGTTATATAAGTAATTATAATACTTGTTTGAAAATAATGAATTTATAAAAAGGGTGATTAAGAGTTAATGGCAAAAAATAATTATAAATTACCTATATTTAATCCGTTATATTAAATTTTGAAAACAATTGCAATTAAAGGGAATTGAATATTACCCTAATAGGGATTTGGATGAAATTGGAAATTTTTAGTGTAATAGAATATAAACTAGTGTAATTATAGCCTCGGGATAACAATTGGTTTGGTAACAAGATGGAAAGCAAGTTTAATTGAATTATCGAAAATTAAACTATGATCTCTCGAAATAATGAAATTGAAAATAAAAACTTTGTAATTATGAAATATTCCACTGTAAATTGATGTAGGAATTTGTTTTAAAGGACTACAAATCATTAAGTACCATAGTGGTAGAAATTGTAAATTATTGAATATTGAATCGAAAAGTGATTAATTAATTTCATATTAATTTATTTAATTAATAGGAAAATAGCCATTTTGGCCACTGACTCAGATTTTGATGAAATGAGTTTCATCTGATCCATAGCGGTAAATTATAATAGGATTTCTAGTTTCGTAGCGATCAGACTTGTCGTTTGATCGTATGGGCTCGAAACGCCTAGAAATCAATTTAATTGAAATGAATTTAAGATAAGCTGAGTTTGGCATAACTTCTTCATACGATGGAATTAAGACTTGAAACTTGTTCCATTGAATTTTAAATCATCAAAAACATCTATTTAGATATACGGGAGGACTCATTTCTGCTTGGGGGACAACGGGCTTTTTGGTTCGTTTATCGTTCCAAACCCAAATCGAATCCGATCCGTTATTTCTATTTTCTGACCTACCTATAAATATCTATTTTATAAACCCTAGCCACTCCTCATTCTCATTTGTCTATACGTACATTCTTTCTCAGCACCTCATTCCAATGGTAGACAAACAATTTCCCCGTTTAATTTCAAATCAAATTCCAAATCAAAAATCAAACTGAAAATCATACTCTGCAAACTATATTGAATTATGTATCAATTCGAACCTCTAGAAGAGCGCAAGTCAATTCTATTGTTTGTTTTTCGATTTGGGTTTGTGTGTGGCCATAAAAGCACGATTAATTCTCGTATGTTCATGCTAGGGCTCGAGAATTGACGGTGGATCTTCATCCTGCGATCGATCAGGATCGAGGGGAAGAAGATGGAAAGGAAAACACATTGGCATGGCTGGTTTAGACTGAAGATCATTAGATCGCCAGAAAACGGTGGCAAGACATCATGGAGGCGGTGGTGCCTGGGGTTGCCGCGTGTCACAGCGTGGTTAGGTTAGGTGCGGACTTCGAAGGCGAGGCCGATGGTGCTGTCTGATCGTGGTGGATGGGATTGTATTGGCGGCGGTTCACGATTCAGGGATGGCAGCCATCGTTCTATTAGCGAGCAATAATGTGAGTAGTTGGGATTTTTGAGTAGCGATGGTAATGTGGCAAGATTTTATTCGACTTCTAGTATTTTAATTTTAATTTTGATTCAATGTTCTAACTATTATATCTTTTACGTACAAGGTCGAATTTACACGCGGTTTATTCCGCTAGAATCGTATTGGAATTCCAGACATTTTGACGCTGGTTTGGACAAATTTGAAGACTGTATGAATTTTGGGTTTAAATTGGATTTAAATTCAATTTGAATTCAAAGATGAGTGTTTAACCCACTCACACTTCTAAAATTTCTTATGCTTGTTAAATTAATTTATAATGTGATTAGGAATTTATTTATGACTATTTGGTATATTTTAAATCATCATCTCAGTTAATTTGAATTTATTTAAATTAAATTTTTATTTAATTTATTATTAAATATAAATTGCCAATTAAATACCCGTTAATGATTATCAGTTCTATATTGATATTTACTGATTGATTTGGATGATGATTATGATGGATGTTGATTGTTGATATTGGTTGAATGGATGTTGTATTTTATATCGTCATAAACTGCAAGTCTGTTATGGATTTTTTATATCAATTTGGGATTACGGTTTGAAATGATATATAAGGGTAAAATGTTTAAATTGCGGATTGAAATGACAAATATCCACATCACTTGACCCTAGGGTCGAGAATTATATACGGATACCGGATTGATTAAATTAAATGATTTTAAAATCCTTAAATTTTTGAATTTAATCAATTGATGTTTTGAGATAAAATTTGATTTATATAAATCGAAGTATTATAGAAAAATCAAGTTTTGTGTTGAACTGCAAATTGGTTTAAAAAAGGAATTTCTTTAAGAAATTAAATCGGAAGTTTAAAGTTAAACATTTATGTATAAATGAAATTCTACCGAAAATGAGTTATTGAATCTGTTTGAAAATAACTTTGAAATATTTTCAAATTGGAGTAATCCGTATTGATATTTTGAACATGGATTGAAACGATATGAAATTTGATAATTTATTGAAATTTGGTTTGTCGATTTGGAAATTTGAAATGGTCCAAATTGTTGAAATGAAATGAGTAGTTTAATTTGATATTAATTCCAAACTCATATTTTAATATAAACTTTTTTAAAAATATATTATTTTAAAATTTCTAATTATTAAGATTTTCAATTTTATTTAACTATTTAAACAATATTAACTGTATGAATTATTTTAGTCTATTTTAAACCAATTTATTTTAAACTATTTTAATTTATTGTAAATCTAATTAATCTATTTTTAGAGCTATTTAATCTATTTTAACTATATTTTATCTATTTTAAATCTATATTAACTATTTATAACTATTTAAACTATTTTTTTCCAAATTCCAAGCCAAGTAAAATGGTTGGGTTTATATTCAAAATTCTCGATTTTTAAAATGAATATGGTTAATGATGTCATAACCTAAGTTGAAATTTTTAAATGTTATAATAAATCGAAATGATGATTTTGAAGCAAGGACTTAACCTGTTTTGGAAATATGATTTTTGGAAGAAATTATGATTTTGGAAACGATATGATTGGAAAGTGATATAGTTTTGAGAATACGATATTTTGATATTAATTGTGAATTTGACTTTGAAAGGAAATGTAATTGTCGAACGATGATTTCAAAGGCGAATATGATTTTGAAAGTAAGTAATGATTTCGAAAGTGATATGGTTTGAATTGAATATGAAATTTTGATGTCAATTATGAAATGATTTTGGAAATGTAAAAGAACCATCCGGTGTGTATTAAGCAATTGGTTGTCAAAGAGACCGGGATCGTATGTTGTCCTACTCTCTGCCAATACCGGAAACCAATTTAACAAATATGTATGCTGCGAAGATTTCAGAATGAAGTAGGATGGTGGCGACGATCCTAAAGGTATATTAACATGGACCTAACTCCCGTGAGTTAGCATAAGGTGGCTAAAACAGGAGTGATTCCAGGCCAAGTGAGGTAGCCCCTCCGATCGGACACATTCCATCGATACTATATTTTGACTTTTGATTTATTTGGTAGCCACCCTTCGATTTTACTCGGGAGTGTGCTTCGAGTTGGGTGGTAGTTGCGGCTATGCATTACCAACAGTCCGAATGCGTATTTGGTATATCTACCCTATCATTGCCTAGTTGTGTCATGTCACCTACCCTAGTGTGCCTTGTACGAGTTTGTTTTATGTCGTACCTATGTGGTATCCTCTGATGGCCCCATTTTACGGGGAGTTACGGTACTATCTAGACTATTGGCATCCAAAAATGTGTTTTGGTGGAAAATGTAAAGCCTTAACGCTATTTTTAAATAGCATGCTTTACTTTAGACATTATTATAATAACGTATTACTACATAGTAGATATTTTAATGGATCCTTAAGAGATGTAAACCCCGAACATCTCTCGGGTTACTGCACTCCCGTTAGACACTGGATATGAGATGTCAAACCCTGTAAACATCTCTGATGTTGTTCCACTCAAATTTATTTACCATTGATTTAACTTACATGAGATACTTAAGTTCTGACTCAAGTGTTTTGTCTTTTCAATTCGCTTGGGTCAGCCTGAGCATTTCAGGATTTGAAGACCTTATTTATAAAGGATGAAGACAAAGATTTTATTATTGTTATTTACTATATTATTCCACTGCATCACCTTGTTCCACTGCATTATTATTAATTATTCTTTATATGTCGAGGTGGAGCTTAGTGGCATGATAGGCTTCGACGGTTTTGGACGCTAGGATTGTGGGGCGATGGGCAGCCAAGGCGGTGGAAGGCGGTCATATGCTCGGGTAATAAAAGGCACGTGCTTTTTAAATATTTAAGGGAGAAAGATGAATAGTAGTAGATATGGATCGGGTTGGAAGTGCATGTTGGTTTGGAACATTGAGATATTGGGCCGAGCTTGGATTAAGGTAAAGATAAATTATAAATTATTTGTTAAAAAATATAAACTAATGTGTTGAATTTAAATTTGATATATCTTGCTCGATTTAAATCCGATAAAACTGTGGATTTTTGTGTTAGACCTGTATCGATGAGTACAACATTTTGGTATAACTTATTTGTAGTTTTGGTAAAGTATAAATTTATGATAAAAGAATAGTGGTTCAATATAATTACGTTATTTTAAATAATAATGTGGTTAAATTAATTATACTTCATTGGTGTTATCTATTTGGCCAAATAAAATATTAATATGTTAAATTAAATTAAATAAATTGTTTTAACATCTATTGAGAAGAATAAAACAATGTTCTACTATAAATAGATTTAATTAATTATTTTTAGCAGAATAAATCCATGTTCTGCTATATTATTAATCTGGACATTTATTTATAAGCCAGTAATTAATATATGGATGAATTAATATTGGATAAGCAATGGATTAGCTAGTGATTGTTAATTGTTAATTTTATTTACATATATGCTTGCTTATATAAATACCAGTGATATGACTTGGAAAGTGAATTAAAATAAATGGTAGCTTGTTTAAATACTGTAATTGTCATCGAGCCTCTTTCCAAATATGAAAAGTTATGGAATTAAATTAACTTAAATTTTATAACAATTTAAGATTAGGTGTTTATTTAATTGTAAATGATTTTAATTAATTATTTTATTTAATGATGTTTTAAATTAATTAATTATTTTATTTAAATATGTTTCAAGTTAATTAGTTATTTATTAATGTTGTTTTAAAGTTAATCAATTTATTAATGATGTTTTAAGTTAATTATTTATTTATCATGGTGTTTGAAGGTAATTAATTAAATTAATAAAGGTGTTTATAAATAATAAATTGTTTTGTAAAAGGAAATTTTTACTTAATAAAAAGATTTTATTTAAAAGGAGATTTACAAATGATATTTTATAAAGGGGATTTATAAACGATAGTTTGCAAAGCAGTGTTATAAGTGATATTTGTAAGAGAGTTTTAAAATGATAATTTATAAATAAAAGGACAGATTTATAAGTGATCTTTTAAAGATAATGAAGATTTGTATTAAATATATATGATTTATAAAAATGGGTTTTGGATTTATAAAAGGATTTTATAAAGGATTTTTAAAAAGGTGTTTATAAAGGGAGATTTATAAAAGAGTATTATATATAGAAAGAAATTTTATAAATAGTTTTAGAGATTTATAAAAAAAGTTTTATAAATTAATTTGGGGATTTTTAAAAGGATTTGTAAATATGAATTATGGTTATAAAAATGGAATTTTATAAAAGGAATGAGATTTGGTTTTGATAGATAATCCTTCTTAATTACGGTGGTATGGAAGCGTTCTTTCCATACTTAACATCGAAGGAAAAGTAGTTTGATATAAAGTAGTCCAAAGAAGCGGAGCTTAGCAAAGAGTTTGATATAAAGGATATGGGAAAAGCGTAAAGATTTTTGGGAATGGAGATATTTAAAGATAGGAAGCAGAGCGAGTTGAGACTTACTCAGGCGCAGTACATCAAGAAGGTCCTCGCTCGATTTGGTATGGAGAAAGCTAAACCGGTAGGCACTCCATTGGGCACTCATTTTAGTTGTTGAAAGACCTATCTCCTTCATCGGATGAAGACAAGATGTATATGGCTGATATACCTTATTCTAGTGTTGTTGGTAGTCTCATTGTGCTATGGTGTGCATGTGACCAGATTTGGCCCATGTAGTAGGTGTAGTTAGTCGATATATGTCTAAACTAGGCAAAGAGCATTGGGAAGCAGTGAAGTGGATACTCAAATATCTTTGTGGCACTTCTTTATTTGGCTTGTTATATGGTGAAGTAGATGACAACATCCCTCTTAGGGGTCACCGTGATTCTGATTATGTTGGGGATAGAGATGGACAGAAGTTGGTGTCGGGCTATGTTTTTGCACTTAGCATAGGCTCGATTTCATGGAGATCAAAGCTACAATCTATTATAGCTTCATACACTATCGAGGCTGAGTTGATATAGATTTTGGAAGCAACTGAGGAGGGATCTTATTTAGTTTAGATATGTGATAATCTTTCTATGGTGCGGCAGACAACAGGGCCATTTTCAGACAGTCAGAGCACGATTCATCTTGTAGAGAATCAAGCATGTAATTCTCGGACGAAGCACATTGATGTCAGAGGATTCTTCCTTATTCTAGAGGTAGAACAAAGAAAGATCAAGTTGGTGAATATGAGTAATACGGATAATCCTTTGGATATGATGATTAAGTCACTACATAAGGAAAAGTTTAACCATTGCTCAAACTTGATTGGTTTGAATTCAGTTACTTGAGTGCCAGGGGGCGCATGACCCAATGACCTTGTTGATGAAACCTACATATTTGAGTCAAGGTGGACAGTTGGTGCTATGCGATTCAAATATGATCCAACGAATACTTTAGATTGAAGATATAGTGTAGAGCTTCATGTTGGAAGAGACGGGAAGTCAATTGGAGGAAGTGATCAAGAGATATGAAGAAAAGAAGCTATTTTTTGCCCATGTTCGGAATTCAGACTACAGCGAACTGTTCCAAATGTCTGAATTTTTGTAGATGTTTGACTTTTAGGAAATTTAACGTCTCTATTACTTCTAGTTCTTTCCTGGAATTTTGGTCAGACATCCTACTCCCTTGATCAGAGATCTGAGTTATTGTTCAGACAACTCTGCATATTGGTCAGAAGTCTCTATTGACGATTATTCGATCCTAAGAGTTCATCATATGTTTGACCCCTTAAATCAGATGTCTGAGTCGTTGCTTTAATAAGTTTTACGGGTTTGGGTCGATTCAAATTTTAGAGGGAAGTTTCATCAATTATGTGCTAGCTTCTTCTCTATTGATGGTGCAGATTCTTTTGATGTGATCCGATGGTCTAGAGTGATTAGGGAATCTACAAATTAGCCTTTTAATCATCTTCCTAATTAAGCAATCATGTGTTATCGGATTTCCAACAATTATAATTAATAGAAACCCAAGCTAAATCAATTTGGGGGTTTTCTATTTTGAGTGCTCTATTTTGTAATTTCTTCAATTGAGTAATTGATTAGAGAGAGTCTCCATATCTTGTAACTCTTTAATTATAGAATTGGCTTGTAATCTATAACGGTTGGAATAAAATAGGTTGTTGGGTGTGACGACCTAGAACTTTGAACATTTAAAATTAAAAATTTTAATTGATTTTAAATATTTGGAAGTTTATTTAACTTGAATTTCAAATATAACTATGAATTTGGCAATTAAATTATTGAATTTAATTGTTAAAACTTGGGTAAAATATTAAATCCTGAGTTTTAGGCTTGTTAAAAAAAAAATCAAAGCTTAGAAAATTTATATCGATAATACTGAAGATGATGGAAGCTTCAGAATTGGATTTGAAAGTGATTTGTTCAGTTTTGAAATTTTATCGTTCATATCGATATCTAAAAATAGTCTTCCAAGTCACAGTCTCGGATTCGACGAAACTAGTTCCATTGGATTTGTAATATTGTATTATTATCGGATTTCAATTTCTGTAGCATTCGAAGTTATGGTGTGATCGTACGATAAGCAAACGCATTGAAAATTTTGTTGAAATTAAATTTAATAACTGGATTCAAAAGCTATCTTCTCCATACGATCGAATTTGGACTCAGAACCTTTTCCATTGCATTCGAAATAGGCGTATAACATTATAAATGCTTAGCGGCACGTCTCAATTGGAGGTTGAGATTTTGAGTTGCGTTTATCGAAGCGATTTGAATTTAAATTTAAATTTAAAAATATAAATAATAATTGTGTAACCCCTTATTCTGCTTCTCAACACGTATATGCTTTTTCAAGGCATGTGTCTTGCTTTCTCTAATAATTTCAACACGCGTTGTTTTCTCTGCTTAAAAAAATGTAATCGTTAGTTTATATAATAAAAAAATCTTTCGTTCGTTCGAAAATCTGTTCTTCGCTTGAAACAAAAAAATTCGAAAGCAAGCAATGGCCTCGTCCATTTCCCTAAACAAGAAAAACCAGAAATCGAATTCGTTCGATTTGATAAAAAAAAAGGAATCAAATTCGCTTACGTTCAAATAGGAGGGGCGGAGCATCGGACGGCGCGGCGATTTCTATCTCGACATTCGCGTGAGGTACTTGCTTCGCACGAAAGACAGTAATGGGTCGCGTGCTCCAACGATAGGAGCGAGGGGATGGTGGGGGCGGCGAGCGTCAGCAGCTTCTAGTAGCAGCTAGGGTTCGGCAAAGTGATGGCGTCACGCACTCGCGTGCGAAATCTGATGGTCGATGTCGATGTCGTGGTGGTAGGGCCTGGTCGTGATTCATGCTGAGGATTCTCTTGTCAATCTGGTAACACAATTTTGTTTTATTTTAACATCTTAATTTAAATCTATTAAGGTTTGATTCGTTTGGAAATTAGGAACTTATTAAATTAATTTTTGTCTGAGTAAATAACCGAAGAAAAAAAATAAAATATAAATGAAAGCTTTATTCTAGTAAGTATAGGATAATTCTATTTTTTAACTTAATATAACCTACATGCATATATATGTATTTACGATTTAAGAAAAAATATAGGGATTTTGTAATAATAGGAAATTTATATAAAACTAGCTTTATAAATCTATAAAGATTATTTTCTTAAAGAAATTATTTATGAAGTTTCAAAAGTGATATGTGTACATAAGATTTAAAAATAGAAGTTTTTAAAAGGCAATCTAAAATTATTTTTATTTACTAGTAATTTAAAATATATATATATATAAATATATTTTTAAAGTTACTAGTTTATTTTGAAAATAATTTATTAAAGTAAATTTAGTTTTAAATTTAATTTTTAGTTAAAATAAATTTATTAAAAAGGAATTTGTTTAAAAATTTAATTCTTTGTTTAAAATTAAATCATTAGCTTAAAAAATAAAATATTAGTTGAATTAAAAATTTTAAATGGCAATTGAATTGTTCGATTTATTTCGAATATTAATTAAATCATCTAATATTTATACAAGGTCAAAACCGTGAAGAAAGCAAGCTAATTTGGATGGGTTGCAAAATAAAAAGCAAAGGTGAGATCTTCTCACTCAATCGGATTTTCCGATTTAATTTTAAATAGTTAAATTTAAAATTGTTGATTGTGTGCTTGGATGATAAATTATTATCAGTTGTATTGGTTTAGACCCAATGCGCCGCATAATAGCGGATGATATTATATTAAACCCATATACTGCGATACTCCACCTCGAAGTGGAATTGGTATTGTATATGTATTTGGAGTTTGATTTTCCACATTATATAGCGGATGAGACCCTATGCACCGCATAACAGCTGATGATATTATATAAAATCCCATATACCGCGATATTCCACCTCGAAGTGGAATTGGTTTTTAATTGTTGTGCTAACATCTGTGGATGTAGGGAAACAGGTTGGAGGGATCTAACTGGATTCCTCAAATTTTTGAATTAGTTTCAATATTGTGTGTTGATTATTTATAATCTATGTGTGATTATATTTGTGATTTAAATCGTTGAAGGCTATAATTTAGTCGAATATATTTTTGGTATTTATAGTAAATTTTATTTTTGAAAATTGGATAAATTTAAAAGAAGGAATTTTAAAAAGATAAAGTTTTATTTTTGTAATCCTATTGAATGAATTCCAAAATATGGGAAAAAGGTTTAATAAATGGATTTCGAGTAATACTATTCAAAAGTTGAAGAATTTATTTAAAATATGGATTTTAAATAGTTTGGAAGAGATAAACGGAAATAAATTTTAGAAATTAAATTTGGAATTTAACTTGGTGTTTGAAAAGATTTTAGAAATCAATTTGAAAATTAGTTTGGTGTTTAAAAATAAACCTTTGGGAAATCGGTATGAAAATTGATTTGGTAATTGAAATAAATTTAGAAATTAATTTGGAATTGGATTTGATAATTGAAATAAATATTTGGAAAATCAATTTGGAATTTGATTTGGTATTTGAAAATGAATATTTGGAAATCGATTTATAAATCGTATATTAGCGGATATTTGAAAATTTAAATTTAAATTCACAATGGGATTTTTAAAAGGAAAAGGAAATTTGTTTAAAAATAAATATTGATTTATTTTTAAAAGCGTGGAAAGAAATTTTCGGATTTGGAATATAAATTTAGATAAATCAAGAAAATTTATTTATTGATTTAAATAGCCCATTTTGAAATGGAAGGTGTATTTTTCCTAGAAAATCGAGTATGTTTTTAAAGTAGCTTTCAAAATTAAAAGTTTTGAAGTTGGTTTTAAAAAGAATGTTTTGGAGAAATTATTTTCTTAATTTATTTAAAAATCTTTACAGTAAAGATTTAATTAATTAATTATAGAAATGATTATTTGAAGATTTAATTGATATTGATTAGAAAATGGTTATTTAAATAATTACACTCTATCTAACAATTTGATTTTAAAATTATTTCGGACTTAAGTTTATGTGAGATATTTGTATAATATTTTCATAACTAATATTTAAGTAAGTGTTTTAAAATAGTTTTATTTTAAATGTTTCCAAGTATATTTTGGATTAGTATTTAAATTATTTTTAAAGTATTTGAACTCGGCAAATTTTCAGAGGAATTAAATAAATATTTGGAAGTTTATTCCGCATAAGGAAAATGATTTGAAATTTGATTTCAAAGGATTGAAATGTGGAAATTGATTTGAAATTTGTTTTCAAAAGGTTGAGGTGTGGAAATATATTTTGCGAAGATTTTTGAAAATAAATAATTAGGGGAAAATTATTTAATTCTTGTAATTGTCGTTAATGTTGATTGATAGTTAAATAACCAACTATCAATATTGACCATTAAATGACGTTTGAATTTCGATACGACCGAGGGTCGAATTCCAAACGGATATCCGAAATCCACATCGAATCTTTGTGATAATGAGAGATCTTTGGTTTAAAAGATCAAAGTGGAAATTTGTTGTGATTTGTTTGAAATCTGAATGTAACACTTATTTTTAAAAATAAGCACATTATTAGGATTAGCCGGAGGAGGACTTTGTGTCATAAAACCCATTTCGAATAATGATACGACGAAATGGGATTGCATTTGAAGATGGTGTTGAAGACTGGGTATTTTTGAAAGCGAAAGGATTACCTGTCGGATGTCTCTACACTAGGTTGCTCCAGTATAGAGATTTTATTGCCCTTTGTGATGGGGATTACGGACGTGATTAGTGAATATCCGGATTTTCAAGGGCTTCGTTGAAGTGCCTTCGGTTCCGTTCGATCCCGTAACGGACTTGTATGGATGTGCGTCTGACATTACACATTGAGATATAAAGCTGATTTCTATCAAATACTTTTCTATTGGTGGCGGAGAATTTATTCTCTTAGCTTAACACCTTTCTCTGAGACGTACGATCTCAGAGGTTATGTAGTTGACGGTTATTAGTGATATACTCCCAATTTGGTAGTGTGGCATACAAAGTGCTGCTGATTATTTGTTGATCATAGCATGGCTTTGTGAAAAGTGTAGCTTTATGGACGAGACTTCGTCGAACCTCACACCCCGAAAATGGTCGAAATAAGAAGGATGCGGCAAGGTTATTTGGGAGTATCTCCCCATGAGGGTATGTCATTTCTTTTTGGAAAAAGGTGGTATCATGGTATGGAGCGCAGATATTTAACCTATGTGAATGCTGCAAATTTATTACTTTGTGGTTGTTGGTGTTGAGGATCCTCGGATAAAAGTCGGTTACGACCGGGGGATGGCATACTCGTGTCAATAGTTACCTGGTTACAGAGGTAACCCGGCCTTGTGTTGGCGGAGATCCGGTTAGGTTCTCGGGGCGTCCCTCTAGAGGCGTACTTATGTGGCAATAGGAAATTGCTTAACCTGATCATTTATTGGAAATCCAATCATTAATACGCACCTTGTACGGTTTTAGTTGTAGAACCTGCCATCTAATATGGTAGCCATAGTAGGCATACTATAATGGTACGTATGCTGGCTAAGATTAATATTATACTTGCAAATGTTTCCCACTATGCACTAATGATAATATTAAAAATAACTTTTGCGTATCAAGCATGTTTGACTATCATAAGGAGAAATCTCCCCCAAGTGTGCGATTGCATTGTGTATGTGCCGGGAGGCCTTATGGTAGTTTCATTTTCCAAAAGCATAGCGGATTTCTTTTTATTTTCTTTGTGAAAATAACTGTTTTTAAGATCTCATACCAGTCCGATGACTGACCTGGAGTTTATTGTTTCCTTTCTAAACTATGGGTGCCCATAATTTCCCATACGGGCAGTCTAGAGTCAGGTTATCAGTTATGCTGGAGCGAAGTTAGAAAAAGATGCTGTGGAAATCTGAGTTCAAGCTAGATGGCGAAGCGTATCATTTATACTATGTAGTGTCCGCTGCGTATGGTTGGTCATAGTAAAATTTTCATGTGAGTCAAGTTATATCAACTCCCAGTGTTGTATTGTGTTGTTGTTCACTCTGTTGATGTAAAGTTGTGTATAAACAGATATGATTCTTTGTTTTAAAGATTATTCATTTATCTATTATATGTTGTTCCGCTGCAAAATGTGAGATTCTATTTATTGTTTTTGTTCTTCTTCTATCTTCTTCTTCTTTAACCCAAAAGGCTCAGTTTTCCAGCATTCGATTGTGCGGCATTTGATACAGTGGACGTATTGATGTCGACTTTCGAAAGTCGAAAAATTAGGCTATTACAAATTTGGTATCGGAGCAATTGGTTAAGCAACAACCTTGGCTCTGGTGGGGATTACTCATTAGAGACAGAGCCAGTAGTACTCTCGAATGAGTTGAGTATAATAATAGATATGAGCGTGTATTTGTCAGTGAATATGAAAATTGTTTTATGTTGCGATGATTGGTTTGTTGAGAGGTACATGCATTCTGGTCGGTATAGCCGGTACAGCTCTATCAATAGGGATCTCTAAACACTTGTACAGAACAATTCGATACGATATTGTTTTAAAATAGGGTAAATGAAATAATTTGACCCAAACTATTTTTGTATAGAAAAGGAATATTTTTTGTAAATTATTATAGTATATGGTTGATTATTCGTTTGGAAGTGATAATATTCAATTATTATCATTGATTATTGAATAAGAAGTTGAAATCATAATTTAAAGCCGAGAAATAAAATCCATATACAAATGGGAATCGTAAATGTAAATGCGATTTATAAATTTGAAATGGAATTCCAAAGGAATATTTGGAAATGTTTTTGAAAGGATTTGAAAATTTTGAAATTTTGGTGAAAAGTTTAAATCCTTTTTGAGTTTGAAAATGATTTTCAAAGGTTTTGGAAAAATGTTAAAAAGGGATAAAAGCTCTAAACTCTTTTCGGTCGTTGAAAAATAACTTCGGTGACGACTGCAGCATCATTGATGTTCATTTTCGAGTTTCCAAGAGAGGAATTGCTGCAAAATTATTTAAAAAGAAAGTTGTTTGGAAAACTAGGTTGGTTTTGGAAATTCAAAAGATAATTTGAATTGATTTCAAAAAATGGTTTTGAAAAGATGGAAAGACTCTTGAATCTGATTAAATAGTTATGGAATAAAATTTATTAAAGTGGAAAATAAAGTTGTGAATGAATAAATGAATTTACAATTGCAAGTAATTGAAAGTGAAATTGAATGTTGAAATTCATTTCAAATTTGCAAGTAAATAGGAAATTATTAACTGATGTATATTTTGAGATATAATAAATCGAAGAAAATAATAGAAACCAGAAAAAAAAAACCTGTTCTTTGCCAAAAAGTTCGTTTAAGTTCTAAGCCCATCTTTAGTTGGAGTTCTCCTGCAGCCCTTGGGAATGACCTTCCACTTATTGAACAGGGTCTATGGTCGGTCCGTGACCCCTGGGGGGTTAGGTACTGTTATTTATACAAGCTAGGTTAGACCCGTGAGCTTGGCAAAACGTTCATTAGTGGATTGAAAGGCAACAGGCGCCCGGACTCCTCATTCATTAGATAGAGAAGATCACCAAGATTTCGTGATCTGCTGCCGAACCTGTTCCAATTCCAACAGCTCGGACTCGGATCGTGGGGATCGCCGGAAACTGGAATTGGAATTGCATTTGATTTGTGATAAACAAAGCGAAGTATTGAAATAAAATTAGTAAGTTAAACTAATTAAAGGAATGACAAAATTGAATATAGTTTGAAATGAATTGAATTCGATAATGATAAATGAAAGGTAAATTGAATTCATATGGAATGTGAAATCCAGTTTAAATATAAATATATATTAACCGAAGTAGCGAATTGAAAATAAATATAGAAAGTATGTAAAATACTTGTATCGAACTTAAGAAATAAATAGTGAAATTCTTAAGTAAACTTTGGAATTGGAAAAAATATTCTAAGCTAATAAATGAATGAAGATTAAACTGGAAATTTTAAAATGGCAATTGTGAATAAGTGTATACAAACGAAAAGCAATGTGAATAAAAGAGAAGTAATTGATAAATCTAATAATCAATTGGAATTAATACTAGGGTGTATGTACATTATTTTACTCGCATAATAATTTGATCTAGAATTCTAGCACAGAATTTCGAGATATTTATATCGATCTGAGTTGCGATTTTTCACTCGATTTTCGACGAAGAACCTGGATATGGATTTTTGGTTGATTTTGGAAATTCTCTATCATAGTTTAATAGCTATGTAAGGAGAATGACGGTTTCTGATCAAGAAACCAGATCCGGGTCTGCACTAGGAAGTCGGGTGGACGATACTAGTTCGAAAGTGAAATTATGTGATCGTGTGAGCGATCGAATTTGGTATCGCGTACGAATGATATAAATACATCGTACGGATTTGAATCAAATAGATATTAGATATTTTATAAAGGAAAGTGCAAAATGGTTTTGAATATTGTAATTGGATATTACTGCTAGTAAAATATATAGGTAATTTAAATGCAAAGGGAACTGGATTTTTATTTCGAAGATAAATTTAAATTGCTCGAAAAATGTATGTATTTAAATTCCTATATGAAATTTGATGATTTTCTTGTCTAGCCGCTTGGATTTTTGTTTTCTTTTTGAAATCTGGGGGCCGTTTTGACATTTTGTAGTCGTACCGAGCTAGCCGCGCAAAGGAGACGCTGACGAAATTTTTCGAAAATTTAGGGAGTTAGTAAAATTTTGAGATAATTTTGAAAGTTTAAATTTTTGAATTTGAAATTAAATTTGAACTGTTAAGAAAACGATATTGTCTGGAATTTGTGGTTGAGTTTCTAAAATTAGTTGAAGTGATAATGGTTCCTTAATAAAAGATTTTTTTTGGCAAGTTGTTAAAACCGTTTGATTTTAGGAAAAATAATAAACGAGTTAAGGTCAATTCTTCTTACATAGTAATTTCGGGATGAAATTCATTTAAGGGAGGAAGAATGTGATGACCTAGAATTTTAAACGTTTATTGAAAAATTTAATTGATTTTAAATATTTTGAAGTTTATTTAACTTGAATTTCAAATATAACTATGAATTTGGCAATTAAATTATTGAATTAAATTATTAAAACTTTGGTAAAATAGTAAATCCTAAGTTTTAGGCTTATTAAAAATATTTTCAAAGCTTATAAATTTATATTGATAACACCGAAGATGATGGAAGCTTCAGAATTGGATTTGAAAGTAATTTGTTCAGTTTTGAAATTTTATCTTTCATATTGATATTTAAAAATAGTCTTCCGAGTCACAGTTTCGGAATTCGGCGAAACCAGTTCCATTGGATCCGTAATATTGTATTATTATCGGATTTCAATTTCCGTAGCATTCGAAGTTGTCGTATTATCGTACGGTAAGCAAACGCGTGGAAAATTTTATCGAAAATTAGTTTAATAACTGGGTTCAAAAAGCTATCATCTCCATACGATCGAATTTGGACTCGGAACATTTCCATTGCGTTCGGAATAGGTGTATAACATTATAAACACCTGGCGGCACGTCTCAATGGGAGGTTGAGATTTTGAGTTGCGTTTATCGAAGCGATTTGAATTTAAATTTAAAGTTAAAAATATAAATAATAACTGTGTAAGCCTTTATTCTGCTTCTCAACATGTATATACTTTTTCAAGGCTCGTGTCTCGCTTTCTCTGATAATTTCAAAACGCGTTGTTTTCTCTGCTTAGAAAAAGAAAACGTAGCCGTTAGCTTATATAATAAAAAAATCTTTCGTTCGTTTGAAAACGGCGATTTCTATCTCAGCATTCGCGTGAGGTGCTTGCTTCGAACGAAAGACAGTGATGGGTCGCGTGCTCCAGCGATAGGCGTAAGGAGATGGTGGGGGCGACAATCGTCAGCATCTCCTAGTAGTAGCAGCTAGGGTTCGACGAAGTGATGGCGGCACGCACTCACGTACGAAATCTGGTGGCGATGTCGATGTCGCGGTGGTAAGGCCTGGTCACAATTCATGCTGAGGGTTCTCTTATCAATCTGGTAACGCGATTTGGTTTTATTTTAACATCTTAATTTAAATCTATTAAGGTTTGATTTGTTTGGAAATTAGGAACTTATTAATTAATTTTTGTCCGAGTCAATAACCGAAGAAAAAAATAAAACATAAATGAAAGCTTTATTCTAGTAAGTATAGGATAATAATATTTTTTTAACTTAATATAACCTACATGCATATATAAGTATTTACGATTTCAGAAAAATATATAAGGATTTTGTAATAATAGGAAATTTGTATAAAACTAGCTTTACAAATCTATATAGATTATTTTCTTAAAAAAAATATTTATGAAGTTTCAAAAGTGATATATGTACATAAGATTTAAATATAGAAGCTTTTAAAAGGCAATCTAAATTTATTTTTATTTACTTGATATTAAAAAAATATATAAATAAATACATTTTAGAATTTACTAGTTTATTTTGAAATAATTTATTAAAGTAAATTTGGTTTTTAGTTAAAATAAATTTATTAAAAAGGAATTTGTTTAAAAATTTAATGCTTTGTTTAAAATTAAATCAGTAGCTTAAAAATCAAAATATTAGTTGAATTAAAATTTTAAAATGGCAATTGAATTGTTCGATTTATTTCGAATATTAATTAAATCATCTAATATTTATACAAGGTCAAAACCGTGATGAAAGTAAGCTAATTTGGATGGATTGCAAAATAAAAAGAAAAGGTGAGATCTTCTCACTCAATCAGATTTTCCGATTTAATTTTAAATAGTTAAATTTAAAATTGTTGAATGTGTGGTTGGATGATAAATTATTATCGGTTGTATTGGTTTAGACCCTATGTGCCACATAATAGCGGATGATATTATATTAAACCCAAATACTGCAATATTCCACCTCGAAGTGGAATCTGTAACAACCCGCATATTTATCGAGTTTGTATTTAAATATTTTATTTAAATATTAACTCGTTAATCGGATTTTGATCCGAAAAGCTACTTTTTGCAAACGGTCAAATTAGGACTCGAGACCACTTCCATTGAGTTCGAAATGTCGTTTACAACTTTTTTAAGTATAAACATCGATAGGTTTGGAGTTAGTGAAATTTCACTAACTTTTCCCGCTTTGGACTTTGGGTTAGTTTAGCCTATTAAGCCCAAGTTCCAACCCCCTTCTCCTCACTCTTCATAAATTTCCTAACTAATCAAGCTTTGGCATTAATGGTGGAGGGAATGGGAAATTAAAATTCCAAAACTCAAATTCAATTGCAATCCATCTTTCTACTCCAAATTCAAGAAGAAGACATTGGATTCAAGCTTCTTGTGCTTAGATAGAAGAAGGATTGATTCTCGCTTGCTTAAAACTTCATTTTCATTGATATTTGGTGCAAAGGTGAGATTTTTATCTCACAAATCTAGTCTATAACTATATTGGACTGTTGGGAATGATTCCCTATCACTTTTGCATGCACATTTGCCTTTGGTTTGGATTGGATTGGCCAAAAACTCCAATTTTTAGCATTTTTTGAAATTTCCTGCACTTAGCTCGTTCTGGCCACTTGACTCGTTCGGTGATAGGTCGCAAGGTCACTGGGTCATAGGTCGTAGGGCTTTAGGTCGTTCTGGAAGAATTGGCACTTCGGAATTAGGTCGCTCACGAGTTAAGTCGTTAGGTCACTCGCGAGTTAAGCCTTAAGTCGTAGGTCGCTCACGAGTTAGGCCTTAAGCCGTAGGTCGCTCGCGAGTTAAGCCTTAAGTCGTAGGTCGCTCATGAGTTAGGCCTTAAGCCATAGGTCGCTCGCGAGTTAAGCTTTAAGTCTTAGGTCGTTAACGACCTATAATCTCTAGGCAAACGTTAAGTCGCTCGCCCTGGTTTATCTCGTAGGTCGTCTCCGACCTAAGCTCCTGATAAGTCGTTTGAGTTAGGTCGTTGGACGATTTACCTTAGGTCGCTCGTCCACTAAGTCGGCCTGGTTTATCTCGTAGGTCGTCTCCGACCTAAGCTCCTGATAAGTCGTTCGAGTTAGGTCGTTGGACCATTTACCTTAGGTCGCTCGACTCTGTTAAGTCGTAGGTCGTTAGACCTTAGGTCGTTCGCCTTCCTTAAGTCGCTCGACCCCTCCACACTAGGTTGCTCGGCTTGCTTGAGTCGTAGGTCGTTGGACCTTAAGTCGCTTGCCTCCCTTAACTCCAGTTAGGTCGCTCGGCCATTGTGTTAGGTCGCGTGAACCCTTAGGTCGTTAGACCTCATTTTGCTTTAGGTCGTAGGCCGCTTGTCTTCACTTAGGTCGTACCGTCCGTAAGCGGTGGTGTTGCCCCCGCACCCCCACCTTGGGGGGTTGCCACCCCCCCCCCCCCCCCCCGGACCCCCCCTCCGTAGGGTAACTTATCTGAAAAACATTGAGCTGATTTTCTTGGATTTTATTCACATCTCCGTATGCGATCTTTGTGATTGATTGTTTCTACAATTGCTTCTGTGTTTTGTCATTTTATAATATAAAGGTTTCAATACTAGTAGTAAATATCAAAACTCTTTTAACAAACAATTTCAACTCTATTTTTAATAACAAAGCTCTTTTCTTAAACCGTTTTCCAATCTATTAGTATATACAAACCTTTACCTCACTCGGATGAGAAATCTAATTAAACGACTTAGTAAAATAAGTGGTATGAAACGCTTGCGTTCACTTCGTCGGTTAATTCTTGGACTTGTTCGATTGAACCTCTTGTGACAATTTTATTAGTGAAGATTTACAGTTTGTTCGTAAATATTTAAGTTAAGCAAGTGGTTATGGGACATGAAGCTAAACTTCTATATTTACTAGCTTAGTGTAATTGACACTTCTCGTTGATCATGACGATCATTCTGATGCTTTAGACTAGCAACTGTGCGATGTCTCTTGTTGCGAGGTTAGACTAGACACCACTTGTGTGATTCCACTCACACATACCTTTTTGCTTTTTGGTTAGTCTGGACCTTACTCTGTGTAATTCCATTCACACATGTGGGGTAGCTCCCCTTGGTCTTCGGACCGTCATGTGATAGGCCTCTTTCTCTTTTCTATGATTTCTAGACTTCTTGCATTGATTTCTAGAATTTATGTCATTGACTTGTTATGAGTACAAGTTTGGGGTATGATGCCCTTTCCGAATCTTTGAGAAGATTCTTGTGATATTGATTATCTCTTATTGATTGATCTTCTGTTGATCATTATTTACATACTTATAGTGGTATGTCATTATGGATGTTTATGTTTATGCCATATCTTTTATGTCATATCATGTCATCTGATATTTATAGCTAGACTGACCTGTTTATTATTTTCTTAAATAATACTCGGGTCAGACCGAGATGTTACAGGTGCTTCTGCTTGACTTCTTCCCAGGGATTCATCACTCTGACTTTTGGCTAACTGTTTAGATTAGCAGTTTTTGTTGTATACACTTGAGATATAGACTCATAGTTGTATTCTTTTGTATAGCACGTGTTGCTATTCTTTTGTATTATCGTGGATCTTACTGACCACTACTCTGATGTACACTTTCATGTGTTAGTTATATATTCATATCTTCTTCCGCCTTTGTGATATGGATATCTGTGACTGATTTGTGATATGATTATTTCTATGTTTGTTTTCGAAGATTATTTATAGCCACCGTGTGATAAGCAATTACATGGATGGTCGCTCCTCAACAGCCTTATTCTCCGTGCTAGTTGACAGCACTACTCCGGAGTGTTCTTGGCTAGCGTGGGTATAGAGGTAGGGCGTCACAGAATTGGTATTATATATGTATTTAGAGTGATCGATTTCCTGCATTATATAGCGAATGAGACCTTATGTGCCGTATAATAGTGGATGATATTATATAAAATCCCATATACCACGATATTCCACCTCGAAGTGGAATTGGTATTTAATTGTTGTGCTAACATCTATGGATGCAGGGAAACAGGTTGGAGGGACCCAACTAGATTCCTTAAATTTTTGAATTAGTTTCAATATTGAATGTTGATTATTTATAATCTGTGTGTTATTATATTTGTGATTTAAATCGTTGAAGGCTGTAATTTAGTCGAATATATTTTTGGCACCGTAGGATAGCAGAAATAAATAAAATAGGATTTTTGAAATTCAAGTTGAAAATTTATAGTAAAATTTATTTTTGAAAATTGGACAAATCTAAAAGAAGGAATTTTAAAAAGATAAATTTTTATTTTTGTAATCTTATTGAATAAATTCCAAAATATGGGGAAAAGGTTTAATAAATGGATTTCGGGTAATATTATTCAAAAGTTGAAGAATTTATTTAAAATATGGATTTTAAACAGTTTGAAAGAGATAAAGGGAAATAAATTTTAGAAATTTAATTTGGAATTTAATTTGGTGTTTGAAAAAATTTTAGAAATCAATTTGAAAATTAGTTTGGTGTTTAAAAATAAACCTTTGGGAAATCGATATGAAAATTGATTTGGTAATTTAAATAAATTTAGAAATCAATTTGGAATTGGATTTGGTAATTGAAATAAATATTTGGAAAATCAATTTGGAATTTGATTTGGTGTTTGAAAATGAATATTTGGAAATTGATTTGTAAAGCGTATATCAATGGATATTTCAAAATTTAAATTTAACTTCACAATGGGTATTTAAAAAGGAAAAGGAAATTTGTTTTAAAAATAAATATTGATTTATTTTTAAAAGCGTGGAAAGAAATTTGTGGATTTGGAATATAAATTGAGATAAATCAAGAAAATTTTATTTATTGATTTAAATGGTCCATTTTGAAATGGAAGGTGTATTTTTCCTAGAAAGCCGAGTATGTTTTTAAAGTAGCTTTCAGAATTAAAAGTTTTGAAGTTGGTTTTAAAAAGAATGTTTTGGAGAAATTATTTTCTTAAGTTATTTGAAAATCTTTAGGGTAAAGATTTAATTAATTAATTATAGAAGTGATTATTTAAAGATTTAATTGATATTGGTTAGAAAATGGTTATTTAAATAATTACACTCCATCTAACAATTTTATTTTAAAATTATTTTGGACTTAAATTTATGTGAGATTGTTGTATAATATTTTCATAACTAATATTTAAGTAAGTGTTTTAAAATAGTTTTATTTTAAGCGCTTCCAAGTATATTTTGGATAAGTATTTTAAATTATTTTTAAAGTATTTGAACTCGGCAAATTTTCAGAGGAATCAAATAAATATTTGAAAATTTATTCCACATAAGGAAAATGATTTGAAATTTGTTTTAGAAGGATTGAAATGTGCAAATTGATTTGAAATTTGTTTTCAAAAGGTTGAAGTGTGAAAATATTTTTTGCGAGGATGTTTTGAAAATAAATAATTGGGGGAAAATTATTTAAATCTGGTAATTGTTGTGAATGCTGATTGATAGTTAAATAACCGACTATCAATATTGACCCTTAAACGACGTTTGAATTTCGATGCGACTGAGGGTTGGATTCCAAATGGATATCCGAAATCCATATCGAATCTTTGTGATAATGACGGATCTTTGGTTTAAAAGATCAAATTGGAAATTTGTTGTGATTTGTTTGAAATCTGAATGTAACATTTATTTTTAAAAATAAGCGCTCATTATTCAGATTAGCCGGAAGAGGTCTTTGTGTCATAAAACCCATTCCGAATAATGATACGAAGAAATGGGATAACATTTGAAGATGGTGTTGAAGACCGGGTATTTTCGAAAGCGAAAGGATTACCTGTCGAATGTCTCTACACTGGGTTGCTCCGGTATAGAGATTTTATTACCCTTTGTGATGGGGATTCCGGACGTGATTAGTGAATATCCGATTTTGCAAGGGCTTCTTTGAAGTGCCTTCGGTTCCGTTCGATCCCGGAACGGACTTGTATGGATGCATGTCTGACATTACACTTTGAGATATAAAGCTGATTTCTATCAAATATATTTCTGTTGGTGGCGGAGAATTTATTCTCTTAGCTTAACACCCTTCTCTGAGACGTACAAGCTCAGAGTTATGTAGTTAATGGTTATTAGTGGTATACTCCCATTTTGGTAGTGTGGCATACGAAGTGTTGCTGATTATTTGTTGATCAAAGCATGGCTTTGTGAAATGTGTAGCTTTGTAGACGCGACTTCGTCGAACCTCACACCTCCAAAATTGTCGAAACGTGAAGGATGCGGCAAGGTTATTTGGGAGTGGCGCCCCTTGAGGGTATTTCATTTCCTTCTGGAAAGAGGTGGTATCATGGTATGGAGCCCAGATATTTAACCAATGTGAATGCTGCAAATTTATTAATTTGTGGTTGTTGGTGTTGAGGATCCTCGGACAAAGGTCGGTTACGACCGAGGGATGGCATAGTCGTGTCACTAGTTACCTAGTTATAGAGGTAACCCGACCTTGGTTGGCAGAGATCCGGTTAGGTTCTCGGGGCTTACCTCCAGAGGCGTACCCACGTGGCAATAGGAAGTTCCTTAGCCTGACCATTTGTTGGAAATCCAATCACCAATGCGCGCCTTGTACGGTTTAAGTTGTAGAACCTGCCATTTAATATGGTAGCTATAGTAGGCATACTATAATGATATGTATGCTGGCTAAGATTAATATTATACTTGCAAATGTTTTCCAATATGCGTTAATGATAATATTAAAAAGAATTTTTGCGTATCAAGCATGTTTGACTATCATAAGGAGAAATCTCCCCCAAGTGTGCGATTGCATTGTGTGCGTGCCGGGAGGCCTTATGGTATTTTCATTTTCCAAAAGCGGATTTCTTTTTATTTTCTTTGTGAAAATAACTATTTTTAAGATCTCACACCAGTCTCATGACTGACTTGGAGTTTATTGTTCCTTTCCTAAACTCTGGGTGCCCATAATTTTCCACACGAGCAGCCTAGAGTCGGGTTATCAGTTATGCTGGAGTGAAGTCAAAAAAAGATGCTGTGGAAATCTGGAGTTCAAGCTGGATGGCGAAACGTATCATTTATACTATGTAGTGTCCACTGCGTATGGTTAGTGCAAAGTAAAATTTTCATGTGAGCCAAGTTATACCAACTGCCAGTGTTGTATTGTGTTGTTGTTCACTCTGATGATGTAATGTTGTGTATAAATAGATATGATTCTTTGTTTTTAAGATTATTCTTTTATCTATTATATGTTGTTCCGCTGCGAAATGTGAGATTCTATTTATTGTTTCTATACTTTCTCTATCTTCTTATTCTTTAACCCTAACGGTTCGGTTTTCTAGCATTCGATTGTGCGGCATTTGATATAGTGGACGTATTGATGTCAACTTACGGAAGTCAAAAAAATGGGCTGTTACATTGGGGATGTAGGATACTTATATCCAAACCATGTTAAATCTTCTGTACCTCTTTTATTTCTATTATTTGATTTTGTGTGGTTTTGGACGAAGGAAAAAAGAAAAGATATAACGTAAGCTTCAACATCTGCTCTAAAGAAATTAGATATAGAGAGTGATACGGATGTGTTTACAACTTTTGGCTCTTCTGGAAAGAGCAACTTATCGCTTATTGAATCTGGTACGTCTTGTCATATGACACCTAATAGGATCTGTTTCTCTATATATCGTGAGATTGATGGAGGAGAATTTCTAATGGGCAATGAAGCTTTTTGCCGTATAGTTAGTATTTGTAGTGTAAAGGTCAGAATATTTGACGCTGTTATTTGTACTATTACCAATGTTAGACATATACCTAATTTAAGAAGGAGCTTAATTTCCATTGGGGCTTTGAGTAGGATTGAATTGAAGATTATAGTTGAAGGGGATAAAATGAAGATATCGAATGGCTCCTTGATTGTTATGAAAGTTGTGAGGGCAGCAAATCTTTATTTTTTGAAGGACACCATTGTAGTTGGCGAATCATCTTCTGATACTTCTATTGATTCTGATTCTGATTCTTCTAGATTATGGCATTTGCGGATGTGCCATGTCGACGGGCGCGGTTTGGATGAGTTGAGAAAGCGAGGTTTGATTGAGGGTTTTCAGCATTTGATGCTTGGCTTTTGAGTGTGTTCTTGGAAAGTAGACAAAGATCTCTTCTGGTACAGGAGAGCATAAAGCAAAAGATGTTCTAGAGTACGTTCACACAGATTTGTGGGGACCCTCCACTTACCTATCCTTGAGTGGAGCCAAGTACTTCGTTTCATTTATAGATGATTTCTGCCGTAAATTTTGGGTGTACTTCCTACAGTCTAAGAGTGAAACCTTTGCAAAGTTTCGAAAGCGGAAATCTTTGGCTGAGAAGCAGTCAGGTAAGATATTGAAAGTTCACGTTTGGAATAATGGTGGTGAATTTATATCACAGGAATTCACAGATTATTGTGAGTCCGAAGGCATTAAGAGGCATTACACAACACTTAGAGACCCTTAGCCTAAAGTGGTTGCTGAAAGAATGAATCATACATTGTTGGAGAGAACTCGTTGAGTAATATTGACTACTAAGTTGAAAAAGGGATTTTGGGTAGAAGCTTTATCGATGGCGGCTTTCCTCATTGTTTGTGTACCTTTTATGCCATAGATATGAAGATCCTTAAAGAGGTACGGAAAGAAGAGCCTGTTAGCTTTTTATTTCTGTAATGACCCAGTATTCCATGTCATTCGCATCCACACATGTCAGACTTGAATTGTTCAAAATATCAGATTGTTAATTTAAAATTTAGCAAAACTCAACATATATAATAAATAAACAAATAAATCACATAGCGGAATAGATAAATAACAAAGTTGAAATTAAATACAACAGAATATCTCAGATACAATGTAGTCTCGAATACAAACGGATGACAAGTCTGAACCAACAACTGGCTAGCTGAAAGCCTAATAGATATAGATGGATCTCTAAGCGAAGCTCCAACTCCAAAGGTGAGTCTCAAATGCTATGTCACTCAGTCTGATCCGAGCGTAAACAAAATACAGAACACTCAAGTCGGAATTAACATTCTTATATAAATAAATCCAACTCAAGTGAAATATCAACTGAAATACAAGTAACTTAAAGGATGTTTGGGATAACCATCCTTTAAGGATCCGTAGAACTATCTACTATGTAGTAATATACGTTACTATAATATGTCTATAGTAAAGTAAAAGTATTAAAATAGCGTTAAGGCATTACCCATATCCCCCTTAACACATTTTATGTATTTTCGTAGTCTATACAATGTCGTACGCTTCTCCGTAAACTGGAGGTTTATCCAGAGGATATCATATAGATACGGTACAAAACAAACTCGTAGAAGGCGTGATAGGGCATGCGATAAGGCACTCAAGGCAATACCAGGGTAGATATACCGTTCGCATATCCAGACTGGTGGTAACGCATAGCGGCTACTACCGCCCACCTCATGACACGCTCCCAAATCAAAGGGTGCACCCAATCCTGCACAAAAGCAATGGAATGGTATCGAAGGAATGTGCCCGACCGGAGGAATGACCTAACTTGGCCCGGCATGGCTCCTATTTTAGCCGCATCAAGCTGACTCACGGGAGTCAGGGCTACGTAAATACCATATAGAATCGTCACCAAACCATCCTACTTCATTCTGGAATCTCCACCACGTACATAGTTGGTAATGTGGTTTTAGGTATTTGCAGAGTATGACATATACGATCCTGGTCTCTTTAACAACCAAACGTTATTATAACACCAGGGTCATTTCAAAATAGGTTATACTTCAAAACCAAAATATCATTCCAATTTCAAAATCATATCAATACGATATCATTCCTATTTCAAATATATCCATTTGCAAAAATCATATCACTTTCAAAGTTATAACACTTTCGAAACCAATATACTTGAAATTATAACACTTTGGAAAACATAACACTTTTAAATCACAATACTTTAAAAAACCATAACTTTGAAATCATAACTTCCACCACTCAAATAGTTTAGATATTAATAATAATATATAATAAAATGGTTTATGAAATAGCTTATATAAAAATGGTTTATATTAAAAATGGCTTATATTAAAATGATTTATATTAAAATAATTTATAAAGTAAAATATAATTTAAAATACTTTATATAATAAAATAGTTTCCTCAAATTTCACAAATCGATTCAAATCAACTCGAATTCCAAAATCTCAATTTAAATCAATCTCAATTCTTCAACTTCGATTCAATTCAGTTTCTCAATAAATCATTTCAAATTATGTCGATTTCAAATATAGATTTAAATCACAAAATAAACCCTTCTAATTTCAATATATTTCCAATCGATTTAGTTAAATAAAATTCTTAACTAAATGCATTTTGAAACGTATAAATTTAAAAATCTAAATTTTAAACACTTATGAAATAACATATACATATACTATCTTAAAATCGATATTTATTAAAACCAAAATATTCATTCCAAAACCATAGAAATCATTTTCAAAATATTTATATATAGACCAACGATGTCTGTAAAAAAAATTCTATCCTATGGTCAAGTGATACGGATATTTGTCATTTCAATCTGTGACTTAAATATTTACGGGTATATACCCGCAGTCCCAAATTCAACTCAATGAAAATCGCTTAGGTTTATCATTTCTACCCATAACAATTTTCTCATATTCTATAAGATCGTTCGCATATGTAACATTTCAACGCATAGGGAATTCTATACTAACAGGGAACATGCAGAGTGAGAACTATGATGATAATAATATTAAAATCAGCAATAGGCATATATCATCAATAACAGATAAAATATAGATAGCAGATCATGGTGTCAGATGTCATAGGTGAATAGTTACAGATAATGGCATACATATAGCAATTCAAATGACTGACAGTAGCATATTTCAATTGTCATTTCAATTAAAATCAAATTTAATAGATATAAAAATGTTATTCGTGAGTGATTGCTCACCTTTCGAGGCTAGGGCTGATAGACAAGAACTCCTACCAGCTAGCTTGCCTCATGCATGTCTCCATAAGCTTATTCATCTAAAAACGTACCTGAAAACCTCAACTCTCAAACTACTCAAAGTCAATTGAGTACCCGAGAGTTTAAGGAGAAATATAAACTTCAGTCAGACGTAAAGCCTGGTATGAATAATAATTTACCATCTCAACCATTAGATATCTAGTGAGACCACATATAATAGGGAATGGATTTTCCCCTCACTAGTATCTTATCCAAAACTTTATAAAAACCATATATCGTGCTCCTGCATCCACGATGGTTAAAACATAACACTTCAGAAATATTATGATGATATGCAAACAAGTAATTCATTTCTGGATTACCCATCCCCATTCATTTTGACTATTTGTCTCAATTATAGTTTCTAGGGTCACTATTAACCTATTAGTTTTCATGAGCTTACTAATTACCTATTTCAAACTTATGGACTCCTTGTCCGGTTTCATAGTTATCATGGGATCATTAAGAACCTATTGGGCCATGCCAATAACTTAATTGTTTCATGGGTTCTCCCTGAACATATTGGCATCTCCAATAACTTTCCTTGTATGCTAGTTTTCATGGGTTGACTAGGAACCTATTGACCTCTGTTAATAACTTTATCCGGATATAGTTTCCATGGATTCACTACAAACCTACTGGCTCCTGCCAATAATTTTTTTTAAACATAGTTTTCACGGGTTTACGAACCTGTCTATTCGACAACTTCTTTAATCAATATTTACACATTCTATATTATTGTCTACCTGACATCCTGGAGCAATTCTACTCATACAGGAGCTAATTCAATTTATATTCACTACTGGGTCAACTTAGCTGGTTATTCTGCCCTTCTTCTCCCCAAAATACAGTTATGGGTCCATTTTAAAGTGAATTTGTTTATTAGAAGAAGCAAGCATAATAACGTAATAACACCAACATCTGTGGTTTACTATCCTTGAAAGCATTTTCATATGAAACATGGTTAATCTCTTTAACCCATTAATTTATCAAGGAAAGCTTCTTCAAAAACTCCACACTTAAAAATCATTTTAAACTCCTTTATTTATTGCCATGGTTTTTACTTTAAAAATGAAATTTGGTTCTTTGCTTTAAAAACTAAGGCTTTCAAGACCTCTAAATTTTACTTTTGAAACCATTGGATAACCCCTATCGAATGCATTCAAATCTTCTTTTCAAAACAATAGCATATGGCTTTTAACACTTTAAAACATCTCTTACGAAACTATCTAAATATACCTTTCAAAAGTATTAAAGCATTACTTATTAACTCATAGAAGCTTAGCTTTGAATCATCTGAAAGTACCCTTTCGAAACCATTGGGTATAGTCACAGTGAATACAAACAAAAGTACCTCTTCCGAAACCATTAACCTTCATATAAAAGAGTTTAGGGAAAACCGATGGCTTCAGAACCGATCTTTCGAAACCATTGGATTTATCTTGATTTTTTTTCTCCATTTGAAAACTATTATCATTCTGAACCAAAGAATCTTTATTTTGATAAAATTCGATTTACTAATCATTCTCTACGTTAATTTGAATTTATGGGTCGAAATTTACGAATTCCCGCTACACGACAAGCTCGATTTTAACCAATTTTGTGAATTGCTTCGAAATTTGTCCGAAACACTTCAAGTTTGTTTCAAACCATATTTAAACTATTTCAAATTATTTAAAACAATATTTTCGTCATTTCAAACTCATTTTTTTTTTTTTTCATATTATAATATTATATTATTATAATAATATTTTAAATATTTTTAGATATTTTGAGATCATTAAGAGGCTAAATAATTTTTATGCACATATTTATATGGATTTAATTTCATTTAATTAACTATGCTCATTATTGTTTCTCTTATCATTTATCAAACAAGTTATCAACTACATAAACAATCAACTAATTTCGCATCCAAGTTATCAAACATTCAAATAATTTATTCAAGGGTTTTAGTGGACATATTAAAATAGTTATAAGGAAGATTTAATAAATATTAAGTACTCATGATTAGTTCCACTCCACCAATCTTTCTCATAGACCTTTCTTTTTATTCCGGCGGCACTTCCTTCTCTTTTTCTAGCTTCGAAGCTTCTCGATCTCCTTCTTTCTTCTTGAATGGGTTCAGCCTAGGCTATGTAGGACTTGACCATGCTTCTTAGGGGATGGTGCTCATGGCATGAAGGTGAGGAGGGTGTGGCCGTGGGTTGTGAGGATGGAAAGGAGGAGTTTGAAGTGGTCTTGGTGTAGTTTTAATTGGATATTTCTTTAGTAAATAATTTTAGAATATTTTGGCATTATTTTATTAAAGAAAAAACCCACTAAACGGTGAAAGAAAGCTTGAAAAAGGAAGAAGAAGAAGTATAAAAGAAAGTGAAGAAGTGGGCTGATTTATAGAAAAAGTTTGGAATAAAATAATATTATGTAAAATGACCAAAACACCATTTACTTACTTTTTAAGCAACCTTAATTTTTCAACCCATAACATCACATTTCAAATCATTATTGTATGTCATATTTACTTAAGAAGTAAGTAAGGAATATAATTATGTTTGGTTTGATGTTATGTTTACTTTTCTCTTTGAAATGACATATTTGTCTTTTTGTTCTTACTTTTTGTTAATTACATTCTAGAATTTTATAAGTATGTTTAGTAAAAGTAAAATTGATTAGTGACTTAATTAACACTCATACTATTTGAATATATGTTCCTATATAAAAAATAAAGGTGCGACAACATTGCGATAATTTTAATCGAAAAAATGTTGATTTTCAACAAAATGTTTTGTGGTCACATTTTGACGTTTTAGTTAAACTATTTATTTACGTGAACCAAATTTAAATAAATTTTTATAATGCTATTTAAATATATAAACAATCATAAATAATTTAAAATAATTTATTTAACCATTGAAACTTACTTTTCTGAAACCAGCATTTTGTCACTTTTCTCGATATAGGCAAACGTTACCATTTTTGTGTATACTTCTCTTTCCAAATCCTATCTAATATTGTTTGAATCATATAACCTTCCATATTTTATATTTAAAATCACTTTAAATAGTAAATTTTAAAGTGTTCAAATTCTAGGTCGTTACATTCTCCCCTACTTAAAAGAATTTCGTCCTCGAAACTACCCAAAACAAAAGTTTTGCTAGAACGTTTATCTTTAAACTTAATTCCATATAATATACACAGATCATTTATATGAAATATCTTATTCGATCTCATATTCAAATGCATAACTTTATTTTATGAAGTAGTATCGATCCACTGATCCTCTAGTGCGGACTCTGATCAGGCTTTTAGATCAAAATCTCTGCTTTCTTTGCATAGTTCTCGACTATGATAGAAAACTAAAGTATCTAACCACAAATCCTCATCAATGTTCATCATCAAGAATTGAGTGATAAATCATTTTTAGACCAGTGTAAACACCTCAATGTTTCGAAATCGAATCTTAGATCAAAATTTGTGCGATGAAATGATCTACGTATAATATATGTATTTATTAACTTTTATAAAAACTTTTATCTTAAGTTCAGGCATTTTATAAAGACGCTTCTTCATATAATCTCCCTAATTATTTATTTTTAAATGTTTTTAATAAAGGAAAATATTCTAAAGAAACCATTTTTCACTCAAAAGATAAGTTATCTTTATAAAAAAATTCTCCCAAAATCTTTTAACTCGGTATATTTCATCTAGTACTAATATTATTTATGAATCATTTCGTAAAACTATTACTTAAGTTTATTACACCTTATAACTTATGTAAATCAATCATATTTTAAAGATTTAAGTCCAAATCCTTAATTGATGCTGGAATTCATTACCAAAACATTTTCCAAGTTATAATTACCTTTTCAAAGAGTCGTTATTATTATTTTTCTAGCTTTAAAATAGCTAATTTTAAAACCATCTGTATCTAAACCCTTAACTCTTAACTCTTAAATCTCTTTTTTGTTAAATGTATGTGATCATAGATATACTCTAATTGCTCCCCTTATTTAAATGCTTCCTCTCTACACAAAGCTCCTCTTACATATATGCATACAAATAAAAATATGCAAATGAGCCTAGATGCAAATGAAAAAATATTTGACCTTTGCTTTATTTTATTTGACAAAATCTTAACTTTTGTCTCCCCCTTTTGATATCAGCAAAAGAGTAATAGTGTCATAGAAAATAGAGATAAAGTGATCGATACTAATCCAACATTAAAACTCAATTGAATATAAATATTAAATTTCAATAAAAAAATCAAACAAAAATCATAAATGCTTTGTTAGGTGCATATTCCACTTTTAGAGTGATGGGAATGATGTCATCATATAAAACCATACAGTTGTGTCTATTTGTGGTATATTTATATCAGGAATTTGAATATCTACTAACCATGCATAACCGTTAGGGCTTTTAAATGAGTTTAGCGTATTTTTCCCTCTGTCCTTTAAAACAGCCATTTACTTCGTGGAAATATATAAGTAATTCTGAGTGAGTAAGTTTGGATACCTCCCTTGGCTCATCATCATCGCTATCGGTTATATTACTTCGAAGGCACAAATCAGCTTTCTCACTATCACTGCTATCGCTTTTATTCCATGTGGCTTCAAAACTTCTTCTTTTTGATTTCTTTTCATTGTCGAGTTGAATTCGGGGATAATTAGACTTGACGTGTCCAGATTGGTTTCACTTGTGACAAATGATCCCGTGTTCTTCTGAGTTGTCTTGTGCTTTGATTATTCTGCTTTTCAATTGTTGATTTGGAGCTGGATTTCCGTATTTGTGGTTCCACTTTTTGAATCTCTTTATTATTAGCGCCAGCTCAGCTGCTTCATCATCCTCATCCTCATCACTACTGTTTTCTACCAATCCTGTTAAGCTCGTTTCTTTAACTGAGTCGATTGAGGATGATTTCTTATTGTTGTTGACTTTTGTACCATATATTGCATCAAAAGCATTCCAGATTTCCTGTGCATTTTCATGATGAGAGATAAAGTTAAAATTATCTTGATTAGTATGAGAATATAATATATCATAGCAAGAGAATTAATTGGTTATATCACACCCATTTTCAATAATATTCCAACATTTAATATTAACAGATTTCAAATAAAATCCCATTTTTAATTTCCAATTTAAAAAATCTGTTCCATCAAAAATAGAAGGAATAATATTGGAACGACCCTCAGCAAAAGTAGCCATTTTAAAAATTCAAAATTTTAAAACAACAACGGCTTTTGCACCTAGCTTTGATACCACTTGTAGGATCGATTTCACCCTAGAGGGGGGGTGAATAGGGTGATGTTGTTAATTTTAAAAATTAATTGCGGAAGCTTATAAAATTATTTCAACACAGATATATCAAAATTATAGCAGCACAGATAATAGTAGAATAATAAATGCAGAAATAGAACGACACAGAATTTACCCAGCTTGGGCAAAACCCTGCCTACGTGCTGCCCCCAAGGTTTCTACTAGAAATTAAGTAGTCACACGCTTACACACGTAAACTCGCGACACCCGCTACTGACTAACCTAACTCTACGCTCAAAATCCTGCCACAACTCAGCCACTGAGTTGCTAATTCTCAAACTACGCCACGTAGTTTGCCCCCTAGTCACACGACTAGTAATTACAACTGTTTAAAAAGAAATTGAAAACACTTTAAAACAATAAAAACAGTTAAACCCTAATTTAAATAAATCAAACCCAAATGTAGTTGCCGGCCCAAAAAATAAATAGAGGTGATAAATCTTCTTTATTCCTATGGCCCAACTCCTTGTTTTATTTCTTCGGCCTTTAATTCTTCGAGTTAAAAATGGGTGATTCGTCTGTTGCGCTTCAAGTAAATTAGGGCTTCTGATATTTCGAAGTCGCCGCTTGAATGTTAGTCGATTTCAGTAGATATTGCTTTTTTTCTTTGAAAATCGACTGTCTATCTCTGATTTGCTTTCGGCTACTTCAATTCGTCGAGGATGCTTTGTTGAAAAAGTGGTACGTGACATTCATTTTATATTTTGCATATACTCGACTTTTGATTCGAGTTCCTTGTTGATTCTATGCTCTGTTATATTGCTTGAACTCGAGTGATTGATTGCTGATGATGATTTATGGGTTTATGTATGGATTCGATCTCCTAGATTTTCATTCATCTGATTTTTTCAATATTATGCTTCGGCCATTAGATTATTTTTAGATGTTGATGATTTCTCCGACTTTATCAATTTCGTATAATCTGATACTTGATACTCACGGCTTTGAATCCAAACTGTTCGATTTTTTCCTTGACTTGTTCATTCACGATTACCACGACTTAATAATTTTTGACTTGGTACAAACTTGTTGCCTTGGTCATCACGGCACTGACTTTGGTTTGAAATATGGAAAATTGATTTTGTGAATTTCTGGTTTCACTGTTTTGATTTCTAACTTGTTCGAAACTTGTACCTTGATTTTGCTTTGATTTTGTCTCTGCTGCATATACGTATTTCTATGTTTTTATCGCATTGCTTCTTCCACATCTGAACCTTCTTTGAACCACCTGTCTTGTTAGTTGTAGAACTTGTCAAAATAGAATTGGAAAACATGGTTCTAATTCCTTTGTAAATGTCACAAGCTTTCTTGCAGCAATAATCAAAAGCTTTAGTTTGTTCGTCCTCCTAATTTGGAAACATGGTGTTCCATTCATTGATCATGGCCTTAATAGACTCGACTGCAGCATGTATTAGTCTGGAGTAGAAAATGAGGGTATTTAGGTTTTGCACAGATTCCACCTATTCCCTCAGCTTTTTACATTCGTCTACAATGGAACTTACATGTAATGAGGCGAAATCCAGCTTTGAAATACTGTCTAGATGCCCATGAGTGGAACTGGAACTGGAACGGGAAGCTTTCGTATCTTGATTCATTGGTAAAGAATTTAGGTGCAGTTGAATTCTTTTTTCTTGAGTTTGAAGTTTAGGACGAATGAAGTTATTGTTCATTCACATTGCTACGTTGTATTTGAATCCATGTTTGGCCTTGATTATGTGATCTGCACTGTTGTACTCCTATTGGTTCCACACCACTTAAATGTTCACGCATGTATATATATTCATCAAGTTGCTTCATATTTTGCTGCCCTTGTATTTGCAGTTTTTAATTGTTTCGAGTTACTGCAGCTTCATTGTAGCTGTCTTGACCATTTGAGGCAGTTTGGATATTTTTTCATGTAGTACTTGTAGTCTGTTTCACATGTGCACTGCCTATATATGTGTTCATGTATGTTTGCATCGACTTGTACTTCAAGTCATGTTGAACTCTGTTGTTATGTCAGTTGCCTCTGTGTTTGTTGTATATATGAGCTGCTTCATGCTTTATTGTCACCTTCACGTATACACAGTTGGTTCATTGATGTTTGATGTGTTTATTCCTTTATGTGGTGGCTGGACTTGATCTTGTTTCATGTTAGCGTAAGGCTAGGCATGTGTACTATCTATGATATGTTGCTCCCGACCATTTTATTGCATTTGGATTGATTTTCGAATTGCACCCGAGTTGAATCCAACTTGTAGCTCGGATTTGACCTTGTGCTGAAAATTGTGACATCATTTTATTGCACTTGAGTTGAATCCGGTATTTTGGGTTTGACCTGTGCTCACCTGTCCCTGTAAATTTATCAAGTGTAAATATCGGTGTGCATAGCCTTGTGGCATATACAGTGATACACTATGTATGTCACAAGTTGTTCGAGTATGATGAATTGAAAATTAAATGATGACGAACAACCCAAATAACTGAGGCAAATATTATTTTCAAAATTCACATTTTGTTTTATACTACAAAAATATTTCCTATTCAATTTTACTACGTCAATATTTATTTTTGCAGATTGCTCAGTTGCTGGATTCAATTTGGAATAAAGTTGAAGATAAATACGAGTGTGAGTGATATGTAGTGAGGCAACTGTAAATGTGGAATTGTGATGTAATCAAAGTTGTACTATAATTGAATATATATAGTGAGAGCTTGAACTTTGTACTATTCAAAGATTGTAAAAAATATTTGTTTGAATAAATAATTCTGTTTGAATTCAAATTCTGTGTTATTTATTTTTATTCAACAAATATTTATTTAATCTATGAAAAATAAATTAGTACATTAACAAATACATTTACACGAATATATATATATATATATGTTTATTATCATCAAACAAAAATCATATAATCGCATATTCAACAATCTCCCTCTTTTGATGATAACAAACATATATTTAAGATTTTGAATATGTTAAATGTATGTGATCATAGATATACTCTAATTGCTCCCCCTATTTAAATGCTTCCTCTCTACACAAAGCTCCCCCTACATATATGCATACAAATAAAAATATGCAAATGAGCCTAGATGCAAATGGAAAAATATTTGACCTTTGCTTGATTTTATTTGAAAAACTTAACTTTTCTCTCCCCCTTTTGTTATCAGCAAAAAAGTAATAGTGTTAGAGAAAATAGAGATAAAGTGATCAATACTAATCCAACATTAAAACTCAATTGAATATAAATATTAAATTTCAATAAAAAATCAAACAAAAATCATAAATACTTTGTTAGGTGCATATTCCACTTTTAGAGTGATGGGAATGATGTCATCATATAAAACCATATAGTTATGTCTATTTGTGGTCTATTTATATCAGGAATTTGAATATCTACTAACCATGCATAACCGTTAGGACTTTCAAATGAGATTAGAAGTATTCCAATTTTATTTTATTTTTAAAAATGAATTCATGTATTCTCTAACCACGCATAACCATAAGGACTTTTAAATGGGACTAGAATCAACTTGTTTATTTTAAAAATCAATTTTGATATGTGTTCCATACATGCATAACAATGAGGACTTTTAAATGAGCATGGAAGCACATAACAAATTCCAAGTAATTCACCCATGCATAACCATAAGGACTTTTAAATGAGAGTGAATACTTTGGATTTTATTTTATTATTATTTTATCTACTATATAACTTTTTTATTATTTTATTAAAAACTGTTGAATGAAAAACGAATGATTCCTGTTTAAAGTACCATATATTGACGAACTATATAGAATTATGATGAGTGATGGTCGTTAGAAATAGGATAGAAATAGAGATGGTCATGGAATTTTTACCAATAAAAGTTTTATAACTCTTGTTTAAATTTCTAAAGAAATTTACTAATTGTACCGTCTCGAGTCATAATATATGATAAATATCAACGCTCATCACTTTTTCAATCACTATTTATCTTTTCGATAATTATTAGGGAGTCAGATTAGTCAAAATAGTCATTTAAAATCAAATTCAAAAATAATTATAAAATCAATTTTTCAAAATGACTGATCTGAAAATATGGTCAAAAATGATTTTCTCGAAGGGGTTATATGAGAAAAATTTCGGCTATTTGAATTGAAAAATATGCAGATATTTTCTTTAAAAAAGGATGCAGTTACTAAATGTCTCTACAAATATCACGTTCAACTAGTAAGCTTTCTATCAACTAGATTACCAGTGTAATCTGCATCTGAATTTTTCTTTCACTCCAAATTATCACTAATTGAATTTAATAGACCATATCATGAAGTGTGCACCAAAAATTTCAAACTCAGTTTTAACAGTATTTTAAATGACATTCTCTTGAATTTGAATTGAAGCCGTGTAAATAACCAGAAACCGTGAATATAGAGTTAGCCGTATTATAACCAAATGTATTATTATCCAACAAAACACTATTAATAATCCAAACTCATATATATGAAGTAATTCAAATGCTCTAGAGTTTTTTATAGTGTTTTTGGCATAAGAATATAATTGGCCAATAATTTTAAGTAAGTCAGAATCAAAATCATTATTATTTCATCATCTCATTATTGGCTGATTTAACTTAGATTACGGTGTAGATTATCACATTTAATATATCGTTCAAATAAATATACCATTACCTGTTTTACCTTTACGATATTTTTCGTTGTTGTCCATTGTGATTCTGCCACCTTTATACTAGGCTAAGGAACTTTGCTTTGTTGCCCGTTGTGTTTCTGGAATAGCCAGAATCCAGATTACACTGTTGTTGTTCCTTAGCCTACCGCCACACCTACACGGGAAAAGATTTTTGTGAACTATTTTTTTATAGGTCCATGGTTGTTAGTGGCAGACTATTTAGAAAAATAATTTTATGGAGACCCAAAACTATTTATATATGTTCCTTTCGGCATCCAAATTTGTTTAACTTTGAGAGATTTTATATTTGTGCCTTTTGGAACCCAAATTGGTATAGTTTTCATGTGTTTGGATCTATACCAACAAATATTTTGATTGTGTCCAAATTTTCAAAAAATTGTGCACATTGAATTTTCTTGATTAATTTTTCTTTTAACAGGTTCAGATTGATTATATCCAAGTCCTTGTCTAACTGTATTAACAGTTTGTTTCCCTAAGAGCATATTCAACGATTTTTCACTTTTGAAAAATTTATCTAAAGTCGTTGACAGTTGTTGGACTTGTGTTTTGAGAGATTCATTTTCGTTTAACAACTGTGTGCTCCTTTTAATAGAATTTTCTCTTGTATTTTCATTTTCTTTCAAAATCAGAATTTCATTTTCAAGCGTTTTAATTATGTTTTCTATTTTTTAATCTCTTCTTCGAATGTTGGACACTTATCACACTTAGGGCACTTGTTTTGATAGTTTTTAACTAATTATTCAAGCTGTTCATTTGATTCTATCAAAATATCTTTTTGTGACTCAAGTTTAACGTATTTTTTCCTAAGTCATTCAAAGCAGCCGTTTACTTCGTGGAAATATATAAGTAATTATGAGTGAGTAAGTTTTGATACCTCGCTTGGCTCATCATCGTCGCTATCTGTTATATTACTTCGAAGGCACAAATCAGCTTTCTCACTGTCACTGCTATCGCTTTTATTCCACGTGGCTTCAAAACTTCTTCTTTTTTATTTCTTCTCTTCGTTGAGTTGAATTCGGGGATAAATGGGCTTGACGTGTCCAGATTGGTTGCACTTGTGACAAATGATCCCGTGTTCTTCTGAGTTGTCTAGTGCTTTGATTATTCAGCTTTTCAATTTTTGATTTGGAGCTAGATTTCTGCATTTGTGGTTCCACTTTTTGAATCTCTTTATTAGTAGCGCCAGCTCAGCTGCTTCATCATCGTCATCCTCATCACTACTGTTTTCTACCAATCATGTTAGGCTCGTTTCTTTAACTTAGTGAATTGAGGATGATTTCTCATTGTTGTTGACTTTTGCACCATATATTGTATCAAAAGCATTTCAGATTTCCTGTGCATTTTCACAATGAGAGATAAAGTTAAAATTATCTTGATTAATATGAGAATATAATTTATGCATAGCAAGAGCATTAATCGAGATAATTTTCTTGTCGGTTATATCACACACATTTTCAATAATATTCCAACATTTAATATTAAAAGATTTCAAATAAAATTCCATTTTTGATTTCCAGTTCAAAAAAATGTTCCATCAAAAACAGGAGGAATAATATTGGAACGACCCTCAGCAAAAGTAGCCATTTTAAAAATTCAAAATTTTAAAACAAAAACGGCTTTTGCACCTAGCTTTGATACCACTTGTAGGATCGATTTTACCCTAGAGGGAGGGTGAATAGGGTGATATTGTTAATTATAAAAATTAATTACGGAAGCTTTTAAAATTATTTCAACACATATATATCAAAATTATAGCAGTACAGATTATAGCAGAATAATAAATGCAGAAATAGAACGACACAGAATTTACCCAGCGTCGGCAAAACCCTGCCTACATGTTGTCCCCAAGGTTTCTACTAGAAATTAAGTAGTCACACGCTTACACACGTAAACTCGCGACTCCCGCTACTGACTAACCTAACTCTACGCTCAAAACCCTGCCACAACTCAGCCACTAAGTTGCTAATTCTCAAACTACGCCACGTAATTTGTCCCCCTAGTCACACGACTAGCAATTACAACCTTTTAAAAAGAAATTAGAAACACTTTAAAACAATAAAAACAATTAAACCCTAATTTAAATAAATTAAACCCAAATGTGTTGCCGACCTAAAAAATAAATGAGGTGATAAATCTTCTTTATTCCTATGGCCCAACTCCTTGTTTTATTTCTTCGGCCTTTAATTCTTCGAGTTAAAAATGGGTGATTCGTCTGTTGTCTTTAGGCAAATTAGGGCTTCTGATATTTCGAAGTCACCGCTTGAATGTTAGTCGATTTCAGTAGATATTGCTTTTTTTCTTTGAAAATCGACTCTCTATCTCTGATTTGCTTTCGGCTACTTCAATTCGTCGAGGATGCTTTGTTGAAAAAGTGGTACGTGATATTCGTTTTATATTTTGCTTATACTCGAATTTTGATTCGAGTTCCTTATTGATTTTATGCTCTGTTATTTTGCTTGAACTCGAATGATTGATTGCCGATGATGATTTGTGGGTTCGTATATGGATTCGATCTCCTATATTTTCGTTCGTCTGATTTTTTCAATATTATGCTTCGGCCATTAGATTATTTTTGGATGTTGATGATTTCTCTGACTTTATCAATTTCGTATAATCTGATACTTGATACTCCCGGCTTTGAATCTGAATTTTTCGATTTTTTCCTTGACTTGTTCATTCATGATTACCACAGCTTGATGATTTTTGACCTGGTACGAACTTGTTGCCTTGGTCATCACGGCACTGACTTTGGTTTGAAATATGGAAAATTGATTTTGTGAATTTCTGGTTTCACTGTTTTGATTTCTAACTTGTTCGAAACTTGTACCTTGATTTTGCTTTGATTTTGTCTCTGCTGCATATACGTATTTCTATGTTTTTATCGCATTGCTTCTTCCACATCTGAACCTTCTTTGAACCACCTGTCTTGTTAGTTGTAGAACTTGTCAAAATAGAATTGGAAAACATGGTTCTGATTCCTTTGTAAATGTCACAAGCTTTCTTGCAGCAATAATCAAAAGCTTTAGTTTGATCATCCTCCCAATTTGGAAACATGGTGTTCCATTTATTGATCATGGCCTTAATAGACTCGACTGCAGCATGTATTAGTCTGGAGTAGAAAATGAGGGTATTTAGGTTTTGCACAGATTCCACCTATTCCCTCAGCTTTTTACATTCGTCTACTATGGAATTTACATGTAACGAGGCAAAAGCCAGCTTTGAAATACTATCTAGATGCCAATGAATGGAACTGGAACTGGAACTGGAAGCTTCCGTATCTTGATTCATTGATAAAGAATTTGGGTGCAGTTGAATTCTTTTTTCTTGAGTTTGAAGTTTAGGATAAACGAAGTTATTGTTCATTCACATTGCTACGTTGTATTTGAATCCATGTTTGGCCTTGATTATGTGATCTGCACTGTTGTACTCCTGTTGGTTCCACACCACTTAAATGTTCACGCATGTATATATATTCATCAAGTTGCTTCATATTTTGCTGCCCTTGTATTTGCAGTTTTTAGTTGTTTCGAGTTACTGCTGCTTCATTGTAGCTGTCTTGACCATTTGAGGCAGTTTGGATATTTGTTTCATGTAGTACTTGTAGTCTGTTTCACATATGAACTGCCTATATATGTGTTCATGTATTTTTGCATCGACTTGTACTTCGAGTCATGGTGAACTCTGTTGTGATGTCAGTTGCCTCTGTGTTTGTTGTATATATGAGCCGCTTCATGCTTTATTGTGACTTCATGTATACACAGTTGGTTCATTGATGTTTGATGTGTTTCTTCCTTTATGTGGTAGCTGGTCTTGATCTTGTTTCATGTTGGCGTAAGGCTGGGCATGTGTACTATCTATGATATGTTGCTCCCGACCATTTTATTGCATTTGGATTGATTTTCGAATTGCACCTGAGTTGAATCCAGCTTGTAGCTCGGATTTGACCTTGTGCTAAAAGTTGTGACATCATTTTATTGCACTTGAGTTGAATCCAGTATTTTGGGTTTGACCTGTGCTCACCTATCCCTGTAAATTTATCAAGTGTATATATCGGTGTGCACGGCCTTGTGGCATATACAGTGATACACTGTGTATGTCACAAGCTGTTCGAATATGATGAATTGAAAATTAAATGATGAAGAACAACCCAAATAACCGAGGCAAATATTATTTTCAAAATTCACATTTTGTTTTATACTGCAAAAATATTTCCTATTCAATTTTCTGCGTCAACATTTATTTTTGCAGATTGCTCAGATGTTGGATTCAATTTGGAATAAAGTTGAAGATAAATACTAGTGTGAGTGATATGTAGTGAGGTCAACTGTAAATGTGAAATTGTGATGTAATCAAAGTTGTACTGTAATTGAATATATATAGTGAGAGCTTGAACTTTATACTATTCAAAGATTGTAATAAATATTTGTTTGAATAAAACATTCTATTTGAATTCAAATTCTGTGTTATTTATTTTTATTCAGCAAATATTTATTTAATCAATGAAAAATAAAATAGTACATTAAAAAATACATTTACACGAATATATATATATATGTTTATTGTCATCAAACAAAAATCATATAATCACATATTCAAAAAAAATTTCCTTTATAAATTAGACATATAAATTTTTCTTGTCTTATTTCATCCACTTAAAATATTTTACAATCTTTTACCAAAAATTTTCATAAATTTCTTAGCTCTGAGTTAGGTGTGATTCAGAAATTTTCGACCGTCCAAAATCATTGAGAATCCTGCTTTATCCTATCAATTAGCGATTCCAATTTATCTTTAGTTTAAACACATTTTTAATGATTACTAATCAACGATTCATATTATTTCCTTAACTTAAGAAAATTATATAGATCGAGTAACTCCAAATCAATCCAAGGAACTGGGTACAATCAATAGTATCATATATCCTCTTAGCAAGAAGAGTAATACTTAAGATAAGTGCTTACCATCCGAACACATCTCTTGCCCATTTTTAGCTTATTTTCAAGCCAATTGAATTAGTTATCATAAAATACCTCTTTTTATTTGAAATAATACCATTTTCAAAATCCTTTACAGATTAATTTACAAAACCTACTTTATAAATTCATTTTATCTTATATTAATTAACTTCATTTAAATTATCACCATTATTTTACTTGAATTTAAATTCTCATTCCTTTTATATTTATCTTTTTACACAATCATTTTCTATTATTTAAATACATTTTTATCTTATATGTTCATTCCTTAAACAAATCTTATTATCAAACACTTTATAGTCAAATTGTGAAACTTAATTCACAAGGTATTTGTACTTAATTTTTTAATCAAACAATTGATCAATTTATGATAGTAACTTAACATTATCATTTCTTAATTTATTACTTTGGAATAAGTATTAAAGATCTTAATTACCTTATCAGATTTCTTACTTATCGATTATCTTTATGAAATATCTTATAGTCAAACTGCGAAATTCTAATCATAAGATGTTCATATTTAAATTTCACTAGTCCTGATTTTTAACTATACAACTTTTCAAAATATATTTTATATTCAAAATACAAACTTAAGTAAAATTATTTCATTTACTAATTTTACAAAATTAGTGTGTCGGTTCGCCTTGTTTAAATGTTTAGGAACCGTCATTGATAACGGTGATCAGGCATATCAATCAGAATCCATAAATCACTCGATAGATAAATCAACACAAAACAATTTATTAGCCACTAACAAATACACACTCATATATAATACACTCTAACTCATTCTAGGGTGTTCTAACCCTATCTCTAATAAGTCACTCATTATAGGGTATTACTAACCTTGTCTCTAATGAGTCTTTACCCAACCAAAGCCCAGGTTCTCGCTTAACCTTCAGCTCTGATACCAAATCTAATGGCCTATTTTTTCGTACCCTTTGAATCGACAATAAATCACACATGTCTGACTCAAATTGCACGAATAAGCGGATCATTAGGGGTAGAAAGAAAATAAAGATAGAACAGAATCTCACATGAATGGAATAACATATATTATTTCAATAATAATCTTTATAGAGGAAAATTTTAAAATACAATATCAGAGTCTAATCAAGATTCAGCTTGGACAGTTATAAACCCATGTCCTTACAAATGCTGAAAACAACAAAATAAATGCAATAGATGTAGTGGATAATAGAATACATCTGTACGATGATGAAGATCTCCAGCTCTCCTCTAGAAACTCCAAGCGTCTTCAGCTAAACCTGAAACTACTCGAATCTGACACGAGTATTAAAAATACCAGGATCAAGCTTGATAAACCTGTGTGAAGTACTCGAAATTTAAGATGACTATGTTATCAAAACCTTTCAAAAGAAGGGTATCTAATAAGACCACGCCCATAATAAACAAGGACGAGTTTTTACCTTATGATAACCAAAATATTTTTGTACCAGAATACACATGATATTATTTTTAATGACATTCTTTTAAAAACACTTATAGATTATTCAGATAAGGTATCAATACCTGGACTAAGTCCAAGATAATATATCTGAACTGGGTTAACGAATATACCTAACGGAATATATGATACCCAAAAGGGGTAGCTGAAATGTTTGCAAGTCATTACAACCATTTTGGGACTACGGTCAAAATCGTAAAGCTCGTATTAAAATTGGATTTTCCAACATGATAGAAAACTAGTGGAAAGATCAATCTGTATCCAAGGCTTATGTCCAAGACTCACACTCCATTATACAACAACACAAAATGGCTAAAAGGGGATATAATCTGCCAGTAACATCCAAGGACTCAGACTCCGAGCTCCCCGCCATGAGGCCCAGACGTATTTGGTACCTAGGGCTCAGAACATCTGATAACCCAAATCACTACTACTCGAAATGCGAGCATACATGTGACCACGCAGCCATCATAACCAAGGTGTGAGATTTGCATTATTTCAAACTCATTATTCATTTTATTTCACATTACATTATTATAATATCATTTTAAATCTTTTTAGATATTTTAAGATCATTAAGAGGCTAAATAATTTCCATACACACATTTATATGGATTTAATTTCATTTAATTAACTATGCTCACTAACTATTTCTCTTATCATTTATCAAACAAGTTATCAACCACATAAATAATCATATAATCAACAAATTTTCCATTCAAGTTATCAAACATTCAAATAACTTATTCAAGGGTTTTAACGGATATATTAAAATAGTTATAAGGATGATTTTATAAACATTGGGCACCTATGATTAGTTCCACCCCACCAATCTTTTCCGTAGACCTTCCTTTTGATTCCGGCAGCACTTACTTCTCTTTTTCTAGCTCCGAAGCTTTCTGATATCCTTCCTTCTTCTTGAATAGGTTCATCCTAGACTATGTAGGGATCGACCATGCTTCTTGGGGGATGGTGCTCACGGCATGAAGGTGAGGGGGTGTGGCCATGGGTTATGGGGATGGAAATGAGGAGTTTGAAGTGGTCTTGGTGTAGTTTTAGGTGGATATTTCTTTAGTAAATAATATTAGAATATTTTGGCATTATTTTACTAAGGAAAGATTCCATTAAAGACTGGAAGAAAGCTTGAAAAAGGAAGAAAAGTAAGTGTAAAAGAATGTGAAGAAGTGGATTGGTATTTATAGAAAAAAGTTTGGAATAAAATATTAATATGTAAAATGACCAAAATACAATTTACTTAATTTTTAAGCAACCTTATTTTTTCAACACTTAACATCACATTTCAAATCATTACTTTATGTCATGTTCACTTAAGAAGTAATTAAGGAATATAATGATTATGTTTGATTTGATTTGATGTTTACTTTTTGCTTTGAAATGACATGTTTGTCTTTTTGGGCTTACTTTTTGTTGATTACATTCTAGAATTTTCTAAGCATGTTTAGTAAAAGTAAACTTGATTAGTGACTTAATCGATACTTATACTATTTGAATATATGTTCCTATATAATAAATAAAGGTGCGGTAATATTGCGATAACTTTAATCGACAAAACGCTGATTTTCGACAAAATGCTTTATGGTCACATTTTGACGTTTTAGTTAAACTATTTATTTATGTAAACCAAATTTTAAAATAAATTTTTACATTGCTATCTAAAAATATAAACACTCATAAATAAATTAAAATAATTTATTTAACGATTGAAACTTACTTTTCTAATATCAGCATGTTGTCACTTTTGTCTATATAGGCAAATGTTACTATTTTTGTGTATAGTTCTCTTTCCAAATTCAATCTAATATTGTTTGAATCATATAACCTTACCTGTTTTACATTTAAATCACTTTAAATAGTATATTTTAAAGTGGTCAAATTCTGGATCGTTACATGCATAACATATAAATTCCTCATCACATTCGAAATCCAAAACAAATGATTTTAGCCTTGGAACCGTGTAAAACAATTATTAATCAAACATGTTTGAATATATCATATCATGAAATCCAGGCATATCATCATCAAAAATTCATCATAATGGATTTAAACTTAAAGCCGAAATCAAATGATCATTGAAACAAAATAGAATTTGTTTCGATTATTATTCACCTTGATTAGGATAAGGAATTTGAGATTTGATCCTTGATTAATTCCCCTTGTTTGATTCCTTTAATTTTGATGAATTTCTCTCCTCTTTTCCTCCAACGTAATAGTCGGCTTGAGCATTAGGTTTTATGTTTTAGTGTTTTGCAAAATAAACGTGAAAAGGAAATGAAACGAGAATTTTTAAGGGTAAAAGGATTATGATGGCGGCAATTCCAATAATACCCTTATATTAATTTCTTTCTTATTAATTAACATATGAAACCTATCATAGCACATTCTTTGTATTTAATTAAGCACGGCCTTTAATTTAAATCTTCAAATCTCAATCCCCTTATCACTTTAATATTTACATTATTCTTTTTAACTTATCCAATTAAATCTCCTGAATAATATTATTAAAATTAGGGGTGTTACGGGAATTGATATAGTTTCTACTATATTTTGCAACTTGCCAGAATCGACAAATGTCGATCGTTCGAATGCAAACGACGATTTCCTAGGAAATTAACTATCTAGGAAATCGAGACTATCGACTGAATTGCTTATTCAGTCGAATGACCTAAAGCAAATTTGCTTCAAGAATTTATATCCAATCGACTGAATTCATTTTTCAATCGACTAGAACTTGGAACATTATTATTAATGTTCCAGGTATAGCTAACCTATCGACTGGGGTCCATTTTAGTCGACTGAAAATGTAAAACCATGAGCAATAAACTCCTTATTGAACCCATTTTGGTTGATAACTTTTCTTATATTTGATAGCTTTGTCCTATGGGTTCTTGAGCTTATCCTTGGTAGTATTGACTTCTAACTTTTTAGTAGCAATTGGTTTTTATGAATTCAAATTCTTTTGATGATTATTTTAAAAGAAAATACACATATACTTATATATATACGTAAACACTTTGTTTTAAAATGATTTATAGTGAGATTTCCAAGTTAATGAATAATTATGAAATATATATATTTGTGTGTGTGAATTATAAAATAAAAAAAGCTATATCTTAACAGAAAAGAATTGGTTTACTTCAAAATTAATAAAACCTTTAGAAATTTTCATTTTAATTTATTACAATTTAATAAAAAATTGATTTATTTCTATTGGATTCATGATTTTCTATGAAACGAAGAATTTTAATAAACGATTGAATTGTCAAATTGGTTTGAGAAATTTTGTACAATTCTTTTACTTATTATTATAATTTGTTAAATAGAGTTTGAGTGGAATTTACTAGCTTTCAGTAAATACTTGAATTTACTATCTAGTATAGGACAGTTAGTCAAATCGTTATGATTACATAAGTGACAGTAATTAACACTTAGAGTTGTATTATCTTAGGATGTTGGGATTTTTGGTCGATAGATCTCCGAGAGAAGATGGCTTATTTTTCATTGACCTAAGAGTTGATACCATTTTAGATTTGGGTAGGAAGACCTATTTTAAGAATGTTAGGTTTGTTAGGTTGGATACGGATGCCCTTTTGTATCATGGACAGGTGTTACATGCATGATTAGTCTATAGACCAAATAACTAATACCTATCAGTTTATTTTGGATATACAGTTTGATGATGTTTGCCTATCTTGATATGTTAAGTATATTCGCATGGTAGTCTATTTTGATATGTTAAACTATACACTATGTGACGGGGTTTATTTTGATATGTTAGACTCCGTGTCGCAGTATTAAACTATATAGATGACTACCATTATTATTTTATTAGTGAATGATTAATTCTTCATATATTTTTAGGTGAATATTTATTATCTTTTTGCTCTAGAGAAATTTTGATTGGTTATCACATTATTTTAGATGATAGTCCATTGAGACTTGATTTGAATATATGAAATGGTGATTTGGATTGATTATATGCTTGTCTGTATTGTTTGGTTTCAGGCATATTTTTGTTTATGAATTGTTATTATTTTTAAGTCATATAATTATGACATCAGCATATCATCTCTTTATTAGATATAGTCTGACCGGTTTATTTTAAAAATACTCAGGTCAAGCTGAGACTCTACAGGTGTAGGGACTAGTTGACCTTTGGATTTCGAGCTATCGTTGAAGTAGAATATTTTGACTGTTTAGTTTACTTCATCATTGTATATGTTGATAATTAGGAGAATATGTCATGTATATTATTTACTCGTCACTGTGTACCTAATATTAGATGTGATGTATATAGTATATGGATCTAGTGTTGATATTTTGTAGACTCACATTTTATTGTGTACATGATGTATATTATTTCGCTGTGATCCATGACTCTAATTCTGATTTACCATTATTATATATTGTTTTAAATATTTTAAATCGGTAAGTTTATTCTTTCTATTAATACTGTATATGTCATAAATTTTTAGTTTAGATCCTAAAAGGTAATGAAGACATGTCATTGTTAGTATAAAGATATATTGACATTCGATCGTCCTTAACCAACTGTATTCTCCATGTAAGTAGACGATGTTACCTGTAATATTCTTTAAAAATATGAGTATAGCGGTGGGGTCGTCACAGACTAAACTTACCATGACCATATATCACGGAGTTAACAAAAGCAGCATACTACTTAAGCAAGGAATATAAGAGCATCACTGCCTGAGCCTCATCAGTAATAGCAACATCTGTTGCATCAGGTTTGTATACAAAGTGGTCAAAGCATCCACATGCTCCATAAGATTGACTTCAGGCTTCATTTTATACCAATAGAGCTGTTGCTGAAGCATAATCCAATTTGTGAGAGACTTGTCATGATTTGCATCAGATAATGCATCTTATAATTCCTTCACCGTCTTCTTTTGAGAGAATTCTCTAAGAACTTCAACTGAAAGACTAAATTGGATTGTTGTAAGAGCTTCATCTTCCATCTCTTTCAAAACGTATGCTCCAACGTCCTTCAATTTATCAGGCATGGAATCAATCCGAAAAGCCTTCTCCTTCTTCAACATGGCCTCCAACTTCATTTTCCAAGTTCTAAATTCTCCATTTTTGTCAAAATATGTATCACTGTAAATGACATTGGATCGACCAATAGATATTCCAAAATTTTCCGTTAATGTCCAAACAGAATAGTGATGCTAGCTCTGGTACCAAACTGTTGTGCAATGAAAAATGTAGGGAAGGATTTATCATTTATAAGTGTTGGAGGATTTAACTAGAATCTAGTATTGTTTATTTGAACACCAGAGCAAATTCAAAATCAAACATGATATCACACAAAATCAAATTGCAAAATGAAAAGACATAAAAGATTTAACATGGTTCGGATTTGTATCTTACGTCCACGGAGACCCAGTAATCCTTTTACTCCCATCACCAATTCGAAGAGATTACAAGCCAACTCAATGATTAGAGAGTTATAAGATGTGGAGACTCTCTCTAATCAATCACTTAATTGAAGCATTATAATTTAGAGCTGTAACAACCCGAAATTTTTAAAGTTTCAAATGGAGGACATTTAATTTATTTAAATATTCAAATTTGATTCGAATATAATAAATAATAAGAAAATCAATATGATAAAACGATTTGATTTTTAATTTAGTATTTTAAAATGAATTTATGGGATTTTTTCCCTAACTTTTAATTTGGGAACTATTTAAATTCTCGTTTGATGTATTTTATGGAAAACATTGTTTGTTTTGAAAACTAAACAGAATAACCAGTGTATTATATTATTGTTTTGTGATTGTATCGCATTGTTATGCACAATCATATTTCTATTTATATCGTTCGTAGTCTGTAAACGAGATATTTTATAATGGGGTGTCATGTTTGACAGTTGCTTAGCTTAGAAGCTTTGTGTTATCATGATTCTTGCACCACATCACTTCATTTCATTTCACCATAAATTCACCTTCACCAACACTTCACTCCATCACTCACTTCATTTCATTTCAGTCCATCTTACTTCACTTCTTTGTGATGGAATATTGGTTGTGCTTAGGCATTAAGTAATTTAGTTTATAAGTATGCACATCAACACTCTTCTCTTTTATTTTTCTTCTTCTCCTTCCTTTCGTTTTCTTTTCCTATAAACAAACATATAAACCATATTCCACATCAAAAATCCCTAACTCCCAAATTCACATTCTGATAAATCCTCCAATATGAAAGTTTTTTGTTTCCATGTCTAGTTTTTTCTAAAAATAACCGCTCATCGTTTCGTCGAGTGGGATAGCGGGTGACAGGTATTGGCCAATTACAGTAAGTGGTCGAATATTATGTAACGACCCGTAAATTTTCGATGATTTAAATTGTTATTTTAATAAGATTTTGGTAGTTAAATTTGAAAGAAATAAAAATCTGTAATTTAATAATGAAATGAATACTGAAATGAAGTAACAAATGATAATTAAAGCCAACAACTAACAATTTGAATGAAAATACGATTAATTAAAATAATGTAAATTGTTATAATTAGCTATAATTGAATATAAGAAAACAATTTTAATGAAATTCCAATGATTTGAAATTGTGTAAATGTTATAACCCGGTTATAAATTGAACATAAGGAAACAAATGTAAGTATGGAATAGATTAGTGGAATAGCATGTAACTGATAGCAATTGGATTTAATAAGTGTTATATAAGTAATTATAATACTTGTTTGAAAATAATGAATTTATAAAAAGGTGATTAAGAGTTAATGGCAAAAATAATTATAAATTACCTATATATTTAATTCGTTATACTAAATTTTGAAAACAATTGCAATTAAAGGGAATTGAATATTACCCTAATAGGGATTTGGATGAAATTGGAAATTTTTAGTTTAATAGAATAAAAACTAGTGTAATTATAGCCACAGGATAATAATTGGTTTGGTAACAAGATGGAAAGCAAGTTTAATTGAATTATCGGAAATTAAACTATGATCTCTCGAAATATTGAAATTGAAAATAAAAACTTTGTAATTATGAAATATTCCACTGTAAATTGATGTAGGAATTTGTTTTAAAGGAATACAAATCATTAAGTACCATAGTGGTAGAAATTGTAAATTATTGAATATTGAATCGAAAAGTGATTAATTAATTTAATATTAATTTATTTAATTAATAGGAAAATAGCCATTTTGGCCACTGACTCAGATTTCGATGAAATGAGTTTCATTTGATCTGTAGCGGTAAATTATTATAGGATTTCTAGTTTCGTAGCGATCAGACTTGTCGTTTGATCGTATGGGCTCGAAACGCCTAGAAATCAATTTAATTGAAATGAATTTAAGATAAGCTGATTTTGGCATAACTTCTTCATACGATGGAATTAGGACTTGAAACCTGTTCCGTTGAATTTTAAATCATCAAAAACATCTATTTAGACATACGGGAGGACTCATTTCCGCTTGGGGGATGCAACGGGGTTTTCGGGTCGTTTATCGTTCCAAACCCAAATCGAATCTGATCCGTTATTTCTATTTTCTGACCTTCCTATAAATATCTATTTTATAAACCCTAGCCACTCCTCATTCTCATTGGTCTATACGTACATTCTTTCTCAGCACCTCATTCCAATGGCAGACAGACAAATTCCCCGTTTAATTTCAAATCAAATTCCAAATCAAAAATCAAACTGAAAATCAAACTCTGCAAACTATATTGAATTATGTATCAATTCGAACCTCTAGAAGAGCGCAAGTCAATTCTATTGTTTGTTTTTCGATTTGGGTTTGTGTGTGGCCATAAAAGCACGATTAATTCTCGGATGTTCGTGCTAGGGCTTGAGAATTGACGGTGGATCTTCATCCTGCGATCGATCAGGAAGTTTCGAGGGGAAGAAGATGGCAAGGAAATCACATTGGCATGGCTGGTTTAGGTTAAAGATCATTAGATCGCCAGAAAACGGTGGCAAGACGTCATGGAGGCGGTGGTGCCTAGGGTTGCCGCGTGTCATAGCGTGGTCAGGTTAGGTGCGGACTTCGAAGGCGAGGCTGATGGTTGTGTCTGATCGTGGTGGATGGGATTGTATTGGCGGCGGTTCACGATTCAGGGATGGCAGCCGTCGTTCTATCAGCGAGCAATAATGAGAGTAGTTGGGATTTCTAAGTAGCGATGGTAATGTGGCAAGATTTTATTCGACTTCTAGTATTTTAATTTTAATTTTAATTCAATGTTCTAACTATTATATCTTTTACGTACGAGGTCAAATTTACACGCGGTATATTCCGCTAGAATCATATTGGAATTCCAGACATTCTGACACTGGTTTGGACAAATTTGAAGACTGTATGAATTTTGGGTTTAAATTGGATTTAAATTCAATTTGAATTCAAAGATGAGTGTTTAACCCACTCACACTTCTAAAATTTCTTATGCTTGTTAAATTAATTTATAATGTGATTAGGAATTTATTTATGACTATTTGATATATTTTGAATCATCATCTCAGTTAATTTGAATTTATTTAAATTAAATTTTTATTTAATTTATTATTAAATATAAATTGCCAATTAAATACTCGTTAATGATTATCAGTTCTATATTGATATTTACTGATTGATTTGGATGATGATTATGATGGATGTTGATTTTTGATATTGGTTGAATGGATGTTGTATTTTATATCGTCATAAACTGCAAGTCTGTTATGGATTTTTCATATCAATTTGGGATTACGGTTTGAAACGATATATAAGGGTAAAATGTTTGAATTGCGAATTGAAATGATAAATATCCACATCACTTGACCCTATGGTAGAAAATTATATACGGATACCGGATTGATTAAATTAAATGATTTTAAAATCCCTAAATTTTTGAATTTAATCAATTGATGTTTTGAAGTAAAATTTGATTTATATAAATTGAAGTATTATAGAAAAATCAAGTTTTGTGTTGAACTGCAAATTGGTTTAAAAAAGGAATTTCTTTAAGAAATTAAATCGGAAGTTTAAACTTAAACTTTTATGTATAAATGAAATTCTACCAAAAATGAGTTATTGAATCTGTTTGAAAATAACTTTGAAATATTTTCAAATTGGAGTAATCCGTATTGATATTTTGAACATGGATTGAAACGATATGAAATTTGATAATTTATTGAAATTTGGTTTGTCAATTTGGAAATTTGAAATGGTCCAAATTGTTGAAATGAAATGAGTAGTTCAATTTTGATATTAATTCCAAACTCATATTTTAGTATAAACTTTTTTAAAAATATATTATTTTAAAATTTATAATTATTAAGATTTTTAATTTAATTAAACTATTTAACTACTATTAACTATATGAATTATTTTAATCTATTTTAAACCAATTTAAATTATTTTAAACTAATTAAACTATTTTAATTTATTGTAAATCTAATTAATCTATTTTTAGAGCTATTTAATCTAATTTAACTATATTTAATCTATTTTAAATCTATATTAACTATTTATAACTATTTAAACTATTTTTTTCCAAATTCCATGCCAAGTAAAATGGTTGGGTTTATATTCAAAATTCTCGATTTTTAAAATGAATATGGTTAATGATGTCATAACCTAAGTTGAAATTTTTAAATGTTATAATAAATCGAAATGATGATTTTGAAGCAAGGACTTAATCTGTTTTGGAAATATGATTTTTGGAAGAAATTATGATTTTGGAAACGATATGATTGGAAAGTGATATAGTTTTGAGAATACGATATTTTGATATTAATTGTGAATTTGACTTTGAAAGGAAATGTAATTGTCGAACGATGATTTCAAAGGTGAATATGATTTTGAAAGTAAGTAATGATTTCGAAAGTGATATGGTTTGAATTGAATATGAAATTTTGATGTCAATTATGAAATGATTTTGGAAATGTAAAAGAACCATCCGGTGTGTAATAAGCGATTGGTTGTCAAAGAGACCGGGATTGGATGTTGTCCTACTCTCTGCCAATACCGGAAACCACTTTAACAAATATGTATGCTGCGAAGATTTCAGAATGAAGTAGGATGGTGGCGACGATCCTAAAGGTATATTAACGTGGACCTAACTCCCGTGAGTTAGCATAAGGTGGCTAAAAGAGGAGTGATTCCAGGCCAACTGAGGTAGCCCCTCCGATCGGACACATTCCATCGATACTATATTTTGACTTTTGATTTATTTGGTAGCCACCCTTCGATTTTACTCGGGAGTGTGCTTCGAGTTGGGCGGTAGTTGCGGCTATGCATTACCAACAGTCCAAATGCGTATTTGGTATATCTACCCTATCATTGCCTAGTTGTGTCATGTCACCTACCCTAGTGTGCCTTCTACGAGTTTGTTTTATGTCGTACCTATGTGGTATCCTCTGACGGCCCCAGTTTACGGGGAGTTACGGTACTATCTAGACTATTGGCATCCAAAAATGTGTTTTGGTGGAAAATGTAAAGCCTTAACGCTATTTTTAAATAGCATACTTTACTTTAGACATTATTATAATAACGTATTACTACATAGTAGATATTTTAATGGATCCTTAAGAGATGTAAACCCCGAACATCTTTCGAGTTACTGCACTCACGTTAGACACTGGATAGGAGATGTCAAACCTCGTAAACATCTCTGATGTTGTTCCACTCAATTTATTTACCATTGATTTAACTTACATAAGATCTTTTAGTTCCGACTCAAGTGTTTTGTCTTTTCAATTCGCTGGAGTCAGCCTGAGCATTTTAGGATTTGAAGACCTTATTTTTAGATGATGAAGACGAAGATTTTATTATTGTTATTTACTATATTATTCCACTGCATCACCTTGTTCCACTGCATTATTATTAATTATTCTTTATATGTCGAGGTGGAGCTTAGTGGCATGATAGGCTTCGACGGTTTTGGACGCTAGGATTGTGGGGCGATGGGCAGCCAAGGCGGTGGAAGGCGGTCATATGCTCGGGTAATGGAAGGCACGTACTTTTTAAATATTTAAGGGAGAAAGATGAATAGTAGTAGATATGGATCGGGTTAGAAGTGCATGTTGGTTTGGGACATGAGATATTGGGTCGAGCTTGGATTAAGGTAAGATAAATTATAAATTATTTGTTAAAAAATATAAACGAATGTATGGAATTTAAATTTGATATATCTTGCTCGATTTAAATCCGATAAAACTGTGGATTTTTGTGTTAGACCTGTATTGATGAGTACAACATTTTGGTATAACTTATTTGTAGTTTTGGTAAAGTATAAATTTAGATAAAAGAATAGTGGTTAAATATAATTACGTTATTTTAAATAATAATGTGGTTAAATTAATTATACTTCATTGGTGTTATCTATTTGGCCAAATAAAATATTGATATGTTAAATTAAATTAAATAAATTGTTTTAACATCTATTGAGCAGAATAAAACAATGTTCTACTATAACTAGATTTAATTAATTATTTTTAGCAGAATAAATCCATGTTCTGCTATATTATTAATCTGGACATTTAGTTATAAGCCAGTAATTAATATATGGATGAATTAATATTGGATAAGCAATGGATTAGCTAGTGATTGTTAATTGTTAATTTTATTTACATATATGCTTGCTTATATAAATACCAGTGATATGACTTGGAAAGTGAATTAAAATAAATGGTAGCTTGTTTAAATACTGTAATTGTCATTGAGCCTCTTTCCAAATACGAAAAGTTATGGAATTAAATTAACTTAAATTTTATAACAATTTAAGATTAAGTGTTTATTTAATTGTAAATGATTTTAATTTATTATTTTATTTAATGATGTTTTAAATTAATTAATTATTTTATTTAAAGATGTTTTAAGTTAATTAGTTATTTATTAATGTTGTTTTAAAGTTAATCAATTTATTAATGATGTTTTAAGTTAATTATTTATTTATCATGGTGTTTGAAGGTAATTAATTAAATTAATAAAGGTGTTTATAAATAATAAATTGTTTTGTAAAAGGAATTTTTTACTTAATAAAAGATTTATTTAAAAGGAGATTTACAAATGATATTTTATAAAGGGGATTTATAAACGATAGTTTGCAAAGCAGTGTTATAAGTGATATTTGTAAGAGAGTTTTAAAATGATAATTTATAAATAAAAGGACAGATTTATAAGTGATCTTTTAAAGATAATGAAGATTTGTATTAAATATGTATGATTTATAAAAATGGGTTTTGGATTTATAAAAGGATTTTATAAAGGATTTTTATAAAGGTGTTTATAAAGGGAGATTTATAAAAGAGTATTATATATAGAAAGAAATTTTATAAATAGTTTTAGAGATTTATAAAAAAAGTTTTATAAATTAATTTGGGGATTTTTAAAAGGATTTGTAAATATGAATTATGATAATAAAAATGGAATTTTATAAAAGGAATGAGATTTGGTTTTAATAGATAATCCTTCTTAATTACGGTGGTATGGAAGCATTCTTTCCATACTTAACATCGAAGGAAAAGTAGTAAGTAATGTTTAAACGAAATTTGTATATTTACCCATTTAAATATGAATTTGGAAAAGCAGAAATCTTCCTTATGTTTAGTTAATATACTTGTATCATTGAGATAAGCATATGGATATATTTTCTAAGCTTTGGAAGTATTGTGTTTTGTTAATATACTTATACTGGTGAGATAAATATATGAATATTTTTCCAAGTATTGAAAGGAGTATAAGGGGTTTGTGGAGATATCTTTTATGAAGGTATATTTGAATCAAATAATTGAAAAGAGATTTAATTAATGAAAGGTTAATTAATAGAGGCTTGGTGGATCCCACATGGAATGAATCTATGTTTGATTGTCTGTTTATCTGATAGTTAAATAACTGACAATCAATTCTTGGCCAAAGTATAAATTTGGAAATATCTAGGAGAAACATGGGGGTTATATGACACAGTTATCTTCGATGAGGCTATATTGTGCATTTGTTTTGTTCATCTAGGACAAATGATAAGGAAATCCGACCGCTTAAACGTTTAGGAGGTAATCTCCGCTCTTACGTATTATCTGTTTATTTCCAAAAGAGCCAGAGTTGAGTTTATCAGAATTATTGATTTGGTTTTGGAGCGATCGATAAGTGGGGGAGTGTACTTATATAAGATGACTCAAAATTGTAACTACTCCAAAACCATATGCGTGTTTTATGCTTTGAAAGAGGTTCGAGACTTGTTCGAGATGCCGTAACCGAAGATGGAATTCTTTGAAGTGCAAGGGAATTTGCTACTAATCCTAGGGTGATTCCAAAATGTATGCAGTAAAAGTAGTGCATTCGGTTTGTTTATATCCCAAACAACTTGTTTGGTTGAATATTAGCATTGCATTATTTCCTAGAGGGCAGTGTTAGCATTCCAAATGGGAATTGCTAGGAGAGAAAAGGCAAAAGCATAACCTTACAAGTCTCATAACCCGGTAATGGCTAAAATAGGGAATGCTCGCAGAGCTATATGGTGAGCTACCATTAGGAAAATCGTTCCTCGGTTTAGATTCAATTTTATGGATTTTAGTATGCATGCGAGGCAACCATGGGGAAATGTTTGCAACCTCAGCTCTCGTGGGATGATGTAATCAGGTATATATCATATTAAAAGTGCAGCCATCTCTGTGGTCACAGAGGGTCCTTGTTTGGCCCTTGGGTACATTTTATTTAGAAGTGTACTATACATAAGGTAGTCCCTTACTTTTTCATTGTTGGAATCCACTCTCTACTACGTGCCTTTACAGACTTAGTTGTATACCTATTATGCTCGGTGTAATTAATATAACCATTTCGGCTATGATTAATATTTAATTTAAACCCTAGACATTATTATAATATAACAAGTGTTTCTATAAAATGATATGGATGTCGTAGGGTAAAAACATGTCTGTGTTTATATGCGGCGTGGTTTTATGAGGTACCTTTGTTTTTGAAGGGTTTTATAATATTAATAATCAACTTGATTTTGTGTAATGCACATAATTTTATTAACTTATTCAGGAGATTTAATTAGAATAAACTCAATAAATAGTGTTGATAAGGAGATTGAGGTTCTCTAATAAACTAAGTGGTCGTGCTTACTTAAACAAATGATCTTATAAATGGTTAAGTATTAAGCAATTGAACATAAGTGCATAAGGGTAAACAGCCGCCCATATTTCCCACTCTTATACTATCTCTCTTGGTCATACACGTTCATTTTTATCTACAACAAAAATTTATAACTGTAAGAAAGCAAGGCCGGCTATTAGAAAGAAAGAAGAGAAGAGAAAATCAAATTTTAGCTTATGATTCAAGCTAGAAGAAATCAGTCTCAATCGATCATCAATTTTCTTGTCCAATCTAAGTTGAATAATAATTTCTACATCTTTATTTTGGTTTTATAATAATATGGGTTCGAATTTAAGGGTAAATTTGTTTTTATGATATATTGAATGATGATATGCTTGATTTATGATTTATATGGATTAAACAAGATTGTTCAAAAAGAAGACATACAGGGTTTTAGGGTAAAACCGAGATTAAATGATTTTTAATTGCCATGGAAAAAATTTATGTTATAGAAAATATTATTTTCGATTTGGATTTGCAATTTTCATAATTTTCCAAGCTGTGGAGAATTAGTTATGAATTTTCAAAGGAAAATATGGTTATTTGGTTTATAAATTTATTTTGGTAAATATATTAAGAATTTGGGTCTAAAATTTTGATATGTCAGATAACATGACTAAAGTGAATTTTTGGATTTTTTGGGAATTATTACTAAATGATTTAATATGGAAATTAAATTATTTCGAAAGGAGGATCTAAATGATTTAATTATTTTTGTAAGAGGAAGGGATTATTTGTTAAATATTAATTTGATTTTAGATCTGAGAAAATGCAGCAAATATTCTCCTATATTATTTTAAAGTTGTGAAAACCAATCAAATGTTTACAAGTAGGCATGTTTGTTACAAAAAGTTTACTTATTTTAGCAAAATCAGCGTTTACTCAGAAAGAGGTGGTTCCGCCTTCTTTGGCAAACCTTTGACTTAGAGCTGTTGACCAAGACCTTTAGACTTCACTGACCAACAAGGTCGAAAGCAATGCACATGATATCATTCAGGTGGTATGCAGTGAATTGGACCAAGTCAAAAGGTAAGGTGTCGAAGGGTTGCTTTCAAAGGAGATGGTCCCTTAGTTTACTTTGATTTGGAAAAGAAAATCACTTGCCAGTTTTAAAAGAGCTTTCGAAAAGGTCGAAGGCTATGCTAGCTTTCGACAAGGTCAAAAGCTACGGTTTCGAAAGATTCAATTGTTTTTATAAATACGAGTCGCTTTTCAAACCTTCCAAAAGGGTCGAAAGTAGAAGCTTTCGACGTTGTCGAAAGGTTCAATTGTCCTCTCCAACATTTTATATAATAAAGAGTGATTTGGAAAGATATCCTTTCACCTATGACCCAAAGTAATATTTTTAAGTATAAACCCCAATGTCTTCGAAAGGTTTGATTTTCAATGGCTTCGAAAGGTTTGAGTTTCAATGGTTTCTTAAGGTTTGAGTTTCAATGGTTTCGAAAGTTTAGATTTTCAATGGCTTCGAAAGCTTTGATTTTCAATCGCTTGAAAAGGTTTGATTTTCAATCGCTTTGAAAGGTTTGACTTTCAATAGCTTTGAAAGGTTTGATTTTCAATGGCTTTGAAAGGTTTAGTGCCAATGGCTTTGAAAGGTTTAAGTTTCAATAGCTTCGAAAGGTTTGATTTTCAATAGCTTCGAAAGGTTTGAGTTTCAATGGTTTCGAAAGGTTTGATTTCCAATGCTTTCAAAATGTTTACATTTAAGTGGTTTTGAAGTTATGCTTCCGCTCTTATTTAATGATACTTTAACAAGGTTGAAAGGTTTTGAAATAAGTGTTTTAAAGTATTAAAAGGGCCGGAGCCTATGGTTTTAAAAGATACGATTTATTCTTTCGAAGGGATCGAAAGCAAAGCCTTCAAAGAGGTTGAAAGTAGAAGCTTTCGACGTTATCAAAAGGTTTTAAACCCATATCTAATGTTTAAAGGAAAATCCATGGCTTATATAATAGAGTTTTGTAATGACTTTATGTATGGGATTTTGAAGAAGTATTGCCTTGATAAAAATATAAGTAAAGGTGTTAACTATGTTTTATGAAATGTATTTCAAGGACCTTATACGCACAGGAGTGGCATTGTTAAATTGTTGTTTTTCTTCTTCAAATATGAATATATTCACATGATAACCCATAACTGTATTTTAGGGGAAAAGGGGTAGAAGAACCAGCTAGGCTAACTTAATAGTGAATATAAATTGGTTAAACTCTTGAATGAGTAGAATTGCATTCAAGGAGTTAGGGTGACCAAAAATATGGGATGCCTAAACTTTATAGTTATTGGAGGTAACCAAAAGGTTCATAGTAAACCCATAAAAACTATGATAAAATAGTTATTGGAGGAAACCAACAGGTTCATAGTTAACCCAGGAAAACTATGTACTAAGGACAGTTAGCAAGGGCTAACTGGTTTGTAGTGAACCCATGAAAACTATATCCGGATTAAGAATTGACATCAGTCAATAGACTCCTAGTAAACCCATGAAAACTAGGATAAGAAAGTGGCTAATGGAAGTATCAGTACGTTCCTAGTCAACCCATGAAAACTAGGATGTGAAGTGAGTTACTGGATAAATCCATAGATTCCTATTCAACCCAAGTAAACTAGGATAAGGTGACTAGTTATTGGAATGACTAATAGGTTCAAGAGGACCCATGAACTAGTTAAGTTAACTAGTATGAGCCTATAGGTTCTTAGTGATTCCATGAAAACTATGAATAGGACAAGGTGTCAATCAACTATAACAAAGTTATTAGTAAACCCATGGAAACTAATCAGCTTAGTAGTGATTCTAGGAACTATATTTTAGACATGGTGTCAGTTTAACTGGGAAGGGAAAATCCTAATTGTTTTATGTATGCATATCATCATAATATTTTGAAAATGTATGTTTAACCGTTGTGGATATAGGAGCACAATACATGGTTTTTTAAAGGTTTAGGATAATAGTGAGGGAAAAATCCGTTCAGCTAAGCGGTGTGACCTCATTAGATATCAAAAAGGATTAAGATGTTAGATTATTATTCATACCAGGCTTATGTCTGACTCGAAGTTTTTGTTTTCCCTTAAACTCTCGAGTACTCAATTGATTTTGAGTGGTTTGAGATTTAAGGTTCTCAGGTTCACTTCTTTGAGGAATAAAGCTTCCAGAGGCGTGCAGGAGGTGGATAGATATTTAGAGTTTCTTTTCTGCTGTGTATTTGATTGTAAAGGAAGATCTATCAGCCTTACTATATACTTTGATCAACCAAGAGGGCATCTTCATATGTCGCTCTTGGCATATGTGTAATAATTATATTTTGCTGAATGTGGTTAACATTTTAGGATTATGTAAAGAACATGAAATGTATTGAATGGAATGTGGAAATATGTTTATGAATTGTTAAAATTTTCCCCTATTCTTATGATCTGTGAATCAATGAATCTAGCACCGTTGTATTTGGTCGTCAAATATCAATAACTATGGATGATTATAGCATACATAGTCGTTAATTTTGGGCCTCCAAATAGGGGATGTTATATTTTGTTTCTTGCGCTGGTTTACCAGACTGATCCTGACATTAATTTCTTATAATATTCGGGTCAGCTCGAGCATGTTTTCCAGATTTAGTGATGGATGCTTTGGAGCTTCAAGAGACGAACTAGATGCCTCCAAGTCGTATTCACGTATATTTTATTTATGCTGCATTTTTTGTTTGTATTTATCAATATGAGGATGGATTGTTATAACTATCTAGGCTGATGATTTTTTAGTTAACTTTGATTGATATATGTATATTACCGTTTTCTTTTGTAAAGATCTATTGTATATTATATGTTACTCTTCACGATGTGAGATTATGTTCTATCGTTTCTTTCTTCTTCCCTAACGGTCTGTTTTTTCGCCACTTGGATGCTTGATACATGAATACTATGGATGTATTAATGTCGGCTTTTGAGGGTCGAAAAGGCAGGTCGTTCGAAGAGCACTCAAACTAGAAAACCGCCAAACTGGATGAATAAGTGTTTCTATTAATTACAATTATTGGAGATCTATTTTTTTGTTAATCTCTTCATTAGGAATATGATTAAGAGGCCAATATATAGATGATCTAATTATTGTAGACCATCGGATCACATTAAAAGAATCTGCACTATTAGTAGAGAAGAACTATGCACTAAAATGATGAAACCGCCCATAGAATTTTAACATCAATAAACCCTTGAAAAACTTCACTTCAGGAAATCAAACGCCTGATCTAAGGGTCGGACATCTCTGTAAAACTCTAGAAAATTCTTGGGTTACAAGGTTAGACGACTAACTTCAATGGTCAGAATTCTCCATAGAAAACAGAAACTCTCGGGTTCGAAAACAACATCGACTTTAACATACAGTTCACTAATTACGTTTGATCACCTAGAAGCTCTTCTGATTTGAACTCTATAGGCATTCAGACGTCTGGCTTAGAAATCCAGATGTCTAAGTGCCTTTTTTTGGCACTTCATTAACTTCCATCCTCCATCTCTTTTGATCTCCTTATCCAATCGACTTCCTATCTCTTCCAATACAAAGCTCTATGCAACATCTTCAATCCGAAGCACTCCTAGGCACATATTTGAATCTCATAATAACAGCAATTACAGAATTAAGTGATCAAAAAAAACATACATGTTTATTTTGAATCAATCTTTAGATCCAGAAGCAAAAATTCAAAAATATTTTTAAGCGGCAATTTGACGCTTATCCTGAAAATAGTGATCCTAACTTTTTTGAAAATCACTAAAAATATACCAGCTTGCACAAACACTATAGCTTATTTTCCTAAAACAATGTATCTCATATACGTCAAACACTGTAGCTCATCTTCCATTTGTTCATAAATAAGTTTTAACATGTTAGCTTGTAGTTGTTACTCTATTTGCCATCTTTATTTTCTATTAGTAAAGGTAATTTATAATCAAGAATGATATAATAAGTTGTTAATAACAAAACTATTCTCTTCAAAACCTACATATAGGTTAAAATCTATATAATACAAAATTAACAGCATAGAAATATAATTTTGTATGATTTAGATATTAATTAGGTAATTTTGATCTCTAATGTGCTTGTCAAAACTAATCAGAAATTGATGGCTTCTAACAAAGAAACATTTCTTCATCTATAATAACTAAGAATTGAGGACATAAATGATCTATTCATAACGTTGAAGTAATTGATTAACTTTCCATATTGTTGCAAATTCAAAAAGAGATCATTTGATCGTTTGAAACCCTTTTATTATTTTGGTAAAAAATAATAATTTAGTTATCTCTTAATTTTAGAGTATGGAAAAAGCAACAATTGAAGTGATGTATATTTTTATAATTAAAATGACATTTCCAAAATTATTTTATTTAATGCTTTATATTGGGTATCCCTTAATTCTTTGTATTTTTTTTATAAACCACTACTATCTAAAACAGGTTTCTCCAATAAATCAATTTTTTATGTTTAGGAAGTAGCTTATTGTCCATCTTCAAATCTTATTTTATTTGACAATATCTTCATTTTTATAAAAATATTTAATTTTTTATTGAATAGAAGCACAAATAGGCAAACAAACATTTTAGTTGGTTATCTTTAATAGTTTATTAACGTGGTTAATAGAAAGTTTAATTGTTATTTTCTACGAATGACTCTTTAATGGTACTACGATGATATACATTATATCATATACAATGAAGACTAACTTCAGCTATTGTTTCTTGTAGAACAAATTAGTATGTTGTATATGGATAATGTTTATTTACTTATGTACATATCACTGTCTTAGTCATCTCCATGTTTGTTGTCAAACATCATTATTTGTACATTTAGTTACATATAATAAGTTTAGCATTATTTGAATTAATATATAGTTCTGGCACATAGGGAAATCATGAAGCAAAAATGATGCGATCAGGATTAAATCAATGATAACGCTAAAGATATGGTTGCTTTCACGAAGGACCCTGATATGGAAAAGAATTTTCTGAAGTCATGTTTTAGGGAAGCTAGCCGCCAAGGATATATAGGAATATCTCTTATGAAAGATTCTTGGTCAAGATTAGAGTCGGAATTTAACAAAAAATGAAATGTGAATTATCATATACAATATTTTAAAATCATTTTGACTATTTAGGAAGATATTACAATTCATGGGTCAAAATTATTGGGCTATTTGGACATGGCATTTATGCTGCCATCAACAGTGTACATTTCCCGCTGGAGCAGTAGGAAGATGTCATTCAGACAAGAAACACCTTTTTATGTGTAGTTTTTTTATATAATAAATGTTATATAAATCATATTATTATTATTATTATATAAATTAATATTCATAAATCTCTAACATGAATAATGAACTCTTTGATCAATGAAGTTTTAGAATAGCCATCTTAAGTATCCTAATTTAGTGAATAGTATTATTGAGAAAACATAGGCAAAAAGTTCATAGGCATGGTCATCTTCGCCATCGAACCAACGTCCCGCTAGTGATAATGAATATGAATGATGACTACTTTGATAGGATAATAATTACAAAATATATATGCAATACCCCTACACAAAGAACAGACCAATCGTATTCGACCTTCAAAGGCAATGTTGTTATGTAATAGTGGTCGAACCAAGCTTTTCATCTCTAGCACGTGGCGTACGCATTTGATCTGGCACTTTTCCATTGTTATGTGTCTACCAACCCATATTTATATACCACTTTTCCAAGTTATTTAGCGATGTAGGACTATTTCAATTCCAAGTCTTCGTTCCTCCTTGTAACATGCAAGACAACCCCAACAATCTCTCCCTTGACTCACATCCCCTAAAAGTACTTTTGAGATCATTGTTTGTTCGCATGGCCCAGTTCGTAACTTTCTACTCTAATACCATTTTGTAACATCCCCAATTAGAGGCTTGAAAATGAATGTCGATGATATTAGAGTCATCATCAGAATTATCTTCTAATGATGAAAGTGAGTTCAGTTAATATATTAAAAAATACAAACTCTGTAAATAGAACAGCTAACATTTTCATTACATATAAATTCTCTTAAATATTCGTTGCATGATCTTACATCAAGACTAACCCTCAAAAGTGTAACTATCCAGGGGTGAAATAACAATAGAAAATAACATAATAAGAGTCGGTCTACATGTGAGGATGCAGCCTGAACTCCTTAAAGACGGCAGAAAACAACATCTTTATTAGCAAACAAAGCCTCAAGCTCTGTCTTCGATCTTCATACTACGGCGCCTATTATTAACCTGCTTTGACATAAACTCATCCATCTTGTTTGGGCACTCGTGAGTTTATGAGTAAAACAATAATAAAAGTATGGGTCCGACATAAAGTCTGGAGTGAATGATACTCAACCCAAACAAATATTTAGTGAGACCGGCCTTCTCTGCAAAGAATGATTTTCCCCGTCACTATCCCATAACATCATAAAGGAAACAATCATAATTACTGACTCATGTTGTTCTTATTTACAATTGTGCCTTTATGCATTCTTAAGAGATTCCCATTTACTACTGCCCCCGGCACAGTCCTCACTTAAACCCTATACGTAGATTATTCTGTAATATATTATTTCCATTGGCTACTACACCCTGAGCGTGGCCCCCTACTTAGCTTCCATTTTAGATTATTCTCTAATCTATTTAATTCTGCAACCCCGGCACAGTCCCTTTATAGTCCTCATTTTAATCTATTCTTTAACCTATACTTCTCCCCAGGCACGGCCACCTTAATTTTCCCAATTTTAGATTATTCCTTTATCGATCCTACACCTCTGGCATATTTGAATGCCTCTCCTCATCTTTCCAAGTTGTGCATTCATGAATACCTCTCCTCGCCTTTCCAAGATGTGCGTGTACTTAAACAATTGTTTAATTTGGATCACCTTCCCAACATGTGCATTTGAGTGAGCATCCCCATCCAGCGTCAATAGACCTTCCAATCTTTCTAACACAGGAACCATCCCCCTCCCTATCTTAGCCTCTCCCAAAGTCCTACCTAATTATCTTTTATTAGGTTTCATTTGCTTCTTTTCCTAGCATAGTACCACCCTGCCTTAATCTCTAAATGTTATTTACTTTTCATATTAAGTATTCTCTTCCAAATTGCGGCAAAGTATGACCTTTACATATTGTTGCATGGTTGCTCTTCTACAAATTGCGGTGCAACTCTGCTTTCCCCAAAAGTCTCAGGATCCCTTTGGCAAATCGCTACCACTTCCCCATATGAGCGGTTCTCATATAAACGTTAGGCCGCTGCCTAAGCTTTGTAATAGATAAAATAAGTCATGTCTGACATCGTCTTTACACATATTGCTATCTTATTCATTGCAATTTAACTTTATGTTATTACTATGTCCTTTATCTTTCCTTTATGGTGTCCTTTATCTTCATTAGATGTCCTCCCATGGCAGCAGCAACCTTACCTCCTACCCATACTCCTATCCCCTCTATGTCCACTCTTGTCATTCCTTTCTTTCCTTCTAGACCTGCCCCTATCCTCCCTCTTCCACCCCTTCCCCAACCTGACCCACCTCCTCCTCCTTAGTTCAACCATTCCCACTCAGTTCCGTCTCTTCCCTCTCTTGCACACTCTTCTGTTTCTCCTTCCAAGGGCACATATCAACAAAAATTATCTACTGTTACCCAGCTACTTGACCCGGCTATAAAGCGATAGTTATCGAGGCTATGGTTGGGCCTAGAGGATATTCAATCCAAAAGTGGTGTAGAGATATGAAGGTCCGGTATAACTCAATTAATATGATAGGCACATAGTTCTGGCTACATGTATGGTTTGGCATGTTTGAGTGGTACGGTACATTTAAGTGGATCGGCCTTAATTGTGGTTTGGCCCTAGGAGTGCTAGTTCGTGTGTCGTTCGGTCTTGTAGGTCGGCATGTCTTGCTCTGTCCACGAGGTCATGGTGGTTCGTTGTGCATTGCTCGGTCAAGGAAGGAAAGCCAAAGCTACTTTAGTTGAATGAGGCTCGGCCTTGGTGGATCGGCGTATGTGGGTTGGCATTCGTATGCAGCCCGGACACTATGGTTCAGCTTTGGTTGTACGATAAATGGTTTGGTATGGATCTACTTGGTCAAGGAGGATAGGTCATATATGGCTCGTCATATATAGTTCGGTTATGGTGAGAAGGCTGTCGTGGGTCGGTCACATATGGCTTGGCATGTGTCACTTAGTACTTATGGTTTGATAGCTTGGGCCCAGTCCTGCAAGCTCTGCATATCTGGTTCGGAATGTATAAGAGGTGCCTACAAATTACCACAGGGGGATACGATCGTTGCTTTCATGCTTCGAGTCACGTACATAGTTGCTCTGAGTCATGTAACAGCTCGCTTCGAGTCATCCATGGGAAAACCCTGGTTCGGCATTGCATGGATCGATGATAGAGGTTCGATGCATCGGGATCGATCGACCTGAATCATCTCTGGTGGGCCGAATTGTCTTGTTCGTGGGCCTGCATAGGGGAACCCGCTTACCTTCATCTATAAATAAAGGGGCAGGGGTCCAGTTGAAGGTACCTTTTTTCGAAAATTCCAGAGAGATTCTGCCATTTTGGACACTCACTTCCTTTCTGTTACAACTTGTATTCGAGCTGTTTGTTTGCGGATTGTATCTGTATCCATGTATTTAGAAAATCAATAAAGATTATATTCAAAGTGGACGTAGGCAGTTACGCCGAACCAAAATAAATCTAGTGTTCTTGTTTTTTGCTGTTGTTTTTGCATTCTATTGTGATATTCCTCTGTTTTAATTTACCATCTTCATTAATCTCTCTATACGAATATATTCAAGAGTGTTAGTGACCAATTTTGATGCTTTCGCTGAGAATTGAATTCTCAGCTTGATTGGATCTCATCGTCTACTGGTGGATTTCCATATTCGTGAGATAGATCCAGTTGTTTAACAGCAAACTTCCTATTCTACTCAGATTTGTAAGAAATCTAAAGGAAGCGGATAGCCGTAGTTAGAGCAATTAAGTCTACTACCACTGCTTCTAGAAGATTTTATTATGATAATTTTTCTTGTTTAGAGTTAATCAAGTGTTCATGTTCATGTGAAAGGATTGGATTCATTGGTGTAGGCAAGATCTGGGGATTGGTTGTTGAAGTTTGCACTCAAGTTGAATGAAGGTTGACCCTCCTCTAAAGGAAATTCAGCCGATGTCTCATATAGCCGAACACTCACCAAGGCAAAAAGGCATATGTCGACTGCTCCAGGAAAGGCGAATGCCGACCGCTCTCGAAAAGGTGTACGCTGATCGCCCTAGAAAGCGTATATTGCGATCGCCTTAGAAAAAGTATATGTCGAATGCTACAGAAATGGTATATGCCGATCGCTCTAGAAAAGGTATATGTTGACCCCACTCTAGTGTATACCGACCTAGTGTTATCGATCGTATGCATACCGATCCCCTAAGTGTATACCGACCCAGTGTTACCGATCGTATGCATACTGATCCCTCTACTGAATAACGATCCCTCTCTCAAAAAACAATTTGACTGGTCCCTATACCCCAAAAATGGGTACGACCCAAATTTTAAGAAAAACTTAGTAACCCCACATGTTGCATTTGAAAATCAACTCAAAGATGGTCCATTCTATCTACTTCCCATATGTCTTGTGACCGGCCAGGGGATAGAGGATCAAGCGACAACTTCTGAATGGCAACCAGGGAATGGACAAGCAACTGCTACTCAAATGATACTTCCAAAGATTGGAGAACATGGATGAGATGACTCCAAGTAATGCTCTTCACTGACCCAACATTTCGAATTTAGTAACTCCAAGCGAACTAATGATTGACTCCAAGAAATTTGTTTCAAATGCTAACAAGGATATCATACTGATCATGTTTGAGGAGAATCGACCCTCGGATATATTTTGGTAGCTAGTTAGCTTGAGAGCCTCCTACGACCTTGGATCGTTTCTGTTAAAAAGTGAATCAAAACCAAAGCGAGGAGGAGAAGAGCAAAGCAGGATAAATTACAATACAAGCCTGTTGGCTAAGGACTCAGACTCCAATAGACGAACCAAGATCTAAAACTTCGACTCATATGTTGCTTTGAAAGATTCAATGGATAGCCTCTACTTGGAGACTCATGACTCAGGCAATACTAAAAAGCAGCCTTAAGGGAGTCCACCAAAGCCCAGAGAAAATATGGGGAATGTTGTATTTCCCAAGATGCACACATTCCTAACACTGGCGATTACAAACATCTCTGAGATATGATTGGAAAGCTGATTCGAAAGGAAAGCTCCAATAGTATGTGCAAGCCTTGCAAAATAGTGAGCAGGGAACTTTTGATTACCATCAACGTAGAACTCTAATTATCAATTGGACAGTTGACAGTCGACGTCCCGCTAAAAGGGGCTAGGGGCAGAATTGAATATCAAACACACAATGCTGCTTCACTTATCAATGAGATTTATACCAATCTTTTTTAAATTATTTCTGTTTTGATTTCAATTGTACTTTGTATTATGACTGGCTTGAACTAAACTTCTTCCAAGACGATGCAGGTGACCAATTACTCAGAGTTGGCTGCCAACCAATCCACGCAGATCTTGATTGGACCTATGGAGTTTCATCAAGATAAGCATGATTCGATCGCCCCTCGTCAACCATGTGCCTTCGATTTAGGGAAAAGGACTAAAAAAGCTCATCATGGTCATAGCCTAATACAAAGCAAACAAGACCGACTGCCCATTCATCGACCTCTACATTTGACTTAGAGACCTAAGCAGGGTTGGAATGAATATGGCCCAATGATCCACTCAAATCGAGTCATAAAACAAAGTTCGACAAAATAAAAATGCTTCTCCTGAAGCTCAGTGACGCCGGGATCTATCTAGAGTGGACGTGATTTGATCATCTACACATCAAATCCTACCCTGAACACAAAAGGTAGTTCAAAAGCCTGACTTGAAGTAGCTGTGATGGACTGCGTACTCATTAACCATCTCTCTCAATACATGGACACGACTGCACCTTGAAACAATTTCAACTTACTTTGTCTACTCAATAATCCATTATCCTCGTCTTCTAGAAAGAGATGTGAAGCAAATTTTGTGAGATCTGATTACCCAACCCCCGCATGGATGTGATCCAACCATCTATCATATAACTCCTTCCATGACTTGATTGGAAGAGCTACAATCACCAAGCGAACGAGAATCGACCGTCCATTTTTCAAGTTTCATCCTTAATGCTGGGGGCACAATCCCATTCCATAAGCAAACGCGGTTCACCGTTCATTCGACAACATTAGCCTTGATACGGTAAATGAAATACAAATCAAACGGGTGGAAATACGACTGCTCTCAACAAAAATCTCTAAGTCCCTAAAGCGGACTAGAGTAGTCTAAGTCCTTAGAGCATGGAGTATAAACGACTTGAGAAAATTTCTATGTCCCTAAAGCAGACTAGAGTACTCTGAGTCCTCAGAGCATGGACTAGAGTATAAATGACTTGGCGAAGATCTCTATGTACCAAACTATGGTCTAGAGCATAAAATATTCGACAAATCTCTAAGTCCCCAGAGCGTGGACCAAAGCATGAACACAAATTAGGTGCGAGTCAATCGAGGGAAGAATAACTCTAAGTCACCATAATGTAGAGTGGCGTATAAACATTGATAAATAGATAAGTGGATCTTGACCATTCTCTATTCCGCAAACTTTGGCCTAAATCGACAGGAGGAATATTAACTCTCTAAGGATAGAGTTCAACCATCCGACTTATGGTTGGACAAATCAATGCTGGGAGCAGGAGTACAAATCACTAAAAGCGGAATACGACAGCTCATTATAGCTCTAGCTTGGCGTTCTTTACAACTTAAGGCAACGGCTTCAAGGAGGTCTCAATATAGAACCAATTGATATGTCATCCAAAGTTATGGGTGATTGACTATATCATATCTCAGATCTAAAGTCAATATCAATCCACACAAAGCACGTACGAATGTGACCCAAATGTCCCTTGAAAAACTATGACCACCATAGTATGGAAAGGAGATTAAAATGCAAAGACTTGGTTATTAATTCTCCAACACCCTCCTTCGATCCATCGGGAGGAGTATGAAACTGGATGAGCATGACCTGGCTACACTTGAGCCAATTTTACCCCGAAATCTGATTACAGAACATGAACCAAAGTGGACGTGGTTGACCGTCCAGTACGCAACTTATGCCCAGAAACTAACGAGGCGTCAAAGTATTCCCCTTGGAATGAAAAACCACAATATAATCCAGGATAGGCGAGACTCGGCCTCCCGTCAATTGACCTAATTCCATGAGTCAACGGGAAAGAGAGTAAAGCTAAAGTGGGCATGATTGGCCTTCCTACTTATCGGTATATTCCCAAGAATTAGGGTCACGAGTGAGAAGCAGGATGAACGTGGACCGACTATTCACCGATCAACTCTATGTCTTTGGAGTTTAGGTGGGGATATAAACATAGCTAGGACGAGAGTCAACCATCCATGCATTACATTTATCAACCCGAGACTAAGAGCAGAATCATGATATCCAAAGATTGGCCGTGATAGCTCAATATTGAAGCTTATATATAGTGTTTATAACTACTTGAGGCTACGACTGAAAGAATGCGTAGAGATAGAATCATTAAATCGATGCCTAAGCACGTGGGAAACCGACTATCACTCTAACCCGAAGGATGGGTAAAGGATCATGAATGCATTGTATGGAAAGCGCATTATTTGAATATACATGCAAATTCAAACTCAAAGAAAGATCCAGCTATGCAGCTTCACGGAACTCGAGGCTGACCCCTACTCGACATTTTCTTCAACGTGCTTCTGAGCCTGATCTTTGGCCATTTGCAGATAATCGATCAGAGCATTTAAAGCCCTTCACTATCAAACTTAATAACTCATGACAAGACTCTAGAACTCGACTAGAGTAACCATCAACATTGATCGTCCCAACCATATTTCACATTGAATGTAAAGCAAAATAGTTACATCAAATATCAAAGAATCCGAGATTGCACTCGCTAAACCAAAAATCGATATTACAGTCAGCTATGGAGACCCTTCACGGGTGCTAAAGATCGAATCACAGCTCAGTGCAATGACGATAAAAGAATTAGCTGGATTTCTATGAATAAATGATGATATGTTCCCTTGGATTCTGACATGCGTGTGTGATTTCACTGACTATCACGAGCCATGCATTGAATATCAACACGAAGCTACAAAAGGTTATGTCATACAATGACCCGAGATGTCTTAAAGACTACTTAAATAGAATATCGAACTAAGCCAATTTGATATCACTTATTTCCCTCGAAGAGCTACCCAAGGACGGAAATTAGCAAAACTTATATCTGAATTCATTGGATCAGACGACTACTCGAAGAGCAGTGGAGAACCAACCAACAGATAAAAGATGTACGTGGATGGAGCATCCAATGATCAGTGTCATGGCACAGGAGTCGTGTTAATGACTCTTGAGGAACGATCAATCTGCGATGTCCTAAAACTCGATTTCCTTATAACAAACAATAATGCTTAGTATGAAGCCCCAATCACCAGCCTCAAACTTGCTAGAGAAATTGGAGTGGAAACTTTTCTTATCTTTTGTGATTACTGATCGGCAGTATGCAAATTTAGGGAAGTTAATCTTGCCAGGGGGTATTGTCTTGCTCCTTATCTCGGCCAGGTCCAAGAGCTACTAGCCGACTTCACGTATTGCATCATTAGACACATCCTCAGCGAACGAAATGAAAAGAGTCAAGTCACTGGCCAAGCTGGCAAGTTTCAGGAATGCGCAAATGACATACTTTGTTTTGGTTGGAGTACTTAATATTCCAAGCATTAACAAATAGAGATCGGTTAGATCTTGGAAACAGAGCCAGAAAAGGGGTCATGGTTCACTCCTATCAAAGACTATCTACATTGAGGAATATTTTCATAATGGAAGAATGGAAAACAATAGATCGTCCTCAAAGCTTCACGCCAAATCGTCCAAGAATAAGTCATGTGCAGAAAGGAGTTTGTCCATTCCTATGCTTCAGTGTATCACCCATGATTATATCAAATGAGTCTTGAGTGAAGTCTATGAAGAAGAATGTGGCCATTGCATCAGGAGGCAAACCATGACAAAGAAAATACTCTGCTATGAGTATCACAGGCCAACTACCAATCAAGATGCAGTTGATCATGCTAGACAATGCGATGAGTGCAAGATATTTGCAAAAAATATGGGAGCCCTGCCGATGGAAATTACTAAAATGGCTATTCCATAGCCATTTGCCACTTGGGGGCATTGACGTCATCATCTTCTTGCTGATTCTAAAGGTGGTGCAAAATACGCCTTATAGAGTTGATTACTTCACCAAATGGACAGATGAAAAACTTTAACCATGACCAAGGTGAAGAAAATAATCAACTTCATTGTTTGTAACGTTGTCTGTCCTTATGACCTTCCATGATCCATTATAACTGGTAATGACTCCCAATTCAACAGCGCTAAATTTAAATGACTTCTGCCGTCAACATCGTATTGAAAAGAGATTTCGATATTTTCTCCCCCTTAAGCAAATGGACAGGTTGAAGTTGTGAATAAAATCATAAAGTCTATTCTGAAGAGAGGTTTGGAAAAGGCTAGAGGTAAATGAGTGGATGAACTCCCAACAGCATTATGGGCTGATAGAACTATCCATGGGTTCGTGACTGGCCGTACTCCATTCACCCTTGCTTACGACTCTAAGGTCGTCATCCATGTAGAACTTAAAGTCCCATCTCATTGAGTGGCTAATTATGATCATTATTTCACAAAAAATATAAACAAGGAACTGCAATCGAATAGCAATTAAATTAGATGAAATTGGTGACGACTTATGAGCATATAAAATGCATCTGAGAGCCAATGGTAAGAACGAGTAACCGAACATGCACGTGTATATTCGAAAAAATTTGAATTCTTGAAATCAACAGAAATTGAATTTTCACTTAGGATTATTTAGAAAAGACTGGATCAAATAGCCAAAGCTTACTAGACCTATAGAACTAGAAAATGATGGCCACTGATGAACTATAATCCTAAATTTATATGATTGGGAATCGACCAAGCGTCAGGACGACCAATGAAGGATACGACATTTGGGAGGATAAAATTGAAGGATAATGACTATTCAGGAAACATGATGATTTCTTTCTGGAGACTCTAACTTGCTTCGATTCAAAGCACGTCATGTATGCAATAAGACATACTCGGGGGAGAAAATGTTACCGGGCTGCTTGATCCGGCTACAGAGCGATAGTTGCAGAGGCTATGGTTAGGCCTAGACGGGATTCAAGCCAAAAGTGATGTAGAAATATGAGGGTATGGTGTGACTTAATTAGTATGATAGGCGCGTGGTTTGGCCTACATATATGGTTCGGCGTGTTTGAGTGGTCCGGTACATTTAAGTGGATCAACCTTAATTGTGGTTCGGCCCTAGGAGTGCTAGTTCGTGTGTCAATCGGTCTTGTGGGATGGCATGTCTTGCTCGGTCCACGAGGTCATGGTGGTTCGTTGTGCATCGCTCGGTCAAGGAAGGAAATCCAAAGTTGCTTTGGTAGAATAAGGCTCGGCCTTGGTGGCTCGGCGTATGTGGGTCGGAATTGTATGCGACCCGGACACTGTGGTTCAGCTTTGGTTGTATGGTATATGGTTCGTTATGGATCTGCTTGGTCAAGAAGGACTGGTCATACATGGCTCGTCATATATAGTTCGGACATGGTGAGAAGGTTGTAGTGGGTCGGTCACATATTTCTCAGCATGTGCCACTCAATACCTACGGTTCGATAGCTTGGGCCAACTCCTAGAAGTTTGCATATCCGGTTCGGAATAGTATAAGAGGGGCCTTCAAATTACCACAAGGGTATACGGTCGTTGCTTTCATGCTTCAAATCGCGTACCTAGTTGCTCCGAGTCATGTAACAGCTCGCTTCGAGTCATCCACGGGAAAACCCTGATTCAGTATTACATGGATCGGTGATAGAGGTTCGAAGCATCGGGATCGGTCGACCTAAATCATCTCTGGTGCGAATTGTCTTGTTCGTGGGCCTGCATAGGGGAACCCGCCTACCTTCGTCTATAAATAAAGGGAACGAGTCCAGTTGAAGGGACCGTTTTTCGAGAATTCCAAACAGACTCTGCCATTTTGGACACTCACTTCCTTTCTGCTACAACTTGTATTCAAGTCGTTTATTTATGGATTGTATCTGTATCCAAATATTTGGAATATCAATAAAGATAATATTCAAAGTGGATGTAGGCAGTTACGCCGAACCACTACAACTCTGGTGTTCTTGTTTTTTGCTATTATTTTTGCATTCTATTGTGATATTCCTCTATTTTAATTTGACATCTTCATTAATCTCTCTACACAAATCTATTCAAGGGTGTTAATGACCAATTTTGGTGCTAACATATACTCTTTTCAAGAACAAACCATGTAATGCGAGAAAGTACATCCATGTTGATTTGAAACCTATTTTCTCTGGTGAAAATATAGTTCCTCCACCTGATGTTGTTGAAGCAGGCTCTAACGTGTGGAATGAGTTCCTGGTAGGGTTTTTTCTTGATAAACCTTTATAATCCTATGTTATAGTTCAAACTCTTAAAAAATGGGACTTAATGAATCCATTAAAGTCAAATCTGATGGATTTGTCTTCCTATTCCTATTATCTTATGAGGAAGGCAAGAGTAGAATCCTTCAAGTAGACCTATTATTATACACAATTAACTATTTATAGTTAAGCCTTGGGATCCCATTGTTGGGTATGTATGTAGCTATATCTCCTTGGTCCCTATCTAGGGATAACCATATAATATACCTATCTTTACATGGTCTCATCTAGGCATAAACCGGTTGGCTAGTAGGCTTGGAAAATGTAATGATCCCGTTTTTAAATCAAGTTTAATTTAATAATTAATTTAATTTTTGGAAGTAAATTGTGAATTTAATAGTAAATTAATTTGATAATTTCCAGAATAAATAAAAATATATTTTAAATATAATTTTGGATTGGAATGCAATAATAATAAACATCTTGAAAATAAATTTAATTTGAAAAGCTCTATATTTAAAATTAATAAAAATTTGTTTTGGAATTATAATACATGTGTATAAGTTTTGGAATTATAATACATGTGTATATCTATATTTTGGAAGTTATATTGTGAAATTAATATAAATAAAATTTACAAAAGTTATTTAAAGAATTAAGTTCAAATATATACATATTATATACTTATTTATTAATGTTTGATTTATTTTAAATCACATTCTTTAAAGTTATAAATATATAAATATTTATTAGATTTGATAAAAAGATTTAAAATACATTTTATTTTGAAATGGATAAATATAGTTTGTATATTTTTGAATTTAAAATGAAACATTTACAGATGTTAAGATACAAAATATAAATAATTAAGGGTTTATAAACATTTAAAAATATAAGAACTATGTAAATATAAATTTAATTAAAGGTTTTTACGTAAAAGACATGGCTTTGAGATTTGTAAAATTTTAATGTAAACAATAAACAAATGTGAAGAAGATAAACATGAGTTTGAACAAGTGTAAATAAAGTAGACAAGTGGCAAATGTATATCTCCTTTTAAGTTTGAATTTAAATAACATATATTAGAAAAAGATTTTGATTCATTTCAGTTCAATATTTCAAACTCTTCACTTCTCATCCTATTGAAAATTTAAACTTGAAACAAACTTTAAAAGATCAAGCCTGAGATTAAATCAAACCCAGGCTATGCGTGTTTTTCTAAAAAAAATTGTCATCTTCCAAACTGAAAACCAAGAATTAAATTCAAACAACAATTCCTCCACAAACAAGGTTCAAATCATCTTAGATCTGAAAACAAAAGCCCGAAACAAAGATTATTTCCAGATCTTTAAACCTGGAAGTAATTCAAGATCAAAGCAGGCAACAAAAAATTCAATTGGAAATCAAACTCGGAATAAAAGAGAAAAAAAAGAAACCTGTAAATTCAAACCATGGAATTTAAAGCAAAGGCAAGTTCTTCCACAGTTTCAACTAAATTAATTCTTCAATCTGAATCAAGGCAAATCAACATCAAGGCAGATTTAACAATTCCATTTTTCAAATCAAACAGGCTTTCAGTTTTCAAATAATCAATTTTCAAGGCTCTGCTTCTCTGTCTTTACACACAGGTGAGCAAACTATAATTTAATGTTTTGAATCTGGTTTGAATTTTGATTTGCATGTGATTATATTGGAAATATGGAAGTAAAATATGTCTGGATGTATGTGTGTGTGTGTATATATATCTGTGAATGGTATGCATGCCTGTATATGTATATATATGGCTTTGTTGAGTATAACAGGTCTATGAAATCGAAGAAAATTCAATATCTCATTACATAATCAATTAGATTTTGATTTGCATAAGAAAGATGATTGAAATTGTGCAACATCACTTTTAAAAATAACTTCGATAATTCATATTAAGTATTTACCTCGAAAATTTATGAATTACAGTGAAAATCAAAGAATGGTTGAAAATCGATCAAGTCAATTTCAATCTTTGAATATATAATCTGAAACATTGTGTAAAATGATGATTTTTGACATAAGTTTTATGATTTTAAGCGTACGAATGATGTGATATTCTGAGATGATCAGAACTTGATTGTTCATCGATTTACGACGATCGAAAAAACGTTGGCGGCCGTTACCAAGGCTGGAGGAAGAGGGTGATCTGGTGGTCACGAGAAAAATAGTGAGGGGTTTATTTGACGACCGTGGTGGCCGTAATGTGGAAAACTAGGGTTCGAGCAATAGTTTTCGTCGACTAGGTTTGGTGAGCTATTGCTCGGTCGTGGGTCAACTGGAGCTGATCGCACCAAGGGTATCATCGCAGCATGTCGTGGTGTAGTTATGGACGTGGTGGTGAGGCATAAGATGGTTGGGATCAACATCGGCGAGGAGTTTTATCAGGCAGGTTTGGGTTCCTAGATTACTCTATTGGTTCGATTTCGTTGTCCAGGCGTTATCATTGACGCTGGGTAGTCGGAGTGATGATATGGGTCGACGGCGATCTGTTGGCATCGGCAAAGTTAACCAGAATGTCATCGTTGATCCATGCACGTGCACATGGTATCCTCAATGTCAGGTGTATTTGAAAATTGGAGAAGACGAAGTTTCTCTCGGGTTTTGTCTCGAAAAAATTTGAATCTGGCTCGATAGATTCGTGAAATAACTCAAGGAAGAAAAGAACGCGTGTTGCTCGAGCAATTTCTTAGGATTTTTGGTTTTTTATCTCGGGCTGGTTCGTTTAGCAAGATTTTAAATTGGAAATAAATTTTGATCAGGTTTTTATAAAACTGAGAATACATTATATACCCAATTTAAATCAAAGAAGATGTGAAATAAGATTTTCAAGCTATGGTATTCTATAAGTTTTCAAAACAAATTTCAGATATGAAATTTAAATCAAATCTGTTTGAATCTAAATTGTTTTGAAATAATTATATTAGTTAATTAATCCCTAAATGTTTTTCAACTAAGAAATTTATTTTATAACAAAGTTTTCGAGCAGACGATTACCAAGTTTCAAGGTAAATTTATTGACAAGTTTCAAGATTTACTTTTAAAGATTAAATGTCTTTAAATTTAGTTGATGTGGTTTGTAATAGTTTTTATTAAGATAATTAAGTAAACTCCTATTTGTTTTCAAATGAAATCCAATTAAGAAAATTCACCTAGTACAATTAACAAAGTATAACTTATTTAATGTAGGTAATTGAAGAAACTTAATTAATAAAAATGATTAAGGGGTTAATTACTTAATGTAATTAATAGGTGATTAATTAAAGTAATTAAAGAATAATTACTTAATCTTAGTAATTAAAGGTTGATTGATTAAGGTAATTAATTAAAGAATAATTAATAAGGGTTAATTAATTTATTAATTAATTAAGGGAATTAATTTAAAGGATAATTAAATAATTAATGGTTAATTATTAGTAATTAAAGGTTAATTATTTAATGATTAAACGTTGATTTATTGTTAATCAAGGTTGATTAGTTGATAATTAAAGGTTAATTAATTAATTAAGGTGATTAAGAAATGATAATTAATTAAGGGCTGATTAATTAATGTGATTAATTAAAGATAATTAATTAATTAAAGGTTAATTAATTTATTATTAATGGTTAATTAATAAATGATTTAAAGAATAATTAATTAAAATGATTTGTAATTAATTAATGTTAATTAACCAAAATTAGTGATTCATTCATAAGTGATTAATCTGATTTAAATTACTCAGATAATTAATTGATCTTACATATGGATGTTTGGATTCTATTGGATGCTGAATTATTTGATGTCCCTGATGTGTAATGCTTTGTGATATAAAGTGTTTTGATTTGAGCTGTGATTTGTTTATCTGTGATGAATGTAATTTATTTATCTGTGATGAGTTTATATTATCTGTGAATCTGTGAATGAAGATAAGCGTTATAGTATTATACCGCTTGTCGATATTGTTGTGCTTGAATCTATGATGATTGATGATGTTGCACTATTGTGTAGGACCCTTGGACTACACCATACACACATAAATATGGATTGCACGAGGAAATTGGTTAAGTCATAGATCTTTGAAATGGTTTTTAAATTGAATTTTCAATTCAAAAGGTTTGGAAATGGAATTGGGTTGATTATGAAAAACTTTGAAAAGGAATTTTAAAGATAAAATTTAGTTTGAATAACTTGATAAAGTTTCGAAATTTATATAGTTTGATTTGAATTTAAATTCAAGATTTGAAATTGAATTCTATGTTTGGAAATTATGGTTTAAAAAGGTTATAAAAGTTTTAAATGTGTTTATATGGGTTTTAAACCATTTTAAAGTATGATTTTGGAAATTTGAATTTAACCCAAGTTTTAGACTTGAAGGGCTTTAACTTATGCAAATGTAATCGGATTTTTCCGAAATGAAAACTGTTTGTTTTCAAATGATAATATCTTTCAAATAAAGAAAGAATTTCCAATTTGTGTTAAAAGATTTCAAATTTGAAATAGAATTGTTTTGGAAGTTATGAATAAACCTATGTGAAAGATTTTTGAACTTTGTTTTGAAATTGAAGAGGATTTAAAAGGGTGTATCTTTTGTATAAAAGATTTGAAACGAAAATTGTTTCTGAAAGTTATGGATCTTTGGAAATGGTTTTGAAAGCTATGAATTGAGTCTTTGATTTAAAGATTGGATGAGTTAATCAAATTTGAAAGGGAAATTGTTTTGAAAGGCTATGAATGAATCTTTGTTAAAGATTGGTGAACTTTGTTTTCAAATTGAAAAGGGATCTTAAAAGTATATCTTTTGTACAAAAGATTTGAATTGGAAAGCTATTAATGGATCTTTGCGAAAGACTGGTGAACTTTATGAAGTGAATCTTTTTGTTTAAAAAGATTTGAAAATGGTAATTTGTTTAAACCATTTAAAAGAAAAATTTTGAGCTTTAAGTTATGACTTAACTAAGATCCCATATATCCATATGGTTTTACGATATGCACACATTATTCGGTTTAGCCGGGAGAGGACCTTTGTGTCGTAAAACCTATTTCGAATAGTGATATGACGTAATGGATAGCGTTTGAAGAAGGTGGTGAAGACCGAGTATTTTCGAAAATGAAAGGATTACTTGTCGAATGTCTATGCACCGACTGGTCTCTGGTATAGAGATTTATATCATCCTTTGTAATGGGGAGTCCGTATGTGATTAGAGATTATCCGGATTTGCAAGGGCTTCTTTGAAGTGTCTTCGGTTCTGTTCGGGCCAGGAATAGACTTGTATGGATGTATGTCTGACGTTACACTTTAAGATGTAAAGCCGGTTTCTATCAAATACATTTCTATTTTGTGGCGGAGAATTTATTCTCTTAGTTTAACACGCTTCTCTGAAACGTACGAGCACAGAGGTTATGTAGTCGATGGTTGCTAGTGATACATTCCCAATTTGGTAATGTGGCATACGAAGTGCTGCTGATTATTTGTTGATCGAAGCATGGCTTTTGTGAAAAGCGTAGCTTTGTGGACAAGACTTCGACGAGCCTCACAACCCAGAAATGGTCGAAACAGGAATGTTGTGGCAAGGTTTTTAGGGGTCGCGCCCCTAGGGTATGTCCATTTCCTTCTAGATAAAAGTGATATCATGGTATGGAGCCCAGATATTTAACTGTGTGGTTGTTGCTATTTGTTGGTGAATCCCGAGATAAAGGTCGGTAACTACCGGGGATGGCTTAATTGTAGGTGTTACTTTTGGGTAAGGGTAACCCATCCTTGTGTTGGTAGGGAACCATTTTGGTTCTTGGGGGCGTCTCTCCAAAGGCGTTCCATTCGGTAAGGAAGTTCCTTAGCCTGACCTTTGTTGGAAATCCAATCATTCAATACGAGCCCTTAACGATTGCAGTTGTATAACCTGCCACCTCAGGTGGTAGCTATAGCAGGCATAATATGATGGTACATATGCTGGCTAAGATAAATATTATACTTTCGAAATGTTTTCCACTATGCACTAATAATAATATCAAAAGGATTTTGCGTAGTAAGCATGTTTGACTATCATATGGAGAAATCTCCTCCAAGTGTGCGATTGCATTGTGTGTTTGCCGGGAGGCCTTAAGGTAGTTTCATTTTCCAAAAAGCATTGTGGATTTCAATTATTAAATGCTTTTATTATTATTTCAAAGTTAAACTATTTTTTTTGCTCATACCAGTCCCATGACTGACCTGGAGTTTATTGTTCCCTTTCTAAACTCTGGGTGCCCACAATTTTCCACACGGGCAGTCTAGAGTTGGGATTTTCAGATAATCAAATAGTAGAAGTAGATACGATAGCATCCAGCCTTTGGTTTTGGCAATAGCATTTGTTTCTCTTCAACATTCAGGACTGACCTTGCTTAAGCCAACTTGATGGTGGTTCGAGCTTATGGATTGGAGTCTTTTAAGATTTGGCAACGAAGTTTTACATTTTGGATTATCCTTTGGAAGACCTTTTAGGTGCTATTGTGTTCCGCTGCTATTGGAGTTATTTCGTTCTGCTGTATCTTGTATCTCTGATAATATTGATCAATTCTTGTTGTATCATTGTTGTAATCAACTATTGTGTATCAATGATATTATTCATTTTCTTCCGCTGTGTTGTTGTACTTAACGTGTTGTAAGCTCTGGCGAACCAGATTCGACGTTTGGATCTGTAGCATTTGAGTACGAGTTGAAGTATGGATGTTGATTTTCGAACGCGAAAATCCGGGTCGTCACATAAAATTACTATGTATGGATGAGTCAACTAAGAGGTTAGAAAGGCTAGAATATGCAAAATGTATGATAGAAGTTAACCGTGAAAAGGAACTTGATGGTAGCTTCAATATTCAAATAGTGGATGGAAGAACTCAAAAAATTGAGGTCAAGTATCTATGGAAGCCTGACGTATATTCTAAATGTAAGATTTTGGTCATTGTATTTAGTCCTATGAAAAATATGATGACCAACGTGAGATGTTAGAAGTAGAGGAGGACACTGTTAGGCCAAAGAATCAGGATGTGCTGAAGGATAAATCTTTGAATGTTAAGGTAACTGGGATGAAAATTAAGAAGTAGCATGTGGTGAAGTGAACTAAGAAAAAGAGAATTAATGTGCTGGCAGATAATCATAAAGGAGAAACAAGCATAAAGAGGTAGTAGAGATGAAGGGAGCGATAAATGAATTGAAGATGGAGAGATTTTGGGGGAGAGGAAAGACAATGTGTAGATATTAAACAATGATTTAACTAAAGAAATTGAGAAGAATGATGATTCAAATCAACTTACAACTAGTAAAAAAATTCAGTTCCTAATTATTATAGTTGAAACAGAGGGTCTAAATGATAACCATGTTAATATGGAGAAAGAAACTATTATTTCTCAAGCTGTTGATAATAACGAGACAAATAATATTGTTGCCAATTTTAAAGAGTTGGATTCAATTTCTATAGAACCTGAAGATGTTAATGATGCCGACTTTGAAAAAGGAAATGCCACAATGGCCCTGAAAGTTGTTTCCACCCTAACCATTGCATGCAAACTCTTCCTCAATTCTAAAAACTTCCTCTCAATGTCAATAACTGACAAACCATGAAACCTTCATCTTCTTTTAAAACCTCTACATCTGAAGCTCCGTATGAACATATCATTCCTCTAAATGCTTGGAAAGATCTTCCCCCTCTTTCCTCAAATTCTACATCAACTACCCAATTTAATCATACCACTGTCCTGCCTTCTCTAACCAGTTACAACAGTTCATCTAACCTCGTCATCCCTAAGAAATATCACAAGAGAGGAAAATCTCTAGAAAGTGATTTGAATGTCAGTGCTTCCACTTCTTCATCTTCTAGTATCCCTGAAACCTACAATACTCCTCGAACTAGAAGCGGTAAAAACAAGAAACTCAACAACATGCAGTTTACTCCATGATGCACAATCTCGGAGCATGGAATATTAGAGGAGCGCATTGTGATATTAAGCTTGATCTATACAAGGAACTTATTCAAAACCATAACCTCAAATTCCTAGCTATTCTAGAAACAAAACTTAATTTTCTCCTGACCTTCAGGGATGCAAAATACATATGACCCTCATGGTTGTGTCACACAACCTTGATGAGGCTCTATATGGAGGAATCATGGTCATTCATGGCCCTCAAGTATACTCCCTATCTCCTATCTTTATCACAATGTAATTAATTCACTAACATATCCCACACTTCCCCTCTTCCACATCTTTCTACATATATATTATCTATGGATAACTAAATCTTCTCAAGAAAACCCTCTTTGATCTCCTCCTATCTCTTAACCAAAACTCTCACCCTTACATAGCTATGGTGACTACAACTATTCCTTGAGATTATCTAATAGGAATGGTGGAAATGCATCGTCCCTAACTAAAATAAAGCCCCTCAATAATGCACGTGATTCCTCCTCTTAATTGAGATTAAAACAACTATTGCCTAGTTCTCTTGGAACAATTGTAGAAGGAATGGTACTAGGACCTTCTCTAAAATTGACTTTGCTTTTTGTAATCAATCTACCCTTAATACCTTGCCCAATATACTCAACTTTCTTCCTATGCCATCCCTATCTAATCGCCCTTACCATATCATATCCTTTTTGTATTGCTACTGAGAAAGGAAAAACAAAAATTTCAAATTTTTTAATGCCTGGGTCTATGATCTTGAATTTCAAGAAATTTTTAAATAAGCTTAATATAATAATTTTTTTAGCAATCCCATGTTTATTTTGCAGAGAAAATTAAAAGCAACTAAGGGAGCTTTGAAGACTTGGTTCTTGAACAAGTTTGGAAAGGGCAGCTCTCTTTCTTCAACTTTGAATGAAAAGCTAGAAAATGTGCAAATCTCTATGCTTAGTCATTTGGTGCGACGACCCAGAATTTTAAACATTTGAATTGAAGCATTTAATTAATTTCAAATATTTGGAAGTTATTTTTAACTTGAATTTCAAATAACTATGAATTTGGCAATTAAAATTTTGAATTTAATTATTGAAGTTGGGTAAAATATTTAATCTTCAGTTTTGAGCTTCTTAAAAATAATTTGAAGTCTTGTAAAATCTATATTAATAATACTGAAGATAATGGGAGCTTTAAAATTGGATTTGAAAATGATTTGTTCAGTTTTGAATTTATATCGTTTAAATCGATATTTGAAAATAGCCTTCCGAGGCACAGTCTTCGATTTCGACGAAACCAGTTCCATTAGATCCGTAATAGTGTATTATTATTGGATTTCAATTTTCTTAGCATTCGGAGTTGTCTAGTGATCATACGATAGAAAAACGCGCTAGAATTTGTATCGAAATTTAATTTAATCACTGGGTTCAAAAAGCTATCTTCTCCATACGATCGAACTTGGACTCAGACCTTTTCCATTGCGTTCGAGATAGGCATATAACATTATAAATGTCTGGCGGCATGCCTCGATTGGATATCGAGATTTTGAGTTGTGAAATTGAACGATATAAATTTAAATTTGAATTTAAAATGATATATATCTGTGTGTTTAATATAATATTATTTCTTAAGGTAAATTACACGTTTCATTATATCTTACACTTGGCAAAAGTTGAAAGGCGCGTTCGTTTAGAAATTTAAAAGGGAAAAGACAAACAAAAGAAAGTAAAATCTTGAGTTTCTTCTTTATCTAGTTCGAGCAAAATTCCTTTTAAAATCTAAAATCCCCAAAAATATAAATCGATTCGTCCGTTCATCAGAAAATAAATGGCCACGTATCTTTTAAGAAATCAAAATCAACAATGGCCGAGCCTCTTCCCAAAATCAAGTCGCGACTACTTTGCGACGAGGAGCTTGAGCCGAGCAATCGAAAGCGAAGCTTCAGCAGGTTACGGCAACTCGCGGCAGTGCGGCAGTGGCGAGTACGTGTGGAGGCTCACGCAAGCTCGAGGCGAAGGCGGTGGCATTCGCGGTGGGGATTTGGGATTTGTCGCGTTTGTGCTCGAGGTGGCTATGGGGTTGCGGCGGTGTGAGGGGGAGGCTCATATGAAGGAGAAGGCACGTGCGTGGCCGTGCGTCATAGGGTGTGGGTCGCGATCATGGGTGAAAGTATATTCTGCATCCTAAATTCAATTATAAAATTTACAATAGGAGAAAAGTATATGTACAGAAAAAACATTTTTTCTATAAGGTTTTAAAAGAAAGAAAATCCTGTTTAATTTATACCTAGGTTAGAAGAAGCATAAGAAAAAAATATACAGAAAAACACAAATGATACAGACACGTATATATATTAGATTTAGAAATGGGAATTTTAAAGGATATATAGATTATTTTATAAGTATGCATGTAGTTTCAAAAGAAAATAGATATACACATTTTTAAATCTACTAGTTATTTTAGATTTTAGTGATTAATTTGATTAATAAACTGATTTAATTTATTTAGCAACTGAAAGATTTTTAGGAGGAAAATTATTGATTTAAAATAAATTATTAGTTAATTGAATTTACTAATATGGTAATTGATTAGTTCAAAATTAAATAAATAACTGGTGATTAATTGTTTGATTAATTTAAAATATTAATCAACTGTATAAAATTGTCTATACAAGGTCTAATACTGTGAAGAAGACAAGTTGGGATTGGAAACGGATTGCAAATTAAAGGTTAGATCTTCTCACTCAAATTTAAATTGGAAATTCAGTTATTGATTGACTGTTTGTTTGTGATATTATATATAGTGGTGTATATACATATTTGGAGTGATTGATTTCCCACATCATATAGCGGATGAGACCCTATGCGCCGCATAATAGTGGATGATTTTATATAATCCCATACCCCGCGATATTCCACCTCGAAATGGAATTGGTATTTAATTGTTGTGCTAATGTCTATGGATGCAGGGAAACAAGTTGGAGGGATCCAACTGGATTCCTCGAATATTTGAATTTGTTTCAATGTTATGTGTTGATTTATTTAGAATTTGTGTATATTATATTTATGATTGAAATCGTAGAAGGCTATGATTAGCCGAATATATTTTTGGTATTGTAGGGTTCCAGAAATTTAAAAATTGGATTTTTGAAAATTAAAGTAGAAAACTTTAAGAAAATTCTTTTTAAAGAATTGGGTGAATTTAAAAGGAAATTTAAAAGCATAAAAGTTGATTTCTGAAATCCTATTGAATTAATTCCAAAATATAGGAAATTTTTTTAATAAATGGATTAAAATTTGGAGAATTTATTTAAAATTCAATTTTTAATAGTATGGAAGAAATAAAGGAATTTGTTTTAAAAGATAATAAATTTGATATTTGAATGAAAATTAGTTTGGTGTTTGAAAATAAATCTTTGAGAAATCGATTTGAAATTTATTCGGTGTTTGAAAAATAAATCTTTGGGAAATTGATTTGGAAATCAATTTGTTTTTCAAATAAATATTTGGAAAATCAATTTGGAATTTGATTTGGTGTTTGAAAATGAATATTTGAAAATTTAAATTCACAATGGGAATTTTTAAAGGAAAGGGAAATTTGTTTTAAAATAAACATTGGTTTATTTTTAAGTGTGGAAGGAAATTGACGGATTTGGAATGTAAATTTAAAAATAAATCAAGAAGAATTTATCAATTGATTTAAATGACCATTTTAAAATGTAAAGTGTATTTTCCCTGGATAGTCGAGTATGTTTTTAAAGTAGTTTTCAAATATAAATTAGAAGTTCTAAAGTTAGTTTTTAAAAAAGATGTTTATGGAGAAATTATTTTCTTAAGTTGTTTTTAAATTTTTAAGTAAAGATTTATTTAATTAGTTGTAGAAGTGACTATTTTAAGAATAAATTGATATTTTATTTAGAAAATGGTTAAAATTTATACTCTATCTACTAATTTTATTTTAAAATTAATTTGGACTTGAAGTTTTATATGAGATACTGGTATAGTGTTTTCATAACTAATAATTTAAATAAAGTATTTAAAATTGTTTTTATTCCAAATATTTCCAAGTATATTTTGGATAAGTGATTTAAATTATTTTTAAAGCATTCGAACTTGGCGAAGTTTCAGTGGAATTAAATAAATATTTGGAAATTTATTCCACGTAAGGAAAGTGATTTGAAGTTTGTTTTCAAAGTATTGAAGTGTTAAAATTATATCTTACGAAGATACGCTGAAAATAAATAATTGGGGGGGGGTTATTTAAATCTGGTGATTGTTGTGAATGTTTATTGATGGTTAAATAACCGACTATCAATATTGGCCTTTAAACGACATTGAATTTCGATGCGACCGGGGGCCGGATTCCAAATGGATATTCGAAAACCACATCGAATCTTTGTGATGGATCTTTTGTTTAAAAAGGTCAAAGTGGAAATTTGTTGTGATTTACTTGAAATCTGAATGTAACACTTATTTTTAAAATAAGCGCTCGTTATTCGGATTAGTCGGGAGAGGACTTTGCGTCATAAAACCCATTCCGAATAATGATATGACGAAATGGGATTGCATTCGAAGATGGTGTTGAAGACCGGGTATCTTCAAAAACGAAAGGACTATCTGTCGAATGTTTCTACACCAAGTTGCTCCGGTATAGAGATTATATCACCCTTTGTGATGGAAAGTCCGGACATGATTAGTGAATATCCGAATTGCAAGGGCTTCTTTGATGTGCCTTCGGTTCCGTTCGTCCCCGGAACGGACTTGTATGGATGTCTGTCTGACATTACACTTTGAGATATAAAGCTGGTTTCTATTAAATACATTTCTGTTGGTGGCGGGGAATTTATTCTTTTAGCTTAACACCCTTCTCTGAGACGTACGAGCTCAGAGGTTATGTAGTTGATGGTTACTAGTGATATACTCCCAATTTGGTAGTGTGGCATACGAAGTGCTGCTGATCATTTGTTGATCGAAGCACGGCTTTTGTGAAAAGCGTAGCTTTGTGGACGAGATCTCGTCGGATCTCACAACCCGAAAATGGTCGAAACAGGAAGGATGCAGCTAGACAATTTGGGGGTAGCGCCCTCAGGGATGTCCATTTCCTTCTGGAAAGGGTGGTGTCATGGTATTGAGCTCAGATACTTAAATTATGTGGTTACAGCAAATTTATTACTTTGTGGTTGTTGCTTTGTGATTAAGGATCCTCGAATAAAGGTCGGTAACGACTGGGGATGACATACTTGTGATAGTTACCTATCTAATAGCTGTAATTACAGCGTGAGGTAACTTGGCCTTGTGTTGCCAGAGAGCTGGTTAAGTTCATGGGGGCATCCCTCCAGAGGCATTCCATTCGGTGTAGGAAGTTCCTTTGCCCGATCATTTGTTGGAAATCCAAAGAAACAATACGAGCCCTGTACGGTTTTAGTTGTATAACCAGCTATGGAATGTGGCGATAACCTGCTATTGAACACGGTAGCTATAGTAGCATAGTACGAAATGTCTATGCTGTCTAAGATTAATATTTTACTTTCAAAATGTTTTCCACACTATGCGCTAATGATAATATTAAAAACAATTTTGGGTATCAAGCATATTTGACTATCATAAGAAGAAATCTTCTCCAATTCTGCGTTTGCATTGTGTGTGTGGCGGGAGGCCTTATGGTAGTTTCATTTTCCAAAAGCATAGCGGATTTCTTTTCCTTTCTTTGTGAAAATAACTGTTTTTAAGATCTTGCACCACTCCCATGACTGACCTAGAGTTATTGTTCCCTTTCTAAACTCTGGGTGCCCATAATTTTCCACACGAATAGCCTAGAGTCAGGTTATCAGTTATTTGGGAGAAAAGTCAAGAAGTTCCTGTGGAGATCTGGAGTTCAAGATGGATGATGAGGCGTATCACTTGTATATGTTATATTATTTTCCGCTGTTTGTTGTTGTAAACTCTTATGATATATGTATAAACTGATATAGTGCTTTTTTTTTTAAGATATTCATTCATCTATTATATGTCGTTCCGCTGTGAAATGTGAGATTCTGTTATTATTTCTGTTTCTTCTTCTATCTTCTTTTCCTTTAACCCTAACGGTTTGGTTTTTCGGCATTCGACTGTGCGGCATTTGATATAGTGGACGTATTGATGTCGACTTTCGGACGTTGAAAAATTGGGTCATTACATTTTGATGACCTAACTTTCTCTGAACTTGAAGCATCTATATCTTCTTAATATAGTGAGGCTTTGCAAATGGAAGCCAGTATGCCGAAGAAGTAGTTGAGAAAGGAACAGTACTCTGAGGGAGATAGAAATACTGCATTTTTCCATGCATCTTTGAAGTCCAAGCAAGCTAGAGAGAATATATCTATTATCTTTGACCATCAGGGTGTGTTGCATACAAATCCAAATAAGATTGAAGAATTGTTTCTTAACTATTCCAGGGATCTTCTAGGAAATGCATCTGGCATTAGCCGTAACTTACAACCTCTATATGATATTCATTTACCTAGAATTAACCCTCGGGACTTCAACTATCTTAGCACTGTTGTTTCTAATGCTAAGATCTAGCAAACAATCTTTTCAATGAATCATAAATCTTATGGAGGGGCTGATGGCTTTAATGTCATCTTCTTTTACTACATGTTGGAGTATTATAGAGAAGGACAATTATAGAACAGTACACAACTTCTTCAATAAGTGTAAAATGTTGAACTCTATTAACTCTACTAATATTGCTCTTATACCCAGGGTTAAGCAAACTGAACCTATTGATTAGTATAGGCTGATAACATATTGTAATACTATATACAAGTGTTGGTGCGGGATTCCAACACGAGACCACTCAAATCGAAACCCCACAAGCACAGCGGAAGACAGAATCGTGGTAAGAAGTGTAAAAACAACCAATCAACAACTCAATTCCAATCTCTATTAATCCAATCACAATCCCAAACAAGCAATACAGAAATCAAAGCAATAACGAAAAATAAATCACACAGCGATTTATAGTGGTTCCACTAACGTTGTGTTAGTTTACATCCACTTTAAGAGAGAGCTTTTATTAATATTGATGAGAAGAGTACAAGAGATTGAATACAATGATCAAATTCTAATTAGATTTGAATTTGTGGAGAAGAGAATTGAAGAAAATTAGGTTTTGATAAACCCTAATTTGGTCGAGGCTAATCTTTTTCCGTTGCTTGCACGCATATAGATCTAAAACCTGATGCTAGCTTATATAGGAGAATAGAAACCCTAGGCAATGTACCGAAATCGGATATCATAAATTTTCACCCAAGTCCGCGAGAAGAAAACCATACGAAAGTCGTTCCAGACGTCTGACCAAAAGGTCAGACGTCTGATTTAAGTCACTGGAGGGACTTTGCTTCAGCTCAGACGTCTGACCCATTTGGTCAGACGTCTGATGAAATGCTCTGGAAGCATTTCAACCCTAAATCAGACGTCTGAAAAATGGGTCAGACGTCTGAAAAAAGTTTTTGTCCCTGCTCAGCCCACTTCGCCTTTTCTCTTATAACTTCCACCTTCGAACTCCGATTTGCGAACCGTTTCCTCTGTTACGAATCTACTTCCAACCTCTACAAATCCCCATATAGTGTTGCCAAAATTCAACACTCCACCTTGACACTGTATCTATCTTCAACTCCAATGGTATCATATCATCAACGACAACCGATAGCGCTAACTGTCACCTCTTTTACCTTCAACCAAACATGAATGCTTCCCCAATGCTCTCCGACAAAGCCACCGCTCATTGCACTCCACCAACGAGCTCAGGCAAAGCCCCCGGCCGCTAATGAAATGTTGAAAACATCCAAAGCCTAAGCTATCTCACCAAAGACTAGCACTTACTGAGAAGAAAGAACTTCAATCTCTCACCGATACTCTTCCTCATCTACCACCAAGCTCCTCCCTTAACCGTGACACCTAGTGGCATCTATCACTTCTTCAAGTGAATCAAGTTCGAGCAATGCTCGAACTTTCCAACCGGCAATGCCTTAGTGAACATATCCGCCGCGTTATCTTTAGTGCTTTCCCTCACTGAATGAAACTTTAGTTTGCTTCGTCATGACGCATTCTTCGCAAAACTCTAACTTGTTGAAACTTTCTCCATCGATCATCTCTCTCTTTCGAAGAACATCTAAACTCCTCTCCGAGACATGACCCAACCTCAAATGCCACAGCCTAGTCGTATCCAAGCCACGAGAACTATCAACTCCTATACAAGTTTCACTTTCTACAGTCACTCCTTGAAGCAAATAAATACCATGAGTCCTTGCACCCTTCATCACCACAAGTGCCTCCTTCGAAACCCGCAAGCTATCACTCTCAGTAGTGATCTTACAACCTAAAGAATCCAGCTGCCCCAAAGAGATAAAAAACTTCCTAAGTCCCGAAACATAGCGCACATTAGTGAGAGTACGAGCCACTCCGTCGAACATTCGAATTTGCACGGAACCAATGCCTTTCGACTTGCAAATAGCACCATTTCTCATTAAAATTGAATTTCCTTCTTTGTCGATGTAAGAAGAAAAACAATTTCTATTTAGCGTCATATGATAAGACGCCCCAGAATCGAGCATCCAGTCGCTACTCGAAATATCCGATGCTACCGCCGACAAAACATCTACTTCTCTCTCACCAACTGCACTCTCCACCGCTACTGATGAAGACGCTACTTCCTTCTTTGCTTTCTCCTTGTCCGGACACTCATTCTTCCAATGACCGGGATTCCTACAAATATAGCACTTGCCTTTTCTTTCCTTCGACTTTCCTCTCCAACCAGGGTTCCTTGATTTAGAACGCCCCTGGTTCTCCTTCTTCACACACCTTTCCTTCTCCACAAACAAACCATGACCATTACTAGCACCACTACTTCCATCACCTAACTCCTTCATTTGATCCTGCAACTTCTCGCTAAGAACTTGACATCATCAAGTGTCAATGTATCCCGGCTATAGATCAAACTATTTGAGAAACCTGTATAGCGATCTGGCAACGAACACAATAATATCATTGCCTTTTTCTCTTCCTCAATCTTCAAATCTACCGCCTTCATCTTCATTAGCAAATCATCAAAAGTATTTAAGTGCACCTTCAGCGAAGTACCCTCCTTCATCTTATAGGTGAAGAACGTTCGCAATAAGATCAAACGATTTGTCAAGGACTTCTTCATATACAATTCCTCCAACTTGTCCCAAATACCCTTAGCGGTTGTCTCACCACTAATTTCAGAGATAACATTCTCTCCCATAGCAAGTTGAAGTGTAGTGAATGCCCACTCTTCCATCTCCTCTCTCTCAACATCTGAGATGTCCGTTGGCAACAAATGTGTGTCAAACACTACCCGATGCACCCGATTCCTCCTTAGAACCGCTTTCATCTTCCATTGCCATTTTTCAAAATCATTATCGCAATTCCACTTGTCTATTACCAATTGTGATCCCGAAGCTGCGTACGAGCTACGTACATAAGGAGCTACACCACTTGGATTACCCATTGAGGAACTACTAGAGTTACTACTTGATTCAGGCATTTCTACAACCACCTACCAACACCAATGCTCTGATACCAAATGTTGGTGCGGGATTCCAACACGAGACCACTCAAATCGAAACCCCACAAGCACGGCGGAAGATAGAATCATGGTAAGACGTGTAAAAACAACCAATCAACAACTCAATTTCAATCTCAATTGATCCAAAAGCAATCACAATCCCAAACAAGCAATATAGAAATTAAAGCAATAACGAAAAATAAATCACACAGCGATTTATAGTGGTTCCACTAGCGCTGTGTTAGTGTACATCCACTTTAAGTGAGAGCTTTTATTAATATTGATGAGAAGAGTACAAGAGATTGAATACAATGATCAAATTCTAATTAGATTTGAATTTGTGGAGAAGAGAATTGAAGAAAATTAGGTTTTGATAAACCCTAATTTGGTGGAGGCTAATCTCCTTCCGTTGCTTGCATGCATATAGATCTGAAACCTGAGGCTAGCTTATATACGAGAACAGAAACCATAGGCAATGTTCCGAAATTGCCCCTGCGGATATCACAAATTTTCAACCAAGTCTGCGAGAAGAAAACCAGACGAAAGTCGTTCCAGACGTCAGACGTCTGACTTAAGTCATTGAAGTGACTTTGCTTCAGCTCAGACGTCTGACCCATTTGGTCAGACGTCTGATGAAATGCTCTAGAAGCATTTCAGCCCTAAATCAGATGTCTGAAAAATGGGTTAGACGTATGAAAAAAGTTTCTGTCCCTGCTCAGCCCACTTCGCCTTTTCTCTTATAACTTCCACCACCGAACTCCGATTTGCGAACCGTTTACTCCGTTACGAAGCTACTTCCGACCTCTACAAATCCCTATATACTGTCGCCAAAATTCAACAACAAGTTCCTCTCCAAATTCATTGCCTCTAGGCTCAAGATTGTTTTTCCTAATTTAATTTTCCTTAATGAAGCAGCATTCTTTCCTTCTATAAGTATCTTGGATAAAGTTCCTACGTCCCATGAATTGTTGAAAGGAAACAATAATTTTCAAATCTCCCCCAGGAGAATGCTAAAACTAGACCTAAGAAAAGCATTTGATACTCTTCAACAGGACTCCATAGTCCGGATTATGGCCCTAATGAACTTTCTAAAACACATTGTTGCATGGACCTATGCGTGTGTTTCTGCAGCTAGGTTTTCATTAGTTGTTAGTAGCACTACGGTTGGATATTTTCAAAGTAGATATGGTATAAGATAGGGAGGCCCCATGTCTTCCTATTTGTTTATCATTTTTATGGAGGTTTTGAATCGGATATTTATTGATTTGGTTACCAATGGGTTGTACAAATTACATCCAAAATGCAAGGACCCTCAAATCACATCCTTGATGTTTGCTGACGGCTTGGTAGTGTTTACCAAGCCTGAAATGTCCTTAATCAATGCTATTCTTGAAGGCCTTGATCTCTTTTATAGGATAATTAGGCTAAAAATTAATCTCGACAAATCTGATATCTTAGTTGCTGGTGTTAGTCAAAATCAACATCATGCCATTCTTTAGACAACCTCCTTGCAGATAAGGTATGATAATATTGATTATTTAAGTATTCCTCTTGCCTCCTCCAGGATTACCAAACTACAGTGTATATCATTATGTGAAAAGATTCTCTCTAGGCTTGACAATCGGGCCAACAGAGCGGTTAGTTAGGTAAGAAGACTCACTTTGATTAAATCTGTTATCTTCCCAGTGACTGTATATTGGTCTAGAACCATTGTACTCCCTGTTAAGTTAATCAAAATGATACGCAGTGCCATGATAAAATTCTGTTGGAATGGCTCTATTCGTTCCAAGAAATTGGTCCCATGTTCATTCAATAAGGTGGAACTGCCTAAAAATAAGGGTGGCCTTGGAATCAAAAATTTGCAACTGCGGAATAAATCAGCCTTTTCCAAATACCTTGATGACTTAATATGCAGGAGAAACAATATATAGGTGAACTGGTCAGTCAGGTACATTTTGTGTGGCAGGGATTTCTAGAATATGCACACTCCATAAAATTGAAGTTGAACATGGATAGCTTGTTGAAGCTAAGAGATGTTATGTTACCTAAACTAATATATGAGGTGGCCAAATGAGGGTGTTGTAAGCTTGTGGCACGACCCATGGTTAAAGCCTGACTTTATTCTAAGCCATCGATTGAACTTCTAGCGAATATAACAATTGGTTATTAACATATGGGTAAGAGCATATGAGTTCATTCATAATGGTTACATTGAACTTCCTTATTCCGCCAACCAAGTTATCATACTTCTTTGGTCTAATTTTCGAGCAAAACATTCTCCTTTAGCAGACAGAGACGGATTAGAATGGACTAACAAGGGAAAATATTTCAATGTTAGTGACGTGTATAACTCCATACCTTGGCATGTCTCGATTTTAGAATTCAATCGAAGCAAAAGGGTTTGGATGAACCACGATAATGGAAATGAAAATTTGATTCTATGGAAAGTTTTAAGGAATGCTATACACACTAAAGCCAAATATATCATCGAGGGTTGAACATAGATTGCCTTTGTTCTTTTTGCAATGATGCTATTGAGGACTCCCTTCATGTTTTTTTCAACTGTCCTTACGTTTATAATCTCTGGCATTTCATAATGTTGAACCTGGGAAGAAGTAATAAGGCAAGGGTTAGTGTTGTCGAATGGTCTTTGATTTATAAAGCTACTAGATAGAGAAGTATGAAAATCTATGCACTGCTTTTGCCTTGAGGGTCTTTATTAGGGTAATATGGAATGAGAAAAATGCAATCATCTTTCAGGGTAACTGAACGGATATCCAGCTACAACACATTATGACACATGAAACAAAGTCTGAGATGATGCAGTCTAAATTTACTGTTGATCCTGATATTCTGGCTACCTTTCCCCGATTCATTTTCTTTTTTCTTTATGTGTATGTTTATTTTCTTCTCTGTTCATTGTTATGCCTTGTTTTCTCTAGATTTTCTTTCTTTTTTTGTTTCCAAAGCTCGTTTGGTGGGGCTTTCTTTTTTTTATATTCCTTTTTTAATTATTGGTATATCAATAAACTAGTAGGGGACTAGTCAACCCCATGGACTTTGCCAAAAATAATTTGGATATGGTTCCCTATTCACCTGACACTTGTTTTATCATATAATTTTATATTGCAAGCATCCCCGTAGTTCCCCCTTTTCCCCATTGCAGAACTTAACTCATAATAACTTATTTTACTTCCAAGAAACTTTATTAAAATCCTAGAAAACTCATTTTTCAATATTCTCTATGCTTTACTTTAATTTAAGAGAATTTCTTAGGTGTTCTCCTTTAATAATTCATAATAAATTGACCTAGGAAGTTCCTCAAATTTAAAATCCATTTCTATAAATATGGTTAGATTATCGTATAAAACTTACAAGACATTTCAAAATCATTAAGGAGAGGATGTAAATCTAAACATCCATGTTCATCTATTTCTCCCAAAGACATCCATTAAAATTTAGAAATCATTAGAGAAGGGAAATACATCCGAACATCCCATGTCCATCTACTTTTCCACGAAACATTCATTAAACTTTTATATTTGTTAATGAAAATCCATATGAAACTCCATCATATATAAAAACATACAAACCCATACCGAGGCCATATATTAGTGAATGTATAAAAGGTTAAGTATTACTCATCAAGATCATTAAGATTTCTTCCTTTAATTTTCTGATTCCTCCTTTTTTCTTGTGTTTTGCTTATCATCTCTATATTTTCCTTTCTTAAGCCGCCACCATTAAATTTCCTCTCAAGCTTTTATCTCATTGTAGGTAGAATAAGATGAATGAATGGAAGAAAAAATAAGGTTTATTGTCCCAAAATAATTTGGGCTTGGGCCCTCTATTCGTTTTTAATAATTCATTATCCCTCCTTTTGTTATTTTTCCCACCTTGGCCCCTTTCAATTAATTAATTTCATTAATACCAAAAAAATTAGTTGTTGCAGTCTTCCTCTTAAAAGAATATCACCCTCGAAATTCCATAAAGGTACGGTAGTGATTTTCCAGCTATCCAGTGCTTACGCTAAACACACTCATGAATTCTCAATTCTTATATAAAACATACTAGTGTTATCTACTAATACAAGTAACCATAATATTCATACATATATATATGGTCTACACAATACAACTCAATGCATAGCTTATATGCTAGTCTGAAATGAACAGGTCTATATATGTCTTCTTAACCTTATCCTCTGTTTCTCAGATACAATCCTCCCGATCTGTGCTCCATTGGATAGATACCAGCTTCACCACCGTGTTCCAAAGCCTCTTCTCATCTCAATCCACTATCTAAATCGATCTTCGCACATAGATCATATTCGGCCTTATAACCAGGTCTTCTACTGCCCGTGGGTTAACACCTACATCCGGATACCTTATGCTTTTCCAAAAATGTGATAGTGAAGCACATTATGGATCTTTCCAAAGGCACTAGGCAGCTCTACCTTATACATCACCTTCCCAATCCTACCTATGATCTGAAACGGTCCAAAATATCTAGGTACTAACTTCTTAGCCTTTCTAAAATGAATCGTGCATCTTATTGGAGAAACCTTCATGAACACCTGATCACCTACTATGAAATCCAATTCCTTTCTCCTTGCGTCGGCATAACTCTTTTACCGATATTATGTTGCCTTCATCCTAAGTCGGATCAGCTCTACTATCTCAGCAGCGTCTTTAACATATCTGGTCCCAACATAATCATGTCCCCTATCTCCAACCAACATGCAGGTGACATACACGGCTTTCCATACAACGCCTCAAATGGTGCCATTCCAATGCTACTCTAATAGTTGTTGTTATATGAAGACTCTGGCAAATATTGATAATCTTTTCGACATCCACCAAAGTCTAGAATGCATGCTCTCAGTAAGTCTCTAAAGACTTTGTTAACCCTCTTGATTTGACTATCGGTCTGTGGATGGTACGGAGTACTTATGCGCAACTCTATACCCAACACCTTCTGCAAACTTCGCCAAACCCCATTGGAAAACATCGAATCTCGATCAATAATAGTGTTAGGAACTCCATGCAATCTCACTATTGCTTTCATTTATATCATCCCCGACTTCAAAGTAATTCACTTAGCCTTTACTAGAAAGAAATGGATACACTAGTTAACCTACCAACTATGGCCCATACACTCTCGTTCCCTACCCTTGACCATGGTAACCCATCTATGAAGTCCATAGATATTGAATCCCATTTTCATACCGGAACTTCCAAAGGTTGCAGGAGCCAACTAGGCTTCTAATGTTCTGCCTTCACTTACTGGCATGTAAGACATCTTCTCATATACTCTCCTATGTCTTTCTTCATCCCTTCATAGAAGAAAATCCCCTACATGTCTCGATACATCTTCGTATCTCCAGGATGTATGGTAAACTTTGAACGATGACATTCGCCCAACACTTCCTTCTGCAGTTGTTTTGTATCCGGAACATACAACCTTCCATTCTTCTACAGTCCGCCTTCTCTTCTTCATCCCTTCATAGAAGAAAATCCTCTACATGTCTCGATACATCTTCGTATCTCCAGGATGTATGATAAACTTTGAACGATGACATTCGCCCAATACTTCCTTATGCAGTTGTTTTGTATCCGGAACATACAACCTTCCATTCTTCCGCAGTCTACCTTCTCCATCAACACTGAACCCCTTCAGTTCTACTGCCTGAATTCCTGGGTCCCAGTTCCTTATTATATCAACATAGAAATTGTTCTCCTTCTATAGTTCAATGGTCCTTTCTACCATTGTTGGTCTTACTTTGATGCATGATAATATTCTAGAAATACTACTCGAACATACACTGGGCCAAAAATGCACATTATACGTAGACAGTGTTTCCAATATGGTCCATTCTTCTATCATTTCCAAATGAAATTCTGCTATTTTCGGCTTAAGCAACAGCTACTTTGTTGTCTTTCTGATGGTATACTCTATCCCATAATCATACGATAGTAGAAAGACTAACCACCTCTGCTGCCTCATAATCAGCTCCCTAAGAGAGGACAAATATCTCAAAGATGTGTGGTCAGTATACAACTCAAACCTCTCCCCTAAGAGATGATGTCTCCAGATCTTCAATGCGAGACAAATGCCACTAACTCCAAATCATGAGTTGAATATCGAACCTCATGGGGTTGCAACTACCTAAATGCATAAGCAAATAATTTTCTTTTCTACATTAATACCACGCTAAACTGAACCTAACGCATCAATGTATAATCAAACCATCATTCCCTTTAGGTATCATTAACACTAGCCCAGTTGTTAATTGATACTTCAATTCCAGGAATGCCTTCTCACACTCCTACGTCCAAACTAACTACTCACTTTTCCATGTCAGTCTTATCATTGGTGTAGTTATACGAGAGAATTCATTAATGAATCTCCAGTAATAACCAATCAATCTTAAGAAACTTTGCACTTCTATCACATATCATGTCTCTTCCAACCATTTACTGCGTCAACCTTTGAATGATCTGCAACTGACCCCTCTTCAGAAATCACATGACTTAGGAACTTCTCTTCCCTTTTTCAAAAATGATGCTTGGAAAATTTCGCCTTCAATTTATGATGTCTCAACGTCTCCAGCACAAGCCTTAGGATTGTTTGTTCCTCCTTATCCTTAGAGTACACTAATATGCCATTTATAAACTCCTAACACATATCTATCTAGCTTAGCTCGGAAGATTGTGTTCATCAAGTCCACAAAGGACACAGGTGCATTGTTGGTTCAAATGGCATTACTAACCATTCCTATGAATTGTATCTCATTCTGAATGCAGTCAAAGGAATGCTTTCCTCCGCAACTCTCGGATGATGGAACATTGTAGCTAAGTCCAACTACGAAAACACCTTAGCTCCACTTAACTAATCGAATTTAAATCATCAATTCTTGGCAAAGGATATATATTCCTTACCATTCTCCCATTTAGCTTATGATAGTCAATGCATAGTCTTAATGACCCTTCAGACTTCCTAACAAATATTGCTACTTCCTAAGGTGAAATGTTTGCCTTTATGAAGCTCTTTTCTTCTAGCTCTGCAAATTGCTTCTTCGGTTCCTCCATCTCCTTTGGAGGCATTATACTAGGGGTCGACTAAATGGTTTAGTCCTTGGAAATAATTTTATTCGAAACTCTACCGCTCTCAGGGATGGCAACCCAAAAACTAGCTCAAACACATCATGCAATTACCTTACTATACATACTTCTCCAAGATCTTCTTCCAAAGCTAAAGCAAATAAATGCTTCTATGCCTTGCTCCACATTCCTCCAAGACCATAGAAACTCTTTATTTGTGGCTTGGATGACTCAAAGTGATTCTCTTTTCAGCACAGTGCATTCTCACACTATACTTCTCCAACTAGACCATCCCTAAAATAACTCTAAAGCCTATGAAGTCAAATACGTAGGGATCATAAGAAAACTTACACCCACCAAACTCAATATCTAGGTCAATGGATCTCAATATGAGAGTGGCATACCCTATTACCGTATCTGCTACACTTATGGAAGTGACTAAATAGGAAACTTCTAGCCCAATTTTGTTAACTAAATCTTTGAGTATAAATGGACGTATAGCACCAGTATCAAATAGTACTCTAACTGAAATACAGAAATCAAAGCCATACATTCTAAGACTTTACGCCTTGGTCTTTCTTCGGCATACAGTCCTTCCCTTGGTCCCTCCAAAGCGTAAACATGTGCTTTAAACTTTGTGCAGTGCTTCTTCAAATACCCATCTTATCACACTTGAGGCACTTTATTTTCCCGGAATCCTTAGGCATATGGAAATTTGAAGCATAATGCCCCTTCTGACTGCAGTTAAAGCAAGCTACTTTTGTGATAGCAACCACTTCCCTTTCCCTTTGGCAATCCCTTCTTGCCTTTCGTATATGGGGTACACTTCTTCTTTTTCTCTGGTTTTGGTCTCACCTCCTCCCTTCTATGTTCCCGGTACATCCCATCATACCTTTTAGCCATGTCAACCAAAAACACAAAAGGAGATGCCCGATGAGCCATCACAATATGATCAAGACCTGGCTTCAACCCCTTGATAAACTTCTCATTCTTCTTCATCAGAGTGTTGATGATCTCCCTATCATACTTAGCCAAATAATTAAACTTCTGCATGAACCCTTCCATTGTAAGGTTGCCCCACTTCATATCAACGAACTCTCGCAACAGCACACTCTACTGAGACTCTAATATGAATTGAGCCTAGAACCTCTCTTTAAACTATTATCAAGTAATCTCTCCCCTTAGGGTCTCAGCAATCATTGTCTCTTACCAATCCAATGTGTCTTCCTGCAACTACCTTCATGCCACTCATCTCTTCTGCACATCATTCAATCCTAAGTCTCCAAACATACACTCACTATTTCTTAGCCAATTCAGTTCTTCAACTACAGGCTCTTTCCCTGTAAAAGCCTTATCTCCAAGATTTCTATAATCTTTGTTCATGTTTGGGAAATCCTCTCTCACTCCTACAAGCCTTGGCTGAACAGCCTCTAGTGCAATTTCCCTCATCATTTAAGCCATGGACTGTCTAAATAAGAAATTCACATCCATACCTGTCTCATTTGCTAGCTGTGTAGCTTCCTCCCCATCTTCTCTTGCAATTCTTTCCTTGTTCCGTTCATTAGTCTGCATACTTTTAGCATACCTTCTTACATTTCCCCTTCCTATCGTAATTCGCCCACTCCTTAGGTCCCTTTTGCTTCATATTTTAAGTAAGTATTCATTAGAAATGGAAAGAAAAGCAGTGAAACAATGATAGAAGGACAGATATAACTTCCTATATATCTATATAGAAGTATACAAGTACATTATTTACATGTTAACGTGTCCCCTCCCCTGGTTGTTCCTTTTATCCTAAATGCTACTCCTATTTTTCTAGCTTTTTTTTTTACTTAAGTGTTTTTAACTCATTATCTGACATTGAATTGCCCCTACTTGGAGACTCGAATATAAATGTCGATGATGATGTAATTATTTCCATAATTATCTTCCAGTGAAGAAAGTGAGTTCAGTTAATATATGAACAAATACAGACTAAGTAAACAGAGCAGCTAACATTTTCATTACATAAAAATTCTCCTTAATATTTGTTACATTATCTTACATCAAGATTCCTCAAAGGCATACCGACATATGGGTCAAAAATAATAGAAAATAACATACTAGGAGTCAAGTCTACATATGAAGATGCAGCCTGAACTCCTTAAACATAAAAAAAACAACATCTTTATTAGCAAACAAAACCTTCTTCTCCACTTTCAATCTTCGTACTACGGTGCCTATTATTAACTTGCATATCCCATAAACTCGGCTTACTCGATTGAGCACCTGTGAGTTTATAGGGAAAACAATAATAAAAACACGGATCGGACATAAAGTCTTGTATGAATAATACTTACCCCAAACAAACACATAGTGAGACTAGACTGCTCTACACAAAATGGCCTCCCCCCCCCACTCCATGACACCGTAAAGGAAACGATCATATTGCTAACATGAATTATTTTTATTTATAACTGCGCCTTTACGCATTCTTAAGCGATTCCCATTTATTACTATACCACCGGCACTGTGCCCGCTCAACTTCCATACTTAGATTATTTTGTAATCAATTATTCCCATTGGCGACTACACTCCCGGCGCAGTCCCCTACTTAGCTTCCATTTTTAGATTGTTCTCTAATCTGTTTAATTTTGTGCCCCTGGCGCAATCCCATACATTCCCCATTTTAGTTTATTCTCTACACTACTCCCTCAATGCAGCCTCTTTAATTTTCCAAGTTTTAGATTATTTCATTACTAATCCTGTGCCCCGGAAGCATTTGAGTGCCTCTTCTCACCTTCCCAAGGTATGCATTCATGAATGTATATCATTACATTTCCAAGGTGTGCATCTAGTAAAACATTTGTTTAATTTGAATTGCCGCTACATTTCCAACCCTATTTCTAACATAAGAACCCTTCCTCTCCCTTTCCTGGCCTATCCCCAAGTCATACCTAATTTTCTTTTATTAGGCTTCATTTGCTTCTTTTCTCGACATAGTACCACCCTACCCCAATCTCTGAGCGTTATTTACTTTTCTTATTAAGTATTCTCTTTTAAATTTCAATGTAGTATGACCTCTACATATTGCGGCACGGTGGGTCTTCGACATATTGCGGGGTGGTATGTCTTCTACAAATTGCTGCATAACTCTACTTTCCACAAAAGTATTTGGATCCCTTAGGAAAATCTCTACCGCTTTCCCATATGCGCAGTTCTCATACAAACGTTAGGTCGTTGCCTAAGCTCCATACTAGGCAAAATCTATCATGTCTAACAAAGTCTTTGCATGTGTCATAATTTTATTTGTCACAAATAACCTTTATATTATTACTATGTCCTTTATCATCATTATAGTGTCCTTTGTTTTCTTTTCAACAAATAATTTGGGTCCGGTTCTCTATTCACCCGACACTAGTTTTATCATATAATTTTATATTGCAAGCGTCCCCGTAGCTCTCACTTTTCCCTAACGTAGAACTTAGCTCATAATAACTTATTTTCCTTTTGAAAACTTTACTAAAATCCTAGAAAACTCATGAAAATTTGTTTCAATATTCTCTATCCTTGGCCTTATTTGAGGGTATTTCCCTTATTTATTTTCTAGGTATTCTCCTTTATTAATTCATGATAAATAATATCGACCTAGGATGTTCCCTAAATTAACAACCCATTTCTATAATTATTGTTAGATCTTCGTATAAAAGTTAAATAGCATTACATAATCATTAAGAAGAGGAAATACATCTAAAAATCCCATGTACATCTATTTCTTCCCAAAAACATTTATTAAACCTTAGAAATCATTAGAGTAGGGAAAAACATACAAACACCTATGTTCATATACTTTTCCCTAAAACATTCATTAAACTTTCACATTTGTTAAGGAAAATCCAGTTGAAAATCCATCATATATAAAAACACACAAACTCATACTGAGGCCATATATTAAGGAACGGTATAAAAAGGTTAGTATTACTCACTTAAATCTTTGAGATTTTTTTCTTTAGTTTTCTAAATCCTCCCTTTTTCTTTTTTTCTTATCTTCTCTTTATTTCCTCTTCTTATGCTGACACCATTAAAAGTCCCTCTTAAGCTTTTATTTTGTTTTTGGTAGAATGAAATGAATGAACGGAAAAGAGTTATGTTTGTTGTCTCACAATAATTTGGGCTTGGGACCTCTACTCCTTTTCATTAGTTATTATCCCTCCTTTTCTTACTTAACCCACCTTATCCCTTATTAAATAATTAATTTCATTAATATTATATTTTGGGTGGTTACAATCTTCCCCCTAAGGGAATCTCACTCCCAAAATTCCAATAAGGCATGGTGGTGATTTACCAACTATCTCATGCTTATGCTAAGCACACTCATGAATTCCTAACTCATCTAGTGTTATCTACTAATACGATAAACAACCATAAAATTCATACATATATACGTTCTACACAATACACCTAAATACATAGCTCATATGCTAATCTGAAATGAACAATTCTGGATATGTCTTCTTAACCTTATCCTTTGTTTTCCACGTATAGTTCTCTCGATCTGCGCTCCACTGGACATATACTAGCTACACCACCACGTTTTGAAGCCTCTTCTCATCCTACTTCACTCTTCAAATCAGTCTTCGCACATAGGTCATATTTGGCTCAATGACCAGGTCTTCTACTGCCCATGGATTAATTACTGCGTCTAGGTCCCTTATGCATTTCCATAGATGTAATATGTGAATCACACCATGGATCCCTGCAAAAGCACTAGGCATATTTACTTGTACGCCACCTTTCCAGTCCTATCTATGATCAGAAACAACCATACATATCTATATGTTAACACCTAGCCTTCCTAAAATGCATTGCGCCTTTCATCAATAAAACCTTCACGAACACCTAATCCCCTACTGCGAACTCCAGTTCCTTTCTCCTTCTATTGGCATAACTCTTTTGCTTAGACTGTGCTGCATTCATCCTAGTTCGGACAGAATCTACATTCTCAGTAACATCTTTAACCATATCTGGTTCCAACATGATCCTGTCTCCTGTCTCTAACCAACATGTAGGCGATTTACACGGCCTTCCATACAATGCCTCAAATGGGGCCATCCTAATGCTGCTCTGATAGTTGTTGTTGTATGAAAACTCTACCTGATGTAAATAACCTTCCCAAGATCCACTGAAGTTTAGAATGCATGCTCTCAATAAGTCTTCCAAGATCTTGTTAGCCCTCTCAGTCTGCCCATCTTTCTGTGGACTGTATGCAGCACTTATGCACAACTCTATACCGAACACTATAATATCCCATAAAAATTAATCAGAAATTAATTAATAAAAAGAATTAATTCATAAATTAATAATAAGGCTAAAAATGAAAATTTTATAAATGTTGGAATTTGGCCATGAAAGTTGTGTCATAGTTTTCATGGTAGTTTTCCAACCAATTTTCATATATAAAGTTTTGAAAATGGAGCTAAAACGAAAAAGTTATTGATGTTTGAAGTTTTTGGATTTAAAATGATTTAAATGGAATTCAAATTCAAATTAATAATTAATTCAAAAGCTAATGGTAGGTAGACTTAGGGGTTAAATAAAGTTCAAAGTTAACATAATATTAATTAAGGAATTAAATATAAATTAAATGGCAACAAAAATATTGTTCCTAAAATAAACAAACCAATCGACCTTCTAGGCAGGACCGGTTGATCGGTGGTCATGCGGGGGTTAGGGTTCTTCACACCATTAACGTTCTAGATTTTATTATTTTAAACCAACTTAAGTCTGAAGTATCTAGTGTTTTCCAACCATTATAAATAAGACCCGAGTCTCTACACTTTTATTCATAAATTATTTTGGGAACTAAGCAAAGCTCTATCGATCTCTCTCTTCAAAGATTCGATAAATTTCCTAGGGTTTCAGGTCGAAATTTTTTGATATTTATTATTCATTTTATAATTCTATTCTAATTCAATCCATAAATTTCTAAATCTAATTCATATACAGTTCCCTTATTGCTTATTTCTAAAAGGAGAGATCTGAAAAAACTTAATGCAGGCGTAAACAAATCCAAGAGGAAGAGCTAAGGACATTTTATGAGTGGAGATCTTGATTTTTCTAATTTAGTAATTGTATATTATAACTTGGATTTGATATATGCATTGAGGAATTTGGTTTATGAAAACATCATGCTAAAACCCCAAAATTCTCCTAAAGTAAAATGTTAGTTCTTAAGATAAAATGTCAATTATTCTATTTTATTTTAAAATAGTGGAATTGTGTAGTTATTGCAATTTTAATGTTTTACATTCTTCCAATTTTTATCGTTTTCTTTTCATATGATTAAGGGTTTTGAAAGAAATAAGTTAGGAATGGTGTGCAGTGTACGGATCCCCTTATTTATATTTTGCATTTCCTATTTCTGTAATTCAAATAGAAATTTCGTTTTTCAATTTTATGCAAAGAAGTTGAATAGAGCGTAAAAAGATTTGAATTGTGAATTTCTTAAATGTTGATTCTATCATTTTAGTGTAAAATAAGTTTGGTATGGATTCTAATTTTATACAAGTCCGCTATTGAATTGGGAAAATTGGATATATGGTATATTGTCGATATGGAATTGGACTTGTATAAATTTGGAGTTTTGACATTTATATATTACTTTAGGACGTAATCTTCAGACGCTTAGCAATATTTTAGGCACGTGTATGTGTATCTTATAACATGTAGTAACGTACAATTGTGCAAATTAATTGCACAGTAAATTGGTTACTAATTGGTATTAAATCCCAATTAGGAAAGTAATCGATAATTAAGGCGAAATAAGGAATTTTACTTATATGGCCTTAATAGGGAATGCGGTGAGATGTGTGATAATATGTTAAGAGAGTGTTGATTATGACTAAGTTATAGGGATGCGAGAGATCAGTCAAAATCACGTGGAAGTCTGTCCAGCTAATCTGGCTATTAGCAGTATAACTTTTGGGTTGATGTGAGACATCACCTATAATAGGTACCCACAGAGGACGCAATGTTACTCCCAAATTCTATATGATAAACTTGCCCGGCTAATCTGGCTACTAGTACTTGTGAATAGTCAGACTACTGTGAGACATCACATTTTGGGTTATAGGTCATAATACGAAGGACTTGCTACGGGGTTGAAGGTATTAAGTGGCTAACGAAGGGCTCACCTCCTCTAGATGTAGGACGTATTAAATGGTCAGGGTTAGCGATTAGGCACTATAGAGGATATCTCGGGAAGGGTCCTCTTCGAATTTGAGGTATTAAGTGTCTATTGTATGGTTCGCCTCTCCCACAAGGATTAAGTGGTCTAAAGAGGTTCCATGCAATGTCAGCTAGATAGTATTGAAATGGAGTCCACCTTGAGATAGGTATTAAATAATGGGACCTGCCTTGAATGTGGTATTAAATGATCAGAATCTGCCTAGTTCCCATTAAAAAGTTATTAAGTTTCTTGGGTACTATCTCTTACATTGTTAGGACATTATTGACGATAGATGCATGGGGATTAGAATTCCTTTGGCCTACAGTTAAAGATGGATTATTGGATAAAAAAAAGGGTAACGGTTCTAGGAATGGACTAGAAAAACCTTAAAGATTGTAGTTGGAAAACTTAATAGTACAGTTAGGATGCATAAGCATATTCTTATTTAAATTATACCGCCTAAGTACTATTATAGAAAGGCTCAAGATTTTTATTCACCCAGCATTGTTGTTCTGATTCTCTCCTCATTACAACATAGGTTAGGGAAGGTGACGTAGATTTTGAAGATGGTGGCGGAGGTGCGGATTTATGGTAGTTACTTATCTGTCTATTTGTGTTATTTTTATATTTCTGATGTACTCAGTGAGACATGACGTATTTTGAGATATCGTACCATGAATATTTGGCATTGTTAAGTGGAATTATGTTATATGTTTCTCACATTTGAATTTTAAAAAAAATGGGTACTGTTCTGATATTATATAATATCCTTCCACTATGAGATTCTGAATGTGTAGAAAGGTAGCTTAGTGTATTGTTCTTTAAAATTAATTTTACCAACCAATAGGCATCTTTGGAATGGGTTTAAGGTTCGATGGGCCTTTTTTGAATAAAAAATTAGGCACGTTTCAAGATGGGTTGTTACAAACACCTTCAAACTTTGCCAAAACTCACTGGTGAACAGTGAATCTCAATTATTAATGGTAGTGCTAGGCACCCTATGCAATCTCCCTATTGCTTTCATATATCTCTACTAACATTGGCATGGTTCCCTTAGCCTTCACTAGAATGAAACAGACACACTTAGTTAGCCTATCAATGGCCCATGTGCTCTCATTCCCTGCCTTTGACCTTGGTAACTCATCTATGAAGTCTATAGATACCAACTTCCATTTCCATTCTGGAACTTCCTAAGGTTGCAGGAGCCCATTAGGCTTCTGATGTTCTGCCTTCACCTTCTAGCATATAAGACAACTTCTCACATATTCTTCCACATCTTTCTTTATCCCTTTTCAGAAGAAACTCCTCTTCTTGTCTCGGAACATCTTCATACCTCCAGAATGTATAGTTGACTTTAAACAAGGACATTCGTTTAACACGTCCTTCCGCAGTCCTTCTGTACCTGGAACATATAACCTTTCATTCTTTTACAGTCTTCTTTCTTTATCAACACTAAACCCCTTCAGTTTTGCTGCCTCAATTCCTCAGTCCAAGTTTCTTACTATATCGACGTAGAACTTTTCCTCTTTTTAAGTTCAATATCCCTTTCTATCAGCGCACAGGCCTTACTTCCATGCATGATAATATTCCAGAACTAGTGCTCCAATGTGCACTAGGCCTAAAATGCACAACATACGTAGACAAAATTTCCAATGTGGTCCATTCTTATATCATTGCCAAAATGCAATTCTGCTATTTTCGGCTTAAGGCATTAGCTACTTTTTTGCCTTTTACTGGGGTATAATCTATCCCAAAATCGTACGATGCTAGAAACTCTAACCACCTATGTTGCCTCATGTTCAACTCCCTTTGAGAGGGCAAATATCTCAATGACTTGTGGTCAATATACAACATAAACCTCTCCTCTAAGAGATAATGTCTCCAAATCTTCACTGCGAAGACAATTGCTGATGACTCGATATCATGAGTTCAATATCGAACTTCATCGCACTGCCTAGATGCATAAGTAATTACTCATCTTGTCTGCACTAACTCCGAACCTCGCGCATTAGTATATACGGTCATACCATCAATCTCTTCAGGTATCACCAACATTGGCACTACCATTAATTGATAATTCAATTCCTAGAACGCCTTCTCACACTCCTTCATCCAAACGAATAGCATAATCTTCTATGTCAGCCTTATCATTAGCGCAATTATACGAGAAAAGACCTTAATGAATCTTCAGTGATATCCAGCCAATCATAAGAAACTTTGCACTTCTGTTATGGAGGTCTCTTCCACCCATTTACCATGTCAACCTTCAAAGGATCAGCTAAACACCTTTCCAAATCACATGGCATACGAACTTTACTTTCCTTTTCCAAAAATGATGCTTTGAAAATTTATCCTTTAACTTATGATGTCTCACTTCCCCAGCATAAGCCTTAGTTGAATTGCATGTTCCTCCTAATCCTTAGAGTACACTATGATGTCATATATAAACACCAACATATATCTACCAGCTTATCTCGAAAGATTTTTTTCATTGCATCCATAAAGAATGCAAGTGCATTACTTAGTCCAAATGACATTAATAACCACTCATATGAACCGTATCTCGTTCTGAATGCTATCAAAGGGATGCTTTCCTCCGCAACACTAAGTTAATGGAACCCTGTAGCCAAGTTCAACTGCGAAAAGACCTTAGATCCATTTAGCTGATCAAAAAAATCATCAATTCTTGACAAAGGATATCTATTCCTCATCGTCCTCTCGTTCAGCTTTTTATAGACAATGCATAGTCTTAATGACCCATCATACTTTCACTTTACCATTGCATTCTGCACATTATACTAATTTATACTTATTTTTTCTATAGAACGACACCAAAGCAGTGGTTATTTATGAGATTGCTCTCGCTCTTAATATTGCTTAAAATTAGAAAACATAAAACAATGCGACAAAAAGTGTTGACCTCATCTCTTTTTGGTAAACAATATAGGAGTTATTTGTAGTTTTTTTCCACTGTTATATATAATGAATTTCAAATGGATGAGAAATCTTTCAAAAACCTATATTGTTACTTTCGATAGAAGAATTGGCTTTCTAATAGCAAATACATATATTGAAGAAAAAAATGCAATGTTTACATCCATAATAATCGAAATCGTATAGTTAGATACCTATTCCAACATTCAAGACAAGGTCCACAAGCATTTTCATATGGTACTGAATGCAATGATGAATTTTACTCGAGATATGATTATAACATCCACCACATAGAGGCCCAAAACTAATGGCTACGGATGCTACAGTCATCTATAGTAATTAATTCTCGGTGACCAAACGCAGTAATGTTAGATGCACTGATACAACAGAAACATATGGATATAAATTTTTTTAAACCATTAAACAAATTTCTCATTCCATTTCATATCATTTCAAATTAATTACATAATCCCCTATTCGAGAACCACATTCAGAGAAAATATAATTATTACAACACATGCCAAGAGAGACCTATGAAGATGCCTCCTTGAATGATCAGAGTATGTGTGTGCACGTCTGTGTGTGTATATGCAATTAAACAACTTTGCCTTTACACAAAAACACAGCGGAATCAAAATGAAATGGACTCCTAATGGCTAACTTGCTACCTGCACGTCTCTGGATGCTTATTCTTCTAAGAAGTACCTAAAAACTTCAACTCTCAAACTACTCAAAATTAATTGAGCACTCGAGAGTTTAAGGGAAAAACATAAACTTCGAGTTAGACGTAAAATCTGGTATGAATAATAATCTACCATCTCGAACCTTTAAGATATCTAGTGAGACCACGCCACTTAGTGGAACGGTTTTCCTCTCACTAGTATCCTACCCAAAGTTTATAATAACCATATACTGTGATCCTGCATCCACAATGGTTAAAAACATGTAATTTAAAATATTATGATGATATGCAACAAGCAAAATATCATGGATTTCCCATCCCCATTAATTTTGACTATCTATCTTAGTTATAGTTTATAGTTTCACCATTAACCTATTAGTTTCATGGGCTCACTAATAACCTGATTGAAGTTTATGGACTACCTGTCCTATTTCATAGTTTTCATGGGATTACTAAGAACCTATTGGCCCCATCCAATAACTTCATTCAATTATTGCATATGTTCTCCCTGAACCTATTGGTATCTCCAATAACTCCTTTTATATCATAGTTTTCATGGGTTGACTATGAACCTATTGAGTCCTGTCAATGACTTAATCCGGATATAGTTTTCGTGGGTTCACTACAATCTATTGGCCCCTGTCAATAACTCTTTTTAAACATAGTTTTCATGGGTTCACTATGAACTTGCCCGGACTGACAACTTCTTAATTAGCCTTTAGGCATCCTATATTTTTGTCTACCTGACCTCCTGGATGCAACTCTATTCATTCAGGAGTTAACTTAATTTATATTCACTACTAGGTCAACCTAGCTGTTTATTCTGCCCTTACACCCCCAAAATACAGTTATGGGTCCATTATATAGTAAATATATTTATAGAAGAAGCATATACAAAAATAATACCAGCATCTTTGGTTTAATACCCTTGAAATAATTTCCCCCTAAAATTTGGTTAGTCCTTTTTACCCATTATTTTTATCAAGGCAAACTTCTTCAAAACCTCCAAATTTAAAAGCATTTTAAAGTTCTTTTATAGTGCCGTGGGTTTTTCCTTTTTAAAAATGAGATTGGGTTCTTTGATTTGAAAACTAAGACTTTCGAAACCATTTGAATACTTCTTTGAAATCATTCAAATCTTCTTTCCAAAACACTAAACATATGTCTTTCGAAACACTTTGAAACATCTCTTTCAAAACCAACAAAACATACTTTTCGAGAGTATAAAAGCATAACTTGATAATTTATAGATATAGCTTCGAAACCATTTGAAAGCACCCCTTTCGAAACCATTAGGTTTAATCTTAAACATATATTTTAGGTCTAAGTGAATACAAGCGAAAGTACCCCTTTCGAAACCATTAGGTTTAATCTTAAAAACAACTTTTGGATCTAAGTAAATACAAGCGAAAGTACCCCTTTCCAAACCAGTAATCTCCAAATAAATGATTTTCAGGAAAAACAGATGGCTTTGGAACCATCTTTCGAAAGCATTAGTCTTTTAAGTAAACAATTGAAAGGATAGCTTCGAAACACCTTTTAAAGCTATTGCCTTCAAAACCTCAAGTATAAATGGCTACTGGAGCCCTTTCGAAAACATTAGGGAAGTGGCTTATTATATTTATAAAACAAATGCTACCTCTCGAACTCGTTGATGAATTTAATTCATTTGAAAGGTATAAAGGCGGCGGCATGGTTTCGACTGGGTCCAAACTACCCTTTCGAAAGCATTGTTTAAAAACAAGGCAACTTACTAGAAAGCTACTCTTTAAACGAAAAGGCAACAGCCTCTTCGAAAGCTATATTAAACTCCTTCAAAAGCATTCTTTTAAAAACAAGGAAGTGGCATTTCTTTGGATAATAAAACAAAGGCCTTGACCCCTCTGAATGCTTGGTTTCGACTCCATACCTGCCGCCATTCTCCAATCCACTACGTACCAACACACTGATATCTTGTGTATTGGTTTCGACTTGGTTGGAGCGAAAGCATAGGGTTGAAAAATAGCTACTGGAAGTGGCGAAACAATAAACTTATGCATAACTATTTTAATTGCCTTTTTAAGTAATACTTTTTAACTAACTTGTCTATTTGTAAAAATATGATTGGTTGCCATAAACTTTGCCAAAATCTTTTCCAAAAGACTGCCTAATTTATTCGGAAATTAATTAAAGATACTTAACAAAGAAGCCTTTCCCTTTAACAAAAAAAATTAGACTTTTTAATCCTCCGTCTTAAATAAATTAATTTACCTACTAAATTACTTAGGAAAAATCCCCAAAATCATCAATATTCACTTTTATTATGTTATCTAACATATAAATTTCGGACCCAAAGTCCTTTATATAATTACCAAAATTAATTTCTAAACCCAACTATTCATATTCTCCTTTGAAAATTCATAAAAAATTGACCATATCTTGGATAATTACGAAAATTTAAACTTATCATCAAAATAATGTTTTACATAACATATTAAATCGTCACGGCATTCGAAACCCAATATAAATGATTTTTAGCCTTAAAATCGTATCAAACAATTATCAAACAAACTTGTTTGAATATAACATATCATGTAATCCAAGCATACCATCATCAAAAATCATCATAATGGATTTAAACTTAAACCCGAAATCTAATGCTCTATGAAAACGAAAAATGAGATAGTTTTGATTATTATTCACTTTGATTTGGATAAGGACTTGAGATTTGATCTTCTTTAATTCTCCTAGCTTGATCCCTTAGCTTTTAATTGAATTTCCTCTTCTTTTCCCTTATGTAATGGTCGGCTTGTTCTTTGGTTTACATTTTAGAATTTTGAATTATGAATGTGTAGAGTGGAAATGGAAACAAGGATTTAGGGGTTATGGCGTTATGGGTGCGGCTATTACCCATAATACCCTTGACTTTTTCTCTTATTAGTTAACATAGAAAACCACTTACATAAACCCATTCTCTTAAGTTTATACTTAATTAAGCACGACCTTAATTTTGAATTTTCAAATCTCAACCTCCTTATCTCTCTAATCTTTACATTATTCTATTTAATTTATCTAACTAAATCTCCTGAATAATGTTGTTGAAACTAAGAGTGTTACAGGGTCCCCTCCTCAAAGAATTTCGTTTTTGAAATTCAGTAAGGATTAAATACTAAACTTAGCTATCATCTGATATATCTCCTAACTACCATGCTAGCCTATCTGACTAGCAATAGTCTATATAAAGCAAATATAGAACATACCCTCATAGCAGATCAGGATAAGTATCTCTAATCCTATCTTCTGTCTTTCAAGTACAGTCCTTCTCATTGTCGCTCCACTGAACTTTCACTAACTTAACTGTCTTGTTTCTTAACTTCTTCTAATCTTTCGCCACAACCCGTACTGGTTGTTTAATAAAAGTTAAATTTGATTCTACTATTAAATCTTCCAACTCTACTGGAGGAATAGTAGTCTCTGGACTATGGACATACTTGCGAAGATGAGATACATGAAACACGTTATGGACACCTTCCATACTGCTCGGAAACTCTACTCTATAAGCGAGCTTTCTGATCCTCTCAATAATTGGGAATGGTTCAACATATCTCGGTGCATGTTTTCTTATCTTTTCGAATCCTACCACACCCTTCATCGGTGATACCTTAATGAAAACTCTATCTCCAACTGAGAATTCTTTAACTTTACGCCTCTTATCTGAGTTACTCTTTTGTCTAGGCTAAGCTTCCTTCATTCTTTCTCGAATCAACTTAATCTTCTCTGTCGCCTCTCTAACCAGATCTGGACCCAAGATTAATCTGTCTCCATTTTCCCACCAACATACTAGTGATTTACATGGCTTTCCATACAAAACTTCAAACGGCGTCATTCCAATACTAATATGATAACTATTATTATAGGAAAATCCCAATAAGTGTGGGTGGTCTTACCAAGATCCACCAAAGTCTAATACACAAGCTCTTAGTAAATCCTCGAGTACCTTATTGACTCTCTTTGTTTGCCCATCCATCAGAGGGTGATAGTACTCATCTTAAGCTTGGTACCTAACACATCTTGTAGACTCATCCAAAATTCACTAGTAAACAAATCATCTCGGTCATTGACTATACTACTAGGAATTCCACGCAGTCTAAATATATTCTTCATGAACAGCTTAGCTAAAATAGGTGTCATCCTAGTTGACTTAACTGGAATGAAATGAGCACTCTTGGTCAATCTATCCACTATGACCCATATACATTCATTTCCTCTATTTAACTTTGGCTACCTGTCTACAAAATCCATGGATATAGAATCTCATTTTCAAACTAGAATCTCTGAAGGTTGAAGCAATCCACTTGGCTTCTGATGTTCGGCCTTTACTTGTTGACAGTCCGCACACTGTCTAACCCACAAGCCAACATCCTTCTTCATACCTTCCTAGTAAAAGCTCCTCTTCATATCTTGATAAATCTTGGTTCTTCTAGGGTGAATCGTGAATTTGGATCAATACATTCCCTAAGAACTTCTTTCCTTAAGTCCTCATTGTTCGGGACACATAACCGTCCCTTCTTTCTCAACGATCCTCTTTGGTCAAGACCAAAGTCCTTTAGATGATCAAACTTCGATCCAAACTCAAGCCTTCTAATCTTCTCGGCTAATAATGGATCCTCTTTCTACTTAGAAGCAATTCTTTCGATCAGCACTGGTTGAACTTCTAAACAGGACAGCATAGCGATACTCTGACTAGAACTAGCAGTCGACCATAACTGCACACTACAAGTGGTCAAAGCTTATAAATCTTCCCATTCTTCCAACATAGCTAACATTCTGATGTTTTCTGCTAAAAGCATCCCTACTTTATTTCCTTTCCCAAGTGTATACTCTATACCAAAATCATATGCTGCTAAAAACTCCAGCCACCTCTGCGGCCTCATATTCAACTCCTTTTGGGAGAATAAATATATTAAGAACTTATGATCTGTATACAGCTCAGATCTCTCCCCTAAGAGATAATGTCTCCATATCTTTAATGCGAAGATCACCGCAGCCAACTCCAAATCTCGAGTAGAATATCTCACATCAAGTGGTCTAAGCTGTCGTGAAGCATACACAATAACTTTACCCTTTTGCATCAAACACAGCTCCTATTCCAATTCCACATACATCAGTATACACCACTAGCACTTGGTTTCTGTCTGGAATTACTAACATGTGCATTGGTCAACAAATGATTTAACTTAAGGAATGATTCCTCACATTTGTCGGACTAGACAAACTACACATTCTTCCTATTTAACTTAGTCAATGGCGCTACTATCCATGAGAAATCCTTCATGAATCTTCGGTAATAGCCAGAAAGTCCAAAAAAACTTCTAATCGCAGTCGCTATCTTTGGTCTCTTCCAGTTGTTAACAGCTTCGATCTTATCTGGATCAACTGATAAACCCTTCTCTAAAACCACATGACCAAGAAATTTAACCTTTCTTTTGGAAATGACACTTAGAAAACTTCGCCTTTAGCTGATGCTGCCTCAGCATCTCAAGCACAACTCTTTGATTATCTTCATGCTCTCTTTTCTTAGAGTATATTAAAATGTCATCTATAAAGACCAATACGAACCTATACAAGTACTCTTCGGTTCATCAAATCTACTAAGAAACCTGGTGCATTCGTTAACCCGAATGACATTACTAACCACTCGTATGAACCATACCTAGTTCGAAACACTGTCAATGGAATACTATCCTCTGCCACTCTTAACTGATGGAAATCTGTAGCCAAATCCAATTGGGAAAAGAATCTGGCTCCACTCAACTGATCAAATAGATCATCAATTCTCGGCAAAGGATACATATTCTTGATCGTCCTCTCGTTCAACTTACGATAGTCGATACACATTCTAATGACCCATTTGGTTTCTTCATGAACATCGTGGTCGTACCTCAAGGCGAATTGCTTGGTCTGATAAAATTTCTCCCTTCCAGATCCACTATCACTCCTTTAATTCTTTCATCTCGGTCGGTGTCATCCTGCTAGGTGGCATAATTATAGGTATTGCTCCTAGCACAAGCTCTATCCGAAACTCGATGGCTCCTTCGGGGGTAATCCTACAACCAGCTCAAAAACATCTGCAAATTCTTTTGCTACTCGAACCTGACTTAACTCTTCTTCTACTTCCATAACGCTCAATAGAGTACATGCATTCTGGTCAGAATCCTCCATGAAGAATATAATTCGGTTATGATTATCAGGCGTCTCAATGATATTTCCTTATCTTGGCAAAATATCTTAGCCTCATATCTACCTACCCAATTCATACCCAAAATGATTTTGAAATCTACGAAATTGAAAACATACATACTGCAATTAAAATTATGACCTAAAAAATTAAATTCTATATGGATTCTGGTCACATCTCATTCCGAGAGTTGCATGCCTTCCTATCGGATTCGCAACCCTTAAGGAAGTAACAAGGTATGTGGGTTCTAAACATAACATTTTATCAAAACACTGAGATATAAATGAATGTGATGAACCGGCATAAAATAGTACCCTAACTTGTATACTTTGAATCAAATGCATACCTCCCATCGCAGTCTTTCATTTCTCAGAAACATTTGGCCTAGGAGCCGATGGTCCAATAGTAAAGACTTTTCCCTTGTCTGCTCTGACTAGTTCTGGACACTAATTCTTATAATGCCCCACCTAGTCGCAGTTAAAGCACTTCACATCATTCTTGTCTGTAGTCTTCTTCTACTTGTCAGTTCGACATTCATGAGCATAATGATCCTTCTTATCGCACTACAAGCAAACCAAATTGTACTTTGCCTTCTTGGCAGCTTCTCCCTTCTAGGTTCCCTTCTTCTTAATGAACTTCCTCTTCTTGCCATGAAAAGTCTGGGTCTCAACCCGCGTTTCCTTCCCATAAATAGCAAGCATCTCCTCATGTCAGATTGTCATTTCCACAACATTACTAAGGTTACGAAGATGTGGCAAGTCCATGAACTTCCTCAACAATATAGACTTAACAACTTCGGACAAAAACCTTTCCATAAATCTCCTACAGAATTCCACCCAAGTCAATTCTTCCTTTCGAATTCTAGTAGTGACACTGTTCCACCAATAAAGTGTTGTTCTCTACAGCTGCCTAAAGGCTAGTCGCCTTTTTTGGTCATCATTCAGTCATAAGTCAGGGAAGATTCTTTCATAATGCAAAAGCCAGTTCTCAATTTCTATAGCATCCTCCATTTCCAAAAACAACTTCCCACCAAGACTGGTATAATCTCTGCTCAACTTAGCATAATTATTTCCAATTGAAGCCACTGTATTAGCTCCTCCAACATTCCCGGCTACTCTAGAAGCTACTCCAGCTTGCATCAGACGAAGAACTGATACATCGTCCTCATATCTACCAGCGAATTTCCAGCACCTATGTTGGCATTTGTATTTTGATTTGCATTTACCTATCGACCAGGGTTCCTTCTGGTATTAGGTCGGATATTTCCATTTGTTGCGGTGCTTCCTCCACCGAGATTTCCTCTTCAGTTTACTACCTCCATATCTTCCTTTCTCGTAAATCTATGTATGAACCTCGGTAAGATATAGAAGAACGATCTAAGAGAGAGGGGAATACGTACTTATATATATCAAATACGAGTACGTTACAATAGCGTTAAGCCAAACCCCGATCTTATTTTTTGATTCACTGGATTATATTTTGAAATTCATTTAGGTTTAATTTTTCTAAACTTTTCTTAAACCTATGCTCTGGTACCAACTTATAACATCCCCCACTTGGAGGCCCAAAATTAACGGTTACGGATGCTACAGTCATTCATAATCATTAATTCTCGGTGACCAAATGCAGTGATGTTAGATGCATTGATACAACAAAAACACATGGATATGGAAAAAAAATTAAACAAATTTCTCATTCCATTTCATATCATTTCAGATTCATCATATAATCCCCTATTCAAGAACCACGTTCGGAGAAAATATAATTGTTACAACATACGCCAAGAGCGACATATAAAGATGCCCCCTTGGATGATCAGAGTATGTATAGGCAATTAAACAGCTTTTCCTTTACATTAAAACATAGCGGAATCAAATTGAAAAGAACTCCTAATAGCTAGCTTGCCTTCTGCATGTTTTCGGAAGCTTATTCGTCTAAGAAGTACCTGAAAAGCCTCAACTCTCAAACTACTCAGAATTAATTGAGCACCCAAGAGTTTAAAGAGAAAACATAAACTTCGAGTCAGACATGACGCCTGGTATGAATAATAACCTACCATCTTGAACATTTAGATATCTAGTGAGACCATGCCGCTTAGCGGAACGGGTTTTCCCCTTACTAATATCCTACCCGCAATTTACAATAACTATATACTGTGCTCCTGCATCCACAATGGTTAAACACATAGCAATTAAAAATATTATGATGATAATCAACGAACAAAATTTCCTGGATTTCCCATCCCCGTTCATTTTCACTATCCATCTCAGTTATAGTTTCTAAGGTCATAATTAACGTATTAGTTTTCATGGGCTCACTGATAACCTGATTAAAATTTAAGGACTACATACCCTATTTCATAGTTTTCATGGGATCAATAAGAACCTGTTGGCCCTTGCCAATAATTTCATTCAATTATTTTATGGGTTCTCCCTAAACCTATTGGTATCTCCAATAACTCCCCTTATATCATAGGTTTCATGGGTTGACTATAAACCAATTGACTCCTATCGAAAACGTAATCTGAATATAGTTTTCGTGGGTTCACTACAAACTTGTTGGCCCCTGCCAATAACTCTCTTTAAACATAGTTTTCATAGGTTCACTATAAACCTGTCCGGACCGATAACTTAATTAGTCTTTGGGTGCCCCGTATTTTAGTCTACCTGACCGCTTGGATGCAACTCTATTCATTCATGAGTTAACTTAATTTATATTCACTAATGGATCAACTTAGCTGGTTATTCCGCCCTTACTCCCCAAAATACAGTAATGGGTCCATTATATAGTGAATATATTTAGAAGAAGCATGTACAAAAATAACACCAACATCTTTGGTTTAATACCCTTGAAATCATTTCCCCTTGAAACTTGGTTAGTCCCTTTAACCCATTATTTTTATCACGGCAAGCTTCTTCAAAAACTTCAAATTTAAAAGCATTTTAAAGTTCTTTTACAGTGCCATGGGTTTTTCCTTTTTTAAAAATGAGATTGGGTTCATTATTTTGAAAACTAAGACTTTTAAAACCTTAGATCCTTACTTTAGAAACCATTAGAATACCTCTTTTGAAAGGATTCAAATCTTCTTTCCATAACACTAAACATATACCTTTCAAAACACTTTAAAGCATCTCTTTCAAAACAAATAAAACATACCTTTCGAGAGTATAAAGGTATCACTTGCTAATTTATAAAAGTGTGTCTTCGAAACCATTTGAAAGTACCCCTTTCGAAACCATTAGGTCTAATCTTAAACATATCTTTTAGGTCTAAGTGAATACAAGCGAAAGTACCCCTTTCGAAACCATTAGGTTTAATCTCTAAAATATCTTTTGAGTCTAAGTGAATACAAGCGAAAGTACCCCTTTCGAAACTAGTAATCTTCAAACCAAAAAGTTTGGGGGAAAACAGATGGCTTCAAAACCATCCTTTCGAAAGCATTAGTCTTTTAGGTAAACAATTACAAGGATATAGGTTCGTAACACCTTTCGAAGCTATTGCCTTCGAAACCATTAGTATAAATGGCTACTGAGCCCTTTCGATAACATTAGGAAGCGGCTTACTATATTTATAAAACAAAAGCTACCTTTCAAACTCGTTGATGACCTCAATTCATTCAAAAGGTATAAAGGCGGCAGCATGGTTTCGAGTGGGTTCAAATTATCCTTTCGAAAGCATTGATTTAAAAACAAGGCAACTCATTCAAAAGCTATCCTTTAATCAAAAAGGCGACAATCTCTTTGAAATCTATATTAAACCCCTTCGTATACATTTTTTAAAAACAAGGCAAGTGGCATTTCTTTAGATAGTAAAACAAAGGCCTCGACCCCTCTGAAAGCTGGTTTCGATCCTATACCCACCGCCATTCTCCAATCCACTACGTACCAATGCATTGATACCATTGTGTATTGGTTTTGACTTGGTTAGGGTGGAAGTATGGGGTCGAACGTTAGCTACTGGAAGCGGCGAAACAATAAACTTATGCAAAACCATTTTCATTGCCCTTTTAATTTCAACTAACTTGCATGTTTGTAAAATATGATTGGTTGCAATAAACTTTACCAAAATCTTTTCTAAAAACTGCCGAATTTATTTAGAAATTAATTAAAGATAATTAACAAACAAGCTCTTCCCTTTAACAAAACAATTTAGACTTTTAAATCCTCCATCGTAAATAAATTAATTTACCTAGTATAGTACTTAGAAAAAATCCCCAAAAATCATCAGTATTCACTTTATTATGTTATCTAGCATATATAAATTTTGGACCCAAATTCCTTTATATAAGTATCGAAATTAATTTCTAAATCCAATTATTCATATTATCCTTTGAAAATTCATAATGAATTTTCCATAGCTTGGATGATTATGAAAACTAAACCCATCTTCAAAATAATGTTTTTCATAACATATTAGATCTTCATGGCATTCGAAACCCAACTAAACAATTTTTAGCCTTAAAATCGAATCAAATAATTGTCAAACAAACTTGTTTGAATATAGCATATCATGTAGTCGAAGCATATCATCATCAAAAATCATCATAACGGATTTAAATATAAACCTGAAATCTAAATATCGTTAAAAAAGAAAAATGAGATGGTTTTGATTATTATTCACATTGATTTGGATAAGGACTTGAGATTTGATCTTCTTTAATTCTCCTACCTTGATCCCTTAGCTTTTAATTGAATTTCCTCTTCTTTTCCCCTAGGTAATGGCCGGCTTTCTCTTTGGTTTATGTTTTAGAATTATGAATATGCAGAGTGTAAATGGGAACAAGGGTTTAGAGGTTATTGTGTTATGGTGCAGCTATTCCCTATAATACCCTTGCCTTATTCTCTTATTAGTTAACTTAGAAAACCATTTACATAAACCCATTCTCTTAAATTTATACTTAGTTAAACACGGCCTCTATTTGAAGTTTTCAAATCTCAACCTCCTTATCTCTCTAATCTTTACATTATTCTATTTAATATATCTAATTAGATCTCCTGAATAAAGTTATTAAAACTAGGGGTGTTACAATGATTGTTCCACCAAATTTTACCAAACCCATTGCAATTATCCGATCGCATATTGAACTAAGAGAAGAAGCTTTTGCAGGAATGGTTGGAGCATTAGATGGTACATTGATAGATGCACACATTTTGATAGATGAACAAGTACCATTCAAAAGATGAGGTTAAGGAAATTATTATCAAAATGTAATGGTTTTATGGGACTTTGACATGAAATTCATATATTTGACTGAATATGAAGGAAAACACATGATCCAAGGATCCAAAGGGAAACACTGCGTGATTCTGCAAATAATATTCCAAAATACCACCTCCAAGTAAGTATTTTCCTGGCTAAATATTTTATTGTTACTTAATAATATGTAACAAAATCAGTATAAACTTCTCATTTATGTTGTTGTACACTTGTATTACCTTTGTGATGCGGCGTATGTTAACACTAGAGGCTTTTTATCTCCCTATAGCAATACACCTTATTGGTTGAAAACCTACAAAGGTGAAAATCCTGTAAATAGAAAAGAAAGATTTAACCATGCACATTCAAAACTAAGAAATGTGATTAGGAGAAGTTTTAGTGTATAAAAAATGAGGTTTTCCATTCTGAATAGAATGCTTCCGAATAAGTCCTATGTATAGAGAGATATAGTCATTGAATATATGGTGATATATAATTTTATACATCATATTAATCTTTGTGATGAATTATTTGCGTAAGTTAAACAAGATGAGGATGACGAGACTAACAATAATGAAAATACAATGCGGTGGACGATGCAAAACCACCACAAGTTCCACCAAGTCACAGCGATATATTTTCACCTTAGTCACAAGCATTTATGAATAATATGCATGATCAAATTACCAATTGCCTTTAATTAATTATAATGATAATCAGAATATGTAATTATATTCTATGATATAGGAGTACTCCATCTCTGGCTATGTTGTAATCGTATGAATCTTGGAGACATTTGTATTTTCATTTTTTGTGTTGTTCGATATGTTTTGTACCAAGTTGCGAGGAGAAATTATTTTATTTCCTAGATTCATGGTTACAAAGTTACAAAACTAGAAAAGGCAATTTTTTTGCATTTAACATTAAGCATTCAGTATGCAGCATTCAAAATTCGGTATTAAAAAACAAAAACAAAATGCAGCCTGAATATGGTGTAATCCATCAAGTCTATACTATACTATTAATACTGAGTTTTTTTATATGGCTCCCACCAATTTTCAAGAGAAAGGTACACACGTAATTTAAGCCCTAAAGAATTTTAATTATTTCTTTCTATATGCAACTCCCACATTCCACCCTTCTTATCCAAACCCTAAATATTCGTGTCTCCTCTCTGTTTATGTCTTTTTCACACAATCGACGTTAACCTCTCCTCCTGCTAATGTTATTTGCCTCTTTGACTCCACATCTTTTCCTGATTGATTAGAAGGTGCCTTCGTCCCTCCAACCCTTTCGAATTTCCTTATCCCATCATCGTGATATTTGTCTTCTCTGTCTGCTAGAGGGGTGGTCGGCAACACGACGTCGATGGTTTGTCTTCATAGGGGTTGGTTCTTCTCTCGTTATAAGTATATACCTCTTTCTTCTTCCTGTAGCTGCAATGTGCTTTGTTCACAAAGGCATAGGTGTTTCATACTAGTGCTACGACCCTTGTACAAAGGGAGGTATGCTGACTATCACTTTGTATATCAAGCAAAAAATTTATTTACATATTCTTCACATTTATGTTGAATTTCGTATAAATCATTTTTTCAAATATTATTTTTCAAATTCTAACGTTACTCTCAAATTTTAGACTTTTCATTTCTCCTTCCTATGTAAGTAACTAACATATGTTTGGTAGAAGATATATTTCTTAATTTTATATAATATTATGGAAATCTAAATAAAGAAAAGTAAGTAAAGTTATTAGATGATAATCCCAATAAACCTAAGCCAGATAAGTGTATATGGAAAATGGATTTTTAATAATATGATCAGAGAAATCAATTGTTCAGTGATTTGCTAAGCTTGTTTCTCTCTCTTATGATTAATCCTATGACTCCTGATTTAAGGATTTATATTCCTTTAGTTTTTAAAAATTGAATTGTTTAACCATGACAATTAAGAATTTCATATCAAATAACAATTACGATAGAATTGAGTGTGTAGATGCATTATGGTGAGAGGAGAGTGGTTGAGTTGTTATGCATGAGAGGGTTTGTAAAATGGCATTTCCTTAGGTTTAAAAAAACAAGGAGGCTATGTAGCTACCCTAAAATTGATTAGCAAAATTGTTATTATTTTGTATGATAACTAAAATAGGCATCGTGATCCATGTTCATTACAAAAATAGTTCCAAAATTACTAGAAAAGTTAGAAAAATATTTCCTAATAAACTAACAATCTGATTTTTCATGGGAATCTTTAGTACGTAATCATGAGCCAGATGAACATTAGTCGAGAAAAGAATCATGTGACTAAGAAATAAAATCTAAACCAAAAAAGTAGTATCAAGTAACTAATTATGCCAAGTGCTTAGAACTTTTATCCATGCAATTTGACAAAAGTATCCATGACTTCACCGTTCTCTTTTAGTTATATTATCATCATTCTGCTAAGGTAATTTTTATTACAGTTATAAATTTATATCTAATGATGTATAATGGTCCATAATGATTTCAAACTTGATGTCCTATATATGATAGATCACTTATGGTTGTGTCAGTGTCATTCTGCTAAGGTAATTTTTCTTCCTGCTATAAATTTATATTCAATGATGTGTAATGATCCATAGTGATTTAGTAGGTGTATGATTGCGCATTAGAATTATCCAAATACGTATAGAAAATTATGGATACATCCATCATTCTATATTTCATGCCTTTACTTCCAAGTTCTTCCCAATCTAACCAAATATTACTTCAATTTTTTCAGAGCGAAGCCCTCTTAATTTTTTGGTTCGGTTTTTTATGTTTTCTCTATATTTTGATTTTTTTTATTGTAAATTTCACTGAAACTGGATAGCGTGCTACATATAGTTGTTTTCTCAAATATAGCATTTTTCCTACCTTATGTACCAAGGTAAATTTGTTTATTTGATATAATTTTTTTTCAGTTTACTTTTGTTTATGCTATATGCAAAATTTTGATTTAAATAAATGGACAAAATAAATATTATCCTTTAGTGACTTAAAAATGAATGTAGAGCTAAAATTTGATAATACCTACAACTATCCTTAGCCCTTTCATAAATCCAGTTATTTCAATAAACACAAAGTGATAGTAATAATGTATTTAAATTGGAGATGGAGGTGGAGATGTATATACTTGAATAGAAGCGGTGCTAGCCTCGATGGCTCTTATCATCTTTAAATCTAGAGTTTCCTAAAAAACTTTGAACTTTATGCTTAGATGGAGATAGATAGAGGTAAAGTATCTTTTTAGTTGCATTTTATAATATGTTAAGCATGATTATGATTTTTTCCTTACCTTGAAATTTGAGTAATATAATTTATTTATATTCAAGTTATGGGATCATCTGACAGCATGCGATGAGCATATTAATTATAAGACAACAAGGCATTGAAGGATGAAAAGAGTGATATTTTAATTACTTGCATTTTAAACTATGATTATTTATGATATATAACATGTACTACTTATATATAGTTTTAGAATAACATTTAGAGCATGGTTTATGATAGAGCTTATGGTATATGCATAGCTGTAGGTTGAATATGCTTATAATTAATCAACTGTACATTAATTTACAATTTTTAAAGTATGATTCATAATGCATAGTTCATTTCACCTTTTATACATAACTTTTAGAATGTTCTCAAATTACTTTTTTATTTTTTTCCGCATTATTAAATAAAGGTTGTTTGATATTTATCAAATATATGGTGAAAAGCAATTTAAATTTTTATTATTTCATCATATTTTGACAAATTTTAAATAGAATGGACTCTTTAAAATGTAAAAATTAGAATTCTAAGAAGTATAGGAGCGATATGATTTTCCTTGCTAAAGGAAATAGATTTGGCTTGAGATGGTCAATTTGAATGATCCAGCTCATTATCAATGGATTTGGCTATATGAATAGATTTAATAATCTTATTGTTAAGTTTAACGTATATAATTTTGAAAAGCTGGGATGTAATGAAATTTGTTTTAATTTGAGCGAAACCGAATTAGTTCAATATCTTGTATTTTCTATTTAGATATCATTAAAACTTAAAAAATAAATTACGCAATCTCATAGACACAATAGCACAAGACACAGAAGATTTAACGTGGTTCGGATATGAATATCCTACATCTATGGAGACCCAACAACTTCTTTTATTCCACTGAAGAAGAAAAAAGAGTACAAAAGAGAGAGAAGAATAATGGCCGATGCTCTCACATACTCACATACATATGAAGATGAAATTCCTTCATTGAAAAAGACTTGATAATAAAGACTTGCTTAGAGATTAAGAAAATTATTTTCCTGATTACCCAGATATCTTTCCAAATTGCATGAGTTAATTTTAGTACAAATAGATGGCGTAATCTTGGTTTCCGTATCTTTCCTTTGATTGATTGATTGATTCTCCATGTCTAATCATTTATTTCATCATATAACAAATGCATTGACTAATTAATTGATTGGCTAATTAATTAGTTTCCTTCCAAAATATCCTCTCATATCTTTCCATATGCAAGCCAAATTAATTGACTCGTTGAACCAATTAATCAATTTTTTTCCTCCTCAACAAATATTTGAATCATCCAAATTTAACACTCCATCTTAATTCAAATATAACAATCTCTCTTCACACCTCATCATCAAGAAATCAACATAGAAGTTGTGGGTCTAGTGCCCCACGGAGCTCAAGTAACAGGAATCAAAGTGATCAAGTTTGAGCAATGCTCAAACTTGTCATTTGGAAGTCATTTTGTCATCATATTTGAAAGATAATCCAAAATACCCACCTTTAACAATTTGATCTTGCTTTGTTCTTCCTCAAGCATAAGAAAGAAACCTTAAACGTCAATATGCTTCATCTGTGAAATATAAGCTTGATTCTCTACAATATGAATCGCACTCTGAGTATTTGAAAATAGCTCCACTATCCACTGCACCATTGAAAGATCATCAAACAACTGAAGTAAGTATAGTCTTCCTTTCTTTATTGCTTCCACAATCTATATCAACTCTGCTTCGGTAGTAGATTGCAGCTTTGATCTCTATGAAATCGAGCCTATGCCAAGTGTAAAATATAGCCCCACCCTGACTTCGTAGCATTTCTATCCCCAGCATAATCAGAATAACAGTATCCTCTAAGAGAGATGTCACCATCCACTCCACCATATAACAAGCCCACCAAAGAAGTGCCTTGGAGATATCGAAGAATCTACTTCACTGCTTGACAATACTCTTTGCCTGGATTAGACATATATCACCTCACAACACCCACTACATGGGCCAAATCTGGTCTTGTGCACACCATCGCATACATAAGACTACCAACATCACTAGAATAAGATATATCGGCCATATACATTTTTTCTTCTTCCGATGGGGAAGATAAGTTTTTTGACAACTTAAAATGAGAGCCTAAGTGCCAACTGGTTTGGCTTTCTCTATTCTAAATCAAGCAAGGACCTTCTCGGTGTACTATGCCTGAGTGAGCCTTAACTCTCTCCGCTTTCTATCCCTGCTTATCTCCATACGCAATATTCTTTGTTCCTTTCCCAAATCCTTCATGTCAAACTCTCTAATGACCTCCGCTTTCAACTCCTTAATTTTGACCGTACTTCAAGATGCAATCAGCATATCATCAACATATAACAAAAAATAAATCATATCACCATCACATCTCCTGAAATAAACACACTGGTCTTTGAAACTTCTGGAGGATCCCTGTGAAAGCATAAACTTATAAAACCTCTTATACCATAGTTTAGGAGATTGCTTCAGTCGATATACAGATTTTTTGAGTTTGAAAACATAATATTGTCTGCTACTATCAATGAACCCTTCTGGCTGCTTAAATAAATCTCCTCATCCAGATCACCATGCAAGAATGTAGTTTTGACATCTAATTGCTCTAATTCCATGTCATAATGAGAAACTACTGCCAACGGAATACGAATAGAAGTATGCCTAACCACTAAAGCAAAGATATTATGATACTCTTCCCCTTTCTTCTGAACATACCCCTTTGCGACTAATTTTACCTTGTATCTGAGATTGCCATTTTCACCATCTTTCACTCTACAGATCCATTTGCATCCAATAGCTCTCTTGTCGGTAGAAAGAGGCATCAAATCCCAAGTATGATTTCTCTATGACGATTGAATCTCCTTCTTCATAGAAACTAACCAACTGGAACTGTTAACTGATGCAATAGCTTTTCTATAATCACAGGGTTATCTTGGACAACATTCAAAGCATATGTTGCCATATCATCGAAGTTAATGTCTTCAATGCTCAATCCAACAAACTCATCAAGCCACTTAGCTTTCTTCTTTGTCCGATAGGCCTAGGTTCTGAATGAGCTCCACCTTGAGTCCGATCCTTTGTACCAACGTCGATATAACCCTCATCAACCACAGTGTCATCAGAAACACCATCAGAACGTCTAGGGAAAGAATTAACAGACGACTTGCTTTATGTTTGGTATTCTTCACATGTCCTCTCATTGTCATTCGATGAGGAAAGCTCCACCTTCAACATAGCCATCTCATCAAAAGTCACATGCCTGCTCATAACGATCTTCTTGCTAATAGGACACCACAACCTATATCCCTTCACTCCTCTCTTATAACCTAGAAAGGTACACTTGCGAGCTCTAGGTTCCAGCTTCCCTTTACTCTCATGCACATAAGCTGGGCAACCAAACACTCTGAGAAATGAATAGTTAATAGGCTCTCCTTTCCATACTTCTGTAGGGATCTTCATATCTATGGTAGTAGAAGGTGTGTAGTTGATAAGGAAAGCCGCCATAGATAAAGCTTCAGTCCAAAATACCTTCTTCAATTTAGCAGTCAATCTAAGGCATCTTATTCTCTCCAATAATGTCTTGACTCATCCTTTCAACAACTCCATTAGACTGGAGATCGCTGCTGTAGTGTAATGCCTCTTAATGCCTTCAGACTTACAATAATCGATGAATTCCTATGATACAAATTCACCACTGTTATCTGAACGGAGAACTTTCAATTACTCCCCTAACTGCTTCTCAACCTTAGATTTCCAGTTTCGAAACCTGGCAAAGGTTTCACTCTTCGACTAAAGAAAGTATATCCATTTTTATGAGAGAAATCATCTATAAATGAAACGAAATACCTGACTCCAACTAAAGATTGACAAGGGGAGGGACCGCAGACATCTGTATGAACATAATCCAGGACAACTTTTGCTTTATGCTCTCCTATATCAAAAGAAATCTTCATCTATTTTACAAGAATTCACTCTTCACAAAAACCAAGTTTTAAATGACGAACTCCATCAATCAATCCTCACTTTCTCTGTTGTGCTCACCGATGTGACCATCCGTAAGTGCCATAATCTGGAGGAATCCAAATCAACAGATGTAACAAAAGCTGATTCACCAACTACAGTAGTGCCCTTTAATAGATAAAGATTTACTGCCCTCACACCTCTCATAACAATCATGGAACCCTTCGATATCTTTATTTTCTCTCCTTCCACTACAATCTTCAAGTCAAGCATACTCAACGCCCCAAAAGAATCAAGCTCCGCCTCAAATCAGGTACATTCTGACATCGGCGATCGTACGAATAACACCGTCAAACATCCTAATCATCATGCAATCAACACCAACCATATGGCAAGAAGCATCATTACCTATTAGAACTTCTCCTCCATTGAATTCACGGTAAGTGGAAAAGCAGTTGATATCTGGTGTCATATGATAGGATGCAACATAATCAATCTGCCATAAGTTTCTCTTCCCAAAAGAGCCAGAAATGGTAAATACATCGGTGTCACTTTCTGTATTTAATTTCTCTGATGTAGAAGCTGAGGCTTGCTTTGGATCTTTTTTTCTACCATCAATCATGGGATATTGTGCTATGAAGTGCCTTGGTTTCTTACAATAATGACAAGTCAACTTCTTAGGCCCCCTTAAACTGAGACCGTGAAGAATTCAGTCCTCTACCTTTCTTCGACTTGCTTTGGCCTCTACCTCTGTAAATAGATAAGCCTTCGGTATCACTATCCAAGCTAGTGCTTGATAATCTACCTCTTAATACTTCATTATGAAGACCGTCCTTTACAGCAGACAGGCTAATTTTACTACGATCATAAATCATGGAATTAACAAAAGCTGTGTACTCCTTAGGTAAGGAACATAAGAGGACACAGCTTGAGCCTCATCAGTAGTATCAACTTCCGCTGCCTTCAATTTCATAATCAAAGTGGTCAAAGCATCCACATGTCCCATGAGATCAGCTCCAGGCTTCATCTTGAACGAATATAGTTGTTGCTAAAGAATAATCCGATTAATGAGAGACTTGTCTTGATATGCATTCGATAATGCATCCCATAGTTCCTTCGCCATCTTCTTCTGAGAGAGTTATCTAAGAATTTCATCTGAAAGACTCAACTGAATTGTTGTGAAAACTTCATCTTCCATCTCTTCCAAATCAGCTACTTCGATATCTTTCAATTTCTAAGGTACAGAAACAACCTTATAAGTCTTCTCCTTCTTTAGTATAGCTTCCATCTTCATCTTTCAAGTACCAAAATCTCTGTTTCCGTCAAAACGTGTTACTCCATAATTAACACCAAATTTACCAACAGACTTAATAGAAGTAGCCATTAATATCCAAACAGGAACATAACACTAACTCTGATATCAAACTGTAGTGAAATTTATTTTAATTTGAGCGGAAGCGAATTATTTGATCAGGATCTAGTATTGTCTATTTAGATATCAATGGAACTTAAAAAATCAATTATGCAACCTCACAGACAATAGCAGAAATAAGAGACACAGAAGATTTAACGTGGTTTGGATATGAATATCCTACTTCCACGGAGACCCAACAACCTCTTTTATTCCACCGAAGAAGAAAAAAGAGTATAGAAGAGAAAGAAGAATAATGGTGGATGCTCTCACACACTCAAATACATATGAATATAAAAATCCTTCATTTAAATAGATTTGACAATGAAGGGTTGCTTGGAGATTAAGAAAATCAATTCCTGATTATCTAAATATCTTTTCAAATTGCATGACTTGATTTTAGTACAAATAGATGGCGTAATCTTGGTTTTCGTATCTTTCCTTTGATTGATTGATTCTTCATGCCTAATCATTTATTTCTTCATATAACAAATGCATTGACTAATTAATAGATTGGTTGATTAATCAGTTTCCTTACAAATATCCTTTTATATCTTTCCACATGCAAGCCAAATTAATTTATTGATTAAACAAATTAATCAATTTCTTTTCTCCTAAACAAATATTTGAATCATCTGAATTTAACATGGGATACCTACTCTAAATATTCGTCATGTTTAAAGGTGTGTTGTGTACTCATTCTTTTATGAGAACGGATGCCATAATGGACATGCATCTTGCTTTTTAAGTGACAACATATCTCGACTTTCTTAACAAATAAATAATTCATGAGGGTCCATCTATTTTTGCTAAATGATTATATCTCATGCACTGACATTCTTTCATGCTTCGTAAATAATGGTAAGAAGAGAAAAAAATTAAGATTTACATTTTAGAAAATGTTGAGAAAGCATAAAGGAATAACAAAACATTTTCATCAATGAAGCCACCTCTAAGTTAACATTGAAATTTAACATGGATCTGACATGTGTAATTGTAAACTCATACGTCGTAATAATTTGTCATCTACCACCTAACCCTAATTGTGATTTAGCTAATGCCCATCAAATTACTTTAAAGAATCAACCGATATTTTTCCTCATGTCACGATTGCGTTTTTGTTTCCCAGTCACTCTTCATCACCCCATCATCGGCATCTTCCAATCATTTTAGAACGTCCATCGGGGTTGCTCTCAAGGCATGCAAATGTCATAGGGTTTACGTAATTTCCTTTGTCATTTTCCCTAGTGCACCGTGTAATTTTATTATTCTATAGTTAACTGTGAAATCATGATTATTGAATTGAAATTTATTGCTAAGAAGCTCCGTTGCTATCTTGCAATTTAGACCGAGAATTGTGTTGAGTCTAAATTAAGGTACTGTGTTTGATATGATCCTACTAATTAATGGTATAGGTTTTCTTTGAGATTTCTAATAATGCAAATCTGATGTTAGCACTAGCAACTTTTCATCCCTATACTTGTTTATATTTAGATCAAAAAAATGCATTGGTATATGATTCTATAGACTATAAAAATTACTTGACCTTCAATTGAATATCCTACACTCAGACTACTATATTTATTGTAGTATTTGTTGCAACCAACAAATTGTACGGTCCAACTTCAATTTACTCTTAATTTCTGATTTAAATGCAATGTTTGTGCTCGCATAGCAAGCTCCTATCATGTGCAAGTCAGATCAATCTTTATTCATTTTCCTACCCTTTCTTTATTGGTTTCTAAAGTGTTAACTCAAATGAAGGCATACATGAAATTTATACACATGAAAAAAGAGATATGAGACATGTTTCATATGTAATTAACAGAATGGGATGTTGATACTTCTTGATGCAAGGACTGATAAATGAAGAGAAAGCCCTTAACTGCCTTGACTAAAGATGCTTAAAGAAATAAATAATGCGACCCCAAGAATTTGTGAAATATCCAACACGTAATTACTTACGCCAATGTCTTAAAATACAGTGAGAGTTAAATGAACATAAAAAGATTACCAAGGGGTTACCAGGGTTAAGTTTAACTGAGAGTGCTCACTTTTATATTTTTATGAATGTGCACATTCGTATAATATTTTACCTTATGTTAGGATTGCCAAAGGGTTGTTGGTGTTAAGTTGACTTGATAGTAGATAATCTTCAAGCTGTATAATTTATATTGTTGAAAACTGACTGATTTTCTATTCTCAGATCCTATATTTTGGAATATGATAATTTTTATTTTATAGTTTATTGATTCTTTGGTTTTTCTATTTTTTGATGGTCGAAGGGCATGTAATGCAAGTGGAAGTAGTGGTGAAGAGGCAAAAGCTGCAAGTTGGATTCAAGTAGTATTTGATTAGAATGACTAGGAGTCGTATTCAAATGTTTGTTATAACAATAGTTTTGAAACTAAGCTCAATCTCAAAATCTTTCTTTTAACCATACCTCTATTCTTGGTATTTAAGAATGGATTTCCACCTGATGGAAGATGTTTTGTAGATTTTACACATTTCCATTTTCATATATTTCAAAATAAGTAGTAAAATGAAATATATTTTTCAAGTGACAAATCAATAGTTAAGCTTGGACCCAAATTAGATTCCTTTAATCAGGAAGGATAATCATTATCCATTAAGTAACTGATAGTTTTTTCTGGCAAAGTGACTTAGGAAAGCTCACTTTAGCACAGCTGATGCTACAAGTATACCTAATTTTTCTACTTTTAGCCTTTAAGTTGAAGTTAAAGAATTAAACGATCATCAAACTTTATTAGTAATTCTGAATTTTAATAAGTAATTTGTTTTACATTGATAGAATATTATACTTTATTTCAGTTTGATTATGATCCTTTTGTCCATCTCAACATCTATTGTAATTTATATTATATTTTGTTTCAGTCTGATTATGATCCTTATGCTGTGAAGCTAATCTTCTTTTAATGTTTATGTGTTGTTGTGTCTGATATTATTCATGTCCATATTCTTAATTTCCTGGATAATAATCATGATATGTTTGTTCCACATGATTGCTTGGTCCATTAGTAACCTTTCTTGCCGCTTTATGCATACTTTCATGGGATCAATCCCTAACAAGTTTGGTATGGTAAGTAGTTTCTCTGATTGATGCTTCCCTTGGTCCACACTTTATATTTCCCATATGAAGAATTGCACAAGCGCATATATATCTTATAGAAATTATAAATGAAATTAACATACCTAATCAGGATTAGTTATTGCATTATGTTTGTATAATATCCTTGCTTAGCCATTAGCTTGTTAGCAAGGTTGGGTTGATCGATCCTGCAAGGTTTGGCTGAATTATCCTATCGACCCTGAAAGGATAGGGGTTTAATTACTCAATCAACCATAAAAGATTGGGTTGAATTATTAGTTTGACTTGAAAAGAATGGGGCTGAATTATCCAATCAACATGGAAGATTAGGTTGAATTATCCGATCGACCATGAAAAGGATGGGGCTGAATGCCGATCAGCCTGAAGATTGGGTCAAATTATCCAATTGACCTTGAAAAGGATAAGGCTGAATTATTCGATCAGCCCTAAAAGATTGGGTTGAATCATCTGATCAACGCAAAAAGGATGGGGCTAAATTATCCAATCATCCTAGAATATTGGGTCAAATTATCTGATCGACCCTTAAAAGGATGGGGCTGAATAATCCGACCAGCTCGAAAGATTGGGTCGAATTAACCAATCGACCTTGAAAAGCATGGGACTGAATTATCCAATCGGCTCGTAAGATTGGATCAAATTATTCGATCGACCCTGAGAGCATGCTTCCCGTCAATTATCCGAAGCTAAAGGAGTATGTTCCCTATCATACTGTTAATCGCGTCGTACAAGAATCCAGTCTTCAATAACACGGTTCCAATGGCTCAAAAGCTGAGTTTATTTATGAATGAGAAACTTGGTAGGTCCTGACTTATTATTCTACTCCTATGGTCCTTGGGTGGTTTATTTGCGAAAAAAAACTCAAAGGAGCTAAGTATAGTGGCGTCCCATCAGATCGTTATTTCATCCCATGAGATCCGGATTCCTTCAATAATTGCTAGCTTTAACTTTCCATCTCCAAGCTTTTGATCAATTTCATAGGTTCTTCTTTGTTCGGACCAATTGTCTCATACTTGGAAGAATTTTTTTCGGAACGAGATCCCCAATCGTGAAGGTACAGTTTCAGACCTTAGCATTAAAGTATCGTGATACCCTTTTCTACTGTCATGTCCTAATCATAGGTAAATCAAGTTCATTATTGTCAGCCAAAGGTTTTCCCAAGCTCCATGATGCTCCAGGGTTAGGTGCCCCTGGGTTTGCAGTGGCCTTGCTTGTATAGTCCTAGAAATTGAGGAATTTATTCGACATAGGATGTTTGCCCTTGTGGTGGTTTGATAGCATCGATCACTTATCACTGTTTTACACACCCTACCCATGGGGTTTGGAAAGACAATAATGATAGAAAATATACCTATCCATAATCCATGTAGTTGCACTTGTCAGTGCGTAAAAAATGAGACAGAAATTTTGAGCATTCCATGTTTTCCTAGATACAGCCCATCCATGATGATGAGAATGCAGACTCCATTCCCTAGATCCCTGCTGATAAAATATATTCCTTCCAGATCAAGACAGGTTGCCTCGAGAAAAGGGAATATCTGATTTTGCCCTAAGTCCCCTTCCTTGAGTGGATTGCATTTGACCTTAGAGTTGTATTACTTGGTTATCCTTCGCTTATGCACCTCGGCTTTTAAAGCAGCTTCATCATACCTTTCATCAATCAAATCTAGCGGCATGTTTAGCAATTCCTCATTCTCATTTGATACATAATGAATCCTTCTGTATAATGGCAATGATGTCTCCACTGGTAACATCCCTTCCTATCCATAAGCCAACAGAAGGAAGTATACCCTGTCGATGTCCTTAAAGAAGTATGGTAGGCCCATAGTGCTAAAAGAAGCTTGTCTACCCATGATCTGTTTGCCTTTTGCATCCGTTTCTTTATGAGGGTCTTCAAAACCTTGTTAACTACTTCCACATGTCCATTAGCCTATGGGTATGCTTCTACAGAAAAGCCCTTCTTTATTCCATGTTGCATATCACATTCTTAGCTCCACCCTGGCCATAGGAAGTTTGCTGATCACATCTATTCCCCAGACCCCAAAAGGCAAGAGGCTAACCTTGTAAATTAGTTTGGCTAGTAATAACCCATGAATCGTGAGATTTTCTTTTCTAGGGTCTATCCTACCCTACCCTTCCCTCTAGTGTGATCTCCTCAACCACCATGATGTATGTTGTCTGATATTTTCCTAGCCCCTCTTGCGGCCATGAAACTTAGCATCGGGTTAGTGAAAACTCTTCTATATAGGAATTAATCATATTTGGTGTACCGAGTCATCTTGTGCATTCCCTTCCTTGCTTTGTTATGGTTTAGGAATGAAGTTTTTACTAGAACTACCCATAAAGTGACCCCTTTCCTGAACTAGACAATTTTTCCAATTCATCAGCATCTCAATACACAGCATTCTTATGCATCAAGCAAGGCCTTCACCCTTTTTTAAGTAGTATGCCAATCATTCTTATTTGACTTAGAACTAATAAAGTGCTTGATTCACATCCATCTGCAAATTACTATGGATACATAATGGACAGGTTCATGTTCCTTTACTATTTCTATTCCCAGTATTAGTGTACTATACACTATCGTTCCGTCTAGCCTGTAAGGTAAGAGGTCTTTTCAATGTTGTCCCCACACTCTATAGGGTTATTCAGTCTTTGTAGTATCAATGCTCCATATTCATACGGAGTTGACTTTGTCTCTCGGGCTTTTTGAAAAGATTATGCTCCACCATCTCTAAAGATGTCTAATCCCACCTATGAATGGGTCAAAATTACACTCCACTATCTCTGGAGGATCTGTACCTAGTCTTCCATTATATGTGATGCATTTGAACCCTGCCTTTAGGACTAGAAAGTTCATTCTCCGCTGTCTAATTACTCCATTCTTCATAATTTTCATGCATATCTATCTTCGGATATCTATTACGAGGACATGTTCTATTGTCCATAAGGGAATCCAAGCCTACGCCTCTGAGTATGCTTTACGCTCTTAGAGACTCTTTTCCAACGAGGGACTACAATCTAGAGTTTGTGGCATTCTTGGTTGAGTCAGCCTAGTATTTCAATCCCGAGCATACCTGGGAGATCTATATATCTTCATTGGTCTCATGATCATAAACCTCATGGAATACAAGGTATTTGTTGGTTTTCATGTCTACTGCGTTTGATTCTCTATCCTTAATTTTTCATAATCAACTGTTTCTATAATAACAAGATAAATTCTTTCTAGAATTTCTATAAGCTACGAACACAAAAGCTCACCTTTCCTTATGAAGTGTTTCCTATCTTAAATCCCTTCATCTCTAACTTGGTTGACATCTAACCATCCTTCCTCGATATCAAAAACCTCCAAGCACATGAACTTGTCAGCTTGATGGTACAAGTCCTCCAAATTGGCAGTTGAATTTTTCTTAGGTTCTCTATAAAACTCCATTTTCCTATTAATTCCTTAAGCAATAACCACAAGGATAATCCATTCATTAAGTTTTCATATAGTGGTTGCTATAGCGTTGAACCATGCAAGATTATTCCATGAGTTTCCTCCATCCTTTTGCTTCCTTAGGTTGCTTGGTGGGCAGGGTCATGCCCATTATGCATGCATCAACCGCCTACGTACCAATCGATTTGAACTAACAAGGCCCATTTCAGTGGACAAGCATATGGTTCCATCATTAACATTAACTTCTGGTGGGACATTTCCCTTGGTCCAGCATGGGATATACCATTGTTTCGGTACCGATTAGTTCTGCATCAAGCCAATTTAGTTCAAGCCCTAGCTAGTTCGGTTTGTGGAAGTCTAGATTTTGATGGCTCCTTTCTTTATTACTTGCTCCCTTGCATCTATTCTTGATGGTTTGCAAACAAAACTCTAGGCTTGGTCTCTCTGGACCCGCACTGGTGCTGCTTGCTCCATGAGTATAAGGAATGCTCCACTGTCTCCAATCACTTAGCAAGTTGCCATATTTTCCATCATCATTTGTAATCCCTACCAGACTCTTCTCTAGTGGCTATATCGGACTGCCTTCCTGATGCAACATATTCCAACTTCATGTACTTTTCTGGTTCGTAGATAAACTCCTTTAATGTGCTTGGTTTCTCCATTGTTGATCTCTTATTGAACTTTGTTCTAAGGTACACTCCACTATATAATTCATCAAGGTGAACGTTACACACCGTGTTTTGAACTCCAATGTTTGCGGCTTAAACCGGGATAAGTTATGCCATAATGACTCATCTTCCCTGTGCTTCACATCAGATAATGAGTATCCATCTTTTGGTTATTTAATATGCATTTGAAATTAACTAATAAACCTCTTCTTTAACATCGCACAAGAATGAATTGACAATAGGGGTCAACCATAAAACCATATAGAAGCTAAGTCTAGCAAGAACAAAGGAAAGCATATGCACAAGGCTTCTTCTATAGCTCCACTTACTAGTATCTGTTGGGTATACCAATGTAAATGCACTATAGGATCAGTAAGTTCTTGATATGGTTCCATAGTAGGCATCCTGACAACTTTGGGGTTCCTAATAGTTCTATCCCTTGGGAGAAGGTACTACTAAATCTAACCCCAATCCCTTACTCCACTTGTTCACGTTTGAATGAATTATTTATTGATTTAAGCTATCTTATACTCTGCTTTAGGTGATTGTCAATGTTAGCTCGACTTTTCCATTTTATTGACATAAGTTTGCACATTACATTGGGTTGTTGGTTATGCAATTCACTCCATTTTATTTTTTGTAACTATTGATGCACATTATAAAGTTTCCTCAAAGCAGTTATTACTTAAACTATAAAATATGGCCATACTTGTAACTATATGCTTATGCAATGCTACATTACTTTTTACAAACAAAGATATAAGTTAAAAGGAATAATTTATATAAAGACCAAAATCACCTAAATTGAAGTATTAATTTTGAATTACAATTGTTAAATTTGGATGATTCAAATATTTACCCAAGAAGAAAATAATTTAGCTAATTGACCTTATCAATCGATCAAGCTATATATGGAAAGAAAAAGAAGAAAGTTATATTTGATTATTTATGGGAAAGGAAACTAATTAATGGTTAATTAATTAAGTAGTCAATGGATTTTTTATACGAAGAAAGAAAAGATTGCTGATAGATATTGAATTAAGTAAGGAAAATTATGAAAATCAAGGTCACCATTATCCATTTGCATAGAAATTAAATCATGGATATTTGGAAAGGTTTCAAGATAATTGGGCAATTAATTTACTTAATCTCCGAGTAATTCTTTCATTCTGAAGTCTAATTTAATGAAGGCGTTTATCTTCATAATATGTGTAAGAGAGCATCCATCATTATCCTCTTCTTCAGTGGACCCTAATTTCTACGGTCGGATCAAATTAGAGGTTTGGAGCGCAAACTAGTCTTTGGAGAAATTGATTATTTAGTTTATAATTATAGGTTAGCCTCTCCACTTTGCTACATATAATTTTGTAATCTCTCACTTTTACACTCTTTTTGTTTAGTAAAATAAAGAATAGTTGTTGGGTCCGTGGACGTATGCAATTTGGCTGAACATGTTCAATCCTTTTATTCTCTACTCTTTTATTTTTTCTTTATTTAATGAATATTGTTCACTGAATTGGCAGTAGATAATTAATCGATAAACTAGTTTTGGTTACTTTCGCACATATGCCTAACTATTCCACATCGGTTTGGCATTGGTGCAAATTAATTAAAATTTTGCCCAATAGATTGGTACCAAAGCTAGTTGTCTTGTTCTAAATTAGTTATTAATGACAAATTCTTTTAGTTTTGGTATGAAAAAATATGGCATCAACAAATTTGTTAGAAAAGGAGTTTTTGGGACATGAAAGGTGAAGACTAATGATAGTGTTCTTCAACAATAACTTCATTCCTTCATAGGAAGAAAAAAGTGCCAAAAACACTATGGAGGTACGAAAGAATGCACAATTCCTACTTCATGGGCCCTAGAAAGGGTGTTTATCATTATTGTAAAAAGAAGAGGCATTTTATACAGGAATGTCTAGCTCTTGAAAGAAGAGAGAGAAGATGGAGAAAGCGTCAGTTTGGACAGCATCAGATGCAGATGGAAGTGATAATAATACATCATTATTTTTGGCTAGCATTTCACCTTTAGAGTACATGTTGGGTGATTGTTTTTGGAGTCCCTTGTCATATGATGCTAAATAGGAGTTGTTTTGTCAGTTACAAGAAGATTGATTATGGAGCAGTTCATATGGGGAATGACACATCTTATTGTGTTATAGGCGTTGGAAGTGTGAGGTTTAGAATGTTTGATGACTATCACAGATGTTAGACATGTTCTGATGTTGTGGAGAAGTTTGTTGTCAATTGGAGCTTTGAGTAGATTTGGTATGAGAATAATAGTAGATGAAGAGAAATTGAAAGCGGTGAAGGGTTCCTTGGTATTGATGAAAGTGGTGCGATTCGATTATATTTATGTGCTTCGGGGAGACACGGTCTTGGGAGGGTCAATAGTTACTGCTGATTCTGGTGTTCCAAATTCTAGTCAGTTATGACATCTTCATTTAGGTAATGTTGGTGAGGAGAGTCTTGAAGTATTAAAGAAGCGAGGGTTGATTGATGACGTTTTTAGGTTGAAACTTAGCTCTCGTAGAGTTGTTCTTTTCGAAAGAAGAAGCATGTCACATTTGATGTTGGGAGACCTTGAGCTACAGAGTTTGGAGAGTTTGTTCATTCTTACATATAGAGACTCACCCCATTTGCATCTTTAGGTGGAATTAGTTACTTCATTTTATTTGTGGATGGTTTCTTGCATAAGGACTAAGTCTATTTCTTAAAGGCCAAAGATGAAATATTTGCCTAATTTTGCAAGTGAAAGACCTTGGTGAAGTAGTAGAGGAAGCGTTTGAAAGTACATAAAGTTGGAAATATTAGTCAATTTATGTCATAAGAATTCTCTAACTATTCTTGGTCCAAGCATGTAGTTAGAGATTTTTCTATTGAGTTACATTGTTATGCAGTGACGGAGAGCATGTGTCAGATATTATAGAAGAGAGCTATAAGCTTGAGAATGGTGCTAGTCTAGAAGAAGGATTTTGGGCAGAAGCAACATCTATGGCGGTATTACTCATCAACCACACACCTTCTATTGTCATAGATATAAAGATCCCAAAAGAAGTATGGAAAAGAGAACCCGTTGATTATTCATTTCTTAAGATGTTTGGTTGTTCAGCTAATTTAGAAGATGAGAGACATGATAAGTTAACCTAAGGAAAGTAAGCACATTTTGTTAGACTATAGAGGAGTGAAGAGGTACAGGTTGTAGTGTAAAACAACTAGGAGAATTGTGACTAGCAGGCATGTGATATTTGATGAGAGGCCTTTGTTAAAGGTGGAGCCTCTACAAAGTGATGGCGTTAGGAAGACGCAACATTTTCAAACACATTTGGAGTCATTGGATTATTTTCATATTTAGAGAGATATTGATATTTCCGACAATACCATGGTTGATGAGAAGATTGCAGAAGTTCAGACTCTAGGTGGAGCTCAGTTGTAGGCAAGACCTTTTGGTTTAGTTGGCCTTATTTGTGGGCATATTTTTAATGACGATTCTTTATCTTATGCTTTGAATGATGTGGAGTTTTTTGGTGTGTTTATTCGTGTTGAATCAGGAAAGTTTAGAAAAATTCTTGTGAAGGAGATTAAAGTAGGTAATATTGAGTATTTCCTCATTCAATATGGAATGATGAAGGTGAAGCGTGTTGTTAAATCTTCATTAGTCTCTCAAAGTTTAGTATCTATAGGTTCATCTCCTACATTGGATATGTTGAAGAATTTTTGTATTTGGTCATATGCATGTTGTTATTTTTATGTGCATATTATCTTTCTTATGCTTGGGAAAGATTTGGAAGTTGTTTAGGCAATAATGCCAAAACTTGTTCATTTTGAATTTGACGTCATGTGCTGTAGATCCAACAATTTGTTGATACATAGTAATGAAGAGAGATTGTTATATTTGAATCAAGGTGGAGTGTTAAATTTAGATGATTTAAATATTTGCCAAAGAAGAAAATAATTTAGCTAATTAATCTTATCAATCAATTGGATTGTATGTGGAAAGAAAAAGAGGAAAGTGATATTTGATTATTTATAAGAAAAGAAAACTAATTAATTAGTTGATCAATTAATTAGTCGATGGATTTGTTATATGAAGGAAGAAAAGATTGCTGACAGAGGTTGATTCAAACAAGAAAAATTATGGAAATTAAGATCATCATTATCCATTTGCATAGAAATTAAATCACGGATATTTGAAAAGGTTTCAAGATTATTCAATTTATAATTATATATTAGTCTCGTTACTTTGCTACCTATAATTTTGTAGTCTTTCTTTTGTACTCTTTTCTTCAATAAAATAAAGAATAGCAGCTAGGTCCATGGATGTAGACAATTTGGCTGAACCACATTAAATCTTTGTGTTCTCTACTCTTCTATTTTCCTTTGCTTGGTGATTATTGTTCACTGAATCGGCGGTTGATAATTAATCGACAAACTAGATTCTCTTAATTGCTTCCATGCATAAAACTGGCTATTCCACAATGGTTTGGCATTAGTGCAAATTAATTAAAAAAATTCATAATAAAAATAAGGTCAACCCGTATTGATAATGTACAAATAGGATTTGGCTAGGGTTTTATCCTTGGCAAGCTTCTCTTTTTTATGTTACACTTATTTATTTATTGTTGGCATATATTTTCTTACCAACTATGGTTTGCCAAAGGGTTAGCCTTTGATTTTATTTTAGTGGTTAGATGACATTAATAAGGTAGGCAAGATAGTTTACTTGATCATTAGTAAGAGATTAATAACATAACTCTAAACACTTATACATGCCAATTTGATGGTATGCAATAAAAATATGTACCGGTGATTGCTATTCATTGATTTACAATTGATCAGAGATTCCTCGTTTTTTTTACCAACAACAGATTGAAATAGGACTATTATTTGGCATCAAATAATCATTGATCATGTTTCTTCATCCTAGGATCACATCTCTCATTTCAAAATTCACAACATCAAATTATTTTTATTCAGGCTCAAATGTTAATGTAAGTTACCGAGACCTAGAAAACTATTTATTAAATCAATTGTTTCTTCTATTTAGTTTAATTTTTTTTTTGTCAAATCTGCTCTTAGGTTATTTCATGTTGTTTTGGACGATGGATAAAGCATAACTCTTTTTGTATTTATTTGTTTATAATTTTTTTATGTGTGTGTATTCATGCCAACGAAGCAATTTATTTAAATGAATCATGATAGGGTTTATCTAAAGACGAAAGATAATAGAGGCCAAAAAAGAACAAATATTTTTTTTAATCAAACATATAATACACCGAGTAACTAAAACATAAAAATTTCATTTTACGTATAAGCATGAATTTGGTATATTTGGATAAACATTTCTTTAAAGAAGTAGGACCATTAACTTATTTTATGTTTGTTTCTAATCGGATATCCCCGTCGCAATTATGTTAACTTCGGCTTAAGTAAAAGGTATCCAAATTCATTTACAACATTTTTCGAATCTCAAAACAAGGAAGCGAGCTAATAGCAAGAGAATGATATAGAGCAATGGTCATATAACAAAGCATAGACAACTAGACATGAAAGCACTAAAGTTGAAAAGTATATAAAATCTATAGAATTGGCACACAACGAGTTTTTTCCTTTTGATTTAGTAGGAGTTGTCTTATAGAATATTATCTTTATTTGTCTTAATTCAAATGTGATTTTGTTATATGAGTTAAATTTTGCTAAAGGTCCAAGTTATTCTTAGCAATGTACATTTATGTCTATATAAGCGACCTTCCTATTTTAGGTCACAAAGAGCTTTCGGGTTTTGAAATTACTTAATTCTTGAGAATAGTTTGACATTTTGGGTTGTTCTACATACATTGCGACTACTCCTTTAGTTATGCTTAGTGCATTCTCTATTACTGATGTGTGTCTCAGGTATCAATAATATATGATCCATGATTATTTATCTTAAGTCTACTATAACCATAACCACTAAATTATTTACCAATGAAATTTTGCAACTCAATGCTACTTTTTCAAATTACTAGGTATGACTGTATAATCAATAAAGCACAACTAATGAATCAATGCAACAAAATACTACTTATTAAATTAAATGGCATGACTATATAATTATTGAAGCACCAACTATAATTATTTTATTTCTTTGTTATGCAATTTTTTATGTGTGACAATTGCAGTAATTATTTTAACTTTCAAAAAACAGGTGGATCATAAATATACTTTAGTAGAGACATCAAAAGACATTATGTGAGAAATTCTTTAGCAACCTTTTTAACTTTTATTATTGTAAACTCTTGTTTGATATGCATAAATTAACTAACTTTTCTTCTCTTCATCCCAACTACATATATAATTTTTTAGCTCTAATACTTGGATGTGGAAGGTCATAAATTTCTTGCAGTTATGCAGTAGTTTTTATAAATCCTTTTATAGGCGTAAAAGATTTGGTTGCAATTTTAAGCACTACATGCATGTAGCTTTGATTGTTACACATCAACATCTTATATATCTATATATACATATATAGTTGTTGTGCATTATCTCAATAGATCACTTAAAGATGGTTGAGAAGTTGGAAGCTACTCCACTCCAATTTGTTTGATTTAGTAAATTTTGATTTCAGTAAGTTCAGTTATATGTAATGGGACTAGGAACACAACCTTTTATCATCGGGTTTAACTTCTTTCGGTGCATTTATTGGTACCGCATATGTAAATTAGGTTATTGTGAAATATGGTTAGGAGGAAATTTATTTGTTACTAAATAAATGTGGTACGAGTTGCTAGAGAAAATGGTAAGGATAAAAAATGTGTATAGAAAAAAATTTGATTGCTTGTGATTGAGGCGTGTGAACACATACATAATGACATACATGACAAAGCATTTAATGTAGTTCATTGTAGAAGGTATCTCAAATTTGTGGAACTAAAAAATGCCCTCAAATGGGTTAAGTGGCGATGCATTGTTTTCAGCTAATAGATGAGAAAATGATATTATGTGTGCAAAGTTGGTTTATCATTTGAATTGATTTTTCCAAGGATACTTCACATATCATTAAACTTGCACTCTGCAAACATTTACTTAGGTAATGCACTAGGCAATTTTGCATTCAATATTTGTTCATTTGGTTGCTTAATTCTAAAATGATATTTTCATCGTTATATTTCTTCATAGATTCTAGGTATCTAATAACTGCAAATTCTAATGAATACCCAAGGATATGGTCACTAAAGTTATAAGGAGCGCAGTTTGATTTATTGATAATATATAGCTACTTAAATGCTTGATTATATGTCATACATGAACAAAGAAACATATACTAATTTACGTTAACATATCTTATACCATAATCCATTTTTTTTGAATAAACTTATACCATAATCCATATATATCCCTTTTCCTTACCTAATTAATGTACGTTGTTGGCTTACCCTAACTCTATACTTATGAGTTTGGTGTCTAGTCTGTACGATACAAATTTAGAGTTTGTCACTACTTATATGGCATTAAGCACAAAAAATGTTTTGAATGCCTATTTGTTTGGGTTTTTAAATAAAAGCTTTTAGCTTTTTGTTTATTGAATTGTTGCTTGATTTAGGTATAAATTGTTTACTATTAACTTAACATGTGACTTTTTCCTGTTTTAAAGCTCGACTTTCCTTTTGCACCATTAAGCAGTCACCTTCGTGCTACATGAATTCAATAAGCGAGAATATGGTGTTGAAATATTAACTTAACATGGTGGAAAAGGTAGCTTGAATTAAGGTGCCAATATTATGCCAGTTTTTAATAATTAATGTTGGTTTACAAAATATTAAAATTAGTAGTTGACTTTCAAATATTTATAAAGCCAATGGTAAACTCGAAAATTATGATGCTAAATATTAGGTTTTGAGGCATTGCCAATGTAGAATTCCATTAACATTTAATAATTTTTCTTTGATAGATATACCGGTTTTTATTTAGTTTTTAAACTAGTGATACAAAACATATCACCAAACCAAACTTAACGCATCATGTTCATGAGAATAAATTTTATGAGTACTTTCCTTTTTTTATGGTAATGTTTAACTTAAGATGATATGCTAATTTTTCTCTTTTCCCTTAGGTTTTTCAATCTTTTGTTTAAACCATCCTTTTTATTAATATCTTTTTATTATTATTAATATATATCACAAGATGACCACAACTATTTCATAGTTTACGCCATCTAGACATACAAATCCACAATTTTTCCTTATGTTTTAATTTGTTACTACACAGATACGACTATTAGATAGATCTGGGTTTGTTTCAATACCACTAGGCAGATCTATTTTGAGTAAATCCGAGGTTAGATCTTTTTCATGACACCAACTTATTTTATTTTTTTAAGACTATGCTTACTTTAGTTTAATTGAAAACCATTAATTTTCGAATTTATGCTATTATAAATAATAACATTTACATAGTCTTTGGAAGTGAACTATCAAGCATAGGATATAAAAAGTCCCATATTGTCGATAATGGTATAATCTTTCATTTTAGGCATAATAAAAGCATTGAAGTTTGACTTTGGCATGCAATTATTACCTTGAAAGTCCTTGGTAAATATTTATATCTTCAATGTAATTTGGGTTTATTATGTTTGGTCATGTATGGTAGACTAATCCTCATGATTTGTGGTTTAGTTTGTTTCCATATTTTTCGCTTAGAATTTGCTTAACCATGCATTTATATTCTCCCTCGTGGTTAAAAAATGCTTCATTAATGTAACACACACCTTGCACCCTAAACCTTTATGCATTTACTAGCTGTAATAGGATCATCTTCATAATGTTTCTACTTATCATCATCAACATGTTATCTTTAGAAATGCATACTAATCTTTACCAACATTAATGATGTACCACCAATGCTCACACTCTTAGCGTAAACCAGATTCTAAAATAGTCCTATTTAATTTGATTAATATCGATGATGTGGCTTTCCCGTATCATTTAATGTTGGATATTATAATGATCAAGTGTTGTACTTAACCAACTAGCAAAAAGTTTACGTTTTTCTAGGAAAATATTATTTTGTTTAGTGTAAGCTAAAGATTTTATTTGTTCCATTATTCATTCATTTCCCTTTTCATTTTTATATGTATGAATACAATATACAGTGGATATATTACTTTTGTGAATAAAAAAGGCCATATATACATATTCTTTTAATTTCTCCGTGTGTGTGTGTGTGTGATAAACACTTCCAATTACCACTACTTGAGAAATTGGTATTTAAATTTGGTAAATCCAAAACTGCTAATGATTAAAAAATGTTGACTCAGGTTACTAATTAAACTTCATTTCTGCTATATTTACAGGGTAAATGTATTTTGTTAACTCCTTTTTTCTCTAAAAACACTACAAATTGATTTAATATTTGAGAATTAATTTGCTTATTCTTTATGCACCTAACTACTATGTATGATTTTGCCCATTTTTAAAGAATCGGAAATCCTCAATTTGTAGGGGTTAAGGTTATCGTGATTAGGGAATATATGCAGCTAACAAATTCTCTCTTCTACCATGCTACATGGTATGGGTGAGAGTTCCTCTCCATATATACTTTTTAGGTCTCCACGACTACTTATGTTTATTCACTTATGCAGTATGGTACATGTTTACCTTGGTTTTTTTAGCGTTTTTAGCTCATATGTTATTTTCTACCATCCTCTAGGTACAAGTAGGGATCTGAATCATCATCATCACAAACTATAGAAAAGATTACTGTAACAACCCGCATATTTTACGATTAAGTATTTAAATATTTTATTTAAATATTTCATCGTTAGTCGGATTTTAGTCTGAAAAGCTACTTTTTGCAAATGGTCGGATTAAGACTCGAGAGCACTCCCATTGAGTTCAAAATGACGTTTACGATCTTTTTGAATATAAACTTTGATATGTTTGGAGTTAGTGGAATTTCGCTACTTTTTCACTTAGGGCTTTGGTTTTTGTTTCAGCCCATTAGACCCAAGCTTCACCCCTCTTCTCTTCAATACTTCATTTCTATTTCCTAATACTCAAGCTTTAGCAACAATGGAGAGAGGAATGGGAAATTAAAACTCCAAGCCCTAGTTTCCATTTGCAAATAAAGTTATAGCTCCAAATTTATAGAAGAAGCTTTGGTAAGCCTCCTCTTCTTCTTCTCCAACTCATTCTCTTACCAATTTCAGAAATTCCTAAACCTAATTTAGGAAATGTTTCTCTTTTAAGCTTAGATTCAAGCTCTTGGGTTGGAATTGAAGAGTGATTGTCCTTGCCATTGCTCTATAGCTTCTTCTTCATAGTTTTGGGCTTAAAGGTGAGATTTTTATCTCACATCTATGTCTACAACTATCTTTGATTGTTGAGTATGAATTCCTAACACTTATTCATGTGCATTTGCTTTTGGTTTGGATTGGTTTGGTATATGTATTCCAACTTTTGGTGTTTTGAAAGAAAAATCTATGAAAATTCTTTTATGGATGTTTGAACATGTTTTTGGTGATGCGTCGAAGAGCCTATAGGGCCGGGTTGCCGAATGGCATAAATCCCTAGCGCCATTGCTCGTTCGGTCGCGAATTGGATGTGATTGCACATCAATTATATAGGCTAGAAAACTGCCTAAGCACCAGTCAGTCGACTGGCTGTAGCTAATAAGCATTTCGAAGGCTGTCTGTAGAGGCTTGGGGGCTCTATTTCCTGCAGTCAGTCGACTGACTCTCTGAGTTCAGTCGACTGACCTGCTCCTATTTGCCTATTATGCTTATTTTTGTCTATTTTTGTTGGGTTTCCAAATTTAATCGATTCGTATTTATTCCCACTCGTTGTTATCATTTATTATCCACATTGATGACGTTTTCTTCGGGATTTTTGTGAATATACATTTTGATGGATTCGGTATCGATTTCTTTGGATTCTATTCACGTCTTCGAATGTGAAATTTTGGTGATTGATTGTTTCTACAATCATTTTTGTGCTTTGTCACTTTAAAACGCGAAGGTTTCAATACTAGTAGTAAATATCAAAACTCTTTTATCAAAACGATTTCAACACTATTTTATTTCAAAGCTCGTTTCTTAAACCGTTTTCCAATCTACTAGTATATACAAACCTTTATCTCACTCGTATGAGAAATCTAATTAAACGACTTAGAAAAACAAGTGGTATGAAACGCTTGCGTGTCGGTTAATTCTTAGACTTGTTCCATTGAATCTCTTGTGATAATTTTCTAGTGGAGATCTACAATTTGTTCGTAAATATTTAAGTTAAGCTAGTTGTTATGGGACATGAAGCTAAGCTCGTATATTTACTAGCTTAGTGTAATTGACACTTCTTGATGATTGATGATGATCATATTTGTGATTTAGACTAGCGATATGCTATGTTTCTTTGTCCACGCAGGGGACGGTACCTCGTTTTATTGAGTTTCGTCTCATTTCTTTTATAGGCTAACGACCTATGTATTATTTGGAGTTTCGACTCAATTTTTGTAGGCTAGCGACCCATGTTCTTTTATGGAGTTCGGTTCATCGGACGTACCTTTGTACTACGTTGTTGCACCAGCTTATCAGGATCATCGGGCATAATACCGTTGCACTACGTCGTTGTTCCAAATTATTCGATTTTTAGGTTCCTCGGGCGTACCGATATTGTACTACGTCGTTGTACCGGCTCTATGGTTAGTGACCATGGGATAGCGTTCCGTTTGTGATACATGTGTTGGTGAGTTTTCATGCTCCCGTTTTGTGATAGGCCTCCCTTTTTTTTGTGATTTCTGGATTTCTATTGATGATTTCTAGAATTTGTGATCCACCGGCTTTTATGACTGGCATCGATATGATGTCAATATTTGTGACTTGGTGAATAAAACTAAAGAGTATGACATTCTTTTGATCTTTGAGAAGATTCTTGTGATATTTATTAATCTCTGGTTGATTTTCAATTACATACTTATCATAGTATGACTTTATGGTTATCTTACGTTTTTGTCATATCTCTTATTCTATATCATTTTATCTAATATTTATAGTTAGATTGATCCGTTTATTATTTTCTTATTAAATAATACTCGGGTCAGACCGAGATGTTACAGGTGCTTCTGCTTGACTTCTCATCTGGGATTATTATCCTGACTTTTGGCTAACTACTTAGATTTGTAGTTTTTGGTTGTATACATTTGAGATATAGACTCATTGATGTAAACTTATTCTTTTGTGTAGCACTTGTAACTATTCTTTTGCGATATTGTGGATCTTGTTTGACCACTACTCTGATATACACTTTTATGTGTAAAATTCATATCTGTTTCCGCCTTTGAGATATGAACTTCTGTGGCTGATTTATGTTATGCTTATTTCTATATTTTTTTTCGAAGATATTATAGCCACTGTGTAGTAGCTTTGAGTTTGCATCGGTATGTCGGATTCCCTCTTGGAATGCAAGTTATATTTTTATCTAGCATCGGTACTCGCACAAAGCAATAACACGGTTGGTCGCTCCTCAACAGCCTTATTCTCCGCGCTAGTTGACGGCATTTCCCCGTAGTGTCCTTGGCTAGCGTGGGTATAGAGGTGGAGCGTCACAGCTTGGTATCAGAGCCAAACTTCGGAACAATGTAAAATAATATAACAAGGATCATCGTCCTAAGTCCATCTTAGGAGTCGTGCCTTAGGATTTTATTCGGGTCTTCGAACTGTTCTATCCTATTTTCTTTGTGAAGCCTTGTTTTATCAATCATGATTGTTTGATAATTATTTTTTGAATAACTTTTTTCTTCTTTCTTTCTTTCTTAAAAAATAGAAATGGTTAGATCTGGCCGTCCCAACGCCGGTCAATCTAGTGCTACTCCCCAGGATGGAGTATTTATGTCTGCACAACAACTTCTTGATCTAGTAAAGAATGATCAAGCTGCCGAACCCAATCAGAGCCTACTCACCCTAAGTCCGGGTTAGCACGTTTGTGCAGTGACTATACCAACTTGTGTGGGAAGCCATTTAAGGGTTCCGAAAGCGTCATTCAAGTCCAAGCTTGGCTCAAAACATGCGATCACATCTTTACTCGCATGAATCTAATTGATCTTCACCGTGTCCAAATGGCTTCAAGTATGCTCCAAGAAAGAGCATGAGATTGGTATGAGCTTCTTATTTCTGAAATTATTGAAGTGGATCTTACTTGGGAGAAATTCAGGGAACGATTCGATTTAAAATTTGTGCCAGAAGCTGAGAAGGTGACATTGGCTCGTCATTTCATAGACCTTGTTCAAGGTGAATCCTCCATGGCAGACTATGTCGCATCATTCAAGTCACTTTCTAAATACGGGGTCGAATATATAAATACCCCATTGAAGAAGAACCAAAGATTTGTCTATGGTTTGGAAAAAAATATCAAGAAGCCATTACTTCTAAAGTTAGAAGTTTCTTTTGATCAACTTGTTGATATCGCTCTTCGACTTGAAGAGGCAGATAAAGAAAGTGATGTTGAAGTTGTAGGTGCCAAACCAAACTTCAACAACAACAAGAAAAAGCCTATTAAATTCAAAGGTCCTTATCCCAATAAGAAAGGAAAAGAAGCAGCTTCTGTAGCAAAGACTCCTACCTCTTGTAGTGGGCAATGCTACAATTGTGGTTCTAAAGACCATTATGCCAATAGATGTTCGAAACCTCTCTTTTGTCGCTATTGCAAAAGTTCGGGTCATCTTTTATCTTCATGTCCAAAACTTCAAGGCAAGAAGGAGGGAAAGTTAAATGTTGCACAAGCCTTTAGCAACACTTCTCGTGGTCAAGGTATTTCTCATCCTATTCTTGATGGCATTATTTTATTTCGTGATCAACCTATTCGAGTTCTTTTTGATACGGGTGCGTCCCATTCTTTTATATCAAAAGAACTTGTTGATACTTTTTATTTAAGTGTTGTTGCTTTAGTGACTTCTTTGAGAATTGCGAATCCGGTTGGTGGATCCGCAAAAATTAGTTTGCTTTGTAAAGATATCGAGATAATTTTGTGTGATTTTTCTTTCCAAGCCGATTTGCATGTTATGCGCTACTTAGGCTTTGGAATGATTTTGGGAATGGATTGGCTTAACCACTATGAAGCTCAAATTCTGTGTCCTGAGCGGACTATTCATCTTCGACATCCTCAATCTGTTAAGCAGATTTCTATTGATATTAAATATTCGGATTCCAACGTGGCTGCATCTTTATATTCTTTAAATCCTCATGATGACGATAATGATGATGAGGAAGATGTCATTTCTCTTATTCACGTTGTTCGTGAATTTTCCGACATATTTGAGCCCGTTTTAGGATTACCACCTAAGCGAGCAATTGAGTTTAGAATTAATCTAGTTCCTGAAGCTCTACCCATCACTCGTCCTCCTTATCGTATGTCCAATAAAAAAAATGAGGAGATGCGCAAACAATTATCTGAATTGGAGATGAAGCAATTTATTCGCTCTAGTTCCTCTCCTTGGGGAGCTTCGACTATTTTTATGAAGAAATCCGATGGTACACTTAGGCTTTGCGTTGACTACCGCAAGCTTAATGATCTTACTATCAAGAATAAATATCCTTTGCCTCGGATTGATGATCTATTCGACCAACTTAGTGGTGCTAGAGTCTTTTCACAATTAGGCTTAGCAACCGGTTTTCATCAGCTTCGTATTGCAGAGGATAACATTCCTTTGACATCGTTCCGTACTCGTTATGGATCTTATGAATGACTTGTTATGCCATTTGGTTTAACGAATGTTCCGGCTTATTTCGTTGACCTTATGAATAGAGTTTTCAAAGACTTCCTCGATCGATTTGTTCTCATCTTTATTGATGATATTCTTGTGTATTCTAAAACTGAGGAGGAGCATGAAAAGCATCTTCAGATTGTGTTGGAAAATCTTAGGAGTAATCAATTAAAAGCAAAATTTTCTAAATGCCACTTTTGGCAATCTCGTGTGAAGTTTCTCGGTCATATTATTTCCAAATCCGGAATTTTCATGGATCCTTCAAAGATTGAAGCGATTCAGAATTGAAAGAGACCGGAGAGTGTGACGGAAATTCATAGTTTTCTCGGATTGGCGGGTTATTACCGTCGTTTTATCAAAGACTTTTCTAAAATTGTCGTGCCTCTTACTAGCTTGACAAAGAAGGGAGTTAAATACATTTGGTCGGACAAAGGTGAAGCTTCTTTTCAGAAATTAAAAGAACTCCTTTCCAATGCTCCTATTCTTGTGATTCCCGAGGGAAACCAAGATTTTATTGTTTATACCAATGCTAGTCGCGTTGGTTTGGGTGCCATTCTTATGCAAAGAGAACGTGTTATTGTTTATGCTTCTAGGCAATTGAAGCCAGCCGAGTCTAGATATGCCACTCATGATTTAGAGCTTGCGGCTATTGTTTTCGCCCTTCGAATTTGGCGTCATTATCTTTTAGAAGAGAAATTTATTCTCTATACCGATCATAAATCTTTGAAGTATTTATTTTCTCAAAAGGAACTTAATTTGCATCAACAACGTTGGCTCGAGTTCCTTGCATCTTATCATCTGGACATTCTATATACTCCCGAAAAGGGAAATCGTGTTGCCGACGCCCTTAGCCGAAAGCTACAAGCAGTTGTTTCCATGATGATATCCGAACGGAATGATCTCGGAATTTTATCCACTTGTGAGATTCGAGACCGTGAGTCCGATTTATGTTCATCTTTGGCTTTATGTAGCCTAGAGGCTCATCCTTCTCTTTTAGACCGCATTCTTGAAGCTCAAAAGCTAGATCCCGAATTGGCTCTTCTTAGCCAAAGTTGTAGGGATAAAATTGGTATTGAAAGTTTGAGAGACTTTGATATTGATTCTCGTGGCGGTATCCGAAAATTTGGTAGACTTATCGTGCCAAATATTAGTGATCTTCGTAAAGACATTTTAGAAGATTCACATCGTTCTAAATTTACCATTCATCCCGGTAGTAGTAAAATGTACGCGGATATGAAGCGACTTTATTATTGGGATGGAATGAAATCTGATATTGCTAACTTTGTTAAGCGTTGCATGACTTGCCAACTCATTAAGGCCGAGCATCAAAGGCCCCGTGGGTTATTGCAACCTTTAGACATTCCAATTTGGAAATGGGATCAAATTTCCATGGATTTTATAGACGGCCTTCCCCGTTCTCGTTCGGGTCATGATAGCTTATGAGTGATTGTTGATCCGCCCATTTTATTCCCGTTCGGTCTAATCGAACCATTCCTCTTTTGGCCAAACTCTTTATCAAAGAAATTGTTAAATTGCATGGAATTTCTACTTCTATTGTTAGTGATCGTGATCCATTGTCTACTAGTGGATTTTGGAAGAGTCTTCAAAAAGCTTTGGGAACGAAGCTTAATTTTAGCACCGCTTATCATCCTCAGTCTGATGGACAAACCGAGCATGTGAATCAAACTCTTGAAGATCTTCTTCGTGCATGTGTTCTTGATTTTGGTGGAAGTTGGAAAGATCGTATTTCTCTTGTTGAGTTTTCCTATAATAATAGCTTCCAATCTAGTATTGGTATGGCACCTTTTGAGGCACTCTATGGAAGGCCATGTCGATCTCCTTGTTGGCTTGAGGCCGGTGAGAAGCTGGTTTTAGGTCCAGATTTTATTTGGGATTCCACAGAAAAGATTGACCTTATTCGTCATAGGATGAAAGAAGCCCAAAGTAGACAAAAATCCTATGCTGATAACCGAAGAAGGAAATTAGAATTTTCTGTGGGAGATTTTGTGTTTGTTCGTGTTTCATCTATGAAGGGTGTTGTGCGTTTCAATCGATCGGGAAAGTTAGCACCTCGATATATTGGCCCATTTCCCATCAACGAACGTATTGGTTCTGTGGCTTATCGCCTCTTATTACCGGCTCAATTTTCTGCTATTCATGACGTGTTTCACATTTCTCAATTATGGAAATGCCTTCGAGATTCCGATTCTATTCTTGAGCCCGGTGTTGTGGAAGAAATTGAAGTTTCTCCTAATTTAACTTATGAGCAACATCCTATTCGTATTATTGCTTCGGAGGTCAAACGTCTTCGAAATAAAGACGTCCCACTTGTGACAGTTCAATGGTCCTCAAATCCTAAGCATTGCTCTTGGAAATCTAGAGAATTCATCGAGCGAACACATCCGGACGTATTTTCTCGTGCTCTTTGAGGTGAACTTTTTATTTCAAATTTCTTTTGTGTTGACTATGTTTTTATGGTTGTTACTTTATATTTTCTTCTTAAATATTGCGAGAACGCAATTTCTTTAAGGAGGGGAGTCTGTAACAACCCGCATATTTTACGATTGAGTATTTAAATATTTTATTTAAATATTCCATCGTTAATCGGATTTTAGTCCGAAAAACTAATTTTGCAAACGGTCGAATTAGGACTCGAGAGCACTCCCTTGAGTTCAAAATGACGTTTGCGATCTTTTTGAGTATAAACTTTGATATGTTTGGAGTTAGCGGAATTTCGCTACTTTTTCACTTAGGGCTTTGGTTTTTGTTTCAGCTCATTTGACCCAAGCTTCATCCCTCTTCTCTTCATTACTTCATTTCTATTTCCTAATACTCAAGCTTTAGCAACAATGGAGAGAGGAAAGAGAAATTAAAACTCCAAGTCCTAGTTTCCATTTGCAAATCAAGTTATAGCTCCAAATTTGTAGAAGAAGCTTTGGTAAGCCTCCTCTTCTTCTTCTCCAACTCATTCTCTTACCAATTTCAGAAATTCCTAAACCTAATTTAGGAAATGTTTCTCTTTTAAGCTTAGATTCAAGCTCTTTGGGTTGGAATTGAAGAGTGATTGTCCTTGCTATTACTCTATAGCTTCTTCTTCATAGTTTTGGGTTTAAAGGTGAGATTTTTATCTCACATCTATGTCTATAACTATCTTTGATTGTTGGGTATGAATTCCTAACACTTATTCATGTGCATTTGCTTTTGGTTTGGATTGGATTGGTATATATATTCCAACTTTTGGTGTTTTGAAAGCAAAATCTATGAAAATCCTTTTATGGATGTTTGAACATGTTTTTGGTGATGCGTCGAAGAGCCTATAGGGCTGGGTTACCGATTGGCATAAATCCCTAGCGCCATTGCTCGTTCGGTCGCGAAATGGATGTGATTGCACATCAATTATATAGGCTAGAAAACTGCCTAAGCACCAGCCAGTCGACTGACCTTTGCAGTCAGTCGACTGGCTGTAGCTAATAAGCATTTCGAAGGCTGTCTGTAGAGGCTTGGGGGCTCTGTTTCCTACAGTCAGTCGACTGACTCTCTGAGTTCAGTCGACTGACCTTCTCCTATTTGCCTATTATGCTTATTTTTGTCTATTTTTGTTGGGTTTCCAAATTTAATCGATTCGTATTTATTCCCACTCGTTGTTATCATTTATTATCCACTTTGATGACATTTTCTTCTGGATTTTTGTGAACATACATTTTGATGGATTCGGTATCGATTTCTTTGGATTCTATTCACGTCATCGAATGTGAAATTTTGGTGATTGATTATTTCTACAATCATTTTGTGCTTTGTCACTTTAAAACGCGAAGGTTTCAATACTAGTAGTAAATATCAAAACTCTTTTATCAAAACGATTTCAACACTATTTTATTTCAAAGCTCGTTTCTTAAACCGTTTTCCAATCTACTAGTATATACAAACCTTTATCTCACTCGTATGAGAAATCTAATTAAACGACTTAGAAAAACAAGTGGTATGAAACGCTTGCGTGTCGGTTAATTCTTAGACTTGTTCAACTGAATCTCTTATGACAATTTTCTAGTGAAGATCTACAATTTGTTCGTAAATATTTAAGTTAAGCTAGTGGTTATGGGACATGAAGCTAAGCTCATATATTTACTAGCTTAGTGTAATTGACACTTCTTGATGATTGATGATGATCATTTCTGTGATTTAGACAAGCGATATGCTATGTTTCTTTGTCCACGTAGGGGACGGTACCTTGTTTTATTGAGTTTCGTCTCATTTCTTTTATAGGCTAACGACCTATGTATTATTTGGAGTTTCGACTAAATTTTTGTGGGAAAGCGACCCATGTTCTTTTATGGAGTTCGGTCCATCGGACGTACCTTTGTACTACGTTGTTGCACCAGCTTATCAGGATCATCGGACGTACCGTTGTACTACGTCGTTGTTCCGAATTATTCGAGTTTTAGGTTCCTCGGGCGTACCGATATTGTACTACGTCATTGTACCGACTCTATGGTTAGCGACCATGGGATAGCGTCCCGTTTGTGATACACGTGTTGGTGAGTTTTCATGCTCCCGTTTTGTGATAGGCCTCCCATTTTTTTGTGATTTCTGGATTTCTATTGATGATTTCTAGAATTTGTGATCCACCAGCTTTTATGATTGGCATCGATATGATGTCAATATTTGTGACTTGGTGAATAAAACTAAAGAGTATGACATTCTTTTGATCTTTGAGAAGATTCTTATGATATTGATTAATCTCTGGTTGATTTTCAATTACATACTTATCATAGTATGGCTTTATGGTTATCTTACATTTTTGTCATATCTCTTATTCTATATCATTTTATCTGATATTATAGTTAGACTGATCTGTTTATTATTTTCTTATTAAATAATATTCGGGTCAGACCGAGATGTTACAGATGCTTCTGCTTGACTTCTCATCTGGGATTATTATCCTGACTTTTGGCTAACTACTTAGATTAGTAGTTTTTGGTTGTATACATTTGAGATATAGACTTATTGATGTATACTTATTCTTTTGTGTAGCACTTGTAACTATTCTTTTGTGATATTGTGGATCTTGTTTGACCACTACTGTGATATACACTTTCATGTGTAATATTCATATCTGTTTCCGCCTTTGAAATATGAACTTCTGTGACTGATTTATGTTATGCTTATTTCTATATTTGTTTCCAAAGATATTATAGCCACTGTGTAGTAGCTTTGAGTTTGCATCGGTATGTCGGATTCCCTCTTGAAATGCAAGTTATACTTTTATCTGGCATATCGGTACTCGCACAAAGCAATTACACGGATGGTCGCTCCTCAACAGCCTTATTCTCCGTGCTAGTTGACGGCATCACCCCGTAGTGTCTTGGCTAGCGTGGGTATAGAGGTGAGGCGTCACATTACACTCACATAAAACAACGTCCAGATTAATGGAAAAATAAAATTTTCCTTTGTGAAATATTTCTCAACTATTATTTCATGTAGTGTAATCGCGAATAAAATGATGAAGACTATATGAATATATGTAACTACATCCCCAAAATAGTTGTTGGGATGTGAATATGAATTTTTTATGTACTTATCTTATTGTTTTCTCCATGTTTTATTAAATTATATACAGTTGTATATGGCATAACATAAGTAAGAATTGCGAATAAGACGTGAAAATTCTTAGTCTACAAGGCTTTCCAACATTTTATATCGAAATGTCATTTAGTCATTCATTTATGAATTTATTGACTGCTGTGTACTTTGAAATTATGTCTTTTTTCAAAATTTACTGTATGTGAAGCAAGAGTTCAACTAAAGTGCTATAAAATCTACATATAAGCTAAATTTTATACTATATAAAATTAACAATACAGATATATAAGTTTTGTATGATTTAGGCATTAATTAGGTAACTTTGAGCTTTAACATGCTTGTTAAAACTGATTAAAAGTTTATGATTCTAATGTAGAAACATTTCTTCATGTATAAGCTAAGAATTGAGGACATAAACGATCTATTCATGACTTAATTGAGTCAAATATCCATATGGAGACAAAGAGTTGTTGCACATTCAAATGGAGATCATTTGATTGATTGAAACCCCTTAATTATTTTGATAAAGAACAATAATTTGGTTATCTCTTAATTTTAGAGTATTAAAAAAGCAACAATGAAAACGATGCATATTTTTCATAACTAAATGACATTTCCATATTTATTTTATTTAATTCTTTACATTAGATATTCCTGAATTCTTTGTACTTTTTATAAACCACTACTATCTAAAACAAATTTCTCCATCAAATCAATTTTTTGTGTTTTAAAAATAATTTTTAGTCCATCTTTGATGTAATTTTATTTGAAAATATTTTATTAATTAAAATAGTTAAATTATTATTGAATAAAAGCACAAATAGTAAACAAACACTTTAATAAGTTATATTTAACAGTTCAATTAACATGGTGTGAATGACATTTTAATGCTACTAAGATGATATATATTATTCTATATATAGTGAAGACCAACGTTTGTTATTGTTACTTGTAGAACAAATTAGTATGTTATATATGGATATTGTTTATTTAGTTGTGTACACATCACTATCCTAATCTTTTCTATATTTGTTATCAAACATCTTTATTTGTACATTAAGTTACACATAATAAAAAATAACATTATATGTATTAATATATAGTCGTGGCACAAAGGAGAACCACGAAGAAAAAATGTTGTGATTATTATTAAGTCAATGATAACGCTGAAGATATGGCCGCTTTCACGAAGGACCCTGATATGGAAAAGGATTTTTCGAAGTCATGTTTTAAGGAAGCTAGCTGTCAAGGATACATAGGAATATCTCTTATGAAAGGTTCTTGGTCATTACAGCAGAAGTTTAACGAAAAATGAAATTTGTATTATTCATATAAAACACTAAAAAACCATTCTGCTATTTAGGAAGAGATTATAATGCCTGGATCAAAGTTATTGGGTTAACTGGATGCAGCTTTTGTGTTGCCACCAACATTGTACATTTTCCATCGGAGAAGTGGGAAGATGTCATTTAGGCAAGAAACCCCTTTCTTTGTGTAGTTTGTTTTATATCATGTATATTATATAAATCATATTATTATTATAAGTTAATATTCATAAACATTTGACATGAAAGAAATTCTTACGCATCGAAGTTTCAGAATAATCCTCTTAAATATCTTATTTAATGAAAAGTATTTTCGAAAAATTTTAGCAAAAATGTTCATATGTATGGTCATCTCCATCATCGTACCCACAACCCGTGATAAAAAAAGACATAGATAATCGTGTTTTAATAGAAGACGACACACATGTAGATCATGCGGACTCGAATAGTAGTATGAACGATGACTACTTTGATAGGAAAAGAGTTACTAAATATATGGAAATACCCACGTGAAGACGAGACCGATCATGCTCGACCTTCAAAGGCAATACCTCGTCGTAATAATAAAAAAGTCCAAAAGACTGGTGAGACATTGGAAAATCAAATAAAATGATTAATTGATGTCTTGAAGAAACAAATTAATTGAAGAAAAGGCTAGCAAAGGACCTTCTTACGCTAATATTACGGTTTCCTTGAGAACCGAAAAGCATGGAAGTTATAACAGAAGATGAGTATAGGTAAGCAAACTGTTGTTCTATGACAAACCAAAATTAAATGTTACTTTCATGGATGAACCGAGCGTTGATGAAAAATTAGAGTTTTAATTTATGTTCTATATCAGTAATAGTTTGATTTTTGTTATCAATAATATAGCGTATAGTGAGTGAATAAATTGACTGAACTATTTATCCGTGGTAATTTACCAATTTTATTTCAGTTTACCATTACATTCTGCACATCATATTAATTTATACTTATTTTTTCTAAAGAATGACACAAAAGTAATGGTTAATTATGAGATTGTTCTCACTCTTAATTTTACTTAAAATTATAAACCATTGAATAGTGCGTCAAAAAGTTTCACGGCCTCATCTTTTTATGGTAAACAATATATGGAGTTATTTGTAGGTTCTTCCACTGTCACATATGACGAATTTCGAATGGAGATAGGAAATCTTTCAAAAACCTACATCATCACTTTCGATAGAAGAATTAGCTTTCTAATATCAAATATCTTGATGCCGGAGAAAAAAGTGCAATGTTTATATCCATAATAAGCCATAATAATTGAAACCGTACAACTAGATACCAATTTCAACATTCAATACAAAGTTCATAAGCATTTTCATGAGGTACCAAATGTGATGATGAATTTTGCTCGAGATATGATTGTTCCACTAGACCAAACCCGTTGAAAATATCCGATCACATATTGAACATTTTTCCGACTAAATATTTGTTAATATTATGTAAAAAGATAATGATTTTAAACTTTGCATTTACATTGTTGTAGGTATGTATTACTTTTGTGATGCGACATACGTTAACACTATATGCTTTATATCTCCCTATCGCAATACACATTATTCGTTGAAAACCTACAGAGGTGACAGTCCCACATATAGAAAAGAAAGATTTAACCATGCACAGACAAAACAACGAAAAACCGTGAGCGTCCCACATCTTCATATAAAGAAACTCCTCAACCATCACAAGAAAAAAGAAGTAAATGTGATTGAGGTAAGTTTTAGTGTACTGAAATTAAGGTTTTCCATTCTGAATAAACTGCCTCCGAATAAGTCTTATGTTCAGAGAGATATAGTCATTGCATGTATGATATACATAATTTCTTATATCGTATCGATCTTAATGATGGATTATTTGCATAAGTTGAACAAGATGAGGATGACGAGAATGACAATAATGAAACATACAATGCAGTGTATGATGCAAAACTACCACAAGTTTCACCAAGTCACAATGATATATTTTCATCTTAATAACAAGCATTTATTTACTAATAATATGTTTGATCAAATTGTCAATTGCCTTAACTAACGACAATGATAAACATAATATGCAATTATATTATATAATATAGCGTACTCTATCTCTGTCTATGTTGTATATTGTATGATTCTTGGAGACATTTGCATTTACAAATTTTTTGTTCAGTATGTTTTGTGCATGAGTTGCGTAAGGAAATTATTTTATTTACTAAGTTTTACTGTTCTAGATTACAAAGCTATAAAACTTAAAAAAAGAAAAAAAAAAAAGATTAACTTTTTTACATTTAACATTGACCTTTAACATGAAGAATTCAGGGAAAAAAAAACGAAAAAAAAAAAGATGCAGCCCGAATATGGTGTAATCTACTAAATTAAATAATAAAAATTGAAATGACGCGTTAAGGATAGTAGAGAGAGAAAACCTCACTCTCTCTTAAACCAGAAAGAAAGAGAAAGAAGAAAAAGGAAAGAAGAGAGAGAAATTGCTTCGACCTTTCCGCCATTGTATCTCCATTTGTCGTCCTTCTCAAGTAAGTCCAAAAACCCTAATTTTTCTCTCTCGTTTTTCCGCTACAAATCTCTATCTACTCACCACTCTATTTTTTTACTGAATCATTTTCCCAGCTTCTAGTTTCGATCAACTAATCAATGGAAGAGAGGGAGGATTTCATGCAGCGACTGACCTCTCGAGCTCAGCCATTCCGCAACTTGCCGCCTGTCCACCCTCACTTCTCTCCTCCCTCTGCCGCCGCCGGATCTAGATCGCCGTCCATGGGGACGGCGCAGAACCTGATTCCGATCCCCACTCACTCTCGATCACTTTCTCAGCCCACTTTCTTTAATTTGGACTCTTTGCCTCCTTTCAGCAGCTCTATTCCTTCGCCTACATCGTCTGCTGACGTGGCATTGGACGCTCCGATTCCACTGCAGCTTTCGAGAACGAACTCCGGTGGAGTAGTTGGTTCTGGAAGAGCTTCTGGTGATGGACTCCCCCCTAGGAAGGCGCACAGGAGATCTCAAAGCGATATCCCGTTTGGATTTCTCCAAACTTGCAGTGATAGTAATAATAATATTAACTCTGCATTATTGCCTCCTTTACCAAATAATCATCAATTTCCTAGTCATTTAATTTCTCCAAGAAGTAATTATACTGGGAAATTTGTAAAGAAGGAGACAGATAATGAGAGTAGTGTCGAGAGGGAGGATGACTTGTTTAATGCTTATTTAAATTTGGAGAATATGGATACTTTAAATTCGTCAGAAACTGAAGATAAGAGGGAAGATAGCAGAGCGAGCGGGTCAAAAACTATGGATAGCAGCGAGAATGAAGCGGAGAGTAGTGTTAACAGCGGAAGCAGCTTACAGTTGTTGAAGGATGGCAATAAAAGAAGTGCTGTGGGTGATCCAAGTCCAATTAGTTTGAGTAGTTCGCGCCATAATAGGAGTTTGTCAATGGATAGTTTGATGGGAAAAATGAATTTTGGGGATGAGTTGGTTAAAATGCCGCCTTCTCCTGGGGTTGGAGGCGGTTCACATTCAAGAAGTGGATCAATGGATGGGGTTACTAATTCTGCATTTAGTTTGGAGTTTGGAAATGGGGAGTTCACTGCTGCTGAGTTGAAGAAGATAACGGCAAATGAAAAGCTTGTGGAGATTGCCATGGCAGACCCGAAGAGAGTGAAAAGGTAGTTTCTTTGTTAACTTCTCTGGTCATTTATGTGTAATTTGATGGGGATATAGATATGAAAAAATGGAATAGGATCACCTTCTTCTTTAATACTTTACAAATGGAGGGATTTACCCATGAAATTTAGTCATTGGATTACAACTCTGATGGTTTGGGTTTAATAGGATTTTCTCTCTTTATATTTAATGCAATTCTGGATTGATTTAATCTAAACCATTGGGTGTCAAATTAAATGATTGAGATCTAGAACCTCTTATCTGATAAGTTTGTGGAATTTCAATAAATGTTTATTCTTCTTCTCTGTAATGATAGTCCTGGAGCCGGTCAGCAGTGTGAAATCACACCACAACCCTCACATCCACCTTACTATTTCCAGCAGCAAAAAACAGGATGTGCAGTTTTTCAAAACATACCACTGTTTTGATTCTTTCGTCATGCTAACTGAATTTTTCATGTGCATTGAATTTTTGCTGCTAGCATATGGCTATGACTGATTATCCTTTGTTACCTAATATGCGGATCGATAAAGTATATGGGATATAAACAAAAAAGGAAAACATTACACATCCGTAACGTAATATGTTCAAGTTTTTAAATCTTGGATTTTAGACGAAATCTCGGATTGACATCTCGGTCTATATCCGAGTTGAGATCTTAAGATCTAGGATGAGATTGGCTTGTCACAACTAAAAGACACGTTTGAAAGCTCGTCCCGTCCAAGTGTAAAAAGTGATTCTTGGCTGAAATCTCGGATGACATGAAGGAGCTTTAAAACTCTTGAGTATTGAATACGTTAGAAATATGCTTGGTTGAAACGCTTAGCGCGGACATACAACGCTTAGCCAGAACGGCGAACGAATTTCTAAAAATGCTCTCTTTACATATAAACATGCATGATATTGTTAATCAATACAAATATGTGAATATGAAGTAAAATCATTTTAGTATAAACAAACATATTGTCAATGTTCATGTTCAACTAGTTATAAGTTATAACCTAATACAATTGAAATCAAAACAAAAGTACATAACATTCAAATATTTTGGTCTAAGTACTAATGTCACTTTTCAATTTCTTTTATTAGCAATTTTTTTTAATACAGTATAAGTTGTTGAAATTCATAATAAAGTGAAATTATCTTTTTCTATATAGCATACTAATATGATACATTTAAAATGGCAAAATGAACCTTTTGTAATGTTAGAATCGAAGTTTTGGAACTCAAACTAAACTTTCAGTATGTCTGATTCAACGATTTGAAGTATAAAAATCAGTGTTTCTAATCGTATGCGCACAACGTTTTAGGTACCCTTTGCAGCAATTTTTACTCAGTTTGAGTTGACGTCACATCCAATGCCTTTGATGCACGCACGTTGGCCTCACATTTGGTCCGTTTGAATGAAGCGTTGGTGCGAACGGTATATTTCTCAACGTTCACCGGTCAAAAAACAACCCTATAAATTATCCACTCTCTTCTTCTTTTTCACCAACGTCAACCAAAGAATCCGAAAATCTAAGCAAAAAATCTGAAAAAGGCAATCCGAGTTTTGAGGTAATTTTTGTTACGTTCTTCTCTATCTCATTTCCATCTTTGTATTCCGTGTTTTATTTCTATTTTTATTTCAATTTCTAGTGCTTAATGAAAATTGTCCTTTTTAATTGCTATTTTTCTAGCGCTAGCATTTCATAGTTTTATAATTCATCTAACTATATTATTTACAAATAATTAAAAAAAAAACTTACTTGTAGCGAAATGATTAAAATACTCTTTTTAAATATCTCTTTCGTAACACAAGAATGCATGCTCCTTTCGTTAAACATTCTCCTTTCGTACCCTTTCAAATGCCCCTTTCAAATTCTTATTTCATTTAACATAAGCCAAAGTGAATTGTGATAATGACCGCTGGATTGTTTTTATATGGGAATTGAAGTGGGAAGGTGAGACAGCCATCATCAGGTTTTGGGAGGAAAGTTTCCACCGCCCTAATAGTTCTATCACACCCTTGTATTACCTTCTTTACCTATGGACAGACAGTGCACTGAAAACTGGTTAAAGTTGTATGTGTGTGCAAGGTCACATTCAGACTTTTTCCTATGGAAGAGCAACAATATTGTGTGAATCAAATGTATGTCAGCCATGAACTTGCATTTCTATTTGTTAATTGATCAAAACAATAGTAGTATTAACTGCTCAAACTCAAATCCAATTTTAGTATCAAATGAATCACAGTTATAAACCCCACATATGTTAAACATCTTGCATGTCAACATATCAAACTATCTTGCAAATCACATTGAGCTTTAATCCAAATTACATATTATGGGTAGACATCAATTTTCATTTTACTTATTTCAGCAACCGAGCATTGATAATATAGATTACCAAGGTTTTATCAGGGAACAGAAAAAGCCCAAACAAACATGAAAAAGTTGTCATTTTAAGGCATCGATAGGCTAAGGTAGAAAAGATAGAACATATATGGGTATTTTGGTAATTGCATGCTGAAAATAAGGGAGGGCAACTGCCTTCTCTTCCGTCAATGTGCAACTACCACCGTATGTGTGCTGCGTTTTCTTAGATTAAGATAAACGTTTAAACTGTTAGATCTGACTCAGTGGAAATGGTTGTAAATTTAAGCTAAATTTGCTGCCTTGTGCCAGGATACTAGCCAATCGTCAATCAGCTGCTCGTTCTAAGGAAAGAAAAATGAGGTACATTTCAGAATTGGAACACAAGGTGCAAACATTGCAGACTGAAGCAACGACATTGTCTGCACAACTGACTATGTTTCAGGTAAGATTCATCTGCGAAGCAACATTAATAACATGTACTTTTTATGCTGCGACCCCATAAGTTTCAAGTAAGATTGCTTTTGCTTTAACCAGCGATGTGTCCATTCTTGTAGGTGTAACATATGAACTCATGATTTGTTTTTCTCTTCACTTGCAGAGAGATTCTGCTGGCCTTGTCAGTCAGAATAATGAATTGAAGTTTCGCCTCCAAGCAATGGAGCAACAAGCACAACTAAGAGAAGGTAATTTCTTGTCTTAAACTCTCTTTTTCATTACCATCCTTTACCACTTATTTACTAACCAATACGTTCTTTTAAAAATAAAAATAAAAAATTAAATATTTTGGTGCAATTTCAAATACCCGGGGGAGCTCTTTATGGAAAAGGACATAATCATGTTGCATAATGTTGGTCATGATAAAAAGATCTTACCATCATAAATATTTACCATCAGGGTTTTCAAAACCCTATACAAAAATCATAATGCGTAAAGTTCAAGCTTTCATTCATATCCAGATCTTCATCTTAGGTTCAAAGACTTCATATTTTAATGTCTGTATGCTTGCAGATTAGGATTTTCTTTCTTTCTGTAGGTTATCAAAAGATAAATATGTATGTATTCGCAATTTTATGCCTTTCTACATAACTTTGGTAATCATTTATTAATACCTGCAGAAGTTTTAATGTCTTTATTGCTTTTACGATAATATTGTGGTTGTTTGAGTGCAAAGACTTAGTTTTCTTGACATCATGTTATAGTGTACGTTCTCTAGTAAGTGTGAACAATTACATAATCGAAAACATGTCAAATTTAAACCTCTTTGTTATGCTCACCCACATTGATATTCTAAACCCATGTATTTTCTACCTTGAAAATGGCACAATTTTCTATAAATAAGTCGGATTTAAGATCTTTTCATTATTAGATCGCTAACGTTGTAAGCTTTCAAATAATATGCATTGTTGATATATGAAAACCAACTTTTGAACTTGTTTTTTAAAGGACGAGATTCAATCGCACTAAAATGATGCGATAATAATTGAACAACACTAAGACGATGATGTAATATTTTTAACTGCATCAAAGTGGCGAAGCACTGATTTTAACTGCATTAGAGTGATGAAGTAACGATTTTAACTCCATAACCGTGATTTTTTATATATTTGTAAATGCTAGAGTGATGGAGTAATGAAGCTTCATTAAAGTGACAATTTAATATTTTTAAATTCACCAAAGTAATAAAGCAAGCATGAAAATAGCGAAGCTATGGTTTTAAATGAATATTAAAGTTTTAACCGCATCAAAGTAATGCAATACTAATTCAGAGGCATTTAACTGTAGTATGAAGGTGCAGTAATCATATAACTCGGTAATATATTTACCTGTATTAAAGCGATGAAACAATAATTTTAACTGCGGTAGAGTGATGAAATAACGAGCCTAGCTTCATTAAAGTGATCATTTTATATTTTTAAATGCATCAAAGTAATGAATTAATAGTTTTATTTGCAAAATAAACAACGAACAATAGTTTCATTAAGATTACGCAGTAAACAATTTAGAGGCATAACATTCGTGATATTACTGTATATATTTTATAATGTTCTTCTTAGCCACTTCATCCTGTTGCAACTTTGAATGCATCTAAGAGCAAGAAATGCAGTTTTAACAAGGGGAATTAATTTAAAAGGACACGAATTTGTATATTTTTAGCCTCAAGTACACAACCTCAATATCTTAACCAAAATGACAAACATTCTTCTAAAAATTATCTTAAGGACAGACATTTTTTCAAAATTATTCACAAGGACAAACATTCTTACAAAACTGCTAATAAACTAAAAACTAATACCTAAAAACTGTCACCGATAACAAAAAACTGATACCTAAAAACTGCTATCAATAACTAAAAAATGATACCTAAATAAAGTTGTCCTTCAGGCAAAAATATCGAAGGTCTGTCCTTGAAGCTAAAATGCTGGGAAATTTTGTCCTTTACAATAATTTCCTGTTTTAACTACATCATTATGACTAAAGAGACGAAGTACTGATTTTAACTGCATAAAAGTAATGGGCTAACAATTTTGATTGCATGTTGAAGTCGTAATTGCACTAAATTAATATAGTAATATTTGAAAATCATATTATTTTTATAAAGTATATTTAACTGCGCTAAAATGATGTTATCATTCATCTATATTAAAGTCACGTAATATATTTATATTGCATTATAGTCATGGTGCAATAATTTTAACTGCATTAGAGTGATGAATTTATATTTTTAAATTCATTAAAGCGATGGAGTAATAATTTTACTTGCATAAGAGCTGTGAGTAATAACTTTAACTCAATATTTAGTAACTTTTAATTATTTTAAACGAATTTTGATTAATTATTTGAAATTCTTTAATTATAAATGCACTCAATGACAGTAGATAAAGTTTCAACTGCGTTCAACAAAATTACTTAAAAAGTTTTAACTGCATGCAACAGAATTAGTTTATGTTTTAATGGCTAATTCATAATTTTTAGCCAGTAAGCATGTGATTCATATACTAATTTTCGAATCCAGCTCGGGAAGCTTTTTTGGTTTATTTAGGGAGTTCAAGCAGATGTTAAATTAAGGCGAGGTTTACTATTTTAGCCTACAGGCCATTCAGCTAAAATAAAATCGTGAGTATTGCCAATATAATTTTCTCTGTCTTGACCAATGTGCAGCTGTTTTCATGGTGTCATATATGTATTTTGATTAATTATGCGAAGATAATTTGATTCAAAACATTGTGTTTCACATTGTAAACAATACAAACATGATTACTTTTTTAAAAATGAAAGAAAATTGTAATTGCCTTGTGAAGGATCTCTCGCTCAAGTGATTAGAGGTGTGGTGTTTTAGACTAAGATTTTAGAGGTCATGGGTTTGAGCCCCTAGGACATGATAATTAATGCTTTGCTTGAATAAAATATTACTCTTGATATATATAAAAAAGGTAACCACTGTAAACAAAAGGCTGTTGCTGTTTAACCTTATTTTAAGTAGTCAGTAACAGTTTTAAGCTGTTTCAAAACATATTTGTTTCACTTTGGAAAATGCATTTAAAGCATACAGTTTTTTGCTACATTTGAAAATTGCAGTTTAAGCGTTTTAAAGACGTTTTAAGGCAATTTTAATGAAACTTAAAGTAGTCTTAAGTCAACTTCATTGTCAATTTGTATGCAATCTAAAAGATATCAATTTATATGTTTGAATGTCAAAAATGGATCATCAATACGATATTTATTATAAAATAATTGAATTTCTAGTTTTTCTTTCAGAATTTGGTTTTACATATGCTGAATGTCTATAGCTAGAAAATTAAAAAAAAATTGAATTAATTGTGGAAACAGTTTGTCATTCAATATTTTTAAGTAAATATTTGAAATAAAAAAGGTGTGATGTATCGTTAATAAGGGTGCTAGAATAACAGTCGGAAATGAAAGATCAGCAACTGGATTTGTAGATGGTTATCTGGGAAATATTTTCTCTATTATTTTTTGAACACAATTCATTAATGCCAATAAGTGTTGGTCTCGTGGATCTTTATTTTCTCTATTATAATGATTTACAATAAGGGCCTAGTGTCCAAATCTCCAATTATATAAACAATAATGTGGTGTTTAGGTGAAATCTTAGTACATAAATGATGATGCATTTTGTTAACTACTTAAAAATGAGAGAACACAAACCACTTGATTGATGCTATTAATCTTCAATATCTCAAGAAATATAATCACAACATTTCGTTTGGCAGGCTATTTGAAGGGTGGTATAAAAAGTGAAAGAACCAATAAAATACACTTGTACCGATACATTAGTGTGAGCCTAGGTGAAAATTTGGACTGTAATAGATGATCCGTTATGTTATCTTCTGGCAATTGGGAGTAGAATGGTACAAGACAATTGTCTGGTTTTATCAATCTTAATATATAAGCAAATACAGCCATGACATCTCGTTGGGCAACTCTTTTCTTCTTTCTTTCTTTTAGGGAGTGGGGGGAAAAGTATTTGCTCCCGCAACTCTGCAGTACTAAACTGCACACTGCAGGTATTTGAAAGATAGCGGTAACTTTAGAGATGTTTCTGATATACTCAAAAATGTGATTTTCTCTATACTCTATATATCATGAGTCGAAGGACTATCAATCCACACTCTCGGTATGCAGTAGTGTCGCCCTGTCCTCTTTACTCGGACATTGATTCTCACAATATTTCATAAGCAGAACCTGCTTGACATCCTCTAACATAAAGTACGTGATGTCATATTCTAAACGTTGAGGTTTATAAATTTGCTAAGACTTCTCTAGGATATTTTGGTAACTTCAATAAAATTCCTTCTTAAACTAGTTGATGTCATAGTCTAAACTACTGAATTTCTCACGAGTTTAGTACCACAGGCACAAAGTGAGATTTAAGCATATAGTTGTAGTTGTGCTGATGACCAAATGTTATTTGTAAATGAGGGTAAAATATGTATGGGATTTTGAGAACAATACTATCTCTGTCTGCACATTTTGGCCAAAACTTGCTGCAAAGTTAAAAGTACATTAGTCCACATTCTTTGTTAAATCAATGTGTACTAACATATCCATCTTTTATTTGCAAATAGATTTTTTTTATAGCTTCTCTCTTGTTTTCTTGATCTTTGCATAGTTAACTGTCAGTTATTCTACAGAGAGATTAATATGATTGTGTTTTATTTTATGTACTATGAAAGCTCCATTTTCAAATTTCTGTCTCCGGTGTGTTTATTGTTACTGCTTGGTGATCGTAAAAATTTTAAAACGTACAATTGAAAACTCCATACAATATATAACTGAAAACTTCACTCCGTTACAATATTTAATATAATTTTGCACCGAAACATTATACTAAAACGTCATTTTACTACAATATTTCATCATTTTTTCAACTCACAAAGTCTGAAAATGGTGCAGCTCTAAATGAAGCACTAACTGCTGAAGTCCATCGGCTAAAGCTAGCTGCAGGTGAAGCACAGCTTGCAAACAGCCTGAACCAACAAATGCAGCTAAACTCTCAAAATTACCCAAGGCAACAACAACAAATGCAAAACCAACAACAGTCCTCGCAGATCTCTCACTACCAGCAGCAGCAGCAGCAGAACCAGAAGAACGAAAATGATGAACCGAACATCAAAAAATGAAGGATGCAAGTTTGTTATATATTCGGTATTGCATTTCTGGCTTATGAAATGTTCTTTTCATCCATTTATATTCTTTATTTTCTTCTTCTTATTATAATATATTATTTTAATATTAAGTTCAAGCAGATGATATATATATATATATATATATATATAATTTAATTATGTTCTTTTTGTAACTATAAACGTTGAGTCATGTTGGATTTTATAGAATTTGTCGTGACTTGTTTTTTATGTACTTGTTTGTTCAAAGTGGTGGGATGTATCACACTAGGCAAACAAATATGGGTTCTATTGTAAGAATGTGATGGAATTTTATACAATGTGGCTTTACAGTCTATATCGGTGTTGTCTTTTGTTCTATTTTGGGTGAAACTGCAGCTATGGACTGCCTTGAAACTAAGCATGCTTATGGAAGTATTTGAAACACATGATGAAACTATTGGCTCCCTACCATAGAAAAGTGAGGAGCTGAAGTACAGTTGCTCCAATGAAACTAGAGGAGAAGGATCTGTTTTTGAGTTATTCACTATTTTGCTACCACATTTTTACTACGACAATGCCTTTGTTGTGTGGAAAATGCACGAATTCCATGTTTTTTACTTGTGATTTTATCTTTACACCTCCAATGGCAGGTGTTTTACTTCTTCTTTTTTTCCATTCGTCGCCTTCCTCTTGTTTTTTCCCCCTTAACATGCATTTGTTAGTTGTATGAAAAAAATATTGGATGTTATTTTCATGTTTACATGATTATTCGAATGTTTATAATTTTTGTTCATTTTGCATGAGAAGTGTTCGCTATTTCAAAATTTATTTTTGCAATTACGTATGTTATGTAGTTTGATTTTCCATGTTTTATGCACTTTGCAATGCATAACATATAAATTATTCGAAATACAACAGTTCCACTTGCTTTATAACTTTAATTTATACGTTATGCTTATGCAACTGCGTATATTTTTCACTTTGATTTTGTATTTTAATGTGCTTCAGTAATTATGCACGACATGCGTTTTTAAGAATTCTAATTATTTGTTTATTGGATATTTGTTTCTTTACATGAATTATGCAGAGCTTTTAGTTACGTCTCAAGTGTAGGTAATCTGTAATTCTTAAAAATTATTTTGGTATACTTTAGAAAAGTCTTAATTTCTGCATCATTCAAAATATTCTCTCTTCATTTAATGTTTTTTGTATGTGTAAAATTATGTTTACAGTCATCCCAATTTACTGCGGATGATTTGCAATTCTGCAAATTTTTCGTTTTTATAAATGTTTAAATATATGCCCAAAACTTATTCATTTTGCAAATGTTTTGTTGTAAAATATTATAGTCAGCTACTCAATTGTGCTTAATTTGCACTTTTATTTTCATAGCATACATGTTGATTTTAAAAATGCACATGTACTGCACTTTCCTAAAAATTTTCTTCTGCTCTTCCATTATCTATATTATTTTAAACAAAAAGAAGGCGATATTTATATGTAGTCCAATTTGCACTTTTAGAATATTCAAAACATATGCATATTTTGTCTCCATAAAATGCAAAAAGTTAATTGCCCGCTAAATTTGTACCGAGCGTTGTATTATGGTATTTTCTATAATTTGTGTAATTTAAAAGTTATTGTAGTTAAAAAGCTTATTGGAAAAATGGAGATTTCAAGTGGATTTCAAAATCAGCGGTTTATGGTGTATTTTGATTTTATAGGGTACTATTAAAATAGGAACAAAAGTGCTTGTATCAGCTTGTATCATTTGTCTAATTGCAGCAAAAGTATTGCATGCTAATGGAGTCGGGCTGGGAAGATTGAAGAATGTTGAGATTGTATCAGTTGTGTAATTGTAGTTTAGATTTACAGAGAACAAAATCTCATGTATGAACTGTTTAAGAGCCCGTTTCAAAGATTATTTATTTTAGTGAATCAAAATTTATTCCTTCGATTAGTAATTTATGAGCGGGTGTCGAACTTTTACGAGGGAATTAGTTAAAAGTACAAACAGTAACAAAAAATTTAAATTTAGTACAAGTTTTCAAATTTAGGTTCAAAGACAAAACCATGTTTTCTCTCTTGTCAATACCAATCTCAAATTCGCATCACCTTCCATGATTATATTTCACGTTGCCTCCTTCTAACTACCACTGTCCCTAGTCATCCGCCAACAACACCACCTCGTAGCCCCTTCCTCTCTCATCACCATCGTCTTCACCGTCTTCAGCGCCGTATGCATTACCATCTCGAAATCCTAAATCAATACGAACCTACAGCCAACGATCTCATCACCGCACCACAACGTCATGCCTTGTCCCATCACTTCAACCCTAGTCAATCTCCTTTACAGCTACATTGCCATCAACAATCACCTAAAAAATAACAGTAAAAAATGCTAATCTAAATATAACGGTAAATTCATTTTAGTAGCACATAAAATACTAGTGATATCTAGCATTAAAAAGCAAATACTATATTTATTTTTATAGTTCACAAAATGTTAGCTACAACTAGCATCGAATTTAGTCTTACGTTGATTTTTATAGTTCAGAAAATGCTAATTCAAACTAACATTATATAAACGAGATCTTTTGGCACGTGCAACGCTCGTTCATATAAAAACCCTTTATAAAATTGTTATTATTATGTTTGAAATTGCTACGTACTTTAATAAACATAAAATGAAAAATATAAAGAAAAAATGCAATTCTATATCGAAATAGAAATTTGAACTTCTAACTTTGTTTATGTTTTAAAATATCAACTTGAATATAGATATTGATTTTTGTTCTCAGTGGATTCAACTTCCTTGCCTCTTATTTGCATATAAGGATACTTTAAAACTTTTATAATCGATTCAAAAGATTGTGTTTCTATTCCAACTATGAATAAAGATATACGTTGCTATACTCATTTTCGTAGTTTAAAAAAAAATGTTAAATTAAGCTGGCATTAAGCAATTACAATGCTATACTCATTTTCATGGTTCAAGAAATACTAAGTTAGTATTATATAATTACAATGATATAATCTATGTTTTCAGTTCACAAAATGTTAGTTACATTTAGCATTTTTGGCTGTTACTTTACAAAAAAATATCGATCATCAACAGCCACCACCACTTCTGCCTCCACCACCTTTGACATCGAACCGTCACCGAACAACACTACAAAATCGCCAATCATCTCTACCACAAGTTCATCGCTTCTCTTCAGATGGTTATAAAACCCTTACCCTACATCTACTCACGCCACTAGCCGCCGCCTTCCCCAGTCATCGCCCGCTTTCTAATCGTCGATGTTGCCATTTCTACTCTCCATCACCACCTAACTTATGCAAACGCCTACGATCTTCGTAGACGCTATTTAAAAATGTTTGGTTGTGAGATGGATATTTGCCAAAAGTTCGGCCTTTAGCCAAAAAAACAGACATGGCGTCCTTGGAGCCAAATTTTTTATTATGTTTGTCGTTGAGGTTATTTTCCTCGACTTTTATTTGTGTTTTGTGATTACGTGAGATATTTCTCTTAGTAGAAGAAACATTTTTCTGGAAACTAATATCTAGTTGGCATTTACAACGTAAATTCTATTTTTTTTTTCAAAAGAAAATAAATCAAGGGAAAAACCTGATTAAGTGTAGCATTAAGGAAATATATAATTCATATTTTCTATTCAGCATTTAAGAAAATAAGCTATTTCTAGCTTTTTCTAATAGAACTTGTTCAGATTTAAGAAAATATGTTATTTGTAAGTAGTTTGTGAAAATATTATACTTTTGGCTATTTTGTGGAAATGCGTTGGAGTATAGCAGTTTTTAATTTTGTAATGCTAACTTTATCTTTGTCTGAAATTTAGAAAACAATAAACTATTTTTATGAAAGTAAAGTTAAGTAATGCTTTTAAGAGAGAAAAAAGTAACTTATGCTTGTTTCATTCTAACAAAGAAAGTTATGTCAATAAGAGTCGGCTGAACTTGAAATTTAAGTTCAGGTTTTGTGTTTCAAGGATATAGTTCACAAGGTGTTGAAAATGAGTTAGAGGAGGGTTTTCTTAGTCATTACAACAAAGGGCAAAGAGAAAATTAAGATGATGTGGTAGAAAGCAACGCGACCTGAAGAATACAATTCATAATGAGTTCTTACATCATCATTTTATGTAGGAATGAAGGTACTCTTGAATTGACATAGCGCTTATTCCTGTTAGGGACCATTGTAGCAAGAAAATAGTTTTAAATATTTCTCAAAAGATGTAAATTAGGAGAAAATTATTTTCAATCATATACGTTAAAATCATTTTTCAAATTGATTATTTTCACTCTTTCCTCGTCTTTTATGCTTTTTCAAATGCGCATTGAAAACACAAAGCTCAAATTTCAAATCAAACGGATCTTCTTTTCATCAATATTTATTATTATTTCTAAAACATTTCCATGTAACAATTAGAAGGATATGCTACTTTTAATCGATGAAACTTTTATAGATAACACACACATATAATGTACATATAGACCCATTGTTGAAATCAAAGACTAATTACGGAGGTTAAATATAGAGAGAAGCATAATGTGTCAAAATTTTTGGTTTAAACCACGCAAGTTTGAGTAGTATCGAGAGGAAAAATTAATATTGACACATAGTTGATACAGAGGGATGAGATTGGAACTAAATAAAAGGGGCTGTCGATCCTACCTTATCAAAGAATATTCATAAAAGTAACTAAGAATGCAACATGTTATTTTATCAAGTAGAAGATTTCAAACATGGACGAATTTGGTTAATCATAATCTCTCATGGATTATTTTGGAAAATGTAAGAAAATTTTGTTTTAACTATTTGAAAAAAAGACGTGGTTCGGAGAAAATGAAGGATAATATGAATTTTAAAATTTGATATAAAAATACACCGGCGTATGGTATACAGATCCCCCTGTGATTGATAAAATACATGCTGGAAGCTTGGAATATAAGGGGTACAAATGACATCTCTAAACAATTGAAAATTCAAAGTATCATTCAGTAGAGATAATAGCTACTCTGGAAAACAAATTGAATTCTCAATCTGTATCTAAAGTTACTAAAATAAATTGGCTTTTCCAGTATAAACTTGAGCATATTTGCTTTGGTCAAATTTTAGTTACATGTGATAGAGTTACGGATATGCCCCAGGGGCAATTATGTATTTTGTTACATATATCCAACTCGATGACCAATTTCGATCGAAATAAAAAGTATTTTCTTTCTATTATATATATAATATGTTATATTAATTAATTAGTTTAATTAAAAGTATATTTAATAGAAAATCCATAAATGGTATGTTTTGTGATAGTAGTTACAAAGTGTTATAACCAGAGTAATTGATCATAATGAAAATAAACATGCCGTTTTAAATATTCCTAGTCGAGATGTTTCAAGACCGGATATCGATACCATCGTTGAGACTAGAGTATATAATGCTCTCCAATTGGACAGTGTATTACTTATAGCTATTGGGGGCACCAAAGGGTTACGCATTGATAGTTATTAGATAATTATGAAATGACTCACTCGCTATTTTCTATTGATTTACATAACTAAGGTCAAAAAGAAATATCGATGTGATAATATCACATAATTCTCTCGACTTGGAAATACCATCGAGCTTCAATGCAAAAGCTCCATTTTGGTTATAGTTAAACTGTGGTACAATGTCCATTGAACGACTATAGTTGGATCAAGTGGAAGCATTGGAAATGAGACATTATTCAAGAGACAATTCGTCTCATCAGTCATATGAAGTTAGTATCACAGTCAACTGAAGTCAACTCAAAGTCAAAGTCTTTGGCCAGAGCAGTTCAGTTGGTAATAATTGTTATATTGACCAAGGACTTTGTGTTTGGATTATAGAGTTGAACGTGGATGATATTGGAATTTTGACTATTACCAAATTCCATAAGTCTACTATATAACTAATATATATCTACTATCACATATACATTTGTTTCTTTCATAACGGAAACTGGCCGCATTTTTTATTGAATCGGATTCTAGAATAATTCGTCGAAAAACATACAGGAACTGTAGCTGGACTTATAGACATTACATATAGACATATATCTAGTGTGATCTCCCTAACCCATCCTTCGACGATATAGTTTTGACGAAGAAAATTTGTATAAATAATTATAACTAATCAATAACTTTTAATAAAATAAAATTGGATTTTGCCAAAACCAAGTAAGCGATAAATTTGACGATTATGTCTCACCACCCACTAAGTGACATGTGAGTGTTAAATATTCCTTTTACCACTTGATTTAGTTAATTTATAAATTGTTATAAATTAATTAATACTAATGAAATATTAATTATAAAGTTTTATTTGAACATCGTTTATAGTAGTAACACTATACTGATTGATCATACTGTGATAACCAGGAATTTTACCGCTTTAATTTTGGAATATTTAATTAAATTTAAATATCCAAATAATAGATTTTACAATTAAAATAAAACCCTTTTTATTAGTAAATAATGAAGTTAAATAGTTTTTCAAATTTGTTTACAAAAATAAATAGTTTGAAGAAAAATCGAAAATGTGATCGGAATTCGTTTTTCAAATTTTCATCTTTTCATCGGCTGAAAGTTGTCAAAAGTGTGTAAAACTTTTTAGTATAAATATATACATATAAATGTTCACATTCATTTAAAAATGAGATGGTATATAAATATGTATTTATTCCTACTTATGTAAGGTTTAAAATGAAATTTAAAAGAAGTAAAAAGTGAAGTCAAAACATGAAATGACATTAGCAAAAACATGTTTAAACACAAGTACACTTATACAATTGATGCATGTTGGGTTTGCATGTGTGGGAGGGGATAAAATTTCAAATTTTTTATGGTAAAGGAGGAGACAAAATTGATGATGTGGCAAGCAAGGAGAGGATGGTATTCACCCTGGGGTATTTAGGTAATTTGCATATTTCTTTTTATATAAAGCAAATTCTCTTATTTTCTTCTCATTTTTCATTTTTTTTATTCTCACTTTTCAGAACTTCCTCTTCTTCCTTAGATTTTGAAAACATTTTCATGGCTTCCATTTTAATTTCCAAAGTTTTAAAATTTTAAGTTTTTTCCTTTTAAATTCATTTCAAACTTTGTTTCAAAATATCTCCATTTACCTCCTCTTTCTTCTTTCATATCTTCCTCATTATTTAACCAAATGGAGATTTTCTTTTTTTCAAACCATAATAAATTTCAATTGCTACAACTTTTACTTATACTGCATTTTCAAATTTTGAGTGTAGCTAGTCGAAATCCATTTCTTTCAAACATGTTTTTGGACTCAAAATTTTCCAATTTGAAAACACCCCTTCTTCTATTGACCAAATCTCTCTAAAAACCCATTGAAATTGAGTGATAATTTTTTTAAAAGTGTAGAGAAAAGAATTTCTAAAACATTTCTTTTGGAAACTTTTTCATCCGAGCGTAACATGCCCAAAAATTGAGGAGAAGTTAACCCATTTTCGAGATTATTTTTGTAGTTTTCCAAGATGTAAAAGTTCTAAAGTATTTCAAGTTTTCAAAGCTTTTCGGTGAGTAAATTTCTTAACTTTTTGGAAAAGAATTTAACTTTATATATATGGTTATTATATGGTTGTATAGTTGATGTTTTTGTTTGGATTAGGTATGGTTTAGATGTATATGTATGTGCTAATTTGTGGTTTAGCATTAGAACTTTGAATTAATGATTAAAGTGACGTTTTAGTCAAGAAAGTGTGATCTTTGTCTTGTGATTGGAAGTGATATAGAAAGTTATTAAGTAAATTTAGTAAATGGAAAAATTAGTGAGCAAGATTAGCACTTGAAATGTGTTGTGTTCGATATAGCGATCCTTTGACTTTTAAATTGATTTCTTACTTTGTTTTAAAAGAAAAGATGTTCTAAGAATTTTTTTACCTTTTGTTTTTCTTTCAATACATTATACTTAGTTCATAAAGTAACATGAAGTTAAAAGTAAGTGTCTTATAATTTATTTGAGATGCAACATGTTTTGACTTATGGGTATCCATAGCGATAGTCGCTATGGATACCCATTTCGCTTTAAAAAAATCCTAATTTTTCAAATTTAAGTTTTATACTTAAAATTGTTTTGTAAATGTTTTACAAGCCTAATAATAATGTTTTTATAAGTAAATTAAGGATTTAATAATTATTAATTAATTAATTAATTAAGTTTTAATAATTATTAATTAATTAAGTGTTAATAAGATTTATTAACTTTAATTAAGCGAAGATTAGTTACTGATTAATTACCATTTTAAGGATAAGATTAATTTTAATTAATCAATTATTAAGTGTGATTAATTTTCAATTAATTATAAGTTAAGTATATAATTTACTTTTAATTAATTACTAATTAAATATAGGGTTGGTTATTAATTAATTATTAACTATGTGTTTAATTTTAAATAAATTAAGTTTTTAATTTATAAATTATTTATTAAATGTTTAGTTTATTATTTAAGACTTAATTAAAGATTTTTTGATTGGGATTAATTAATATTAAATTATTAATTAAGGTTTAAATGATTATTTAGTAATTAATAAAGGATTAATTAGTGTTTAATTATTTATTTAATAATTAATTATTGATTAATCAATTGTTTAAAGATTTAATTATTTCTTAATTTATTTATTTAATGAAATCAATATTTAAGAAAATTAAGATTTAATAAAGATTAACTACGATATAATAAGATTTTAACTTATAGTTAATTATTTTGGAGGGGAGTTTAAGTTTTAAATCCTTTTATTTTCAAGAATCAATTTATTTAAAGAAGGAATACTTTTACATAGGATAGTTTTGAGCATAAGGGATTCAAATATCGATATATTAAGTAGACAGATAACTATGAATGAGTTATAATGTTGATTGATTGAATTGTTTGGGCATTTAATAGCAGAATAAATCCCTATCTACTATATTGTAATTGTTTAGTTGTTGTGGACACAAGATAACAAATTAAATTTCTATTGTGTTATAAATTGATTGTTGATTGTGTGGACATATTTTAGGAAAATAAATCACCATTCTGTTAATTAACTTGTATTTGACACATGTTTAGTAGAATAAATCACAATTCTGCCATAGTTTACTAAGTAGATTATGCACACATCTATTTAAGCAGAATAAAAACTCATTCTACTATTATAATAACTTGGACATGTGTTTTAGCAGAACAAATCCCCATATGCTATTATAGTAACTTGGATATTTTACCTATATATTAATTTGTTTGTTGTCGATTGATTCTAGTATACATATATGCTTGTTTTGTAAATACCCATGATATAACTTGAAAAGTAAACTTAATTAAAAGAGAACCATTGTAGACACTAAGCTTCTTTATGATTTTTAAAGTCAATCATACTTTTAATAATAGTTTCAAGTTGAGCAATGATTTTAATAAAGGATGTTTTAAATAATCGTTTTGTTTATCAAAAGGACTTTATTAAATAAGTTTGTTAAAGGAGTTTTGTTTTGAATAAGGAATATGTATAAGAAAGTTTTGTAGATGATTCTAGATATTTATAAAGGAAGTTTTATAAATAATTTTGGAGATTTATAAAGAGATTTATAAATGGTTTTGACATTTATAAAAGAGTTTTGTAAGATTTAAGTTGGTGATTTATAAAGAGTTTTGTAAATGGGTTTGGAATTTAAGTAAAGAAATTTCATAAATAAAAGAGAGAATTTATAGAAGGTAATTCATAAAAGGATTTGAGACTGGATTTCCTTTAACCGACCTTCTTAATTCTGGTAGAATGGACGTTCGTTCCATACTTAACACCGTAGTAATATTATTTGAGATTATCTTTATCTCTAATTTAAATAACATTTTGTTTGATTCTTTGATATGATTTGGAAATGAGAAATTTTTCACAAATGTTTTGTGAATGTACTTATGTCAATAAGATAAGTATATGAATGTTTTGATAAACACTTATGTAAAGAGTTTTAATAAATGAAAGATTTAGTTTGAGGCTTAGTGGTTGCTATGGATATTTAAATCTATAAATTTGTTATTGTTTGATAGTTAAATAACCGACTATCAAATATGGACCAAATTATAACTCCGAAAATATCTAGGAGAAACATATGAGTTATATGGCACAGTCATCTTCGATGATGCTGTACTATGTGTATAAATCTCGTTTTATTCTTTTAGGACAAATGATGAGGAGATCCATCGACTTAAATGGTTAGGGGGTGATCCCTGTCGTATGTATTGTCTAGCTATTTCAAAAAGAATCGAGATTGAGTTTACCGAAACTATCGAATGTTGTTTCGAAGAGACCGGGATCAGATTTGCTTTATCTGAAAACCACTTCGATCCAACTCAAAAGTTTCGAATTGAAGATGAAGCTATTGAAGTGCAATACTTGCTACTAATCCTGAGGGTGATTCCAAAATGTATGTAGTAGAGGTAGTGCCTTCGGTTTCGTTCAAACCTACAACGAACTTGTATGGATGAATGCTAGCATTGCATTTTTACCTAGATGGCAGTGTTAGCATTCCAAGATGGTTTCTATATAAAAGGTAATCGTAGCCTTAAGCCTCATCAACGAGGAATGACTAAAAACAGAGGAGATGCTTCAAGGCTATGTGGTTCGCTACTATAAGGGTATGGTCATCATCCAATCTATATCGATATTGTAGATCATGTATGCTCAGGACCCATTTAGGTTATTGATCCTAACCAAGGTGATGATATATTCGACACTATCCATTAAGAGGTAGGGCCGATCTTGACTCGTAGGGAGTCCATGTGAGGCTCTCGGTGTATTTTATCTAGAGATGCACCATGACGGGCGGTACCCCAGTAGTCCAGTCATTGTATGGAAACCAATCTCCAATATGAGCTATTACGATTTTGATTGTGCTAAACTATATTAGACTATGAGATGCAAGCATTTCAGCTACTTTATATATTTACATTGAACCCTTAGGCATTATCATAATATAACTGGATTTTCTATAACAATGTTTTGGTTATCGTAATGTAAAAACCTATCTTTGTTTATGTGCGACGTGGTCTTACGAGATACCTTTCATGTTAAAAGATTTTACAAGTTATAATAAATTAATTCCTTATGATTTGAGTTTGTCACGTTGGTTTTACCAGACTGATAATAGGTTAATGTACTATGATGATGTGTATAATAAAGATAATTTCTTTTAGTAAAGACTTGTTCATATTATATATTACCCGTCACATATTATGAGATTCTATTCTTTCTTTTTCTTTCTTTCACCCTTAATGACCTGTATTTCGGACACTTAAATTATTGGCAACGAATACCATGGATGTATTAAGTGTCGTCTTTAGATGTAAAAAAGGCGGATCATTACACATACGATATTAGTACGCAGCTAAATAAAATTTTAAGTTGCATTCAATATTGTTCGGACTTAGACCAAATTTGAGGCCCGTATGGGGATTGTATTTTCAGCTTTAGGAGGCTTGATTTTGGCTGCCATATGATGGCAATTGGATAGGCTTTTGAATTATTAAAAGAGTGGAATAGTAAGAGAGAGATATGAGGATAAGATTCACATTTTACTTTCTTGATATCCTATAAAAATGCCACCTCGTTACATCATTAATTTTGGATTTTTGTTCTCTTTCCTCTCTACCATTTTTGGCCAGAAACCATCCTCCCTGAACCCTAAATACCTGAGCACAAAATTACGTCAAAACTCTTTGATTCGATTATCGATGATAAGATAGTTCGGGTGCTAGCAACTTCTGATTTGTGAATGAATTCAAAGGGATCAATTCAATGTTTTAATGTATGCACAAGTGATTTAGTGAAAGGTAATTTTCAATTTTATTTAGTTATATTACACACATATATATTGTTTATACAATAGGATATTAAATTATATTACAAATCTTGTATATCCAAATGCTGTCACAAATTAGTTGGTTGTGAATATTACTATATCTATAAAAAAAATATGCTCACCTATTAGATGCTCATGGCTTGGAAATAAAAAAAGATATTTTTATATAAATAACATTATTAATTGACTTAATTGATTAAAATCCACGTTTAAATTTTGAAAATTTTATTCATGCACAAAATGTATTTGGTCGCAAATATTTTTTTTTGTATAAATATATTAAATATTTATTTAACCTAAAATTATTATGTAATTTAGATATATATATATATATATACATACATACATACGCACAAAAGTAATAAAATTTTGTATAAAAATATTACATAATATATATTATACATAATACTTTCAAAAATTATATTATAAATATATAATTTTACACAAATTAAGATTTGAAAATGATTTGAAATGCAAATCCGAATAGAAAATTAAAAAAATATCTTTCTATATATATGGCCATGAGCAATATTTGCAAATATATAAAAAAAATGTTACCATATCTAAGTGGGCATCATTAAGGACAAAAGTAGCCATAAGGCTTGAAATTTAAATGTTACCAAGTTGCTCTATATCCAAAACAAACATGGCCAAGTTGTCCATTGAAGCTGCTCCACGTGTCATGTCTCCATAAAATTTTAACAATTTGATCGTGGCAGCCTCAATATCATTAACACCGATAGTGAATTCATTAGCGCCAATTCATTATTGTCGTGATAACTGACCAAAGTTGTGTGACGAGGAAGAAGGATGTTTGCACTGTAGAGTTGTTGTTCAATGCCATAGTACATTCCAATGAGACCTTTGCCAAAACTAAAAATGGATTGGTGCTGGGAGGTCAATTGTTTATGCTAACACCGATGCGATGGAGGAGGATGAGCTGATGGGGAGGAGGCCTATGTAGGTGAAGAGGTGGAGTTGAGGGCGATTTTCTATAGTTTCTGTTACGAATGTGTTTATCCTTAGGAGAACTATGCTTGCTTTGAAGCTTCAGGCATGTACGGTAATGGCTATTGTGTAGTGTAAAGCAATGTTTTAAAGACCAGACCTAACCACAGTTTGACCTCAGTTAACCTTCAAACTTAGAATGGTATGGCTTTGAAAGCCGAATAACCTTGTGCATGCGTGAACCAATGGTCCACCTCAAAATCTTAGTTCCAAAACAACCTCTTTGAGCCAGACAGTTCTTCAAATTTAATCAAAAAAATTCTCTTTCTTCTGATTTTGATGGAGGAGTTGTGAGTCCTATTGCTTTACTTTCTTTATTTTCACATAACCAATTTAACAGTAACTTCATAACCTTAACCATTAAATTATTTGGTTACCTTGTTAATTTGTGTTGTTATGGTACATTATTGGTGTATATTTTACAAATCATTATTGAATCGAACCATTTTATCTTAAAATTTAGGAACTTTACATATTTATGCGAAAGAACCTGTTATAATTTTTTTAATTAATATTAAATGCTTAATTAAAAAAAAAATTTAAAAGTCGATGTATTAATTATAGTTCGAAAAATGTTTACTTTAACTGAAATAATTTTAGATTTAAATCAAATATATAAAATAACGATCAACGCGGCTCTCACGGTGTTATCTGGCCTTTTGGCCCGGTTATATCTAGATAGATCAGATGGGACAGACTTAATTGTCATTGGAATCAATGTGTCAGGTTAACGATCACGAAGACCAGAGATCAGAAAATTACAATAACCTAAAGCAGTAGCAAAGCAGAAGCATGAAAGCTCATTACTCCCTGAAGATGGATCGAGTACAATCCATTTGCAACATTGTGGGTCGTATCGTATCAATTCCATATCTCAATTCAATGATAATCGATCAATATCTTAAACTCTACAAATCCATTATGCATGAAACTTTGTGAACATTAATATACTGAAGAGAGGACGCCCTAGAAATGATCACATGGCAAGATGAGCTATTAAGAACGATCGGTATACATCATTCACGAAAGATCATATCGTTTAAGCTTCAATGATTCAACTCAGTGAAGATTAATCTATATCTCACTAATGGCAAGTCAGAATGACACTAAACTTTGGAAAAATTGATTAGAGGCATGAGGGAACTTGCAGGAACGATTGCACCCTCATTGGTGCAATCACGAATGATCAGTACCGATCGTTCCAATGATTGGATTCGCACCTACGATGTTTGTATGGACCCCTACGGATATGGAGAGTCTTTTGCCGAATTTCCAGCTAGATATTTCATCGTCTTCTCCTATAAATACAGGCTTCTTTGCTAATTTAGAGGATCTTTGCGTTGCTTGTTGCTCTAGACTCCCTTGTAATCAAGTGCAATTATTAATAATTCATTGAAATCAGATTTACAAGTGATCAATAAAGTTTACTGTTCAAAGTGGACGTAGGTACGCAACACCGAACCACTATAAATCCTTCTGTTTATGTTACTACTTAGTTTTGATTATTTATTTACTTATCTTCTCTGTTTAATCTTTATTATTCTTAATTTATTTCTCTACTATCTTATTCTTGAGTATTTGTGTCCATTTTTGGTGCAAATATTTTGTTATTTTCAATGAGAACGCTTGATTCTCAGCTTATTCGGAACCCTTTGTTCCTACTGGATTGCATAAATTTTCCAAAAGAGATCCATAATTGTCTTCATGAAGCTTGTTTGTTCTATTTAGACTTTGCAAAAGCTTAAGGAAAATTATCAATGATGGCTAGGAGCACTAGATCTACTTCTCAAAATGCAAAAGGAAACGGGAATGCTTGCATCCAACAAGGAGGCCTGAGCGATCTACCAGTAGAGGTGAATGCTATCAATCCTATTGATGTCCAAAATCTAGTTGATTCCATTACAAGAGAAGAATTTTAGAATCTGATGAGAGAGCTAGTGGATAGCCACCGACAGTTGAATCAGAAAATTCAAAACAATATCAATCTAATGAACCAACTCAGTCGGCAACAATGTGGGAAAGCTAGGAGGGAGCCAGCTTCCTATTCTACTTTGGAGAGCTCAACTTCATCTGAGGACTATCATAGACGAAGACGTCATAGAACCGACAGAAACCACGCTTAACCATCGACTCGCCGTTACCTGACCGATCCAAACAGACCGGTAACGATCGATACCGATCCATTTGGAACGATTGTTTCCGATCCGACTCTTGGAGGCAAGTCACATCACATAGTGAGAAAAGCGCCCATTGGAGATGTTGCAGTTGATTTGAATGCTGAATTTCAAGTGAATGCACAACAATTACCTCTTTGGAACGACGATGAAGTGAACGCACATGATGTACATCGAAAGGATGTTGAGTTAAGAAGGCATGGAATGGCTCGTATACATCGACCAGACCATTTCCGTTACCACTTGTCTCCAACTATCCAAACGTTGGACTTGTTGGCTATGGTTATACGGCTAGTGAGGGAGAGCCAAAGCTTGGCCAATGATGATTGGGGCATCTTGAGAAGCCATACCACGTTCACCAACAATATCTTACATACGGAGTATCCAAGAAGGTTTAGCATGCCGTCAATGCCTGCATATGAGGGAAACATTACCCCAGGCATAGAAACGTTGTGGTTCACGAGATTACCCCTACGGTGACGATTTAGCAAAGAAGTTTGTGGAGCAATTCCATATGTATGCAACTCACCCCAAAGAAGTAATCTCCCCATCTAGCATGATCTTGGCTCTGGGAGAATCACTGAAAGATTATTTGAAGAGATTTATACAGCTATCATAGAAGTTAGTAATTTGAATGACCATTCAATATTGATGGTGGTAGCGAGAAGGATTGATCCAGAACAGACTATGGCGATTAGTTATCTGGCAAACCACCCGCAACATAGGAGTGTTTCTGTGCAGAAGCAACTCAGTATTTGAGGAAAGAGGAAGCTGGATGCTCTAGGAAGAAAATTTTTACGGGACCAAGTGGAGAAGGAATTCAGAATAACATTATAGTGAAGCGGCCTGGTGATATTTTTGGAAATGTTGAAGTGGATGTCCAAAATAAACCGAATTAGCAAAAGAAAGGTGGAGATAGGAAATGTGTACAAAAAAGGGATTTTGGAAGAGAAAGCCTAGGGTTCCAATGTATTATACTTACACACCACTGAATACATCCCTGGAGAATGTCTATTTGTCTACTTGCAATACCATGCAGTATAGGAAGCTACCTCTGAAAGAATTGATGGAGAAGCAAAAACAAATTGGAAAATATTGTCGGTTTCGTGAATGCTATGGTCATGGCATGAATGAATGTAGGCGTCTCCAGGATATTATTAAGAAACTAATTCGTGAAAGAAAGCTACAGCAGTTTATTAAAGCTCCGCAGGATAGCGGCCAGGGAACATCTGATCCCAACTGAGGACAAGTTCCGCATAGAGCCATGGGGATCGCATGGATTGGTGATCAATATAGTAGTTGAAGGACCACATCCAGCTGATAAGATTTGGCATGAGACGAAGCACTATGCTAGCATAATCAAGCATGTGAATTTTGAATGTTGTTTGAGTAGAAAAGATAGAGCTCTGGAAAAACATCAGCGTACAATGGCTGACGACATTATGTTTAGAAACAGAGATGCAGATAAGATGGAGGCATTGACAATCGACCCAATGGTCATTTTGGCCATGATCGGCCCTGCACTAATGAGAAGGATTTTAGTTGATTATGAAAGTTCCGTTAATATAATTTTCAAAACGGCTTATGATTAGATGAGGATGAAAGCCAAAGACTTGAAACCGTAAAGCCCAAACTCATAGCTTTAATGGTGTTGTGACCGAAGCTGTCGAATTTTTCGAATTGCCTGTGGAGTTGGGAGAAGGTGACAACAGAAGAGTGTGGATCTTACCGTTTGTTGTCTTATACGTTGACTCTCCATACAATGCTTTTATTGGCTGACACCCTTAGCCGAATTCCTGGCAGCTCTTACCCTATGGTGTTTGACTTTGAAGTTCTCAACTGATAACAGTGTTATTTATGCACGGTGATTGGTGATTAAATGACAGAACGTGCCTGTTATATAGCTGAGTTGAGAGACACTCAATGGAAGGAGAAAGTCAAGGGTGTGGACAAATCTATCCACATCCAAGCCATTGAAGATTGACAACGAGCGCCCGAGCCTTGGCTTGGGCACTATAAGCGGTTCTATGAAGACATAGATCTAAAGGATGACGAGTAGGAGCCCAAAGAGACCAAGGCTGCATTGACTGAGCTGAAAATTGACATAACAATCAGAATAATAACCCGTCACGGGTCCTAAAGATCGGATCACAGCTTAGCTCCTCGATGATGAAAGAACTTGTTGGTTTTCTCCAAGTGAATCTTGACTTGTTCGCTTGGACTCACTCTGACATATGTGGGATATCGCCTGCCATTGCAAGCCATGCATTAAATATTGACCCAAGACATGTTCTAATAAAACAAAAAAGGCATGACATAGATCCATAGAGATCTATTGCTCTTGAAGAGAAGGTGGATAGACTCAAAGGCAATGGGTTTGTTCGCGACACCCTCCACCTTAAATGGATATCTAATCCCGTACTTGTGAAAAAGACGCATGGAAGTGGCAGACATGCGTTGATTATTCAGACTTGAATAAAGAATTCCCGAAAGATAGTTTTCCCCTTCCAAGAATCAACCCACCTGGTAGATTCAACCACAGGACACGAATTGCTATAATTCATGGATGCATACTCTGGATATAACCAAAACCAATTGCACATTTCCAGTCAGGCGCACACCAGCTTCGTTATCGATGTTAGATTGTACTGCTATGTGGTAACGCCATTTGGATTGAAGAATGTTGGAGCGACCTATTAACACCTAGTCAACATAATGTTTGAAGAGAAGATTGGAAAGACGATGGAAGTATATGTGGATGATATGCTCATGAAGTCATGACGATCAAGCGACCATATTAGAGACTTAGCAGAAATGTTCGATATCCTTTGATATTATAAAATGAAGCTCAATCCCTAAAATTGTTCTTTTGGTGGTGCATTAGGAAAGTTCTTGGGTTTCATTGTCAATTCCTGTGGAATTGAAGCTAATCCCGCAAAGATTCAAGCAACTTGCAACATCCAAGTGCCTAAGACCATTAGACAAGTATAGAGCCTAAATGGGAAGGCTGTTGCCCTAAGTCAATTTATTTCCAGAGCCACCGATAAATGCATTCCTTTCTTCGACTTGATTAGAAGAGGAAAAAGGAATTTTGGATGGACATAGGATTGTAAATATGAATTCCAAGCTTTGGCGAACCATTTAGAGAGGCCTTCCATCTTGTCAAAGCCGGTGGATCACAAAGACTTATATATCTACATGGCCATGTCGGTACACACTATAAGTGTTGCACTGCTTCGCGAAGAGAATCGAATCCAGAGACTGGTCTATTATGTTAGCAAGCGATTAATGAGAGCTAATCTACTTGCATAAAAATAAACTAAGCTGCTAACATGAAAGGAAATAAACAAGAAAAAAATATAAAAGAAGAGTGCATGAATTGAAACTGCATTAAAGAAAATTACATAAGAGAAATGACTAAGAAGTCATGAAATAGAAAAGAGAGCTTTTGTTTATTTGTGAGCCTAAAACTAAACTAACTACAAGAGGAGGCTCAAAGGAGGCTAATAGATTAATTACATGAATATGGGGGTATTTATACATGTTTGGAAACCCTGATCACATTTTTGGGAATTACCTAAATTGCCCTTGAGGAAGTGTGACCCCCAAGTTACCATTAGCAAGAGATAATCCTCCATTAAGTGTCCATGCAACTTTAATGGCCATTTAGCATTTGAATCAGCTCCTAATTGTATATCATGGTAAGTGGGTAGGTGGGGTTCTCCATGATACATGAGTTTCAATTATTTCCATCATCATTTCTTTGTTTTCTCCTGTGTATGCATATTTTCTATGAAGCCTTCATCATATTTCCATTGAAATTCCTACAAATAAAAATAAATGCAAAAATAAATATTCGCAAAATTAATATATGCTCAAAAATGACCATTTTTCCCATATATAAAGATGAATAAATGATGGTTTGAAAATAATTGAAATATTGATTTAAACATGTTAAAATACTCCATATGCTCATTTATTTAATTAAATTAGATTAAATTGGAAGTAAAAATATACACATTTACGTGCGCATCAAATACCCACACATATATCTTTTTATTCATCCTCGAACAAACTAAAACTAAGATAAATCCGTTTACGTAGGGAACACAATTGCATTGAACATATGCAACAAGGCGTTGAACCTCTAGGTATCTTTAGTAGGACAAGTGTTGTCTTGTGAGGGTTTTCAGCAGATACTACCCACAAAATCCAAATACGAAATGTAAAAATTCTTAAATGCAAGATTTATTTACAAAGATATATGCAAGTTTTTTTCGAAAATATTTACATATGAAAATTTTACTTTCAAATCAACACAAATAAGTTAAATATACATTATCAAGAAATCTAAGCCCTTTTACCTGTCAAAATTTCCAATAAAAACTAGGTTATTCATAACAAATAAACTCTAGTTTGACTCGTTGTTTTGGTTGATAACATAGTGCAACTATGAAATAGATCCTTAGTTGATTATCAAAGTTTTTCAAAGTGGTATTTTCATTTCTTTTGAATAAAAGTCAAATCAAACAAGTAAAAATAGTGTTTGGATTTCAATTGCTTACTCTCTCTAATTTTTTTGAAAATTTTATTGATATTAAAAATATTAAAATATGCCTAACTCAGAAATGTGACGACCGCCCATGACTCCCGCACGAAAACAAGGGAATGGTGCGCTGAAGGGTGTGCCAGGCAGCCATGGACGATAGTCAGGGTAAGAAAAACAGAAAACTCTATCGTATTACTCACAGTGCGTGGACAAAATACAATAGAAAATATACATAGTAAAGCTCCATAGAACAGAATTTCATCATATAAACTCATAATAGTTTGATACAGCAATCAGCAAAGTCAATACATCAAGCCTCACTACATAACACTCAGAGAATATTCTAACAGCGGAACACCCAGTACATATAGTAAGAAAACAATATGCAAAAGCCTCCAGCTCGTCTTCGTCATCAACAGCGTTGACCACTAAGAACAGCACCTGTCACCTGCTACCTAGTCTGCCCATCCCAACATGGATGAACAACCCAAGGTAATAAGAGTTAAACATAAAACCTTGAGTCAGACAAAAGTCTTAGTGAGCAGTAAATCAACTATCAAACATACCAAAAGAGCATAAAGGGTAAAAGGAATAGGAACCCGACCATCCCACTCCACCTCTTTCTACAGTGATAGCCCCCAGACACACTAAGCAGAAGTAAACATAGCAATTCAGACATTTAAAGCAAAGTAAATATCACTCAAGTCAAGGTCGGTGTTTTCCAAATGCAAACCCCCAAGGCCTAAACCAAGATCAGATAAGCATCCTGAAAACATCGCTCTTGACCCAAATGACGATACAACCAAACATCCATGACTCTGGCTATCACTGTTATCATTGCCTTGAATTCACCGTTAGTTGAATGACCGCCTGTCAAGGGCTAATGGTAACCCCGGTTCTAGACATAGCTCCGCACGTCGTCCTGACCCGTGCCTAGGACTGTCGCATTTGCCCAGAGTACTAGCACGTCATCGTGACCCGTGCTTGGAACGTCATCGTGACCCGTCCCAACGTACTCTTGCTTTGAGCATGCTAGAACCTTCAACAACGATGAAATCTCAGCCTTCTAGTCATCCTCCTCGACGACTATTCCCATACTAGCTCAAGCGCCTCTCAAGCTAACCATTATTCACAAACCTGGACCACATCACCGAGTTATCGACATGCTTGGGATGATCCCGTCTGGATTAAACCAAGGCTTTTACACATCATGCTTTGCTTCATCGCATCATAGCAAAGTCTCATCTCAACATCATGGTTTGCCTCATCGCATCATGGCAAAGTCCCATCTCAACATCATCATCAAATCTATCCATATGACTTCAACATCCGCTTCATATGCCACAAGCAGCTTTCCTTATTCAAGAGCCTTTCCACTTAGCTTTTGAATCATCTTCGACCAACTTGTCCAAATCAAGTTATCAATCAACTAATCAATCAAATCAAACATTAATCCAAGTAATCAATTATTCAAACAAGATCTAAATAAGCAGTTATAACAATAATGGCAATTTCGTAAATAAAGAGCCCAAATCTAACATGAAATCTAACAAGCATGAATCATGAACAATATCTCTACAACTTGATGAATAAACTTGCATAAGTGAACATATAGTAAAATAGGTGTTGAATCATCATGAGCAATAGATCTACATGTAGACTTAAGAAAAATGCACAAAATTACTCTCTTTAACACATAAACAAGCCACCGATCCAATATACTCCTTTGGGTCCGTGTGAGAGATAACCACCACTCATCGAATCACCTAAACACCTCAATAACAACCAACTCCAGATCTGGACAGCAAAGGACTAAGCTTGATCCGGCAAAATCTCCCTTCAATCGATGAAATCTCTCTTAGTTGGATGAAGATCTTCAACTTTGGATCTTGGATCTTCAACCTTGATCTTCAATCTTGGTTGGATGTAAGCACTAGATTAGAGTGGAGAAAAGAAGTGAATAAATGTTGTAGTCGAGCTCTCAAAATGGCAGCACTTCGTCGCTTCAAAATCCGGTGCCAAAAAGTGAGCCAAACCCCTCTATTTATAGGCTGGAAATCCTTAGGTCGCCGCCCCCTTAGGTCGTCCACGACCTAACTCTTAAGTCGTTCGCGACTTAGCGACATAAGCCTCCACGCGACCTATCACTCAACACAACTGCGCGACCTAACGACATGGCCACCCTAACACTCAAGCGACTTAACGCTACACAGGGTCACACGACCTAACAGATACAACGGCCCTAAAACACGCGCGACCTAACTCGTACGCGAGTTACGACCTATCCCTCAACACAGCTACGCGACCTAACAACATGGCCGACCTAACACTAATACCTTCCTGCGACCTAACTACTAAGATCTAGTGCCGACTTAACAACCCATCGACACCTACGACCCAACGAGTTAACACCCACGCGACCTAAGACATGCACGCGACCTAACATGTAGCAACCTGGTATAGGTCGCTCACGACCTAACACACACACACTCTCTTAGGTCGCTCACTACTAGGTTGCTAACTCGTTCCATATTCTTAAGCCGCTCTAACTCGTTAATACTTAAGTCGCTGACCCCTTAAGTCACTCTCTACCTTAGGTCGCTCAAACGACCTAACTTCTACCCGATCTATCTTCCACATGACCTAACACCCATTCGACCTAACCTCTTAAGTCGCCTAAACCTATGAGTCGGTCAATGCCTTAGGTCACTCCAACTCCTATAGGTCGCTAATTCTATAAGTCGCTCCACTCGACCTAAACTACCCAACGACCTAAACCCCTTAAACCGGTCACCTCTATAGGTCGCTCCACCGACCTAAGCACTACACGACTCAACTCCGAATGACTTAAGCTTTGGTCGAATCATACTCTAAACGACTTAACGACATCAACGACTTAATGTCGACAGTTTTACGATCTTTCGATCCGTAAAAATACGGGTCGTTACATTCTCTCCCCCTTAGGAATTTCGCCCCCGAAATTCCAAACAAACAAGAGTAATCAAAACTATTCTGCATGCCTACCATCCATAGCAATCAACAAACCATGCATCCAATTACTAACCTAGCATGCAGAATTCTAAGACTAGAACAAGTTACAAATTCGTGAGATGTCACGACACCTTAGGGCCATACCTTAAAGAGTTCAGGATGAGCCGCCTTCATCCTTTCTTCCTCCTCCCATCTACAGTCGTCAACATCATCACTCCATTGTATCTTGAGCAACGTAATCGTCTTCCTCCTAAGCTGTTTCGTGTCGGTTTCAACAACACGAAGTGGCTTACGAGATCTCGTAACAACTGGATCAACCTCTAAATCTTCATAACTATCAGCAGAAACCACTGTACTCGGGTCGTGCACATACATCCGTAGATAAGATACATGAAAAACATTGTGCACACCCGCCATCTTTTCTGGTAACTCTAATCTATAGGCGAGCTTTCCAATTCGCTCGATAATCGGGAATGGTCCAACAAATCTCGGAGTCAACTTTCCTTTCTTCCCGAATCGAATAACATTCTTCAGTGGAGAAACCTTCACGAAAACCATATCGCCTACGTCGAATTCCAAATCCTTACGACGCTTATTGGCATAACTTTTCTGACGATCTTGGGGTGCCTTCATTCGTCACCGAATGATCTCTATGCATTCCGAAGTCTGTCGAATCATCTCTGGCCCAAGTATCAACTTTTCTCCAGTTTCCAACCAACATGTCGGAGAGTTACACGGTCTTCCATACAGTGCCTCATATGGTGCCATACCAATACTTGTTTGGTAACTGTTATTATACGCAAATTCCACCAAATGAAGGTGATCTTCCCATGATCCTCCGAAATCCAAAACACATGCTCTGAGGAGATCTTCCAAAACTCTGTTAACTCTCTCGGTCTGACCATCTGTTTGGGGATGATAAGCTGTACTCAAACACAGCTCGGTTCCCAAAACTTCCTGGAAGCTCTTCCAAAATCCACTAGTGAACAATGGGTCTCGATCGCTCACTATACTTTTCGGAATACCATGGAATCGAACTATCCACTTAACATACAACTCATCCAACTTCGACGCAGTCCTAGTTGATCGAACAGGAATGAATCTTGCACTCTTAGTCAAACGATCTACGATGACCCAAATCCCTTCATTTCCTGCTCTGGTTCTAGGTAACCCATCGATAAAATCCATCGATATTTGCTCCCACTTCCATGTAGGAACCTCTAATGGCTGAAGCAATCCACTGGGCTTCTTTTGCTCGGCTTTTACCAACTGGCAGTTCATACATTTGGAAATAAAATTTCCAACATCCTTCTTCATACCTTCCCAGTAGTAGGTTCTCTTCATATCCCGATACATCTTATTTCCACCTGGATGAATTGTCAACTTCGAGTGATGACTTTCCCTCAGAACTTCATCTCTCAATCCATCTATATCAGGAACAACTAGTCGTCCTTGCTTTCGAAGCCAACCCTCTCGATCGACTTCAAATCCTTTATCCTTTTCTAGATTCAATCCAGATTCCAAATCACAGATAATCTTGACAATCTTATCGTCTTGCTTTTGACTCTCGCCAATTCCTTCCACAAGAGTAGGTCTTATCGATAAGTTTTCCAACATTTCAGGTTCCAATTCACATCTAGACCTGAAGTCAAATCCAGCCAAATACTCAAGGCTCTTCCATTCTGAAAACATGGCTCCCAATCCTGCATGTCTTCGACTTAACGCATCAGCCACTGCGTTACCTTTTCCCGGAGTATAGGCTATACCAAAATCATATGATGCTAAAAACTCTAGCCATCGTTGCTGCCGAAGATTCAAATCCTTTTGGGAGAAAAGATACTTCAACGACTTATGATCCGTAAACAACTCGAATCGAACTCCCAATAGATAGTGTCTCCACATCTTCAAAGCAAATACAATCGCCGCTAACTCCAAATCATGAGTCGGATAATTCCTTTCATGCGGCTTCAGTTGTCGACTAGCATACGCAACAACTTTATCCCTCTGCATCAGCACTGCACCAAGTCCAGTACCACATGCATCGGTGTAAACCACCATCTCATCATTCCCACTTGGAATAGTCAAAACAGGAGCACTTGTCAGTCGCTCTTTCAGGATTCCAAAAGCTTGCTCACACTTAGCATCCCATCTGAACACTTGGTTCTTTTTCGTCAATCCTGTTAACGGTGCAGCTACCTTGGAAAAGTCTTTGATAAACCGACGATAATATCCTGCTAATCCAAGAAAACTGCTCACATCAGATGCATTCTTAGGTCTAACCCAATCCTGAATTGCTGCCACCTTAGCGGGATCAACCGCTATTCCACTTCCAGAAATAACATGACCTAAGAATCTCACTTCACTCTTCCAGAAGTGACACTTCGAAAACTTAGCCCTCAGCTGATGTTTCCGCAAGATTTCCAAGACAATACGCAAGTGCGTCTTGTGCTCTTCTTCAATCCTAGAATAAATCAGAATGTCATCCACGAACACAAGTACGAACTTGTTCAACTGATCTCTGAACACTCTATTCATAAGATTCACAAAATATGCTGGTGCATTGGTCAATCCAAACGACATTACCAACCACTCATAAAAACCGGATGGTTTCCTAAAAGCAGTCTTCGGAACACTATCCTTTGCTACTCTCAACTGGTGAAATCCCGTTGCCAAATCCATCTAAGAAAACACCTTAGCTTCGTGAAGCTGATCAAACAAGTCATCTATCCTCGATAATGGATACTTGTTCTTCCTAGTCACTTTATTCAGCTCACGATAATCCACACACAACCTCAACGATCCATCCGCTTTGGTTGCGAACACAACTGGTGCACCCCATTCGGACACGCTACGCCGAATGAATCCTTTCCGTAAAAGGTCATCAACTTGCACCTTCAACTCTTGCTGTTCTCTAGGCGCCATCCGCCTAAGAGGCATCACAACAGGTCTGGCTCCCTCAACTAGATCGATACGAAACTCGATCTCCCTATGCGGCGGTAATCCTTTGACCTCGTCAAAGACGTCCTCATATCCATTCACAATAGGCACCGATGACAGTCCATCGCGTGGAACAACCAGCGAATACATGAAGCTCATGAAGACGCCTTCCTCATGCTTACATCGTATCACAACCTTTCGCCTCTCCACATTCACGACTGTCACCTCCAGTCTCTCACAATCAATCCTTGCCGCATACTTCCTAAGCCAGTCCATACCCAAAATAATTCCGAACCCCGCAAAGTTCAGAAAAAAATAATCACAAACAAAAAAGCAATCATGACTCGACACAACTAGACCACGGCATAACATACACAAACAAGACGAACTCCCAATTGGATTAGTCACAACCAATGGTCTATCAACAATATCCGGTTCCAAACCCAACCGACCTACTAGTTCATTACAAACAAAGGAATGCGACGCTCCAGTATCAAACAACACTCTAACTGGAACACCACAAATGGAAAGAGTACCTTGAACCACCACACCCTTTCCTTTCTCTTCAGCAGTAGGAGCTTTCAAAGACGATGGCACAGCCTCTAAAGCATAAGCTTGCACAATCTGCTTGTCCTTCCTCGGTTCCGGACAATTCCTCTTGATATGCCCCAGCTTGTCACAGTTGTGGCACTTCACCAGCACTCTCGGATTCTTGCAATCTCTGGAGAGATGACCCTTCTGCCGACAGTTGTAGCAGATCACTTCGCCCTTCGGCTTCTTCTGGCCATCCTTACCCTTGTGCTGCTGCTGCTTCCTCTTCTTGTTTCCATTTTGCTCCTTGGTCACAGCAACAACAGATCCTTCCTTAGGAAACAGATTCTCATGCCTGAGAGCTTTCTCCACAAGCTTCTCAAATGGATCGTCCAAATGATCCACCAACTGTCTCCCAAGATAAGTGTCCAAGCCTGTCACAAACTTCTCATTCTTCTGATAGGGAGATTCAATATACGACCGAGCATACTTGGACAAAGCTTCAAACTCAGAAACATACTCAAGAACTGGTCTTCCACTTTGCTTGAGTTCCACAAACTTCTTGAACAGAACAGATTTCTGAGATGTAGAAATGAACTTAGCTTCAAATCTAGTTTGGAATTGCTCCCAAGTGATCTCTTCCTCTGGAGTATCAATGGTGATAGAGTTCCACCAATCAGAAGCCCTTCCCTAAAGCTGTCTTGATGCAAGCTTCCTCTTAGTTGCATCCTCAATTCCCAAATCACCAAAAATCCTTCTACAAGCATCTATCCATCTCTGAACTTCTATGGTTGATTCTGTTCCCAAGAAAACCTTTCCTCCAAGAGCAGTATAGTCCTTGCACAACTTAGCAAAATCCACTGGTTTTGGAGCTTGAACTTGAACTCCAACATCTACTGATGGTCCTGAAGTTGGTATCCTTCTCATGATCGAAGTCATCATAGCTTCGAACATTGTAGCATAGTCATTAGCTCCCCCAATAGCACGACTTTCCCTAGCAGCTTGTCTCTCACTTCGACTCATCCTTAATATCTACAAAAAGGAATGATTTAGAACACCTTGAGAAACAACTACATAAGGAGTTCAAATCCTTCTAAACTACTATATTATATATAGTAATCATCCATCAAAATACAATTACGTCTCTCTTACGTAGTTACGTCAGCGAGCGTTGGCTAAAATCGATTAACCAAAGCTCTGATACCAAATGTGACGACCGCCCATGACTCCCGCACGAAAACAAGGGAATGGTGCGTTGAAGGGTGTGCCAGGCAGCAATGGACGATAGTCAGGGTAAGAAAAACAGAAAACTCTATCGTATTACTCACAGCGCATGGACAAAATACAATAGAAAATATACATGGTAAAGCTCCATAGAACAGAATTTCATCATATAAACTCATAATAGTTTGATACAGCAATCAGCAAAGTCAATACATCAAGCCTCACTACATAACACTCAGAGAATATTCTAACAGCGGAACACCCAGTACATATAGTAAGAAAACAATATGCAAAAGCCTCCAGCTCGTCTTCGTCATCAACATCGTTGACCACTAAGAACAGCACCTGTCACCTGCTACCTAGTATGCCCATCCCAACATGGATGAACAGCCCAAGGTAATAAGAGTTAAACATAAAACCTTGAGTCAGACAAAAGTCTTAGTGAGCAGTAAATCAACTATCAAACATACCAAAAGAGCATAAAGGGTAAAAGGAATAAGAACCCGACCATCCCACTCCACCTCTTTCTACAGTGATAGCCCCCAGACACACTAAGCAAAGTAAACATAGCAATTCAGACATTTAAAGCAAAGTAAATATCACTCAAGTCAAGGTCGGTGTTTTCCAAATGCAAACCTCCAAGGCCTAAACCAAGATCAGATAAGCACCCTGAAAACATCGCTCTTGACCCAAATGACAATACAACCAAACATCCATGACTCTGGCTATCACTGTTATCATTGCCTTGAATTCACCGTTAGTTGAATGACCGCCTGTCAAGGGCTAATGGTAACCCCGGTTCTAGACATAGCTCCGCACGTCGTCCTGACCCGTGCCTAGGACCATCGCATCTGCCCAGAGTACTAGCACGTCATCGTGACCCGTGCTTGGAACGTCATCGTGACCCGTCCCAACGTACTCTTGCTTTGAGCATGCTAGAACCTTCAACAACGATGAAATCTCAGCCTTCTAGTCATCCTCCTCGACGACTATTCCCATACTAGCTCAAGCGCCTCTCAAGCTAACCATTATCCACAAACCTGGACCACATCACCGAGTTATCGACATGCTTGGGATGATCCCGTCTGGATTAAACCAAGGCTTTTACACATCATGCTTTGCTTCATCGCATCATAGAAAAGTCTCATCTCAACATCATGGTTTGCCTCATCTCATCATGGCAAAGTCCCATCTCAACATCATCATCAAATCTATCCATATGAGCTTCAACATCCGCTTCATATGCCACAAGCAGCTTTCCTTATTCAAGAGCCTTTCCACTTAGCTTTTGAATCATCTTCGACCAACTTGTCCAAATCAAAATAAGCAGTTATAACAATAATGGCAATTTCGTAAATAAAGAGCCCAAATCTAACATGAAATCTAACAAGCATGAATCATGAACAATATCTCTAAAACTTGATGAATAAACTTGCATAAGTGAACATATAGTAAAATAGGTGTTGAATCATCATGAGCAATAGATCTACATGTAGACTTAAGAAAATTGCACTAAATCACTCTCTTTAACACATAAACAAGCCACCGATCCAATATACTCCTTTGGGTCCGTGTGAGAGATAACCACCACTCACCGAATCACCTAAACACCTCAATAACAACCAACTCCAGATCTGGACAGTAAAGGACTAAGCTTGATCCGGCAAAATCTCCCTTTAATCGATGAAATCTCTCTTAGTTGGATGAAGATCTTCAACTTTGGATCTTGGATCTTCAACCTTGATCTTCAATCTTGGTTGGATGTAAGCACTAGATTAGAGTGGAGAAAAGAAGTGAAGAAATGTTGTAGTCGAGCTCTCAAAATGGCAGCACTTCGTCGCTTCAAAATCCGGTGCCAAAAAGTGAGCCAAACCCCTCTATTTATAGGCTGGAAATCCTTAGGTCGCCGCCCCCTTAGGTCGTCCACGACCTAACTCTTAAGTCGTTCGCGACTTAGCGACATAAGCCTCCACGCGACCTATCACTCAACACAACTGCGCGACCTAACGACATGGCCACCCTAACACTCATGCGACTTAAGGCTACACAGGGTCACACGACCTAACAGATACAACGGCCCTAAAACACGTGCGACCTAACTCGTACGCGAGTTACGACCTATCCCTCAACACAGCTACACGACCTAACAACATGGCCGACCTAACACTAATACCTTCCTGCGACCTAACTACTAAGCTCTAGTGCCGACCTAACAACCCATCGACACCTACGACCCAACGACTTAACACCCATGCGACCTAAGACATGCACGCGACCTAACATGTAGCAACCTGGTATAGGTCGCTCACGACCTAACACACACACTCTTAGGTCTCTCACTACTAGGTTGCTAACTCGTTCTATATTCTTAAGCCGCTCTAACTCGTTAATACTTAAGTCGCTGACCCCTTAAGTCACTCTCTACCTTAGGTCGCTCAAACGACCTAACTTCCACCCGATCTATCTTCCACACGACCTAACACCCATTCGACCTAACCTCTTAAGTCGCCTAAACCTATGAGTCGGTCAATGCCTTAGGTCGCTCCAACTCCTATAGGTCGCTAATTCTATAAGTCGCTCCACTCGACCTAAACTACCCAACGACCTAAACCCCTTAAACCGGTCACCTCTATAGGTCGCTCCACCGACCTAAGCACTACACGACTCAACTCCGAACGACTTAAGCTTTGGTCGACTCATACTCTAAACGACTTAACAACATCAACGACTTAATGTCGACAGTTTTACGATCTTTCGATCCGTAAAAATACGGGTCGTTACAAGAAAACTGAGGCCATGCATATTACCCATGCACTATCTTTCGGGCTTATGTGAGGGGCATACAGAGCGGGGTGAGTAAACACAAAGTGTGTACACCTATCGACTGAAGGCGTTATTAGAAATAATTTTTACATACATACACCTAACTCAGATAAACTGAGGCCAGATATACCGATCATGCACTGCCTTTCGGGCTTACGTGAGAAGGGTACAGAGCATGGAGAGTTGACACACTTGTGTATGAACACATGACTTTAGGTGTTAATATGTATATATTGTTTGTTTGTTCATATATATTTATATATTTTTGTTTTTTTGGAAGAGAGAGTGTTGTAAAAATCATCTTAGAATATAAAAAAATATTATCTCCTTTTCTTTAAATCCACCACTTTTTAAAACAAAGATTTTCAATTAGGATATACTTCATAATTATCACCCATGAATCTTCCTATATACTAGTCAAGCCATCGTTACTTGCAATCAAACTTTATTTTTATTTTTGTTAAGACAAATAAATTTTCAAACTTTTCAGTTTAGTAACCAAAATCCATATATTTATCCTATAATGTTTCTTCAAAAGTAATTAAAAAGATTTTTTTTTTGGAAATTTTATAATTTTTTTTAGTTTTAGTTTTTTCTTTTTTTAATATTTGTAAGAAAATGCAAAAATAAACCATGAAAATTTAAAAATGAAGATGAAGCTCCCCCCACACTTGATTTTGACTGTGTCTCCACAATCAGCCCAAGTGAAAGGAAAAAAAAATATGACCTATGTTTACATGAAAATGAAACGATTATTATTTACAAGACATCAGAAAATATGCGGCTAAAGAGTAAATGAAATGGTCTTCCAAAGACCAATTCATTTGTCTCCGCAAGTATGAGAGACGCATCTTAAACTCAAAAAACCAAACCATAAAAGATTTAAAAGTTGAACGTTGACTTGGAAAAACGAATGGCGTTTTATTAAAAATCGTATGAGTTGTTTTATTTTTGATGATTTTCGGGGTTAATAGAATAATTGGTTGAAATTCAAGTTTATTTTCACCAAATTGAAATTCAAACTTGTCATTGAAAACTTCTTCAAAATTATTGATTTCAAAATCAAAATGGTGATTTAACTTCTCCCCTTTGGAATTCAACAACTCATTTTCGAAAAGTCTAAAGAAAACATATTCACTAAATTATGCTTCCCTTGTTGGATTATTCACAACTTCATCGCATATATCTTGTTCAAAGTACAACGTTGTTGTATTCAATTTTTCAAAATCGGATAAAGGAAGATTGAAATTTAAATCGGGTTTCTCACCCTCAAAAGAATTGAAATTCAACTCAATCACCAAATTTTAAGTAACTTCATTAAGATTGTCGTTTTCAATTTCAAAAGTTGTTATTTGAAACTCGTCAATTTTGGTAAAAGATGGATTATTGTTTGACTCGTCAAAAGTTGGGATTTGATTTGTTTCTCATGTTGTCTCATATATGTTTCAAACAACAAATCTGTGTGATCTTTATAAATTTCACCCATTTGCTCAACAAAATCAAATTTATAATTATTAACTTGAGCATTTTCAATTTGAAATTGTTGAGAGTAAAAATTTTCCACATTATTGAAACAACTTCCATTGCCAAAATCATTTAAATAGTTGTTTCAATTTTTATTTGGGTTTTGAAATTCATTTCGGAGTTTAAAATCGAATTGGCATGGGTAATAATCAAAATCGTTTGAATTTTGAAGTGATTATTTTGAAAACTTTAACTTTATGATTGCACAAATATGAAATACATAAATTGTAACGACCCGTATTTTACGTGTCGATAAATCGTAAGATAGTTGACATTAGGTCATTAGTGTTGTTTGAGTCAACCTGTGTTAGCTCGTGTTGTGGTTTGGGTCGGAGGAGCGACCTAAGGAATTGACCGAGTTAAGGTTAGTATGCGACCTATAGGAAGAGATGACCTAAGAGTTAGTGGCTAAGAGGTTCTAACGACCTAAGGAAGTTAGGTCGTGGACGACCTAGCAGCTAGGGTGATGGTAGTAATGAGCGACCTAGTGATTTTCGTGTTAGGATAGGTCGTAAGCGACCTAAGGGTGCTGGGTCGATTTGAGTTTAGGTCGGCAGGGTCTTAGGTCGCAAGGAAAGTTAGGTCGCATAAGTGTTTAGGTCGTGAGCAACCTAAGGGATGTGTTTAGGACAAGTGGAGCGACCTATAGAGATGAGCGACCTAGTGATAGTTAGCGACCTAAGGAGGCTAGTAATGTTAGATAGGTCGCATGGATGATAGATCGTGTAAGTGATAGGTCGCGTGAGTACTTAACCTAGTTAGGTCGTGACCAGGTTAGGTCGTTAAGTCACAATGTTAATAGGTCGCTAGGCCACAGGAGTGTTAGGTTGTGAAGCAGATAGGTCGTAGGTCGTTGAAGGCGGCATGGTTTTAGGTCGTATGCTGTTAGGTCGCGTGAAGGCCTGGGGAGCTAGGTCGTTGACTCGGCATTTAGTTAGGTCGGCATAGAGATAGGTCGGGCGTGTTTGTTAGCTCGTATGTTTCTGGGTTGGTTAGGCCGTTAGGTCGTTGGAGTGTATAGGTCGGCAGCGACCTATGTTAGGTCGGAGTTTTTAGGTCGGCAACGACTTAAGTCTGGGCGACCTAAGGGTGATTTCAGCCTTTAAATAGAGGGGTTTGGCTCACTTTTTGGCACCGGATTTTGAAGCGACGAAGTGCTGCCATTTTGAGAGCTCGACTACAAAATTTCTTTATCTTCTTTTCTCCACTCCAATCTAGTTCTAACATCTATACAAGATCGAAGATCGAGATTGAAGATCCAAGAGCTAAAGTTGAAGATCTTCATCCAACCAAGCTAGATTTCATCGTTTCAAGCGAGATTTCAACAAATCGAGCTTGAATCCTTGCTGTCCAGATCTGAAGTGATTAGTTTTTGGAGTGTTTGGGTGATTCGGTGAGTGGTAGTTATCTCTCACGCGGACCCAAAGGAGTATATTGGATTGGTGGCTTGTTTGAGTGTTAAAGTTAGAGATTTCATGCATTTTTCTTAGTTCCAAGACTAGATTCATTACTTTTGAAGATGTTTACCTATGCAAGTTCAATTAACAAGTTATAGAGACAAAACCCATGTTTTATATTTGATAGATCTATGCTAAAATCCATGATTTCGTATATGTTAGACTTATGCTCATTTATTTACGAAATTGCCATTTTAGTTGATATTGCTTGATTAGATCTTGTTTGAATGCTTGATTGTTTGGATGTATGATTGATTTGATTGTCTCGAGTTAGCTTGTAGTTGATTTGGGACAAGATGGTTGAAGATGATTCAAAAGCTAAGTGGAAAGGCTCTTGAATGGTGAATGCTGTTGTGGCATATGAAGCGGATGATGAAGCTCATATGGATGGGTTCGAGGACTTTGCTATAGTTAGAGGAAGCGAAGTATGATGACGAAATGGACTTTGCCATGATATGTTGAGGCGAAGTATGATGATGAGATGGACTTTGCTAAGATGCGTTGGAGCAAAGCATGATGTGGAAGCCTTGGTTTAATCCAGACGGGATCATCCCAAGCATGTTGATTACTCGATAATGCGGTTCGAGTTGGTGGATAATGGTGGGCTCGAGAGGTGCTTGAGCTATAATGGGAAAAGTCGTCGAGGAGGATGACTAGAAGGCTGAGATCTTATCGTTATTGAAGGTTCTAGCAAGCTCAAAGCAAGAGTACGTTGGGTAGATCCGTTATACCCAGGCGCAGGTCATGATGACGTGCTAGTACTCTGGGTAGATCTGTTATACCTAGGCATGGGTCACGGTGACGTGCGGAGTTATGTTTAGAACCGGGGTTGCCATTAGCCCTTGACGGATGGTTGAAAAATGAGTTGGTCATTCAATTAACGATAAAATCAAGGCAATGATAACAGTGGTAGCCAGAGTCATGGATGTTTGGTTGTATCATCATTCGGTCTCAAGAGCGGTGTTTTCTGGGTGCTTATCTGATCTTGGTTTAGACCTTGGGGGTTTGTATTTGAAAAACATCGACCTTGACTCGAGTGATTATTGCTTTACTTTAATTATCTGCTTTGCTATGCTTGCTTCTCCTTAGTGTGTGTCTGGGGGCTATTACTGTAGAAAGAGGTGGAGTGGGATGATTTGGGTTCCTATTCCTTTTATCCTTTATGTTCCTTTGGTACGTTTGATAGTTGATTTACTGCCCACTAAGACTGTTGTCTGACTCAAGGTTTTATGTCTCCTCTTATTACCTTGGGCTGTTCATCCATGTTTGGGATGGGCAGACTAGGTGACAGGTGACAGGTGCTGATCTTAGTGGCTCACGCTGATGATGACGAAGACGAGCAGGAGGCTTTACATATTATTTTCATATTCTATGTACTGGATATTCCGCTGATTGTTGATTACTCTGAGTGCTATGTAGTGAGGCTTCTTGTATTCATGATTCAGACCATGTATAAAGCTATTATGATTAGATGATGATATTCTGTTCTATGGGAGCTTCACTATATTATATTTCTCTATTGTATTTTATCCATGCGCTGTGAGTATTTACGATAGAGTCTGCAATGTTTATTCTACCCTTGGCGGTCGTCCATGGCTGCCTGGCACATTTTCAGCGCACCATTCCCTTATTTCCGTGCGGGAGTCATGGGCGGTCGTCACATAAATCATTTATCCTTTGATTTTGTTGTGCAGAGAGTTCAAGTAAAGATAAACCATTTCAATGTTATTCTCAAGATTTGAGGGTTGGTCATCATTTTGAAAATTTTGTTGTTCAAAATTCGAATAGGTTATACAATAGTTTTTATTAAAATATCTATAAGAATTTGATGTAAAATTATATGGATTATATTGATTTTCACAACTATTGTAAAATTCTTACGAATAGGAAAATTCAGATATTTTCAAAAATGTTTTTTATAAAGGAAAATTATTTACCAAAAGGAATTTATTTTTCAAAGGGAAATTTGATTTTGTATTTTTTATTTTTTTGGAAGGGTTATTAATTTTTTATTTTTTTGGATTTTTTTTCTTTTTAAAAAAATTAATTTAATTTTTTTTATTTTGATTGAAAAATTTCAAAGGAAAGAATTTTAAAAAAACTAAATAAAGGAAAATTTGCAAAATAATTTCTTTAGTTTTGGATTTTCAATTTCTTTTAAATATGCATGAATTGATGCAACTAAATGAATGCAAGGCTTAATTACAATCTTTTATCCTAGTAGCTCCTAACCTAAAATTGTATAATTACACTTTGTCTTAAATCAACAAGATAGTTCTCAGTCAGGTAACAGACATGATTTATTGGTGCACAATGAATCACCATAGCAATGCAGCCGAAGGTTTAAGTATCATCAGAGAAACAATCACTATAATATTTACGAATGAGCATAATATTTATAAATGGTTATTACTCTACCATAGCCTAGACACCAAGAAATTAAATTATCGAAAGAAGGCAACCTGTCAATATACAATTAAGCCCTAGGTGGACTCATGACTCCCTTAAGTATGAAGTCTAACCGTTATTATTAGTCAAATTATAAAATGAAATGCGATTTATGGGCCAAGAAAAGGGTGATGAAATCTTCACCTTATGTGAATTGGGGTGTTGCCCTTAAAAAAGAAAAATAAGATGAGATGAATGCAAAATAGAATTTAAACGTGATTTAACAATGCAACTACAATGATTTTTTTTTGATTTCTTTGAATTTTTGAAATTATATATATAAATGCAAATGCAAGTGACCAACAATGCAAGATAAATAAAAACAGAGATGAGAGCACGATATCAGAGCATGCAGAATTATCAGCATTTTAGGAGCGATTTTTTTATAAGCAAGCAAAGCAAAGTATGCAATTCCTCTCGATTTTCTACATTGGCAACTTGAAGCTATATATATATATATATATATATATATATATATATATATATATATATATATATATATAAGTTTTTGTTAAAAATTAGGATGGAACTTAAAGCAAATTAAAACAAAACAAATTTAAAACTAATTTTGTTTTGTTTTTTAAGGATAAAACAAAGAAAAAGTAAAAGATAACAAAATCTTTTTTTAATGTAAAAACAAAACCTCATAACAAAAGAAAACAAAGCAAAAAAAAAAATCTTTTTTTTTAAAACAAGTTTCAGCCCAAAACCCAGCCCAAATCCAAAACAACTTGAACACCCAAAATCAATTAATATCCAAAATTCACCTCCCCGTTCTCTAAAAAAAAAACACGAAATCAAACAAAAGGGCAAGGCAAACTTCAAAAAGAAAAATAAAAAGGGTGCGTCTATTGTCACCCCGTTTAATGCTTTCCCCACCCCGGTAATTTTAGAAATCAATTCTCACCCCACTTTTTCATTTTCCCACCCCGTTCATTTCCAAATTACCCTTCCCTTCGTTAATAACACTTTAACAATCTTTCCAGTCTCGTTTCTTCTCCAACCAAAACCCTAGAATTTACTGTGTCGCGGCGGTAATGGTGAAAGAGAAGCAACAAGGAGGAAAACGTGCGAAAAGACAATCTAAGCAACAACATGGTAAGATTTCGAATTTAAGCAGTAGACTCGGTTGGAATTTAACGTGCGAAAATTGTAAAACAGCAACCTACGCCTCCTGAGGCGTTGTTCGTTTTCAATCAACGCCAATGTTTGACGTTGATTGAAATCGACCAACGCCTCAGGGGGCGTTGGTCGTTTTTAATCAACGCCAGTGCTTGGCGTTGATTGAAATCGACCAACGTCGACTGCGACGCTGGTCGATTTCAATCAACGCCACGCACTGGCGTTGATTGAAACGACCAACGCCTCCTGAGGCGTTGGAACATATTCAAGCAAGAAAATTTTCTGAACTTGTTTTTATTTGTTTTATGAAACATGCCTTCACTCGCGTATGAGGTTGCCTGTAACTTTACTTCTTGTTTGATGAAACATGCCTTCTTGTCTATAAAATGAGTTTGTTGGAGCATATTCACTTGTGCGCTGTTGGAGCATATTGCACCTGTTTGTTGGAACATATTCAAGCATTTGCAGCAAACAAATGTTCATGTCAGGTTGCTACAACATATTTTCTTATACTATTACCAAATGCAAGTTCAATTGTAGCAACTGATACATTACATTAGCAAAGCAAAGCAAATGCTTGGACTTGTGTCTTACATGCTGTATTAACGGTATATTAATTATTTAAAATTTCTATTTTTGTTAATTTTGAGAAGATGTAAATTGCATGATTTAAAGCCTAATTGATGCTAAACCAATTAAAGCAAACAAGTTAACCAAATTGTAGAAGAGCTGGTATTTATATAATTTAATAATTATGACATAGTTGATTATATTTTATATTATCATTTTATCTATAATATTCTTTTTATATAATTTAATTATAGATATATCTAAAGTTCCTGAAGCTACTACCCATGGCCGAACTCGTTTAACAGCGTCAGAAAGAAATAGACGAATGAAAGGAAGAAAACAAAATCAGAATAAGCAATCAGAGGAGCAGCATGTTAACATAGACAATGAAGACCAGTCAAATATTGAAGAACAAAATGTAGAGCAAAATATTAAAGAGCACAATATTGAACAACAAACCCAGGGTGTCATCGGTACTTCTTCAGCAAGACCCAATACACCACCAACTTATGGTGGTCCACAACTTACCGACATCATTAGTAGTTATTACACCCATATTGCTTCGTCGATATGGAGTGGCAAGGTATGTTCTATTAAATTAAACATAATACATTATTTTTTTAAAACTTTAATTTAATTCAACATTTTTCTTAGGAATGTGAGCCTCTTATATGTGTAAATCATGGAACAAAGGTTTTAAATTGGAAAATTCCCGATAATGCAACAATTTTTAGGGAATATTTAAAATCTTCGGGATTGTATCCTATATTAGAAACTTGTTATAGCACAGTAAACAAGTACCTTATCTCTGCCTTTGTTGAGCGTTGGCATCCTGAATCAAATACTTTTCATTTACCATTTTGTGAGATAACAATTACATTAGATGATGTTGCTTCTTTGCTGCATATTTCAGTCGAAGGATTACCAATACAAACATTTGATCAACCAAAAAGTTATATGATAGATTTGGTCGTCGGTAACTTAGGAATTAGTGAGGAAGAAATCAAAGAAATAATGAAGGAAAGCGTTGGATATAAAATAACATTTACTAAGTTGCATGAAATTTTTGATGGTGTCTGTGATGAATGGGAAGCTGAAAAAATTAAACAAGCTGCTCGTGCATATCTGTTATATCTAGTTGGGAATACGCTATTTGTGGATAAAAGCAAGTCACATGTATCCGTACAATACTTAAAACAACTTGCTAATTTGGATCAAATACATAGTTATTCTTGGGGGTCAGCAACTTTGTGTTGGCTATATAAACAACTTGGGTTAGCGAGTAGAGTAGAGGTAAAACAGATAGCCGGATACTTAGGATTGTTGGAATCGTGGATCTATGAGCATTTTCCGAATTTGCATCCGTCAACTAAACTTTATAACGATAAATCACCGAGAGCAGCTCGTTGGGATCCTGCAAATGACCATCGCTATTCAATACAGCCTTTAAGAAATTATCTCGATAATATTGAAGAACATGAGGTAATTTTTGAACAAGGGACATAACATATTCTTTTGTAGATTATTACATTTCAACTATGATAAAAATTGCTTGTTTGTGATTTAGGTAATCTTTGATCCGTACATGCATGCACGAGAATTTCATCCTTTTCCACAGATTGCTTGGTACTCTAGTTGTCTGTTATGCTTAAGTGTTGTTGAACCGTATCATCCTACTCGAGTTTTGAGGCAATTTGGTAGAGTTCAAAATATTCCACGACCTATAATTCCATCGAAAAGCAAAAAGAGAGGTGCTACTTCAAAAACTTATAAAGTGCTTTATGATTTTGTGGAAAACTTATGGAATGAATGGCAAAATCATTGTGTGAGTAAAAAATATCGTTCTATACCACTTTTCGGGTCGGATGTTACAGTGACTGCTGATTATTTTGATTGGTATTTTTCTCGTACCATATTAAAAGTTCAACCGGGCAATGAACAACCACGTCAACGAGGAACTCTTCCGTCCTATGATCATTTGTATACGGTTAGCATACAATTCAAATTTTATACTTGTTTGTCTACCATTATTTTTTTTGTTTGTAACATATATTCTTTTTGTAAATCTAGAGCTATGAAGAACTTCATCACATGCTTGATGAGGGAACCACTTTGGCTTCATCGCAACCGGAAAGTTCACGTTTGTCTCATCTTGATAGGATCCGCAAAACTCTAACTAAAGCAAGAAAAATATGTGGTCGCTTTGTTAAAAAAGATGCATAGTTGTTAGGGGATTATTGTGGTCAATTAAATATGGTATATTAGTGAATTTGTTGAAACTTTATGACAATTTTTAATTCTATTGCTGTTATGAATATTGGATGTTTTGATTTTGCTGTTATGACAATATGGTTTGATTTTTGCTGTTATGACAGTTATTGATTTTGTTGTTATGACAATATGGTTTGACAATATTGTATTGTTGAAACTTTATGACAATATGGTTTGATTTTGCTGTTATGTATGTTTCTAATTTTCAGAATTTCTTACTGAAAGTTAATCTAATGCCTTTGTTATATCATGCAGGTGCTAAAAATATTTGATATCATGGTTTTTATTTTATTTGTTTATATATTTTTGAGGGTTTTGGGTTTTGGCTGATGAGTTGTACAGTTTGATATGCATAGTTGTATAGTTTGATATGCAACCATAACTGCATATCTTCTGGCAAGTGTTCTTCTGGCAATTGATATGCAACCATAACTGCATATCTTCTGGCAAATGTTCTTCTGGTATAGTTTAATTCTTTAGGATGATAAACAATTAAGCGTCATTGATCTTCTGGCAAGTGTAGCTGCAGAATTGTTATCTGAAAAGAAAAAACCTGGTTCTGACTTGAGTTTGATGAAGATTGGTATGGGTTGTAAGGGTTTGATTGTTGAATTACAGGAATTGTATATTCAATGCAGCTGGTTTGTTTGATTGTAGAATTACAGGAATTGTATATTACATGTTTATTCAAGCAGAGGATTGTTTGATGAAGATTGGTATGGGTTGAAGATTGGTACTGTATATCCGTTCATTGCTTGTTACAGGCATGTTTCATTGCTTGTTACCCAGACGCGAGTGAATGAATGTTTCATTGCTTGTTACAGGCCTTGTAACAAGGAAAACAACGCTTCACCCAAGCGTGTTCGAAAAGGTAAGGGAAACAAGCTTCTGTTAATACATTCCCTGATAACTACGTGGTTTCTCTACGGCTGACGTAACAAAGATACGTGATTTTGCCTATTTATAGTTAGACACGGACGTAATTTAACTAGTTTCAGCGCAATTCGCCTCCGGTATTTAAAGAATTCAACGCTAGTACGGGACGTTGATTTTATTTTTCCACCGTTCACTTTGAACTATTTAAAGGGCCTTAGGGAAATAGACCTTCTGTTTACACATTCCCTGACAACAACGAACTTTTCAATGTATCAGCGTCTGATATCTACGTTGAAATATATATTCCACGCTTAACACGGACGGTGTTTTCTTTATTTTAGAGTCAGTGGTTAGAGCTATTTTATATTTTTCCACGTAACTTTGAACGTGGGTTATACTGTTATAATTACACTGTCAACATATATTCAAAACACTGTATAATTTTCCAACACAAATTCAAGCAAGACAATTTCATACTGAATGATTCAATGTTGAGTTTCAACAAATTCAACCAAGAATTCAACAATTTCAATTTCAAATAACATTGTCAGTACAGTAGATCAAATTTTTCCAGTCTGGCCATATTATCGTAGATCAATATTCAGCTAATCCCATCTGGCCATGTTATCGTAGTTTTCCAACTTTTTCCAGTCTTCTCTTCTATCTCGTAATATATGCTCCCGTTGCTCAGCTTCAACATGACGATTAGCAAACCACTTGATATATACTGGTGGTACCGGATGGTTCGCTTGTAAGATGACCTATACAAATGAAAACATTTCATTGTAAGTGCACATCCTTCATCTAATCAATAAAAATAAAGGAATACCGCATAATACCTGAACAAAATGGTCATTGTTCACATGAAGAATCCCTAATTCACGACGTTGCAATTGAGATGGAAATTGTCCTCTTAAAGGTGGTATAGTCAAACTCAAACTCTTACTAATGCTAAAAATGACAATATTATATTTCGTAGCTATTATGTACCCAATCTCGGGCATAATCATCCATTTACTTGGTTCGGCACCGTCAAATTCATGATTAAGCACATTTAGCAAATAGGAGGTTCTACCTTTTTCAATAAACACTTGTTCATATATCTCTTGATGTTCTTCAAGTTCTTCCATTAATTCCTTACGGACTTGCCACCATTGATTTTCTCCTAATCCTAAAAAAGAAGCAACACATCTAAAGCCACAATTACCATCCATATCCACGTCTACAATTCCTTCAATGTATGGCTTCCACTCTTTTGGTATGCAATTTTCATACACACCTAAATTTATATTTTTAGGTCTACGAACAATCAGTTTTTCTTTTTTTACCGAAATACATGGATCAGCTTTTTGTTTTTTAGCTGCGCTACATTGGGTTGAAGCACATTCACCAAGCTCAAATGCGGAAGGTAACCTTTTTGTTGAAGTATCAGTTTCATTATGAGACCTTCCACGAGTTTTGACTTTGCTAACCGGAGATGCAAGAGTTGATGTTTGTGGATAAATAATCTCTTTTATTTTCTTATAGACTTGCATTTGATGCGGTAATTCCAATTTAATAACTTCATTTAGCATTTCTTCAAGCTTTTTCTTCGTATTAAAATCTCTTTTCTCCCCGTTTTTATAATATGCAATCTTGTCCAATGAACATGACTCAAGTCCAAAGGTATTTCAACATTTCGACCAACTTTTGCTAATGCATGAAAGCATGGAAGTATGTGTGTCTTACGAATGACACATCCGCATAAGTCATCATCTACAATTTCATAAGAGTTTATCTGTAGAAGCTCGGAATGAATTAGCTCCAAAGCCGCAAGTGAAACTACACCACGTAGATTTTTAAATTCTTTTTTATGATAAACATGAGCTACTTTTAATAGGCTTGTTTCAAATGAAGCATTTAGCTCGGTAAAAGATAGTTCAAGCAGAGAATGCATACTCTCCCATGCTCTTTCGAAGTTGCATTGACTTGTGGCTAAATGTTTTTTCAGTTTAGCATGTGCGGCCTCGGCTCTATAAGAAAATAGATATTAAATTATTGTTATAAAAAATTATAAAATAATTAAATAAATATAAAAGCAAGTGCCTTACCTATTTGATGTGTAGTTGCCAAAGTGCATAAAATTGTCAATCCAAGCATGTACAAATCGATCTTTCCATGTCTCAAGCCAATTTTCAGTAATGTATTTTATTAACTTTGGATACTCACTATACTTGAAATGCAAATCTTGTAGATTATTATTATATTGCTCAATATTCCCAGACTCACATAAATTGGTCCAATCTTGAAAAAATTGTTTTTTTCCTTCTTTCTTCATACCCGTAACTCTTCTTTGAATAAAAGAAAGAATATTTTTTTCAATATGCCACTTGCATAGGATATGAGCTGCTTGGGGAAAAACAGTGTTAATGGCATTAATCAATGCCATCTCTCTATCTGTGACAATGACACTTGGCATTTCTATATCACAATCAACCATTACCAATTGAAGACGATTTAAGGCCCAAACATAGTAATTTTCACGTTCAGATACGAGATATGCAATAGCAACGCAAAAGGTTTGATTAGTTGATGTGACACCGACAATCTCCAACAACGGCATTCTATATTTGTTTGTTTTGTAAGTACAGTCCATAACAAGAAGATGTGGAAATGTTCTTAGCAAATCTATACTCATAGGATGAGCCCAAAATATATCAGTAATTACATCACTTCCATCTAAAGTATTACGATGCCATTCGAAGTAATTTTTATCCTTAAGCTTGCTTAAGAGATATTGTATTTGAGAACGACCCGCTCTATCCATTTTCTTGTGTCTAGAAAGAACGTTATATATAGTTTTAATTGTTGTACTATTGGATGGATCGTTTTGTTTCATAGTGTGCAAAATGGCTTTTGGCTTCACCATATTTTTGTACATTTCAACGGCTAATTTTTTTTTCATCCTCCGTTAATCGACCAAGAAAAGAGTGGCCTTCCGAACTGTAAAGTGCAGAATGATTATGAGCACCGCATATTACTTCTAATCTCCAATTATCTGAACTATGAAGTTTAACACCTTTCAAACGAAATGGGCAATTGCACTTTTTTGTACTTGTTAATCTAATACTGTTAGACTTCTTGCCTTTGTACTCTTTATATGCTCCACTTCTCTCACATCTAAATATAATTCTTGGATTTCTATCGGTACTATTAATATCCGACTTTAAGATTACGACTACCATCGCATTCTTTTTAGCAGTTAAATCAATCCATTCTTTCATTTTATATCTATCTGGAAATACCTTCATACAATAAAAAAAGTGAGAAATTTTCAATTTAGAAAATGAGCTAATTTACATGATAGTAAAATAAATTACATACATCATATGTTGTGAATTCATTACTATAATCCATAACAATTTCTTCATCTTCTTCAGCCACCCATCCAATCTAGAAAATAAAAAACGGGCATAGAATGTAACAAATAATGATTTCATTACTTCCTAGTACATGATAAACTAGGTTTTGAGCAATTCCTAGGGTATATGACACTATGATTGTATAAGTTCCTAGTATAGTTGCAGCCATGAAGGAAGCATACCTGATTTTCTTGTACGTAGTCATCTGCAGTGCTCCTATCCTTCATATCAATTTCAGCAAACGGAAGAGATGAAGATAAAGATGAATAGACACAGTAAAAGTAAATTGAATAAGATATTTGTTTAACTGTTAAAGGGTATAATTGGAAATAAAAAAATTTAGCTTTTTACCGGGGGTGAAGAGAAAATATTGGGGGGTTAATAGACGGACCCAAATAAAAATATGTATGAAATCGCGAATCAAAGTTGATCGCAGTTCGAAGTCCAGTTGTGAGTTTGCCTTTAGGCTCAGGAGAGTGCGATTGGTGAGGCTGGTGGTCGAAGGGGATTGATTTTTGGGTTTTTTTTTGTTTGAACGAGACGAACGCGTTGAAGTCGCGAGTTGAGTTGAAGGCGATTTGCGAAGTGGTTTGGAAGATAAAGTAGGTGACGATTTTTTGGTTGTAGAGAGGAGTATGGCCAGAGGATGCTGTGTACTTGGATTGGATATTTGGGTGCGGTGAGGTTGCAGGAGCTGGAGGCAGGAGATTGGATGAGGGAAAATCGCACTCTGGTGGTGGATAAGGCTGGAAATTATAATGACAGTATTAGGCAACAGTAGTGAGGAGTGGAGCAGAGGTGGTTGTTCAGGTTGTCAATGAGGTTGATTTGGTTGTGGAGGGACTGCGGTGATGGTTTGTAGGAGGTTCTAGTAGAGATGACTGATGGCAATGGCTGAAATGGGGATTGACTGTTGTGAATGCAGTAGTAATGGTGCTATTGAGGCAGAGGGTAGGCAGTAGTAATGGTTGAAGTTGAATGATGTTTTGCAGGCAGTGATTGTTTCAGGTGATAGAAGGTGCTACGGCGGATGAAGTACAAAAGGCAGAGGGGTGTAGCAGTTTGTAGTGGCGACAGGAAAACAGTGCAGCGGTGGTAGAAGGGTTTTTGAAGGATGGTATTTGATGATGGTGTAGTTTTGTGACAGTAAACTGTTGTGGAATTGTTGGTCTTTGTGGAATTGGAGTGGCAGTCTAGTGATGGTCTGTAGTGTTTGCTGGGGATGTTCATGTTTACAGTAGAAGTGCATGACAGTTTGGTTTGCTGTGATTTGTGAGATGAGAGGGATTGCACTGGTGTTTGTATGCAACAGAGGTTTGTGAATGTAGTGGAGGTGATGCAGGGAAGTGGGACTTGTTTGTGTTTTGTGCATTTGGTGATTGTATGTATGGGGAAAAATGGCAGATGAAGGTGATTGACTTGTTTGTGTGGTTTGTAGTTGAGTAGTATGGTATGATGGTGTTTATGGTGGTTATGTTGAGGATGTCTTATGTGTCGTGCTGGTCAGGAGAGTCTGAAGGGCAGCAGGGAGGAAGGATAGTGCATAGTGAGGTAACAGAGCAGCAAGTTGGCCGTGGCAGGGTGATGCAGCGTGAATGGTGGAGTAGATCAGGGAAGTTCAGGGAAGTTGGTCAGGGAAGAACTGCACTGATATGTAGGAGTGACAGAAATGATGAAATGCTTGTGCGTTGTGTGTTTTGAGTGGATGGTCAGGTGATAATGTGCAGAGTGATGAACTGTGGGCAGAGACAGGTAGTGGCAGGCAACAGTTTTTGAATGAACGCTTGTATGTGTTTGGGAGGACTGTGTAGTTGTAGAGGAGATGGTGTGGTGAAGTTTGGTGATATAGCAGTGGTGGGCGGGTGTGGTGGAATGGAGATGAATAGTAGCTGTGATATGCACATAAATGTGCACAGAAGATGTAGTGCACTGGGGTAATTGCAGTAGTTTTAATGTAATGGAGGAGTTCGGTTTTTATTATCAGAGAGAGGTGCATAGTTTGTTGTCGAGGAAAAAATGTTAACAGTATTGTATGTGAAATCTGATGAATTGTGACCCAGTATATGTTATAAAGAGAGAGCTGTAAATGAAATGGAATAAAAAAAATTCTTTTTGAAATAAAATTGTGTATATTTTTTTTATAAACTAGAAATGCAAATGCTAATATAACTAGAAAATGACCACACAAACAAAATCGCACACAAACACACAATTTTTTTAAATGCAAACAAACACACAAAATAAACACACACGATAAAATCAAATAATTCGAGGAATAGAAATTAGAATCAAATCAATTTTCCGGCAACGACATCAAAAACTTGTTTGAACTGGCTAACTTCCTATCAGATTAGAATCAAATTTTAATTAAAAATTAACCGCAAGCACACGACGTACAATTTTAGTATGCGGCGAGTACGGGTCAATCCGCAAGAAATTGTTTAGATTTTAAACATTCTATTCAATCAAATTAAACCAATATTTGAAATGTTTTTGAGCTATAAAAATTGTAAATGAACCGGCAAAAGAAAACGTATAAAAATATGAGAGTTTGCAGGCAATTTACAGATAAATACACTCTCTTGATCACATAAATTAACAAAACATGAAATTATGATCTCTTTTTTGGATCATTAGTGAACTTAATTGATGTGTTTATCATAAGTATGGAATATTTGTGCTATTAATTAGCCCAATATAAACCATCAAACTATAACACACTCATTAAACCACTTCTTAACTCTCATAAAAATTGTAATGAAAAAGTAAAAATAAAATCTATTCTATGCGTGATATATTAACCATTGATTAGAAATATAGACCCTCATATTTTGATTTTTAAATCTACTTCATTACCATAATCATATGTAGACGAAGAGGCAATTTGTGATTGTGTTAGTTTAAGCATAACCTATTTCATGTCAACAACATAGGCTATCAAATTCAGAGCTAAAATAACAAAAAAATTACCCATTCGAATATTGTCATTAGACACAAAAAAGTTCAAAAATGAGCAAATTATGTTGAATCTACATAGTTAAAGAGCTTCATTATCCCTAAACTGAAGGGGTTTTGCCTCTCATATTTGTTTTTTATTTCAATAAATGTAGCATTCGACATGAAATAAAAACAAAAAGAAAACAGAGAGCAAAATAAAATAAAATGAGAGCTAATTCACTTGCATAAAAGTAAACTAAGCTACTAAAATGAAAGGAAATAAACAAGAAAAGAGCATAAAAGAAGAGTGCATGAATTAGAACTGCATCAAATAAAATTACATAAGACAAATGACTAAGAAACCATGAAATAGAAAATAGAGTTTTTGTTTATTTGTGAGCCTAAAATTAAATTAACTACAAGAGGAGGCTCAAAGGAGGCTAAGAGATTAATTACATGAACATATGGGGTATTTATATATGTCCGCAAACCATAATCATATTTTTGGAAACTACCTAAATTGTCGTTGAGGAAGTGTGGCCATCGAGTTATCATTAACATGAGATAATCCTCCATTAAGTTTGCATATAACTTTAATGGCCATTTAGCATGTGAATTAGCTCCTAATTGTATATCATGTTAAGTGGGTAAGTGAGATCCTCCATGATACATGAGTTTGAATTATTTTCATCTTCGTTCCTCTGTTTTCTCTTGTGCATGCATATTTTCCATGAAGCCTTCACCATATTTCCATTTAAATTCCTACAAATAAAAAAACGCATAAATAAATATTCTCAAAATTAATATATGCACAAAAATGACCATTTTGCCCCTATATGAAGATGAATAAATGATGATTTGAAAAAAATGAAATATTAGTTTAAATATCTTAAAATACCCTATGTGCTCATTTATTTAATTAAATTGAATTAAATATGGAGGTAAAAATATGCACATTTACGTGCACATCAAAGATCAAAAAATATCAAAGAAGACACAGCGTTGATTACCTATGTCCACTTTGAATATTCTCTTTATTGCTTCTCAATTCACTTGATTACAGTTACAAACAACAAGAAATAGCAAGAGGTTAGAAAAGAATGGAGGAAGTTAGTTACAATAATGGCGGAATTTAACTAACAGCGTAAGAGTCCCTAGAATGGCCCCATGTGCTTCTATTTATAGATGAAGGCGACCTTCGATCTGACTGAAACTTCGGAAACAGGACCTCTCCAACCATATGGGCCCACCATAGGGTGGGCTAAGCCCAACTCTTAATGGATAGAGATTGTACAGATCGCTCCTTGAGTGGATTTTGGGCTAGCGATCCCTATGGTAGCTCCCTTATGACGCAACATACTGATGCTTCAGATATCAAGATGTCTGGATGTTTGGAGCTCTTGTTCTTGTAGTACTTTGGTTTGAATCTCAATTTGGTCAAGGAAATACCTATCTCTCCCGGTTCTCCAATGTATGCTGATCCATCTCCCACAAGCCATGCCCTGCCGATCCATATCACACAGACCATATCATGTCGATCCCTCTCTCACGAATGCATCATGCCGATCCCTCTAGCTTTATAAGTCATACCAATCCCTCTATATTCCCATTCAAACTGACCATCCCACCAAGTAACCATTGCCGACCCCTATCATCTTAAGGGTATACCGATCCCTTCACTATCTTATCCAAGTTGACTAATGACCATGTTGATCCATATTCCAACCAAACTAATCTCCATAGTTCTAACATCCTGCGTCTTCTATCTATTAACTCCGTCAAATCCGGGCTCTGCACAACTGTCCAGACTTTATATCTTGGTCATGCAGCCGTTGCTTTATGATCGTCCTTCTCATCAGCAATCGAGTGTGGGCTGCGTAATCAGACCAATATAGCCAGTCAAGATAGCAGATAACACTTGCCTCCAAAATACGTCTTGTGAGTAACATGACTTGCTTTGAATTGAAAAAGGCTACTAGAAAGAAGTCTATCTAACTTTCTGGTTGATTTCTGTTCTTTTATCAATCTTTAATGATGCAAGTATGATGTCGTATTCCGTTAGCATATACAAACTCGATCATGTAGTAGGTTTTCATCTATTTGACTCGTTCTCGAACTTGACTATTTCAGGCCTGACCACGATTTCTGTTTATTTCAAAGGGTTGAATTCTCGAATCGTTTTCAAGTACATTCACGTACACATTTCTATTGTTGGCTCCTGGACATGTTCGGATGTCCACATGTCGTCGCCAAACTTTTACACTACACACCTACGTCTGCAATCTAACCTTCATGATATCAGTCGCCATTTTATTTTTAGTTCCTTTTTTATTTCACTCATTCTCACTATCATCTCCTTCTTCCTCTTTACCCCTTTTCTTTACGCATATACATTTATTTTACTTTTTTTAAGGAAGGATAGACATTTGGTATGCCGATCCGTTGACGAGTCCACGTTGATAGGGTTTTATGAGTTTGAAGGCCGATCCCTTTTTAATCTCGTGACCCAGTCAACCGAGATGACCGGTTCCACTTCCTCCCACACATACCTGCATATAACCTCACTTTTCCTTCTCTCTTATTAGCTTCTCTTCATACTATTGCTCCTAAACTTTACTTTAATATTTAACCGTCTCTATTTACCTTTATACTTTCAAGTTCCCCTTCTACCGAATCCATAGCATCGCAAATCCCAAGAACATTCCTCCAACTCGAAACCTTAGAATAAGGCAAGAATTTGAACAATTCCTTCACAGTCGCTCCTCTATAATCATCGATTCCCAAGTCGAAACTCGTTGCCCCCTTTAATTTACCCTGACATACATATATATAGGTAATAACTTTCCTTTTTTGCGTTATTAAATTGTGATTCTCGAGTTTGGATGGGTTCAAGCGTTTTTTAGGTGCACAGCTTAGTGAATAGTGTCAGGATATTAGGATGAGGAAGAGAAGAAGGAGGTGGTGGAGAAAAAGATGAAGAGAAAAGAGGGTTCGGGCGAGATGGCATGGAAAAAGGTTGAGCTATAGAACGATCGGTGAGGAACTGAGAGAAAAAATGGAGGTTTTGTTTGAACTGGTTTGTTAAGGAGGCGGTATACTGTTGTACTGGTGGGGGATTGACATTAGCAACTTAAGTGGAGGGATCGGTAATGGTAGCTTAAATTTAGGGATCAGTATAGAGGCTGGAACATAGGGATCGGTATAGAGGCTGGAATGTAGCGATCGGTATAGGGGCTATGGTAAAGGGATCAGAGTATGGTGAAGGGATCAGTGTTGACTGTAAAAACTAATTTAACCCAAGTCAGTCAAACGCTTAACTGCATACTGTCTTTCTCGATCATAAAATGACCGAAAACAATGCAACTTGCGTACTTGGACTGTCGGCCTTAAGCTTGAACGAACAAACTTCTGGACTGCTCAATATGAACTAAGTAAAAAAAACTGGCTAACGAACGTGAACAATGGACTTCATAATTTAGAATGTCAACATCCGATCCTAAAGCTTTGATTGCCTATCAACTTTTTCATCGATTGAGACGGTCAGTGATGATGGTCTCTCTGGACGAAATCTCCAAGTCTTGACATTTTATTTGCATTTTCTTGATTTCAAACTGTCTATGCTCGTTTCACACTGCACTGCACTATTTCACATAGGATACGAGGGGAATAGTTTATTATTTCTAACATTGATTGTCTACTGAGCATAGCTAATAAGATTCTAAGCTGCATGACGCCATCCAATAAAATGTCTTTTGATTCCGATGCAAAACACAGTAGTTTTGTGGCAAGGTCATGCTCTGCCACCCTGTTTGATAAACCTTTTCCGGGTCAGTGTACAGAACAAGTAGAGTTGTCTGACTTGCAAGTAAATCTTTTTTTCGACATTCCAGTCCTTCCCGTAGAAGTTATTAGTCGGACTCCTGATGCTACTGATGGTGGCATCATCCCAAACAATCCTATTGACTCACAAGCGTCTGGGATCGGCAAAGCTGCTCTTTGTCGATTGTGCTCCATCCACAGAATTTTGTTTGAAGACATTTTAGTTCCATTGAGGAAAGATAGACCTCACTTGCCCCCAGCTGGATATACCACCTGCAACAAGTTTATATGTTGGGCTAGATGTGTGCCACCTTTCAACTCCTTCATTTGGGAAATACTAAGGGAAATGCTAAGGTACCTGGAGATCGCTCCTACTCAGTTGCACCCTAACAGCTATGCCTTCATTCATGGAAACTTCCTTCTCTTTATGAACGTTCTGTTCTGTATGCCAACTCCTGAAGACATTAGATACATTTATAACTTCAAAAGACGAACAAGGAGTCCTTTATATATCTTTCTTGAACCCTCGTCCAAATTCCAAGTCATAACAGGCGCATGGAACAAGCTCTCTCTATTCAAACATGGGTGGTTTATGTATGGTGTCTTCTCGGCTTTGCAAGGAGATGGTTGGAAGGACGTAAGTGCCACTCTTCTCTTCCTCTTTAGTTTAAATATTCACGTTGCAAATTCTTTCTTAAACACACTATTATCTCTAGTTCTTTCAGGTGTCCACCCTTGACCCGAAGGCGTTGTGTATTCCAGGGTTGTTGTGGCCATTCGTGCTACTCCTGTTGAGGATCGGTATATAAACTTCTTATCACTGATGAGTTGCTCTCATTATTTGGGCTGTTGGAAGACGGTTGAAAAATTAGACTTTCCGGTAGTAAAGCGGTCTTGAAAATTATTGTCCAAAGAAGGGTGGAACAAGCGACCCCATGGTGCCCCTTATCGAGGGAACTCTGGAAGACATTAAAGAGGGAGAGATAAGAGATCTCAAGATGCAGGGTCGAGAAGCAAAGATGTAGGCCTTGGGAAAGTGCCAGTAGTCAAAGCGCCAAAGACCAGCCAAATGCAAACTCCCCCAAAGAGGAGAAAAAGGTCGACGTACAAGTTGTGAAAGAGTAAGGTTGGGGAAAATCTGAAATTTATCATAACTTCACTTGAAAAGGAGTCATCTTCCCAGAAAATGGAAAGTTCCCCGAAGGGACACCCCGACATTTTGATTCTGGATGATATATTAAATTAAAAATATGCTAACATTGGCATTGAAGTGCTCAACTCTCCTGTAAGAAGCGGCAAAGGCGTGCAACCATCCAACAGAGGGGAGGAAACTCTAATGAGTAAAGCCACTATTACTGGTCCGTCGGGGGAAAACACTAGGACACACACAAACACTTACACTCCACCATACACTTGTGATTAATTTTTCATGTACAACTTCTAATATGCTCCTACTTGGCTATTTATAGGTGCAGTGTCATACTCCCATGCTTTTGACTGTCTCCGGGGTTCTTCCACTTATTATCACTCGGGGTGAGATTCTGAATCAGGAAGATGCAAAGACAAAGATGACACGCAAGACAAAGACTATTATTCTCGAGAGTCTTCTTCTTCATCCAGATGCAAGTCTCAACCACATGCTCCTCGCCAGGATGATCAATCACACCTTCCTGCTCATGGCGGAGATAAGTTCTCATGCCAAGGTTCTTAGGTTGTGGCGCCTCATGACCGACTTTTCGGGTTGTCAAGTTCATGACAATCACATGAGCACTATTCCGGCAAGCACCGGCTTGTTACTTCTAATCCGCTTCGGCCGGTTCCTGCTCATGATCGTACCATTGCGGAAAAATTGGCTGAACTCAAAGCCACTTTTTCAAAAATCTACTTTGATGGGCTCAAGCAACTTCCCTCTGTACACATCATCCCCGGGAGTACCAAAGAGAGATCATTAGCATGTATGAACGACGTGTACGTCCAATATGAATTGTTCATTCACTTAGCTGAGAAAATCTTCGAAGTCTCCATCGAATACTAGCATTAAATTGACAAGTTAGAGGCTATTCATGACAAACACATCATCAAGCATCAGGATGTTGAGCCGCTTGAATATAAAAACCAACTTGCCGTAGCAGAGAAGAACGCAAAGGAAACAGCTGAGGTGGTAAATCATTTGGAGACTTCGCATAAAAAGGAACTGGATATAGTGCTTCATCATAGTTGCACTTTGGCCTTTGCAAAGAACTCCCTACAAAGGAGAAGGAGATCATAGCTTGCCATATTGAAGAGCTTGAAAAATTATTATTCAAAGAAAGGGAGGAAAAGATCGCGATGCAGAATGAATCACAGAGATACTACGAGGAGATCATTAAGGCAAGAAATTTAAGAACGAAGCTTGATGAACAATTTGCCTAGATTGAAGCCTTAAAGGAAGTAGCTCATGAAGAGGAAAGAAAAGAGGTGCTCAAGAAAGCCAACTCTCGGTTAGAAGCTGCCGTCAAGTTCGGTAGAGAAGAGATCGAGAACTTGTTTGATTCGCTCATCGTCGAATATAACGCAAAAGTTCTTCTTCACCATGACTTGAATTTTCTAGGCGAAGGCTATCTTGAATCGCTCACTGAAGCCTGGTAGGTTATCACCAAAATCAAGAAGGGAGAGATAGGAGTGGAAAAGCTTAATGAAGAGGCACTCGTGCAAGAGGTGATTCTAGGAAATGAGCCGTTTGATCTGGCCCCCGTAAAACTTCAATTTTCTAAGGCTCCTGCACCGGACAAAGAAGGAGTGGACATTGCTGTCCTTCTCCTACTCAAATGGTCGAAACAACATCTTCTCAACTCATGGAGCAACATATCGCTACAATCTGGGCAAACCCGGCCTTGGTTCACAAATGCTATCTCTCATTCCTGAAGGGAGCACTCTATTGACCACTAAGAGCCAACTGGATGCTGGCATAGCACCAAATTTCTTCGAATTCAGAAATTTGTTACTTTTGGCGCACTATGGTCACTTACTAATGCTGGTGCTTTAACTAACTTTTGCAGGTCTAACCGATCCAGAACAAACTCCTAAGAGCGATGTCGCCATAGAGAAACAAGAGAAAATGGTCGAAGCTCCAGCTGTTGTAGATATTCGAGGGCCTAATGCTCAAGTCATTGGTGCATTTGACGAGGATAGGCTTGAGGACCCGTCCCCTGCCGAAGAGTTGGACGATGCAGTGATTATGGGTGCCACAGAGCACACTACTTTAGTATGAAGGAGCAAATTGAAGAGGAGGAGAAATCAAAGCATGAAGTCAAAGAGAAGCACGTCGAAGATCCTAATCCCATACCTCTGCAGGTTATTCCACCCGGTGGGACAATTCCTATTGATATTCATCCTTCTTCTTCACGTGTCCCAACTAAGGGCAGCAAAGGGTCCCAACAAAGATGCTCGATTGATTCAACTCTTGATAAACCGAAGAAGAAGAAGAAGTCGAAGAAATATTTAGTACCTTGTGCTGTTGTACATAGTTTGGATAAGTCAGAAGTGTATTTATTTCCTTGGTAGTAAGTTTACAGGCGTGAATCCTGAACTTTTAAAATAACCTGTAATGCATTTTTGAGATAGTGAATAAAAAGCTTTCGTTTTTTGACTAATCATCATGCTAATTATCACTTCAATAGTAGAGTAACTACTTCCAATTCCATGTACATGTCGTAATTTTCACAAGTCCTGTTAATAATTCACTATCTTCATCTCGAGGCTTCTCTGTAGACATTGTCTTAAGTCGCAAGCAACTCTAAGCCAGAACTATAAGGAACAATTATGTCTTGTCTCTAGAAGTTTGAATCTTTTTCGTCGATTGAGATTGGAATTCGTGGGATAGAGAATAGTCGAAATCCGTCCATCCACCCGTTGGATTTACGAGTTAGCCTACGGTCAACTTAGAATTTTTCGCAATAGGTTGTCAGCCATACCCTAATTGCTCGTATTCTAATCCTTGCTCTGGATATTTAGGGCTTTTGTCATGGGCAGTCATGTTTCTGTCCATGGCAGTCGTTTTTCTACGGAATGGTTTATACTCTAACCCACAATCGGGGACTTAGGGTTTTTTTCGTGGGCAGTCGTTTTTCCACCCCTGGCAGTCATTCTTCCATTGAATGGTTTATACTTTTGTTCGCGATCGGGGACTTAGAGTTTGTCGTAGGCAGTCGTATTTTCACCCGTGGCAGTCTTTTTTCTACCGAATGGTATATACTCTGGTCTGCAGTCGGGGAATTACATTTTACTGTAGGTAGTCGTGTTTCCACCCGTGGTAGTCGTTTTTCTACCAAATCGTTTATACTCTGGTCCGTTGTCAGGGATTTAGAGTTAGTCGTGGGTAGTCGTGTTTCCTCCTGTGGCAGTCGTTTTTTTGCCGAATGTTTTATACTCTGGTCTGCAGCTGGGGACATAGAGTTTGTCATGGGCAATCGTGTTTCCATCCGTAGCGGCCATTTTTCTACTGAATGGTTTATACTCTGGTCCGCAGTCGAGGACTTCGAGTTTGTCGTGAGCAGTCGTGTTTCCGCCAGTGGCAGTCATTTTCTGCCAAATGGTTTTTACACTAGTCTGCAGTCGAGGACTTAGAGTTTTGCTCGTCGTTGGCAGCCTTTATCCCTTATCGTGAGCACCGCTCTTTGATCTATCCATGGGATTCATCAAACAAGCTAACTTATGGAGTTTACCTTGTTCAATCCCATCAGGGATTGGTACGATTGATCGACCTCAAACTTCGTGAATCGATCTCACGCATATCGAAATCAATTAGTTTCATTGTATACTTAGCATAAATTGCAATAACAGTAACTTATGCAATAACAGAAACAAATAACTTGTCTTATTACACATTGAAAAGATCAAATGCTAAAGTAAATGCCGAAAGTAACTAGTATTGAAATATAAAAGAAATAGTCTAGGTCAAATAGTGTTGTAAATGCTCGTTATTCCATGCTCTTGGAAGTGTTGCGCAATCAATAGTCGCTAGCTTGAAAGTTCCTTCTCCAAGCCTCTGTTCAATGACGTATGGTCCTTTCCATGTTGGATTCATGTAGGATGGGAATGGAAATCTTGTTTTAGGACATGATCGCCAACTTCGAAGGTCCTTGACCAGACTTTCGTGTTGTAATATCGGGACATCCGGTGTCAGTGTGCAGCTGCTCTCAAATCGGCCTCCTTGTGCTTCTCATCACTAAAGTCCAAAGATTCTAAGAGAAGATCTTAGTTCCTTTTTGGGTCGTAGTAAGTCACTCAATGAGAGGGGACTTCAAGTTTCTACTAGAATAACTGCTTCAGCTCCATAAGCAAGAGCGTATGGAATATGGTCAGTTGCAGACTTATAAGTGGTTCTGTAGGCCCAAAGTGCCCTAGGAAGCTCATCCACCCACATACCTCTAGCCTTCTCCAAATGCTTTTTCAGAATATATTTGATAATTTTGTTTATAACTTCAACCTATCCATTTACCTAGGGGTGAGCGACTGCCGCAAATCTCTTCTTAATACGATACCTTCAACAACATTCTTTAAATTTAGCGCTATCGAGTTAAGTCTCGTTATCTGTCACATTATTCGTGGAAGACTGAAACGACATATGATGTTTCGAACAATGAAGTTAATAATTGTAATCATGGCTAACGGCTCTGCCTTGGCCCATTTGGTGAAGTATCAACCGTGACAATCGCGTGCTTCGTGCCACCCTTGGAGATTGGTAAAGAGCCGATGATATTGACAACTCACATAGCAAATGGTCGTGGACTGACCATTTGTGTGATCTATATCGGCGAAGCTCTTGGGATTTTTTCATATATTTGGCACTTGTCACATCGTCTCACATAATTAGCAGCATTTTGGTTCACAGTTGGCCAATAGTATCCATAACGGAGTATCTTTTTTGCTAAAGTTTGCCCCCCAATGTGACCACCACATTCCCCCTTATGGACTTCTTTTAAGGCATGCTTTATCTCGTTGTGGCGATACACCGGAGTAAGGGAACATAAAACCCCTTTCTATACGTAGTTCCTACTTTCATAATATACCGTGAAGTTTCGCGAAGGACATGCCACATTTCGTTTCTCTTCTCTGGCAAGATTCCATGCAACAGGTATTCTTTAAATAGAGTCATCCATGATTCCCTCTCGGCCTCCATTTCTAGTACTTGGTCAACTTCCATCATATTTATACTTAGGGTGTGCAATGTCTCGACTGGAACCAAGCCCATCAATTATGCATTGCCAGTACTCATGAGGTTTGCCAATGAATTGGCTTCTCCATTATGCTTACATGGGATATGAAAAATGTCATAGTATTCGATATCTGCCAACAGCTCCTGAACTCGGGTAAGATACGGGGCAAGTCGTTGTCCCTTAGCCTGATAATCTCCTCTTACTTGATATACCATCAGTTGTGAGTCACATAAAATTTCAAGCGATATTACTCCGAGCTCCTTAGAGTTTTCGCCCAGCGATCAATGCTTCATATTCAGCTTTGTTATTTATAGCAGGAAAATCAAGCTTCAGAGCGTAGCTAATTGACTGGTTCTCAGGGGTTATTAGAACAATCTCAGCTCTGGAACAATGATCATTAGATGCTCCATTGGTGTACATCTTCCATCGTACAATAGGGACTACTTAGTGCTCTCAAGGATCGTCCTGCATGGTAAACTCCTCTATGAAGTCTGCCAATGCTTGTCCCTGAATAGCTCTTTGTGGCAGATATGTAATGTCGTACTGGATGAGCTCAATATTCCATTTAAGTAACCTTCCAAACGTCTCAGGCCGTTGTAGGACCTTTCGTAATGGCTGGTCGATATAAACGTTGATTGGATGGACCTAGAAATATGGACGAAGTGCATGAAGCGAAACTAAGCAATATGCTAGTTTCTCTATCTTCGGCTAGTTTCTTTCTGCCCCCATTAATCGTTTACTAACATAATGCACCGATCATTGGATCTAGTTCTCCTCACGAATCAAGGTGGCACTTATGGCATGTGACGATACAACCAGGTAAATTTACAACTCCTCATGATCTACCCACTTTGACAAGACAGCGGGTTTCTCCAAATGATCCACCAAAGCTCATAATGCGCCTTCGCAATCTTGCATCCACTCAGAATTCCTCTTTCCTTTCTTTATCAGATCGAAGAAAGGAATGCATTTATCGATCGCCCTGGAGATGAACCGATTCAATGCAGAGACCTTCCCACTCAAATTATGCACTTGTTTAATGGTTCTAGGTGCTTGTATGTCCCAAATGGCTTGAATCTTTTCTGGATTAACTTCAATTCCTCGAGAAATGACAATAAAGGCCAAGAACTTCCCTGACGCAAAAACAAATAAGCACTTCAAAGGGTTGATTTTCATGTTATAGAATCGAAGGATATCAAACATCTCTACTAAGTCTCGAATGTGGTCTTTTGTTCGTCGTGATTTCATGAGCATATCATCTACATAGACTTCCATCGTTCCCCCAATCCGATCCTTAAACATTTGGCTAACCAGACTTTGATAGGCAGCTCCCGTGTTCTTAACCCCAACGAACATTACCGTGTAACAATATAACCCAACATCCATGACAAAACTGGTATGTTCCTGATCTGGGACATGCATCGGGATTTGGTTATACCCAGAGTACACATCTGTAAATAATAACAATTCGTGCGCTACAGTTGGATCAACTAACTGATCAATTCTAAGCAGGGGAAAACTATCTTTAAGGCATGATTTGTTCAGGTCCAAACAGTCAATGCACGTTCTCCACTTCCCATTCTCCTTCTTCACCAGCATGGGGTTAGATATCCATACGAGATAGAGGGAATCATGAGTAAACTCGCTGACTTTGAGTTTATCCACCTCCTCTTTAAGAGCGATGGATATCTCCGAATCCATGCCCCGTCTTTTCTGTTTTACTGAAACATATTTCGGATCAACATTTAATGCATGGATCACAATGACAGGGGAGATCCCACACATATTAGAATAAGTCCAAGCGAACACATCTGGATTCGCTCGGAGGAAATCAATAAGTTCTCTCATCATCTAAGGGCTGAGTTGCGATCCAATTTTCAACACCCGTGACGGGTCATCTTGGCTGACTGTAATATCAAACGTCAGCTCAACTGATGCTGCCTTGGTCTCCTTGGGTTCCTCCTCAGCATTCCTCGGATCTATATCTCTATAGAACAGACTATGGTGCCCAAGCCAAGATTTAAGCGGCATTTGAATCAATCTTCAGTAACTTGGATGCGGACAGACTTGTCCACACCCTTTCCCTTCTCTTTTCGCCGAGCCTCTCTCAACTAAACCACATAACAAGCACATCCAGTCACCTGATCCCCATGCACAACACCTACTCCATTATCAATCAGAAATTTCAAAGTTAAACACCACGGGGCCAAAGCTGCCCGAAATTTAGCCAGGGTCGGACGACCCAGAAAAACATTATACGGTGAATTCACATCCAAAATAATGAACGGTAGGATTTGCACCATCCTACATTCACCTTCTCCCAACTTAATTGGCAATTCGACATAACCTACTGCTTCAGTAGCTACACTGTTGAAATCGTGTGTACGAGCTTTAGATGATTTCAAATCCTTAACCTCCATCCTCATTTAATCATACGCCTTCTTGAAGATAATGTTCACAGAACTTCTGCAATCAATCAAAATTCTTCTCACCAGAGCAGGCCTAATCAGGATTGAGATAACCATCAGATCAATAGTACGGGCCTCTACTCTATTGGCATCCCTGCTTTTGAATACTATATCAACGCTATTGCTTAGCTGAAGTTTCTTCCTCCGTATTCGAAGAACGTCCAAAATCCATATGTCTCATTGAACTAGCGTAGCGCTCCATTTCCTGCCAACTCCTGTCCGCAGGATGTGGTCCACCAACTATCGTGTTTATCACCAACCTTCCATCGGTCCGTGCAGGCTCCTCGGCCCTGTGCGGAGCCTACACTCGATTGGAATCAGACGTCCCTTGTCCGCCATCCTGTGGATTTTTCACAAACTGCTGCAACCTTTTCTCCGGAATCAATTTCCCAGTCGCATCCTAGAGATGCCTACATTCGTTCGTATTGTGGCCGTAACATTCATGAAACCGGCAATACTTTTCGATTTGCTTCTGTGTCTCTGTCGACTCTTTTGGATTTGGTTTCTTATATTGAAAAGTATTGTAAATGGACAAGTAAATGTTCTCCAGGGATGCATTCAAAGGTGTATAGCTGTCATACATAGAAAACTTAGACTTCGGCCTTCTAGGCTCCCTTTTTCGGTCTCGATTCCCTTAACTAGTTCTTTTCTGCTGATTCGACTTGTTTTGAACATTGCCCCGCACTTTCCCAAACTTCTCTGCTTTATCGCGATATTGCTTTGCACTACTTCCCCATTGGGCCTTGGTGCATTACTCTTCCTAAATAAACTGGCTTCCTCCTTTCTCATAAACTGGGCCTCCTTTGAATAGAAACGTTCCAGCGTGGCCGACACTTTTCCAGCTAGCCAGTCACCAAACTTAGATTCCGGGTCGACCCCGCTCGTCAGAGCCATGAATATTGCGTGATCATTTGGGTTACTGATTTCAGTGGTGTCACGGCCCGTGTGATACACTTTAAGTCGACAATAAATCACACGCGTTCAAATCTAATTGAACAGCAATATGAATCATTAGTGGTGAAGAAGAAAAGGATAGAAGAAAATAGAACAATATCACAAAATCTCACAATCGCAGCGGAATAATGTATAATAGATAATAACATATCTTTATAAAAAAGGAACTATAACTGTTATTTATACATACTATCATCAGAGTATAACAACAAACAAAACAGAACTGGACAGTTTTAACAAATTGTCCTCACCAATGCTAATAATACAGCCTGAAACACACAGCAGAATATAACCAAGTACGTGGAATACGTCTCTGTCACCTAGCTCATCTCCTGGGCTCCATATCATCCTAACCTGAATCTGTAATACTCGGTCTAACCCGAGCATTATAATAAAATAACACCGGAGTCAGTGTGGAAAACCAGCGTGAGAAACACACTTAATTTGAATTATTACTTTATCAAAATCCTTTGAAAACAAAGATATCTCATAAGACCACGTCACATATAAACATAAAGGGTTTTTACCTTGCGATAACCAAACACTTTTATAGAAAATCCAGTGATATTATAATGGTGTCTAAGTACAAATACTTATTAAAAGTTCTTCACCAAAACACTAACCAAAACTTCATCTAATTTACTTGGGTTCAATTTTATTTTATAATTCAAGTCTGGATTTTAATTCTTCACCAAAATATCAAACCATTTTTATTTTTGGTTGTTCTATTCCATTTTTCAATTTCATAAGTTACACTACTTATTTTTCACATTTCCATCAATTCTATACTCGAATATATTCACATTTTATTTTTAACTCAAGATTATACATCACTTTATAGCTTATATATATATATATATATATTTATTTATTCCATTAAATCAATTTTTATAAGCTATTCGAACTTATTTTTTCACAATTCCAAAAAATTTCACTTAAATTTTATTCCATTCAAAATTTATAACTTATAGTTATATAGTCAATTTACAATTCACACTTTATATATTTAATTCAATTCAATTTAATATGGTTTTAAATCTAATCCAATTTTTCACTTAACTTATCTCAAGTTAAATTCTCACCCATTCAACGTTTTTCTTCTTTTAAAAATTCAATTTATTTAAATAAGTTAAATTTTAATTTCATATTGAAATTCGCATTTCCCAGGTTTTAGTTCTAAAACTTATTCTCTTTTGGTTTTACTTCTGATTTAATTGGGAATTCCAGAATTCAATCACCCGGTACTATTTCAAATCATTTAGCTCTTTTGGTTTAACAAACCATTTCCTTGGAATTTCAAACTCAACTTGATTTAATTTAAAACAAATTTCCTTTGGATTTTCTAAAACAACACTTGTTTTTAAAAAAAAATCTTAATCTCAAATTACTACGATAGCAAATCCGTCACTTAGAGACTTGAAAATGAAGATTGATGATGCAACCGCCATTACCAGAGTCATTTCCTAGCTACTGTAGTGAGTTCAGAGCTTTATCGCGTTTAAAACTCCATTTTTAAACATTTTCTATTCAAAAAAATATCACAATAATATCACCATTATTTATTTCAAAAATGTTTCCAAAATAACATCATTTTCATTTCCATAACACTTTTGAAAATATTTTCCAAACCTTCTAGGATTTAAATTTATGAATTCAAGTTTAAATCCATTTTAGTTATAATTCATTTGTACAATTCATACTTATACAATTTTTTCATTTGGTTATATATATCCATTTAAACTTTATAATCTTGTTTTGATTATAATAATAACAACTAAACACTCCAATATACTATAATAATTTCTAGAAAATTATTTTTCATATCAAAATACAATTTGGGTAGAATTATTTCATTTACCTTCTTCAAAACCATATTGTGTCGGTTTACTTGGTTCAAGTGTTTAGAAACTCCTATCGATTTAGTGGCGTCCCACCACTCGACCTGAATTTATACGTCACTCAATAGATAAATCAACACAATATAAAACATTTTATATTCACTAACAAATACACGCTCATATCTGTTATACTCTATACTCATTCTAGGGTACTACTGACCCTATCTCTAATGATTAATCCCCACCAAAGCCAAGGTGGTCGCTTAACCTTCAGCTTTGATACCACGTGTAACGTCCCGTATCTTCGTACACTTTGAGTCGACAATAAATCACACACGTCCAAATCAAATTAAACAGAAATACGAATCATTAGGGGTAAAGAAGAAAAGATAGAAGAAAATAGAACAACATCACAAAATCTCACAATCGCAACGGAATAATATATAATAGATAATAACATATTTTTTGTATAAAAAGGAACTATAACTGTTATTTATACATATCATCATTAGAGTATAACAACCAACAAAATAATACTGGATAGTTATAACAACTTGTACTCACCAGTGCTGACTATACAACCTGAAACACACAGCTGAATATAACCAAGAACGTGGAATACTTCTCTATCACCCAACTCGTCTCCTGAACTCCATAGCATCCTATCTTGAATCTGTAATACTTAGTCTTACCCGAGCATTATAATAAACTAACACCCGACTCAGTCTGGAAAACCAGCGTGAGAAACACACTCAATTTGAAATATTACTTTGTGAAAATCTTTTGAAAACAAAGGTATCTCGTAAGATCACGTCACAAATAAACCCGACGGGTTTATACCTTACGATAACCAAAACACTTTTATAGAAAATCCAGTGATACTATAATAGTGTCTAACTACAAATACTTATTAAAATAGCCGAAACTGTTACATTAATTAAATTCTAGCATACTAGGCTCTACAATCAAAACCTACAGACTCATAGTGGATATTGGATTCCATACAATGACTGGGCTACGGGGGTACCGTCCATCACAGTACACCTTTAGAAAAATGTACCGAGGATCTCGCCTGGATCTCCTACCAAAATAGGACCTGCCTACCCCTAACTTGGATAGTACCAAATATGTTATCACCCGGGTGTTCCCACCCTTATCGAGCGCTCTATTTTCATGCACAGCCATATCCATAATTTTACAATATATCCGAGGGTATCTAGAAAAGTGATAACGTGCCGTAATTGGGTGTGAACTATTTAGCCCTGTTACATCTCCCCTGTTTTAGTCATTCCCGTTTGATGAGGCTTGAGGCTACGTTTTACCTTTAAAATAGCATGCATAATTGGAATGCTAACACTGCCTTCCTGGCCATGATGCAATGATAGCATTCATCCATACAAGTTGCCCCGGGTTTGCACAAACCAAATATCCTTCCAAATCACCATCTCCATTAGCTTCTTGACTTCACAATTCGTAGCGCACAAATCGGATTGAAGTGGTTTTTCGGATAACTTAAATCTGACCCCGGTCTCTTCGAAACAATCAACGAATTTGGCCAGGTTTGATAGTTGGTTATTTAACTATCAAATAACATCCATAAGCAGTCGCTAGGCCTTATTTTATAAATCTCCAAAATATTTATTTCAATATATCTTTAAAAAGATATATATTCAATTTCTTCCCGTATTCCAATATTTGAAGCCATTTTCAAACTTATATACATAACAGGAAAATTTCAAATCATATCTACTCTATCACTTAGTGAAATATTTCAAAATTTGATTTAAAAATCCATTGCTGAGGAAAAATATTCTTATAAAATCATTTCGTAGTCAAATATCTCCAAACCCTTCACTTTAATCCTTTAGAAAATATTACAGGTGTCTTTTCCCAAACATTTTAAATATCCACACTTAGGAAATGTTTATAAGTATTTTTCCAATAATCATTTTATTTTCTATACTTAGGAAATATTCCATTTATTCCTATTTCTCAATTCTTTTACAATTTATTTGTAAATCCCTTAACCCACTTATATCGAATCCTATAAGTTTTCGGGAATTATTAATTAACCTCCCTTAACTCTTCAAAAACGATTGCACTTGTCTATGATTCTAACTACCCAATTCTTATTTCCTTTATATGACTTCTAGTTCATTTCGAAGTTCTCAAATTTCAATATTTCGGTAGTTTACTAAGGTTTTCAGAATTCATTACAAGGTTTCTCTAAAAAAAATCATATCCGTTAAATAAACCCCATTTTCCAATCTCGAGAGAATCTATAAATAAATTTCAATCATTTCAAAAACTCTGTATATATAATATGTATTTTTAAAGAATAATAATTTATTTTAAAACATGTTTAAATAATTATTTAAAATAGCAAAACATTTTAAATAAAACATCGATAATTCATTCCCAACTCATTTTTAAATAAAACTAATCAATTTACAAGGCTGACTGTAGAAATTAGAATTTTATTTCAATAAACATTAAATATTTGAGTTACCAGCTTTTTCGAAATATTTAAATATAAATAATAGTTTGTATACTACATAGTTTAGTAAATAAAAATATCATTTAAAACAATTTTAAATTTATTGACAAAAAATCTATTTTTAAAAAGTCCAATACCGCCAATTTCAATTTATAAATCCCTTTGGATTCATATCACATCTACTACATCCCAATTTCATAATCATTCACACATTCACAAATAGATTCCACTATTCCTTTTCCGAAATGATTTTTCACTTCTCGTTGTACATTCAGTCTTGTGAATTTATTTTTTCAATTTATCAAATGAAAATCATTTTTCTTAGTTTATAAAAACAGATTATAACTCATTCGAATTTCTCTTGTTTATAACATTCTCATTTATAACTTCATTTTCAAATATATTACCTTATAATTTCCATTTATTTTCCAAATCTATTTTTTAATATTTTTTAATATCTTATCCCTACTTTTTTTAAATATCATTTTAAAATTTCATTGTTGAAAATCCCTTATAAAAATTATTTTAAAATCTCTATTTAAATATTTTTACGAATAGTTATGCACAACCCGAAATTAATTATTATTTTATCCAAATCAATTTCTTTAAAGTAATACAATTTTTGATATAAATATTTTTATATTCAAACTCTCCTTTTAAATTACTTCAGATTCCAAAAATAGTATTTATGGTATTTAAAATACCAAAATTTTACATAACGATCTGTAACAGATTATTCAATTCCAACATATATCACTATGTATGAAAAATAATAAATATATTTGAGGAATCTAGTTGGATCCCTCTAACGTGTTTCCCTATATCCGCGATGTTAGATAACAAAATACTAATCCCACTTTGAGGAGGATATCACGATAATATAGGGTCATCCGCTATTATGCAGAGGGCATAGGGTCTCATCCGCTCTAATGCTGGGAAAATATCCAACTACTAATATGTATAGTACTATATATGTAACATCTGATAATAATTTATAAATTTAACCAAGCATCCAATAATCAATTTTAACATTTTAAAATTAATGGCAGTAATCCAAATGAGTGAGATTTACTCACGTTGATTTTTTTATTTGTAATCCGTTTCAATCATTTAAAATTAAATTGAACTGATGTAGATTCCATAAATCTCCAACCCAATCCTATTACGTAGATTTCACGGCTACGAATCAAACGTGACTGGTTTCGTGATTTTTAGACCTCATACAAATAATTTATGAGTTAATAATCAATCGATAATTAAAATTTTAATTTACTTAAAAAAATTTAGTTTACCCATAATTATCATCTTCCCCAAATCAAACCTACTATAACCGAGCTCTGACCAACCTCCTCTCCCTCTCCCTTGACCGTTCCTCAATGCAAACATCTCAACAAACTCTGACGTACATCCCTTTGCAATAGCAACTCCCAGCCATCAATGCATCACCACCGAACACCCTAGGCAGATCGCGATCGTTTTCCTAAGTCTTCACTGTAGCAAATGATCGCGACCTCTAAAGTGAAGACACCTCCTAACCATCGACCCAAGGTGCCACACTCCACCACTAGCTCATCTACGCTCGCCCTTTATGCCAAACTCAACCTCACAAATCGCCCAAAGCAAACCCTAGCTCTCGACCCTTCTATTGTAGCATGCATGAACCAATGCTGCAACCTCTGATACAGTAGCCATTGGAGAAACATCGATCTAGCTTCGAAGTTGCATGGTACTTCGTACCATCAGGGCGAGATTTCTTTTTTTATGAACGAATCGATTCGATCGATTCCTTCTTTTTTGTTTTTTTTCTCAATTTTCGAACTGAAGGAGAAGACAGGGAGAAGAGATGCGATTTAAATGAAGGAAGATGGTTGGAATAGAGATAGGTTGGCTCATAATGTGGCTACAAGTGACTTTTGTTTAGATTTCTTACTTATCCATTCAATATATTCCTTATTATATTCAGGGAAACCTCGAACTCCTATTGAGGTGTGCCACCTGGCGTTTCTAATGTTATACTGCTATTCTGAACCCAATGGAATAAGTCTCAAGGCCTAATTCGATCGTATGTGGGAGATAGTTTTTTTAATTGACTATTTAAATTAAATCCAATTAAATTATTTCTCAACGTTTTTAGATTGCATGATCAAAACCCAAATGCTATGAAATTTGAAATCCAATAATAATACACTATTATGGATCCAATGGAACTAGTTTCGTCAAATTCTGAGACTATGCCTTGGATCGCTAAGTCAGTTACACTGACGATTTCAAAAATTGATGAAATCGCTTAAAATTCCCGTTTTAAAAACTTACTAAATCAATTCTAATCCAAATAGGGTTTACACCAACATTAGAAACCATTTTGATTCAAATTCAACTCAAATTTCAATTATTTACCAATTCTGTATTAAGATAAATTGCTATAATTGAAATTTAAATCAAATTTATCAATTCAAACAAAATTTCCACATTAGATATCAATTTATATGCCGATTTCAGTATTTAAAATCATTTAAATATTTAAAATTGAACGACAGAAAAATCCAGGTCATTACAAGTGGCCGCAACATGAAATCTCTGCAAATAATCCTTCAGTGATTCCCCTGGAGCCTGAATTACACTTGATAATGACATCATATCTTTAGGGCGAGTAGCATGGATCCATAACTTCTCCACAAACCTTGTTGCCAGTTCGTCAAATCTTGAGATTGACCACTGAGGTAACCTTGTAAACCACATACTGGCGTTCCTAGAGAGAATTATGAGGAAGCATCTACATTTAGTGTCATCGTTCGCTCTTGCCGAGTCCATCAATCATTTGTACCTCATGATGTGCTGCCTGGGGTCAGTTTTTTCCTCTCATAGGCAGGCATCGTAGGCATGTTAAACCTTCTAGGATACTCCACATGTAAAACACTGTAAGTAAATAGGGTGTGGCTCCTAGAGACTCCCCAATAATCATTTGTTAAGCCTTGGTTCTTTCTCACCAGCTGTTTGACCATTGCGGATAAATTCGATGTCTGGATAGGTGGCGCCAAGTGGTGGCCGTGCTCCACCTCGCATGAATGATCCGGTTGGTGTCTTTGAGCCATTTCATGCCTCCTTGGCCTATCATCCTCCTGATGTGCGTTCTGAGCATTCACTTCATTATCATTCCGAAGAGGTAGTTGGTCAGCATCCAAACGTACTCCAACATCCAAATTCTCGGATCCAAGCTGAGCATGACCCCCCAGCTGCAGTTGCGGAGCAGTCCCTTTGGAGTGGGATCGGCACCGATCCTTAGGGAGGGATTAACACGGATCCCTATGGAGGGGTCGCCACCGACCCATCTTGGCAGACCATGTTGGTCTGCCAAGCATTGCTCCGTTATCCCTGTTCGTGCTGCTTCAACTTTGCAACGCCTTTCCCTGTGATATTCGTCTAATGAAGTTGAACCATTTGACGCCTAGTAAGAAGCGAGACCCCTTCTGGCACTTTAGCGCTGCTGTTGAGCAATCTGGTTCATCACGTTGGCATTATTCTAGATTTTCTCATTTAGCTGCCTACGACTTTCCATCAGCTCTCTCATCAAGTCATTGAATTCAGCCTAGTTATGGAATCAGCAGGGTTCTGGATTGCAGCAGGCTCCACATTCACATTAGCAGGTTGGTTGCATGGACCCCCTTGTTGGACACTGGCAGTTTCATTAGCATCAACACTCTAGGAAGTAGATCTAGTGCGCCTCACCAATCTTGATTCTTTGGTTAGATCTTGGTAAATCTGAATAATATCTAAAAGCTTCTAAAGATGAACCTGGATCTCCTTCGGGGAATTTCCTTAATCCAATAGCAACAAAGGTAATCCTAACAGCCTGAGAATCAAGAGTCTCAGTGAAAGCGCCAAAATTTTTGCAACCAAATTGGCCAAAAACACCCAAGAACAGATTTAACTAGTGAAATAAATAACAAAATTAAATGAAAACGGAGAAAGATAAAAAAATATAAAAGAAGACACCGCAGAAAGCAAGAACAACAAGACTTATAGTGGTTCGACATTGATTGCCTACGTTCACTTTGAATATTCTCTTCGTTGCTTCTAAATTCACTTGATTACAATTACAAATAGTAAGAAATAGCAAGAAATCAGAAAAGAATGGAGGAAGTTAGTTAGAATTGTGGCAAAGTTTAACTAACAGCGTAAGAGTCCCTAGAATGGCCCCTGTGCCTGTATTTATAGATGAAGGCGGCCTCCGATCTAACTGAAACTTCGGCAGCATGACCTCCCCAACAAAATAGGCCCACCATAAGGAAGGCTAGTCCCAACTCTTAATGGATAGGGATCGGTACCAATCCCTCCTTGAGTCGATTTTGGGCTAGCGATCCCTATGGTAGCTCCCTTATGACATAACATATTAGTGCTTCAGATATCAAGATGTTTGGATGTTTGGAGCACCTGTTCTTGTAGTACTTTAGTTCGAATCTTAACTTGGTAAAGGAAATACCAATCTCTCCTCGTTCTCTAATGTATGTTGATCCATATCACACAGACCATATCATGTGGATCCCTCTCTCACGAATGCATCATGTCGATCCCTCTCTCATGAATGCATCATGCCGATCCCTCTCTTACGAATGCATCATGATGATCCCTCTAGCTTTATAACACTACACCAAATACTGTGATTTGCAACTAACCATCCACTCATTTAGCAACGGTTATTAACCGTTGCCATTTAGCAACGGTTATTAACCGTCTTGGTTCAATTAGCAACGGTTTTTTATCGTTGCTAATTGGGAACGGTTATTAACCGTAGCTTCTTTGGAGACAAATGATGGCGGTGAATTTCATCCTTTCGCGCCATAATTTTTGGCGCGCTTCGTTTCAATTAGCCACGGTTTTCAACCGTGGCTAATTAGCAACGGTTGGAAACCATTGTAAATCATTTAGGTAGTGCCGGCCCAGGGACAAGCCCACCAAGCTCCTGGGATGGGGCAACCAATTGAGCCGGGCAACACCAAAAATCTGTTTTACTTCAAAGTTACAGCTCAATAGCTATCTCCATGTCGGCGATGCGCGAACCCAAAAAAACTAGGGTTTCAAAAATCAACGCTTTCTAAATAATCATCGCTGCATACTCGGCTCTTCCATCAGCCATCGTCGGCTCTTGCTTGCCTCCTACGCGATATTTTCTACTGCTGATTTGAAGTCCCGCTACAGTCTCTATACTGCCACTGCTAATTAAGTATGCGAATTTCTTGTTTTGAGTTGTCTAATTTTCCAAAATTGAGTCGCCCTTTTACTGCTTTAGCTTTCATTAACCTTGAAAACGCCTGAAGCTAATAACTTATTAGTATTTAGTTACAAACAACTAGTTTTCTATAAATAATCGTTTAGGAATTGAAATTTGAAAGCTGAAGCTAAAAAACTAATAATTATTTAGGAACTGATATTTACATTGATGTACTATTTTTCCTGCAGTGTGTGTATGACCCACAAACATTTAGGCAGAACCCAATATGATTTGCCTGTACACTTAACTAGATACACTAGTTTGTAAACTTGATACATTTCGTTAAAAATTAAATACACTGTTTTGTAAACTATTTGAGACTATAAGTATTGCAGCCCACTTAATGTGGCAACTTTTGTATAAAAAGTTGGTACTTTGTTATGTTATAGTTTTATATGTGATTTTATGCTTATATATGAAAAAAAAAATTGACATGTTATATTGTAAGGGGCAAAAAAATTCACACTGGGCTTGGTCAACCGATTCTTTGGGCCGCCCTTGCTTTTAGGATTGATGTTTCATTAAGTTTCAAAATAAGGTAATATTGTTCCAACAAAAAAATTATATTGTAAGGTAATTTTGTTTTACTAAATATGAGACCATATTTAGTAAGTGAATAAAATTGTTGTTAATGGCGCAAGCCAAGTATCAGGAGAGGGGTAATGCATAGACATTACTCTGGTGCTACAAAATGGCGCCGTTGTAATGGCAAATTTTTTGGAAACAGTTTGATGCTAATGTTAAATTTCAAGTGAAATCAGAAGAATAGACATCTGTTTAGTTAATATCAGAGTTGAACTTGGTAGAAAGCCATAAGATATTGTTACCCATGATTTCTTATTAGCTCTTGTTATTTTCTTTCAGTATGTCTTTTAGTATAGACAAACAATGGATGAATCAATCTAATCGAAGAAATACAGAATATGTGGAAGGTGTGAGAAATTTCGTTAAATTTGTTGCTGAAAACGGTGGCAATAAGGAAAATTATTCGTGCCCTTGCACGCGGTGCAAAAATGAAGATACATTCAAATTAAGTGACGTTCATTTTCATTTGCTTAGATATGGTATTGTTCAATCATATACCATGTGGTGTTTTCACGGGGAAAGAATACCGGAGAAGCCAAAACAACAACCGGCTAGTCATGCCACAAATACTGATGAGTCCGAACATATTAGGATGGAGGATTTGATCGATGATGCAGATAGATTCCATCACTTTCAACCTACAAGTCAGTTGCATGATAATGCTAATATTGGTGAGCAGTTTACGGATAAATCATTTTTTGATAGTGCAACTGCAAAAGAGCCATTGTATCCTTCTTGTCCAAAAGAGATTACAAAGTTGTATGCCATTGTGAAACTGAATAGCCTGAAGACCCAATACGGCTTTTCAGACAATGGTGTGACTGCCCTACTCGAATTCATAAAGGAGTTACTCCCCGAAGGTAACACGCTACCGTCAAAGTACCCCGACGTGAAGAAGATTATTAAGCAAGTTGGGATGAATTACATAACTTATGATGCATGCATTAATGACTGCATCTTGTACTGGAAAGATAATGCGAACAAAGTTTCATGTACAAATTGCAACGCACCAAGATATAAGACATCATTCGACGAAGAGAGAAAAGCTACCACAATACCTCGAAAGACCTTAAGACATTTTCCTTTAATTTCTAGATTGAGAAGACTGTATACTGTACCATGGATAGCAGAAGCGATGACTTGGCATGGTCGTTCCAAGTCCTGTACAACCGTAATGCGTCATCCGCGTGATACTTCTCAATGGAAAACTACAGATTCTTTTGATCCTTCGTTTGCTACTGAACCACGAAACATCACGCTTGGAATAGCAACAGATGGTTTCTGTCTGAATGCTTCTTTAACTAACCCTTACAGCTGTTGGCCAGTATATAACCTTCCTCCGTCTTTGTGCATGAAAAGAGAGTTCTCAATGTTAACACTGTTGATTTCTGGGCCAAAACAACCGGGGAAGGATATTGATGTTTATTTAGAACCTTTGATAGACGAGTTAAAGCAGTTATGGGAAGGAGTCGTTACATTTGATTCATTTAAGAAATCTGAGTTCATAATGAGAGCTAGAGTGTTGTGGGCAATCCATGATCATCCCGCTCTTGGGACTTTATCGGGATGTACAACTCACGGCTACTTTGCATGTCCTATTTGTGGAGAAGAAACTACATCTGTTTATCTCCCTGGAAGTAAGAAGATTTGTTACATGGGACATCGAAGATTTCTTCCGTCCGGACACAAGTTTCGATACGATAAGACAAATTTCAACAACGAGCAAGAACTTAAGCGTCCTCCAAAACCACTGACTGGTTATCAAGTTGAAAAAAAGGTAGCGAATATAAAAATGAAAGTTGGTAAAAACATACCGGAAATTGGTCGAAAACGGAAAAAGACAATCGATGAAGAAGTTCCTGCATGGTATAGGAGGTCGAAGTTCTTTGATTTGCCATATTGGAAAACAAATTTGACCCGACATAATATTGATGTTATGCATACGGAGATGAATGTCACGAAACATTTGATCAACACAATTATGAACGATAAAGACATGTCAAAAGATGGGATCAATGCACGGAAGGATTTGAAAATCATGGGTATAAAACAAAAGTTGTGGGTGATAGAAGATCCTGAAACAAGTAAAGTAACCATACCAAATGGGACTTTCACTTTGAGCAAAGAAGAAAAGATACGGTTTTGCACCGTTTTGAAAAATTTGAAAGTGCCGAGCAAATTCTCTTCGAACTTCCATAACAATGTGAGCATCAACCCTCCTGAACTACAAAATATGAAGTCACATGATTACCATGTCATAATGGAACATTTACTTCCGGTATTGCTTCAGCATTGTTTTCCGCAACATAAGGATCTACGGAATGCTATTCACCGCATTAGTCTCTTTTATAACATTTTGTGCTCAAAGGTGATCAACAGGGGACATCTTCTAAAAGCAAAGGCTAGTTTGGTAGAAGCAATGTGTGTTATTGAAAAACATTTTCCGCCTGCATTTTTTGATATCAGTATTCATCTTATGGTTCATTTAGCCGATGAAGCATTGATTTCTGGTCCTGTTAGATATAGGCGGATGTACCCATTTGAACGGTAAATTACTAATTTTAGTTATGTACATAATTATTCGATTTAAATAGCTATTGATGTCTACATTTTACAATCATTCATCTTCATAGGTTGATGAAAACATATAAAGGATATGTGCGCAACAAAAGATATATTGAAGGGTGTATTGCAGAAGGACATATTGTACAGGAAGCTAGTCTTTACTGCATGGAGTATATGCCAAAAGGAGGTGCTGGCACTCATAAACATACCCGTGAAGCGTTTTTAGACGAGGATGATGAGTTTGCTGATGAAATAGCACTAGATAATGGTAAAGATATAACGTTAACTCAAGTGCAATTTCAACAAGTGCGTAAATGGGTCCTTGATAAGTACGACGGATTGGATGAATGGAAGAGTTAATTCATGAATTTGTTCTGAATTCTTATTATTGTAAATCAATTCATATATATAGTATTTATTGTGTATTTTTCGTAGGAGGTATAACTCCTATGTTCAAAGCACCTAATCTCAAACTCGAGGCGGGGGTAAATCTGGGGAAGCTATTAAAAATTTCACTTTTTGGTTACGTGAGGAGGTATATGTATTAAATATTTAACGTATTTTCAAGTTGACCATACACCTCCTTGACAATGTTTTTTTACTTATTGTGTTTGTTGTAGTTGTTGAAGACCGTCGATGTTGACTCAACTCTTTGGCGGTTAGTTAACGGGCCGAAGTTTGATGCCCGTAGTTATATGAAGTACCAAGTGAATGGATTTTTATTTTCTCCGAAGAGCTATGAAGAGCAAAAGCTAACACAGGATAGTGGTGTATGCATGAGAGCAATTACACAATTTAGAGCGAGTGGGAAGGATAAAAATTTTAAGGAAGCAGAAACAACTTATTACAGAGTCATTCAACAGATGGCAGCACGTCAGATGCGATATCTTCCTACTTTGTAAGTTAAACAAATAACAACGCCTCTAAATTAAATTTTCATTATTCATATATATATATATATATGTATGTATGTATGTATTTACTTTTTAGGAAAAAATTGAAAAAGTAAAGGAAACGACGAGTGGTGGTGATGAGGCCGTCTTTATATCAGTGTTTGGTAAAGATGTAAAGGGCAGGAGCCGAAGTATTGGGACCAATATAGCTCCTAGCCAAGTTAAGAGTGCTGTCATTCCATGCAAACGGCTCAAACAGGCCCAAGGAGTATATGAGCAGCAACTGCAAAATGTGGAGCAAAAATTGATGAAGCTGGACAATATGGATGATAAACTGGAGCGTCTTCTCAGCATAGCCCAAGGTAACCGTCAAGTAGGCAGTGAAATCGCATCTTCTCAGTTTGCCACTCCGAACAATCAGTTGATCGACCAAAGATGTGAAATCCTGAACTTCGACGACGAAGTAATTGCAACAAGTACTATTTTATTAAAATTTGAAGAAAATAATATGTTGCAAAGTCAGTGAATGCTTAACTTCGTGAACGGGAGAGTGCGCTGCATTTTCTTGCATTTTACATTTTTCATTTAACATAGCTGAACAATAGTGAGGCTGTTAGTCAAGAAACAAAACAAGTTTGTTAACACGTTTACAATTGCTGAGACATATTAGTAAACAATAGTGAGGCTAGCCGAGCAGTACTTGTGTACATGGCATTAAATGAATATGTACCCAAAACACTTCTCAGCACTCATTATTAGGCAAATTTCTCTGTAATTCACTTCTGGCATTAAACCTAAGTCATTATTAGGCAAATTTGGGTCTAGTTCATATACTGTGAAACTTGGGCCATCACTGCATGTTTGTGAAATGGTTTTGGGTAGCATGAGTTTTGTTTTTTGTTTATATAAGTTTTCATGCTAAAAAAATCTGGTGCACTGTCTTGCGAGTAAATCCTTTTGTACCTACGTATGCACTGCCCCTGAACCATGCAAGTTTATTTCTTTGTTACCTGCGTGTGTTATTTTTGCAAATTACATGCTTTATACGTGTGTTTTACTTTGATTTTTGTGTGCAAATTCTTGCATGCTTGATATATATTGCATGTATAATTTCTAAAGGCAAATGGTTCCAAGATTTAAAACTTTTATTCTTGCGTGTGTACTGTCCCTGAAGCATGCAAATATACCACCTCTAATATATGCGTATCCTTGCATTGAAATTATTTCATGCGCACACTTATGCTTTTGTGCCCATATATACCACCTCTTAAATGTATGGGAGCTTGTTAGTTCTGTAAATGTGATTCCATGTATTCACTCCAGGAATGCTTATATAACAGGTACTATATGTCGAGATTCCACAGCATTAATAATTCATGGAAAACCAGTACCACCCACATATGAAAAAGTGTTGTTGGACAAAATTTTATTGCCGGATGAGCTAACCGCCAAAATATGTCGACAATTTACCGAGACCTTTGGGGATGTTGGAGCCGGAGGTTATGTGAGCCATCAAAAGGGTTTGATACGATATCTTTAGTCGGAGGTATTGATATTTCTGACTTGTAGTTTGCATATATTGCTGATTTTCTTTTGTTTGCTGTATATGAAATTTGCATATGCAAATGCATGTGTATTTTGTCTTGGTCTGTCTTGTTTACAAGATAATCGACAATTTATCAAATACTAGGAAGTAAAGCTTTTACCTTCCAAAAAAAAAAGGTTGAAGCCCTTTATATTCTCCTTCCAAAATACGTGATTGGAGGATGCCATTCATAGCATTCCATATATTTATTTTTCAGTTGCTCCTAGTGTAATTTGAAGAATTTAAAATTAAGGCCATCTGGCCTAGGAGAACTGTTGTCATCAATTTGAAAGACAATAGTTTTGACTTCTTCTATTTGGAAAGGCTGACATAGGCTTTGCCTTTCCTTCTGAGATAAGATTTTTTTACAAATAATGCCTGGAAATTGATGTGTGGGCTGATATAAAGAAACCAATTCAGTGAAATAATTAACAGCTTCATTCACCAGTTTATCTGATGTTGATGGCCATGATCCGTTAGGACTTAAAACATATATGTTTCTATTATTAGGATTAGTCGCATTGACTTTATTGTAAAAGAAACTAGTTGGCCTATCCCCATTGGTTAGCCAGTTTAACTTCATTCGTTGATCAGTTTCAGTTGCTATTTTTCTCATCATATCTTGAACCTGATCTGTTTTTAATCTATATTGTTCAATCAGGTTTGCATTCAGTGGGTTTTGGACTAATTAATTTGACTGGCCTCTTCTTTTAACTGGATAATAACTTTATGAATGCTATTTTTATTATTTCTCCAATTTCCCAGTATAGATTTAATTTACTTTAGTCTAGACAGGAGGATATGAAGAGGATTTTCCTGGAATTCTTTTGAGAGCTTCTTGAATCGAAGAATGGTACCTAGTTTGATTGTGCCAGGAATTACTGTATCTGAAATGTACTTTGGCATTCCTAATATTATGAATCATAAAACTGATATTTATAGGGGAGTGATCACTAATAGAGTGATTACCAAAGTTAATACCAAATTGTTTAAATTTATCCATCCATAAGTAATTAATAAACAACCGATCGATTTTGCTGAGAATAGAAAAATTAAGCCTCCTCGCCATGTAAAGTGATTACCAGTAAATTGAGGTTCCATAAGCTAAGATAGGAAAATGCAATCAATAAACTCTTGATCACCCAACGAATTATGAATACCATTAGTAATTCTCTCTTTAGCCGATAGAATAGAGTTAAAGTCACTTTTGGGTGGTATGAATTTTTAGACAGGTTTATCAAACCTGTCATGTATAAACAGAGGCATGTTGCCTGTACACAATCGTACACACAGTCATGCATACATAAATACAAGCATGCAAGCACCTTTCACAATTTACATTCAAGACTTATCACATGCAAAATAGGTATATCAAGTTTTAAGAATTTATAAGGGTGGTTTGCTCACCTGGATAGTTTGACAGAGAGGAAAGAGAACCTGAAAAAGATTTCAAAATCTGGATATTGAGGCTTGATCAAATTTGCTTTATCCTAACCGTTGTTTGCTTTGAATTGCTTTACATTATTTGATTTTCTCTTTGCTTGGGTTCTACTTTGTTTTAAATTAATTCAGACTTTTTGAATCAGGTAGATGCTGTTTGTTTTTGAACTGGAATATTCTTTCCAGATTTATGAAGTTGAACTGCCTCTGAATTTAATCTTCGAGTTGCACATGAACCAGGTTGAACATTGAAGTCTGAAAACTGGAATGCTTTGCCCATATGATTTTATTTTCCTCTCATATGAAAGGCTTTTTAGCTTGCAAAACAATGTAGTGTAATTAATGAAATCTTTGTACTGTAGTGATAATAAACAATGCAGTGTAATAAGTATGATATTCCGGCACGGTAGCATTCTGTTTGCAAAACAATGAGTGTAATTATAAGTTTGATAATTTTATATGTATGGTATATGTGCGATATGTTTATAGTGCTTGTGTACCAATATTTTGATATTTTGATATATATTGACATTCTGGTATATATACTGAGATATGCCTGTAACGCAGTAGTGAGTTATAGCTGTGATTTAGCAGGAACAAACATTATGTGCAACAGGTGTTAACCATTGCTTTATGTGTGACTTTGGTCATAAAGCAACGGTTTTTAATCGTTTTTTTTTGGACAGAAAGCAACGGTTACTGACCGTTGATATTTTACCCATTAAGCAACGGTTTTTACCCGTTGCCTAATGCAAATAAAGCAACGGTTATTACCCGTTGCGTTTGGCTAAGTCTGCAACGGTTTAGAACCGTTGTCTTTGGTCCAGTTTGCAACGGTTACTACCCGTTGCCTTCTACTCAATTTGCAACGGTTTTTACCCGTTGCCTTTTGGACATAAAGCAACGGTTTTATCCCGTCGCTAAATTCAACCACTCCTGTTTTAAAGACGGTTATTACCCGTTGCTTTTTGCCTTAACAACGGTTTTTACCCGTTGTTAATAGCTTATAATAGTGTAGTGTAACTTATACTGATCCCTCTATATTCCCATTCAAACTGATAATCCTGCCAAGCAAGTGAGTACTCTGCTAACCCCCATCATCCTAATTGTATACCGATCCCTTCACTATCTTACTCAAGTTGACCAATGACCATGTCGATCCCTATTTCAATTAAACTACTTTCCATAATTCCGACATCCTACATCATCTATCTATTAACTCCGTCTAATTCGAGTTCCGCACAACTGTTCAGACTTATATCTTGGTCATGCAGACATTGCCTTATGATTGTCCTTCTCATCAGCAATCGAGTATGGCCTACGTGATTGGCCCAACATAGCGGGTCAAGATACCGAGTAACAATATCGTATACTGGTACGTGTATATATAACTTTTATATACTAACAAATATTTATTAACAACACCCGAAATATCAAACAAATTAATAATTAATATTTTCCAAATATTAATAAAATCAATTAATTTATAACATTTTAGATACTACTTAAATCGTGCATTTTTCGAAGAATTCACAAATGTGACTGTATGACTCAGAGGCATGAATTATGTCAGCGATTTACATTGACTAATTCAAATAATAACTTTCGTGTTACCTTAGATAGTGTTGTGATAGTATGGATGAATTCATCACTTACAAATCATTTCAATGAAATCATTTTTTATATTATCTTAGGTGGTACCAAAAGTAAGAACAATTTATGCATGTTCTTTTCGCTAAAACTATATCACATTATGATGCATTGAGCCAGGTGTCGATCAAAACTCTAATACTATCCATATTTAAATCGGTTAGTCCATAAAAGATCCTTCATTCAATAACAATATATTTTTCTTAACCATTATACTCTGGCTAGATATCTTGACTTTGAGTTAACTATAGTTGACCATTATATTAATATCATAAAATAAGGAGACGAATTCTCTATTGAATAGTGTGTCACTTCCGACGTTTTAACTTAGTCCCAATTATAGTTGCTAGATGGATCGTCATACCATGATTTAACTATAAATCAAAGTGGAATGTCAGTATTGAAGTTCCATAGTATTTTCAAGTAGAGGGAATTATGTAACAGTGTGACACTAAGATTCCTTGTTTGGCCCTATGTTATAATAATCTCTAAGCGAGGTGAGGCGACATAAGTTTCACTTCACATAATGTTGCTTAAGCCCTGCTTAATTTGTTATCATACTTTATTAGTACCTATATGTATCTATTGTAACAAGATTATATCAAGTGTATTATATATGTACAAGTATACTATATGTGTACGCACAATTCATCACAATGAACTAAAGTTTAACTTTGAAGTTAACCTATAAATTCTTAAGTTTCAAAATTGGATTTGAATTTCTCTATTCGTTAAAAGTTTGCATACTCGAGTTGAGTACAAACTTTGCACATTTGTTAAATTTAATAATCATATCTTAATGCAAATCAAGCCATATAATGGAAAATGAGAAAATTTTGTTAGAATTGTGTTTTTTTGGCAATAATCCCAATTCCTTATAGTTCAAATATAATAATATTTTTTCTAAGTATTGTTTAAGAATTGCTTAAATTTAAGAAAAATGTATTAAGTGCCAATTAAGTGTGCTTAAGCATTTATCGCTTAATCGTTTTACTTTTTCAAAAAAATAAGCATTTTGCATATATTTAGCACTTAAGCGATGCTTTTGATAACTTAAATTTGACCTCATTGTCGTCAAACCAACGAAAAACTCTCAGACTAGTCATTCCATAATGTTTCAATAACCACATATAAGTAAGCCTTTCGTTTTTCCAACAATCATGAGTAATACACTGTCCAATATTTGGAAAGTTTTACATACTCTTGTCCTAACAGATGTATCGATATCATTTCTCGAAATATCATGACTAAGAATATTTAGAACAAAATTTTATTTAATCTTATGATTAATTCTCAACGATTGCAATTATTTGCAACTACAATCACATAACATTTTATTTAAGGATTTTCTTATTAATGTACTTTAAATTAATTAATTGATTATATCAGAATATAACAAAGTATATAATGAAAATCAAACAACTTTAATACGAACAAGATTGACTATATGGTTGAAGATATGTAATAAATTATATGATTTTCCCTAGGGCATACTCTAGCTCTTCTAGTAACATGATCTATGCGATAATCATCTCACAATTAAAGGATAAAATATAATATACTAAAATACACATGCACAGAAATGAGATAGAAAACATCTATAAAATAGTTTTTGAGAAATCAACAGATAAAGTGATAAGAACACCTCCTTAAATATGGGATACCGCATAATACAGTAAGTACAACTCAGTAGTCCCATAAAAATATAGTGTTCATCATGTACAAAAATATAATAACTTGTATTTATAAGTAATATTCTCCATGCTCCAAAAGATACAAGGAATCCTGCTAATGTGAGCCCAGAATACTTGACTCTCGGCTTCCTCATGAAAGTACCTAAGGGTTGGTTTAAAAGTCATAAAAAGAAGCAAAAATAGGTTAGACATAAACCCGATGTAAGGGAACTATCAAAAAATATTATATATATAAACCATGTATATATATAACATGACTTCCAATACACACACACATGAGAAAATGCTTACATGTATCAACTACTATCATACCTCACCTACGTCTTCTCCTACATCAATAAGTTTGTAAAATATTCCATATATTTCTATACCATAAATAAGCTGTAACATGATGATATATACCATCAATATTAACGTAATGGGTGTAAGGGTAATACTACACTCCTCAGATGGAGGTGTTAAAGGCTTATTGAATTTATGCCAAATCCACAATGTGATAGCAATCATGCAACGAGAGTAAATCCATATACCACTACCTACAATGCATAACGCATGGAGAAACTACATATGTGGTTTTGGAAAACATTTCCATTCTTACTCCTAGAGAGATCGTAAACCTAGATGAGCATCCATTTCTCGTCTCACTACAGTATAGAGGCCCTCACATAGTTTCAACCACTCTATTGGACTAATGGAATCCTACTAAGAAATGCTTTCAATTGTCTACAATATGCATTATATTACTGGGTACAAGGACCACTTGACTGTATCCTTGGAGGGTTTGTTGACTTAACCCATAGTTATATATGTAAACACATGATACTGTGCATACCTAAACACAGAGCATGACTAAATACACTAACTTCCTTACTTAGATCATGTCCTTGATTACTTTGTTGATCGTGCTATTAACCAATGAAGTCTTGACTTCGGATATCATATCACTACAGGTCTGAAGCTTGATCTATACAGAAAGAACCACCACCTGCCAAATATGACCTACTTTATTTAATAGCCCGTATTGGTGATAGAGTTAGCAATATGCCCTAGAAGCAATTATGCAATTGTTACATAAATCTAACTCGACAACCATTCTTGTTCGAAATAAAAGGCGTTTTCTTTCTATTATATACTTAAAATGATATGTAATATTAATTAATTATTTAATTAAAAGTATATTTAATAGAAAAGTCATAAACAACATGTTTTGTTATAGTAGTTACAACGTGTTGTAATCATGAGTAATTTATCATAGAAAATAAGCATACCCTTTTAATTTTTCCTAGCCAAGATGCATCGAAATTGATATCGGTACATCTTTTGAGACTGGAGTATGTAACGCTCTCCAAATATTGGGTAGCGTATTATTCATGACAATTGAGGGTACCAAGTGATTATGTATTGATAGTTATTAGATAAACATGGAATGGTCCACTCGATAGTTTTCTATTGGTTAAATATAACTAAGATCGAACAGAAAATATCGGTGTGATAACATTACACAGTTGTCTTGATTTAAGAATACTGATGATCTTTAATATGGAAGCCTTGCTTTAACTATAGTTAAATTGGGACATGACATCCATCAAAGTACTATAATTGAATTGAGTGGAAGCATTAGAAGTTAAACACTACTTAAGAGAGGATTCATCTCCTCGGTTATATGAGGTTGGTATCATGATCAACTCAAGTTAAAATCTTTGGCCAGAGTAACTCGGTTAATAATCATAGTTACATTGAACCAACAACTTTATGTTTGGACTATAGAGTTAAATATAGACGATATTGGAATCTTAATCATTACCATAGTTTCAAAGTGATATAGTTTTGACGAAGAGAATTGGTGTAAATAATTGTCACTATCGCGTAATGCTTAACAATGTAAAATTTGGACTTTATCGAAACCAAGCAAGCAATAAATTTGGCCAAACTATCACACCATCTACTAAGTAACCGGTGAACATTAATATTTGAATTGTTCTATATTAATCGCTGACCAGATTTACACCTAAGAGTCACACAACCGAAACGTTGAATGCTCCTTTTACTACCCAATTTAATTAAATCGTAGTTATTATAAATTAATTAAGTTAATTTATATTAATGAAATATAAATTATAAAATTGTATTTGATGTGTGTTGAATAATATTAAATAGCGTACTTATAATATGTAACGACCTAGATTTTTGAAAAGTTTATAATTAAATATTGAGATATTTTAATACTTAAATCTTGAATTTAATTCGAATAAAAATATTTTGAAATGCTATTCAAATTTTGTTTAAATAAGAATGATATGAAAAGCTTTTAATTTTTAAGTAAAAGTGATTAAAATTTCTTTAATCATAACTTGTTTTAATTAACGTATGAAACTTTCATTCCAGGGCACTGTTTTAGATTTTAACGAAACTAGTACCATTGGATCTGAAATATTGATTTATTGTACGTCGACGAGTATCATAGTGATTGGGCATGCTATGTGATTGTCTGAGCTCGAAACGCACAACGAAAATTAAAAGAGAATAAAATTCCTATAAATACATCTCCACCTTAAAAACTAGTTCACAAAACTTCTCTCTCTCTTCTGTTTGAATTTTTTCCTACTGCCACCTTCAAAATTCTTTCATCAATTAAATCGAGCCCAATACTTAACGAAATCAAGATATTTTTGATTCATTAGCTTTGTCTGGACAGGAACTTCGACTTGGTATGTTCTATGTAGGTTGCGATGGTGATCAGAAGAGATCGACATTTGTTGTCATGGACTAGGTTTAGCGTAGGGAGGTGATATAGGAGGAAAATGGCCTTAGGAATAGGGTGTTGGGTTTCTCAACTGAAGGAGGGTCGGAAGTGAGGAAGTAGAGGAGTACGACACCAAAACGACAATAGCAACGATTGTCTTATTGTATATAGGGCAACTTCAGGTCGCAATTCACCGAGGAGCACTAAAGGTGGAGCGCCAAGCGTGGGCGTGTGCATCTCGATCTGGGGAGAAGATTTATGGTAATGGACAAAGAGGGCCGAGGCGGTGAAGAAAGGTGGTCAACACCAGGTCAAGGATTTAAAGAGGAACTGTCGCAATCGATGGGAGGAGGTCGGGGTGTCGAAGTCGATGCTATTGGGTCAGGCAATGGACGTAGTCAATTGGCAAGGTCTGATCATAGTTAACTGGAGTATTTTGCCGTGTTGCAGCATGTACATGCACGATTTGGAGATGTAAACGTCGCATGCACAAATAGTTTGAAGAAGAGAGGGAATGGATGAGGAAGGTAATTAAAAGTTAACTAATTTGATTTAGTTAATTAATTATATTTTTAAATCTCAAAATTTATAAAAATCGTATCTTGTCCATACGAGATTCGATTGAGGCACCGTCTTCACATTTGTGTTCGTATCGGGATTATCTGCGCAATGGAGTTGGATTCATCATGTTTGAAGCTTGAGGGAATTTTAGTGAAAATCGAATGGCATTCGATTTTGGACTATTCGCAAACGCATAAGCACTAACTAGAGCTTGGGTGAGTTTTACTCACCAGTTGGTTATATATTGTTGCATATATAATTGTTATTGTAATGAAAATATAAACCGTATAACGAACAATGCAACTTATTACTTTTAGACCTCACATTGTTTTGTAAAATAAGTGAGGAAATTATTATTGAGTCTAATATCTCTTTTGCTCATCCATAACATTTATCGTGGCCCATACTACTTGTTCACATGTTTGATATTGCTTTGTGAAAAGTTATAGTACATTAAGAATGCTAGAAATGATATAGTCGTTATAAACGTGCTTTAAAATCCCTGATATTTGACATATGTTAAATTGGATAAAATGCGATATATCATGGAAATATGTGTGTGTGTGTGTTTGTGTGTGTATTGGGTTGTTCTACACACGTTTTGGTGTGTTTGACGGAAATGGATTGGTTTAGACATTGTGCGAAATTGGAAATAGAAATTGTAAATGGTAGAAACGAAACAGCCGCGATGGATGCGCTTTAAAATCCCTGTAATTTGCGATTTTAAAGTTAACTTTGGAAGACATCTTAGGGCTTCTTCGTATTATTAATAAGTACTATAAGCATACATATTATTGAGAAACAATAAGGTTTGGATATATTGTTGGAAATCATTTATGGATTTATAAAGAGATGGTTTTAAATAATAAAACATGTTTTAAAGTGGTGTTTTAAATAAATGGTTTTAAAATAGTATAAGTATTTTAAAAGTATATTTGTAGTATATAAATGATTTTAAAAGTTGTTAAAGATTTATTTTAGAAATAAAAGGATTTTATACTTAATATTTTATAAATGGTTTATAGTATTTTACAAATATCTTAGTTTTACAAATAAATTCGTATATGTAGATATCTATCTTTTTAAGGGTTTATAACGACCCGTATTTTTTCGATAATTAAAAATATTAAATTTAATAAGATTTAAAATTAAATATTGTGAAAAATTAAATCTTATGATTTACAAATGGAAAAGACGATTAGAATGTAATTTAATAATGTTAATTTAATGTAATTGATAACTATTTTAATGTAACCTCAATAATTGAAATAATTGTAAAGTTAGTTTGGCTATAATCGTAAATAAGGGATAAATTTAATGTTGGGTTTAAATTGAAATTATATGTTGTATATTAGAATAGGTTTATTAAGAAATATGAAGTCAATCAATTAGTATGTGAATTTATTATCTTTTTTTGTAAACAATAAAATAGAATGTATTTGAATTATTAATGTGTAATAATTGTTAAATTATCATTTCATTATTTAATCCATTGAAATTAATTTGGAAATTAATGTGAATTAATGTAATTTAATATTACAGTTAATTTGAAATAAGAGATAACTGAATATGAATGTAATAAAATGTAAACTGATATTAATTATATTCATAAGTAATAGTTGATCTGATAATTAGAGTGAAAATCCAAATAAAAGAATTTGATTGAAATTTAATTATGATTAACTGGATTTTTATTTCAATTGCAATTGAACTCTGAAATTAATGAAATATTTTAATAGTGAATTTAAAATAGAAAATTTATTTTGATAGATTATTAATTTCTATGTAATCTAGAATGATGAAACTATAACCATTAAATTTGAATTTAAAAGTGATGAACCAATTTAATAATAATTTATTTAATTAACATGGAAATTAGCCATTTTGGCCACTATCTCGGACTTCGAAGAAACCAGTTTCATCGGATCCATAACAGTAAATTATTGTAGGATTTCAAGTTCGTAGCGATCGACTTGTCATTTGATCTTGCGGGCTCGAAACGCGTAGAAATCAATTTAATGAATTCAATTAAAATAAGCTGATTTTGAAAGCTACCTTCTATATACAATGGAATTAGGGTTTGAAACTAGTTTTATTGAGTTTAAAAATATTGAAAACCTATATTTCGATATATTAGATGACCTATTTTAGTTTTGGGAATGAATCGGGCTTTTCGGGTCGTTGTTGTCGATTCGACCCAAATCGATATGTTATTCATTCTTATCTAGTCTTGTCCATATAAATAGATTTTGTTTCTCAAACACTAGCAGTCTTTTAGTTTATTCTATACGCACATCAACTTCTCATTTGTTCCTTCCTTCCAGTGGCAGAAACCATAAATCCCAATTTCAATTCAAGCCAAAATCAATTTCAAATTTTTTTTTGAGAAAAATATGCGATCCTCTATAAATAGAGGAGAGCACACATGCAACTATATATAACACAAAAAGAAGGTGCTACCAACACTCCTGGCAGATAACAAAGTTTGAATGCTAATATCATAAGAAAAAATCAGGTACCCCTAAGATGAATTCCGGCAAGGCCACCACCAATCTCACCCCGATAACGAGATCCGGCATGGCCACCCCCTGATGTCAAGATGTTAGGCATACCTAAAAACTAAAGAAAATCCCAAAAAATGCAGGATGCTATCACCAACTAAAAAAGGAGCTGTATGCATCTGAATCTGGAGGAATGAATAAGCAACTACTCTGAAATGAAATTGAAGCTGATGCTGAATGGGAGATCCACTCTAAAGACTCTCTGTGATGGAACCACAAATGATCCTGATATGGAGACTCTACTCTGAAGACCTCACTACAATCCGAAGATACGAATTCCTGCAAAAAGAACCCGATCCCCTATAGCCCATACCTGAGCCTAAAGAGGACAAATATAAAAGTTAGAATGATATATATATATATATATATATATATATGTATGTATATTTATATAATTAATATATATATATGTATGTATGTATGTATGTATTAAGAAGGTAGGTAATAGAAACTAAATAAGACTATTTGGACCAATACTAAAGAAATTAATTACTTGTAAACTAAAACCAATAGTGACAAGAACAAAAGGTGAAACAAAGTTGAGAAAAAATTCTTATGAACCTTCAATCATAAGTAAGCTATGATTAATAATGGAGTCATCATATATGTTTGAAAAAAATAGTAATACTACTATTATGAATATTAAATATATTGTTATTACGTTTAAAAAGATTAATATTATAACTAACCTTATTAAGATATCCTTTAAATAGATTATTTTTAACTAATTTATATTTGGGATTAGAAATCCAATTAAAACAAAATGAAGAGATTGTATAAATCAATTTGTTAAAATGACTACTACTATTATTAAAAATTCTTTGGTTTCTTTCAAACCAAATATACCAGCTAATAATAATGAATAAAGAGTCAAGTAAGAATCTAATATTCTTTTTGAATCTAAATCTAAAATTATTCCAGTAAAAATCACAATTCAAAATTTTAGTTTTTATGTTAAAGTTAAAAATTTTAAGAGTATTATTTAGTATGTAATAAGAATCCATGCAATCATGGTATATATGACTTCAAGATGCAAATTACAAAAATAACAATTATTATCAATTTGTATGTTTTTTCTCTTTAAAAATTCTACTGTATTTAGTTTTCCATGCAGTATTAACTATATGTGAATTTTAGAATTTGGAGGAGCATTAGATTCCCAAATAAATTTGAATGAGTTATTTAGTATACCCGGAAAATTAACAAATCTATAAAAAGTATTTGAAGTATATTTCTTACTCTTACCCATTCCCAACTAATAATATCATTATTATTATCAATATTATATAGATTTAGTCTAGCATAAAGTAAAGCAAGTTTCCTAAGGGTAGAACCTATTAAAATACTATTAAAACTAAAATTCCAAGGAGGATCGTTCTCAGGGGAGTAAACTTCCTTAATTAAAGCAAACTTAAAATTACAAAATTCATAAAGCTCATTAAATTCCAACTTGAGAGGTAAAGTGAAATCCAACGATCATGCCAAAAAGAGGTACAATTACCAGAATGGACTATTATATTAATTCCTAAATTAAAAATCTCATGACATTTTAAAATATTTTCCAAAAATTTGAAATATTACGAGTGACAGGAGAAGCAAGTAGAATGCTATTTCCGTTATAATAATATTTAGAAATGATCTCTTTCCATATATTATTATCATATCTTTAAACTTCCATAACCATTTACCTAGTAAGGATAAATTCATATTACGCAAGTTAATAACTCCTAATCCACCTTCCTTTTTAGCTTTACAAACTGTTTCCCAATTTGCTAAACATTTTAAACTATTATTAGAATTTTCCCCACTCCACAAGAAATCTCTTCTGATTTTATCAATTTTGTCAATAACCTAATTTGGAAATAGATGCATGGACATCCAATATATCAGAAGGGCTGATAAAACTGTATTTATTAATACAAGTCTACCCGCTCTAGATAAAAAATCTACCATTCCAGTTGGAGATCTTATTTTTGATTTTACCAATGATTATGAGCGAATCCTCATGTTTAAGTTTAGTAAGTCTAATCACGAATCTTAAATATTCAAATGGAAAGTTCATGGTTTTGCAGTTTAAAGTATTAGCAACTAATTTTTCAACTTTTTCTAAGTCATTTAAAACTAAGACTGAACTTTTGTCGAAATTTATTTTTAAGCCTGATAAAAGTTCAAAACTATATAAAATAAACTTAAGAGTAATGATGTGTCTAGGTAAATGGGAAGAAAAAAGCAATGTAACATCGACGAATTAGAGAACCGAAATACCATTCCGCGAAATGTCATTGCCAACATTTCCTAGAATCCCATTTTCCACGGCACTTTTAATAATCCTAGCAAAAACATCGGCAGCTAAGTTAAATAATAAAGGCGATAAAGGATCCCCTTGCCTTAAACCTCTCTTTGATTGAATTTTATTACCTAATATGCCATTAACCATAACACTGGAATTACTAGTTTAAAGCAAATTCTTAATCCAATTAATCCATCTAAGACCAAAACCTCTAGCATGAAATATGTCTACAAGAAAATCCTAATCTACGGAATCAAAAGCTTTAGAAAGATCTAATTTTAAATTTGCACAAGTTATATTATTCTTACAACAGTGATTAATATACTCTTGAAAAACTGCCACTCCGTTAGTGATATTTCTCCCTTTGATGAAAGCTGATTAAGAACAATCAATTAAGTCATTCATTCTATTACTAAGTCCGCTAGCTAGAACCTTAGAAATGATTTTAACTGAAGAATTAATTAAAGATATAGGTCAAAAATCTTTTAGGTTTTTAGCTCCTACTTTTTTATGTAATAAAATAACATTTGCATAGTTAAATCTCCCTAATTCTAAATTACAATTATAAAATTCATTAAACATGTTAACTAAATCAAATTTTAAAACATCCCAAAAAGTTTTACAAAATAAAATTGAAAACCTATCAGGACCAGGGATTTATCACCTGGTAAGTCATTAATAGCTTTTCTAATTTCCTCTACATTTCCTCTACAGTAAAAAGGACTATCTAGCTTAGTTAAATCTATAATAGAATCGGATGGGTATAGATCTTTCCATCTAACATTAATTCTATGTTTGATTATAGTACCAAAAATATCTTTATAATAGTATGTAAAAGCCTTATTGAGATCTCTCTGATCAACTAACTCTATATTATTAACAAATATAGAGTTAATTGTATTGCTACATTTTCTACCATTAGCTATATTATGAAAAAATTTAGTATTATTATCACCTTTGTTTATCCGTTGAATTTTGGATCGCTTCTTCCACATAACCTCCTCCTTTTCTAATAAAGAATTTAATTCATTTTTTAAATTAGCAAGAACATTATGTTCACCTAAATTTAGAGGTCTAGATTCTTCTATCTTATTAATTTTAAGCAATTCATTAAGAATATTATCTTTTTTGATTTTTAAATTGCCAAAAACATTTTTGTTCCAATTTTTAAGAAAAGCCCAAAGATCCCTAAGTTTAGAAACAAAAGCTTTTGCAGAATTTTCCTTATTTCTGATATTATGAAAACTCAAAGAAATCCATTTACTTTTAACTAAGTTAACAAAGTTAGATTCCAAAAGCCACATCTTTTCAAATTTAAAATTGTTTATAATAACTCTATGAAGCTCACATGTAAGGATAATAGAATAATGATCAGAGTAGGTATATGGTAGAACAGAGACTCTACAGATTAGAAATTTATCTTCAATTTCATCACTAACGAAAAATCTATCGAGAAGAGCCATGGATGGAGACTCTCTAGCGTTACTCCAAGTAAATTCTCTATTAGAAAGGGGAATTTCAATCAAACTAGAACTAATAATAAATTGATGGAAATCCTCCATAGCAGAGTAATCACCTTCTCTAGGAGATCACTTACCTATGAAATGCGTAACATTGAAATCACCCCCCATAATCCAAGAACCCGGGGCTAATGATCTAAAATCTAGGCATTCGTTCCATAAAATTCTCCAATTAATTTTAGAATTAGGCGCGTAGACATTAGAAATATTTTAAAAAGAGTTATCAAAAAGATTATAAGGATAACATAAAGAGAATGCTCTTTAACAATACTTTGAAGTAATTTAAAGTAATTATCTCGCCAACCTATCATTAATCCCTCTGAAGAACCCACGGAAGGTAGAAAAACCCATTTTCTAAATTGATAACCACCCAATCGTCTAAAAAAGCGTATATCAGGATAGTTAATTTTAGTTTCCTGAATTAGAGCAATATCAGTAGAATAGTCTTTAAAGAATACTCTAACCTTATCACATTTATTCAAATCATTCAAACCTCTAATGTTCCAACTAATGATCCTCATAAATTAGATGTACTAGCCCTCTCTAATTCCTTACGTCTAATATACTCCCTATCTATCTCTACATCAGAAAAAAAATAAAAGAAGTGTCGTAAGCTAGCTGACTAAACTCAGCAGATGAGAGACCGCCTAATGCATAAGTGGAATATGTACTACGCAAAAAAGAACCCATACCTGTGCCTGGATTCGTAGTGTCAAAAATGACACTCAAACCAGGTAACTCAACCATAATCTGTAACTGACAGCTACGAATCCTGGCACTTCGGCGAAAGGAACCACTAGCAGCTACAACTTTCTTACACTTTACTTTCTCCGACGAAGATTCCAAATCCTTAACAGCATTATTTCCTAATACCACACAAGAACTCAAAGAAATATCAATATCGCCAGATGCCTAATTTGGAATAATGCCTAGCTCTCTATCTCCACCAATATTCTCAAACAAGTGCATTGCATGAAAACTCTGCTTATCTTCATCAATGTCATCCTTAGAACCAGGGAAATAGGCATGTACATCCTTTGTACAAGTGTGCATATCTGTAGAAACCTTATTTGAAGATATATTCTTATCATCTCTAACCTCTAACAACTTGTCAAAATGAACAAAACCCTCTTTCTCAATCGAAACAACATCTACTACAGATTCAGAAAACCATTCCAGTGGATTATCTTCAATTAAAGAGATATCTAAAGAAAATTTTGGCTCACCCGAGCATACATTTTCCAAATATGAAGTATTAAAAGTTAATAGATCTTCATGGAATATCTCTCAGTTTATCGCCATCACTGAAGATTGTATCACAAATGAATTTAATGAATCTAACACCTTATCAAACCATTTTGACTTATCAAAAAATCCATCTCCTCAAATCATAACAAATTATATATCATTGGAAATCTCTTGAGAGCGTAATCTAGATCCACAGTTCATTTTTTCATTGGAGTTTTGGTTTGTCTAGAAATGACCAAAACATTCTTGGCTATCGATTTTGGTAGTTGATGATCAGCAGTGATTCATCGATTCGAGGATACCGTCTTATGGAGATTTACAAGGGGAGTGCATCGGAGTTGTTCATTGGAGGGATGATGGCTGGATAGGCAGCTAAAATTCAATCAAAGTTAGGAATTGGCGTCGGCGACTGCACTTGATGACGTCGGTGTAGGTGCTCGGGGGAGTTTCGGCAGTTGTGAAGCATAGGCGAGTGGAAGCGCTTCATTTGGGTGGTGGTCTGGTGGCCGCGGCGGGTAGTAGTGGTCGGCGAACTATGCAAGGAGTGGCGGCTTCGTGAGGGTTCGAGCATGTGTGCTGCAGGTTAGGGTTTGTTTCAGAGGTGAATATAATTACATTCATGCCCTTGTATTTTATTTATTTTAATTTTTAATTTTCAACTTCTAACATGTATAACTTCTGCATACGAGCTTGGATATAAGCGCAGTTTTCTCCGTTGCGATCGTATCGAAATCCCAGACATTGTAGAGCTGGTTTGGTTGGATTCTGAGACTGTTGGATTTTTGGAATTTAATTGGATTTTAAACCATCGGCAAACCAGAGGAGAGTGTTCTAACCCACTCATAACTACCAAACCATATTATATTAGTTAAATTAGATTTATGATGTGATTAGAAATTGACTGATTGCTGTTTGTCATATTTAAATTGTCAT